>OX596034.1:0-1472698 GCA_951394065.1 Venusia cambrica
ACCTAACCTAACCTAACCTAACCTAACCTAACCTAACCTAACCTAACCTAACCTAACCTAACCTAACCTAACCTAACCTAACCTAACCTAACCTAACCTAACCTAACCTAACCTAACCTAACCTAACCTAACCTAACCTAACCTAACCTAACCTAACCTAACCTAACCTAACCTAACCTAACCTAACCTAACCTAACCTAACCTAACCTAACCTAACCTAACCTAACCTAACCTAACCTAACCTAACCTAACCTAACCTAACCTAACCTAACCTAACCTAACCTAACCTAACCTAACCTAACCTAACCTAACCTAACCTAACCTAACCTAACCTAACCTAACCTAACCTAACCTAACCTAACCTAACCTAACCTAACCTAACCTAACCTAACCTAACCTAACCTAACCTAACCTAACCTAACCTAACCTAACCTAACCTAACCTAACCTAACCTAACCTAACCTAACCTAACCTAACCTAACCTAACCTAACCTAACCTAACCTAACCTAACCTAACCTAACCTAACCTAACCTAACCTAACCTAACCTAACCTAACCTAACCTAACCTAACCTAACCTAACCTAACCTAACCTAACCTAACCTAACCTAACCTAACCTAACCTAACCTAACCTAACCTAACCTAACCTAACCTAACCTAACCTAACCTAACCTAACCTAACCTAACCTAACCTAACCTAACCTAACCTAACCTAACCTAACCTAACCTAACCTAACCTAACCTAACCTAACCTAACCTAACCTAACCTAACCTAACCTAACCTAACCTAACCTAACCTAACCTAACCTAACCTAACCTAACCTAACCTAACCTAACCTAACCTAACCTAACCTAACCTAACCTAACCTAACCTAACCTAACCTAACCTAACCTAACCTAACCTAACCTAACCTAACCTAACCTAACCTAACCTAACCTAACCTAACCTAACCTAACCTAACCTAACCTAACCTAACCTAACCTAACCTAACCTAACCTAACCTAACCTAACCTAACCTAACCTAACCTAACCTAACCTAACCTAACCTAACCTAACCTAACCTAACCTAACCTAACCTAACCTAACCTAACCTAACCTAACCTAACCTAACCTAACCTAACCTAACCTAACCTAACCTAACCTAACCTAACCTAACCTAACCTAACCTAACCTAACCTAACCTAACCTAACCTAACCTAACCTAACCTAACCTAACCTAACCTAACCTAACCTAACCTAACCTAACCTAACCTAACCTAACCTAACCTAACCTAACCTAACCTAACCTAACCTAACCTAACCTAACCTAACCTAACCTAACCTAACCTAACCTAACCTAACCTAACCTAACCTAACCTAACCTAACCTAACCTAACCTAACCTAACCTAACCTAACCTAACCTAACCTAACCTAACCTAACCTAACCTAACCTAACCTAACCTAACCTAACCTAACCTAACCTAACCTAACCTAACCTAACCTAACCTAACCTAACCTAACCTAACCTAACCTAACCTAACCTAACCTAACCTAACCTAACCTAACCTAACCTAACCTAACCTAACCTTTTTTTTTTTTTTTTTTTTTTTTAAGTGGGAAAATGCCCTCGCATTTCCCTTCCACCATGGGGGTGGTGGAAGGGGGTATGTGGGACTCGAACCCACTAAAAACCCACTATGAGCAGTCGCCCGCCTTCGTGGGGCCGAGATGGGGTCGCGTTAGCATTCACCATCTGGCCCCGGCGGTTGGCCTGGAACCCGTGTCCAGGCCCCGGCCAAGGAGGGGTGGTCACTGCTCACCAGGACCACCCCTCAGACGAGTGGAGCCGTGCAAGCCGGCGGAGAGTCCCCCGACTCTCCACCAGGTGGCTCCACTACAGGGGAAGTCGAAGAAGGCGGGCAAACCGCCCCCTCCTACCCCCCCTTCGCCTCCGGCGGATCGGGTCAGAGCGGGCATCGTCCTCTCTGACCCTCTCCGCGGCCTCCTTCTGCGACATCACCTGTTCGCAGAAGGAGACCATCGCCTGCCACTCCCTGTCGCCGTCGAGCATGGCGTTGACCACGCTCGGCAGCGAGAGGTCCCCTCCCAGGGTGGCTGAAAGTGTGTGTCGCATGGGACCCCACGCGGCACACACCTCCAGCGTGTGGTGCGCCGTATCCTCCGGCGCACCACATTCGTGGCAGGCCGGGGTCGCCTCCCGTCTCGCGATCTGGTACAGGTACTTTCCGAAACATCCATGTCCGGAAAGCACCTGCACCAGTCGGAACGTAAGCGACCCGAATCGCCGCCGCACCCAGTCACGGAGGACCGGGCGAATGGCCTCCACCGTCCACTGACCAGGGACCGGTGGAGCCAGGTCCTCCGCCCACCGCCTCAACATGGCGGCCCGCGCCTGTCGCCGTAGGCCCTCCACCCGATCCCACTCCAGGTGCTCCCCGTCGGATCTCCTCGCCGCCACGAAGTGGTACACTTCGGCGAGGATCTCCGCTTGGAGAGCCCAGGGGGGATCGCCGGCCAGCACGCATGCTGCCGTCCAGGACACCGTCCGGTACCCGCGGATCACCCTCGTCGCAATGACCCGCTGCGGTTGTCGCAGCAGGGTCATGTTACTGCGACCGAGGGCATCCACCCAGACCGGTGCCCCGTAGGTGGCCATACTCCGGATTACTCCGGAGTATAGACGGCGACACGTGGCGCTCGGGCCGCCCACGTTGGGCAGCAGCCTCCCCAGTGCGGCGGCGGCTCCCAGGACTCTCGGGGCCAGCTGGGTAAAGTGGGCCCCGAAAGTCCACCGTCCGTCCAGGATGAGACCCAGATATTTCATCTGGGTCCCAACCCGGACCGGGACTCCGTCCAGGACCACTCTGGTCCCTGGCGGGGGTCCCCCCCGAGGCCCGTGGAACAACAGGGCCTCGGTCTTGGAGAGGGCCACTCCCAGCCCGAGGGAGCGGATGCGGTCGATCACGTGGGCCGTGCCCACCTCGGCCAACCGCACCGTCTCCCTCAGGTCCCTCCCCCTGACTACGACCAGGGTGTCGTCCGCGTAGCACGCAACCCGCATGTTTGCGGGCAGCGTGCCACGGAGGACCCAGTCGTAGCCGATGTTCCACAGGAGCGGTCCCAGCACCGACCCCTGCGGAACCCCGCGGACGACGCGACGGCGTCTCAGACCGTCGCGTCCCTCCACCAGGACTTCGCGGTCCTGGAGGTAGTCCGCCAACAGCCTCCGCAGATACAGGGGCACCCCGTGGTAACGGAGCGCCTCCTGTATCGTTCCGTGCGGCAGACTGTTGAAGGCGTTGGCAATGTCCAGCGAGACAGCCAACGCCTTATCCCCCTCCCGGACCGCCTCCTGCGTCCACCCCTTGAGCCAGAGCAAGGCGTCGATCGTTGACCGCCTCGCTCTGAACCCAAACTGGGCCTCCGACAACTGAGGCCCAGTGCCGCCTAGGTGCCGGACGACGCGGGAAGCCACCACTCTTTCCAGCAGCTTCCCCGCGTCGTCGAGCAGCACTATTGGCCTGTATGCGGAAGGCGAGTCTACGGCACGACCCTCCTTCCGCAACAGGCACAGCCGGCCGTCCTTCCACAGCTTCGGGAACCGTCCGGACGTGATGCACACGTCGAACAGCTCCCGAAGCCGATCGCCCATCTCCCTGAGGGCGATCCTCAGGACCCTCTTCGGGATCCCGTCCGGACCCGGCGCCGTCCGTTTGCCGCTCAGGCGGCTGACGGCCAACTCCATCTCCACCTCTGAGACAGGTGGGATGGAGTCCGGGTCCACCTCCTCGACCGGCGAGGAGGGCGCCGCCATCGCGGGCGGGGTGTGGTGGGGGTCGATGGCGGGGAAAAGCCCCTCCAACACCCCGCCCAGGATCTCCGGCTCCAGGGACTCCGCAACCGGGGGTGCCTGGCCCCGGAATTTCTTCCGGGCCGCTCTATACGGGCGCCCCCACGGATCCCTATCGAGGCCCTCCAGGGCCTCGCGCCAGGACCGCTCCTTGGCCCGACCGATGGCCAGCTGCAGCTCCCGCTTCGCCTCGCGGTAGGAGCTGTACAGCTGCGCCTCGGCTGTCAGCTCCTCGGCTGACAGCTCGCCATCGGTCCGCCCGTGGCGCCGCCTCCTACGATGAGCGTAGGAGCGGCGCGCCGCCGAGCAGGCGGCTCGGAGATCCGCTATCTCCGAGCTCCACCAATAGACCTCCCGGCGGCCCGGGAGGCGTCTGCACCTCGGCATGGCGGCGTCGCACACCGCGGTCACCGCCTCCCGGAAGCGGCTCGCTGCGACTTCCGCCTCCGGGTGTGTGGGCGCGGCGAACCACGACTGGACGATCGCCGCCTCGGACGCCACCTCGGCGTCGAGGCGAGAGATCGCCCAGCGCGGGAAGTCCGCTCGCGCCACTTGCCCCCCTTGGATGTCGGTGGTGGAGGAGATCTCGAACCATATGTATTTATGGTCCGAGAGAGTCTCCACCTCCGACATCACCCTCCACGACTGGACACGTGCCGCGACAGCGGGGGTGGCGAACGATACGTCCACCACGGACCCCCCTCGCTGTCGCACGCACGTGTGGGCCGACCCTCTATTCAAGAGGGTCAGTCCCGTGGCAACCCCCCACTCCCTGACAATCTCCCCACGAGAGTCGGTAGAGGGGTTGCCCCAGTCCCGGGCCTTGGCGTTCAGGTCCCCCATAAAGAGGACCTGACGTGGCACCTGCCTTCTAACCGCCGCGGCTAGGAGGTCCATAAAGACCTCCAGCTCTGCAGCGGTTCTGTTGGGGGAGAAGTATGCGCCCACTACCGCATACTCCCCCCACTTGGCCACCACGTACCCCGCACCTCTCTCTACTACCGAGAGGGGGGGACCGCCATGCGCCCTTCCCACGAGGGCCACGGAGTCGTCCAGGTCCCCAGCCCAGCAGGCATGCTGAGAGGGGACAAAGTACGGCTCCGCAGCGACCGCCAAGTCGACGTTCCACTGCGCCAGGGACTGCATAAGCAGATCTTGAGCCCTGGCGCAGTGGTTGAGGTTCGTCTGGAGGAGGTTGAGTTGGCCGACTTGATCCATGTTAGTCAGCCATCTCAACCTCCTCACAAGTCGCTTGGCTCGCTCCCGTCACGGGAGCGACCAGTGGAGTCACTGGGGTGGTCCGGACCCCAGCGGTTCTCCCCTTCGTCTTGGGGGGAACGCAACTTCGCGTCCCCATTGTGTGCCCGGCCGGCCTCCCCGACTCTGCACATATAGCGCAGTGGGGGTCGGCCCGCCCGCAGGTGGCCGCCTTGTGACCTGTGTTTCCACACCGGAAGCACAGGTCACCCCTGTCAGACGTCGAAGGGCACTGGGGGCGTGTATGCCCCAGCCCCATGCACTTGTAACAGCGCATGGGGCGATCCCCCAACGACACCAGCCGTGCCACGCTCCACCCGACCAAAAGCCTGCCCTCTTTCAGCAGCACCTTGGCTGCCGTGACAGGGCAGGACACAATGGTGGAGCCAGTGCCTCCGGGGCCGGTGCGCACCTCTCCAGCCCTCACGAGCCCGACGTCGCAGCGGCCCGCCTCGGCCACTGCAGCGGCCACCTTCTCCTTGGTGGCCGTGTCGTCCAGGCCGATGACGCGCAGGTCCGTCGTTTTGACGGGCCTGGTCACCACGGCCACCTCCGACAGGACCTCGCGGAGCTTCTCCGCGAGCCTGTCGGCTTTCTCCTCTGTTTGGGAGCCGGGAATCTCCAGCATCCTGGCTCCCGTGGCCGTCTGCCTGAATCGGACAAGATCAATTCCGATCTCGCGGAGTTTGATCCTGTCCTGGGCCAGCTGCAGGACGGCGCTGTAGGTGACCCCGGCCTCCTGGGCCGCGGGACGCAATGTCACCACGACCGCCGCGGAGTTAGGGGCCCTCGGTAGCGCCGCCATCGGCCTCGGCGCCGCCTTGACAGCGGCAGCAGCCGCAGGCGCAGAGCGGGCCGCAGCGGCGGCGGCAAAAGTCACCGGCGCTGAAGGGGGGGAGGATTTCTTCCCCCTTTTCCCGCGCTTCCTCGGCCCTGGGGCAGCCACTGGGGCAGCCACTGGAGCAGGCGCTGGGGCAGCCGCTGGGGCAGCCGCTGGAGCAGGCACTGGGGCCGCTGAGGGGACGGAGGATTTCCCCCTCCCCTTTCCTTTCCTCGTCACCGTCGCCCAGCTGTCACCAGCAGAGACAACTGCCGGCATGGGCCTGGGCGGCGGTGGTACGGCATCCGCTGCAGCCCTCTTTGCGTCCGCCCTCAGCGGCGGACGGACCACAGGCGCTGGCAAGAGGCGCTCCTCTATTCCCGCCATTCGGGCACTCAACATATCCCCGAATGTCAGGGAGAAGGAGCGCTTCAGCTCCTCCAGCATTTCCCCCATCCCTGGGGGAGCCTGCATCGCCACGGAGGCAGAGGCAGCAGCAGCGGCGGCAGCTGAAGTGGCGACGGCGGCCTCCGTCTTGGCCTCCGAGAACCCACGACGGAGCGCCTTCACCTCTGCCTTGCAGGCCTCCACCTCCAGGCGTAGACGGCCATTGTCGGCCCTCAGCATCTGCGTCTCCCTGGCCTCACTCCGCTCGGCAAGGGCGTCGACGACCTCTCGCAGGCACCTCGCCGAAGTTTTCAGGAGGCCAGCGAGCTCCCCCTTGAGGTTCGACGACCTCTTCACGACCCCCAAGATGTTGGAGAGGCTCTCTCCTGCCCGCGCCCTCAGCGATTGCGCGTCCAGCGCACTGGCGTCGCTATCCGCCAAGGAAGCGACTTCGTTGCCGCTGTCCGCCCTTGCCGCCTTTTCAGAGGCCCCCCTGTAGCATCGTTTGTTGAGGGTATCCGCCATCGCAGGGTGGAGAAACTCCTCCCTCGACGGACCCCCAACTTTGGCAGCTCTCCCCTTGCCGCCTCCTCTCTTCGACGTCGCGACCTTTGCAGCCGCCGCACCCTCGGTCTCCGTGTCGGAGTCTAGAAACCCCTGCGCGAAGAACGAGGAATACGGCCGCTTCCTGGCCGCCTCGTCTACTGACATGTCCGAGAAGTCGGACTCCGCCCCTTCCTCCGTGCCGGAGGGGCCCTGAAGAGGGCCTTTTTTGGGCGCAGCCGACGACTCGGTATCCGACCCCGATTTTACTCCCCTTAGAATAGGGGATTGGCCCTTAGAAGGGCCTTTTATAAAGCGCCCGTTCGCCTTGCGTAGTGGCTTCGCAGCCTGCGACGCATAATGCGGAGTCTGCGATGTCTCCACGCATGACGGACCGGCTTCAGCAGCTTCCCGACGACAGGGGGGGGGTGACCCTCCCCCGTTTACGACAGGCCGCTCGTCCATCCTGATATGGGAAGGCGGAACAACGCACAGGAGCCTAGCTCGACCGTGCTAATTATTCACGCCAACCCACAACAGTTGGCAACAACTAACAACCCACAACAGTTGGCAACAACGCGAGGGAGCCTAGCTCGACCCTGCTAATTGTCACCAAAAGTTCCGAGCGTCAAGGCAAAGTTAACGAGATTGGTACCTCAGAGCGAAAATTGTGGCAGGACCAAACAAAAATCCGAACGAGCAACCTAACCTAACCTAACCTAACCTAACCTAACCTAACCTAACCTAACCTAACCTAACCTAACCTAACCTAACCTAACCTAACCTAACCTAACCTAACCTAACCTAACCTAACCTAACCTAACCTAACCTAACCTAACCTAACCTAACCTAACCTAACCTAACCTAACCTAACCTAACCTAACCTAACCTAACCTAACCTAACCTAACCTAACCTAACCTAACCTAACCTAACCTAACCTAACCTAACCTAACCTAACCTAACCTAACCTAACCTAACCTAACCTAACCTAACCTAACCTAACCTAACCTAACCTAACCTAACCTAACCTAACCTAACCTAACCTAACCTAACCTAACCTAACCTAACCTAACCTAACCTAACCTAACCTAACCTAACCTAACCTAACCTAACCTAACCTAACCTAACCTAACCTAACCTAACCTAACCTAACCTAACCTAACCTAACCTAACCTAACCTAACCTAACCTAACCTAACCTAACCTAACCTAACCTAACCTAACCTAACCTAACCTAACCTAACCTAACCTAACCTAACCTAACCTAACCTAACCTAACCTAACCTAACCTAACCTAACCTAACCTAACCTAACCTAACCTAACCTAACCTAACCTAACCTAACCTAACCTAACCTAACCTAACCTAACCTAACCTAACCTAACCTAACCTAACCTAACCTAACCTAACCTAACCTAACCTAACCTAACCTAACCTAACCTAACCTAACCTAACCTAACCTAACCTAACCTAACCTAACCTAACCTAACCTAACCTAACCTAACCTAACCTAACCTAACCTAACCTAACCTAACCTAACCTAACCTAACCTAACCTAACCTAACCTAACCTAACCTAACCTAACCTAACCTAACCTAACCTAACCTAACCTAACCTAACCTAACCTAACCTAACCTAACCTAACCTAACCTAACCTAACCTAACCTAACCTAACCTAACCTAACCTAACCTAACCTAACCTAACCTAACCTAACCTAACCTAACCTAACCTAACCTAACCTAACCTAACCTAACCTAACCTAACCTAACCTAACCTAACCTAACCTAACCTAACCTAACCTAACCTAACCTAACCTAACCTAACCTAACCTAACCTAACCTAACCTAACCTAACCTAACCTAACCTAACCTAACCTAACCTAACCTAACCTAACCTAACCTAACCTAACCTAACCTAACCTAACCTAACCTAACCTAACCTAACCTAACCTAACCTAACCTAACCTAACCTAACCTAACCTAACCTAACCTAACCTAACCTAACCTAACCTAACCTAACCTAACCTAACCTAACCTAACCTAACCTAACCTAACCTAACCTAACCTAACCTAACCTAACCTAACCTAACCTAACCTAACCTAACCTAACCTAACCTAACCTAACCTAACCTAACCTAACCTAACCTAACCTAACCTAACCTAACCTAACCTAACCTAACCTAACCTAACCTAACCTAACCTAACCTAACCTAACCTAACCTAACCTAACCTAACCTAACCTAACCTAACCTAACCTAACCTAACCTAACCTAACCTAACCTAACCTAACCTAACCTAACCTAACCTAACCTAACCTAACCTAACCTAACCTAACCTAACCTAACCTAACCTAACCTAACCTAACCTAACCTAACCTAACCTAACCTAACCTAACCTAACCTAACCTAACCTAACCTAACCTAACCTAACCTAACCTAACCTAACCTAACCTAACCTAACCTAACCTAACCTAACCTAACCTAACCTAACCTAACCTAACCTAACCTAACCTAACCTAACCTAACCTAACCTAACCTAACCTAACCTAACCTAACCTAACCTAACCTAACCTAACCTAACCTAACCTAACCTAACCTAACCTAACCTAACCTAACCTAACCTAACCTAACCTAACCTAACCTAACCTAACCTAACCTAACCTAACCTAACCTAACCTAACCTAACCTAACCTAACCTAACCTAACCTAACCTAACCTAACCTAACCTAACCTAACCTAACCTAACCTAACCTAACCTAACCTAACCTAACCTAACCTAACCTAACCTAACCTAACCTAACCTAACCTAACCTAACCTAACCTAACCTAACCTAACCTAACCTAACCTAACCTAACCTAACCTAACCTAACCTAACCTAACCTAACCTAACCTAACCTAACCTAACCTAACCTAACCTAACCTAACCTAACCTAACCTAACCTAACCTAACCTAACCTAACCTAACCTAACCTAACCTAACCTAACCTAACCTAACCTAACCTAACCTAACCTAACCTAACCTAACCTAACCTAACCTAACCTAACCTAACCTAACCTAACCTAACCTAACCTAACCTAACCTAACCTAACCTAACCTAACCTAACCTAACCTAACCTAACCTAACCTAACCTAACCTAACCTAACCTAACCTAACCTAACCTAACCTAACCTAACCTAACCTAACCTAACCTAACCTAACCTAACCTAACCTAACCTAACCTAACCTAACCTAACCTAACCTAACCTAACCTAACCTAACCTAACCTAACCTAACCTAACCTAACCTAACCTAACCTAACCTAACCTAACCTAACCTAACCTAACCTAACCTAACCTAACCTAACCTAACCTAACCTAACCTAACCTAACCTAACCTAACCTAACCTAACCTAACCTAACCTAACCTAACCTAACCTAACCTAACCTAACCTAACCTAACCTAACCTAACCTAACCTAACCTAACCTAACCTAACCTAACCTAACCTAACCTAACCTAACCTAACCTAACCTAACCTAACCTAACCTAACCTAACCTAACCTAACCTAACCTAACCTAACCTAACCTAACCTAACCTAACCTAACCTAACCTAACCTAACCTAACCTAACCTAACCTAACCTAACCTAACCTAACCTAACCTAACCTAACCTAACCTAACCTAACCTAACCTAACCTAACCTAACCTAACCTAACCTAACCTAACCTAACCTAACCTAACCTAACCTAACCTAACCTAACCTAACCTAACCTAACCTAACCTAACCTAACCTAACCTAACCTAACCTAACCTAACCTAACCTAACCTAACCTAACCTAACCTAACCTAACCTAACCTAACCTAACCTAACCTAACCTAACCTAACCTAACCTAACCTAACCTAACCTAACCTAACCTAACCTAACCTAACCTAACCTAACCTAACCTAACCTAACCTAACCTAACCTAACCTAACCTAACCTAACCTAACCTAACCTAACCTAACCTAACCTAACCTAACCTAACCTAACCTAACCTAACCTAACCTAACCTAACCTAACCTAACCTAACCTAACCTAACCTAACCTAACCTAACCTAACCTAACCTAACCTAACCTAACCTAACCTAACCTAACCTAACCTAACCTAACCTAACCTAACCTAACCTAACCTAACCTAACCTAACCTAACCTAACCTAACCTAACCTAACCTAACCTAACCTAACCTAACCTAACCTAACCTAACCTAACCTAACCTAACCTAACCTAACCTAACCTAACCTAACCTAACCTAACCTAACCTAACCTAACCTAACCTAACCTAACCTAACCTAACCTAACCTAACCTAACCTAACCTAACCTAACCTAACCTAACCTAACCTAACCTAACCTAACCTAACCTAACCTAACCTAACCTAACCTAACCTAACCTAACCTAACCTAACCTAACCTAACCTAACCTAACCTAACCTAACCTAACCTAACCTAACCTAACCTAACCTAACCTAACCTTTTTTTTTTTTTTTTTTTTTTTTTTTTTTAAGTGGGAAAATGCCCTCGCATTTCCCTTCCACCATGGGGGTGGTGGAAGGGGGTATGTGGGACTCGAACCCACTAAAAACCCACTATGAGCAGTCGCCCGCCTTCGTGGGGCCGAGATGGGGTCGCGTTAGCATTCACCATCTGGCCCCGGCGGTTGGCCTGGAACCCATGTCCAGGCCCCGGCCAAGGAGGGGTGGTCACTGCTCACCAGGACCACCCCTCAGACGAGTGGAGCCGTGCAAGCCGGCGGAGAGTCCCCCGACTCTCCACCAGGTGGCTCCACTACAGGGGAAGTCGAAGAAGGCGGGCAAACCGCCCCCTCCTACCCCCCCTTCGCCTCCGGCGGATCGGGTCAGAGCGGGCATCGTCCTCTCTGACCCTCTCCGCGGCCTCCTTCTGCGACATCACCTGTTCGCAGAAGGAGACCATCGCCTGCCACTCCCTGTCGCCGTCGAGCATGGCGTTGACCACGCTCGGCAGCGAGAGGTCCCCTCCCAGGGTGGCTGAAAGTGTGTGTCGCATGGGACCCCACGCGGCACACACCTCCAGCGTGTGGTGCGCCGTATCCTCCGGCGCACCACATTCGTGGCAGGCCGGGGTCGCCTCCCGTCTCGCGATCTGGTGCAGGTACTTTCCGAAACATCCATGTCCGGAAAGCACCTGCACCAGTCGGAACGTCAGCGACCCGAATCGCCAACCTAACCTAACCTAACCTAACCTAACCTAACCTAACCTAACCTAACCTAACCTAACCTAACCTAACCTAACCTAACCTAACCTAACCTAACCTAACCTAACCTAACCTAACCTAACCTAACCTAACCTAACCTAACCTAACCTAACCTAACCTAACCTAACCTAACCTAACCTAACCTAACCTAACCTAACCTAACCTAACCTAACCTAACCTAACCTAACCTAACCTAACCTAACCTAACCTAACCTAACCTAACCTAACCTAACCTAACCTAACCTAACCTAACCTAACCTAACCTAACCTAACCTAACCTAACCTAACCTAACCTAACCTAACCTAACCTAACCTAACCTAACCTAACCTAACCTAACCTAACCTAACCTAACCTAACCTAACCTAACCTAACCTAACCTAACCTAACCTAACCTAACCTAACCTAACCTAACCTAACCTAACCTAACCTAACCTAACCTAACCTAACCTAACCTAACCTAACCTAACCTAACCTAACCTAACCTAACCTAACCTAACCTAACCTAACCTAACCTAACCTAACCTAACCTAACCTAACCTAACCTAACCTAACCTAACCTAACCTAACCTAACCTAACCTAACCTAACCTAACCTAACCTAACCTAACCTAACCTAACCTAACCTAACCTAACCTAACCTAACCTAACCTAACCTAACCTAACCTAACCTAACCTAACCTAACCTAACCTAACCTAACCTAACCTAACCTAACCTAACCTAACCTAACCTAACCTAACCTAACCTAACCTAACCTAACCTAACCTAACCTAACCTAACCTAACCTAACCTAACCTAACCTAACCTAACCTAACCTAACCTAACCTAACCTAACCTAACCTTTTTTTTTTTTTTTTTTTTTAAGTGGGAAAATGCCCTCGCATTTCCCTTCCACCATGGGGGTGGTGGAAGGGGGTATGTGGGACTCGAACCCACTAAAAACCCACTATGAGCAGTCGCCCGCCTTCGTGGGGCCGAGATGGGGTCGCGTTAGCATTCACCATCTGGCCCCGGCGGTTGGCCTGGAACCCGTGTCCAGGCCCCGGCCAAGGAGGGGTGGTCACTGCTCACCAGGACCACCCCTCAGACGAGTGGAGCCGTGCAAGCCGGCGGAGAGTCCCCCGACTCTCCACCAGGTGGCTCCACTACAGGGGAAGTCGAAGAAGGCGGGCAAACCGCCCCCTCCTACCCCCCCTTCGCCTCCGGCGGATCGGGTCAGAGCGGGCATCGTCCTCTCTGACCCTCTCCGCGGCCTCCTTCTGCGACATCACCTGTTCGCAGAAGGAGACCATCGCCTGCCACTCCCTGTCGCCGTCGAGCATGGCGTTGACCACGCTCGGCAGCGAGAGGTCCCCTCCCAGGGTGGCTGAAAGTGTGTGTCGCATGGGACCCCACGCGGCACACACCTCCAGCGTGTGGTGCGCCGTATCCTCCGGCGCACCACATTCGTGGCAGGCCGGGGTCGCCTCCCGTCTCGCGATCTGGTACAGGTACTTTCCGAAACATCCATGTCCGGAAAGCACCTGCACCAGTCGGAACGTCAGCGACCCGAATCGCCGCCGCACCCAGTCACGGAGGACCGGGCGAATGGCCTCCACCGTCCACTGACCAGGGACCGGTGGAGCCAGGTCCTCCGCCCACCGCCTCAACATGGCGGCCCGCGCCTGTCGCCGTAGGCCCTCCACCCGATCCCACTCCAGGTGCTCCCCGTCGGATCTCCTCGCCGCCACGAAGTGGTAAACTTCGGCGAGGATCTCCGCTTGGAGAGCCCAGGGGGGATCGCCGGCCAGCACGCATGCTGCCGTCCAGGACACCGTCCGGTATCCGCGGATCACCCTCGTCGCAATGACCCGCTGCGGTTGTCGCAGCAGGGTCATGTTCGCGCGACCGAGGGCGTCCACCCAGACCGGTGCCCCGTACAGGGCCATACTCCGGATCACTCCGGAGTATAGACGGCGACATGTGGCGCTCGGGCCGCCCACGTTGGGCAGCAGCCTCCCCAGTGCGGCGGCGGCTCCCAGGACTCTCGGGGCCAGCTGGGTAAAGTGGGCCCCGAAAGTCCACCGTCCGTCCAGGATGAGACCCAGATATTTCATCTGGGTCCCAACCCGGACCGGGACTCCGTCCAGGACCACTCTGGTCCCTGGCGGGGGTCCCCCCCGAGGCCCGTGGAACAACAGGGCCTCGGTCTTGGAGAGGGCCACTCCCAGCCCGAGGGAGCGGATGCGGTCGATCACGTGGGCCGTGCCCACCTCGGCCAACCGCACCGTCTCCCTCAGGTCCCTCCCCCTGACTACGACCAGGGTGTCGTCCGCGTAGCACGCAACCCGCATGTTGGCGGGCAGCGTGCCACGGAGGACCCAGTCGTAGCCGATGTTCCACAGGAGCGGTCCCAGCACCGACCCCTGCGGAACCCCGCGGACGACGCGACGGCGTCTCAGACCGTCGCGTCCCTCCACCAGGACTTCGCGGTCCTGGAGGTAGTCCGCCAACAGCCTCCGCAGATACAGGGGCACCCCGTGGTAACGGAGCGCCTCCTGTATCGTTCCGTGCGGCAGACTGTTGAAGGCGTTGGCAATGTCCAGCGAGACAGCCAACGCCTTATCCCCCTCCCGGACCGCCTCCTGCGTCCACCCCTTGAGCCAGAGCAAGGCGTCGATCGTTGACCGCCTCGCTCTGAACCCAAACTGGGCCTCCGACAACTGAGGCCCAGTGCCGCCTAGGTGCCGGACGACGCGGGAAGCCACCACTCTTTCCAGCAGCTTCCCCGCGTCGTCGAGCAGCACTATTGGCCTGTATGCGGAAGGCGAGTCTACGGCACGACCCTCCTTCCGCAACAGGCACAGCCGGCCGTCCTTCCATAGCTTCGGGAACCGTCCGGACGTGATGCACACGTCGAACAGCTCCCGAAGCCGATCGCCCATCTCCCTGAGGGCGATCCTCAGGACCCTCTTTGGGATCCCGTCCGGACCCGGCGCCGTCCGTTTGCCGCTCAGGCGGCCGACGGCCAACTCCATCTCCACCTCTGAGACAGGTGGGATGGAGTCCGGGTCCACCTCCTCGACCGGCGAGGAGGGCGCCGCCATCGCGGGCGGGGTGTGGTGGGGGTCGATGGCGGGGAAAAGCCCCTCCAACACCCCGCCCAGGATCTCCGGCTCCAGGGACTCCGCAACCGGGGGCGCCTGGCCCCGGAATTTCTTCCGGGCCGCTCTGTAAGGGCGCCCCCACGGATCCCTATCGAGGCCCTCCAGGGCCTCGCGCCAGGACCGCTCCTTGGCCCGACCGATGGCCAGCTGCAGCTCCCGCTTCGCCTCGCGGTAGGAGCTGTACAGCTGCTCCTCGGCTGTCAGCTCCTCGGCTGACAGCTCGCCGTCGGTCCGCCCGTGGCGCCGCCTCCTACGGTGAGCGTAGGAGCGGCGCGCCGCCGAGCAGGCGGCTCGGAGATCCGCTATCTCCGAGCTCCACCAATAGACCTCCCGGCGGCCCGGGAGGCGTCTGCACCTCGGCATGGCGGCGTCGCACACCGCGGTCACCGCCTCCCGGAAGCGGCTCGCTGCGACTTCCGCCTCCGGGTGTGTGGGCGCGGCGAACCACGACTGGACGATCGCCGCCTCGGACGCCACCTCGGCGTCGCTGCGACTTCCGCCTCCGGGTGTGTGGGCGCGGCGAACCACGACTGGACGATCGCCGCCTCGGACGCCACCTCGGCGTCGAGGCGAGAGATCGCCCAGCGCGGGAAGTCCGCTCGCGCCACTTGCCCCCCTTGGATGTCGGAGGTGGAGGAGATCTCGAACCATATGTATTTATGGTCCGAGAGAGTCTCCACCTCCGACATCACCCTCCACGACTGGACACGTGCCGCGACAGCGGGGGTGGCGAACGATACGTCCACCACGGACCCCCCTCGCTGTCGCACGCACGTGTGGGCCGACCCTCTATTCAAGAGGGTCAGTCCCGTGGCAACCCCCCACTCCCTGACAATCTCCCCACGAGAGTCGGTAGAGGGGTTGCCCCAGTCCCGGGCCTTGGCGTTCAGGTCCCCCATAAAGAGGACCTGACGTGGCACCTGCCTTCTAACCGCCGCGGCTAGGAGGTCCATAAAGACCTCCAGCTCTGCAGCGGTTCTGTTGGGGGAGAAGTATGCGCCCACTACCGCATACTCCCCCCACTTGGCCACCACGTACCCCGCACCTCTCTCTACTACCGAGAGGGGGGGACCGCCATGCGCCCTTCCCACGAGGGCCACGGAGTCGTCCAGGTCCCCAGCCCAGCAGGCATGCTGAGAGGGGACAAAGTACGGCTCCGCAGCGACCGCCAAGTCGACGTTCCACTGCGCCAGGGACTGCATAAGCAGATCTTGAGCCCTGGCGCAGTGGTTGAGGTTCGTCTGGAGGAGGTTGAGTTGGCCGACTTGATCCATGTTAGTCAGCCATCTCAACCTCCTCGCAAGTCGCTTGGCTCGCTCCCGTCACGGGAGCGACCAGTGGAGTCACTGGGGTGGTCCGGACCCCAGCGGTTCTCCCCTTCGTCTTGGGGGGAACGCAACTTCGCGTCCCCATTGTGTGCCCGGCCGGCCTCCCCGACTCTGCACATATAGCGCAGTGGGGGTCGGCCCGCCCGCAGGTGGCCGCCTTGTGACCTGTGTTTCCACACCGGAAGCACAGGTCACCCCTGTCAGACGTCGAAGGGCACTGGGGGCGTGTATGCCCCAGCCCCATGCACTTGTAACAGCGCATGGGGCGATCCCCCAACGACACCAGCCGTGCCACGCTCCACCCGACCAAAAGCCTGCCCTCTTTCAGCAGCACCTTGGCTGCCGTGACAGGGCAGGACACAATGGTGGAGCCAGTGCCTCCGGGGCCGGTGCGCACCTCTCCAGCCCTCACGAGCCCGACGTCGCAGCGGCCCGCCTCGGCCACTGCAGCGACCACCTTCTCCTTGGTGGCCGTGTCGTCCAGGCCGATGACGCGCAGGTCCGTCGTTTTGACGGGCCTGGTCACCACGGCCACCTCCGACAGGACCTCGCGGAGCTTCTCCGCGAGCCTGTCGGCTTTCTCCTCTGTTTGGGAGCCGGGGATCTCCAGCATCCTGGCTCCCGTGGCCGTCTGCCTGAATCGGACAAGATCAATTCCGATCTCGCGGAGTTTGATCCTGTCCTGGGCCAGCTGCAGGACGGCGCTGTATGTGACCCCGGCCTCCTGGGCCGCGGGACGCAATGTCACCACGACCGCCGCGGAGTTAGGGGCCCTCGGTAGCGCCGCCATCGGCCTCGGCGCCGCCTTGACAGCGGCAGCAGCCGCAGGCGCAGAGCGGGCCGCAGCGGCGGCGGCAAAAGTCACCGGCGCTGAAGGGGGGGAGGATTTCTTCCCCCTTTTCCCGCGCTTCCTCGGCCCTGGGGCAGCCACAGGGGCAGCTACTTGAGCAGGCGCTGGGACAGGGGCAGCTACTTGAGCAGGCGCTGGGGCAGTAGCTGGGGCAGCCGCTGGAGCAGGCACTGGGGTAGCCGCTGAGGGGACGGAGGATTTCCCCCTCCCCTTCCCTTTCCTCGTCACCGTCGCCCAGCTGTCACCAGTAGGGACAACTGCCGGTATGGGCCTGGGCGGCGGCGGTGGTACGGCATCCACTGCAGCCCTCTTTGCGTCCGCCCTCAGCGGCGGACGTACAACAGGCGCTGGCAAGAGGCGCTCCTCTATTCCCGCCATTCGGGCACTTAACATATCCCCGAAAGTCAGGGAGAAGGAGCGCTTCAGCTCCTCCAGCATCTCCCCCATCCCTGGGGGAGCCTGCATCGCCACGGAGGCAGATGCAGCAGCAGCGGCGGCAGCTGAAGTGGCGACGGCGGCCTCCGTCTTGGCCTCCGAGAACCCACGACGGAGTGCCTTCACTTCTGCCTTGCAGGCCTCCACCTCCAGGCGTAGACGGCCATTGTCGGCCCTCAGCATCTGCGTCTCCCTGGCCTCGCTCCGCTCGGCGAGGGCGTCGACGACCTCTCGCAAGCACCTCGCCGAAGTTTTCAAGAGGCCAGCGAGCTCCCCCTTAAGGTTCGACGACCTCTTCACTACCCCCAAGATGTTGGAGAGGCTCTCTCCTGCCCGTGCCCTCAGTGATTGCGCGTCCAGCGCACTGGCGTCGCTGTCCGCCAAGGAAGCGACTTCATTGCCGCTGTCCGCCCTTGGCGCCTTTTCAGAGGCCCCCCTATAACACCGTTTGTTGAGGGTATCCGTCATCGCAGGGCGGAGAAAATCCTCCCTCGACGGACCCCCAACTTTGGCAACTCTGCCCTTGCCCCCTCCTCTCTTCGACGTTGCGACCTTTGCAGCCGCCGCACCCTCGGTCTCCGTGTCGGAGTCTAAATACCCCGGCGCGAAGAACGAGGAATACGGCCGCTTCCTGGCCGCCTCGTCTACTGACATGTCCGAGAAGTCGGACTCCGCCCCTTCCTCCGTGCCGGAGGGGCCCTGAAGAGGGCCTTTTTTGGGCGCAGCCGACGACTCGGACTCCGACCCCGATTTTACTCCCCTATTAATAGGGGACTGACCCTTAGAAGGGCCTTTCACGAAGCGCCCGTTCGCCCTGCGTAGGGGCTTCGCAGCCTGCAACGCATATTGCGGAGTCTGCAATGCTTCCTCGCAAGACGGACCGGCTTCAGCAGCCTCCCGACGACAGGGGGGGGGTGACCCTCCCCCGCTTGCAACAGACTTCTCGTCCATCCTGATATGGGAAGGCGGAACAACGCACAGGAGCCTAGCTCGACCGTGCTAATTATTCACGCCAACCCACAACAGTTGGCAACACCTAACTTCCCACAACAGTTGGCAACAACGCGAGGGAGCCTAGCTCGACCCTGCTAATTGTCACCAAAAGTTCCGAGCGTCAAGCAAACCTAACCTAACCTAACCTAACCTAACCTAACCTAACCTAACCTAACCTAACCTAACCTAACCTAACCTAACCTAACCTAACCTAACCTAACCTAACCTAACCTAACCTAACCTAACCTAACCTAACCTAACCTAACCTAACCTAACCTAACCTAACCTAACCTAACCTAACCTAACCTAACCTAACCTAACCTAACCTAACCTAACCTAACCTAACCTAACCTAACCTAACCTAACCTAACCTAACCTAACCTAACCTAACCTAACCTAACCTAACCTAACCTAACCTAACCTAACCTAACCTAACCTAACCTAACCTAACCTAACCTAACCTAACCTAACCTAACCTAACCTAACCTAACCTAACCTAACCTAACCTAACCTAACCTAACCTAACCTAACCTAACCTAACCTAACCTAACCTAACCTAACCTAACCTAACCTAACCTAACCTAACCTAACCTAACCTAACCTAACCTAACCTAACCTAACCTAACCTAACCTAACCTAACCTAACCTAACCTAACCTAACCGTGAAAGTTAAACTTTTGTTTTGAATCGTACATACGCGTGTGATACGTCTATAGATAGCTCTCCACACATCTACAAGAGAGCAACAGCAAAGTCCGGAACCCCCCATACTAAAATCACAAAATTTTAGCATATTTTGTTATAAACCATTGAAATTTGGTCCATTTCTAGCATTAATAGGTGTATTCTTCGTTTTCTTCGTGTTCGGCGCCTGACTTTGTGGCTGCTACATCCCCGCCGCGTGACGTCTGTTGTGCCTGCAACAAAAAAAGCGCAGAAAACGCGATTAAAACAAAGAAAAATACAAATTTTCATTATTTCGGCACTTAGAAAAATCCACATACCCAGTACAGTACCGCCATACGACTGTGAAAGTTAAACTTTTGTTTTGAATCGTACATACGCGTGTGATACGTCTATAGATAGCTCTCCACACATCTACAAGAGAGCAACAGCAAAGTCCGGAACCCCCCATACTAAAATCACAAAATTTTAGCATATTTTGTTATAAACCATTGAAATTTGGTCCATTTCTAGCATTAATAGGTGTATTCTTCGTTTTCTTCGTGTTCGGCGCCTGACTTTGTGGCTGCTACATCCCCGCCGCGTGACGTCTGTTGTGCCTGCAACAAAAAAAGCGCAGAAAACGCGATTAAAACAAAGAAAAATACAAATTTTCATTATTTCGGCACTTAGAAAAATCCACATACCCAGTACAGTACCGCCATACGACTGTGAAAGTTAAACTTTTGTTTTGAATCGTACATACGCGTGTGATACGTCTATAGATAGCTCTCCACACATCTACAAGAGAGCAACAGCAAAGTCCGGAACCCCCCATACTAAAATCACAAAATTTTAGCATATTTTGTTATAAACCATTGAAATTTGGTCCATTTCTAGCATTAATAGGTGTATTCTTCGTTTTCTTCGTGTTCGGCGCCTGACTTTGTGGCTGCTACATCCCCGCCGCGTGACGTCTGTTGTGCCTGCAACAAAAAAAGCGCAGAAAACGCGATTAAAACAAAGAAAAATACAAATTTTCATTATTTCGGCACTTAGAAAAATCCACATACCCAGTACAGTACCGCCATACGACTGTGAAAGTTAAACTTTTGTTTTGAATCGTACATACGCGTGTGATACGTCTATAGATAGCTCTCCACACATCTACAAGAGAGCAACAGCAAAGTCCGGAACCCCCCATACTAAAATCACAAAATTTTAGCATATTTTGTTATAAACCATTGAAATTTGGTCCATTTCTAGCATTAATAGGTGTATTCTTCGTTTTCTTCGTGTTCGGCGCCTGACTTTGTGGCTGCTACATCCCCGCCGCGTGACGTCTGTTGTGCCTGCAACAAAAAAAGCGCAGAAAACGCGATTAAAACAAAGAAAAATACAAATTTTTAGCCCACCCAACCCACCCTTTATTTGCGACAGTAAGAATTTGAAATTTACATTAGAAAGGGGAAAATTTTGAATCATTTTATTATAGTATTTTATTTATTTACTTAGGCTCTTGGGACAAGTGCTAGCTTTATTTTTGCGAGCACTAAATTCTCAAATTCTTAGTTTAAGACCAAAATCAGTGAACCTTATAGGTTTATTCATACTTAGGTATTTGTTATTTAGGTTTGACTTTGTTGTGTTTAACATAAGATAGTTATATTTTAGACTTATTTATACAACTTCTACAAACTTACATTTACATACTTTATTGACTAAAATAAAACATCTACTGACCCTCTGACATGTTTCACTCGCCGAAGAAAATGACAAAGGAGGCGGGGATGAGCTCGTCGACTTCTCCGGCCTCTCTAGCTGATATCGCAGGTCCCTCCCATGCAGGAGACACTACTTATGACCTTGTTGACTTGGCAAAAACATCTGTAGGTGTCAGGAGAAGCGTGGAGAGGTTGGAGCTGGCGGGGGGCGCGTTCCAAATTACACCCCCACCCCCGCTCTCACATAAAACTTCGCCGAAAGACGCACCGCTCAAACACCCATTCCCCCGACCAAAGCAACTGACGGAGTTGCTAGAACGTAAGCAAGTGTCTCCGCCGAAGAAACCCCTTCAGTCCAACACTACAGCAACGCGCCCGAAGGAACAGATGTCGCCAAACAAGAGCATGGCACCGATCCCTTCCTCATCGAAGCCGAGCGCGACGCCACCGCAACAAGACCCAACACCCAAAGCTGACGCTCACCCGTTACCAAAACAGGTTAAGGCTAGGCAACCTAGTCAGGTGCTAGATACTCAAAGAAGTCCTTCCAAAACGGAAAATCGAACTGCCGAGGCTAGGAAATGCTTGCTCAAAGCAAAACACTACCTCGGACAGGGAAACAATATAAGGAAGGACATTAAAACTGAGGTCACTTTAGCGGCAGAGCGGCTCTACCAACTTGTGAAGGAGGCTGAAGAGGAATCAGATAAAGGAAAACGGAGGACACATATAAGTGAGGGTAGAACCAAGCTTCAAACTGAGGAAGAGGAAAAAAGAGTAGGACTTGAGCCACCAAGGAAAGAAGAAGAGGACCTCAGAAACAAGATTAATGAGCACTGTAGTCTCCTAATCGAAAACAACAAGAGGATGGAAAAATTACAAGAGGCACTTGAAGTACAAAGAGAAGCCCTGGAGAAGACCACTTACGCGAGCATAGCGGCCGCACCCACCAGGCGACAGCCCAGGGAAACGGCTGCCCTGCACTCCGTGGTGATCTCTTCCAGGGACGAAGAAGAAACTGGGGACGAGGTCCTAAGCAGGATTCGGGAAGTAGTGAGGGCAAAGGAAGGGGGAATAAAGGTGGATCGCGTGAGGAAAGCCCGGGATAGAAAAATAATAGTGGGATGCAGAACACAAGAAGACAGGGATAGGATTAAGGAAAGGCTCAAGCAAGCAGAGACCCACCTCAATGTCGAGGAAATAAAAAATAAAGACCCTCTTTTGGTGCTCAAGGACGTCCTCCTCTACAATACAGATGAGGACATCATGAACGCGTTGAGAAACCAAAATGGATGGATATTCCAGAACCTCGACAAACAGGAGGACAGGCTAGAAGTACGATACAGAAGGAAGACCAGAAATCCTCACTTAAGCCACGTCGTAGTAAAGGTTTCTCCTAAAATATGGAATCGGATACTAGACACAGGGGAAGTCCACATTGACCTTCAGAGAATAAAGGTGGCAGACCAGTCGCCACTGGTTCAATGTTCCCTGTGTCTAGGATACGGCCATGGCAGACGTTTCTGCAAAGAAAAAATTGAGAAATGCAGTCACTGCGGGGGGCCGCACCTTAAAGCCAACTGCGCGGATTGGCTCGCCGAAGTGGCACCCACCTGCTGCAACTGTAAGCATGCAAAGCTGGACGCTACAGCTCATAACGCGTTCAGCCAGGAATGCCCAGTCAGACGGCGGTGGGACGCCCTGGCGCGAGCCTCAATAGCGTACTGCTAAAGTTGTGCCAATGGTGACCCCCGTAGCAACCACCCAAGCAAGAGGCCACACCTACCAGGTAGTCCAAGCAAATCTACAGAAAATGAGACTAGCCACAGATGAGCTCATGATGGAAGCAGTCAGCAAAAAAATAGCCATAGCTTTGATCCAGGAGCCGTACGTGGGTGGGCAAAGGAGTATGAAGGACAACAGTGTAGCAAGGATCTACCAGAACACTGGTCAAGGAGATGGGACGGTCAAAGCTGCCATTGCAGTCTTCGACCCGGGTCTCGATGTCATACTGTGCCCAAAACTCACCACGAACAATATCGCAGTGGTGAGGATCAAGACCAGCGCCTGGGAGATCACTGCGGTGTCCTTTTACTTCGAGCCCACCGAACCCATGGAGCCATACCTGGATCAACTCAAAAAGATTGGCGAGGAGACTGGTCCCAGGAAAATAATCGTGGGTGGTGATGCAAATGCTTGGAATACCTGGTGGGGCAGCCTAACGATCGATAAGAGAGGAGAGGATGTGCTTGGTGCTCTTGATGACCTAGGCCTTCACATCCTGAACCAGGGAGACACCCCCACCTTCGACACTATCAGGGGAGGAAAAGTATATTCGAGTCAAGTAGACATCACGGCATGCTCTACCAATATGCTGGACCTGGTCGAAGGATGGAGGGTGGATGACGGAGTCACGAGTGCAGACCACAATGCCATTACCTTCAGCATTAACCTTAAGAAGTCCAAAGGTACAAGTGTAGCGCGCACAACTAGGATGTACAACACAAAAAAGGCAAACTGGGGACAGTTTCATGAGAAACTGACCCAGTTTAAAGTGGAAAACAACTTAAATAAAACAGAAATAGATAAAATAGATAACACATCAGATCTAGATAACATCACAGAAAAGTACACTAGCATAATCAGTCAGGCATGCACTCACGCAATCCCTAAAAAACAAAAAAAAGGAAAACTTACCTCTCCATGGTGGTCCGAAGAACTTGCTGCACTGAAGAAGGCGTCCATCACCATGAAGCGCAGGATCCGATGTGCAGCACCAGTCAGGAGGGCGAAGGTCATCGACGAGTACCTGAAAGCAAAAGAAAAATATCAAGAAGAAGCAAAGAAGGCACGGATAGAAAGTTGGAAGGGCTTTTGCGAGAGACAGGACAAGGAAGGAGTATGGGAAGGAATATACAGGGTAATAGGTAGGTCGATGAAGAGACAGGAGGACATCCCATTAGAGAAAGATGGGAAGGTGGTCGACCCAAAAGAATCGGCGAAACTGCTGGCTGAAGTCTTCTACCCCGAGGACATGGAGAGTGAGGACAATGCTGACCACCACCAAACTAGAGAAGCAGCGAAGTACGTAAACGACTGGGTACATGATGAAACACATGACCCACCGTTTACATCCGTCGAGCTAGCGTCTGTGGTGGAAAGCTTCAACCCCAAAAAAGCCCCGGGGTCAGACGGCTTCACCGCCGACATTTGTAAATCAGCGATCAAGGAAAATCCCGCCGACTTCCTCGCGTTGGCAAATAAATGCCTGGACTTGGGATACGTCCCCACCATCTGGAAGGAGGCCACAGTGGTAGTCTTAAGGAAACCCGGAAAGGACAACTATGCGCATCCAAAGTCCTACAGGCCTATCGGTCTCCTTCCAGTGTTGGGGAAGATCCTCGAGAAATTGGTTGTGAGGCGCATACAATGGCACATAGTACCGAGGATCAGTACTCGCCAGTACGGCTTTATGCCAAAAAGGAGCACCGAAGACTCCCTCTATGACCTGATGGAGCATGTTAGGAGTAAGCTTCGGCAGAAGAAGCTCTTGACATTGATATCCTTGGATATAGAGGGAGCCTTCGATAGCGCCTGGTGGCCCGCTATAAAGATACGTCTGGCTGAGGAAAGATGCCCTGTCAACCTCAGGAAGGTAATAGGTAGTTACCTCAACAACCGAATGGTGAGGGTGCGCTACGCAGGTGAGGAGCACACGAAGAGCACCACAAAGGGATGTGTGCAGGGCTCCATCGGGGGACCGATCCTGTGGAACCTCCTCCTTGACCCACTATTAAAAGGACTGGAACAGCGAGGGGACTATTGTCAGGCGTTTGCGGACGATATTGTGCTGGTTTTTGATGGAGAGGAAGCGATGGAAGTCCAGCGACGTGCCAATGCCGCCCTTGCATATGTTTTGGAGTGGGGTGTCAAAAACAAATTAAAATTTGCACCACATAAGACCCAGGCTATGTTAATCACTCGAAAATTGAAATATGACACCCCACTTCTAAGCATGGGAGGAATCGACATTGGCATGTCGACGGAAATAAAGCTTCTCGGCGTAACCATCGACTGCAAGCTAACCTTTAACCAGCACATTAAAAACGTCTGCCGAAAGGCCTTAAACATTTATAAGATGCTCGCTACGACCGCAAAAGTTAGCTGGGGCTTGAGTCCGGAGGTTGTGCGGGTTATTTACACGGCTTGTGTTGAGCCCGTTATCCTGTATGCAGCAAGTGCGTGGGCAGACACCGCAAACAAGATGGGGGTGCAGAAGCAGCTTCTAGCGGTGCAAAGAAGTTTCGCCCAGAAGCTTTGTAAGGCATACCGCACCGTATCCCTGAGTTCGGCATTGCTCCTGGCGGGGATATTGCCTCTCGATCTCAGGATCAAGGAAGCAGCCTCTCTCTACAAAGCAAGAAAGGGAATATCACTGCCAGAGCACGGTGACATGGAGATCGAGCAGCTGACGGAGTATGCCAAGATGCAGCACCCGGCAACGCATATGCGCCTTGAGTTCGTGAGCCTGATGGACCAACAACAAGTGGATGGTCATAGCGACCAAGCAGTCCAAATTTACACAGATGGCAGCAAAATTGAGGGAAAGGTTGGAGCGGCATTGTCCTTTTGGAACAATGGCACTGAAACCAAATCCCTCAAATTGAAGCTGTCATCCCACTGCACGGTCTATCAGGCGGAACTCTTGGCCATATGCAAAGCAACAAAAGAGATCCTCATGCGCACCGAGGCTAGTTTTGGCATCTTTAGTGACTCCCGATCCGCGCTAGAAACAGTGGTAAACGATCACTCGCCACATCCCCTTGCAGTCGAAGCGAGAAAGAACCTGAGAGCCAGCATATCCAAACACCAGGATGTCCAACTTTATTGGATTAAAGCTCACGCGGGACTGCAGGGGAATGAGCGAGCTGACGAGTTGGCGAAACAGGCAGCTCTTACTTCAAAGAAAAGACCGGACTACGACCAGTGTCCGGTTTCATACGCCAAGCGACAGATACGTCTGAACGCGCTTGGCGTATGGAACCAGAGATACATATCAGAGGAAACTGGAAAAATAACAAAAATGTTTTTCCCTGATGCGGTAGAGGGGTATAAGGTCGTCAAAAAGATAGAGCTAAACAAAATACTTACCCAGGTTATGACGGGGCATGGTGGGTTTTCCGAATACCTGAATCGTTTCAAGTGTAAGGATAACCCATCATGCTTCTGCGAACCTGGTAAGGACCAAACAGTGCCGCACATCTTGTTTGAATGCCCCGCCTTTGGTCTGGAGAGATTTGAAGTTGAGCAGGCCCTACACCAGGATCTTAAAAAAGAAAATGCTTTTATGTTACTAAAAGAAAAAAACACAAGAGACGGTTTTCTTGAATATTGTGCAAAAATTGCAAGTATAGTTATAAATAAAAATAAATAGAAATAGAAAATTATGATGGATATATATTTGATAATATATATATCATGCATAAGAATAATTAGATATTAATATTTTAAATTAAGTTATATGTACGATGACTCAAAATTATAAAATGTTTCTTTTGTGTAAAGTTAAGTTCTTTAGAAACCAAGTTAGTTGTATATAATTGTAGCATAAGTCTGTTAAAATGTTAAATTAAGTATGTACCTAATTAATGGGCATAGCAAAGTGCGAAAGCCTTTGCTATGCCAACCCACTTATTTGAAGCCATAACTGTTTTACCAATTGGCTTGAACTAAGCAATTTAGTATAGGATAGTATTTAAGCTCAGATTTCTGCTATTTTCAGTATTCAACACCTAGTCTAAGATAGGATCAATGTAAGAAATGCTCTGACAGAGTTTTCGTCAGAGGGTCACCGACGGCCGGATGCACTATGCCGGCAAAGAAAAAAAAAAAAAAAAAAAAAAACCTAACCTAACCTAACCTAACCTAACCTAACCTAACCTAACCTAACCTAACCTAACCTAACCTAACCTAACCTAACCTAACCTAACCTAACCTAACCTAACCTAACCTAACCTAACCTAACCTAACCTAACCTAACCTAACCTAACCTAACCGCAGCAAAGTGGTCGACCAGAGGGGCATTGACCTCGCGGGTGCTCTCGATGACATGGACATGCAGATCCTAAATACAGGCAACACCCCCACTTTTGACACTTTTAGGGGCAATACTCAATTCACCAGCCACGTTGATGTAACGGCCTGCACGACGGATATACTGGACCTGGTAGAAGAGTGGAGGGTGAGTGTGGGACTGGTAACATCCGACCATAACGCGATCACATTTAAATTAAAACTAAGAAAGGACATAGGCACAAACATAAGCAGAACTACAAGAATATATAACACTAGAAAAGCAAATTGGAGCCAATTTAATGATAAAATGACCCAATTACTGCAGACATATAATATTAATAATAGCGAAATTATGAAAATAGACAATGAAAGCGAACTAGAGAAAGCAATAAATACATATATAAGCACAGTACAAAAAGCAAGCAATGAAAGCATACCAAAGAAAAAGCCAAACTCTACACTTACCTTACCATGGTGGACAGAGAACCTTACGAACCTGAAGAAGGAGATGAACACGAAGAGAAGAAGGATCCGTTGTGCAGCGCCAGTCCGGAAACAAAAAGTCATCGAAGAGTACCTGAAATCAAAAGAGGAATATCAGAGTGCAGCCAAAAGTGCCCAGACGGAAAGTTGGAAGGGGTTCTGCGAAAGGCAAGATAAAGAGGGACTATGGGAAGGAATCTACAGGATAATAGGGCGGACTTCAAAGAGGCACGAGGACCAACTTCTCGTCAAAGATGGGAAGGTCAACGATCCCATGGAATCGGCAAAGCTACTAGCAGAGACCTTCTACCCCGACGACTTGGAAAGTGAGGACAAAGAGCATCACCGACAAACACGCGAGAAAGCCGAAACAGTAAACGCTAGGATACAAGATGAGCCTTTGGACCCAGTGTTTACCCACGAAGAGCTAAAGTTAGCGGTAAACAGCTTTAACTCCAAGAAGGCGCCGGGGTCAGACGGTCTCACAGCAGACATATGTAGCAAAGCCATATTCCATGACCCAGACATATTCCTAGCGCTGGTGAATAAATGCCTGGCTCTCAGCCATTTCCCGACCGCGTGGAAACAGGCAACAGTGGTAGTCCTGAGGAAGCCAGGCAAAGACGACTACACTAACGCCAAGTCCTACAGACCCATAGGACTCCTATCAGTAATGGGCAAGATTTATGAAAAGATGCTCATTGGTAGAATAAAATGGCACGTAGTCCCAAAAATCAGCGCACGACAGTACGGCTTCATGCCACAGAAAAGTACGGAGGACGCCCTCTATGACCTCATGCGACATATACGAACAAAGCTAGAGCAGAAGAAACTTATTACTCTAGTTTCGCTGGACATAGAGGGAGCGTTCGACAGTGCATGGTGGCCGGCTGTCAGGACTCGACTGGCGGAGGAGGAGTGCCCCGTAAACCTGAGAAGAGTAATGGACAGCTACTTGAAGGACAGAACGGTAAACGTGCGCTACGCCGGACAAGAGTACACAAAGAGCACCAACAAAGGCTGCGTCCAGGGCTCTATCGGCGGCCCCATTCTGTGGAACTTGCTGCTCGACCCACTTCTAAAAGGCCTGGAGATACAGGGACATTACACCCAAGCATTTGCCGATGATATCGTCATGGTTTTCGATGACGACACAGGTTTGGAGGTCCAAAGACGAGCCAATGCCGCTCTCGCCTATGTCCAGGAGTGGGGTGTCAGAAATAAGCTCAAATTTGCACCACACAAAACTTGCGCAATGGTTATCACCAACAAGCTTAAATTTGACACGCCGCACCTGAGGATGGGCGGGATAGACATTGGGGCGTCTAAGGAGATGAAGATCCTGGGGCTCGCGATAGACGACAAGCTTACTTTCAACAGCCACACAGCCAATGTTTGCCGAAAGGCACTTAACATATACAAACAGCTATCGCGAGCCGCCAGGGTCAGCTGGGGCCTACACCCGGACATCATCCGAGTCATATACAATGCGACGGTAGAGCCAGTAATCATGTACGCGGCAGGTGCCTGGTCATCGGCAACCTTTAAGCTGGGAGTACAACACCAACTGAACGCTGTGCAGAGGGGCTTTGCCCAAAAGCTAACAAGAGCATACCGAACAGTCTCTCTGAACTCGGCACTAGTGCTGGCGGGGATACTCCCGCTGGACCTCAGAATTCAAGAAGCAGCTGCTCTTTATGAGGCAAAGCGAGGAGTGCCCCAGCCAATGCTGGGAGACAGAGAGGTTGAACGTAGGGCGAGCTACATAGACTCTGCACACCCAGCAAGCCATATGAGCGTGGAGTTCACATCCCTGATAAACCAAGACGAAGTAGACCAACATAAAAAACAAGCAGTACGCATTTTTACAGATGGGAGCAAGATAGAGGGTAAAGTCGGAGCAGCGTTGTCCTTGTGGGACGACGACGCCGAGACTAAAGCCCTCAAATTCAAGCTGGCATCGTACTGCACCGTTTATCAGGCGGAACTCTACGCCATATGTAGAGCAACGCGTGAGATTCTGCGCCGCCATGAGCTCACTTATGGTATTTATAGTGACTCTAGATCAGCTCTAGAAACAATGACAAACCCCAGCTCAACCCATCCACTCGCAGTAGAAACACGAAAAAACTTGAAGATCATGAAACTCCAAAACAAGGAACTTTCCTGGTTTTGGATCAAAGCACACGCTGGAGTGGAAGGGAACGAGCGGGCAGATCACCTGGCGAAAGAAGCTGCACTAAAACTTAAAAGGCGAGCTGATTACGAGGACTCTCCCGTCTCATTTGTGAAGCGACAGATAAGAACTGACTCGCTTCGCAAATGGAACGAGAGATATAAGCGAGGAGCAACAGCGTCCACCACAAAAATATTTTTTCCCGATGCCCTGCTGGCCTACAAAACTGTCAGGAAGGTGAAGTTCACAAGCGCTGTGACACAGGCATTGACGGGGCACGGTGGGTTCTCAGAATACTTGAACAGATTCAAGTGTAAAGAGGACCCATCGTGCATCTGCGAGCCCGGAGTCCAGGAGTCAACTATACATGTCCTGACAGAATGCCCCGTGTTTGGACTTTTAAGGTACAATGTAGAGCAGGAACTGGATTGTGCAATAAATATTGAAAACTTAGGTCAAATAATATCTAGCAATGAAAAACGAGGTATATTTTTAAATTATTGTATCAAAGTAGTAATAATAGTAAGTAAGAGAAATAAATAGCAAGCAAATTATGATAATCATATATTATAACAATATATTTATTATGCATAAAATTGTAAAACGTTGAGTAAATGTAAGTAAATATACAATAAGAAATGTAACTTGTAAGAAAATCTTTGTAAACAATTAATGCCTAGAAAAATGAAAACTATAATGTGTATATATTATTAAATATGTACATCATTATAAAATAATATTAGAGAAGATAAAATATGTAATTAGTAGACTAGTACTTAAGTCAAGAAAATATTGTTAACCCTGCCCTATCCCACACTGAAACAAGCATATTGATAAATAGTTTTAAGAATATCAAAGCAGAAATAGAATAAGTAAATAATTTGTAGCCACAGAAGATTTTTCTTTGTAAGACAGGGAGGGTTGCATCCTGAAAAAACCGAAGAGTTTTCAGACTGCAACTCTACCTTGTCAAGAATAGCAACACTTAAGCCTCCTAAGTTGATGACACTGATGATATGTACATTTAATAAGTAAGACGATTTTTGATCAGCTGTCATGCCCATAAAGGGCCTAGTTAATGTATAATTAATGATAATATAATAAAGAGAAAGTAAAAAAAAGACTCTGAAACAAATCAGAGGGTCGCCGACGCCCGGATATGTGATGCCGGGAAAAAAAAAAAAAAAAAAAAAAAAAAAAAAAAAAAAAAAACCTAACCTAACCTAACCTAACCTAACCTAACCTAACCTAACCTTTTTTTTTTTTTTTTTTTTTTTTTTTTTTTATCCTGGGAAAATCCGTTACGGATACCACCGAACCGGGGGGTTGGGTGGTTATGTGGGGCTCTCCACACATTACTTTGGTGCGTAATACCCACTAAAAACCCAGGGTGCTCCACCGTCGCCGATCGAGGACGGGAGGCGCGGGACCGCTTGCGCATTCGCCGCAGCTCCCGTCGAGTCGCAGCCCACCGTTTGGCAGACCCACCTCTTGGGAGGGTGTAAAAAGCCCTCCCACACCTCGTGTGTGATGCCCCGGAGCACTTGGGGCATCTACACCACCTCACGATGGCCTATCACTGAGAGGTGCCAGGTGCCCCCGCACCCAACACCCCAGGCCCTCGGAGCGGAGACGGAGTGCGGGCTCTGTTAGCCCGCCTCCGTGTCCGCGCCCTCCGGAGCGGCAGAGAGAGAGGATTTCTTTCTCTCTCCCGCTCCTCTACCTCCCTCTGCGAAACAATAGTCTCACAGAAGGAGGTCACCGCCTCCCACGACCTCTGATCATCGACCATCTTACAAATGATTGCCGATAAGGAGAGGTCCGTCCCCACGACCGCGATCAGTGATCGCCGCGGTTCATCTCCCCCTGGGCATGCCTCCAGTGCGTGCTGGGCGGTGTCTACCGCGAAGCCGCACTGGTGGCAGGCCGTGGAGTCTTCCCTTCGGGCGACACGACACAGATATCTCCCGAAACAGCCATGTCCCGAGAGAACCTGCGTCAGCCGGAACGAAAGACTCCCATGCTTCCTTCGGACCCACTCTGCGAGTACGGGGCGAATGGCCTCGAGGAGTCGTCGGGCGCTTTCCCCTCTCTGCACGGGTCCCGCAAGGAGCCGTTCCTCCCACGTGGCGAGGGCCGATGTCTTGGCCTCATCACGCCAGTGCGCCACCTCTATTGGTGCCGGTCGCTCACCCCGCTCCCGCGCCTGCGCTCTGCGCCAGTAGACTGAGGCCAGGACTTCAGCCTCGAGGTCCCACGGAAGCGAGCCGGCGAGCACGCATGCCACCTCGTGAGAGAGTGTGCGATACCCCCTGCACACTCTCACCGCCATAACCCTTTGGGCTCCGATCAGCACGGCGGTGGTCTGCCGATCGAGATGACCCGCCCATATCGGGGCGCCATACAGAGCCATTGAGCTCACCACCGCTGTATAGAGGCGGCGGCAGCTTCCCTCCCCGCCTCCGATGTTCGGGAGCAGGCGACTCAGTGCGCCGGCTGTTCCCAGAATTTTGGGGGACAGCCGCCGCACGTGCTCCTTGAAGTTCCATCTGCCATCGAGGACGACACCGAGATATTTCAGCGTCGTCCCGACAGAGATGGAAGTTCCACCAACCACAATGGTGGAACCTGCAGGTGGCGCCCGCCGAGGACCATGAAAACAGATGGCCTCAGATTTGTGAAGCGCCACCTCCAGACCCAGCATTCGAATTCTGGCAACGACCGTCGCGACACCGGCGGTCGCCAGAATCGCAGCATCTCTGTAGTTTTCTCCCCGGGCGGCAACCAGCGTGTCGTCAGCGTAACAAACGACGCCGACGCCACGAAGGTTTGCACCCCGGAGAGCCCAATCGTACCCGACGTTCCACAGGAGTGGACCTAAGACCGATCCCTGTGGAACGCCGCGCGTCATGGGGCTACTTCCTTCACCTAGAGTCGTCGGGAAGACTACCTCTCTATCGGAGAGATAGTCCCCGACGAGTCTGCGCAGGTACTGGGGCACCTTGTGGTACTCCAGACCGGCATGTATCGTGCTCCAAGGCAGTGTGTTGAATGCGTTGGCGATGTCCAGCGAAATGGCCAACAACACACCGCCGCTGGAGCACGCCTCCTCGGAGAGGTCGCGGACGCGGGATATGGCATCGATCGTCGAGCGACCTCTCCGGAAACCGAACTGGTTGGGCGCCAGATCCGGTCCCGTAGTCTCGAGGTGCCTAACAAGGCGGGCAGCGACCACTCTCTCCAACAGTTTGCCCGCCTCATCAAGCAGCACGATCGGACGATAGCCCGAAGGCTCATCCGCTGGACGACCCTCTTTCCTTAGGAGGACGAGTCTGCCCCTTCTCCATCTCTTGGGGAATCTGCCTTCCCTGAGGCACCAGTCAAACAGGTCCTTCAGGGAAGCCCCTAGATGTTTATAGGAGAGGGCCCATGCGCGACCCGGTATGCCGTCAGGCCCAGGCGCTCTGTTTTTGGCCCTCATCCTGAGCACTGCTACACCCAGCTCAACCTCGGAGACAGGGGCAGGCTCATCCACCTCTTCGGCGAGATCAGCCGATGTCGAGGGGGGCGCAAAGTCGGACCCCGGAGCACCGGGGAATAAGCCGTCAACCACTCTCTGCAGCACTGCCGGTTGGAGCGAGGCCGTGATGGGGGGAGCCCAGGGGCGAAGCTTCTGCCTTGCCCACTGGTACGGGCGGCCCCATGGGTCGCGCTCTAGCCCCTCCAGCAGTTGTTGCCAAGCCTGTCTCTTGCCCTCGACTATCGCAACGCGAAGAGCCCCGGAAGCCTCTCTGTAGGCGGCATAGAGCGACTCGCTCACCTCGTTCTCCTGCCGCCTACGTCTCCGATACCGCTGGTATTGGCGGCGCCTCATCACGCACGTTTTCCGGAGTTCGGCGATCTCCTCCGACCACCAGTAGACTTGGCGTTTCGGCTGTGGGGCTCGCGCGCGCGGCATTGCAGCATCGCAGACGCGCGACATTGCCTCGCACAACTTGTTCGCCATTGCATCCACGTCTACTGGGTCCGGTTCCTGAGGAGTGCCGTTCCACGTTTCGACGAGGGCTGCCTCCTGCAGCACTTCGGCGTTGAGGCGTTTCAGGGCCCATCGCGGACCGATCTCACCTCCTGTCCTTCTCACCTCGTTCGTCTGGGACGAGAAGACGCTGAACCGTATATACCGGTGATCGGACAGCGTCTCCACGTCCACCAACACCTGCCAGTCGCGAATGCGGCAGGCGATGTCTGGCGTGACGAGCGTCACATCGACGATCGACCCACCAGACTGACGGACGCAGGTGTTTTCCGTCCCACGGTTCACGACGCAGAGGCCCACCTCGGCCGACCACTCGAGCACGACGCCGCCCCGAGGGTTCGTCGTCGGGGATCCCCACGCCGTGGATTTGGCATTGAGGTCCCCAAGCACGAGAACGGGTCGTGGGCGGGTCTGACCAATCAAGGTTCCTACCTCACCGAGAAGAGCCTCCAGTTCGTAAACCGGCCGGTTTCGGGAGTGGTACACCCCCACGACGACGACTTGGCCCAAACAAGCCGCCACAAAACCCCTTCCTCTCACCACTCCTTCGAGAGAAGGGGAGTGAGCCGGCGACTGCGTGGTGATCGCAACCAAGCCATCGAGGTCCCCAGCCCAGTCAGATCTGGATGGGACCGCGTACGGCTCGGCGGCCACCGCCACTTGTATCAACCGCTCCGCCATTGACTGCAGGAACAGGTCCTGAGCACCGGCGGAGTGGTTGAGATTCGCCTGGAGGAAAGTTAGGGCCATACTAACTAACTTTCCTCCATGCTTTCCACCGGCCCTTTTTCAGGACTAGGCGGTCGCAGCTGGGCCTTAGCCTCAGTCGCAACGGTCTTCCGTCTTGCCCCTGACTTTGACGGGGGCTTGGCGCAAGCCTTGCCCCCGGAGAGGTGGTCCGCCGGCTTGCCCGCGGCAGCACAGCGGGTGCAGCGTGGAGCGGCGGTGCACTCTTTGGCCTTGTGGGCCTTTTTACCGCAGCGGTAGCACTCGTCGCTGCGGTCAACCTCGGCCTTGCACTGGGCCACAACATGGCCCAATTCGAGGCAGCGATAGCAGCGACGCGGTCTAACAGCCAAAATGCTGACCCGCGCTGCCACCCAGCCCACTAATACACGGCCTCCGCCGGCCATCACCTTCTTGGCAGTTGTTGTTGGACAGCGCACAAACACCGTGCCCATCCCTGCTTGGCCCCGGCGTATTATGCCAACGGATATCGCTGACTCAGAGCACTCGCCTACCCTGGCTAGGGCTTCCGCTAACTCCTCCGGAACGACGGAATCGTCAAGGCCGCTGACCCGAAGGTCGGTGGTTGCAGTCGGCCTTGAGACTCGCACGCTCTCATCGTCCCCGAGCACCGCCCTTAGTTTGCCAGCAAGGAGGTCCGCTTTGGCGGCATTATCCTCGCCGGAGATCTCCAGTACTCGAGCCCCAGTGGCCGCCGTCCTGATCTTCAGCGGCGGTACTCCCAGCTCGCCAAGCTTGATGTTAGCCTTGGCCGCCTCCAGCACCTTGGCATATGTGACACCTTTCTCCGCCGCCCCCGGTTGCAGAGTGATTACCACCGCTGCGGTCTTTGGGGGGCGAAGTTTAGCCACACCTGGTTTAGAGGGCTGTGACTTCGCCTTCGCCTTCGCCTTCGGGGGAGGAGGGGCTCGGACCGGAGGGGCAGACCTCTTCTCCGCGAGTCTTACCTCTGCCGACACCGTCTCTCGCCTCCCAGCTTTCCTTCGCCTCGTCACCACAGTCCAGGCTTCAGCCGGAGGAGTCATGGCGGCAGCGGGGACAGGGGCGGGCGTTGCTGTTGGAGCGCCTTTTCCCCTTGGCACCTGCACTGGAGGAGCGCTCGGAGGACCCTTACGTTTGGGATCTGCTCTCATACCAGCCTCGGCCTCCCTTCGCCGATCTGCAGCCAATGGAGGCCTCAGGGTCCGCTCAGGAAGCAGCCTATCCTGAATCCCAGCAAACATGGCATTTATCTTGGTGCCGACTTGCACCATGATTTGCTGTACTACCTCCTCTGTGCAGGGAGTTTGAGCCGAGGCCGGGGCCCGAGCAGGTACCGAAGTCGGAGCGGGACGAGCTTGGATCGCCCTCATCTGCTCTATCTCTCGCCGGAGTTCCTTCAGCTCCGATGAAAGCCGCTCATTGGCCTTTACAAGTAGGGCCATCTCCTCGGGCATCGATCGGGCCCGTGTTTCCTGAAAAGATGCCTTTATGGTGGTCGCAGCATCTTTCAGGGCCTTTACGCTGGTGCCCTTTAGGTTCTTGGACTTCGTAGCCACCGCAAGGATGGTGTCCACCGAGCTCAGCAACATTGCCTCCAGCTGGCCAACGTCGCAACCGCCCAGCTGAGAATGGGACACCGTGGGCACCGATGGCGATGGCGCCTTCATGAGCTCGGTCCTCTTCTGTTTGAGCTCATCTTGGAGCTCCTTCTCAGCTGTGAGCCTCAACTCTTTTTCTCGCGCCCGATTAAGTTCGGCCTTAGCTTTCGCCAGGCCAACGTATTCGCCTGTTGTAGGCGGGCGCCCTCTTCCTCGCCGAGGGGTTGACACCTTGGGTGACGGTGATGAGTCACCCGTGTCCTCCTCCTTTTCTCCGTTTCTGCGCCGCTTGCGCATTCTCCTCTCGGAGCCGCCTCCCGGAGACGAAACCGACTCCCAACTCATGGTGTCGGATTCCGATTCCGACAAGTTCGGAGTCGGGATCCGAAGCTCTAGGGCTAGTAGGGTTCCACTTGGGGGAACACCAAAAGCCTCTATCTCCACATTGTCCATATTCGTGCCAAGGTCATTATTTGTTGTAGAATCAAGGTCCAGGTCATTGCTAAGGTCGTTGTTACGTGGGCCGGAGCTCACGAGGCGGTTCTTGCCCCCCTCAGATACGATGGGGCTGGGCGCCGTAGCACCGTGGGATTCGTCAGCTTGGCTGACACCCACCTGAGGATTCGTTCCAGAAGTCGCCATTATCATGTTTGTTTTTTGCTTTTTTGAGGGGTGAGCTCCCCTTTGGTGCCCTTGCTACCGGGTTCCCCCCGGTCATGCATCCCATGTGCAGGCACCGAACAACGGGATTCGGAGACGCATTATGCCCGACAGGGTGGCCGGGTTGACCCTCCCTGCCGCGCCACTAGCCTTGCAGGCCAGCCATCCTACGACCCGAAGGTCCGCTGCGACTCAATGCCGCCATTTAAACTTGTGCCCGACAGGGTGGCCGAATTGACCCTCCCTGCCGCGCCACCAGCCTTGAAGGCCGATCATCCTCCGACCTGAAGGTCCGCTGCGACTCGATGCCGCCATTTCATTTTGTGCCCGACAGGGTGGCCGAGTTGACCCTCCCTGCCGCGCCACCAGCCTTGAAGGCCAGTCATCCTTCGACCCAAAGGTCCGCTGCGACATACTGTCGCCTTTCCATTTCGTGCCCGACAGGGTGGCCGGGTTGACCCTCCCCGCCGCGCCGCCGGCCTTGAAGGCCGGCCATCCCACGACCCATAGGTCCGCTGAGCCCTCATTGGACTCCCAGCCCCGCGGAAGCTCTTCGCGAGCCCGCCTGTCCATCTGCTGTGCCCTATGCTACTAACACAGGGACACGCAGAGGACACCCTCGCGTCGGATTATTAGCTGCCGTCGATAAGTCCCCACAAGTGGGAAGTGATCGACGGCACCCAGGGTACACCACGAGGAGGTTATCCGACCCAGTACCCCAACCTAACCTAACCTAACCTAACCTAACCTAACCTAACCTAACCTAACCTAACCTAACCTAACCTAACCTAACCTAACCTAACCTTTTTTTTTTTTTTTTTTTAAGTGGGAAAATGCCCTCGCATTTCCCTTCCACCATGGGGGTGGTGGAAGGGGGTATGTGGGACTCGAACCCACTAAAAACCCACTATGAGCAGTCGCCCGCCTTCGTGGGGCCGAGATGGGGTCGCGTTAGCATTCACCATCTGGCCCCGGCGGTTGGCCTGGAACCCGTGTCCAGGCCCCGGCCAAGGAGGGGTGGTCACTGCTCACCAGGACCACCCCTCAGACGAGTGGAGCCGTGCAAGCCGGCGGAGAGTCCCCCGACTCTCCACCAGGTGGCTCCACTACAGGGGAAGTCGAAGAAGGCGGGCAAACCGCCCCCTCCTACCCCCCCTTCGCCTCCGGCGGATCGGGTCAGAGCGGGCGTCGTCCTCTCTGACCCTCTCCGCGGCCTCCTTCTGCGACATCACCTGTTCGCAGAAGGAGACCATCGCCTGCCACTCCCTGTCGCCGTCGAGCATGGCGTTGACCACGCTCGGCAGCGAGAGGTCCCCTCCCAGGGTGGCTGAGAGTGTGTGTCGCATGGGACCCCACGCGGCACACACCTCCAGCGTGTGGTGCGCCGTATCCTCCGGCGCACCACATTCGTGGCAGGCCGGGGTCGCCTCCCGTCTCGCGATCTGGTACAGGTACTTTCCGAAACATCCATGTCCGGAAAGCACCTGCACCAGTCGGAACGTCAGCGACCCGAATCGCCGCCGCACCCAGTCACGGAGGACCGGGCGAATGGCCTCCACCGTCCACTGACCAGGGACCGGTGGAGCCAGGTCCTCCGCCCACCGCCTCAACATGGCGGCCCGCGCCTGTCGCCGTAGGCCCTCCACCCGATCCCACTCCAGGTGCTCCCCGTCGGATCTCCTCGCCGCCACGAAGTGGTACACTTCGGCGAGGATCTCCGCTTGGAGAGCCCAGGGGGGATCGCCGGCCAGCACGCATGCTGCCGTCCAGGACACCGTCCGGTATCCGCGGATCACCCTCGTCGCAATGACCCGCTGCGGTTGTCGCAGCAGGGTCATGTTCGCGCGACCGAGGGCGTCCACCCAGACCGGTGCCCCGTACAGGGCCATACTCCGGATCACTCCGGAGTATAGACGGCGACATGTGGCGCTCGGGCCGCCCACGTTGGGCAGCAGCCTCCCCAGTGCGGCGGCGGCTCCCAGGACTCTCGGGGCCAGCTGGGTAAAGTGGGCCCCGAAAGTCCACCGTCCGTCCAGGATGAGACCCAGATATTTCATCTGGGTCCCAACCCGGACCGGGACTCCGTCCAGGACCACTCTGGTCCCTGGCGGGGGTCCCCCCCGAGGCCCGTGGAACAACAGGGCCTCGGTCTTGGAGAGGGCCACTCCCAGCCCGAGGGAGCGGATGCGGTCGATCACGTGGGCCGTGCCCACCTCGGCCAACCGCACCGTCTCCCTCAGGTCCCTCCCCCTGACTACGACCAGGGTGTCGTCCGCGTAGCACGCAACCCGCATGTTGGCGGGCAGCGTGCCACGGAGGACCCAGTCGTAGCCGATGTTCCACAGGAGCGGTCCCAGCACCGACCCCTGCGGAACCCCGCGGACGACGCGACGGCGTCTCAGACCGTCGCGTCCCTCCACCAGGACTTCGCGGTCCTGGAGGTAGTCCGCCAACAGCCTCCGCAGATACAGGGGCACCCCGTGGTAACGGAGCGCCTCCTGTATCGTTCCGTGCGGCAGACTGTTGAAGGCGTTGGCAATGTCCAGCGAGACAGCCAACGCCTTATCCCCCTCCCGGACCGCCTCCTGCGTCCACCCCTTGAGCCAGAGCAAGGCGTCGATCGTTGACCGCCTCGCTCTGAACCCAAACTGGGCCTCCGACAACTGAGGCCCAGTGCCGCCTAGGTGCCGGACGACGCGGGAAGCCACCACTCTTTCCAGCAGCTTCCCCGCGTCGTCGAGCAGCACTATTGGCCTGTATGCGGAAGGCGAGTCTACGGCACGACCCTCCTTCCGCAACAGGCACAGCCGGCCGTCCTTCCATAGCTTCGGGAACCGTCCGGACGTGATGCACACGTCGAACAGCTCCCGAAGCCGATCGCCCATCTCCCTGAGGGCGATCCTCAGGACCCTCTTTGGGATCCCGTCCGGACCCGGCGCCGTCCGTTTGCCGCTCAGGCGGCCGACGGCCAACTCCATCTCCACCTCTGAGACAGGTGGGATGGAGTCCGGGTCCACCTCCTCGACCGGCGAGGAGGGCGCCGCCATCGCGGGCGGGGTGTGGTGGGGGTCGATGGCGGGGAAAAGCCCCTCCAACACCCCGCCCAGGATCTCCGGCTCCAGGGACTCCGCAACCGGGGGCGCCTGGCCCCGGAATTTCTTCCGGGCCGCTCTGTAAGGGCGCCCCCACGGATCCCTATCGAGGCCCTCCAGGGCCTCGCGCCAGGACCGCTCCTTGGCCCGACCGATGGCCAGCTGCAGCTCCCGCTTCGCCTCGCGGTAGGAGCTGTACAGCTGCTCCTCGGCTGTCAGCTCCTCGGCTGACAGCTCGCCGTCGGTCCGCCCGTGGCGCCGCCTCCTACGGTGAGCGTAGGAGCGGCGCGCCGCCGAGCAGGCGGCTCGGAGATCCGCTATCTCCGAGCTCCACCAATAGACCTCCCGGCGGCCCGGGAGGCGTCTGCACCTCGGCATGGCGGCGTCGCACACCGCGGTCACCGCCTCCCGGAAGCGGCTCGCTGCGACTTCCGCCTCCGGGTGTGTGGGCGCGGCGAACCACGACTGGACGATCGCCGCCTCGGACGCCACCTCGGCGTCGAGGCGAGAGATCGCCCAGCGCGGGAAGTCCGCTCGCGCCACTTGCCCCCCTTGGATGTCGGAGGTGGAGGAGATCTCGAACCATATGTATTTATGGTCCGAGAGAGTCTCCACCTCCGACATCACCCTCCACGACTGGACACGTGCCGCGACAGCGGGGGTGGCGAACGATACGTCCACCACGGACCCCCCTCGCTGTCGCACGCACGTGTGGGCAGACCCTCTATTCAAGAGGGTCAGTCCCGTGGCAACCCCCCACTCCCTGACAATCTCCCCACGAGAGTCGGTAGAGGGGTTGCCCCAGTCCCGGGCCTTGGCGTTCAGGTCCCCCATAAAGAGGACCTGACGTGGCACCTGCCTTCTAACCGCCGCGGCTAGGAGGTCCATAAAGACCTCCAGCTCCGCAGCGGTTCTATTGGGGGAGAAGTATGCGCCAACTGCCACATACTCCCCCCACTTGGCCACCACGTACCCCGCACCTCTCTCTACTACCGAGAGGGGGGGACCGCCATGCGCCCTTCCCACGATGGCCACGGAGTCGTCCAGGTCCCCAGCCCAGCAAGCATGCTGAGAGGGGACAAAGTACGGCTCCGCAGCGACCGCCAAGTCGACGTTCCACTGCGCCAGGGACTGCATAAGCAGATCTTGAGCCCTGGCGCAGTGGTTGAGGTTCGTCTGTAGGAGGTTGAGTTGGCCGACTTGATCCATATTAGTCAGCCATCTCAACCTCCTCGCAAGTCGCTTGGCTCGCTCCCGTCACGGGAGCGACCAGTGGAGTCACTGGGGTGGTCCGGACCCCAGCGGTTCTCCCCTTCGTCTTGGGGGGAACGCAACTTCGCGTCCCCATTGTGTGCCCGGCCGGCCTCCCCGACTCTGCGCATATAGCGCAGTGGGGGTCGGCCCGCCCGCAGGTGGCCGCCTTGTGACCTGTGTTTCCACACCGGAAGCACAGGTCACCCCTGTCGGACGTCGAAGGGCACTGGGGGCGTGTATGCCCCAGCCCCATGCACTTGAAACAGCGCATGGGGCGATCCCCCAACGACACCAGCCGTGCCACGCTCCACCCGACCAAAAGCCTGCCCTCCTTCAGCAGCACCTTGGCTGCCGAGACAGGGCAGGACACAATGGTGGAGCCAGTGCCTCCGGGGCCGGTGCGCACCTCTCCAGCCCTCACGAGCCCGACGTCGCAGCGGCCCGCCTCGGCCACTGCAGCGGCCACCTTCTCCTTGGTGGCCGTGTCGTCCAGGCCGATGACGCGCAGGTCCGTCGTTTTGACGGGCCTGGTCACCACGGCCACCTCCGACAGGACCTCGCGGAGCTTCTCCGCGAGCCTGTCGGCTTTCTCCTCTGTTTGGGAGCCGGGAATCTCCAGCATCCTGGCTCCCGTGGCCGTCTGCCTGAATCGGACAAGATCAATTCCGATCTCGCGGAGTTTGATCTTGTCCTGGGCCAGCTGCAGAACGGCGCTGTAAGTGACCCCGGCCTCCTGGGCCGCGGGACGCAATGTCACCACGACCGCCGCGGAGTTAGGGGCCCTCGGTAGCGCCGCCATCGGCCTCGGCGCCGCCTTGACAGCGGCAGCAGCCGCAGGCGCAGAGCGGGCCGCAGCGGCGGCGGCAAAAGTCACCGGCGCTGAAGGGGGGGAGGATTTCTTCCCCCTTTTCCCGCGCTTCCTCGGCCCTGGGGCAGCCACTGGGGCAGCCACTGGAGCAGGCGCTGGGGCAGCCGCTGGGGCAGCCGCTGGAGCAGGCACTGGGGCCGCTGAGGGGACGGAGGATTTCCCCCTCCCCTTTCCTTTCCTCGTCACCGTCGCCCAGCTGTCACCAGCAGAGACAACTGCCGGCATGGGCCTGGGCGGCGGTGGTACGGCATCCGCTGCAGCCCTCTTTGCGTCCGCCCTCAGCGGCGGACGGACCACAGGCGCTGGCAAGAGGCGCTCCTCTATTCCCGCCATTCGGGCACTCAACATATCCCCGAATGTCAGGGAGAAGGAGCGCTTCAGCTCCTCCAGCATCTCCCCCATCTCTGGGGGAGCCTGCATCGCCACGGAGGCAGAGGCAGCAGCAGCGGCGGCAGCTGAGGTGGCGACGGCGGCCTCCGTCTTGGCCTCCGAAAACCCACGACGGAGCGCCTTCACCTCTGCCTTGCAGGCCTCCACCTCCAGGCGTAGACGGCCATTTTCAGCCCTCAACAGCTGCGTCTCCCTGGCCTCACTCCGCTCGGCGAGGGCGTCGACGACCTCTCGCAGGCACCTCGCCGAAGTTTTTAAGAGGCCAGCGAGCTCCCCCTTGAGGTTCGACGACCTCTTCACGACCCCCAAGATGTTGGAGAGGCTCTCTCCTGCCCGCGCCCTCAGCGATTGCGCGTCCAGCGCACTGGCGTCGCTATCCGCCAAGGAAGCGACTTCGTTGCCGCTGTCCGCCCTTGCCGCCTTTTCAGATGCCCCCCTGTAGCATCGTTTGTTGAGGGTATCCGCCATCGCAGGGCGGAGAAACTCCTCCCTCGACGGACCCCCAACTTTGGCAGCTCTCCCCTTGCCGCCTCCTCTCTTCGACGTCGCGACCTTTGCAGCCGCCGCACCCTCGGTCTCCGTGTCGGAGTCTAGATACCCCTGCGCGAAGAACGAGGAATACGGCCGCTTCCTGGCCGCCTCGTCTACTGACATGTCCGAGAAGTCGGACTCCGCCCCTTCCTCCGTGCCGGAGGGGCCCTGAAGAGGGCCTTTTTTGGGCGCAGCCGACGACTCGGTATCCGACCCCGATTTAACCCCCGGTGACTGGCCCTTAGAAGGGCCTTTTACGAATCGCCCGTTCGCCTTGCGTAGGGGCTTCGCAGCCTGCGACGCATAATGCGGAGTCCGCGATGCCTCCAAGCAAGCCGGACCGGCTTCAGCAGCCTCCCGACGACAGGGGGGGGGTGACCCTCCCCCGCTAACAACAGAACGTTCGTCCATACTGAGATGGGAAGGCGGAACAACGCACAGGAGCCTAGCTCGACCGTGCTAATTATTCACGCCAACGCGACGCGACGGTGCCTCAGCCCGTCGCGCCCTTCCACCAGTACCTCGCGGTCCTGGAGGTAGTCCGCCAACAGCCTCCGCAGATACAGAGGCACCCCGTGATAGCGGAGCGCCTCCTGTATCGTCGAGTGCGGCAGGCTGTTGAAGGCGTTGGCTATGTCAGCAGCGCTTTGGCCGCTGAAATCGGGCAGGACACCAGGGTGGAGCCCGCACCGCCGAGGCCGGGTTGCAATTCCCCGACCTTAACGAGCCGCGCTTCACAGCCCCCCACCCTAGCCACCGCTGCGGCCACTATCTCCTTGGTGGCCGAGTCATCCAGGCCCGTAATCCGGACGTCGGTGGATTTGACGGGCCTGGTGATTGTCGCCACCTCGGACAGGACGTCGCGGAGCTTCTCCGCGAGCCTGTCCGCCTTCTCGCCGTTTTGGGAACCAGGTATCTCCAACATCCTGGCTCCCGTGGCCGTCTGGCGGAAGCGGAGCTCATCGATCCCCAACTCTTTGAGATCGATGTGCTCCTGCGCCTTCTGAAGGATGGCGCTGTAAGTCGCCCCCTTTTCCGCGGCCTCAGGCTGCAACAGCAGCACCACAGCCGCGGACTTCGGGGTCCTCAGCGCCACCTTAGGCTTCGGGGGGGCCACCGGCTTCGGCCTCGCGCCAGTCAATGGGGCAGAGGCAGGAGGAGCAGTGGATTTCTTCCCCCTGGCCCCTCTCCTTCCTTTTCTTGCCACCGTTGCCCAGGTCTCTTCCTGGGCAGGAGCGGCGGCGGCGGCAGTCACTCTGGAGGGGCCAGCCACCGGTGCCACTGTGGGAGGGGCAGCAGTCTTCGGGGGAGTGGTGGAGGAGGTTCCACCCCTGCCCCTTCCTCCACCCACCGCCGCTGCCCAGGTCTTTCCCTGGGAAGCGGCGGCGGGGGCAGGCATCCCTGAGGGTCCAGCCACCGGCGCCGCATTCCTCCCCGCTTTGGGGGCAGGGTTGCGAGCCTTTGGTAGCGCGGAAGCCACTGCCGCCCTAACGGCATCCGCCCTCAGTGGTGGCCGAACCACCGGGGCCGGCAGGAGACGCTCCTCAATCCCCGCGAGTCGGGCATTCAACATTTGTCCGAACGTGTTGATCAAGGAGCTCTTCAACTCCTCCGCAAATTCGTCCCTCATCACTGTGGCCAGTGGAGCCTGATTCCCAGTGGCGGCAGCAGCAGCGGCGGCAGTGGTAGCCGCCTCCGTCCTTGCTTCGGAGAAGCCGCGACGCAGTGCCTTCACTTCCGCCTTGCAGGACTCGACCTCTAGACGCAGGCGGCTGTTCTCCGCTCTTAGCCTTCGCGTCTCCTCAGCCTCGCTCCTGCTCGCCAGAGCCTCGACTACATCCTTAATAGTCGAAGCAGACCTCTTCAGGCGGCCGACAAACTCGCCCTTGAGGTTACCAGACTTTTTGGCAACCTCTAAAATGCAAGCGAGCTTTTCGCCCGCCTGCGCCCTCAGTTCTTGGGCATTCAGTGCGCTGAGATCGCCGACCATCGCGGAGAGATCAGAATCACTCCCGGTGTCAGTCGCGAGATCGGCGATGGCAGCGACCGGCCCTTTCTTAAATCGCCTAGTTCGCAGGACCACATCAAGCTCCCCGTCGTCAGCTAGTACCGACGGCAGCGGAGAAGGCCTCAGGAACTCAGTCCTGGACGGGCCTGCCTTAGCAGTCTTCCCCTTCCCTCTTCTGGACGAGTTCACCTTGGCAGCGACGGTCCCCTCGGTCTCAGTGTCCGAGTCAAATCCCCCGGGCACGAAGAGCGAGGAGGACGGCCGCTTCCGGCTTCCCTCCATTTCGGAGTCGTATTCCTCCGACGACGTCGTCTGGCCCTGAGAAGAGCCTTTTGGGGGGCCCTGAGAAGGGCCGGTTGGGTGGCCCTCAGAAGGGCCGATGGAGTGGCCCTGAGAAGGGCCGATTGTTGTTTGGCCCTCAGAAGGGCCGATTGTTTGGCCCTTAGAAGGGCCCTTTTGAAACCTACCTATCTTATTGCGCTCCGGCAACGACATATTTATCCACCCACAACAGTTGGCAACAACGCGAGGGAGCCTAGCTCGACCCTGCTAATTGTCACCAAAAGTTTTTTACGTCAACGTAAGGTTAGTTCGGAAACAGATGAGAAGGACCAAACAAAAATCCGAACGAGGAACGAGAGGTACCTAACCTTTTTTTTTTTTTTTTTTTTTTTTTAAGTGGGAAAATGCCCTCGCATTTCCCTTCCACCATGGGGGTGGTGGAAGGGGGTATGTGGGACTCGAACCCACTAAAAACCCACTATGAGCAGTCGCCCGCCTTCGTGGGGCCGAGATGGGGTCGCGTTAGCATTCACCATCTGGCCCCGGCGGTTGGCCTGGAACCCGTGTCCAGGCCCCGGCCAAGGAGGGGTGGTCACTGCTCACCAGGACCACCCCTCAGACGAGTGGAGCCGTGCAAGCCGGCGGAGAGTCCCCCGACTCTCCACCAGGTGGCTCCACTACAGGGGAAGTCGAAGAAGGCGGGCAAACCGCCCCCTCCTACCCCCCCTTCGCCTCCGGCGGATCGGGTCAGAGCGGGCATCGTCCTCTCTGACCCTCTCCGCGGCCTCCTTCTGCGACATCACCTGTTCGCAGAAGGAGACCATCGCCTGCCACTCCCTGTCGCCGTCGAGCATGGCGTTGACCACGCTCGGCAGCGAGAGGTCCCCTCCCAGGGTGGCTGAAAGTGTGTGTCGCATGGGACCCCACGCGGCACACACCTCCAGCGTGTGGTGCGCCGTATCCTCCGGCGCACCACATTCGTGGCAGGCCGGGGTCGCCTCCCGTCTCGCGATCTGGTGCAGGTACTTTCCGAAACATCCATGTCCGGAAAGCACCTGCACCAGTCGGAACGTCAGCGACCCGAATCGCCGCCGCACCCAGTCACGGAGGACCGGGCGAATGGCCTCCACCGTCCACTGACCAGGGACCGGTGGAGCCAGGTCCTCCGCCCACCGCCTCAACATGGCGGCCCGCGCCTGTCGCCGTAGGCCCTCCACCCGATCCCACTCCAGGTGCTCCCCGTCGGATCTCCTCGCCGCCACGAAGTGGTACACTTCGGCGAGGATCTCCGCTTGGAGAGCCCAGGGGGGATCGCCGGCCAGCACGCATGCTGCCGTCCAGGACACCGTCCGGTATCCGCGGATCACCCTCGTCGCAATGACCCGCTGCGGTTGTCGCAGCAGGGTCATGTTCGCGCGACCGAGGGCGTCCACCCAGACCGGTGCCCCGTAGGTGGCCATACTCCGGATCACTCCGGAGTATAGACGGCGACACGTGGCGCTCGGGCCGCCCACGTTGGGCAGCAGCCTCCCCAGTGCGGCGGCGGCTCCCAGGACTCTCGGGGCCAGCTGGGTAAAGTGGGCCCCGAAAGTCCACCGTCCGTCCAGGATGAGGCCCAGATATTTCATCTGGGTCCCAACCCGGACCGGGACTCCGTCCAGGACCACTCTGGTCCCTGGCGGGGGTCCCCCCCGAGGCCCGTGGAACAACAGGGCCTCGGTCTTGGAGAGGGCCACTCCCAGCCCGAGGGAGCGGATGCGGTCGATCACGTGGGCCGTGCCCACCTCGGCCAACCGCACCGTCTCCCTCAGGTCCCTCCCCCTGACTACGACCAGGGTGTCGTCCGCGTAGCACGCAACCCGCATGTTGGCGGGCAGCGTGCCACGGAGGACCCAGTCGTAGCCGATGTTCCACAGGAGCGGTCCCAGCACCGACCCCTGCGGAACCCCGCGGACGACGCGACGGCGTCTCAGACCGTCGCGTCCCTCCACCAGGACTTCGCGGTCCTGGAGGTAGTCCGCCAACAGCCTCCGCAGATACAGGGGCACCCCGTGGTAACGGAGCGCCTCCTGTATCGTTCCGTGCGGCAGACTGTTGAAGGCGTTGGCAATGTCCAGCGAGACAGCCAACGCCTTATCCCCCTCCCGGACCGCCTCCTGCGTCCACCCCTTGAGCCAGAGCAAGGCGTCGATCGTTGACCGCCTCGCTCTGAACCCAAACTGGGCCTCCGACAACTGAGGCCCAGTGCCGCCTAGGTGCCGGACGACGCGGGAAGCCACCACTCTTTCCAGCAGCTTCCCCGCGTCGTCGAGCAGCACTATTGGCCTGTATGCGGAAGGCGAGTCTACGGCACGACCCTCCTTCCGCAACAGGCACAGCCGGCCGTCCTTCCACAGCTTCGGGAACCGTCCGGACGTGATGCACACGTCGAACAGCTCCCGAAGCCGATCGCCCATCTCCCTGAGGGCGATCCTCAGGACCCTCTTCGGGATCCCGTCCGGACCCGGCGCCGTCCGTTTGCCGCTCAGGCGGCCGACGGCCAACTCCATCTCCACCTCTGAGACAGGTGGGATGGAGTCCGGGTCCACCTCCTCGACCGGCGAGGAGGGCGCCGCCATCGCGGGCGGGGTGTGGTGGGGGTCGATGGCGGGGAAGAGCCCCTCCAACACCCCGCCCAGGATCTCCGGCTCCAGGGACTCCGCAACCGGGGGTGCCTGGCCCCGGAATTTCTTCCGGGCCGCTCTGTACGGGCGCCCCCACGGATCCCTATCGAGGCCCTCCAGGGCCTCGCGCCAGGACCGCTCCTTGGCCCGACCGATGGCCAGCTGCAGCTCCCGCTTCGCCTCGCGGTAGGAGCTGTACAGCTGCTCCTCGGCTGTCAGCTCCTCGGCTGACAGCTCGCCGTCGGTCCGCCCGTGACGTCGCCTCCTACGGTGAGCGTAGGAGCGGCGCGCCGCCGAGCAGGCGGCTCGGAGATCCGCTATCTCCGAGCTCCACCAATAGACCTCCCGGCGGCCCGGGAGGCGTCTGCATCTCGGCATGGCGGCGTCGCACACCGCGGTCACCGCCTCCCGGAAGCGGCTCGCTGCGACTTCCGCCTCCGGGTGTGTGGGCGCGGCGAACCACGACTGGACGATCGCCGCCTCGGACGCCACCTCGGCGTCGAGGCGAGAGATCGTCCAGCGCGGGAAGTCCGCTCGCGCCACTTGCCCCCCTTGGATGTCGGAGGTGGAGGAGATCTCGAACCATATGTATTTATGGTCCGAGAGAGTCTCCACCTCCGACATCACCCTCCACGACTGGACACGTGCCGCGACAGCGGGGGTGGCGAACGATACGTCCACCACGGACCCCCCTCGCTGTCGCACGCACGTGTGGGCCGACCCTCTATTCAAGAGGGTCAGTCCCGTGGCAACCCCCCACTCCCTGACAATCTCCCCACGAGTGTCGGTAGAGGGGTTGCCCCAGTCCCGGGCCTTGGCGTTCAGGTCCCCCATAAAGAGGACCTGACGTGGCACCTGCCTTCTAACCGCCGCGGCTAGGAGGTCCATAAAGACCTCCAGCTCCGCAGCGGTTCTATTGGGGGAGAAGTATGCGCCAACTGCCACATACTCCCCCCACTTGGCCACCACGTACCCCGCACCTCTCTCTACTACCGAGAGGGGGGGACCGCCATGCGCCCTTCCCACGATGGCCACGGAGTCGTCCAGGTCCCCAGCCCAGCACGCATGCTGAGAGGGGACAAAGTACGGCTCCGCAGCGACCGCCAAGTCGACGTTCCACTGCGCCAGGGACTGCATAAGCAGATCTTGAGCCCTGGCGCAGTGGTTGAGGTTCGTCTGGAGGAGGTTGAGTTGGCCGACTTGATCCATGTTAGTCAGCCATCTCAACCTCCTCGCAAGTCGCTTGGCTCGCTCCCGTCACGGGAGCGACCAGTGGAGTCACTGGGGTGGTCCGGACCCCAGCGGTTCTCCCCTTCGTCTTGGGGGGAACGCAGCTTCGCGTACCCATTGTGTGCCCGGCCGGCCTCCCCGACTCTGCGCATATAGCGCAGTGGGGGTCGGCCCGCCCGCAGGTGGCCGCCTTGTGACCTGTGTTTCCACACCGGAAGCACAGGTCACCCCTGTCGGACGTGGAAGGGCACTGGGGGCGTGTATGCCCCAGCCCCATGCACTTGAAACAGCGCATGGGGCGTTCCCCTAGGGCCACCACTCGCGCCGAGCTCCACCCGACCAACAGTCTACCCTTTTCCAGCAGCGCTTTGGCCGCTGAAATCGGGCAGGACACCAGGGTGGAGCCCGCACCGCCGAGGCCGGGATGCATTTCCCCGACCTTTACGAGCCGCGCTTCACAGCCGCCAACCCTAGCCACCGCTGCGGCCACTCTCTCCTTGGTGGCCGAGTCATCCAGGCCCGTAATCCGGACGTCGGTAGATTTGACGGGCCTGGTGATTGTCGCCACCTCGGACAGGACGTCGCGGAGCTTTTCCGCGAGCCTGTCCGCCTTCTCGCCGTTTTGGGAACCAGGAATCTCCAGCATCCTGGCTCCCGTGGCCGTCTGGCGGAAGCGGAGCTCATCGATCCCCAACTCTTGGAGATCGATGCGCTCCTGCGCCTTCTGAAGGATGGCGCTGTAAGTCGCCCCCTTTTCCGCGGCCTCAGGCTGCAACAGCAGCACCACAGCCGCGGACTTCGGGGTCCTTAGCGCCACCTTAGGCTTCGGGGGGGCCACCGGCTTCGGCCTCGCGCCAGTCAATGTGGCAGAGGCAGGAGGAGCAGTTGATTTCTTCCCCCTGCCCCCTCTCCTTCCTTTCCTTGCCACCGTTGCCCAGGTCTCTTCCTGGGCAGGAGCGGCGGGGGCAGTCACCCTGGAGGGGCCAGCCACCGGTGCCACTTTGGGAGGGGCAGCAGTCTTCGGGGGAGTGGTGGAGGAGGTTCCACTCCTGCCCCTTCCCCCACCCACCGCCGCTGCCCAGGTCTTCCCCTGGGAAGCGGCGGCGGGGGCAGGTACCCCTGAGGGTCCAGCCACCGGCGCCGCATTTCTCCCCGCTTTGGGGGCAGGGTTGCGAGCCGGCTGTGGCGTCGCCTTTGGTGGCGCGGAAGCCACTGCCGCCCTAACGGCATCCGCCCTCAGTGGTGGCCGAGCCACCGAGGCCGGCAGGAGACGCTCCTCAATCCCCGCGAGTCGGGCGTTTAGCATCTCCCCGAACGTTAAGGTCAAGGAGCGCTTTAGCTCCTCAACCAGCTCCCCTGCCCCCTGCATGACTGTGGGGGCGGCCACCTGCGGCCCAGCTGCGGCAGCAGTGGCAGCAGCAGTGGCAGCAGCAGCGGCCTCCGACTTCGCTTCCGAGAAGCCGCGACGCAGCGCCTTCACTTCCGCCCGGAGGGATTCAACCTCCAGGCGTAGGCGGCCATTGTCCGCCCTCAAGTGGCGCGTCTCCTCCACCTCAGTCCTGCCCGCGAGGGCTGTCACGACCTCACGCAAGTCGGAGGCGGACTGCTTTAGTCGGGCGACGAACTCGCCCTTTAGGTTGCCCGACTTCCGAGCAACCTCCATAATGCAGGCGATCCTCTCGCCCGCAAACGCCCTCATCTCCTGGGCGTTGAACTCACTGGGGTCCCCGGACCTTGCGGTGACATCGGTATCACTGCCGGTGTCAGTCACAAGGCCGGAGACGACAGCGGGACGCCCCTTCCCATATCTCCTGCTCTGCAGGACCTCGTCGAGTTCCTCATCCACTGGCCGTGGCTTGAGGAAAACCTCCCTTGCTGCCGCCCTCGCGGTACTCCCTCTGCCTCTCCTGGCAGTGTTAACCTTGGCGGCCAACGTCCCCTCGGTCTCAGTGTCCGAGTCGAATCCCCCGGGCACGAAGAGCGAGGAGGACGGCCGCTTCCGGCTTCCCTCCATTTCGGAGCCAGATTCCTCCGACGTCTGGCCCCGAGAAGAGCCTGTTGGGGGGCCCTGAGAAGGGCCGGTTGGGTGGCCCTGAGAAGGGCCGATTGTTTTTTGGCCCTGAGAAGGGCCTTTTATGAAGCGCCCGTTCGCCCCGCGTATGGGCTTCGCAGCCTGCAACGCATTATGCGGAGTCTGCGATGTCTCCACGCAAGGCGGACCGGCTTCAGCAGCTTCCCGACGACATGGGGGGGGTGACCCTCCCCCGCTTACGACAGGCCGCTCGTCCATCCTGATATGGGAAGGCGGAACAACGCACAGGAGCCTAGCTCGACCGTGCTAATTATTCACGCCCACCCACAACAGTTGGCAACACTAACTATCCAAAACAGTTGGCAACAACGCGAGGGAGCCTAGCTCGACCCTGCTAATTGTCGAGAGGTACCTTTTTTTTTTTTTTTTTTTTTTTTTTTTCGTGGGGAAATCCTCATGGATACCCATGCCTCGGGGGAGGCAATGGGTTATGCCGGACTCTTACCGGCTAAAACCACCACGGGGAGCAGACCGCCGCCGAGATAGGGCGAGATGGGGTCGCGTTAGCATTCACCATCTCGCCCTGGCGGTAGGCCCGAGTAGATATCTCGGGCCACTCAGCGCCTTTGGAGGGGCAACCTTATCCCAAAGGCCACCCCCCAGACGTGTGGGGCCGTGCAGGCCGGCAAGGAGTCCCCCGACCCCCTACCAGCGGCCCCACTACGGGGGATCGAGAAGGCGGCCATACCGCCTCCTCCGTCCCCTTGCACGTCTACGCCGGAGCGGGTCAGAGTGGGCGTCGTCCTCCCTGATCCGCTCCGCAGCCTCCTTTTGCGTCATCACCGCTTCGCAAAAGGAGACCATCGCCTGCCACTCACTCTCACCGCAGAGCATGGCGCTTACCACGCTCGGCAGCGAGAGGTCTCGGCCTAGTATCGCTGAAAGTGTGTGTCGCATGGGACCCCACGCGGCACACACCTCCAGCGTGTGGAGCGCCGTATCCTCTGGCGCCCCACATTCGTGGCAGGCCGGGGTCGCCTCCCGTCTCGCAATCTGGTGCAGATACTTTCCGAAGCAGCCATGCCCGGAAAGTACCTGCACCAGGCGGAAGGTCAGCGACCCGAACCGCCGCCGCAACCACTCCCGGAGGACCGGGCGGATGGCCTCCACCGTCCACTGACCAGGGACCGGCGGAGCCAGGTCCTCCGTCCACCGCGCCAACAGGGCGACCCGCGCCTGCCGCCGTATGCGTCCGACCTCCTCCCACACTAGGGGCTCCCCGCGGGATCTCCTCGCCGCCACGAAGTGGTACACTTCGGCGAGGATCTCCGCTTGTAGCCCCCAAGGGGGATCACCGGCCAGGACGCATGCGGCCGTCCAGGACACCGTCCGGTATCCGCGTATCGCCCTCGTCGCTATGACCCGCTGCGGACGTCGCAGCAGGGTCATGTTCGCGCGACCGAGGGCGTCCACCCAGACCGGCGCCCCGTACAGGGCCATACTCCGGATCACTCCAGAGTATAGCCGGCGGCAGTTGGCGCTCGGGCCACCCACGTTGGGCAGCAGCCTCCCTAATGCGGCGGCGGCTCCTAGGACTTTTGGGGCCAGTTGGGTGAAGTGCGCCCCAAAAGTCCACCTTCCGTCCAGGATGAGACCCAGATATTTCATCTGGGTCCCAACCCGGATCGAGACCCCGTCCAGAACTACACGCGTTCCTGGAGGGGGTCCCCCCCGAGGCCCATGAAACAACAGGGCCTCGGTCTTGGAGAGGGCGACCTCCAGTCCCAGGGAGCGGATGCGGTCGACCACGAGGGTTGTCCCCAACGCAGCCAGCCGCACCGCCTCCCCAAGGTCCCTCCCCTTGGCCACGACCAGGGTATCGTCCGCATAGCACGCCACCCGCATATTGGCGGGAAGCGTGCCACGCAGCACCCAGTCGTAGCCAATGTTCCACAAGAGCGGTCCCAGTACCGACCCCTGTGGAACACCGCGGACGACGCGACGGTGCCTCAGCCCGTCGCGCCCTTCCACCAGGACCTCGCGGTCCTGGAGGTAGTCCGCCAACAGCCTCCGCAGATACAGAGGCACTCCGTGATAACGGAGCGCCTCCTGTATCGTCGAGTGCGGCAGGCTGTTGAAGGCGTTGGCTATGTCAAGAGAGACGGCCAACGCCTTTCCTCCCTCCCGGACCGCCTCCTGGGTCCACTCTTTTAACCAGAGCAGGGCGTCTATCGTAGACCGCCCCGCTCTGAACCCATACTGGGCCTGCGAGAGGTCAGGCCCAGTTCCCTCCAGGTGCTGTATGACACGGGAAGCCAGCACCCTTTCCAGCATCTTTCCCGTGTCATCCAGCAGCACGATTGGCCTGTATGCAGAGGGCGAGTCAACGTCTCGACCCTCCTTCCGCAACAGGCACAACCGCCCGTCCTTCCACGGCTTCGGGAACCGTCCAGACGCAAGGCACGCGTCCATCAGCTCCCGAAGCTGTTCCCCCAACTCCTTCAGGGCAATCCTGAGGACGCGCGCCGGGATCCCGTCTGGACCCGGCGCCGTCCTCTTGCCCTTTAGCCGGTCGACGGCCACCTCCATCTCCGCCTCCGACACGGCTGGGATCGAGGCGGGGTCGACCACCTCCCCGTAGAGGGACGGCGGTGCCATCGTCGGCGGGGCGTGGAGGGGGTCGTTGAGGGGAAAGAGCCCCCCCATCACCCGGCCGAGGAGCTCCGGCTGCAGGGTCTCCGCTACCGGTGCCGTCTGGCCTCGGAACTTTTTCCGGGCAGCCCTGTACGGACGGCCCCATGGGTCCCTGTCGAGGCCCTCCAGGACCTCGGCCCAGGCCTGGGCCTTCGCCCTTCCGACGGCCAGCTGTAGCGCGCGTCTCGCCTCCCGATACGCGCTATACAGCCGGCGCTCAGCTGTCAGTTCCTCATCTGACAGCTGATCGTCGGTCCGGCCGTTGCGCCGCCTCCTACTGCGGGTGTACGGGCGCCTCGCCTCTGTGCAGGCCGCTCGGAGATCCGCTATCTCCGAGCTCCACCAGTACACCTCGCGACGGCCTGGGCGGCGACGCGACCGCGGCATGGCGGCGTCGCACACCGCCGTCACCGCCTCCCGGAAGCGACCCGCTGCGGTGTCGACTTCCGGGTGCGTGGGAGCGGCAAGCCACGACTGGACGATAGCCGCCTCGGCAGCTAGTTCGGTGTCGAGGCGGCTGATCGTCCAGCGCGGGAAATCCGCTCTCACCACGCTTTCCCCTCCCTGGTTGTCGGAGGTGGAGATCTCGAACCGCACATACTTGTGATCCGAGAGAGTCTCAACCTCCGACAACACCCTCCAGGCCCGGGCACGTGCCGCGGTGGATGGGGTGGCGAACGTAAGATCCACCACGGACCCCCCGTTCCACCGCACGCACGTGTGGGCTGACCCTCTGTTTAGTAGGGTTAGCCCCGTGGCAACTGCCCACTCCCTGACAATCTCCCCTCGAGAGTCAGTGGAGGGGTTGCCCCATTCCCGGGCCTTGGCGTTCAAGTCCCCCATAAGGAGGACCTGTCGTGGGGCCTGCCTTCTCACCGCTGCGGCTAGGAGGTCGACAAAGACCTCCAGCTCCGCAGCGGTTCTGTTAGGGGAGAAGTATGCGCCGACTAGCGAATACTCCTCCCACTTTGCCACCACGAAACCTGCACCCCTCTCTTCGATTGAGAGGGGGAGGCCGCCACTCACAATGGCCACGGAGCCGTCCACGTCCCCAACCCAGGAAGGATGTTGGGGTGGGACGTAGTACGGCTCCGTGGCGACCGCCACGTCAATCTTCCACTGCGCCAGGGACTGAACGAACAGGTCCTGGGCCCCAGCGCAGTGGTTGAGGTTCGTCTGGAGGAAGTGATGTCTGGCTTGATACATTATTCAGACATCACCTCCTCCACCTCCGGGGCTGCGACTTCCTCTGGGGCGGCCTGACAGGTAGCCGGGGTGGCCCTGGTCCCGGGGGCCTTTCCCTTAGTCTTTGGGGGTTCGCAACTGCGTCCCCCCATTACGTGCCCGGAAGGGCGCCCCGAGTCTGCGCAGATTGCGCAGCGGGGTTCGCTCCTTCCGCACGTGGCCGCCCGGTGACCTGTGCCTCCGCACCGGAAGCACAGGTTCGTCCTATCGGCTGACGAGGGGCACTGAGGACGAGTGTGCCCCAGCCCCATGCACTTGAAGCAGCGCATGGGGCGTTCCCCTAGGGCCACCACTCGCGCCGAGCTCCACCCGACCAACAGCCTACCCTTTGTCAGCAGCGCTTTGGCCGCTGAAATCGGGCAGGACACCAGGGTGGAGCCCGCACCGCCGAGGCCGGGTTGCAATTCCCCGACCTTAACGAGCCGCGCTTCACAGCCCCCCACCCTAGCCACCGCTGCGGCCACTATCTCCTTGGTGGCCGAGTCATCCAGGCCCGTAATCCGGACGTCGGTGGATTTGACGGGCCTGGTGATTGTCGCCACCTCGGACAGGACGTCGCGGAGCTTCTCCGCGAGCCTGTCCGCCTTCTCGCCGTTTTGGGAACCAGGTATCTCCAACATCCTGGCTCCCGTGGCCGTCTGGCGGAAGCGGAGCTCATCGATCCCCAACTCTTTGAGATCGATGTGCTCCTGCGCCTTCTGAAGGATGGCGCTGTAAGTCGCCCCCTTTTCCGCGGCCTCAGGCTGCAACAGCAGCACCACAGCCGCGGACTTCGGGGTCCTCAGCGCCACCTTAGGCTTCGGGGGGGCCACCGGCTTCGGCCTCGCGCCAGTCAATGGGGCAGAGGCAGGAGGAGCAGTGGATTTCTTCCCCCTGGCCCCTCTCCTTCCTTTTCTTGCCACCGTTGCCCAGGTCTCTTCCTGGGCAGGAGCGGCGGCGGCGGCAGTCACTCTGGAGGGGCCAGCCACCGGTGCCACTGTGGGAGGGGCTGCAGTCTTCGGGGGAGTGGTGGAGGAGGTTCCACCCCTGCCCCTTCCTCCACCCACCGCCGCTGCCCAGGTCTTTCCCTGGGAAGCGGCGGCGGGGGCAGGCATCCCTGAGGGTCCAGCCACCGGCGCCGCATTCCTCCCCGCTTTGGGGGCAGGGTTGCGAGCCTTTGGTAGCGCGGAAGCCACTGCCGCCCTAACGGCATCCGCCCTCAGTGGTGGCCGAACCACCGGGGCCGGCAGGAGACGCTCCTCAATCCCCGCGAGTCGGGCATTCAACATTTGTCCGAACGTGTTGATCAAGGAGCTCTTCAACTCCTCCGCAAATTCGTCCCTCATCACTGTGGCCAGTGGAGCCTGATTCCCAGTGGCGGCAGCAGCAGCGGCGGCAGTGGTAGCCGCCTCCGTCCTTGCTTCGGAGAAGCCGCGACGCAGTGCCTTCACTTCCGCCTTGCAGGACTCGACCTCTAGACGCAGGCGGCTGTTCTCCGCTCTTAGCCTTCGCGTCTCCTCAGCCTCGCTCCTGCTCGCCAGAGCCTCGACTACATCCTTAATAGTCGAAGCAGACCTCTTCAGGCGGCCGACAAACTCGCCCTTGAGGTTACCAGACTTTTTGGCAACCTCTAAAATGCAAGCGAGCTTTTCGCCCGCCTGCGCCCTCAGTTCTTGGGCATTCAGTGCGCTGAGATCGCCGACCATCGCGGAGAGATCAGAATCACTCCCGGTGTCAGTCGCGAGATCGGCGATGGCAGCGACCGGCCCTTTCTTAAATCGCCTAGTTCGTAGGACCACATCAAGCTCCCCGTCGTCAGCTAGTACCGACGGCAGCGGAGAAGGCCTCAGGAACTCAGTCCTGGACGGGCCTGCCTTAGCAGTCTTCCCCTTCCCTCTTCTGGACGAGTTCACCTTGGCAGCGACGGTCCCCTCGGTCTCAGTGTCCGAGTCAAATCCCCCGGGCACGAAGAGCGAGGAGGACGGCCGCTTCCGGCTTCCCTCCATTTCGGAGTCGTATTCCTCCGACGACGTCGTCTGGCCCTGAGAAGAGCCTTTTGGGGGGCCCTGAGAAGGGCCGGTTGGGTGGCCCTCAGAAGGGCCGATGGAGTGGCCCTGAGAAGGGCCGATTGTTGTTTGGCCCTCAGAAGGGCCGATTGTTTGGCCCTTAGAAGGGCCCTTTTGAAACCTACCTATCTTATTGCGCTCCGGCAACGACATATTTATCCACCCACAACAGTTGGCAACAACGCGAGGGAGCCTAGCTCGACCCTGCTAATTGTCACCAAAAGTTTTTTACGTCAACGTAAGGTTAGTTCGGAAACAGATGAGAAGGACCAAACAAAAATCCGAACGAGGAACGAGAGGTACCTAACCTTTTTTTTTTTTTTTTTTTTTTTTTAAGTGGGAAAATGCCCTCGCATTTCCCTTCCACCATGGGGGTGGTGGAAGGGGGTATGTGGGACTCGAACCCACTAAAAACCCACTATGAGCAGTCGCCCGCCTTCGTGGGGCCGAGATGGGGTCGCGTTAGCATTCACCATCTGGCCCCGGCGGTTGGCCTGGAACCCGTGTCCAGGCCCCGGCCAAGGAGGGGTGGTCACTGCTCACCAGGACCACCCCTCAGACGAGTGGAGCCGTGCAAGCCGGCGGAGAGTCCCCCGACTCTCCACCAGGTGGCTCCACTACAGGGGAAGTCGAAGAAGGCGGGCAAACCGCCCCCTCCTACCCCCCCTTCGCCTCCGGCGGATCGGGTCAGAGCGGGCATCGTCCTCTCTGACCCTCTCCGCGGCCTCCTTCTGCGACATCACCTGTTCGCAGAAGGAGACCATCGCCTGCCACTCCCTGTCGCCGTCGAGCATGGCGTTGACCACGCTCGGCAGCGAGAGGTCCCCTCCCAGGGTGGCTGAAAGTGTGTGTCGCATGGGACCCCACGCGGCACACACCTCCAGCGTGTGGTGCGCCGTATCCTCCGGCGCACCACATTCGTGGCAGGCCGGGGTCGCCTCCCGTCTCGCGATCTGGTACAGGTACTTTCCGAAACATCCATGTCCGGAAAGCACCTGCACCAGTCGGAACGTCAGCGACCCGAATCGCCGCCGCACCCAGTCACGGAGGACCGGGCGAATGGCCTCCACCGTCCACTGACCAGGGACCGGTGGAGCCAGGTCCTCCGCCCACCGCCTCAACATGGCGGCCCGCGCCTGTCGCCGTAGGCCCTCCACCCGATCCCACTCCAGGTGCTCCCCGTCGGATCTCCTCGCCGCCACGAAGTGGTAAACTTCGGCGAGGATCTCCGCTTGGAGAGCCCAGGGGGGATCGCCGGCCAGCACGCATGCTGCCGTCCAGGACACCGTCCGGTATCCGCGGATCACCCTCGTCGCAATGACCCGCTGCGGTTGTCGCAGCAGGGTCATGTTCGCGCGACCGAGGGCGTCCACCCAGACCGGTGCCCCGTACAGGGCCATACTCCGGATCACTCCGGAGTATAGACGGCGACACGTGGCGCTCGGGCCGCCCACGTTGGGCAGCAGCCTCCCCAGTGCGGCGGCGGCTCCCAGGACTCTCGGGGCCAGCTGGGTAAAGTGGGCCCTGAAAGTCCACCGTCCGTCCAGGATGAGACCCAGATATTTCATCTGGGTCCCAACCCGGACCGGGACTCCGTCCAGGACCACTCTGGTCCCTGGCGGGGGTCCCCCCCGAGGCCCGTGGAACAACAGGGCCTCGGTCTTGGAGAGGGCCACTCCCAGCCCGAGGGAGCGGATGCGGTCGATCACGTGGGCCGTGCCCACCTCGGCCAACCGCACCGTCTCCCTCAGGTCCCTCCCCCTGACTACGACCAGGGTGTCGTCCGCGTAGCACGCAACCCGCATGTTGGCGGGAAGCGTGCCACGGAGGACCCAGTCGTAGCCGATGTTCCACAGGAGCGGTCCCAGCACCGACCCCTGCGGAACCCCGCGGACGACGCGACGGCGTCTCAGACCGTCGCGTCCCTCCACCAGGACTTCGCGGTCCTGGAGGTAGTCCGCCAACAGCCTCCGCAGATACAGGGGCACCCCGTGGTAACGGAGCGCCTCCTGTATCGTTCCGTGCGGCAGACTGTTGAAGGCGTTGGCAATGTCCAGCGAGACAGCCAACGCCTTATCCCCCTCCCGGACCGCCTCCTGCGTCCACCCCTTGAGCCAGAGCAAGGCGTCGATCGTTGACCGCCTCGCTCTGAACCCAAACTGGGCCTCCGACAACTGAGGCCCAGAACCTAACCTAACCTTTTTTTTTTTTTTTTTTTGACGCTGGGAAAAATGCATTACGCATACCCTCCCATCGGGGGTGGGAGGGTTATGTGGGACTCCCCGGTGGCCCGGTATACCCACTAAACAACCCAGCGGCACTCCCGCATCGTCTGTGTGGAGGGAGGACTGGGAAACCGGCAGAGCCTTTACATCCAGTCCCCCCTGACGACCGCCCGCCTTTACAGCGGGGCCTTAACGCCACTCCCCCCGGAGGAGGGGGGCCCGAGAATGACTGCGAGTGCTCAGCCATTCTCGCCCGACGTGGGTGGTGAATTGTGCAATACGGGCGAAGACGCCCCCGCGCCTTTCGCCCGCTATTCACCACCAGGTGGGAGAAAACGACGATTGTTCAATCGCCTTCTCCCACCCCTTCTACGCCTACGGAGCGGTGCCGCGAGGGGATCTTCCTCCCGCGCACGCTCCGCCACCTCCTTCTGGGACATGACGTCCTCGCAGAAGGAGGCGACTGCTGCCCAGGCCCCCTCACTTCCCAGCATAGAATTGACCACGCCGGGAAGCGAAAGGTCCTGCCCAACCACCGCGATCAAACTGCGGCGCGGCTGGGACCATGACGGACACACCTCGAGGGTGTGCTGCGCCGTGTCTTCTGCCGCGCCACAGTGATGGCACCTCGGGGTCTCCTCTCTTCCGATCCGGTGCAGGCAAGATCCAAAGCACCCATGCCCGGATAATACCTGCACCAGACGGAACGAGAGGAAACCATGGGACCGCTCGAGCCAGTCTCGCAGGACCGGCCCGAGCGCGTCCAACGTTCGGCGGCCGAACGGAGCGATGGCGAGGTCCTCCACCCAATGGTGGATGACTGCGTCCCTCGACTCTCGCCGGACCGCTTCCCGCTCTTCCGGGGTGGGGTGCTCACCGAGCGCCTTACGCCCCGCTGCCCACTCGTACACTCTAGCGAGCACCCACGCCTCGAGCTCCCAAGGAGGGGTGCTAGCCAGAGCGCACGCCGCCGCAAAGCCCACCGAGCGGTAGGCCCTTGCAACCCGCAGTGCAATGGCCCTTTGGGGCCTGCGGATTGCAGTGGCATTCTCCCTCCTGTTGAGGGAGTCCGCCCAGATGGGGGCCCCATACAGGGCCATGCTCTTCAAGATGCCGGCATACAGTCGCCGGCATCGCGCCTTGGGCCCCCCCAAGTTTGGGAGGAGCCAAGAGAGGGCGTCCGCGGCCTTCAGCAGGCGTGCTGACAGCCCGCTGAAGTGTGGGCCGAAGCGCCACCTGCTGTCGATTATAAGGCCCAGATATTTCATCTGGGCCTTCACTTCAATCCTGACGCCCTCCACGACAATGTGGGCGTCAGGCAGGGTGCGCTGCCTTGGCCCGTGGAAGAACACGGCCTCGGTTTTATGCAGCGCCACCCTCAATCCTAGGCGGCGGATCCTTCCCGCAACCAAGGATCCGCCAGCCGAGGCCAGACTTGCCGCCTCTCTAAAGTCCCTCCCCCGGGCAGTGAGGAGAGTGTCATCCGCGTAGCAGATGACACTCGTGCCTCGGAGAAGGGTTCCCCGCAGGAGCCAGTTAAAGCCTATGTTCCACAGGAGTGGTCCCAGGACCGACCCCTGTGGAACACCGGACTCTGCGCCGTACCGGCGGACTATGCCCGTTTTGTCCACGAGGAGGACAGCTCGGTCCGCCAAGTAGCTGGCCAAGAGGGCCCTCAGGTATTGTGGCACTCCATGGTACCGGAGTGCCTCCAATATTGTCGAATGGGGGACGGAGTTGAAGGCGTTGGCTATATCAAATGACACGGCCAGCACCCCTTCCCCCGTCCCGACTGCCGCCTCCACTTGGCCCTTGAGTCGGGCCAGCGCGTCCACTGTCGATCGCCCCCATCGGAATCCAAATTGGGCGTCCGACAGGTCCGGCCCAACTCCCCGCAGGTGGTTGTTCAGCCGGGTGGCGATGATCCCCTCGAACAACTTACCGACCTCATCGAGCAGTACGATGGGCCGGTATGCCGAAGGGGAGTCCGCCGGGCGACCCTCTTTACGGAGAAGGCACAGCTGCCCCTCCTTCCATGGTTTCGGGAACCTCCCAGACGTGAGACACGCGCTGAAGAGGTCCCGAAACCTCTCCTCCATTTGGAAGGCGGCTATGGCCACCACCCGTGCAGGGACGCCGTCCGGTCCGGGGGCCGTCTTCTTAGCGCGGAGGCGAAGAGCCGCCGCCCCGAATTCCGCTGACGTCACTGGAGGGACCTCCTCTTCCTCTGACGGACCCGTCCCTCGCGGGGGGTCCATCACTGGTGGGGTGAAGTTGTTGGCCCTGCATGGAAACAGGGACCGGACCACCCCATCCAGCAGTGACGGCTCAAGGGTCTCCGTCAGTGGGGGACCAAAGGGGCGCAGTTTGTTCCGCGCCGCCTTGTATGGTCTCCCAAAAGGGTCCCTGTCGAGGCCCTCCAGCATCTCGGCTCTCGCCGCGTCGTCAGCGGCGATGATGGCCGACTTGAGGACCGTTTTCGCCTCTACGTACGTCGTGTAGAGGTGGTCCTCGTTAGCCGGGTCTCGCGAGCTACGTCTTCGGCTCCGCGTGTAGGCCCTCCTAGCCACCACACAGGCGGCTCGGAGCCCCGCCAGTTCCTCCGACCACCAATAAACGGCACGACGGGGAGGTGGGCGGCGAGACCGAGGCATGCTGGAGTTGCACACCTCGGTCAGAGACTCCCTTAGCTGGCCCGCTGCGACGTCCACGTCCAGGACTTCGACAGGAGGTGCAAGCCAGTCCTGGACGAACGCTGCCTCCTTGGCCGCCTTTCGGTCAAGGCGGGTGAGAGCCCACCGTGGGAAGGGAGCTTGGCCCGAGCGGGCCGTCCCCTGGGGGCTCTGGTTGGAGATGTCGAAACGCACATATCGGTGGTCCGACCATGTCTCCAACATCTCTACCCGCCAGTTCACGACGCGGGCGGCTAGCACGGGGGTGGCGAACGAGACGTCAACCACTGACCCTCCCCGTCGCCGCACACACGTTTGAATTGTCCCTCTGTTTAGGAGGGACAGACCAGACGATGCTGCCCAACACTCGAGGGCGCGTCCCTGGACGTTGCAGCGGGTGGCCGGGTTGCCCCAGGCTGCCGACTTGGCGTTAAGGTCGCCCAATACGGCGACGTGGCGCGGCGCCGCCCTACCGACAACTCCGGTGAGGACTTCGAGGAAATCCTCGAAGTCCGAGAAAGGGCGGTTAGGGGAGAAATAGACACCCACTAGGGCTATATCTCCCCACGCGGCGGCCACGTATCCCGGTCCCCTCTCTAAGAGCGAGAGGGGAGGGGAGTCTGTGGAAGACCGCGCTACCAATGCTACCAAGCCGTCCTGATCACCCAGCCAACGGCCAGGGACCGAGAACGGCTCGGCAACCACCGCCACGTCCACCAACCACTCAGCCATGGCCTGCATAAACAGGTACTGGGCTGTTTTACAGTGGTTGGTGTTAGCCTGGAGAATGCGATGTCCGATCCTATCCATCATTCGATCATCGCACCCCCCTCGTCGTCGGCCGTCGCTGCATTTTCAGCAGTGACGGTTGCAGCAGGCTGGGCCGGCACCTGCGTTCTGCCCTTCTTGGGGGGAGGATTGCAGTTCCTCCCCTTCATCACGTGGCTCGCTGGCCGGCCGCTGGCAGCACACACCGCACAGTGCGGAGTGGCGGCCTTGCAGGAGGCGGATTTGTGTCCGGCCTTGCCGCAGCGGTAGCAGCAGTCCGTCCTGTCGACCTTGGACGGACAAAGGGCCCGGGTTTGTCCTATTCCGAAGCACTTGTAGCAGCGCAGGGGCTGATTTCCAAGTGCTCGTACTACACCCGAGCTGAAGCCGACGACTAGCCGTCCCTTGGCGAGGGCGGCATTAGCCGCGGCGACTGGGCACTCGAGGCGAATAGCGCCCATGCCACCGCGGCCGGGTCTGATGTCCCGGCCTTGTACCGCTGCGGCGTCGCAGCCCCCTGCTGCTGCGACCGCCGCCACCACCTCCTCCTTGGTGACCGAATCGTCCAGACCGGTCACCTCCAAGGCCGCAGATTTTACGGGCCTCGCGACCTTGGCCACGTCTGCGATGACCTCTTGCAACTTAGTTGCGAAGAGGTCCGCGTTGGCGCTGCCCTGAGCCCCCGGAAACTCGAAAATTCGAGCTCCGGCTTGGGTCCGGCGGCACACGACTGTGCCGATCCCCATTTGGGTGGGATCGGCGTTGGTACGAGCCCGCTTTAGGACGGACTCGTACGTCTCCCCACGCTCCGCGGCCTCCGCGCTGAGTGTCACAACGACGGCCGCGGTCTTGGGAGGAACCAACTTCCTCACTCCGGCGGGGGCCCTGTTGGCTGCGGGAGCAGCGGTGGCGGGCTTGGCCTTCTTGCCTTTCCCCTTCCCCTTTCCCTTACCCTTACCAGTTTCCTGGGACGGGCTGGGAGGGGTGGTGGCGGGGGTGGCAAGCACAGCGACCGTTCCCGCCCTTTTCTTGGCCTTGCCCTTCCCCTTCCTAACCACCTCCGTCCACGGCTGGTTGGACAGAGTGGTGGAGGGCAGAAGGGGGTCCTCCCTCTGAGGGGTGGATGGCCCCGGCTCGCACAGCCTCTTGTCGGCCGCGAGTTGTGGTCGGAGGCGTTTTTCCGGCAAGAGCCGGTCCTCTATGCCTGCGAAACAGGCTCTCGTGAAGGCCCTCTCCTCCATGATGACCTTGCGGATAGTATCCTCAAGGTTGGAGGGGCCTTCCACCGCAGGTCTCGGTACGGCTTGGGTAGGTCGGGCCGCAGCTTCCGCCAGCTTTTTGTGAAGCTCACTGACCTCCGACTGCAGGCGATCGACCGTCGCTTGCAGTTGCCGCGTTTCGTCGGTTGCCGTGCGCTGCGCCAGCTCCCGAACGATGCCGCGCATACTTGCGGCCCGGCATTTAAGGGACTTCTGAAAAGTCCCTTTTAGGTTGGTGGACTTAGAGGCGAGCTCCATAATCTCCCCTTCGTCCTCTTGAGCCATCCGCTCAAGTTCGCCCAGAGTGTAGTCCGCGTACAGGACGCTGGACGCACCGTACCCGGACTTGGCCCGAGTGACGCGTGCCTGTTGCTCCTTGGCGGCAACCTGCTCCTCCAATTCTTGCTGGACTCGCACCCGTCGAGCCAGGTTTAGCTGACGTTGGGCGTCAGCCAGACCCACGTCGTGCGTATCAGCCAAAGAAGAAGGCTTTTTGGACTTTGCCTTCTTCTTCGGCTTGGCACTCCTTGTGGAGTCCGAGGAACCTTCGGACGCACCCTTCATGAAGGCCCGCTTGCGCGTTTGTTGGCGACCTTCTTCCGTCGCCATCGAACTTGCGTCCGACACAGACGCAACGGACTCGTTGTCAGAGTCTGACAGCTCGTCCGCCCTCAACCCGCTAGCTGCAGGTGGTGCGCAGCTAGCTCCCGACGCTGAAGCGTCGTCGTCAGGTTGGCCCTGAGAAGGGCCTTTAAGGAAACGCCCGGAGGCGTCCCGCAAAGCCTTCGATTTAGGCATTTCGCCGCAAAGCCGCAAGGTGATGGGAAGGCGGAACAACGCACAGGAGCCTAGCTCGACCGTGCTAATTATTCACGCCTACCAACAGACCACTTGGCAAACCTTAGCCCGAAAGGTAAGAAATGTTCTTTCTTGTGTTTCCACCAACCTTTTTTTTTTTTTTTTTTTTTTAATGCGGAGAATGCGTTTAGGCACCATAGCCTCGTTGGGGACGAGGCCGTGTGTGGGACTCCACCCGTCCTAGCGACAGGCAATACCCACTAAACTCCGCAGTGACCCGCTATCGCCGAGTGGTGGTGTCGTGGGAATCCGGCTAAAGCCTTTACCGCCACAACACCACCAGCGATTGCCCCTTTACAGGGGCCCCACAGGCCCCCCCAGTGTGACTGGGGGGGGATGGCGGGAACAGCTGGGTCGCCAGGCTGTTCCCGCCGTTCGGCGGGGATGAGGGTCTGTGCAATGGAGGCCGGTTGAACGCCCCTACGTTCCCAGCCCCCAGACCCTCATCTGATCCCACTGCCCGACAGGGTGGCCGAGTTGACCCTCCCTGCCGCGCCGCCAGCCTTGAAGGCCGGCCATCCCACGACCCGGAGGTCCGCTGAGTCCCTCACTGGGACTCCGCCACGCGGACGACCGCCTGTCCATCCACTGTGCCCTATGCATATATCATAGGGACACGCGGAGGACACCCTCGTGTCGGATTATTCGCTGCCGTCGATCACTTCCCACAAGTGGGAAGTGATCGACGGCACCCAGGGTACACCACGAGGAGGTTATCCGACCCAGTACCCCATGTTTCCACCAACCTAACCTAACCTAACCTAACCTAACCTTTTTTTTTTTTTTTTTTTTTTTTTTAAGTGGGAAAATGCCCTCGCATTTCCCTTCCACCATGGGGGTGGTGGAAGGGGGTATGTGGGACTCGAACCCACTAAAAACCCACTATGAGCAGTCGCCCGCCTTCGTGGGGCCGAGATGGGGTCGCGTTAGCATTCAGAACCTTTTTTTTTTTTTTTTTTTTTTTAAGTGGGAAAATGCCCTCGCATTTCCCTTCCACCATGGGGGTGGTGGAAGGGGGTATGTGGGACTCGAACCCACTAAAAACCCACTATGAGCAGTCGCCCGCCTTCGTGGGGCCGAGATGGGGTCGCGTTAGCATTCACCATCTGGCCCCGGCGGTTGGCCTGGAACCCATGTCCAGGCCCCGGCCAAGGAGGGGTGGTCACTGCTCACCAGGACCACCCCTCAGACGAGTGGAGCCGTGCAAGCCGGCGGAGAGTCCCCCGACTCTCCACCAGGTGGCTCCACTACAGGGGAAGTCGAAGAAGGCGGGCAAACCGCCCCCTCCTACCCCCCCTTCGCCTCCGGCGGATCGGGTCAGAGCGGGCATCGTCCTCTCTGACCCTCTCCGCGGCCTCCTTCTGCGACATCACCTGTTCGCAGAAGGAGACCATCGCCTGCCACTCCCTGTCGCCGTCGAGCATGGCGTTGACCACGCTCGGCAGCGAGAGGTCCCCTCCCAGGGTGGCTGAAAGTGTGTGTCGCATGGGACCCCACGCGGCACACACCTCCAGCGTGTGGTGCGCCGTATCCTCCGGCGCACCACATTCGTGGCAGGCCGGGGTCGCCTCCCGTCTCGCGATCTGGTACAGGTACTTTCCGAAACATCCATGTCCGGAAAGCACCTGCACCAGTCGGAACGTCAGCGACCCGAATCGCCGCCGCACCCAGTCACGGAGGACCGGGCGAATGGCCTCCACCGTCCACTGACCAGGGACCGGTGGAGCCAGGTCCTCCGCCCACCGCCTCAACATGGCGGCCCGCGCCTGTCGCCGTAGGCCCTCCACCCGATCCCACTCCAGGTGCTCCCCGTCGGATCTCCTCGCCGCCACGAAGTGGTAAACTTCGGCGAGGATCTCCGCTTGGAGAGCCCAGGGGGGATCGCCGGCCAGCACGCATGCTGCCGTCCAGGACACCGTCCGGTATCCGCGGATCACCCTCGTCGCAATGACCCGCTGCGGTTGTCGCAGCAGGGTCATGTTCGCGCGACCGAGGGCGTCCACCCAGACCGGTGCCCCGTAGGTGGCCATACTCCGGATCACTCCGGAGTATAGACGGCGACATGTGGCGCTCGGGCCGCCCACGTTGGGCAGCAGCCTCCCCAGTGCGGCGGCGGCTCCCAGGACTCTCGGGGCCAGCTGGGTAAAGTGGGCCCCGAAAGTCCACCGTCCGTCCAGGATGAGACCCAGATATTTCATCTGGGTCCCAACCCGGACCGGGACTCCGTCCAGGACCACTCTGGTCCCTGGCGGGGGTCCCCCCCGAGGCCCGTGGAACAACAGGGCCTCGGTCTTGGAGAGGGCCACTCCCAGCCCGAGGGAGCGGATGCGGTCGATCACGTGGGCCGTGCCCACCTCGGCCAACCGCACCGTCTCCCTCAGGTCCCTCCCCCTGACTACGACCAGGGTGTCGTCCGCGTAGCACGCAACCCGCATGTTGGCGGGCAGCGTGCCACGGAGGACCCAGTCGTAGCCGATGTTCCACAGGAGCGGTCCCAGCACCGACCCCTGCGGAACCCCGCGGACGACGCGACGGCGTCTCAGACCGTCGCGTCCCTCCACCAGGACTTCGCGGTCCTGGAGGTAGTCCGCCAACAGCCTCCGCAGATACAGGGGCACCCCGTGGTAACGGAGCGCCTCCTGTATCGTTCCGTGCGGCAGACTGTTGAAGGCGTTGGCAATGTCCAGCGAGACAGCCAACGCCTTATCCCCCTCCCGGACCGCCTCCTGCGTCCACCCCTTGAGCCAGAGCAAGGCGTCGATCGTTGACCGCCTCGCTCTGAACCCAAACTGGGCCTCCGACAACTGAGGCCCAGTGCCGCCTAGGTGCCGGACGACGCGGGAAGCCACCACTCTTTCCAGCAGCTTCCCCGCGTCGTCGAGCAGCACTATTGGCCTGTATGCGGAAGGCGAGTCTGCGGCACGACCCTCCTTCCGCAACAGGCACAGCCGGCCGTCCTTCCACAGCTTCGGGAACCGTCCGGACGTGATGCACACGTCGAACAGCTCCCGAAGCCGATCGCCCATCTCCCTGAGGGCGATCCTCAGGACCCTCTTCGGGATCCCGTCCGGACCCGGCGCCGTCCGTTTGCCGCTCAGGCGGCCGACGGCCAACTCCATCTCCACCTCTGAGACAGGTGGGATGGAGTCCGGGTCCACCTCCTCGACCGGCGAGGAGGGCGCCGCCATCGCGGGCGGGGTGTGGTGGGGGTCGATGGCGGGGAAAAGCCCCTCCAACACCCCGCCCAGGATCTCCGGCTCCAGGGACTCCGCAACCGGGGGTGCCTGGCCCCGGAATTTCTTCCGGGCCGCTCTGTACGGGCGCCCCCACGGATCCCTATCGAGGCCCTCCAGGGCCTCGCGCCAGGACCGCTCCTTGGCCCGACCGATGGCCAGCTGCAGCTCCCGCTTCGCCTCGCGGTAGGAGCTGTACAGCTGCTCCTCAGCTGTCAGCTCCTCGGCTGACAGCTCGCCGTCGGTCCGCCCGTGACGTCGCCTCCTACGGTGTGCGTAGGAGCGGCGCGCCGCCGAGCAGGCGGCTCGGAGATCCGCTATCTCCGAGCTCCACCAATAGACCTCCCGGCGGCCCGGGAGGCGTCTGCACCTCGGCATGGCGGCGTCGCACACCGCGGTCACCGCCTCCCGGAAGCGGCTCGCTGCGACTTCCGCCTCCGGGTGTGTGGGCGCGGCGAACCACGACTGGACGATCGCCGCCTCGGACGCCACCTCGGCGTCGAGGCGAGAGATCGCCCAGCGCGGGAAGTCCGCTCGCGCCACTTGCCCCCCTTGGATGTCGGTGGTGGAGGAGATCTCGAACCATATGTATTTATGGTCCGAGAGAGTCTCCACCTCCGACATCACCCTCCACGACTGGACACGTGCCGCGACAGCGGGGGTGGCGAACGATACGTCCACCACGGACCCCCCTCGCTGTCGCACGCACGTGTGGGCCGACCCTCTATTCAAGAGGGTCAGTCCCGTGGCAACCCCCCACTCCCTGACAATCTCCCCACGAGAGTCGGTAGAGGGGTTGCCCCAGTCCCGGGCCTTGGCGTTCAGGTCCCCCATAAAGAGGACCTGACGTGGCACCTGCCTTCTAACCGCCGCGGCTAGGAGGTCCATAAAGACCTCCAGCTCCGCAGCGGTTCTGTTGGGGGAGAAGTATGCGCCAACTGCCGCATACTCCCCCCACTTGGCCACCACGTACCCCGCACCTCTCTCTACTACCGAGAGGGGGGGACCGCCATGCGCCCTTCCCACGATGGCCACGGAGTCGTCCAGGTCCCCAGCCCAGCACGCATGCTGAGAGGGGACAAAGTACGGCTCCGCAGCGACCGCCAAGTCGACGTTCCACTGCGCCAGGGACTGCATAAGCAGATCTTGAGCCCTGGCGCAGTGGTTTAGGTTCGTCTGTAGGAGGTTGAGTTGGCCGACTTGATCCATATTAGTCAGCCATCTCAACCTCCTCGCAAGTCGCTTGGCTCGCTCCCGTGACGGGAGCGACCAGTGGAGTCACTGGGGTGGTCCGGACCCCAGCGGTTCTCCCCTTCGTCTTGGGGGGAACGCAACTTCGCGTCCCCATTGTGTGCCCGGCCGGCCTCCCCGACTCTGCGCATATAGCGCAGTGGGGGTCGGCCCGCCCGCAGGTGGCCGCCTTGTGACCTGTGTTTCCACACCGGAAGCACAGGTCACCCCTGTCGGACGTAAACCTAACCTAACCTTTTTTTTTTTTTTTTTTTTTTTTTTTAAGTGGGAAAATGCCCTCGCATTTCCCTTCCACCATGGGGGTGGTGGAAGGGGGTATGTGGGACTCGAACCCACTAAAAACCCACTATGAGCAGTCGCCCGCCTTCGTGGGGCCGAGATGGGGTCGCGTTAGCATTCACCATCTGGCCCCGGCGGTTGGCCTGGAACCCATGTCCAGGCCCCGGCCATGGAGGGGTGGTCACTGCTCACCAGGACCACCCCTCAGACGAGTGGAGCCGTGCAAGCCGGCGGAGAGTCCCCCGACTCTCCACCAGGTGGCTCCACTACAGGGGAAGTCGAAGAAGGCGGGCAAACCGCCCCCTCCTACCCCCCCTTCGCCTCCGGCGGATCGGGTCAGAGCGGGCATCGTCCTCTCTGACCCTCTCCGCGGCCTCCTTCTGCGACATCACCTGTTCGCAGAAGGAGACCATCGCCTGCCACTCCCTGTCGCCGTCGAGCATGGCGTTGACCACGCTCGGCAGCGAGAGGTCCCCTCCCAGGGTGGCTGAAAGTGTGTGTCGCATGGGACCCCACGCGGCACACACCTCCAGCGTGTGGTGCGCCGTGTCCTCCGGCGCACCACATTCGTGGCAGGCCGGGGTCGCCTCCCGTCTCGCGATCTGGTGCAGGTACTTTCCGAAGCATCCATGTCCGGAAAGCACCTGCACCAGTCGGAACGTCAGCGACCCGAATCGCCGCCGCACCCAGTCACGGAGGACCGGGCGAATGGCCTCCACCGTCCACTGACCAGGGACCGGTGGAGCCAGGTCCTCCGCCCACCGCCTCAACATGGCGGCCCGCGCCTGTCGCCGTAGGCCCTCCACCCGATCCCACTCCAGGTGCTCCCCGTCGGATCTCCTCGCCGCCACGAAGTGGTACACTTCGGCGAGGATCTCCGCTTGGAGAGCCCAGGGGGGATCGCCGGCCAGCACGCATGCTGCCGTCCAGGACACCGTCCGGTATCCGCGGATCACCCTCGTCGCAATGACCCGCTGCGGTTGTCGCAGCAGGGTCATGTTCGCGCGACCGAGGGCGTCCACCCAGACCGGTGCCCCGTACAGGGCCATACTCCGGATCACTCCGGAGTATAGACGGCGACACGTGGCGCTCGGGCCGCCCACGTTGGGCAGCAGCCTCCCCAGTGCGGCGGCGGCTCCCAGGACTCTCGGGGCCAGCTGGGTAAAGTGGGCCCTGAAAGTCCACCGTCCGTCCAGGATGAGACCCAGATATTTCATCTGGGTCCCAACCCGGACCGGGACTCCGTCCAGGACCACTCTGGTCCCTGGCGGGGGTCCCCCCCGAGGCCCGTGGAACAACAGGGCCTCGGTCTTGGAGAGGGCCACTCCCAGCCCGAGGGAGCGGATGCGGTCGATCACGTGGGCCGTGCCCACCTCGGCCAACCGCACCGTCTCCCTCAGGTCCCTCCCCCTGACTACGACCAGGGTGTCGTCCGCGTAGCACGCAACCCGCATGTTGGCGGGCAGCGTGCCACGGAGGACCCAGTCGTAGCCGATGTTCCACAGGAGCGGTCCCAGCACCGACCCCTGCGGAACCCCGCGGACGACGCGACGGCGTCTCAGACCGTCGCGTCCCTCCACCAGGACTTCGCGGTCCTGGAGGTAGTCCGCCAACAGCCTCCGCAGATACAGGGGCACCCCGTGGTAACGGAGCGCCTCCTGTATCGTTCCGTGCGGCAGACTGTTGAAGGCGTTGGCAATGTCCAGCGAGACAGCCAACGCCTTATCCCCCTCCCGGACCGCCTCCTGCGTCCACCCCTTGAGCCAGAGCAAGGCGTCGATCGTTGACCGCCTCGCTCTGAACCCAAACTGGGCCTCCGACAACTGAGGCCCAGTGCCGCCTAGGTGCCGGACGACGCGGGAAGCCACCACTCTTTCCAGCAGCTTCCCCGCGTCGTCGAGCAGCACTATTGGCCTGTATGCGGAAGGCGAGTCTACGGCACGACCCTCCTTCCGCAACAGGCACAGCCGGCCGTCCTTCCACAGCTTCGGGAACCGTCCGGACGTGATGCACACGTCGAACAGCTCCCGAAGCCGATCGCCCATCTCCCTGAGGGCGATCCTCAGGACCCTCTTCGGGATCCCGTCCGGACCCGGCGCCGTCCGTTTGCCGCTCAGGCGGCCGACGGCCAACTCCATCTCCACCTCTGAGACAGGTGGGATGGAGTCCGGGTCCACCTCCTCGACCGGCGAGGAGGGCGCCGCCATCGCGGGCGGGGTGTGGTGGGGGTCGATGGCGGGGAAAAGCCCCTCCAACACCCCGCCCAGGATCTCCGGCTCCAGGGACTCCGCAACCGGGGGCGCCTGGCCCCGGAATTTCTTCCGGGCCGCTCTATACGGGCGCCCCCACGGATCCCTATCGAGGCCCTCCAGGGCCTCGCGCCAGGACCGCTCCTTGGCCCGACCGATGGCCAGCTGCAGCTCCCGCTTCGCCTCGCGGTAGGAGCTGTACAGCTGCTCCTCGGCTGTCAGCTCCTCGGCTGACAGCTCGCCGTCGGTCCGCCCGTGACGTCGCCTCCTACGGTGAGCGTAGGAGCGGCGCGCCGCCGAGCAGGCGGCTCGGAGATCCGCTATCTCCGAGCTCCACCAATAGACCTCCCGGCGGCCCGGGAGGCGTCTGCTCCTAGGCATGGCGGCGTCGCACACCGCGGTCACCGCCTCCCGGAAGCGGCTCGCTGCGACTTCCGCCTCCGGGTGTGTGGGCGCGGCGAACCACGACTGGACGATCGCCGCCTCGGACGCCACCTCGGCGTCGAGGCGAGAGATCGCCCAGCGCGGGAAGTCCGCTCGCGCCACTTGCCCCCCTTGGATAAACCTAACCTAACCTAACCTAACCTAACCTAACCTAACCTAACCTAACCTAACCCACATACTCTTTGAATGCCCGGCTTTTGGGAAGATTAGATTCGAGACCGAACAAAAACTAAATATCTCCCTAAAAGCCGAGCATGCAAGTGAGTTGCTCAGTAATCAAAATATAAGAGATGAAATACTAAACTACTGTGTAAATATAGCAAATATTGTAATAAAAAGAAATAAGGATACATAAAATTGCTGAACATTATATAATTAATATATAAACTTATTTCAGCAATGTAAAACTAGATTAAGAATAATAGGTGTACTAGCATAGTTATTGTGTATAGATAAGATAAATGAAACAACTTCCAGGGCTATTAGAATAAGTACTTAAAAACGTAAACCAAAACAAAAACTGCAAAAAAAAAAAAAAAACTTGTTAAAAGTAAGTTAAAAAATAAGATTGTATAAAGTGTATTAGATTAAACTCCATCTGTAACTTTTAATCCTAAGATCGTAAACATTTAATGGAATATAATCAACAAAAAAATAGATAAAAAAGGTCTCTGAAAGAAATCGATTCCGTCAGAGGTTAAAACGAGTGGCGTCTCGAGACGTCAATTAAAAAAAAAAAAAAAAAAAAAAAAAAAAAAAAAAAAAAAAAAAAAAAAAAAAAAAAAAAAAAAAAAAAAAAAAAGTTTTTTTTTTAAGTGGGAAAATGCCCTCGCATTTCCCTTCCACCATGGGGGTGGTGGAAGGGGGTATGTGGGACTCGAACCCACTAAAAACCCACTATGAGCAGTCGCCCGCCTTCGTGGGGCCGAGATGGGGTCGCGTTAGCATTCACCATCTGGCCCCGGCGGTTGGCCTGGAACCCATGTCCAGGCCCCGGCCAAGGAGGGGTGGTCACTGCTCACCAGGACCACCCCTCAGACGAGTGGAGCCGTGCAAGCCGGCGGAGAGTCCCCCGACTCTCCACCAGGTGGCTCCACTACAGGGGAAGTCGAAGAAGGCGGGCAAACCGCCCCCTCCTACCCCCCCTTCGCCTCCGGCGGATCGGGTCAGAGCGGGCATCGTCCTCTCTGACCCTCTCCGCGGCCTCCTTCTGCGACATCACCTGTTCGCAGAAGGAGACCATCGCCTGCCACTCCCTGTCGCCGTCGAGCATGGCGTTGACCACGCTCGGCAGCGAGAGGTCCCCTCCCAGGGTGGCTGAAAGTGTGTGTCGCATGGGACCCCACGCGGCACACACCTCCAGCGTGTGGTGCGCCGTATCCTCCGGCGCACCACATTCGTGGCAGGCCGGGGTCGCCTCCCGTCTCGCGATCTGGTGCAGGTACTTTCCGAAACATCCATGTCCGGAAAGCACCTGCACCAGTCGGAACGTCAGCGACCCGAATCGCCGCCGCACCCAGTCACGGAGGACCGGGCGAATGGCCTCCACCGTCCACTGACCAGGGACCGGTGGAGCCAGGTCCTCCGCCCACCGCCTCAACATGGCGGCCCGCGCCTGTCGCCGTAGGCCCTCCACCCGATCCCACTCCAGGTGCTCCCCGTCGGATCTCCTCGCCGCCACGAAGTGGTACACTTCGGCGAGGATCTCCGCTTGGAGAGCCCAGGGGGGATCGCCGGCCAGCACGCATGCTGCCGTCCAGGACACCGTCCGGTATCCGCGGATCACCCTCGTCGCAATGACCCGCTGCGGTTGTCGCAGCAGGGTCATGTTCGCGCGACCGAGGGCGTCCACCCAGACCGGTGCCCCGTAGGTGGCCATACTCCGGATCACTCCGGAGTATAGACGGCGACACGTGGCGCTCGGGCCGCCCACGTTGGGCAGCAGCCTCCCCAGTGCGGCGGCGGCTCCCAGGACTCTCGGGGCCAGCTGGGTAAAGTGGGCCCCGAAAGTCCACCGTCCGTCCAGGATGAGGCCCAGATATTTCATCTGGGTCCCAACCCGGACCGGGACTCCGTCCAGGACCACTCTGGTCCCTGGCGGGGGTCCCCCCCGAGGCCCGTGGAACAACAGGGCCTCGGTCTTGGAGAGGGCCACTCCCAGCCCGAGGGAGCGGATGCGGTCGATCACGTGGGCCGTGCCCACCTCGGCCAACCGCACCGTCTCCCTCAGGTCCCTCCCCCTGACTACGACCAGGGTGTCGTCCGCGTAGCACGCAACCCGCATGTTGGCGGGCAGCGTGCCACGGAGGACCCAGTCGTAGCCGATGTTCCACAGGAGCGGTCCCAGCACCGACCCCTGCGGAACCCCGCGGACGACGCGACGGCGTCTCAGACCGTCGCGTCCCTCCACCAGGACTTCGCGGTCCTGGAGGTAGTCCGCCAACAGCCTCCGCAGATACAGGGGCACCCCGTGGTAACGGAGCGCCTCCTGTATCGTTCCGTGCGGCAGACTGTTGAAGGCGTTGGCAATGTCCAGCGAGACAGCCAACGCCTTATCCCCCTCCCGGACCGCCTCCTGCGTCCACCCCTTGAGCCAGAGCAAGGCGTCGATCGTTGACCGCCTCGCTCTGAACCCAAACTGGGCCTCCGACAACTGAGGCCCAGTGCCGCCTAGGTGCCGGACGACGCGGGAAGCCACCACTCTTTCCAGCAGCTTCCCCGCGTCGTCGAGCAGCACTATTGGCCTGTATGCGGAAGGCGAGTCTACGGCACGACCCTCCTTCCGCAACAGGCACAGCCGGCCGTCCTTCCACAGCTTCGGGAACCGTCCGGACGTGATGCACACGTCGAACAGCTCCCGAAGCCGATCGCCCATCTCCCTGAGGGCGATCCTCAGGACCCTCTTCGGGATCCCGTCCGGACCCGGCGCCGTCCGTTTGCCGCTCAGGCGGCCGACGGCCAACTCCATCTCCACCTCTGAGACAGGTGGGATGGAGTCCGGGTCCACCTCCTCGACCGGCGAGGAGGGCGCCGCCATCGCGGGCGGGGTGTGGTGGGGGTCGATGGCGGGGAAGAGCCCCTCCAACACCCCGCCCAGGATCTCCGGCTCCAGGGACTCCGCAACCGGGGGTGCCTGGCCCCGGAATTTCTTCCGGGCCGCTCTGTACGGGCGCCCCCACGGATCCCTATCGAGGCCCTCCAGGGCCTCGCGCCAGGACCGCTCCTTGGCCCGACCGATGGCCAGCTGCAGCTCCCGCTTCGCCTCGCGGTAGGAGCTGTACAGCTGCTCCTCGGCTGTCAGCTCCTCGGCTGACAGCTCGCCGTCGGTCCGCCCGTGACGTCGCCTCCTACGGTGAGCGTAGGAGCGGCGCGCCGCCGAGCAGGCGGCTCGGAGATCCGCTATCTCCGAGCTCCACCAATAGACCTCCCGGCGGCCCGGGAGGCGTCTGCATCTCGGCATGGCGGCGTCGCACACCGCGGTCACCGCCTCCCGGAAGCGGCTCGCTGCGACTTCCGCCTCCGGGTGTGTGGGCGCGGCGAACCACGACTGGACGATCGCCGCCTCGGACGCCACCTCGGCGTCGAGGCGAGAGATCGTCCAGCGCGGGAAGTCCGCTCGCGCCACTTGCCCCCCTTGGATGTCGGAGGTGGAGGAGATCTCGAACCATATGTATTTATGGTCCGAGAGAGTCTCCACCTCCGACATCACCCTCCACGACTGGACACGTGCCGCGACAGCGGGGGTGGCGAACGATACGTCCACCACGGACCCCCCTCGCTGTCGCACGCACGTGTGGGCCGACCCTCTATTCAAGAGGGTCAGTCCCGTGGCAACCCCCCACTCCCTGACAATCTCCCCACGAGTGTCGGTAGAGGGGTTGCCCCAGTCCCGGGCCTTGGCGTTCAGGTCCCCCATAAAGAGGACCTGACGTGGCACCTGCCTTCTAACCGCCGCGGCTAGGAGGTCCATAAAGACCTCCAGCTCCGCAGCGGTTCTATTGGGGGAGAAGTATGCGCCAACTGCCACATACTCCCCCCACTTGGCCACCACGTACCCCGCACCTCTCTCTACTACCGAGAGGGGGGGACCGCCATGCGCCCTTCCCACGATGGCCACGGAGTCGTCCAGGTCCCCAGCCCAGCACGCATGCTGAGAGGGGACAAAGTACGGCTCCGCAGCGACCGCCAAGTCGACGTTCCACTGCGCCAGGGACTGCATAAGCAGATCTTGAGCCCTGGCGCAGTGGTTGAGGTTCGTCTGGAGGAGGTTGAGTTGGCCGACTTGATCCATGTTAGTCAGCCATCTCAACCTCCTCGCAAGTCGCTTGGCTCGCTCCCGTCACGGGAGCGACCAGTGGAGTCACTGGGGTGGTCCGGACCCCAGCGGTTCTCCCCTTCGTCTTGGGGGGAACGCAGCTTCGCGTACCCATTGTGTGCCCGGCCGGCCTCCCCGACTCTGCGCATATAGCGCAGTGGGGGTCGGCCCGCCCGCAGGTGGCCGCCTTGTGACCTGTGTTTCCACACCGGAAGCACAGGTCACCCCTGTCGGACGTGGAAGGGCACTGGGGGCGTGTATGCCCCAGCCCCATGCACTTGAAACAGCGCATGGGGCGTTCCCCTAGGGCCACCACTCGCGCCGAGCTCCACCCGACCAACAGTCTACCCTTTTCCAGCAGCGCTTTGGCCGCTGAAATCGGGCAGGACACCAGGGTGGAGCCCGCACCGCCGAGGCCGGGATGCATTTCCCCGACCTTTACGAGCCGCGCTTCACAGCCGCCAACCCTAGCCACCGCTGCGGCCACTCTCTCCTTGGTGGCCGAGTCATCCAGGCCCGTAATCCGGACGTCGGTAGATTTGACGGGCCTGGTGATTGTCGCCACCTCGGACAGGACGTCGCGGAGCTTTTCCGCGAGCCTGTCCGCCTTCTCGCCGTTTTGGGAACCAGGAATCTCCAGCATCCTGGCTCCCGTGGCCGTCTGGCGGAAGCGGAGCTCATCGATCCCCAACTCTTGGAGATCGATGCGCTCCTGCGCCTTCTGAAGGATGGCGCTGTAAGTCGCCCCCTTTTCCGCGGCCTCAGGCTGCAACAGCAGCACCACAGCCGCGGACTTCGGGGTCCTTAGCGCCACCTTAGGCTTCGGGGGGGCCACCGGCTTCGGCCTCGCGCCAGTCAATGTGGCAGAGGCAGGAGGAGCAGTTGATTTCTTCCCCCTGCCCCCTCTCCTTCCTTTCCTTGCCACCGTTGCCCAGGTCTCTTCCTGGGCAGGAGCGGCGGGGGCAGTCACCCTGGAGGGGCCAGCCACCGGTGCCACTTTGGGAGGGGCAGCAGTCTTCGGGGGAGTGGTGGAGGAGGTTCCACTCCTGCCCCTTCCCCCACCCACCGCCGCTGCCCAGGTCTTCCCCTGGGAAGCGGCGGCGGGGGCAGGTACCCCTGAGGGTCCAGCCACCGGCGCCGCATTTCTCCCCGCTTTGGGGGCAGGGTTGCGAGCCGGCTGTGGCGTCGCCTTTGGTGGCGCGGAAGCCACTGCCGCCCTAACGGCATCCGCCCTCAGTGGTGGCCGAGCCACCGAGGCCGGCAGGAGACGCTCCTCAATCCCCGCGAGTCGGGCGTTTAGCATCTCCCCGAACGTTAAGGTCAAGGAGCGCTTTAGCTCCTCAACCAGCTCCCCTGCCCCCTGCATGACTGTGGGGGCGGCCACCTGCGGCCCAGCTGCGGCAGCAGTGGCAGCAGCAGTGGCAGCAGCAGCGGCCTCCGACTTCGCTTCCGAGAAGCCGCGACGCAGCGCCTTCACTTCCGCCCGGAGGGATTCAACCTCCAGGCGTAGGCGGCCATTGTCCGCCCTCAAGTGGCGCGTCTCCTCCACCTCAGTCCTGCCCGCGAGGGCTGTCACGACCTCACGCAAGTCGGAGGCGGACTGCTTTAGTCGGGCGACGAACTCGCCCTTTAGGTTGCCCGACTTCCGAGCAACCTCCATAATGCAGGCGATCCTCTCGCCCGCAAACGCCCTCATCTCCTGGGCGTTGAACTCACTGGGGTCCCCGGACCTTGCGGTGACATCGGTATCACTGCCGGTGTCAGTCACAAGGCCGGAGACGACAGCGGGACGCCCCTTCCCATATCTCCTGCTCTGCAGGACCTCGTCGAGTTCCTCATCCACTGGCCGTGGCTTGAGGAAAACCTCCCTTGCTGCCGCCCTCGCGGTACTCCCTCTGCCTCTCCTGGCAGTGTTAACCTTGGCGGCCAACGTCCCCTCGGTCTCAGTGTCCGAGTCGAATCCCCCGGGCACGAAGAGCGAGGAGGACGGCCGCTTCCGGCTTCCCTCCATTTCGGAGCCAGATTCCTCCGACGTCTGGCCCCGAGAAGAGCCTGTTGGGGGGCCCTGAGAAGGGCCGGTTGGGTGGCCCTGAGAAGGGCCGATTGTTTTTTGGCCCTGAGAAGGGCCTTTTATGAAGCGCCCGTTCGCCCCGCGTATGGGCTTCGCAGCCTGCAACGCATTATGCGGAGTCTGCGATGTCTCCACGCAAGGCGGACCGGCTTCAGCAGCTTCCCGACGACATGGGGGGGGTGACCCTCCCCCGCTTACGACAGGCCGCTCGTCCATCCTGATATGGGAAGGCGGAACAACGCACAGGAGCCTAGCTCGACCGTGCTAATTATTCACGCCCACCCACAACAGTTGGCAACACTAACTATCCAAAACAGTTGGCAACAACGCGAGGGAGCCTAGCTCGACCCTGCTAATTGTCGAGAGGTACCTTTTTTTTTTTTTTTTTTTTTTTTTTTTCGTGGGGAAATCCTCATGGATACCCATGCCTCGGGGGAGGCAATGGGTTATGCCGGACTCTTACCGGCTAAAACCACCACGGGGAGCAGACCGCCGCCGAGATAGGGCGAGATGGGGTCGCGTTAGCATTCACCATCTCGCCCTGGCGGTAGGCCCGAGTAGATATCTCGGGCCACTCAGCGCCTTTGGAGGGGCAACCTTATCCCAAAGGCCACCCCCCAGACGTGTGGGGCCGTGCAGGCCGGCAAGGAGTCCCCCGACCCCCTACCAGCGGCCCCACTACGGGGGATCGAGAAGGCGGCCATACCGCCTCCTCCGTCCCCTTGCACGTCTACGCCGGAGCGGGTCAGAGTGGGCGTCGTCCTCCCTGATCCGCTCCGCAGCCTCCTTTTGCGTCATCACCGCTTCGCAAAAGGAGACCATCGCCTGCCACTCACTCTCACCGCAGAGCATGGCGCTTACCACGCTCGGCAGCGAGAGGTCTCGGCCTAGTATCGCTGAAAGTGTGTGTCGCATGGGACCCCACGCGGCACACACCTCCAGCGTGTGGAGCGCCGTATCCTCTGGCGCCCCACATTCGTGGCAGGCCGGGGTCGCCTCCCGTCTCGCAATCTGGTGCAGATACTTTCCGAAGCAGCCATGCCCGGAAAGTACCTGCACCAGGCGGAAGGTCAGCGACCCGAACCGCCGCCGCAACCACTCCCGGAGGACCGGGCGGATGGCCTCCACCGTCCACTGACCAGGGACCGGCGGAGCCAGGTCCTCCGTCCACCGCGCCAACAGGGCGACCCGCGCCTGCCGCCGTATGCGTCCGACCTCCTCCCACACTAGGGGCTCCCCGCGGGATCTCCTCGCCGCCACGAAGTGGTACACTTCGGCGAGGATCTCCGCTTGTAGCCCCCAAGGGGGATCACCGGCCAGGACGCATGCGGCCGTCCAGGACACCGTCCGGTATCCGCGTATCGCCCTCGTCGCTATGACCCGCTGCGGACGTCGCAGCAGGGTCATGTTCGCGCGACCGAGGGCGTCCACCCAGACCGGCGCCCCGTACAGGGCCATACTCCGGATCACTCCAGAGTATAGCCGGCGGCAGTTGGCGCTCGGGCCACCCACGTTGGGCAGCAGCCTCCCTAATGCGGCGGCGGCTCCTAGGACTTTTGGGGCCAGTTGGGTGAAGTGCGCCCCAAAAGTCCACCTTCCGTCCAGGATGAGACCCAGATATTTCATCTGGGTCCCAACCCGGATCGAGACCCCGTCCAGAACTACACGCGTTCCTGGAGGGGGTCCCCCCCGAGGCCCATGAAACAACAGGGCCTCGGTCTTGGAGAGGGCGACCTCCAGTCCCAGGGAGCGGATGCGGTCGACCACGAGGGTTGTCCCCAACGCAGCCAGCCGCACCGCCTCCCCAAGGTCCCTCCCCTTGGCCACGACCAGGGTATCGTCCGCATAGCACGCCACCCGCATATTGGCGGGAAGCGTGCCACGCAGCACCCAGTCGTAGCCAATGTTCCACAAGAGCGGTCCCAGTACCGACCCCTGTGGAACACCGCGGACGACGCGACGGTGCCTCAGCCCGTCGCGCCCTTCCACCAGGACCTCGCGGTCCTGGAGGTAGTCCGCCAACAGCCTCCGCAGATACAGAGGCACTCCGTGATAACGGAGCGCCTCCTGTATCGTCGAGTGCGGCAGGCTGTTGAAGGCGTTGGCTATGTCAAGAGAGACGGCCAACGCCTTTCCTCCCTCCCGGACCGCCTCCTGGGTCCACTCTTTTAACCAGAGCAGGGCGTCTATCGTAGACCGCCCCGCTCTGAACCCATACTGGGCCTGCGAGAGGTCAGGCCCAGTTCCCTCCAGGTGCTGTATGACACGGGAAGCCAGCACCCTTTCCAGCATCTTTCCCGTGTCATCCAGCAGCACGATTGGCCTGTATGCAGAGGGCGAGTCAACGTCTCGACCCTCCTTCCGCAACAGGCACAACCGCCCGTCCTTCCACGGCTTCGGGAACCGTCCAGACGCAAGGCACGCGTCCATCAGCTCCCGAAGCTGTTCCCCCAACTCCTTCAGGGCAATCCTGAGGACGCGCGCCGGGATCCCGTCTGGACCCGGCGCCGTCCTCTTGCCCTTTAGCCGGTCGACGGCCACCTCCATCTCCGCCTCCGACACGGCTGGGATCGAGGCGGGGTCGACCACCTCCCCGTAGAGGGACGGCGGTGCCATCGTCGGCGGGGCGTGGAGGGGGTCGTTGAGGGGAAAGAGCCCCCCCATCACCCGGCCGAGGAGCTCCGGCTGCAGGGTCTCCGCTACCGGTGCCGTCTGGCCTCGGAACTTTTTCCGGGCAGCCCTGTACGGACGGCCCCATGGGTCCCTGTCGAGGCCCTCCAGGACCTCGGCCCAGGCCTGGGCCTTCGCCCTTCCGACGGCCAGCTGTAGCGCGCGTCTCGCCTCCCGATACGCGCTATACAGCCGGCGCTCAGCTGTCAGTTCCTCATCTGACAGCTGATCGTCGGTCCGGCCGTTGCGCCGCCTCCTACTGCGGGTGTACGGGCGCCTCGCCTCTGTGCAGGCCGCTCGGAGATCCGCTATCTCCGAGCTCCACCAGTACACCTCGCGACGGCCTGGGCGGCGACGCGACCGCGGCATGGCGGCGTCGCACACCGCCGTCACCGCCTCCCGGAAGCGACCCGCTGCGGTGTCGACTTCCGGGTGCGTGGGAGCGGCAAGCCACGACTGGACGATAGCCGCCTCGGCAGCTAGTTCGGTGTCGAGGCGGCTGATCGTCCAGCGCGGGAAATCCGCTCTCACCACGCTTTCCCCTCCCTGGTTGTCGGAGGTGGAGATCTCGAACCGCACATACTTGTGATCCGAGAGAGTCTCAACCTCCGACAACACCCTCCAGGCCCGGGCACGTGCCGCGGTGGATGGGGTGGCGAACGTAAGATCCACCACGGACCCCCCGTTCCACCGCACGCACGTGTGGGCTGACCCTCTGTTTAGTAGGGTTAGCCCCGTGGCAACTGCCCACTCCCTGACAATCTCCCCTCGAGAGTCAGTGGAGGGGTTGCCCCATTCCCGGGCCTTGGCGTTCAAGTCCCCCATAAGGAGGACCTGTCGTGGGGCCTGCCTTCTCACCGCTGCGGCTAGGAGGTCGACAAAGACCTCCAGCTCCGCAGCGGTTCTGTTAGGGGAGAAGTATGCGCCGACTAGCGAATACTCCTCCCACTTTGCCACCACGAAACCTGCACCCCTCTCTTCGATTGAGAGGGGGAGGCCGCCACTCACAATGGCCACGGAGCCGTCCACGTCCCCAACCCAGGAAGGATGTTGGGGTGGGACGTAGTACGGCTCCGTGGCGACCGCCACGTCAATCTTCCACTGCGCCAGGGACTGAACGAACAGGTCCTGGGCCCCAGCGCAGTGGTTGAGGTTCGTCTGGAGGAAGTGATGTCTGGCTTGATACATTATTCAGACATCACCTCCTCCACCTCCGGGGCTGCGACTTCCTCTGGGGCGGCCTGACAGGTAGCCGGGGTGGCCCTGGTCCCGGGGGCCTTTCCCTTAGTCTTTGGGGGTTCGCAACTGCGTCCCCCCATTACGTGCCCGGAAGGGCGCCCCGAGTCTGCGCAGATTGCGCAGCGGGGTTCGCTCCTTCCGCACGTGGCCGCCCGGTGACCTGTGCCTCCGCACCGGAAGCACAGGTTCGTCCTATCGGCTGACGAGGGGCACTGAGGACGAGTGTGCCCCAGCCCCATGCACTTGAAGCAGCGCATGGGGCGTTCCCCTAGGGCCACCACTCGCGCCGAGCTCCACCCGACCAACAGCCTACCCTTTGTCAGCAGCGCTTTGGCCGCTGAAATCGGGCAGGACACCAGGGTGGAGCCCGCACCGCCGAGGCCGGGTTGCAATTCCCCGACCTTAACGAGCCGCGCTTCACAGCCCCCCACCCTAGCCACCGCTGCGGCCACTATCTCCTTGGTGGCCGAGTCATCCAGGCCCGTAATCCGGACGTCGGTGGATTTGACGGGCCTGGTGATTGTCGCCACCTCGGACAGGACGTCGCGGAGCTTCTCCGCGAGCCTGTCCGCCTTCTCGCCGTTTTGGGAACCAGGTATCTCCAACATCCTGGCTCCCGTGGCCGTCTGGCGGAAGCGGAGCTCATCGATCCCCAACTCTTTGAGATCGATGTGCTCCTGCGCCTTCTGAAGGATGGCGCTGTAAGTCGCCCCCTTTTCCGCGGCCTCAGGCTGCAACAGCAGCACCACAGCCGCGGACTTCGGGGTCCTCAGCGCCACCTTAGGCTTCGGGGGGGCCACCGGCTTCGGCCTCGCGCCAGTCAATGGGGCAGAGGCAGGAGGAGCAGTGGATTTCTTCCCCCTGGCCCCTCTCCTTCCTTTTCTTGCCACCGTTGCCCAGGTCTCTTCCTGGGCAGGAGCGGCGGCGGCGGCAGTCACTCTGGAGGGGCCAGCCACCGGTGCCACTGTGGGAGGGGCTGCAGTCTTCGGGGGAGTGGTGGAGGAGGTTCCACCCCTGCCCCTTCCTCCACCCACCGCCGCTGCCCAGGTCTTTCCCTGGGAAGCGGCGGCGGGGGCAGGCATCCCTGAGGGTCCAGCCACCGGCGCCGCATTCCTCCCCGCTTTGGGGGCAGGGTTGCGAGCCTTTGGTAGCGCGGAAGCCACTGCCGCCCTAACGGCATCCGCCCTCAGTGGTGGCCGAACCACCGGGGCCGGCAGGAGACGCTCCTCAATCCCCGCGAGTCGGGCATTCAACATTTGTCCGAACGTGTTGATCAAGGAGCTCTTCAACTCCTCCGCAAATTCGTCCCTCATCACTGTGGCCAGTGGAGCCTGATTCCCAGTGGCGGCAGCAGCAGCGGCGGCAGTGGTAGCCGCCTCCGTCCTTGCTTCGGAGAAGCCGCGACGCAGTGCCTTCACTTCCGCCTTGCAGGACTCGACCTCTAGACGCAGGCGGCTGTTCTCCGCTCTTAGCCTTCGCGTCTCCTCAGCCTCGCTCCTGCTCGCCAGAGCCTCGACTACATCCTTAATAGTCGAAGCAGACCTCTTCAGGCGGCCGACAAACTCGCCCTTGAGGTTACCAGACTTTTTGGCAACCTCTAAAATGCAAGCGAGCTTTTCGCCCGCCTGCGCCCTCAGTTCTTGGGCATTCAGTGCGCTGAGATCGCCGACCATCGCGGAGAGATCAGAATCACTCCCGGTGTCAGTCGCGAGATCGGCGATGGCAGCGACCGGCCCTTTCTTAAATCGCCTAGTTCGTAGGACCACATCAAGCTCCCCGTCGTCAGCTAGTACCGACGGCAGCGGAGAAGGCCTCAGGAACTCAGTCCTGGACGGGCCTGCCTTAGCAGTCTTCCCCTTCCCTCTTCTGGACGAGTTCACCTTGGCAGCGACGGTCCCCTCGGTCTCAGTGTCCGAGTCAAATCCCCCGGGCACGAAGAGCGAGGAGGACGGCCGCTTCCGGCTTCCCTCCATTTCGGAGTCGTATTCCTCCGACGACGTCGTCTGGCCCTGAGAAGAGCCTTTTGGGGGGCCCTGAGAAGGGCCGGTTGGGTGGCCCTCAGAAGGGCCGATGGAGTGGCCCTGAGAAGGGCCGATTGTTGTTTGGCCCTCAGAAGGGCCGATTGTTTGGCCCTTAGAAGGGCCCTTTTGAAACCTACCTATCTTATTGCGCTCCGGCAACGACATATTTATCCACCCACAACAGTTGGCAACAACGCGAGGGAGCCTAGCTCGACCCTGCTAATTGTCACCAAAAGTTTTTTACGTCAACGTAAGGTTAGTTCGGAAACAGATGAGAAGGACCAAACAAAAATCCGAACGAGGAACGAGAGGTACCTAACCTTTTTTTTTTTTTTTTTTTTTTTTTAAGTGGGAAAATGCCCTCGCATTTCCCTTCCACCATGGGGGTGGTGGAAGGGGGTATGTGGGACTCGAACCCACTAAAAACCCACTATGAGCAGTCGCCCGCCTTCGTGGGGCCGAGATGGGGTCGCGTTAGCATTCACCATCTGGCCCCGGCGGTTGGCCTGGAACCCGTGTCCAGGCCCCGGCCAAGGAGGGGTGGTCACTGCTCACCAGGACCACCCCTCAGACGAGTGGAGCCGTGCAAGCCGGCGGAGAGTCCCCCGACTCTCCACCAGGTGGCTCCACTACAGGGGAAGTCGAAGAAGGCGGGCAAACCGCCCCCTCCTACCCCCCCTTCGCCTCCGGCGGATCGGGTCAGAGCGGGCATCGTCCTCTCTGACCCTCTCCGCGGCCTCCTTCTGCGACATCACCTGTTCGCAGAAGGAGACCATCGCCTGCCACTCCCTGTCGCCGTCGAGCATGGCGTTGACCACGCTCGGCAGCGAGAGGTCCCCTCCCAGGGTGGCTGAAAGTGTGTGTCGCATGGGACCCCACGCGGCACACACCTCCAGCGTGTGGTGCGCCGTATCCTCCGGCGCACCACATTCGTGGCAGGCCGGGGTCGCCTCCCGTCTCGCGATCTGGTACAGGTACTTTCCGAAACATCCATGTCCGGAAAGCACCTGCACCAGTCGGAACGTCAGCGACCCGAATCGCCGCCGCACCCAGTCACGGAGGACCGGGCGAATGGCCTCCACCGTCCACTGACCAGGGACCGGTGGAGCCAGGTCCTCCGCCCACCGCCTCAACATGGCGGCCCGCGCCTGTCGCCGTAGGCCCTCCACCCGATCCCACTCCAGGTGCTCCCCGTCGGATCTCCTCGCCGCCACGAAGTGGTAAACTTCGGCGAGGATCTCCGCTTGGAGAGCCCAGGGGGGATCGCCGGCCAGCACGCATGCTGCCGTCCAGGACACCGTCCGGTATCCGCGGATCACCCTCGTCGCAATGACCCGCTGCGGTTGTCGCAGCAGGGTCATGTTCGCGCGACCGAGGGCGTCCACCCAGACCGGTGCCCCGTACAGGGCCATACTCCGGATCACTCCGGAGTATAGACGGCGACACGTGGCGCTCGGGCCGCCCACGTTGGGCAGCAGCCTCCCCAGTGCGGCGGCGGCTCCCAGGACTCTCGGGGCCAGCTGGGTAAAGTGGGCCCTGAAAGTCCACCGTCCGTCCAGGATGAGACCCAGATATTTCATCTGGGTCCCAACCCGGACCGGGACTCCGTCCAGGACCACTCTGGTCCCTGGCGGGGGTCCCCCCCGAGGCCCGTGGAACAACAGGGCCTCGGTCTTGGAGAGGGCCACTCCCAGCCCGAGGGAGCGGATGCGGTCGATCACGTGGGCCGTGCCCACCTCGGCCAACCGCACCGTCTCCCTCAGGTCCCTCCCCCTGACTACGACCAGGGTGTCGTCCGCGTAGCACGCAACCCGCATGTTGGCGGGAAGCGTGCCACGGAGGACCCAGTCGTAGCCGATGTTCCACAGGAGCGGTCCCAGCACCGACCCCTGCGGAACCCCGCGGACGACGCGACGGCGTCTCAGACCGTCGCGTCCCTCCACCAGGACTTCGCGGTCCTGGAGGTAGTCCGCCAACAGCCTCCGCAGATACAGGGGCACCCCGTGGTAACGGAGCGCCTCCTGTATCGTTCCGTGCGGCAGACTGTTGAAGGCGTTGGCAATGTCCAGCGAGACAGCCAACGCCTTATCCCCCTCCCGGACCGCCTCCTGCGTCCACCCCTTGAGCCAGAGCAAGGCGTCGATCGTTGACCGCCTCGCTCTGAACCCAAACTGGGCCTCCGACAACTGAGGCCCAGAACCTAACCTAACCTTTTTTTTTTTTTTTTTTTGACGCTGGGAAAAATGCATTACGCATACCCTCCCATCGGGGGTGGGAGGGTTATGTGGGACTCCCCGGTGGCCCGGTATACCCACTAAACAACCCAGCGGCACTCCCGCATCGTCTGTGTGGAGGGAGGACTGGGAAACCGGCAGAGCCTTTACATCCAGTCCCCCCTGACGACCGCCCGCCTTTACAGCGGGGCCTTAACGCCACTCCCCCCGGAGGAGGGGGGCCCGAGAATGACTGCGAGTGCTCAGCCATTCTCGCCCGACGTGGGTGGTGAATTGTGCAATACGGGCGAAGACGCCCCCGCGCCTTTCGCCCGCTATTCACCACCAGGTGGGAGAAAACGACGATTGTTCAATCGCCTTCTCCCACCCCTTCTACGCCTACGGAGCGGTGCCGCGAGGGGATCTTCCTCCCGCGCACGCTCCGCCACCTCCTTCTGGGACATGACGTCCTCGCAGAAGGAGGCGACTGCTGCCCAGGCCCCCTCACTTCCCAGCATAGAATTGACCACGCCGGGAAGCGAAAGGTCCTGCCCAACCACCGCGATCAAACTGCGGCGCGGCTGGGACCATGACGGACACACCTCGAGGGTGTGCTGCGCCGTGTCTTCTGCCGCGCCACAGTGATGGCACCTCGGGGTCTCCTCTCTTCCGATCCGGTGCAGGCAAGATCCAAAGCACCCATGCCCGGATAATACCTGCACCAGACGGAACGAGAGGAAACCATGGGACCGCTCGAGCCAGTCTCGCAGGACCGGCCCGAGCGCGTCCAACGTTCGGCGGCCGAACGGAGCGATGGCGAGGTCCTCCACCCAATGGTGGATGACTGCGTCCCTCGACTCTCGCCGGACCGCTTCCCGCTCTTCCGGGGTGGGGTGCTCACCGAGCGCCTTACGCCCCGCTGCCCACTCGTACACTCTAGCGAGCACCCACGCCTCGAGCTCCCAAGGAGGGGTGCTAGCCAGAGCGCACGCCGCCGCAAAGCCCACCGAGCGGTAGGCCCTTGCAACCCGCAGTGCAATGGCCCTTTGGGGCCTGCGGATTGCAGTGGCATTCTCCCTCCTGTTGAGGGAGTCCGCCCAGATGGGGGCCCCATACAGGGCCATGCTCTTCAAGATGCCGGCATACAGTCGCCGGCATCGCGCCTTGGGCCCCCCCAAGTTTGGGAGGAGCCAAGAGAGGGCGTCCGCGGCCTTCAGCAGGCGTGCTGACAGCCCGCTGAAGTGTGGGCCGAAGCGCCACCTGCTGTCGATTATAAGGCCCAGATATTTCATCTGGGCCTTCACTTCAATCCTGACGCCCTCCACGACAATGTGGGCGTCAGGCAGGGTGCGCTGCCTTGGCCCGTGGAAGAACACGGCCTCGGTTTTATGCAGCGCCACCCTCAATCCTAGGCGGCGGATCCTTCCCGCAACCAAGGATCCGCCAGCCGAGGCCAGACTTGCCGCCTCTCTAAAGTCCCTCCCCCGGGCAGTGAGGAGAGTGTCATCCGCGTAGCAGATGACACTCGTGCCTCGGAGAAGGGTTCCCCGCAGGAGCCAGTTAAAGCCTATGTTCCACAGGAGTGGTCCCAGGACCGACCCCTGTGGAACACCGGACTCTGCGCCGTACCGGCGGACTATGCCCGTTTTGTCCACGAGGAGGACAGCTCGGTCCGCCAAGTAGCTGGCCAAGAGGGCCCTCAGGTATTGTGGCACTCCATGGTACCGGAGTGCCTCCAATATTGTCGAATGGGGGACGGAGTTGAAGGCGTTGGCTATATCAAATGACACGGCCAGCACCCCTTCCCCCGTCCCGACTGCCGCCTCCACTTGGCCCTTGAGTCGGGCCAGCGCGTCCACTGTCGATCGCCCCCATCGGAATCCAAATTGGGCGTCCGACAGGTCCGGCCCAACTCCCCGCAGGTGGTTGTTCAGCCGGGTGGCGATGATCCCCTCGAACAACTTACCGACCTCATCGAGCAGTACGATGGGCCGGTATGCCGAAGGGGAGTCCGCCGGGCGACCCTCTTTACGGAGAAGGCACAGCTGCCCCTCCTTCCATGGTTTCGGGAACCTCCCAGACGTGAGACACGCGCTGAAGAGGTCCCGAAACCTCTCCTCCATTTGGAAGGCGGCTATGGCCACCACCCGTGCAGGGACGCCGTCCGGTCCGGGGGCCGTCTTCTTAGCGCGGAGGCGAAGAGCCGCCGCCCCGAATTCCGCTGACGTCACTGGAGGGACCTCCTCTTCCTCTGACGGACCCGTCCCTCGCGGGGGGTCCATCACTGGTGGGGTGAAGTTGTTGGCCCTGCATGGAAACAGGGACCGGACCACCCCATCCAGCAGTGACGGCTCAAGGGTCTCCGTCAGTGGGGGACCAAAGGGGCGCAGTTTGTTCCGCGCCGCCTTGTATGGTCTCCCAAAAGGGTCCCTGTCGAGGCCCTCCAGCATCTCGGCTCTCGCCGCGTCGTCAGCGGCGATGATGGCCGACTTGAGGACCGTTTTCGCCTCTACGTACGTCGTGTAGAGGTGGTCCTCGTTAGCCGGGTCTCGCGAGCTACGTCTTCGGCTCCGCGTGTAGGCCCTCCTAGCCACCACACAGGCGGCTCGGAGCCCCGCCAGTTCCTCCGACCACCAATAAACGGCACGACGGGGAGGTGGGCGGCGAGACCGAGGCATGCTGGAGTTGCACACCTCGGTCAGAGACTCCCTTAGCTGGCCCGCTGCGACGTCCACGTCCAGGACTTCGACAGGAGGTGCAAGCCAGTCCTGGACGAACGCTGCCTCCTTGGCCGCCTTTCGGTCAAGGCGGGTGAGAGCCCACCGTGGGAAGGGAGCTTGGCCCGAGCGGGCCGTCCCCTGGGGGCTCTGGTTGGAGATGTCGAAACGCACATATCGGTGGTCCGACCATGTCTCCAACATCTCTACCCGCCAGTTCACGACGCGGGCGGCTAGCACGGGGGTGGCGAACGAGACGTCAACCACTGACCCTCCCCGTCGCCGCACACACGTTTGAATTGTCCCTCTGTTTAGGAGGGACAGACCAGACGATGCTGCCCAACACTCGAGGGCGCGTCCCTGGACGTTGCAGCGGGTGGCCGGGTTGCCCCAGGCTGCCGACTTGGCGTTAAGGTCGCCCAATACGGCGACGTGGCGCGGCGCCGCCCTACCGACAACTCCGGTGAGGACTTCGAGGAAATCCTCGAAGTCCGAGAAAGGGCGGTTAGGGGAGAAATAGACACCCACTAGGGCTATATCTCCCCACGCGGCGGCCACGTATCCCGGTCCCCTCTCTAAGAGCGAGAGGGGAGGGGAGTCTGTGGAAGACCGCGCTACCAATGCTACCAAGCCGTCCTGATCACCCAGCCAACGGCCAGGGACCGAGAACGGCTCGGCAACCACCGCCACGTCCACCAACCACTCAGCCATGGCCTGCATAAACAGGTACTGGGCTGTTTTACAGTGGTTGGTGTTAGCCTGGAGAATGCGATGTCCGATCCTATCCATCATTCGATCATCGCACCCCCCTCGTCGTCGGCCGTCGCTGCATTTTCAGCAGTGACGGTTGCAGCAGGCTGGGCCGGCACCTGCGTTCTGCCCTTCTTGGGGGGAGGATTGCAGTTCCTCCCCTTCATCACGTGGCTCGCTGGCCGGCCGCTGGCAGCACACACCGCACAGTGCGGAGTGGCGGCCTTGCAGGAGGCGGATTTGTGTCCGGCCTTGCCGCAGCGGTAGCAGCAGTCCGTCCTGTCGACCTTGGACGGACAAAGGGCCCGGGTTTGTCCTATTCCGAAGCACTTGTAGCAGCGCAGGGGCTGATTTCCAAGTGCTCGTACTACACCCGAGCTGAAGCCGACGACTAGCCGTCCCTTGGCGAGGGCGGCATTAGCCGCGGCGACTGGGCACTCGAGGCGAATAGCGCCCATGCCACCGCGGCCGGGTCTGATGTCCCGGCCTTGTACCGCTGCGGCGTCGCAGCCCCCTGCTGCTGCGACCGCCGCCACCACCTCCTCCTTGGTGACCGAATCGTCCAGACCGGTCACCTCCAAGGCCGCAGATTTTACGGGCCTCGCGACCTTGGCCACGTCTGCGATGACCTCTTGCAACTTAGTTGCGAAGAGGTCCGCGTTGGCGCTGCCCTGAGCCCCCGGAAACTCGAAAATTCGAGCTCCGGCTTGGGTCCGGCGGCACACGACTGTGCCGATCCCCATTTGGGTGGGATCGGCGTTGGTACGAGCCCGCTTTAGGACGGACTCGTACGTCTCCCCACGCTCCGCGGCCTCCGCGCTGAGTGTCACAACGACGGCCGCGGTCTTGGGAGGAACCAACTTCCTCACTCCGGCGGGGGCCCTGTTGGCTGCGGGAGCAGCGGTGGCGGGCTTGGCCTTCTTGCCTTTCCCCTTCCCCTTTCCCTTACCCTTACCAGTTTCCTGGGACGGGCTGGGAGGGGTGGTGGCGGGGGTGGCAAGCACAGCGACCGTTCCCGCCCTTTTCTTGGCCTTGCCCTTCCCCTTCCTAACCACCTCCGTCCACGGCTGGTTGGACAGAGTGGTGGAGGGCAGAAGGGGGTCCTCCCTCTGAGGGGTGGATGGCCCCGGCTCGCACAGCCTCTTGTCGGCCGCGAGTTGTGGTCGGAGGCGTTTTTCCGGCAAGAGCCGGTCCTCTATGCCTGCGAAACAGGCTCTCGTGAAGGCCCTCTCCTCCATGATGACCTTGCGGATAGTATCCTCAAGGTTGGAGGGGCCTTCCACCGCAGGTCTCGGTACGGCTTGGGTAGGTCGGGCCGCAGCTTCCGCCAGCTTTTTGTGAAGCTCACTGACCTCCGACTGCAGGCGATCGACCGTCGCTTGCAGTTGCCGCGTTTCGTCGGTTGCCGTGCGCTGCGCCAGCTCCCGAACGATGCCGCGCATACTTGCGGCCCGGCATTTAAGGGACTTCTGAAAAGTCCCTTTTAGGTTGGTGGACTTAGAGGCGAGCTCCATAATCTCCCCTTCGTCCTCTTGAGCCATCCGCTCAAGTTCGCCCAGAGTGTAGTCCGCGTACAGGACGCTGGACGCACCGTACCCGGACTTGGCCCGAGTGACGCGTGCCTGTTGCTCCTTGGCGGCAACCTGCTCCTCCAATTCTTGCTGGACTCGCACCCGTCGAGCCAGGTTTAGCTGACGTTGGGCGTCAGCCAGACCCACGTCGTGCGTATCAGCCAAAGAAGAAGGCTTTTTGGACTTTGCCTTCTTCTTCGGCTTGGCACTCCTTGTGGAGTCCGAGGAACCTTCGGACGCACCCTTCATGAAGGCCCGCTTGCGCGTTTGTTGGCGACCTTCTTCCGTCGCCATCGAACTTGCGTCCGACACAGACGCAACGGACTCGTTGTCAGAGTCTGACAGCTCGTCCGCCCTCAACCCGCTAGCTGCAGGTGGTGCGCAGCTAGCTCCCGACGCTGAAGCGTCGTCGTCAGGTTGGCCCTGAGAAGGGCCTTTAAGGAAACGCCCGGAGGCGTCCCGCAAAGCCTTCGATTTAGGCATTTCGCCGCAAAGCCGCAAGGTGATGGGAAGGCGGAACAACGCACAGGAGCCTAGCTCGACCGTGCTAATTATTCACGCCTACCAACAGACCACTTGGCAAACCTTAGCCCGAAAGGTAAGAAATGTTCTTTCTTGTGTTTCCACCAACCTTTTTTTTTTTTTTTTTTTTTTAATGCGGAGAATGCGTTTAGGCACCATAGCCTCGTTGGGGACGAGGCCGTGTGTGGGACTCCACCCGTCCTAGCGACAGGCAATACCCACTAAACTCCGCAGTGACCCGCTATCGCCGAGTGGTGGTGTCGTGGGAATCCGGCTAAAGCCTTTACCGCCACAACACCACCAGCGATTGCCCCTTTACAGGGGCCCCACAGGCCCCCCCAGTGTGACTGGGGGGGGATGGCGGGAACAGCTGGGTCGCCAGGCTGTTCCCGCCGTTCGGCGGGGATGAGGGTCTGTGCAATGGAGGCCGGTTGAACGCCCCTACGTTCCCAGCCCCCAGACCCTCATCTGATCCCACTGCCCGACAGGGTGGCCGAGTTGACCCTCCCTGCCGCGCCGCCAGCCTTGAAGGCCGGCCATCCCACGACCCGGAGGTCCGCTGAGTCCCTCACTGGGACTCCGCCACGCGGACGACCGCCTGTCCATCCACTGTGCCCTATGCATATATCATAGGGACACGCGGAGGACACCCTCGTGTCGGATTATTCGCTGCCGTCGATCACTTCCCACAAGTGGGAAGTGATCGACGGCACCCAGGGTACACCACGAGGAGGTTATCCGACCCAGTACCCCATGTTTCCACCAACCTAACCTAACCTAACCTAACCTAACCTTTTTTTTTTTTTTTTTTTTTTTTTTAAGTGGGAAAATGCCCTCGCATTTCCCTTCCACCATGGGGGTGGTGGAAGGGGGTATGTGGGACTCGAACCCACTAAAAACCCACTATGAGCAGTCGCCCGCCTTCGTGGGGCCGAGATGGGGTCGCGTTAGCATTCAGAACCTTTTTTTTTTTTTTTTTTTTTTTAAGTGGGAAAATGCCCTCGCATTTCCCTTCCACCATGGGGGTGGTGGAAGGGGGTATGTGGGACTCGAACCCACTAAAAACCCACTATGAGCAGTCGCCCGCCTTCGTGGGGCCGAGATGGGGTCGCGTTAGCATTCACCATCTGGCCCCGGCGGTTGGCCTGGAACCCATGTCCAGGCCCCGGCCAAGGAGGGGTGGTCACTGCTCACCAGGACCACCCCTCAGACGAGTGGAGCCGTGCAAGCCGGCGGAGAGTCCCCCGACTCTCCACCAGGTGGCTCCACTACAGGGGAAGTCGAAGAAGGCGGGCAAACCGCCCCCTCCTACCCCCCCTTCGCCTCCGGCGGATCGGGTCAGAGCGGGCATCGTCCTCTCTGACCCTCTCCGCGGCCTCCTTCTGCGACATCACCTGTTCGCAGAAGGAGACCATCGCCTGCCACTCCCTGTCGCCGTCGAGCATGGCGTTGACCACGCTCGGCAGCGAGAGGTCCCCTCCCAGGGTGGCTGAAAGTGTGTGTCGCATGGGACCCCACGCGGCACACACCTCCAGCGTGTGGTGCGCCGTATCCTCCGGCGCACCACATTCGTGGCAGGCCGGGGTCGCCTCCCGTCTCGCGATCTGGTACAGGTACTTTCCGAAACATCCATGTCCGGAAAGCACCTGCACCAGTCGGAACGTCAGCGACCCGAATCGCCGCCGCACCCAGTCACGGAGGACCGGGCGAATGGCCTCCACCGTCCACTGACCAGGGACCGGTGGAGCCAGGTCCTCCGCCCACCGCCTCAACATGGCGGCCCGCGCCTGTCGCCGTAGGCCCTCCACCCGATCCCACTCCAGGTGCTCCCCGTCGGATCTCCTCGCCGCCACGAAGTGGTAAACTTCGGCGAGGATCTCCGCTTGGAGAGCCCAGGGGGGATCGCCGGCCAGCACGCATGCTGCCGTCCAGGACACCGTCCGGTATCCGCGGATCACCCTCGTCGCAATGACCCGCTGCGGTTGTCGCAGCAGGGTCATGTTCGCGCGACCGAGGGCGTCCACCCAGACCGGTGCCCCGTAGGTGGCCATACTCCGGATCACTCCGGAGTATAGACGGCGACATGTGGCGCTCGGGCCGCCCACGTTGGGCAGCAGCCTCCCCAGTGCGGCGGCGGCTCCCAGGACTCTCGGGGCCAGCTGGGTAAAGTGGGCCCCGAAAGTCCACCGTCCGTCCAGGATGAGACCCAGATATTTCATCTGGGTCCCAACCCGGACCGGGACTCCGTCCAGGACCACTCTGGTCCCTGGCGGGGGTCCCCCCCGAGGCCCGTGGAACAACAGGGCCTCGGTCTTGGAGAGGGCCACTCCCAGCCCGAGGGAGCGGATGCGGTCGATCACGTGGGCCGTGCCCACCTCGGCCAACCGCACCGTCTCCCTCAGGTCCCTCCCCCTGACTACGACCAGGGTGTCGTCCGCGTAGCACGCAACCCGCATGTTGGCGGGCAGCGTGCCACGGAGGACCCAGTCGTAGCCGATGTTCCACAGGAGCGGTCCCAGCACCGACCCCTGCGGAACCCCGCGGACGACGCGACGGCGTCTCAGACCGTCGCGTCCCTCCACCAGGACTTCGCGGTCCTGGAGGTAGTCCGCCAACAGCCTCCGCAGATACAGGGGCACCCCGTGGTAACGGAGCGCCTCCTGTATCGTTCCGTGCGGCAGACTGTTGAAGGCGTTGGCAATGTCCAGCGAGACAGCCAACGCCTTATCCCCCTCCCGGACCGCCTCCTGCGTCCACCCCTTGAGCCAGAGCAAGGCGTCGATCGTTGACCGCCTCGCTCTGAACCCAAACTGGGCCTCCGACAACTGAGGCCCAGTGCCGCCTAGGTGCCGGACGACGCGGGAAGCCACCACTCTTTCCAGCAGCTTCCCCGCGTCGTCGAGCAGCACTATTGGCCTGTATGCGGAAGGCGAGTCTGCGGCACGACCCTCCTTCCGCAACAGGCACAGCCGGCCGTCCTTCCACAGCTTCGGGAACCGTCCGGACGTGATGCACACGTCGAACAGCTCCCGAAGCCGATCGCCCATCTCCCTGAGGGCGATCCTCAGGACCCTCTTCGGGATCCCGTCCGGACCCGGCGCCGTCCGTTTGCCGCTCAGGCGGCCGACGGCCAACTCCATCTCCACCTCTGAGACAGGTGGGATGGAGTCCGGGTCCACCTCCTCGACCGGCGAGGAGGGCGCCGCCATCGCGGGCGGGGTGTGGTGGGGGTCGATGGCGGGGAAAAGCCCCTCCAACACCCCGCCCAGGATCTCCGGCTCCAGGGACTCCGCAACCGGGGGTGCCTGGCCCCGGAATTTCTTCCGGGCCGCTCTGTACGGGCGCCCCCACGGATCCCTATCGAGGCCCTCCAGGGCCTCGCGCCAGGACCGCTCCTTGGCCCGACCGATGGCCAGCTGCAGCTCCCGCTTCGCCTCGCGGTAGGAGCTGTACAGCTGCTCCTCAGCTGTCAGCTCCTCGGCTGACAGCTCGCCGTCGGTCCGCCCGTGACGTCGCCTCCTACGGTGTGCGTAGGAGCGGCGCGCCGCCGAGCAGGCGGCTCGGAGATCCGCTATCTCCGAGCTCCACCAATAGACCTCCCGGCGGCCCGGGAGGCGTCTGCACCTCGGCATGGCGGCGTCGCACACCGCGGTCACCGCCTCCCGGAAGCGGCTCGCTGCGACTTCCGCCTCCGGGTGTGTGGGCGCGGCGAACCACGACTGGACGATCGCCGCCTCGGACGCCACCTCGGCGTCGAGGCGAGAGATCGCCCAGCGCGGGAAGTCCGCTCGCGCCACTTGCCCCCCTTGGATGTCGGTGGTGGAGGAGATCTCGAACCATATGTATTTATGGTCCGAGAGAGTCTCCACCTCCGACATCACCCTCCACGACTGGACACGTGCCGCGACAGCGGGGGTGGCGAACGATACGTCCACCACGGACCCCCCTCGCTGTCGCACGCACGTGTGGGCCGACCCTCTATTCAAGAGGGTCAGTCCCGTGGCAACCCCCCACTCCCTGACAATCTCCCCACGAGAGTCGGTAGAGGGGTTGCCCCAGTCCCGGGCCTTGGCGTTCAGGTCCCCCATAAAGAGGACCTGACGTGGCACCTGCCTTCTAACCGCCGCGGCTAGGAGGTCCATAAAGACCTCCAGCTCCGCAGCGGTTCTGTTGGGGGAGAAGTATGCGCCAACTGCCGCATACTCCCCCCACTTGGCCACCACGTACCCCGCACCTCTCTCTACTACCGAGAGGGGGGGACCGCCATGCGCCCTTCCCACGATGGCCACGGAGTCGTCCAGGTCCCCAGCCCAGCACGCATGCTGAGAGGGGACAAAGTACGGCTCCGCAGCGACCGCCAAGTCGACGTTCCACTGCGCCAGGGACTGCATAAGCAGATCTTGAGCCCTGGCGCAGTGGTTTAGGTTCGTCTGTAGGAGGTTGAGTTGGCCGACTTGATCCATATTAGTCAGCCATCTCAACCTCCTCGCAAGTCGCTTGGCTCGCTCCCGTGACGGGAGCGACCAGTGGAGTCACTGGGGTGGTCCGGACCCCAGCGGTTCTCCCCTTCGTCTTGGGGGGAACGCAACTTCGCGTCCCCATTGTGTGCCCGGCCGGCCTCCCCGACTCTGCGCATATAGCGCAGTGGGGGTCGGCCCGCCCGCAGGTGGCCGCCTTGTGACCTGTGTTTCCACACCGGAAGCACAGGTCACCCCTGTCGGACGTAAACCTAACCTAACCTTTTTTTTTTTTTTTTTTTTTTTTTTTAAGTGGGAAAATGCCCTCGCATTTCCCTTCCACCATGGGGGTGGTGGAAGGGGGTATGTGGGACTCGAACCCACTAAAAACCCACTATGAGCAGTCGCCCGCCTTCGTGGGGCCGAGATGGGGTCGCGTTAGCATTCACCATCTGGCCCCGGCGGTTGGCCTGGAACCCATGTCCAGGCCCCGGCCATGGAGGGGTGGTCACTGCTCACCAGGACCACCCCTCAGACGAGTGGAGCCGTGCAAGCCGGCGGAGAGTCCCCCGACTCTCCACCAGGTGGCTCCACTACAGGGGAAGTCGAAGAAGGCGGGCAAACCGCCCCCTCCTACCCCCCCTTCGCCTCCGGCGGATCGGGTCAGAGCGGGCATCGTCCTCTCTGACCCTCTCCGCGGCCTCCTTCTGCGACATCACCTGTTCGCAGAAGGAGACCATCGCCTGCCACTCCCTGTCGCCGTCGAGCATGGCGTTGACCACGCTCGGCAGCGAGAGGTCCCCTCCCAGGGTGGCTGAAAGTGTGTGTCGCATGGGACCCCACGCGGCACACACCTCCAGCGTGTGGTGCGCCGTGTCCTCCGGCGCACCACATTCGTGGCAGGCCGGGGTCGCCTCCCGTCTCGCGATCTGGTGCAGGTACTTTCCGAAGCATCCATGTCCGGAAAGCACCTGCACCAGTCGGAACGTCAGCGACCCGAATCGCCGCCGCACCCAGTCACGGAGGACCGGGCGAATGGCCTCCACCGTCCACTGACCAGGGACCGGTGGAGCCAGGTCCTCCGCCCACCGCCTCAACATGGCGGCCCGCGCCTGTCGCCGTAGGCCCTCCACCCGATCCCACTCCAGGTGCTCCCCGTCGGATCTCCTCGCCGCCACGAAGTGGTACACTTCGGCGAGGATCTCCGCTTGGAGAGCCCAGGGGGGATCGCCGGCCAGCACGCATGCTGCCGTCCAGGACACCGTCCGGTATCCGCGGATCACCCTCGTCGCAATGACCCGCTGCGGTTGTCGCAGCAGGGTCATGTTCGCGCGACCGAGGGCGTCCACCCAGACCGGTGCCCCGTACAGGGCCATACTCCGGATCACTCCGGAGTATAGACGGCGACACGTGGCGCTCGGGCCGCCCACGTTGGGCAGCAGCCTCCCCAGTGCGGCGGCGGCTCCCAGGACTCTCGGGGCCAGCTGGGTAAAGTGGGCCCTGAAAGTCCACCGTCCGTCCAGGATGAGACCCAGATATTTCATCTGGGTCCCAACCCGGACCGGGACTCCGTCCAGGACCACTCTGGTCCCTGGCGGGGGTCCCCCCCGAGGCCCGTGGAACAACAGGGCCTCGGTCTTGGAGAGGGCCACTCCCAGCCCGAGGGAGCGGATGCGGTCGATCACGTGGGCCGTGCCCACCTCGGCCAACCGCACCGTCTCCCTCAGGTCCCTCCCCCTGACTACGACCAGGGTGTCGTCCGCGTAGCACGCAACCCGCATGTTGGCGGGCAGCGTGCCACGGAGGACCCAGTCGTAGCCGATGTTCCACAGGAGCGGTCCCAGCACCGACCCCTGCGGAACCCCGCGGACGACGCGACGGCGTCTCAGACCGTCGCGTCCCTCCACCAGGACTTCGCGGTCCTGGAGGTAGTCCGCCAACAGCCTCCGCAGATACAGGGGCACCCCGTGGTAACGGAGCGCCTCCTGTATCGTTCCGTGCGGCAGACTGTTGAAGGCGTTGGCAATGTCCAGCGAGACAGCCAACGCCTTATCCCCCTCCCGGACCGCCTCCTGCGTCCACCCCTTGAGCCAGAGCAAGGCGTCGATCGTTGACCGCCTCGCTCTGAACCCAAACTGGGCCTCCGACAACTGAGGCCCAGTGCCGCCTAGGTGCCGGACGACGCGGGAAGCCACCACTCTTTCCAGCAGCTTCCCCGCGTCGTCGAGCAGCACTATTGGCCTGTATGCGGAAGGCGAGTCTACGGCACGACCCTCCTTCCGCAACAGGCACAGCCGGCCGTCCTTCCACAGCTTCGGGAACCGTCCGGACGTGATGCACACGTCGAACAGCTCCCGAAGCCGATCGCCCATCTCCCTGAGGGCGATCCTCAGGACCCTCTTCGGGATCCCGTCCGGACCCGGCGCCGTCCGTTTGCCGCTCAGGCGGCCGACGGCCAACTCCATCTCCACCTCTGAGACAGGTGGGATGGAGTCCGGGTCCACCTCCTCGACCGGCGAGGAGGGCGCCGCCATCGCGGGCGGGGTGTGGTGGGGGTCGATGGCGGGGAAAAGCCCCTCCAACACCCCGCCCAGGATCTCCGGCTCCAGGGACTCCGCAACCGGGGGCGCCTGGCCCCGGAATTTCTTCCGGGCCGCTCTATACGGGCGCCCCCACGGATCCCTATCGAGGCCCTCCAGGGCCTCGCGCCAGGACCGCTCCTTGGCCCGACCGATGGCCAGCTGCAGCTCCCGCTTCGCCTCGCGGTAGGAGCTGTACAGCTGCTCCTCGGCTGTCAGCTCCTCGGCTGACAGCTCGCCGTCGGTCCGCCCGTGACGTCGCCTCCTACGGTGAGCGTAGGAGCGGCGCGCCGCCGAGCAGGCGGCTCGGAGATCCGCTATCTCCGAGCTCCACCAATAGACCTCCCGGCGGCCCGGGAGGCGTCTGCTCCTAGGCATGGCGGCGTCGCACACCGCGGTCACCGCCTCCCGGAAGCGGCTCGCTGCGACTTCCGCCTCCGGGTGTGTGGGCGCGGCGAACCACGACTGGACGATCGCCGCCTCGGACGCCACCTCGGCGTCGAGGCGAGAGATCGCCCAGCGCGGGAAGTCCGCTCGCGCCACTTGCCCCCCTTGGATAAACCTAACCTAACCTAACCTAACCTAACCTAACCTAACCTAACCTAACCTAACCCACATACTCTTTGAATGCCCGGCTTTTGGGAAGATTAGATTCGAGACCGAACAAAAACTAAATATCTCCCTAAAAGCCGAGCATGCAAGTGAGTTGCTCAGTAATCAAAATATAAGAGATGAAATACTAAACTACTGTGTAAATATAGCAAATATTGTAATAAAAAGAAATAAGGATACATAAAATTGCTGAACATTATATAATTAATATATAAACTTATTTCAGCAATGTAAAACTAGATTAAGAATAATAGGTGTACTAGCATAGTTATTGTGTATAGATAAGATAAATGAAACAACTTCCAGGGCTATTAGAATAAGTACTTAAAAACGTAAACCAAAACAAAAACTGCAAAAAAAAAAAAAAAACTTGTTAAAAGTAAGTTAAAAAATAAGATTGTATAAAGTGTATTAGATTAAACTCCATCTGTAACTTTTAATCCTAAGATCGTAAACATTTAATGGAATATAATCAACAAAAAAATAGATAAAAAAGGTCTCTGAAAGAAATCGATTCCGTCAGAGGTTAAAACGAGTGGCGTCTCGAGACGTCAATTAAAAAAAAAAAAAAAAAAAAAAAAAAAAAAAAAAAAAAAAAAAAAAAAAAAAAAAAAAAAAAAAAAAAAAAAGTTTTTTTTTTAAGTGGGAAAATGCCCTCGCATTTCCCTTCCACCATGGGGGTGGTGGAAGGGGGTATGTGGGACTCGAACCCACTAAAAACCCACTATGAGCAGTCGCCCGCCTTCGTGGGGCCGAGATGGGGTCGCGTTAGCATTCACCATCTGGCCCCGGCGGTTGGCCTGGAACCCATATCCAGGCCCCGGCCAAGGAGGGGTGGTCACTGCTCACCAGGACCACCCCTCAGACGAGTGGAGCCGTGCAAGCCGGCGGAGAGTCCCCCGACTCTCCACCAGGTGGCTCCACTACAGGGGAAGTCGAAGAAGGCGGGCAAACCGCCCCCTCCTACCCCCCCTTCGCCTCCGGCGGATCGGGTCAGAGCGGGCATCGTCCTCTCTGACCCTCTCCGCGGCCTCCTTCTGCGACATCACCTGTTCGCAGAAGGAGACCATCGCCTGCCACTCCCTGTCGCCGTCGAGCATGGCGTTGACCACGCTCGGCAGCGAGAGGTCCCCTCCCAGGGTGGCTGAGAGTGTGTGTCGCATGGGACCCCACGCGGCACACACCTCCAGCGTGTGGTGCGCCGTATCCTCCGGCGCACCACATTCGTGGCAGGCCGGGGTCGCCTCCCGTCTCGCGATCTGGTACAGGTACTTTCCGAAACATCCATGTCCGGAAAGCACCTGCACCAGTCGGAACGTCAGCGACCCGAATCGCCGCCGCACCCAGTCACGGAGGACCGGGCGAATGGCCTCCACCGTCCACTGACCAGGGACCGGTGGAGCCAGGTCCTCCGCCCACCGCCTCAACATGGCGGCCCGCGCCTGTCGCCGTAGGCCCTCCACCCGATCCCACTCCAGGTGCGTGCTCCCCGTCGGATCTCCTCGCCGCCACGAAGTGGTACACTTCGGCGAGGATCTCCGCTTGGAGAGCCCAGGGGGGATCGCCGGCCAGTACGCATGCTGCCGTCCAGGACACCGTCCGGTATCCGCGGATCACCCTCGTCGCAATGACCCGCTGCGGTTGTCGCAGCAGGGTCATGTTCGCGCGACCGAGGGCGTCCACCCAGACCGGTGCCCCGTAGGTGGCCATACTCCGGATCACTCCGGAGTATAGACGGCGACACGTGGCGCTCGGGCCGCCCACGTTGGGCAGCAGCCTCCCCAGTGCGGCGGCGGCTCCCAGGACTCTCGGGGCCAGCTGGGTAAAGTGGGCCCCGAAAGTCCACCGTCCGTCCAGGATGAGACCCAGGTATTTCATCTGGGTCCCAACCCGGACCGGGACTCCGTCCAGGACCACTCTGGTCCCTGGCGGGGGTCCCCCCCGAGGCCCGTGGAACAACAGGGCCTCGGTCTTGAAGAGGGCCACTCCCAGCCCGAGGGAACGGATGCGGTCGATCACGTGGGCCGTGCCCACCTCGGCCAACCGCACCGTCTCCCTCAGGTCCCTCCCCCTGACTACGACCAGGGTGTCGTCCGCGTAGCACGCAACCCGCATGTTTGTGGGCAGCGTGCCACGGAGGACCCAGTCGTAGCCGATGTTCCACAGGAGCGGTCCCAGCACCGACCCCTGCGGAACTTGTCCTGGGCCAGCTGCAGGACGGCGCTGTAAGTGACCCCGGCCTCCTGGGCCGCGGGACGCAATGTCACCACGACAGCCGCGGAGTTAGGGGCCCTCGGTAGCGCCGCCATCGGCCTCGGCGCCGCCTTGACAGCGGCAGCAGCCGCAGGCGCAGAGCGGGCCGCGGCGGGGGCGGCAAAAGTCACAGGCGCTGAAGGGGGGGAGGATTTCTTCCCCCTTTTCCCGCGTTTCCTCGGCCCTGGGGCAGCCACTGGGGCAGCTACTTGAGCAGGCGCTGGGGCAGCCGCTGGAGCAGGCACTGGGGTAGCCGCTGAGGGCACGGAGGATTTCCCCCTCCCCTTCCCTTTCCTCGTCACCGTCGCCCAGCTGTCACCAGCAGGGACAACTGCCGGTATGGGCCTGGGTGGCGGCGGTGGTACGGCATCCACTGCAGCCCTCTTTGCGTCCGCCCTCAGCGGCGGACGTACAACAGGCGCTGGCAGGAGGCGTTCCTCTATTCCCGCCATTCGGGCGCTCAACATGTCCCCAAATGTCAGGGAGAAGGAGCGCTTCAACTCCTCCAGCATCTCCCCCATCCCTGAGGGAGCCTGCATCGCCACGGAGGCAGAGGCAGCAGCAGCGGCGGCAGCTGAAGTGGCGACGGCGGCCTCCGTCTTGGCCTCAGAAAACCCACGACGGAGCGTTCACCTCTGCCTTGCAAGCCTCCACCTCCAGGCGTAGACGGCCATTGTCGGCCCTCAGTAACTGCGTCTCCCTGGCCTCGCTCCGCTCGGCGAGGGCGTCGACGACCTCTCGCAGGCACCTCGCCGAAGTTTTTAAGAGGCCAGCGAGCTCCCCCTTGAGGTTCGACGACCTCTTCACGACCCCCAAGATGTTGGAGAGGCTCTCTCCTGCCCGCGCCCTCAGCGATTGCGCGTCCAGCGCACTGGCGTCGCTTTCCGCCAAGGAAGCGACTTCATTGCCGCTGTCCGCCCTGGCTGCCTTTTCAGAGGCCCCCCTGTAACACCGTTTGTTGAGGGTATCCGTCATCGCAGGGCGGAGAAACTCCTCCCTCGACGGACTCCCAACTTTGGCAACTCTCCCCTTGCCCCCTCCTCTCTTCGACGTCGCGACCTTTGCAGCCGCCGCACCCTCGGTCTCCGTGTCGGAGTCTAAATACCCCGGCGTGAAGAACGAGGAATACGGCCGCTTCCTGGCCTTCCTCCGTGCCGGAGGGGCCCTGAAGAGCGACGACTCGGACTCCGACCCCGATTTAATCCCCGGGGATTGGCCCTTAGAAGGGCCTTTTACAAAGCGCCACTCCACGCAAGACGGACCGGCTTCAGCAGCTTCCCGACGACAGGGGGGGGGGGTGACCCTCCCCCGCTTACGATAGGCCTTATAGATAGGAGCCTAGCTCGACTCAGAAAAGTTCCGAGCGTCAAGGCAAGGTTAGTGAGATTGGTGCCTCAGAGCGAAAATTGTGGCAAGGACCAAACAAAAATCCGAACGAGACCCAATAACGAAAAAATTGTTTTTTTTTTACATTTACTTTCAGATAGATGCAAGCAGTCGTCCTTGCAAACATTGCTTGCAGAATCGTTGTTATGGGCGCTAGAGTGCACGCTGGCGTTTATAGCATAAGAATCTGTATTTTTCGCTCACTATTATTATTAAAGGAATTAAAACGACTTGGTGATGCTATGAGCTACATATTTTAAGGATGTATTTTCAATATTCCGGAAAACATGCAGGACAATAATGTTCAGGTTCCTGCAGCAGGGCCATTCTGTTGTGACCAGGCACCTATGCCAGTTGTTGTGGGTTTGGTATACAACCTATACTGCTTTCATGCAGGCGCATAAGCCAGTTGTTTTGGGTTCGGTATGCAACCTATGCTGCTTTCAGGAAAGCGCCTCTGCCATGGCTTTGTTATGGCCATGAAATCTGGTAGGCTTTGCAAAACCGATCAGTCACTCTGTAACGTGCATTCACATGGTTCATTATTATTTGGCATGTTTCATTTAATTTAATTTGTTTTGTTGTGTTCCTATCCAACTGAGGTAGCTGAAAATTTTATACTCCATGGCGAGTTACGATATTCTGAAACAAAGGCAATTATAAACGAAATACGAAGCATACCTTTGACTTTTAATAACAACGTGGTCTCTGTTCACAGCAAATAAAGATGTGATCCAGAACAGGACCAGTTTACAACCAGGATCTTCGCAACGATACAATTTGCGATAAATACATGTTTGTCGTTACAAAATAACTTTGGGCCTAATCTACCGAGGGCGGCAGAGTGTCAGGAGAGGCAGTGTTACGTTTAAATTGAGTTGCCACCCGACCACGAGTAAACAACTTGCGTGACGTCACTCGGCCCATAAAAACAGTGCGCGCTCTCGCCGCAAGGCAGGATCCAGCAAGTCGTTGAAAAGTGAACTACTCGCTATTTTGTAACAGTTTGTGATAATAAGGCGCTACCGTGCCCAAATCGGTATCGAGGTCGCTATTTTTCTAATAACCTTTAAGAACAAGTCGAAAAGTCATTTCTCTGATAACTAATTTCTAGAATTTGATAAAACTAGTTTTACAAAATCTAGTAATCTAGTAAAACTCAATAGTTCAAAAGAAAAAAAGACATGTATTTGACAGCGTAAAAAAATAATAAAAATTGATATTCAATTCAAATTCAAATTCAAAAATATTTATTGGGAACTATACATTTTTCACCACATTACTTTCCCCATAGGTATATGTAAAATCTTGTTTCTCTCTACATAGGTTTGCTGGAAGAAAACTCTTTTCAGAGTTGCTTACCTATGTCATACTTTTTGTTTTAAGGTAGCTTGAATTATATACCTCTGTCGCACACAATAAAAATTCCATAGAAATAATAAATGAACTGCAAACCACCATGCCCAGTCAACACCGGATACCTAAACCACCTAAACCACCATTCTGAAACACAAGTACCTTTAGTCACACAAAAGTCTGCCAAATGCATTTCCAATTCACACTGCTGGTGTGAAAGTCAAAGTCAACATTTCTTTATTCATTAACATTTTTTAGGATCACTTTGAAGCGTAAAATCTACCTGCCGTTCGGAATCATTCTAAAAAAGTTCTAATTTAGACCTCCACCGTTTTTTACCAATCACATCGAGTGTGCCAAAAAAAACTGAGAAAAAATGAAAGAGACTTCAATCGTTCTCACATGCCAAATGACCGAAACAAGCAAAAAGTATTTATTTTAGTTTAGTAGTTCAGGTGCATTGGCTAATGTTTACTCCAGTCCATAGACATCTATAATTGTGCACAGTACGAATCGGATATTCTGACTCGCTAGCGTTCGCCCCGTGTGCCTGTAATTTCTACGACAACCATACCTGGTAAATACCTGGTAAATCGAAACTCAGAAAAGCTGCTTGGCACTTGACACAGGTATGGTGGTAGTAATTCCCCAGACGAGCCCTTTCACAAGAAACTTTACAATAACAAATAATAATACTTTGCTATGGGTAGAAAGTTAAAATGCTACGTACCAGTTTTATGATTTGCTAACATTATTACCTAGGCGCGGCTGTGTAGGTACGTAGGACTTGGGCTGAGGTAGCCAAATAAAAACCTAAAGGTATCGGATAAGCCGGCCTAAAAGGGAAGTGCATGTTTTGACGAAGGCCAACTAACGAAGAAACAAGATATTTAGTGCTTTGTGCCATTTTGCCTGTGTGGAAATAGAAAATCATTTATGTTTGTTGAACGCAATACAATGAAATGGGTGCATGAGAAATAGTGGTAGCTGCGTTGTATTTCCACTCCCACTACAACAATATCCTAATTCTTAAAGATCCTTTCTTATTACTCAATAGGTTGTACTACGATACGATACCCACACGGCTATTTGAAATCTACTGAAAGTTAGTAGTTCTAGTTTTGCTTTTTAGGCTTCCGTATCGACTCAGAGTAAATAAAACATTACAGGATCCCTTTGTTGTCCGTCTGTCTATCATGACCCTTTTGCTCAGTCAGCGCGTGGAGGTTAAACTATTATCAAATACGTCTGCGGTAATTTGGGACTGCAAGTATTGGCCGAACCTCAGCCTAGGCAAGTAACGGGTGACTTATTAACTTATTATTTTCTTCCCACCTCTATGACGAACGGCCGATGCGATGGTATTTTGTACTCGTTCTTGCTTTTCTTCATAGAATAAGAGTTATCAATGAGAAAGATTGAGAAGAAGAGTGCTTAGAGTAAGGTGTTATGAAAGCACACCGTTATCGTATCGTAATAACTTTATTTTTCGTGAGATAATCTTTGTGACCTAACTGTATACAAACCAGAAATCACGAGATTTCAGTTAGGGGCGAACTACTAGTTATGATTAGAGACGTGTCTGACATCTAATGTTCGTCATTGCACGAACGTGCAACGATAAGTTCGCATGCTTGAACGGAATAAGAGTAGTAGAGCTCCATGTGAAAGGGCTCGTCCGAGGAAGTACTACCACCGTACCTATTTTCGCCACCAAGCAGCATTGCTCTGCTCCGGTTTGTTGAAGGGCGCAATGCAGTGCCGCGTAAACCATGTTCTTGGTGGAAGTGACGCAACAATGCTGTTTGGCGGCCAAAAAAGTTATGGTGGTAGTACTTCCCCGGACGAGCCCTTTCACAAGAAGCTCTACTTTATCTCTGGTGATTATAAAATAAGACGCACTAATAATCACTTTAAACAAAGTAAATTGCTTGTGGGATAAAACGAACGTAAAAGTACCTGTATCATATTTACTAAAGCCTATTTCAACACCCATTTTTCACCTCGCCGTACTAGGTTCTCGAGGAATCCATGCTGAGTTTTGTCGCGGCGCTAAGCAAACTCTTGTTTTCTTCTGTCGACTGTAGCCTTTGAACACACAAACGTCAGCTGTCTTTTGCACGCGCAGTTTTGGTGACCGTGTGCTGTTTTTTCAAAGGATATCCTTAGCATATTGGAGCATAAGAATTGCTTAGAAAATTGTAACGTATTGTCACGCGTAATATTTGAACCATGGGTGTTATCGTGTGCGATTCATCAAATGAAACATTGGTACAGCCTTCGTTATCAATGTTAGTCAATGGCCCCATATACTTGTTTACATACTGTTTTACTAAATGTATAGGCTTTAACTAGCCTACCTGGATCACTGTGGATTGGCCCATTTATAGTGATCCAGATTCTAAAATGATGAGGATTATTATCATCGCGATTAGACCGGAAATACCGACGATGCTGTTGTACGTGTCCCGACAATAGTTTTTTATACCTCTGAAGAAACCGATTGTGAAGTATTTAAAAATGAATGAAGTCCAAAATCACATTGAGGGTGGTAAAATTTTCTAACTTCAATATTTACGGTACTTTACCTCCGGTTTGGTTTTATCCACCCTGTACATACTACTACAATAATATTACAAGACCTGAATTTTAGATAAGAGAATATCATTTCAAATATATTCGCAGAAGCTCCCTTCTAACCAAATTCGGAGATCGTAATCCAACTATCTTGAATTTGCTCAATGCGGATGCGCGATCAAAGTAAATACTATCGGTTCCTCTACCTTGGCACCTAATCATAACGGCAAGCTGAAAATGTGAAATCCTTCCAACGTTTTCCGATCGTATTTCAGCACAAGTATTGGTACAATCTAATGATGACGAAATCACCAGAAACAAATAATTTCCTTTGGGATGTCGGCGGTGGTTACTTACAATACATCTACTTTGTACTGAGCTTATGACTGTGACGCCTTCACCTTCACAACTATCTTGTGAAGCTCAGCTGAGTTGCAGGCTGAGTTGGAGGGACTGGTTCTGAAGCCGCGACTGCCACAGCGCAAATTAATTCTTAATATTCTACGAGATAAGCTGATTAGAAAAAATATTTCAACAAATCTCAAATGATGCGGCAGATAGTCTATTACTTACTTTTAAACAGTCCATGACTAAAATCTCTAAGACTAATATTCATTATAAGGGCTCCTTTGTTAGGTATAATGATATTATATAATACATTATTTATCTGATAATGTAGCAAAGGAATATTAGGATATGTCCAGTAAAAAAAACTGTTATATGTAAAAAGTTGCATCTCCAATGAATTTGTAAATTGTTTTCCTATAAATGATGTTAGTGTTGTGTACTGTACCTTAGATAATAAAACAAAGGATTTCGCATCTTAAATGCTTCCAAAACGCATCGTAGCAACAATGTTACCAACAGCTACTCGCTATCTGTCAAGGTCGTAACGAACAGTAGCTTACTTGCATTTTAAGCTCTAAACTGTTTTATAAGAGCAACTTTTTGCCTTTTTGCTCTTTTTCATTTGTTAGGATTCCATTTATGGATGCGTATATTCACATAATTATAAGCTCGAATGTTCTGGAGTATTTGAGTATATCCTTATACTTATTTGTCCGGACTAAACTAATTGTCATGTCAGGATAGATTTCGCCGTTGGCACCAGAGTTGGCTACGTCTTAGTAACTCAAGACTTGATTCGCGTGGCCGCAGTTTAAAATAAATTAGCATTTTTGCATCTTCCACGCGTTCTAAGTTTCATTGGAAAGTCTAATTGAACGCAGTTTTCAGATCCTCGTGCAGCCCGCTGCGAGATATAAATTATAAATGAATTTAATGTCTGTAGAACTAGGTACGTAATAATTGTCGTTAAATATGAATAAATATCTAGAGAGAAGTCCAAAAGTATGTGAATAATAATGTCAAAGTAATTATTAGATAAAAACCAGTTGTAGAGTAATGATCTAACTAGGTACTTAGCAGCTTATAATGTGAAGCATTAATTAATTAGTGGTAGAATAAATCAGATCTTCAATATGTTTTGATAACATGTTTTGATTGCGCTCCTGAACCCATTCTTACAGAGTGTGACTAATCATTCATTAGCCTAGCCAATTGTACACACTTTCTCATCCAATAATTAACCTATTTTCCTCTCAAATTCTCATAAATTATTTCCGATCTCAATCGACGTTGAGACATAATTATATAATAAGTATATAATCATGGCTGAACGTCGATTTACTATTAACTATATAACTATTATGCAGACATGCGGAAGATGTTTGGCTTGCGTGATGATGGATGGTTCCCATCTCGGCAACGGCCAGCAGGTATGGTATGGTAACAAGCGATCTAGATTACTATGCACGAACATTGCTACCTCTAATATGTATACTGATGCAAGTGTTTATATTTTCCACTGTGTAAATACATTTCTACAGGTGTTTCGCTGACTAATTTCGAACATTTCTGTGATACACCTCTATTGTGCTAAATGACCTAGGTGTTAGTTGAGTTACCCCCAAATAGAGCTCCAGAACATACAATTGAGGCAGTGCTCCCATAAAATGCTGTAAGTAAAGTGGTTGTATTCGCTATTTCACTTCATTGAAATATAATTAAATAAATATTACTCAGCATAGCTTCTAATATATTATAAAGTTGGTGCCGAATTGCCAAGCAAAACAATATGTTTCTTGTATGGCACCGCCTTTAAATTAAATGAACTTACCCTTATATTTTTTTTTTTTAAGTTTTTAGTGGTGAAGTCGGTTTCCTTTTTATTAAAAAAAAGTTTATGTTTAGCTTTTTTTCGTTGTAAAACCTATGACGCCACGACGTCTCCGACACCATATTTAAGAGTCGTGTGAGGGTGCAATAATACGGGATCCTGGAAAATATCTACGCAATGATGGGAACGAAGATAAATACAGATGACCTAAACAAATGTTAAATATTGGTTCCTACTACAGTGCACGGTAGTGGTGCAGTATGTAGGATAATGGGAACGAAAAATCGTTCCCATTATATATATATATATATATATACTAGTTTTTTTGTAGTGCCGCGAGCTGCATGCAGCCCGCGGAGGTGGACTTTCATATTTTATTTGTCGTGAGGGTTTTTTTTTAAATAATTTAATTTTTTTTGATACAAAAGTAATTTTTGAAAAAAACAATAAAGAAAAAAAAAAGGTATGAAAAAATATGAAAAAAAAAATATAAGAAAAAATATATATATGAAATTAAAAATATGAAAAAAAGTATATAATATTTATTCAATAAAAAGTACAATTAAACTAACTACGTACAAAGGAATCAGTCAGATTACCTAAGGACTGTTACAAACGGCCTATAGGTAACTCAACTGTTCCGAACCCGTACCAGACGGAAGCGTGCCCAAGACACTGGCTGCATTGACACGCTGAATAGCTATGCTAATTCGCTGGCCTAAATAAGAGCCAGCCCTTGGGTCACGTGTCGCCTCAATCAAAAGCCCGGCAAGATTTTTGAAAACCCAGAGTGAAAAAAAATATTTGAAAAAAAAACAATATATGAATACACAATATATGTACAATATACACGAAGCTCGATGACCCACGCTCGGCTCGGGTCATCACGTGATGCACGAGCACTTCGACGCATAAAATTAATAAAAAAAGTTTTGCTATCCATTGTCTCCCTGCAAGTAAAAAAAAATCGATATCACAATGGCGGAATAAAAATATCTGCATTGCAATCCCTACATAAAAAAAAACATCTATAAATCAAGGCGGTATACAAATATTGACTTTAGCCTTCCGTACATAATTTGCATGCATTTAAAAAAAAACAACCATAATTTAAAGGGGTATGCAAAAATGTCTTTAGCCTCTAAAAAAAAACAACCATCATTCAAGGTGGTATGCAAAAATGAGTGTAGCCTCATGTGGCGGTATACAAATATTGACTTTTGCCTTGCCTAAATTAAATAAAAAACAAGCATAATTCAAGGCGGTATGCCAAAATGAATGTAGCCTCGTGTAGCGATATACAAATATCGACTTGCCATTTCTAAATTAAAAAAAAAACAAGCATAATTTAAGGCGATATTGAAAAATGTCTCTAGTCAAAACAAGAAAAATCACCATAAAAATGTCTTTTGCCTTCTTAGCCATCACCTCTATAATTCCAGTGATAAAAAAAATCGTATCCAAACGTCGTGATCGTGGAATGTAGTCGGATACCTACCAGGGGGAAAAATCGTATCGGATTAAATGTCGTGTCCATTTAAAAATAAATAAAACTACTCGTGCTTGACCTAAATATTTTAAAATTATTTCGAACTCTACATAGAGCTAGGTAAAAATTGGCCGATTTAGATGCGGCATTGACATTCGTTTGAAAATCTCCATACATTTCGCTCGAAATTGCCGCATCTAGTGTGCTATGATCTATGTAAAACTATGCAAAATTTGAAATTTTCGAACGGCGATTGTCAATTGTTTATTCGAAATGGCCAATTTTGTCATATTTTCGTATCATTTGTGACAAATTTCAACTTTTCTACTAATAATACCACGATTGTTGAAAATTTGGGATTTTTCCTCTACTCACTGAAAAATTCAACACTTTTTCGTACAATTTTCCCCATTCACTCGCCATCTACATCATCACAAACAACCGTGTCAATGAATGAATCAGTGAGTCAATCATAATGTAGCTTTATATATGTTGATGATGATATATATATGCCCTCCGGGTTTTCAAAAATATTGCGGGGCTTTTGATTCAGGCGACACGTGACCCAAGGGCTGGCTCTTATTTAGGCCAGCGAATTAGCATAGCTATTCAGCGTGGCAATGCAGCCAGTGTCTTGGGCACGCTTCCGTCTGGTACTGGTCTGGAACAGTTGGGTTACCTATAGGCCGTTTGTAACGGTTCTTAGGTAATCTGACTGATTCCTTTGTACATAGTTAGTTTAATTCGGATAGAAATGATCATATTCAAGCCAATGTACTCGTATAATTAATGTCAATGTGTGGTTAGTGTCATGTTCTATATTAATTAATGCACGGTTGTTGGAAATAATAATAGTGTGCTGTAATCTGCAGATAATGACATATATTTCATACTGTAATGGCAATGTAAATATTAAATATACGAGTATAAATCAATATAGTTGTGAGTAGGAGTTGACATTTGAGATTGGCTTCGTGCACGAAGTTACTTTTATTTATTTCAGTAAACAAAAACATTGCTGCCACTTAATATTGGAAACAAAAAACCATTTAAATGTCTCCGCAACTATAAACAGAGTTAATTCAGTAAATAGAGACCGACTTATGCAGTATTCAATACAAGTAACAGCGGAGTGCCGACGTTAGGAAAGGAGTTCATTCATAAATGTATGGGGTCCAGGCTAGATCGTGTACCGGTAACTGGACATGGTAAAAATTATTGCAAACGTTTTCCAATCATCCATTTACTATGAGATGCATAGTTTTTGTGTACAAAAATAATTAAGTGACCAGCGCGGGCATCACTGTAGTACTATATCTTAGTCTATGGTGCCCGCAATAGTTATGGCGGATGTAGTCTATTTACGTAAGAATAGAAAGTATGTTAAATCATCGTTAATATTTTATTTAGTTTCATTCATTTTCAAGCAGATTGATAAGTTAGTATTACTTACGCTTATTGTGTAAATAAATGACTAGGTACTGTGGTAACTACCTGGGTGCTTACCTATATTTAGTAATCTCCAAGACAAGTGACTAGGCTTTCTTTACTACGAATTTACATTAACGTAGATAAGGAGGACCTTTGATGACAAGTCCAATAGCTACATACATAGAAACTGAAAGATATTGAACTATAGACTTTGAATAGATTTTAAAAATAATTGAAAGTGTAACCTGTAGGACGGTATTCATTGATATATAAAAGTAGGTAGTGTAATAAAAACAACATTACAGTAATAATAATTAGTCTTTGTTGTTCATTTTCCACATGTTATAATATATATTATAAATAAATAAATCTTCTCTTACTAATAATCCATAAAAAAATAGTGCAGGTGGATCTATATGTTCCTGGTACCGAGCTAACCCAAATACCATACAATTGTCATTGTGTAACAACCCACTGTTTGATGGCCAGCAAAGCAACACAACAGAAATAACTGATTATCCTATCATCGTAACATGATCCTGCCCGAGCCAACAATATATAAGTGTAGTACATTTGGCCTGACTAATGGAGTGGCTTGAACCAACGTAATTAAAATAGCATCATGTTGAGATGGGGTTCCCTCTGCAACAACTTCCAGTTGGTCAGATATTTCCATGAGGAATTACCCATGCTGCCTTATATGTTCCCTTAAATAACTTCAAAATTGTTTTATTTGATATACACCTAGAGTGAAAAGAATAAGTTCAGACATAGTCATAAAATATCTCTGGAAGTTGCGCATCAATTCAAGTGAATCAGGCTCTGTACCGGTTCATACAATTACTACTAATTATATGTCCTGCTAACATATTTGGCATGTTTAACCTTATCAGTGCATAATTCAAACTAGCTTCTGCATCTGGTTTGTCAACAATTCATGGATAGAATGTATTGATTATAGCTGCACAGAATCGGCAGGCATCCATCAGATGAGTCGCAGCTATATTACATTAAACTTGTCTCAGCAGCTTAGTCTTTTTTAAACGGCCATTCACTATCTCTACCACCCATCTGTAGTGTTACACATCTTGATTCATAGGCACGGATGGTTAGCATTGAGAGCACATGACTCCATCATCGACGATCTCTAATAATACCAAGATTTAAAGAGAGCCAGGGAAAAGTTTAGCTTTCCTATTATTTATTATATCCATAGATAATATTACCTGATGTCCGAGATGTCTGTTAAATGACAGAAATTATTTCGGGTCCCAAATCATTGACAAGATATTTATGCAACATCTTGTCAATGATTTTCTATTTAAGTAGCAAACAACGCGCCATTATCAAACTGAAAAAAGGACGAAAACATATCTTTCTTACGATTACACACAATAGTCACCGTAGATTAGACTAGGTAGACTACATAGTACCTGATCATGAACTTGGAACTGTTGCTTGAAGTTGGATCAGATAGATCGTCAACACCGAAATCACGTAAAGGAATCAGTATCCATAACACAGAGCCTGGTCAAAATATAAGCAATCAATCGGAGTCTGGGAGTCCGGAGTATTAGGATTATAGATTACTACTTTAGGGTCACGAAGTAAATCAAAACTATCAAGAAAACTCTAAAAAACATAACCAACTCAACGCGCGTAGCAGACCAAACAAAAACAGATTTTTACACGTACGTAGGATATGCAAAGACAACGAAAGTGGCACGTGAATGACGTCAAATCTGTCAAAGTCAATGAAATCACAATGGCGGCGGCGGCGGTGTTGCTTGATTTTCAAGCGAAAACGTTTCAAAAAATATTTTTGTACACCGGAATTCGTTAATAAATCAGTCACATTATATTTTTAATAGATTCCCTTAGTTTTTTTTCAATTTTTCTACGTACTGTACATGTCTTAGCCCATTATGAACGATGTCCTTTCTATGCAATTAATCTCTCTTATTTCGCATACTGCCGACTTTTTTTAATCTTTACGTTTTACGCTTTATATCTTTACGATTTATTAGCGTTTTGACGACTATTAAATTAAGCCTTGTATATTTTCGCAGACTGTCAACTATATGTAAGGTCAAGAATATAATAAATAGTTGTAGAACTAACCTTCTTTTTTGTAATTTATATTGTATGTATTTTCTTTGTACAATAAAGAATAGTTTAAAAAAAAGTCATCAATTATGAATAAATAGTTGGGTTATTTTGTTGTAAAACGAAGTTTTAAAAATCGCACTTTACTGAGTCTCATAAAATATAAAGTCTTCTTTCATTCTTACATGATTTTTGCTAATGTAATAGCATCAAAATCGGGCATACAACTGTGATCAGCATCTATGGCAACGATTCCATCTCGAAGAAGATGGAATCGTTGCCATAGACGTCACAGAGCCCGGACATTTTCTACGAGAACATCGCCAAAGCCACGAGTATTTGTCCTTTCTCTCAAATTTGTGACTGTAGCCCATGCGCCAAAGCGTCCGTCCGAATATCAACAGTTTACGGCCTATAGTACCTCAGATTAGCAACTCAACGCAACTTTACTCTAGTTTTCTTTTGCGCTCAACCACGGCGTTTATGACCACCAGATGACAGAAATATGCGCGTATTTCTAAGTTACATTTTTTTACGGTATTTTTTTTTTATTAATTTTGAAAATCTAAAACACAGAGAGTCTGCTGTATACTGTGTTTATTTACTGTACAAAATGTCAAGGCCTAATTGGGCACTTATTGAATGGCGAACATTTTTGGTACAAATTAGAGTCAACTTTGATTTATTTTCTATCGAGAAAATTTTCTGAAATCGTGTTTTCGAAACACTAGCGTTCTAGCATGAATCCTTAATTCTGATGTTTATTAATTTCAAAGTAAATGCTACAGTATTGTGGAAGATATGATCGCTGAAGAAAAGCCATTTCACGTATCATAGACTCTTAATAAATATCATAGATACCTACCTCTGCGTTTACGGGGAAGACTAACGGCTCTTACAAATACAAGTTTCTATCCTACTCGTACCATGCCTTTAACGCTTATGTGCCGGCATAATACTTGGATGAACCAGTGGTCGACAGAGTCGGGAAGGTTTCATGTATAACCAACCTACTCTACTACTTGACTAAAGCTTGACTAAGATTACATACTTAGTCACTAAGTTTTGTATATAAGATAATATGTGTGGCGGCTGATTCGGCCGAGGATCACAAAAGGCGCAAATATAGTGGTCTCGACAGAGTTTTCAAAAATATTGCGGGGCTTTTGATTGAGGCGACACGTGACCCAAGGGCTGGCTCTTATTTAGGCCAGCGAATTAGCATAGCTATTCAGCGTGGCAATGCAGCCAGTGTCTTGGGCACGCTTCCGTCTGGTACTGGTCTGGAACAGTTGAGTTACCTATAGGCCGTTTGTAACGGTCCTTAGGTAATCTGACTGATTCCTTTGTACATAGTTAGTTTGATTGTACTTTTTATTGAATAAATGTATTTAAGATAATATGTAAGGTATGTCGAGTGACAGACATGAATACTTTAAAAATAATAAATAATTAATATATTTACCAATCTATTAGAGATCTGAGAAAACACACAACTGAACTCATTTTCAAGATCATATCCGCAGTAATCAATGGATACAAGAGAGCAATAAAATTATAACACGTAAGTTAATTAACTTAACGAAAAATCGTATTTTTATCAACCCAATATCTCAAAAACTACACTACTTTTAAAAAATCCCTTGCGACCATCAATTTATATTCGCGTTATCTCTACAGTTTAAATTTTATGAAAATCGGATAACATGTTTGTGAGTTATGCCGTCATCATTGCCATACGAGTAAGCCGGATTTACCAACTTAACTCGGAGATCTCAATTGTTTTGCCCACTCGATCAAATAATACCAGCACACAATACCATTCAAATTTGGGATATGGGATATTAATTAGGCTAGCAATTAAAGTAATAACAGGCTTATAGCAATCAAATTTATTGCATTATTATAATACGCAGGTTTTATATAACATAAAATCAGGCAGGATGTTTGCCGTGGCGTTCGAGCTTAAGAATCGACCCCTCCATATCAGCCCATGGATGTCGTAAAAGCCGACTAAGGGATCTGACCAGAAGAAGGGCAGCAGCTTCCTTCTGTGTATTATCTTCACCGTTACTGCGGTCACCAACCCGCCGGCCAAGCGTGGTGGTTATGGCGAAACCCTCCAGCCGTGGAGAAGGCTCTGTCCAGCAGTGGACTGGACACTACTGGGCTGTTGATGTGATGTGATGTGATATTAGGTAAATAAGCAGAGAAAAAGTTTTATGAAGTTTATTTTTAAAGGAACGGATACTGTTTTTGAAAGGTTCAAGGTTAATTTCAAAATTTAGATTATTGAATAATTTACTTGCATAGATAAAAGCATGATATATACATGATAGCGACAATTCGTAGAAACTGTGAGAAGGTAGAAGTGATCAGGCAACCTTTGGATGGAAAGGATTGCTAATAAACCTTATAATTTCTAAGTTGTGGGCGCACACAGCTTGATTTTAACAAGACGTGCAATCTACGGCTGAATGATCACAACACGGGTAGTAGGTCTAACAAAAGTGACCCCATTATATAATGGGCGGATGTAGGTAGCTAGTAAATAATAGGTGTTTTAAGATAGTATAAAGTATTTAGGTTTATGATGTTCTTACAGTGTTATTCAAAACTGTTAACTTAATGTTGAATGGATCAGCAAACAATTAACCAGCCTTAGGTTCTTGCCTTTCACCTTGTGTGCTGGTCGCGATTCCGAACAGGCGGTAAATACAAAATGATCCTATTCACTTTGACTTTGACTTTGACTTTGACTCCATCGCTGACCGTATAAAATATATCCTTGCTCTGGCCATGAGCTATACAAGCCTAGAAAGGATCCAACCCATCAGTTAGTTATGAATCAGTAAATATGATTGTAGTGTAGCTACTCGTATTATTCCACTGTTTGATATATATAGGCAGGTATATCGGCTTTGAAATACCACAAATGACGGCCGCGAACCTTCATTATTTAATGTGTTTTAATTAAACAATAACTAAAGCTCGGAATGTTGTTGTAAGAATGCTGTGCGCTTCAGTTTTCTTCAGTTTTAATGAATAATATACACCAGAATAGATTCAAACTCAACACCCGTCCGTAGCGTCCTTGGCGTAAGAATAAAGACCCTTCCTGAATACTGAGACGAATTTATGTAACAGGTTTACAAACATCTTGCGGGGCTTTTGATTGAGGCGACACGTGGCCCAAGTGCTGGCTCTTATTTAGGCCTGCGAATTAGCAAAGCTATCTGGCTAGCTGACCTGGAACAGTTAAGTTACCTATAGGCAGATGGTAATCTGACTGATTTCTTTGTACGTATTTTGTTTTATTTAATATTTATGTAACTATGAATGTAAAAAAATAAAGCAACCGCCTCTGTGGTCTAGTGGTTGTAACACCGGTGTCAGACCTAGAGGTCCGATCCCCAGGGGGATTACAATATTGTGCTTGGTTTGGTTGGTGGTTGGACTTTGTTTAAGTCCGCCTGACTAGCTACCGTCATTTTACCGTAAGTCTGTCGCCATAACAACAATTCTTAAAAAAAGTGTTGTGTTCCGGAATTTAGATGTAAGATAGTTCCTTGGGTTCAAGCAGGTGTCTATTATTTATTACTGATAGTATCATTCACTTTTAAGTACTCTTCTTAATTATACGTTCCTTATAGGTTTAATGGACGTGCTTTGAACAATCTGTTCGCACATTATTTTGACGTATACATAACACGGCCTGATATCACGAGCCGCGGAGTACATGTTGTTCGTTTTTATATTTGCACATAGAAATACTTTACTTTTGGCAGTAGCCCCATTTATTTATTTTACATTACTACCATTTCGGTATTGTTTGTAAGTACCTTATCATGAATTTGGCGTTTCAAAATGATTCTATTGTTACAAAAATAATTACAGTACCTAATAGGGATGGCCATAACTAACACGGTCAGAAAGTAAGTTCATGAAAGTGGAAGCTGCACCCCATCTCTCAACGATTAAAATAGGGGATTTACCACAATCACCACTCTTCACAAGTGAATTGATGATCGCAGTGTTGTATTTAGTAGCTACTTACTTAGCTACGTGGATACTGCTACCCGTCTTCCAACAAGGGATTTGTTACAATCACCACTCTTCACAAGTGAATTGATGATTACATTATTTATTACAGAAGGTGAGATAGGTACTGAAAGGAGAAGCAGACTTCATAAATAAATCATATTGGCACAGAGATGCACCGTTTACTTTACATTTTAAAAGTAAAACTCTACGAAACGCTCCACCCGCTTATACACATATACTGTTACGAGCTGGGGTTCGTAAGAATTAAAAGCAACCGGTTATTACTCAAAATAAGACACGTTTATTCAGCACCAAACTAATTACTCTCAAACACAGTACAACACTACTTAGTTATACTACCGAATCACTAAACACTGTTATCGCACTCAAATATCACTTGATGTTAACTCGCTGTATCGTAATCGAATACTGACTTGCTACCGAATCGCGCGTCTATTTATATCCACCTTTATCGAAAACTCTAGTAAGCGCGGGAATGGTCGCGCCGCTAACTGTTGCGTAATCTGGCGCGGCGGTCATAAATCATCCTTTTGTGTTATTGATAAACAAGTTGTTATTGTCTTATTTTCTCGGAACTATGCGAAGGCTCGCGAATATTCTAGACGTTTCTGATTGTCGTAACACTGCCCCCTTCTCAAACATGCTCGCCCCGAGCATTCTCAGCTCCATAATATCGCGCCAATCTATCCACGTGAACAATTTTAGGCGCAGTTCTTGGACCTTTCTGTATACGGTAAGTGACATCATTGATTTTGGTTACAACTGTATGGCCCATCCCATTTAGCTTGTAATTTCGGCGATTTTCCTTTACTACGGACTGGATTATGCAGCCATACTTGTGATCCTTCGTCGAATCCTTTATTGTTCATCTTTCGGTCATAACGGGTCTTCATCTTCTCAGACATTTGCTGGCCCGATTGTCTGACATGTTCATAAATGTCGTTCATCTTGTTGCGTAAGTCGTTCGCATATTCGGTTATACTGCGTGGAACATCTGGTGGTAAGCCAGTGATCAGATCTGCAGGCAACCGTAGTTCTCTTCCAAAGTTTGCGAACGCTGGTGTTACTGACGTACTTTCATGAACAGCACTCCGGTATGATAGAAGAAACGGTTGAATGTGCTTGTCCCAATCTTTTTGCCTACTTTTCACAACTTTTCAGCACACAAGGAGAAAGGCAAGAACCTCGGGCCGTTTAATTTTTTTGATGATCCATTAAACATTTAGATACACAATTTGTTATTATATTCATAGTAGATACATCAAAAACCTAAATACTTAATCTTAAAACATTTGTTATTCCTACCTATCTACCTAATGGACAATTTGTTAACATTGAGAAATCACCATTTTGCTGTCAACTGGTATAGCAACATCGGGCCACACGTTCTTATCGTCGATATAATCACTAATTTTGTAGTAGGCACTTTTAATTAAATTATTCTTTATATACAATTGTAATTTACGAGCAGAGAGTTTGGTGGCGCTTTGAGGAAGCTTATTATAGAATCTCACACAGTTTCCTAAGAATGAATTATTTACTTTTCCTAAGCGAAACTTAGGTATCTCAAGTTTATTTTTATTTCTAGTATTCCCTTTAGTGGCCGAGTAACAATATTAGGTATGCTAGAGAAAAACGGTTAAATTTATTAGCAACTTTTAAATTATCAATTACAATTGTATCATCTACTTTTAAAGCTATTGGTTTTTTTAGAGGTTTTGTTTTACCGGTTTCATTATTAATCATTTTCCAAGTAGCCTTTATTTTATTTGTTGAGTTCTCTATTTTTCTTTTTATTTGCAATGATTTTGCTGAATGACATACCTGTTTAAAGATTTTAGAGTATTTTTTGACGAAACTAATAAATGTTAGATCATGTAGCCTTAACTCTCTCTCTGCGTAGAGTTCATATAGTCTATTCCTACTTTTATAGATACCGGCTGTAGCCCAGTCTTCAAACACAGAGCCAGATTTACCTTTACACGTTAGTAGTGGGAAAATATCATCGTGTTCTGTATGTATTATGTTAGACAATATGTTATAAAGTTCATTCGGATCATTTAAGCATGGAATAAGGGGAATCATTTTACCAATGTTGGTTTGAAATTTCATGATGCGAAATTCGGTGATTGCAATCAAAAATCACACTCTGACCATAATGGTCTGAGTCAAATTTTTTAAACATATCTTTTTGAAGGGGAGTATCACTACAATATATGTATATTATCAATGCAAGTGGCAGTTGTAAGAGTTACCCTAGTTGGTTAATTGAATTGGCGCCTCAAGTTGAAACATTTAAATAAGTTGATTATTTTTTCGCTTAAAGGATTATTAGGGATATCAATATTGAAGTCCTCAAGCACTATTATTGATTTATTACGACTGAAAATTTTGGTTAAAACATTTTCCATAGTGGACTCAAATAGCACGTAGTTTTCACGTGGGGGACGATAGACACAAACCACAATGTGTCGCTCCAGTTCAACACATGACAAATAAAAAAAAAATCGCTCCACCATTCCATCCGACTGAGGGTGGTAAGAAGTGGTTCTAGTTTTGTTAGTACCCATAATCCGGCAAGTTTCCTGAAATATTTGTGACTCAAAATTTCTTCCTTGATCGCTATGAATTTCTAAAAGTACTCCAAAACGGCAGAACACTTCATGAACTAGTTTATCTGCAACTGTTATAGCCTCTTGATTGGGAATAGCGAAGACCTCCGGCCACTTTGTGAAGTAATCCATCACAACCATGAAATACTTGTTACCACTTTCACTCTCAGGAAACGGTCCAGCAACGTCTAGGGCTATTCTTTCCCATGGTGCTCCAACGTTGTACAGTTTCAATGCACCTCTGCTTCGTGTCTGGGGTCATTTTACAGCCGCACAACTAGTACCTTTGCGACACCAGTCTTCAACATCGTTGCGGCAGTGAATCCAGTAAAAACGTTCTCGTATCTTCAATAACGTCCTTTTAACTCCCATATGGCCCCCTGAGCTACCATTATGGTATAGCTGTAACACATCCGGTATTTTGATCTTAGGAACAACCATTTGCAAATGACAGTTATCTCCTCGGGCATTTTCCCATTTACGGCACAAGACACCATTCTGAATAACTAAGCTATCCCATTGAGCCCAATAACTTTTTGTGATTGAACTCAACGATGCGACGTTACTCCACATGGGTTTAGGAGCACCGCCTTTCAGCCACTCCAGTATAGGCTTGATATCTGCATCGTCCTGCTGTTCACGTTGTAAGCTTTCCTTCCATTCATCGCTGAGGTCCGTTTTTAACATCCTTACTGGTACGGATTCTTTTACCTCTTGCCTGACACAGTGCTTGCAGTCTTCAGGACAAGGTCTTCTTGACAATCCATCGGCATTACCATGACATCTTCCACTGCGATGTTCAACCAAAAAGTCATATTCCTGTAGCAATTCAATCCATCTTGCCACTTGTCCTTCCAGATTCTTGAATTGTAATAACCACTTCAATGCAGCATGGTCGTTCCGCAGGTGGAATTTACGTCCAATCAAATATTTACTAAAATGTTGCAATGTCTTCACAACGGCCAGTAATTCCCTCCTTGTAACGCAATAATTATTTTCTGGTTTCGATAAGGATTTGCTGAAGTATGCAATAACGAACTCTTGATTTCCTTTTCGTTGAGATAACACACCGCCAAGTCCAGTATCACTTGCGTCTGTGTCAACTATGAATTCATTTTCCTATATAATCTAAAATAGGTGTATTGCACAGACGTTTCTTCAGTTCCTGGAAAGCAAGGTCACAGCTTTCATCCCAGTAGAAATGTCTCTTCTCCTCAGTTAGTCTGTGTAGAGGCTTGGATATATCCGCAAAACTTTTGATGAATCGTCGATAATAGGAGCACAACCCCAAAAATGCTCTCACTTGTGTTTTATCTTTTGGTATCGGCCAATCCTTGATGGCGACAATCTTTTCTGGGTCCGTGCGGATACCGTCGTCTGACACTATGTAGCCTAGAAAGCTTACTTGCCGTTTGAACAAGGAGCACTTCTTTGGGCTTAACTTGAGATTGGCACTCCGAATCTTCACAAGCACAAGTTCTAGATATTTAAGGTGTTCTTCAAATGTACGGCCTACGATGATGATGTCACCCGAATAGACCAGACAGGTGTCTCCAATTGACCCGGTAAGCACTTGCTTCATTAACCTTTCGAACGTTGCCGGAGCATTGCACAATCCGAACGGCATGACCTTGAACTGCCACAATCCTTTCCTGTGGAAAATGCAGTCTTCTCTTTATCTTTTGGGTCAAAGTCAAAGTCAAAGTCAAATATTTTTATTCATTAAGATTTTTAGGATCATTTTGAAACGTCAAATCTACCGCCTGTTCGGAATCGCGACCAGCACACAAGGAGAAAGGCAAGAACCTCGGGCTGATTAATTTTTTTGAAAATCCATTTAACATTTAGGTACATTGTTTAGAATAATTTAATAACATTACAAGTGTTACCTACATCATAAAACTAAAAACTTAATATTATCTTAAAACATTGATTACTACATAACTATCTAATGGGCAGTTTCTTGACATTGAAAAACACCATTTAACTGTCAACTGGTATAGCAACATCGGGCCACGCGTTCTTATCGTCGATATAGTCACTTATTTTGTAGTAGGCTCTTTTAATTAAATTATTCTTTATATACAATTTGAATTTACGAGCAGAGAGTTTGGTGGCGCTTTGAGGAAGCTTATTATAGAATCGTACACAGTTTCCTAAGAATGAATTATTTACTTTTCCTAAGCGATACCTAGGTATGTCAAGTTTATTTTTATTTCTAGTATTAACACTGTGTACATCACTTCTTTTAACAAACTCATCAATGTTCCTGTGTGCGTGCATTAGGTTTTCATAAATATATTGGGAGCTGACTGTCATAATACCAATCTCTTTAAAACGTTCCCTGAGAGAGTCACGAGTTTTCAATTTATAAATTGCCCGTACAGCTCTCTTTTGCAGGATAAAAATGCTTTCAATATCTGCTGCATTTCCCCATAAAAATATGCCATAGGACATAACGCTGTGAAAGTAACTAAAATAAACTAACCTCGCCGTGGTTTCATCAGTAAGATGCCTTATGGTACGTACTGCGTAAGCTGCCGAGCTTAGCCGGCTAGCTAATGTATTAATATGAATACCCCATTGCAACTTTGCATCGATATTTAAACCCAAGAAAGTAGTTGCTTCCATAAAGTTAAGTATTTCCCCATTTAAGATAATGTTAGCATTGCTGACTTGAACGTTAGGCAAGGTGAATCTAATGCATTTCGTTTTTTTCTCATTTAATAAGAGGTTATTTACCGTAAACCAATCAAGAACTCTAGCTAGAGAAGCATTTACACAATCATAATTATCTTTAGCTCTATCAACTCTAAATATTAATGAAGTATCGTCTGCAAACAATACAATATCACATAAATCCCCTACACAGGAAGGCAGATCATTGACATAGACTAGAAACAAGAAAGGCCCCAAGATTGACCCTTGTGGTACACCGATGTTAGTGGATGTTCCCGAAGATTTGCTACCGTTAATGTCTACTTTTTGAATGCGATTCGATAGGTAGCTACGCATGAGGCTTATTGCCTGATTCTGAATGCCATAGTGTTTTAGCTTTGAGATTAAGGTGTCATGATCTACGCAATCGAAAGCCTTAGATAAATCACAGAATACTCCTATGGCATCCTGTTTTCCTTCCCAGGCTTTAAAAACGTACTTCAACAGCATGGCACCAGCGTCAGTGGTTGAACGACCTTTAGTAAACCCAAATTGTTTTTCATGAAGTAGCCTGTTACAGTTAAAATGTGACAACAACTGGTTAAGAATAAGTTTTTCAAATATTTTACTACATGCTGGCAGAATTGAGATTGGTCGATAATTTCCTGGATCCTTTTCATTTCCAGATTTGAATAAAGGAATCAACTTGCTATATTTCATAAGATCTGGAAAGATTCCTTCGTCGATGCTTCTATTAAATATATATGCTAGACATGGTGCTATTTCAAAAACAATCGTGCTTAAGATCTTTACGGACATCCCCCAGAGATCTTCAGTATTTTTAATATTTATTGACTTAAAAGTTTTTAGAATACAATCAGCATTGACGTGTCTGAAGCTAAAAGAAGCATTACACCTTTCAACACTTGTTTCAAGAAAGGCTAAAGCACAATCAACAGAGGAGTTTAATGGTCGAGTAACAATTTTTGGTACACAAGAGAAGAAACGGTTAAATTCATTAGCAACTTCATAGTTATCAGTCAAAATTCTATCGTCAACTTTTAAGTTTATCTGCTTTTTCAAATGTTTTGCTTTACCTGTTTGATTATTTATCATTTTCCAGGTAGCCTTTATTTTATTTGATGACTGCTCAATTTTCCTTTTTATTTGCAATGATTTCGCAGCATGACATACTTTTTTAAAGACTTTTGAGTAGTTTTTGACAAAAGAAACAAATGATAAATCGTGTAGCCTTGACTCTCTTTCTGCATAAAGTTCATACAATCTACTCCTACTTTTATAGATACCGGCTGTTGCCCAATCTGCAAACATGGAACCAGATTTAGCTTTGCACGTTTTTTGTGGAAACGTATACTCGTGTTCTTTATGTATTAGATTAGACAATATATTATAAAGCTCATTTGGATCATTCAAGCATGGGATCAGGGAAATCTTTTGACTTATGTTATTTTGGAATTTTATGATGCTAGCTTCGGTAATTGGTCTGCATGTGATTTCCGGTAGCTCTTGTTGTAAGTTACAATCAAATAAAACATATTGACCATAATGGTCTGAATCAAATTTTTTAAACACGTCTTTTTCAAGGGGAATATCACTACAATATACATTATCTATGCAAGTGGCAGTTGTTAGAGTTACCCTAGTTGGTTTATCGAATTGGTGCTTAAGGTTGAAACATTTAAACAAGTTAATGATTTTTTCAGTTAGAGGATTTACAGGTATATCAATATTGAAGTCACCGAGCACTATTATTGATTTATTACGACTGAATATTTTGCTTAGTACATTTTCCATAGTGGACTCAAATAGCGCGTAATTTGCTTGGGGAGGACGATAGACACATACCACTATGTGCTGCTCCAGTTCAACACATGACAGCTCTATAACTTCTTCAATGGTGAGTTTCACAATATCTTTACGCTCCTTACATTTGAGAGTTTTCTTTACAATAATTAAAGAACCACCTTGAGTGGTATTCCTACGCTTGTATGCGCTTACAATGCAGTAGTCTTCATAATGAGGTAGTAACTTTTGATGCAATATAAAGTGTTCAGTGATGCCCATAACACTGATGTTCATTTTACTTAAAAATAATTCTACTGCTAAGTTTTTGCTGGAAAGGCCTTGAATATTTTGATGGACTATGTGTAACCTATTAGGCTTTCCCGTTGTCTTGGTGGTCAGTTTAAATGCTTGTCATCTGATCCTACTGTTTGAACGCCCATGATAGTACTGCTACTAACTGTAAGCCCGTCAGTGTCTGTAGCTATAGTACCTATAACTTTGTCACAAATATTAAATGCTAACAATTTAGCAATAATTATCCTACTATATCTACTGAGATACATTGTATCTGGTGTTAACCTAAAGTCACTAATAAAAATATTAGTGTCAAAAAATAAAATGTCACTATGACGACATGTCAAGTTGTAAAGCATAAGGTTAATATTAAAAATATTAACATTCTCATTTTTCGAAAGCAATTTAGAGTATGGGAATGCACACAATATCAGTTTACCCAACCCCATGTCCAATTTATGTAACAGTAATTCAACTAATTTATTTACATATAGGCGCTTGATACCATTACTATTACCTAACTGAAATGGGTCGATTTCAACTTGCCAGTAGCCACTTTTCAGGTCTAGTGTGCTAAACCACTTTACACCTTGAAGCATGTCAAGCGTGTCATCGATTCGTGGTAAAGGATAGCTGTCTTTCTTCGTAACGTTGTTTAGGCGACGGTAGTCAACATAAAATCGCATGCTGCCATCCTTCTTCTTTACCAGCACTACAGGTGAACACCATGTGCTGGATGAAGGCTCTATAACACCGTCCTTTACCATTCCTTCAATCATGATTTCCACTTCCTTCTCTCGAGCTACTGGTAATCTCCTTGGCCGCTGACGGATAGGTAACTCATTACCTGTGTTGATTTTATGCTGAACTAAGCCAGTCTTCCCAATGTCAGCTTCATTCGATGCGAAAACATTAGCATACTGGTGTAACATCTTCTTAGCTTTGTCCATTTCTTCTTTAGTCAAATCACTTTTATAGTCTTCTAAAAGTGTTGACACTCTGGTTCGGGCAGCCTTACTTATATTCTCAACGTTCAGATCTTGGCAACGACGCATCCAATCTATTTCCTCACAAGTGCCCATCAGTGTGCCCTTTCTTATCATGTGTTCCTAGTCACTCAGATTTAGCACACGAACTATTGAGATATCGTTGGCTCTAACCAAACTTCGTGCCATTTTCCACTGATGATTATGGTCTAAGCCTTCAAGTAGTACACATCGGTGTTTTAGTCCAGAAATTTGAGAAAGACAAACTGGTACTATTGTTTCTGACCTGGGAGGAAGGACCGTCTTCTTCAAGCTGTAGACTTTTCCCAAATACGCACCCTCCATAAACAGTTCTTCTTGACCGCATTTCATTACTCCTTGCTTAACATCGATTTCACAAGAATTTTTCCACATGAAGTCTAGGCCCAGTATGCAGTCATCCACTATGTCGGCCACGATGACGTTATGTACGTAGACTCTGTTTCCCAACTTCAACTCCAATTTCTTCTCTCCTCGGACGGGTATGCGCTGACCAGTGGCTGTTAGCAAATTGATGTGCTCTCGGTTGTATGTAGAGTCCCCAAAGGACCGACTTGCAAGTTGGGAACTGACGACTGTACGAGAAGCTCCAGTATTTATTGTCAATTTACACGGCGTTCCGTTGACTTCACCTCTGATGATCAGGTTGTTCCCATCATGGGTTTGTGAGATCGAAATCCTTGGGGCTCTTTGAACCTCAGCCAGCACCCGCCCCACAGTCCTGGCTTTTACTTCGCTTTTACGTTCGTTTCCCTGCTGTTGCGGGGCGTTACTGATAGCCACCCTCTCCCGAGTCCGGTTTTCTTCTCTCTCTGCGCTTTGCTTTGGACAACTAGATCGAAGATGCCTCTCTCTCCACAAGTGTAGCATCTTGGGCTAAATATTTTATAACGGTCGTGATCTTGCGATGAGATAACCTCCCTGACGCGGTGTGAACGATGGTCTTGCCTTAAAGCTTCCACCTCCAAAGCATGAGCTAAGGCATCTTTCAACGTGTCGTGGTGCCCGAGTCTTACAGAGGCCCTCACTTCAAGATCACGGATTCCATCGATGAATACTTGCACGAGATTTCCATCGATGAGTGCAGGTACTGACTGGTATGCTTTTCAAACCAGTTTCTCCACTTCCAAGGCCCACTGTTGTAAGTTTTCACCAGTGTGTTGAACACGATCCTTTAATTGTGCTGAAAAACGTATCCTAGATGGGCGTCACCATATCTAGCTTCCAGTGCCTCCAGTAGCTGCTTGTATGTCACCTCTTTACCAAGGGTTTCGAGGATGGTTAAGGCTTGATCGCGGAGGCCCAAGGTAAGCGCAGTCGTCGCCTGACCTTTATTCCTTCCATTTGCCTTCATAACGGCCTCAAATTGTATTTTGTATGCCGACCACGAAGATGTTCCGTCAAATGGCGGCACTTTGAATCCACGTCCTGAAGGTGCAGTAACTATTGGAATAGCAATCCCCTCTCCAGATTTGATGCTTCCCAACTCTTTCTTCACGTCCGCAATCTGTGATTCAGCTTCATGAGGTTTTCATGATGATGCACTTGGTCTTTCATGACTTTGATCTCCTTGCCGAATGTGGCGTGCAGATCTTTCATGAGGACCATCTGCTCCTCTTGGCGACGGGTCTGCTCCTTCTTGTCACGCTGCAGTTGCTCTTCCAACGGGCGGGCCTGTTCTGCCTGGCAACGAGCCTGCTCTTGGAGCATGACCATTAGCGCAGCAAGGTCTGGGGCTGCTGACGCCGCAGGTGTGGCGGAAGAACCCGGGTTGGCTTCTCGTGGTGGCAGTTGTTGATCTGCCGTTGACTGTGACGGCCGTGGTGCGGTTTCTCCAAACCTCCGCTGGTTCAGATCCTGCTGACGGATCTGACTCCTGGTGCGGATTCCTTCCGCGTCATCTTTGGGTAGAACCGGCATACTTGAAATCCACTCTTCTGACACCATTTGTTACGAGCTGGGGTTCGTAAGAATTAAAAACAACCGGTTATTACTCAAAATAAGACACGTTTATTCAGCACCAAACTAATTACTACTAGTTACAAGTTACACTACCGAATCACTAAACACTGTTATCGCACTCAAATATCACTTGATGTTAACTCGCTGTATCGTAATCGAATACTGACTTGCTTCCAAATCGCGCGTCTATTTATATCCAATTTTATCGAAAACTCTAGTAAGCGCGGGAATGGTCGCGCCGCTAACTGTTGCGTAATCTGGCACGGCGGCGGTCATAAATCATCCTTTTGTGTTATTGATAAACAAGTATTGTCTTATTTTCTCGGAACTATGCGAAGGCTCGCCAATATTCTAGACGTTTCTGATTGGCGTAACAATACTATCGTCAGCCGACCCACGCGTAGAAACATATTGTTCGAGTATTTATCGTTACAAAATAATGTTATAAACAAGTGTAAATTACCTTTTAAATTATGACTCTTATTATAATATCAATATTAATAAAATAAATAAATATTTTGGACTGTTGATGTGCTAATTTGCCGTGACGGTTGCGGCTAAAGAATTGGCCTTTCCAAATCAGCCCATGGAAGTCATAAAAGCTGGCGAAGGGATCTCACCAGAAAAAGGGCAGCTTCTTACTGTGTATCTTTACAGCGATCCCCAATCCACCTGACAAGCGAAGTGATGATGGCAAAGCCCAAAGTTTAGCCCAACAGTTGATGCTACTAGATGGTGTTTTACTTTAAATTTTTTTGATGGCTGCGTAAGCTTTGGAATTTGAATTTCTTCTGCCTCTTTTAACAAATTCGTTATATAACAAAATGCCAAATCATAAATCTATTTCCAATCCAGAATATGTCCTACACCAATAAAGGACTTTTGTAAACATCTCTGATGCGCTTCAACATCGCGACAACCCTGCAACATCCGAAGCCTATTGTTATACTGGATTACTATTATATGGTTGCATTATTTAACTGATATAGACCTACAATTGAAGACAATCTCACCTGATGAAACGATGATGTAGCACAATTTTATAAACACAGTCATGCAACAAGTAGGTATGTGTTATCACGGTGGATTACTTGCTTATAAACCATTAACAAATGTAGTTAGAACTTACGAGTACGCAAGCAAAGCACGCAAGCAAATACATCGAGCTCGTGAAGTTCAAAGTTACTTTATCAACGTTTCGTTACAGAGCTTATAAAATGGCGCTTTATCGGAATCTAAATCATCGCTTCCCATCAAGTGACATTGGTGTCAAACGTAGGTCTAGACTCCTGATCCAGACTACTCTGCTACTAGGTTCGCTTATACATGTATATACCTATACATTTCCATTGGAGCACCAAGAAGGCGCCGCCGCCGTTGGCGCCTTGGCGTGAAAGCCAGAGCCATTTATCCGTCCCTTTCGTTAGGCTGAGTGAAGGTATATTTATATCATTTAGGTGCAAGTTACGAGATATGTTGCCACTAAATAAAAGCTGTTCAATGCTTTTGGATATTTGAACAGTCAGGGGTGGGGTAGCGCTCGGAACAATCTCCCCCTCTCCACCCTCCCATCACCGTGTTATCTGTTGTAAGTTTCATCAATAAAGAGTTAACATACGTACTTATTTACATGAAAGGTTGCCTGGATAAAATCCAGGTAGCCCATTATACAAATATTTATCATTGCGGTTATTGTTATATTTTTTCCGTAATGTTAATAAAGTGTTAATTCATTCATTCATTTACCGGGGCTTACATTAGGTATGCAAACCGTTATATTGCAGTATATGACGCGACACAAAATACATAACATATCATATGCCATCCTGACTGCTATTTGTATCCAATCAAACTACAGACTACAGATATTTATAAGAAAGAAGATTTTTATGTAAAAAACTAATTAAATACTAGCTTACCTATTTGAGCCTTTTGGGGTGGAGACCTTGGGTCCGTGGGGAGCCGGTGTCCGCCGGGTTTTCAAAAAATTGGAGGGGCTTTTGATTGAAGCGACACGTGACCCAAGGGCTGGCTCTTATTTAGGCCAGCGAATTAGAATGGCTATTCAGCGTGGCAATGCAGCCAGTGTCTTGGGCACGCTTCCGTCCGGTACTGGTCTGGAACAGTTGAGTTACCTATAGGCCGTTTGTAACGGTCCTTAGGTAATCTGACTAATTTCTTTGTACATAGTTAGTTAGTTTTACTGTACATTTTATTGAATAAAGATAATTAAATACTAATTAACGTCTCTCTCGTGGGACATACCTAGACTAGTGTACAGTATGCGTCAGTATGGCTAAGTAACCCCGTATTGACCAATATTGTCTTGTGCACATACTTATCTTCGATGCTGAAGAACTAATACGAGTCTCTCTTATAAATGTTCTTCGCTGGACTCATCAACGTAAAAACTGCGTAGCCAGGTTCATTCTGGGACATGTGGCAACTGGCAAAAACTATAAAAGCGTGTAATACGAGTAGCAATCTATTTTGCGGTAATCAAACATCTTACTCTCATAACATATTTCGGACTGTGTTTGTCAAATAAGATTAGTTTATTACATTATACTGTACTAGATAAACCAGGTTTGGTAAAAGGCCGCGCAAAAAATGTTTTTTTTTAAAGACTCCATTTTCATTCATTGTCGATTTAAGTTGTTGGTATGTGATATAATTTGAAGGTAGAAAAAGAATGTACTCGTAGTACCTACATTTATTTGACAATGGCACACAAACACGCTAAAAAGACAAGAAGAAGAATAATTATGTACTAGAAGATATATAAATAATACATTTCTTATATTGACAAGGCTCGAAATGCTTGGCATAGTGCTTGTCTTAATACCGATCCCCAAAACACCTTTCGGCAAAACGGCAGTGGGACGGGCCTCTGTGCGAGTTGACACGGAATTATCTATTACATACGTGCTCAACCTCCACAGGTCGTGCTCGTCTCTTAGCTGTTTCAAAATGGGAATCAGGTCTTTGGCTGCAAGCACATCCATCTTACAATACCGGTACACTTATGGATCCTGTAACTTTCCGTATTGCCACTTCTTCGGTTGGGTGCAAGATGCTGCGCCTCTCACCAGCCGGTGCGGTGCGGCTGTAGATCAACTTGGTTTTCACGGACTTTCGTGCACAAGGTCCGACGGTATGACTCTTGTCCCTTGGGAAATGGGTAGGCCTTTGGTGTGGGACGCTACCTGCGTCGTCTGATACTGGTCTGGAACAGTTGAGTTCCCTATAGACCGTTTGTAACGATCCTTAGGTAATTTGACTGATTCCTTTGTACATAGTTAGTTAGTTTAATTGTACATTTTATTGAATAAAGATTTATTAATTAAAAAAAAAGGTATTTTTTTTACACAGCGCCATCTAGCCCCAAACTAAGCATAGCATGGGAACTAGGTTACGGATAGAAAACTTAAATACTTTTGTGAATACAAACGCACTACATAATACAACACCCAAACACAGCACAAATATCTATATTCATCACACAAATGTTTGTACTGGGTGGGAATCGAACCCAACAGCAACAAAAGCCTACAGCGCAGAAGGCAGCAATTTATGCAGTAAGTATGTAACGCAAGGAGTTAATTTATTTTGACTTTATATATCGCAATTTGTAACCTTCACACGTTACATCACATGGCTCAACAATCTCTGCTGAAATTGGGTCTCCATTTCGTATTTGTAGATACAAGCAGCTGTTGATCCATAGGATGTCATACCTGTATTGCGCTGCATGCTGGCCTCACATGATCTGCGGGGAGCATTGTTCTCCAGGCCGGACGCAGAGCTTAGAGATAATACTATAGCATCGTGTTCTGTACATGTAATTATAATATACTAGCTAGCTGCTTGTAGCCATCGCTTTGCTGCGGCAAAATAAGTAAAACGGAATGGCTGTTCCTAGTTCCGGTAATTCTCAAATGTTATGTCTAGATCATATTTATTATACTATTAGGTAAATAGTATGTAGAATAAAGAAAACCTGGTGCTTATTTGGTTGGTAGTAGGCATAAGTAACATTGAATTTCGCATAACACAAAAAAAAATATTTCGAATTCTCAGCGTGTGGTCATTCACGGGTGGCTGCATTCCTTTGTGAGGTTTGGTCGCAGGGCCGTTTTGTACGGACATTGCAGGCTAGAATTACCTGATTGCTTTGAAAGGCCGTCGTCGGTCCTAGGTACCTACTGCCACTGGTAATGGTCGTCAAAGAGCCATGTCAGACGCCTATGGCGGCGGCTCGTAAGGTCATACACGAGGGTTGTTACACAGCGTACACGAAAAATCTCAAACACGCTTATTTTTTCACTTATTTAAATTATAAAGATTTTAGATGCACAGAGTTTAGCCCTATTTCACTCTTTAATATGAATACTTTCTGAAATGTATTTTTTTTTTAAATAAGCATTAAAATTATAATAAAATCACATACTAAATTTTAACTGGATTGGATCAAAAGAAAATATATCTGCAGACAAAAAGATTTGCCCCATGTCACTTCTATCAGAGGAAGAATCTCAAAGTTTTTTTATAATTACCATTCAAAGATACTACATATCTACATGCACAACGTCAACTCAATCGAGTGAAACTAAAGATGTTTCATGAAAATTTCAAGACTTTTTCCTCATTTCACCCTTTTAGAGGAATTTTACGAAATACATGATGAATATCTTGATAGTCTTTGAAACACAAACATGTAGTACATAAAACATTTGAAGTTAATTGAATTATAAAGATTTTAGATGCATGTTTTGCCCCATTTCACCCTTTAATAGTAAGATATTCTGAAGCATATTTTATAAATGTTATTGCCAAATCTAAGGCCACTACAATTAGAAGGGGTGTGCCGCAAGGCTCAATCCTGGACCAATATTTTTTGTGATATTCCTAAATGACCTCATCAATTTCATAAATAGCACCGCCCCGAATATTGGGCTAATAATCTATGCTGAAGACACTAATGCAGTGATTCCAGCAAACAGTTTGCATAAACTCAAAATCAAGATCAATGCTGCTCTGTTGGCTTTTAATAAGTGGTTCGATGCCAATAATCTTAACCTTAATATTAATAAAACATGTGCCTTATTGTTTAAAACAACCAGCCACAATAGCGATGAAAGTGACCGCTTTAATGAAGACGTGCATGTTACTTTCTCAAATAGCATCATTTTTTTAGGCGTCCAAATAGATGAACACTTAAACTGGAAAAAAGAAATAGAAGCTATAGAAAATTCAATTAGTTCCGCTTGTTACGCTCTAAGAAGCTTGAGGGAGGAGGTAACAATCAACCAATTAAAATTAGTATATTATGCCCTGATAGAATCAAAAATTAGATATAGCATTAAATTCTGGGGAGGGAGCTACGCCTACAATATGAAAAAGGCCTTCATAATGCAAAAACGCGCAATTCGAACTATAGTTAGAATACCTCAGTGGGAATCATGTAAAGAGCATTTTAAAAATCTTAATATACTTACGGTTCCCAGTCTGTATATATTAGTAACTGTAAGTGATATTGTTAAAAACCCATATCGCTACGAAACGGCTGAGCAAAGACTAAAACGCCTTACTACTAGACGAAAAGATATTGGGACACCGTATTGTCCAAGACTAGAGATAGTGAAGCATTGCTGCAGATACCAAGCTGTCAGATTATTTAACTGCTTACCAATTAAACTGAAGACAATAGACAGTCCGAATTTGTTCACTTCTGAATTGAAAAAACTTCTGCTCGAAGGGTGTTTTTACTCTATTGATGATTATTGTTATTATGACGCATGAATAATATTAATATTAATTAATTGAATTGTATTTTTCTATGTTTAATTTATATTTGTGTACATTTTTGTTTTAAGTTTAAGAGTTTTCAGACACGATTGTATAATTGTTTATGAATAAATAAAATATGAAATAAATATATATGAAATAGGCATCTAGTTATATTAAACACAAATAAAAAAATTACAACTCGATCGGATCAAATAAATATTTTTAATATGAAAGTATCACCCCGTTTCACCTTTTTTTTTGTGCAAAATATCCAAGTTTTTTTTCATAAAAATAATCAAACATTTTAAAGTTATTTCAAATACATATACTAAATTTCAACTCAATCGGATTATAAATAAAGATTTTACAAACAAACTATTTTTCCCCATTTCACCCCCTTATTGGAGGAATTTCCTCAAATCCGTTCTTAGTGAGCACCACCTAGTTATTGCAATGAACACCCTGGCAAAATTTCAAGTCCGTAGGTCTTACAGTTTCGGCGCTAGCGTGACCATACCTACCTATTACGTCAGTGGTAAATCGATTTTATATATATTAGACTAGCTTTTACCTGCGTCTTCGTCCGCTTATTGGTTTTTTGTAATAGGCGCAAGTATTATTTTATTATAAATACTTATATATAGGTATTTGTTAAATATTTGGATAAATTTTAACGATTAGCTGCAAACACGCACACCGAGAGTTCTGATCCTCATTTCCAGGCAAAAAATGCAGGTTTTTTGAAGCCTTATTTGCCGGTCCCACTCACGTTTGGCTACATTTTTTTATTTATTTACCTCAAAGTAAGCATTATACTCACAGCAACGTTTAATATAATGTGTAATTATGTAAATATGTTTATTAACAACAATTTTAAAAACCTAAAATATGCCATAACTTGTTTCTTGAGAGCAATCTACCAACAAATGTTCAAGTGCCTATCATGTGTGGTTTCAGCGAAATGCAACATTGTACTCCGAGCTTTGAACCCCATTTTAAACCCCTCAGGATACAAATTTTCAAAATTACTTTCTTAGCAGGCGTCTGCGCACCAAGACAAATATGCCCTCGAAATTTAAAGTATGTATAACCAGCGGTTTAGGCTGTGCGTTGTATCTAGTTGATTCAGTCAGTAAGTCAGAACTTTTCCTTCCTTTTCCCGCTACGTCCATTTTCCGGTTCGTCAATTAGCCCGCTATGTCCTTTTACTGCTGTTGTAACGCACACTGAAGGTTTCGACCCACATTTAAAGGCAAAACAATGCCCGTTTTATGCAGTTAGTTCTGAAGCCTCAGTGTGGTCCGACTCACGCTTGGCCAGTTTTTATAATTTTTTAGTATACTTTGAAAAAAGCACTATAATCAAACCAAGATTTAAAAAGATAAGTATTACCGTTTTTATGTCAGAGCTATAATAACAATTTAAAATAACGTTCCTTCTATGGGGACCACCTTTTATTTTCATTTCTTTTTATTGTATGATAATATTTCAGGTTATTTGGTGTGATAATACATATTGTCTAAAAATTTCAACCTGCTACCTGGTGCAGTTCAAAAGATACAGCTCTTTGAAGGCCGTTTCCTTAAATATTTGACCGCCTACTTTTTAATTTTGAAAATTATAAAAAAACTCTGAAATACGCCATTGCTTATTCTTTATTTGCAATCTACGGTTTCAGAGATATGTAAAATTTCACTCTGAACTTTGAACCCTATTTGAACCCCGAATTGGATTGGGTGCGAATTTTCGAAATTCCTTTCTTAGCGGACGCCTACATACCAAGATAAATATACCCTCCAAATTTCAAGTCTATACGACCAGCGGTTTATTCTGTGCGTTGTATCTAGTTGAATCAGTCAGTCAGTCAGTCACTCAGGACCTATCATTTTATATATTAGAAATAGAACAAGATGTCACGTGACTCGTAGTCAAATTGAATTTCCAGTTAGCTAGTAGACATTTATGCATGTTAGGTACGTTCTGGAGCGAAACTAATTGATTGCCATTTGCTCTGTTGGCTGAACAACATACTCAGATCAACATCTCGCTTGTAGGCCCCGCGTAAACTCAATGTTTGTTAGATATCGAAGTAGCACGAAACGCACAGGGCCCGTATTCACTATGACAAAACGTATCTTAACGCGCCCGCGTTACGATATCTGCAAGGGATCATCGTATTGAAATATCGTAACACGGGCGCGTTAAGACACAACTGGTCATAATGAATAAGGGGGCTGAGCGTGTTGCGGTCCGTCTACGATAAATCTGATTTTAAGCTAGCTTACGCCTGGGACTTACTCATCTTGTCATCCCATGGGAATAATATATGTATACTTTCTTATTGCACCCCTATACCACTATAATTCAGATGAAACCCAATGCTGAACACAGGTCGCTCAAACCACTACAAACAGTGATATTAAGCCGCCTCTATCCTCATCATAACTCTCGTCAATGACGGTTAACAATATACTCCCCATGGTGATCACGGCATTCGCTTGCCAGGTCTATAGTGATAAAAGGTAAATATTTCATGAGTAAAAATAAGAGCCGCTACCGCTACAATTTCAGAAGCCTGTACGCCAAATAAAATTATGCACAAACCTTGCATGCACGAACATGCTTCTCAAAACCTGGTTGTAAATTGAACATAGCCCTATGTTCTATTAAAATAAATGCCTTTATAACCTGACTAACATGTAAGTTACCTACGTGGTACCTACACACAAACATATTTCTGATATTGGCTTATTTCCCATTCTACTTTCTGTCTGCCGAGATCCATTCTACGAGTATTACCTAGCAATGACAGCATTGCTTATTTAAATCTGTTGACATTTGGAATTGTTTCTAATAACAAGATATTGTTTTCAATAGCTTCATTATATTTTTTTTGAACTACGGAGAAGTTCTTGGCCCTCATCTCACCTGGTTACAAGTTAAGATTTCAATTTCCAATGTCTATATCAGAAAACACGTCTCGTTCGACCGTCTTTTAAATGTTGTTGAATTTATCCATACCAACAACTAAAAAGTACTTTAGGGTTTCCCAAACAATTGGCAAGCAAAGTTGTTAAAAATCTTTTCAAGCTTGTGCGTTGCCATAACTTTTCACCACATTTAAGTAATAGGTAGGTACTCATAGGTAGTACCTACGCGCGCAACGCTTTCAATTATTTCTTAGTCTTTTGAATCGGAGGTAGAAGTTAGTAACTTTATCCTAACCTTTGTATGGCTTTCTGAAGGAGCCAGTACAAGGAAAAACATAGCTAAATTACTTTCTCATAAACTTTACGTACTTTATGTTATTGCATTTATCAGGTTTCTCTCAGCAATAGCTCTCACCGTTTCCAAAATGGCGATCTTCTTTTATTATTGATAATCTTCGTTGGAATATTACCTTTAGCAAAATAAACGATTGGTTTATTTCGTTTTCAGAAATAGAACAAATAAATTCATTTATTTACACAACCAACACTATTTTCAAAGGAAAAAGTCGGGTTAACTTAGAATCGTTGTAAACGGTCTAAGTAACGGTCTAACTAAGGCAGATAAGTTATAGGAAAATATTATTATTTTCAATTAGTGTACTTCCTGGAGTAGTTTGTTATCTGCCTCAGGTAGGTACATGATGATATATAAGTTAGGCATATTTAGGCAAAAGGCCAATAATACTGTTATCAAAGTTTTTTAAACATTTTCGGCCTTATTACAAAACGAAGTTTAAAGTTAGTCTAGGTTTAAACCTGGTACTAAACCAAGGTCTAAGATAAACGTTATTACAAAACGAAGCTTAAGCACTAAACCATGCTTCGTCTATGGTCTAAAGATAAACCTGCCAGACCCCTAGTTTATCTTAAGTACTAAACTCAAAATTAATAACAACAAACAAACGTCAATCAAGATATCAAGATATCGAATTTCGTTTTGCGTTGCGAATATTTTTGTAGTGAATTATGTCTTACGAATTAAAATGGACATTAACAGCATTGGACTGATGGATTCGGAAAATCTCAATATTCTGCAGACGACCCAATACTCGTCATCGAGTAAACCACTTTGAAATGAGTGATGAAGAATTCCGATACAAGTATAGGTTTACAAAACGCTTCGGCGCAAAAATCTTGGACCTATTCCGCGAGGATTTGTCACATGATCTTCGAGGCAGCCCCCTTAGTCCAGAAGTTCAAGTAGTTTGTGTGTTACGCAACAGGGTCGCAACGAAGTAAGTGCTACCTACATACTATGCTTATTATACTAGGTACTTTGTAATGTTAAATATCTAATTGACTAATACGTGTTGTTATATCATTCGTAGATTCAAGATGATAGGTACTGCTGATTTGCATGGTGTATATCAACCGGTAGTCAGCAAAACTTCACTGGTCGACTTCTATCAACAGGTTCATTGCTGGATATGGATACCACAAAATATATAAAACAACCTATAATACTTACCATGCCTTATTCCAAAAACAAAATGAATGCTTGTGTTTTCTTATTATTTTATACTAGCTTATGCCCACGGCTGCGCCCATATCACATGGGCGCCCCGAATAAAAAAGGAGCCTATATCCCTACCCTTATGCTAAATTTCATAAACAAACAATTCAATGTCTGATAATTCTTGGTCAGAAGTTTTGCAGGCTCAGAATTTAGAAAGTGCCACCCAATCCTTTTATCATTATATTTACAACATTTTTGATCAAAGTGTCCCTAAAAAGCGACGCTCCAAGACACTGTGTAGACGCTTTCCCGTTTGGTTCTCATCCGACATAATACATGACACCAAGCGTAAATTAAAGCTACACAAAACCTGGAAGCGTTCAAAATCTACAGACGCCTTCCAAGAGTTTTCCAATCTTAGGACCCAACTCAAAACTAGTATTATTAATGTATATCAGGATTACACAGCCATGATTGAAGGCAGCATCGGACTTGACCCTCGGAAGTTCTGGCAGCATATTTCAAGTTTGAGGTCTAAGGGTGGGTTTGAGCCTTCTATATCATACCAAGGTTCTACTCATTCGGGACCAGATGCAGCACAAGCGTTTGCAAGCTATTTCTCCTCAGTTTTCTTACCTGAAATACCTCAGCTAGATATAAGGAGCATAAGTGATAAGTCGGCAAATAGCAATGATGTTAATATTCTAAATATTACTTATCGTGACGTCATTGAATGCATAAACAAGCTGAAGCCGAGCAGCTCCCCTGGTCCAGACAACTTGCCACCTGCTTTGCTTAAAGATGCTAGAAAATTGTTGGCCGGTCCACTCTGTCACATTTTTAATTTAGGACTTAATACTGGAACGTATCCCACTCAATGGAAGGTATCCAGAGTTACGCCCATACCAAAGAACTCTAAAACGTCTACGGTGGAGGAGTTCCGTCCGATTGCGATTTTGTCTGCGCCGGCCAAGGTTTTCGAGAATATTCTCCATCGTTACGTATATTCTCAGGTGAGCAAATATTTATGTGACGAGCAGCATGGGTTTAGGAGCAAGAGGTCTGTTGAGACTAACTTGTTAACCTTCACCGAATACATATCTGCCTGCGTGGACCGAGGATCCCAAGTTAACGTCCTTTACTTTGATTTCCGGAAGGCGTTTGATAGGGTCAATAATGACCTTCTTCTGTCAAAACTTAGTGCTATCGGTTTTGCCCCTCGTCTGCTTCGGCTTCTTGCTGACTACCTGCGTGACCGCCAGCAGTTTGTAAGACTTGGCATGTACGAGTCACATCCCTATCACACGCGCTCCGGAGTCAGTCAGGGTTCGACACTGGGGCCCCTATTATTCTTGCTTATGATCAATGATCTCCCGTCAGTTGTGTCGCACGCCCGATGTCTATTTTATGCTGATGACCTAAAGCTCTATTTTGAGGTAAGATCTGAAGCAGATTGTAGGGCGTTGCAATCCGATATCAACGCAGTTCATGAGTGGAGTTTCACCAATAAAATGGAGTTTGATTCGGATAAATGTTACGCGATGACTTTTGGTCGAAAGTGGCATCCAATCACATTTTCCTACATGATTAACAACGTAATTATACGCAGACAAAATTTAATCAAGGATTTGGGAGTCACCTTCGACCAAAAGCTCACCTTTCATGACCACATGGCGGAGCTGGCCAAGGAATCGTTTAGGCGTATGGGATTCATACTCAGAAATGCTCGTGACTTCTGCACTGAGCACGTCATTAATTTAATCTTTTGCGCGCTTGTCCGAAGCAAGCTGGAGTCTAGTGCCTCAGTGTGGAATCCATACGAAAGCACACAAGATTGATGCTCCTAGCCTGAGTAACAAGTTGTGTCAACTTTTAGTCCCGAACAACTACTGCAGAGGAAGGAAACACCGGTTTTTCGCCGTACCACAGACCACAGTGTCGCACGGTAGCTCGAGCCTCATCTCCTCTCCCGCGCATCCTCGCCGCGCTTAACGCTCTGTTGGACGCTAAACCTGAATGTGATTTGTTCACAAATAGCTGGCCACTTATATATATAGTTTCTGTGAACTTGATGTATGACTGTGTGATTAAATTTATTATGTATTTCAAGTATTATTCGTTTGACGCAATTTATTATTAATTATAATATTATTATTTGATAGGCACTTAATTGACATTTGATTTCAATTTATTTAATTATAAGTTTATTTAAATTGTAACTATCTAAAATCTGTCATTATTATTATTTTTTACTTGACGCTTATTTAATTAATATAATTGGTATGTAACCGTTTGAATTAAAGTTAAATAAATAAAATAATAAAAAAAAAAAATGGTAATGGTCAATTGTATGGATTTAATTAAAAAAATTACAAGGCTCTACAACAGTAGGCTCCTTAATAGTTAGGTCAGTGAACCCAATGGTTTTACTTTGACTATGAAGTCATGAGGAGCAGTGTCCATTGTTGCCAAATCCTCGGGGTGAGGGTGAAGGTGGCTTTTCACTACTACCCGTCTGTAATTGTTGCCAAATCCTCGGGGTGAGGGTGAAGGTGGCTTTTCACTACTACCCGTCTGTAATTGTTGCCAAATCCTCGGGGTGAGGGTGAAGGTGGCTTTTCACTACTACCCGTCTGTAATTGTTGCCAAATCCTCGGGGTGAGGGTGAAGGTGGCTTTTCACTACTACCCGTCTGTAATTGTTGCCAAATCCTCGGGGTGAGGGTGAAGGTGGCTTTTCACTACTACCCGTCTGTAATTGTTGCCAAATCCTCGGGGTGAGGGTGAAGGTGGCTTTTCACTACTACCCGTCTGTAATTGTTGCCAAATCCTCGGGGTGAGGGTGAAGGTGGCTTTTCACTACTACCCGTCTGTAATTGCGGTGGCTGGATATATTTGACTTTGCAGTCAATTTCATTCTTTTAAACACTAGTTTCATTTCTACCTCATTTCGGAGTTTTCCAGTTAGCTAGTATTTAGAAGTATTTCAATACAATTTTACGCACCCGATATTTGGAAACCATGACTTCCAATTATTGGTTGTTGACATTATCAACGCGTGCTGATAATGCACGAGTTCCGCGAGCTCATACAATACATTTGCAGTGAAGAGTTGCCTATACAAAAAAAAACTTGCAAGCAAGCATGTTTCCTGGAACGATTTACACCCCAATGTCACGCATAAGACCAGGTAGAGTCGGGGTTGGCCGTATTGGTTCTGTCATTTGGTCACTACGCAGGTCAGCGGGTTGTACGGAAAATAAAACAACACTCTCCTTGCACTCAATAAGAAAATAAGGCATCAACGATGTCCAATACAAAAAAAAAAGTGAACACGGATTATTGGTCGTGCATTATCGGATCGTACATGATTGGGTGTGCATTATTGTCTCTCAAATTTCCGATATGAAGATAACTGACATTGACTGATGCCATAAAATTGTGCTAGACGTTAAGATACGATCGAAATGAACGAATTAATACATTTTTTGTACCGATATTTTCATATAATCGATGGATTTTATTTTTACTGCCGCTGTGGTCTAGTGGTTCAACCCACCGATTTCAGATCCAGAGGTCCCGGGTTTGATCCCATGGGGAGTACAATATATTGTGCTTGGTTTGGTTGGTGGTAGGACTTTATTGAAGTCCGCCTGGCTAGCTACCACCATCTTACCTAATTCTGTCGCCATAATAACAATTGTAAAATTGTTGTGTTCCGGCATTCAGAGGTAGGATAGCCAGTTCCTCAGTTTGTTGAGGATTCCGGGTGAAGTGCGCCTCCACCTTCGGCCTTATCTCAACTTGTTACCAGGTGAGATGAAGGCCAAGCGCTTCTCCGTCGTACAATAAAAAAAACCATGTTCCATCTCTGGTACTAAGTCAACCTTCGTTAAACCATAATGTGTAATAAGATCACCGTTTAGACCTGATACCAGCTTTAGTACCGGTTCAAACCTAGACTAAGTAGTTCGGTAAACCCGAACTACTTAGTCTAGGTTTGACTAGGTTTGAAGCCTGGTTTAAAGTATTTTTTTTAATAAGACCGTTTACTTTAGAATTATATTAATTAACTCGCCTGGGAGCTGATTGTAATTTAATGCTCATTTTTTTTACACGTTTCAATTTCTATTTCTTTCAGTTCAAGATGAAAGAATTTAAAATTCTTTTACATTTCGTAGGTTATATCTTTATATCGGTATTAGCTGTGTAACAAGACGAGCAAACGTCCGCGTCAGCCGTATCGCTGTCGTTGTGTGCTGTAAGTGAATGCGCCGCGTCCGCGCCACAGGTCACGGGTTCGATTCCGGCGTCCTCGGTTTCGCGGATTAGATGGCCAAGGGAATATCGTAACAGTGCATGTTCAGTGGACAGCGCGTCCCAAAAGGATCTCATCACATCTGAATGTTGCCGACGATTGAAGTTACAAATAAACGAGTCGCAGAGTAAATGAATATTATTGAAGGAGTTACCTGCTTGACCATCCGTTCTCAATTCGATGATTCGGTTAGGTTCACTATTCAACCGGCTGTAGTTAATTATATAACTGGTGAATTACCTATCGCGAAGATAGATGCTGCGCGTTTGGAATATTTTAATAATTCTATTGGCGGATTATAATCACGCCTCGTCTGCAAGTGTTGACCTAATCTTAGGAGCAGAATTGTTCGCTCAAATTCTAGATCCAAAGTCAATGTCCCGAAATGCCGATGAGCCCGTGGCGATTAAAATCTCTTTAGATTACGTAATAATCGGCCGGGCCCCGGTACTTGAATACACTTGTTCTATTGTTCGATCGTATTGCACGTTGGAAACGACAAATCTTTGGAAAATTGCAAGAATCAGTTTATTTCAATTGGAAGAGGTACCGAATGTACCCATTTGCCAAACAAAGGAAGAAATAGCTTGTGAAAACTATTATTGCGACACAACCTGCCGCAAATCTGCTCAAAAGCGCTCATCTGTCGTGAGGCCCGTTACATGGTTTCGTTGCCGTTCAAAGATGATGTTTCTTTATTAGTCTCCGCACACACGCGTAAGCGAACGGGTGTAGAAATCAACATGTCTACATGAATGGGGCTTTAGGTGAACATGCAATGGATGCACTCTCAATACCTACTAACTGCCTGGACCTATCAACGATGAGTAAGTCGACGGTAACCGTTGGTGGTAAAACCACAACTAGCTCAGTTTTGTGTGCCAGCGAGAACAATAACAAAACAATGGCAGAGGTCGTTCAGACTGATAGGGAATAGAAACCGGAACATCCAAGCCAGAAGTGGATCGAAGATCGAAGAGAAAATAAGACAGAAGGTATCACTGGAAAAGCTGTAATAAATCCTTATGATAACTTCAAGCCAGCTGATGTTAAAATCCCGTTATTTATCTCAAATGTTCACAAGGATACCTCAGAATGTGACATTATAAAATACATTTATTCAAAAACAAATGAATATTTTCTACTTCAAAAAATCAAAATGAAAAATGAGCGAAACTATAATGTTGGTTGTTTGACATAAATTGGATAAGTACCTAATTGACGAGATTTGGCCTACTGTCGTTACATGCCGTCGCTTTATGCCGTACATAATTAGACTACAGGATAAAGAAATACCTACATCTAATAATGGATAGTACAACATTAGTAACATATAACTGTAAAAGCATAAAACGCTCAGTGGAAGTTGTGAAGCAACTGTGTAGCTATGCAGATATAATAGCGTTACAGGAGACTTGGTTGCTGCCGAACGAGCTGCCGTACCTGGCGGGCATCGACGAGTGCTTCGGGGCCACGGGCACCTCAGCGGTGAACATCGAAGCCGGAATCCTCAAAGGAAGGCCTTTCGGCGGTGTCGCGCTGCTCTGGCGAAAGTCTATGTTTCCGTTTGTGTCAGTTGTACGGTACAACTGACCCGCCACGGTACCCGCGACTTACTGCTATTCGGCTTACAACCAACGACCGACCAGTGCTCGTTATCTGTGTATATATGCCTACAGACTGTATCGAGAACCTGCCTTTGTTTACAGACTGTCTAAGTGCTATAAGTGCAATAATAGACGAAAATAGTGTTGAATCCGTTTTTATTCTCGGAGACTTTAATGCACATCCCGGTGAGAGTTTTTACAGTGAATTAATGGATTTTTTGGCTGAACAAGACTGGACCTGTGTTGATATCAGTAAGCTAACCTTGTTATCAGATACTGTCACTTTTAGAAGCGAAACGCACGGTTGCTTGCGGTGGCTAGACCATTGTCTGGGGGGGAAAAAGGCGAGAACCAAATTAATGAGTATCAATACCTCTGTCATACTCATTTCAGGGACATTGACTTTCCGACCGAATTACAAAATTGTTGTGGTAAACAATGTAATGATGATAGTCATAAACATTAATACATACATATACATTACATATACATACACAACATAATTAATAACTTATATAGCAATATGATTAATATTCTAAGTACTGCGGCTGTTTCTACGAGTTTTGTAAAAGTAAGTAATAGAAGAGCCAAGAAAATGGTTGCAGGGTGGAACCAGCATGTGAGCGACTCTTACTCGTATGGGAAGCAGAATTTTAAGGCATGGGTGTGGTATGGGAAGCCCACGTGTGGTCCCATTTTTGAATCCATGACTCATGCGCGAAAAATATTTAAGACAAAGTTGAAATGGTGTCAATACCATCAGGAACAGATTAAAATAGACTTGATGGCAAAACACCATTGTAACTCTGATTTCAAAAACTTTTGGAAATGCACTAATAAACTTAATGTTCGGCCAGGCATACCTTTAAGTGTTGACGGTACATCTAACCCTAAGGAGATCGCCAATGTTTTCAAACACCACTTTTCGGTACAGTCGCCTTTGGGATCTCCATGTCAGAGTGTCAATGCTGAGACCTGGAAATCCGGGATTTACACAATAATTCTCGCTAAAGACATACGTGCTGTTATAAATATAATGACAAGAGGGAAGTCACCAGGTCATGATGGTCTCAGCATTGAACACATTAAACATGCAGGTGTCCACCTGTCTAGGCTGGATATGCTGTACGGTTTCTATCTGAGCCATTCGTACCTCCCACCGGACTTGATGAAGACTCTGGTGGTACCTATTATCAAGAGCAAGAACTGGGGATGTGTCTGACAAGAATAACTACCGACCCATTTGTTTGGCTACTATATTCGCGAAAGTAATTGACAGTGTGCTTAACTCCTACTTAAATAGGCATATCAAAATGACGCTCAATTCGGGTTTCGACCTGAATTATCCACGGAGTCGGCCATTCTAAGCTTGAAACATACTGTCAAGTATTACACAGACAGACAGACTCCAGTCTATGCCTGCTTTCTAGACTTGTCTAGGGCCTTCGATCTGGTCTCATATGATCTGTTATGGAAGAAGCTAGAGGAGATAGGGTTGCCGCCAGAGTTGATATCAAAATTTCGTTTTTGGTATCTTAATCAAGAAAACCAAGTGAGATGGGCTGGCGAGTTTTCGGACGCGTACGGCTTGGAATGCGGGGTGCGGCAGGGGGGGTTAAGCTCACCCTCGATTTTCAATATGTATGTGAACGCACTGATTGAGGAACTTAGCAGCACGCGTGCCATGTCGGAGGTGTGTGCATGAACAACCTGAGCTATGCTGATGACATGGTGTTGCTGGCTCCCTCAGTTAGTGCACTCCGAAAACTAATTGCCGTATGTGAGTCATATGTAGCCTCACACGGGCTTGTTTATAATGTGAAAAAGTTGGAGTTTATGGTTTTCGGGGCGGTTACCAAATGTCCCAGCTTTGTTCCTCCTATAACTCTAAATGGTCATCCCCTTAAAAGGGTGTCGCAATTTAAATACCTCGGACATTTGGTAGCCGAAAACCTGCAAGACGACGCCGATATGGAACGGGAACGCAGAGCATTGTCAGTCAGGGCCAATATGCTGGCCCGCAGGTTCGCACGGTGTACGGACGCTGTTAAGATTACTATCTTTAAGGTGTACTGTACATCCATGCACTCTGGGAGTCTGTGGTTTCAGCATACACAAAAGCTCTTACAATGCTTTGCGGGTCCAATTCAATAATGCTTTTAGGACGCTGTTGCGGCTCCCGTGCTTCTGTAGTGCTTCTGGTATGTTCGCCGATACGCGCACAGATACTTTTGATGCCATCTGGCGGAAAAAGACTGCCTCACTACTAAACAGAGTGCGCGTGAGCAGCAACAGCATCCTAAAATAAATAGCAAACAATGATGAGTGTCCTCTGTTGTGGAAGCTCTCCCAGAGGACAACATCTGTTTTAGTTATAAAGTATTAACCCATAAAATGAAGTTTTTCTTACTAACACTGTGGACTATATTGTCTGAATAAAGAACTTTTTATTAATTTATTTATTTACCACATCAATACATCTATCCTTACAGGCTAATAACCTAGTACAATAGAGTAGTCATCAAATTTGTAATCCACATGTCAAAAATAATAATAATAATTAATCACAATACAAAACAAACAAAAACAAAGTTAGTCAATAATAAATCATAGTCAAAATCACATATCTAATAATAACAAATTCATAATCAAAATCAAATACAGTATCACAGTAATTATCTATCGTAACATAAATAATACGTTGTAGCCCCTACGAACTCGCTCTGGGAACAGTAGAACACGTCGATAATCTCCGCCACTCGATTCAGTGTTTGTATGGTGCGTGTTAGTGGCGCTCTGCTAAGCAGGTTCGTCCTTCCTCGAGGCACTACAAACAGAGGCTGCCTTCTCCGCCCTACGTACTCGTCTGGCACGCCCAGCCTCATCATCTCTAAGATGGTCGGGTTAGTTACGATCCCCCGGAACACCTTAACTACATACACTGTAAGCGCCACATCCCTCCTAATTTCCAGCTTGTTGTATCCAACCATACCCAAAACGAATAAGGTTGGATACATCAAGGGATAAAAAGGATATACGCCGTATGTCTTCCAATAAAGATATCGCGTAAACTTGTTCTGTATGAACTCCAACATGAGGCTATATTTAGCTTCATGCGGAGCCCACACAGACGATGCGCTTTCCATCTGGCTTCTTACCAGCGCATTATATATTGCCGTCAGAGCCCTTAAGTTTGTGAAACCGTTTGCTCGGCGTAAAATGAATCCTTAAATTATGTACGCCTTTTTACAAACGGTAATAACATGGACTCTGAACCTCAACTCTGTGTGCAGACGAACACCAAGATCTCTCACCGATTCCACCCTCTTCAACTGCGCTTCCTCTATCTCATAGTTGTAGTGGAGTGGGGCTGTTGCTCTACTGAATGTTATAATGGAACATTTGTTCACATTAAACTGCAACTGGGTTTTCCGGCCCAACTCCACTATCCTATCCACGTCTTGTTGGAGACGCAATGTTTCTCCTCCTTTATTGGGAGGATAGGCTTGAGGTCGTCTGCGAACAAAAGACATTTGGCTGCCGTTACAACTTCGGGTAGATCGTTGATCATAACGATAAATTCCAGCAGCCCTAAGTTGCTGCCCTGGCTGACACCTGTTCTCGTGAGGTACGGTTCGGATTTGTGTCCCGCGTACTCCACATACTGCCGCCTGTCCTTCATGTAGCTATTGAAAAACTGCAACAGCTTAGGGGTGCAACCAATCGTCGCCAGCTTTGTCAATAAGATGTCATTATCGACCAGGTCAAAAGCTTTTTTAAAAGTAGGTTATCAAAGTAGGCGACGTCGACTTGGACCCCTGCGTCCACGTTCGGGAGAATGAACGACATCGAGTTGAGGAGGTTGCTGGTTGTGCTGCGGCCTGGTCTGAAGCCATGCTGAGCATCCGAGAGATGAGTCGAAATTTTCTGCTGCATGCTGCGTTGCACCGCCGACTCGAACACTTTTGCTGGGGTTAAAGGATTGCAACGGGTCTGAATCCACTTACCTCCGAGCCACCGTCACCTTTGGGTATGGGGATCACCCGGGTAAACCTCCAGCGTTCCGGGAAATATGAGCTTTCCAAGCATAGGTTAAATATATGGCCGAGTGGATCCGCTAGAACCCTACGACAGTCCCTCATTATAAACACGGGTATCCCGTCTGGGCCTGCAGACTGTTTTGGCTTAAGTTGTGAGAGTGCCGCCCATACCGCTGCTTGTGTCAGCCGCTGCACGTGAACGCGCGAGCTCCCAGCGGTGCCGTATACCGAAAGAAAAAACTTAGCGAATTCCTCGGCACATTCTGCTTCGGGGAGTGTACTACCATCCTTAGTAATTTTATTTCGGTCCACTGCACCCCGTTTTCTCTAACATAGTTCCAGAACGCTTTCGGGTCCTCCACTAGTCGGCTCTGCATTCGCTCCTGATGCTGTAGATGCTCCGTGTGTATCATATCCTTGACCATGGCTCTTGAATCTGAGAAGGCCTGGTAGTTCTCCTTGGACCCCCTCGTCTTGTACAATTTATGCAGCCTGGCCTTGTGCTCTATTTCTCGAATGATACCCAAGGTGCGGAAACTTAGGATACGGTGGGTACACCGTAGAGATATAGTTACCGAAGGTGGTAACCTTGGGTAACTATATCTTGAATTTACCTTACCTGTACGTTTTTTAGGTACACATTTGTCAAAGATCTCATTCAAGATATCATAAAAACAATCTAAAGCGTCTTCTGGCTCTTGGACCCTATCTCTAACAATTAAAAGTAATTAGAAGCCTCTGACAGTAATTGTTTAAAGTTACCACTCAGAAGCTACAAATTTTGTGAGAGAACATAAATGTTTATTGATTAATTATTATAATACCTGAGCCATCCGGCCCACAGCCAACATACATTACAATACAGCTGCCGTGCCGTGAATAGTACACATTCCTGTTTTTGCTGTTGGAAGCTCGACTCGGATATTTTATAATTTCCAATAACAAAATGGCAATCCGCATTTTGGGATGAAGTCATCCGTAGGTTATTTTTTGATTGATATATGAGATAAACTTGTGAAACTCTCCATCGTGCACCTAGGTATACTAAAGCTTCGTACAAGTGCATAATAATAATTAATAAATATTACAGGATTCATTCCATTGACATTAATTCCACAGTGCCAACAAGCCCCAAACTAAGCATAGCTTGTAATATGGGAACTAGATTACGGATAGAAAATTTAAATACTTTTTCTAAATACATACGTACTGTATTCATCACACAAATGTTTGCCCTGGGTGGGAATCGAACCCACTGCCTACATCGCAGAAGGCAGAGTAACTATCAACTGAGCTATGATGCTTGTTAAACATCTGCTCTAATATCATAAGGAAGAAGGATAAGCTTTTTTGTTCGTTTTAATAAACTAACAAAAATAGTAGTAGTAGTAGTAGTAGTAAGTAGGTACCAAGCAAATAGATAACTACTTCATTAATGAAATAAACAAAAAACACACTAACAAATAAATGTACCTACCTACCTAACATCATTACGTACCTACACAATAAGTCATAAAAAAATTACCTACGCGTATCAATAAGTATGTGTGGGCTAAAAAGGTCGCTGTCTCAGCATTCAATTGCGCCGGGGTTAACGGTGCAACGCTGGTTTTCAGACAGGCAGGACCCAGTTTGGGAGTGACTACATCACGAGAACCAGCCATGATAGCCATGCATACATACTATATCTAATAATTCTATAAACTATTATCTATAATCATAACAAAAAAACATATACAGATGAGTAATTATAACATTCATACATCATGACAAGAATTTAAGAATTGATGTCGCGTCTGTGGTCGAGTCATCATTAAACTCGACCACAGACGCAACACAACAATAATGTTGTTTGAGTGTTCATTTGTTGATTTTGTAATGGTGAAGGAAAATAACCTATAGAATTCATTGCATCGCGTGCGCTGCGAAAACTAATAATCCTAGCTAATTATTCAAATCGGACATTCAAAAGATGTCGTGAATAAAAGTATCAAAGCTATGAATAATAGCTATTCAGCGTGGCAATGCAGCCAGTGTCTTGGGCACGCTTCCGTCTGGTACTGGTCTGGAACAGTTGAGTTACCTATAGGCCGTTTGTAACGATCTTTAGGTAATCTGACTGATTCCTTTGTACATAGTTAGTTTAATTGTACTTTTTATTGAATAAAGGTTTATCTATGGATAAAAAAAAAAGTATCAAAGTATAAAAGGTATCATCTATAAATAAAATTAACTTCATTGACTTCATGAAACTTTGAATAATTATCACTGTTATAATTGGCTACGATCATTTTAACTTTTTATTTCTCCTTCCTCCCATTCCCATCTGCAACATTTGTTCGAGTTTAAGATAATCATCGCTTTATAGGCTTTTATATTTTGTTACTTAATAACTTCAAGTGCAACTAAAATAATTATTTTAGCCTTTATATAGGTACCTATGTACAAGGTGAAAGAATCCGTACTTCGCAACAGTAAAATAAGAAAAAAGGAAAGGCTGCGATACCTGGCATACGGGGGCAGAGAACGACAGGGTTCCTAGTTTCTACACGGCCCATCCCGGTTATTCTAAAATCTTATGTCCAGATCCCATTCATTATAAAATATCGTATGTAGAAGAAAGAGACCTGGTGCATTAGGTTGATAGTAGGCAACAAAAGATTTAAATGTTTGGAATTCTCAACGCGTTTGGAATCGCACTTGTCTAGTATTTTTAGCTGGGTCCAATTCGCGGGTGCGGCATTCCTTTGTGAGGTTTGGTATCGCAGCGCCAAACGACAAAGTGCAAAACATTTGCCCCATGTCACCCATGACGTTATCTCACCTCATCAAAGGAAGAATCACAAAGCAATTTTTAAAATTATTAGCATTTCAAAGTCATTAATATTAGATTATATTCGTGTTTCAAAGACTATTGAGATACTCTTAAATAGAGGGATAGTAAAAAAAACATGATAAGTACCATGATAAGTAGTCTTGAAATTCAACATGACTACTTATCATGGTACTTACTATTTTAGAGTATCTTAATAGTCTTTGAAACACGAATATGTACATCCAACACATAGTTAGATTTTTCTGAAATATATTTTGTATCTAAGCAAGCAGTTATAATAAACACACGTAAACTAAATTTCAACTCGATCAGATCTAATAAAAATATATATAATACGATAGTCGATAATACGATACTAATACGCTCTTTTAAGCAATGTTATACACTAATCAATCACACTCGATCGGATATATTTCAAACTTCAAAGAACGGTTATAAGTACATTAAAAAAATCCCCATTTCACCCTTTTAGAGTCTGAATCTCCAAGTTTTTTAATATACAGAATTTTAAAATTATTCCAAATATACATACAAGTTTTGAACTCGCTGTGATTCTCAATACTGTTTTGTCCCATCTCACCCTTTAATAGTCTGTGAGAAGGGCGCAGTCAATCGACCATATTTCGCTACATATTGAAAAGTGAATACAATTTTTTGCAGGTGACTGTACATACGTGGAGGTCGTTGCCTATTATTATCCGATACAGTGTATTTCGTTTCCTTTGTTTTACGTTTTTAATAAACATACAAGATATTTTTCAATCATGAAATCGGTATCTCCTATATTGGTATGCTTAGCCGGACTTTAATTCATTTTCCGTTTGAACACGCTCACGAAGAGCTTTTCAAAATGAATTCCGTATTCTCACAATAAAACACCAACTAACGTTAGCTCCCCGTAAGCACAGCGGTTCAGTATCAGGTCAGAGGAAACAGTCAAAGGAAATGTTGTCTTTTAATAGGTAGACAATTCAAATTTTCATTGAGTGTATTTCCATTGCCTAAAAATATATTTTTTTTATTTAATTAAAAATGATTGGGAAACAAAGCTTTTTGTTTTGAAATGTGAGTCAGAACCCTCAGTGCGCGGTTTCATACTTAACCGGTTTTTAAGCATAGTTGGGTCACAGAGGGAGGAGAGGAGCGGAGGGAGAGGCATGGTGTGCTTTTAGTGGTTTTATATGGAGGCAGCGTGAAAGCCAATCATTATTTTTATTCTTATTTTTGACGGCCATTTTGTTGCCTGTTGTTTTGTATGATTAGTATGTTTTTCAATATTATGTTATCTAGGTCCCATATCACAAATCTTAGTTTGGGGATATATGGTGCTGTTAGAAATTATTGTCCTGTAATGTTCCGTAATGTCATGTAAAGTCCTGTGATGTCCTGTAATGTAATGTAATGTCATGTAATATCCTGTAATGTCATGTAATATCCTGTAATGTTCTGTTATATCCTGTAAAGTCCTTCAAAGTTCTGTAATATATTGTAATATTCAAAATTATTACATGCGAATTATACAGTTACTTGGTAAGATGGATGTCAGGATGGATGCCCCGTCAAACGTCACCATCCTCTTCCAACGCTAGCCGGTTTATGCCGTAGTCACTACGCTTTGCAGGCGCGTTGGTGATCACAGGCTTTTTGTAGGTACTCAAATAGATCCTGCTGCCCATATATATGTTCTGATATAAAATGCTTCAGGTTGAGAAAATAATATAATTAAAGGATAACATAGAGAATTTGAAGTAAATATGTGAAGTGGCAGTGCCTATAATAATATAAGGCAACTTCTGGATGAGCTCAGTCCATCGTAATCCTCATTCTAGTCCAAGTCATACCCAGATAAGCCTCAACGACAACAGCTTACATATTTCAAATAAAAAACATTGTAACATGATTTAACATTTTAACTTTGAAACTTTTGCGTACAGTCGTTACAGTGCGTTGCGAAACTTATTCTACTCATTTTAATTTGGTACAAATAGTACAATTTATATTACGAATTCCAAATCCTGCTTATAATTCAATAAAGTAATTAACACGGGATGTCTGGTACCAAAAGGTAAATCAACATTGACATTGTCTTGTGTCTGACGTACCTACTACGTACGTACTACTTACGTACCTTCATCTCGTTACGAATACGAGTTGGAGTCATCCTGTTGCCTGTGATGCTACGGGTGCTACTATCTACTCGTATCTATACAAACAACTGCTATCGTTGTGTTGTAATGCTCATTTATTATTATTATCATTTACTTAACAACTTAGTTTATAGACAAGGCACTGTTATGCCGCTTCTCCAAAAAAAATTAACGAATTCAAGAGGACCAACAGTCCCTGCGGAAAATAAAATATACAATAAAAAGTACAATAATACAATATACTACTACTACTTTAATAAAATCGTACAAAATCTGTGTCAGTACATTGAATATTTCCAAGTAAAAATAAGTGCTAATTACTACACGCAGCTAAGCCAATTTTTTTTGTGCACGCGTATCTCCGGAATGGCTTAACCGATATTGGATAGATGGATTTGATTTTTATGAAGTGATGCGTATGGTTCAAGGCACGTTCTTGCATTTTCGTTGTTTTAAATTTAATTATCATAATAACATATAATATTTATATCAAAACATTGAGTTCTGTTAGTCTGTAGGTAAAGTGGGCCTCCACCTTCGGCCTTATCTCAACTCGTTACCTGGTGAGATGAAGGCCAAGCGCTGGCCAGGCGCTTGGCTGTGTATGTAGAGGTAGAAACTAGGAACTGTCGCTATTTTCAACTGTGCTGTAGCCAAGTATCTACAGCCATTCCGTTTTTTCATATTTGATATTTATATTTGATATTTCATATTTTTTACGAGCAGCAAGCTCGGTGGCGCTTTGGGGAAGTTTATTATAGAATCGTACACAGTTTCCAAAGAATGAGTAATTTACTTTCCTTTATCGAAATTTAGGTATTTCAAATATATTTTTATTTCTAGTATCAACATTGAACAATCAAAGTTAGCGGCATTTGTTCTCAATAAAATGTTTCCTAAAGGAGCCACGAGTTTTTATTTTTTGATGGTATAGCATTTTTACAATATGCCATAAGAAATGATAATTGATTTACTTACTATCCCAGAGAGTACGTAAACTCGCAGTATATAAGATATGTATATTCAGATAATTGCCTTAATGTAGATACGTACTGAGTAGGCAGCCGATAATCAATAACAACACCCCATAGTACCACCCCACAGATCAACAATACGTTCCTTTTACAAAGCTGTGTGTACCCAGTATACGGTACGCGGTATGCGGTATGCGAGTGTGTACCGATACCGAGCGGTGTTGTACCCAGCGGAATGCGAGTCTTCGTGGCGCGCTCATTCCTGAATCAAAATATTTAACGTAATGAAGCAGTAATTATGTAGATAAACCATTTGATAATTTTTAGTTGTAAATTCGTAGCTATAATAAGTTTATGTTAATTGATTTAAATTGTATTTTAGTTAATCATGTTTAGTGTGCTTAGCTGTAATTTTCTTTATAAGTTGTGTACAATTTAAATTGTTTTCTTGAATATATATGTCCTATACTGAAAAAAAAGAAGCAGTCATATTACCTAAGGACCGTTACATACGGTCTATTGGTAACTCAACTGTATATTCTTCACATCAACATCAACAGCTCATTAGCGTCCACTGCTGGGCAGAGCCTCATCCAAAGCTGGAGGGTTCACCATAATAACCACGCTTGGTAGGCGGATTGGTGATCGCAGTAAATGTGTTGATAGTCACAGAACACACAGAATGAAGCTGCTACCCTTCTTCTGGTGATCCCTGACTTTTAACAACTTTTAGGACATCCATGGGCTGAGTCTGAGGGGTCGATTCTTAACCCGCGACCGCCACGGCAAATATCTTCTTCATCTTATATCTTCTCTCTATAATATATAATATCTAAATATATATAACTCAAAGGACTGACTGACTGACATAGTGATCTATCAACGCACAGCCCAAACCACTGGACAGATCGGGCTGAAATTTGGCATGCAGGTAGATGTTATGACGTAAGCATCCGCTAATAAAGGATTTTGATTAATTCTACCCCCAAGGGGATAAAATTGGGGATGAAAGTTTGTATGAAACTTTGTCAATTTTAAACCGATCGGGCTGAGACTTTGGATGCATAAAGCTACTATGACGTAGGCATCCCCAAAGAAAGATGAAGAAAGGATTTTGAGATTGTATTTGTATTTGGAATTTGTTTTGTTTTCGTTTGGTTTAAGTTTAGGTTTTGTCGGTTAGACTTTTTTAAAATGGCTAAAGAAAATCTGAACGTTAATGGAGAAGTTGAAGAATGTACAATCGTTTTTGAGTTTTGTTGGCCTCAATTTTTTACACACGCTAAACAAAAGTAAAGCCGCAAAAACTATACCTAATTAATAATAATATTTCTTAACGCGAGCGAAGCCGCGGGCAAAAGCTAGTACTAATATAAAATGCTAACTGACTTACTGATAACAACGCACAGCCTAAACGGCTAATCGTAGAGACATAAAATTTGGAGGGTATGTTTGTCTTGATGCAAAAATGAGCGCTAAGAAGAGGATTTTGAAAATTCGTACCCAAAGGGGTTCAAAAAAGGGTTGAAAGTTTTCATTAAAAGTATGCCCTAACTCTGAAACTGTGTTGTTAAAAGATCAAAAATATCATTATAGATTCCTCATATAAAATAGTAAGAACGTGATTCATGGTTTTTTGTTATTTTAATAATTGAAAGGGGGTCCTTTTATTAGAAAAAAAATCAAAAAGCATTGTTATTCAACCGAAAAAACGCGATGTACACGTGGTTTCTATAATAAACTGGTGTATTTCGAGTGCTCTTTATGCAATGGATGAATCTCAAAACTACCATGGTCTGATGATGGAGTGGAATCAATATAAAGGGTTTTTTCAGTAAATAACCATAATACATTCTTAGAGCGTTGCGCATTTAAAATGATTGTATGTGTGATACTCTTCTACGAACCATGTAAACCAGGGTCTTACGATGATGACAGCGGAACTCCTTAAAAATGCATGGTATAATAGTCGTGCTTATACTCTTTGAAATCGGTATATCGAGGCATTCAACGACAAATGTTTTTTTTAATTTACCCGGCCGTAGCAGTTGCGGCTTAAGAATCGACCCTCTCCAACTCAGCCCGCGGATGTCGTAACAGCTGATTTAAGGGATCTCACCAGAGGCAGCGGTAGCTTCCTGCTGTATGTTACATAACACCTTTACTGTGATCACTAACCCGCCTGCCAAGTGTTATGTGATTATGGCAAAACCCTCCCGTTTTTGGAGGAGGCTTTGTCCAATATCCAACTAACCACTATATAAATGGGCTGTTGACGTGACTGTATTTACGACCCTTTTTTTTTTTTTTTTTTTACCCAGGGAAATCCTTTATGGATACCACCAGCCCGGGGGGGCATGGTGGTTATGTGGGAGTCTCTATCAGAGAGATAGCCTACCCACTAAAAACCTGGGGTGTTCCTTCTTTGCGTGTTTGAAGAGGTCGCGGGATCGCTGTTGCACACATCCGTAACCTCCACAGCGCTAACCCTTGCGGGTTCGTCTTTAAAGTGGGGAGGGCTCGAAAGCCTCTCACCCATCATGCTCAAAGCACCCCAGAACACTTGGAGCGCCTTCCAGCTCGGGACCTCATAACGCAGGCAATGGATCCCCCGATCCAATTCCCGCAGGTCCCCGTTGTCCGCCCTTGACGGCTAGCACGCGTCCCCGAACCTTTGCTACGTTATCAAAGGTGGGGAGTCGGCGGCGGTCAGGGTATTCTTCTGTAGACGATCTAATTAAATAGAGGCGTCCATAGGCTCCGCCTCCGCCTGGCGTTGTGGCGGTTTTGTAGTTTCGGGGCTCTTTTTAATCTTCCCTTTCCTTTTCCTGCCTGTTCGGCTCCGCATAGGCCCTTTTTGGTGCTCGACCTCGGGGCACTCTTTCCCACCAATCGGATGTGTCGTAGGCTTACCGGCCACTGCACATATTGCGCAGTGTGGCTCGGCGAGACAGTTCCGCGCCCGATGGTCGGGCTTTCCACAGCGATAGCAAAGTGTGCTGCGGTCGACCCCAGTAACACAGTTGCTTCCTACATGGCCAGCCTCGAGGCACTTAAAGCACCTGAGGGGCAATCTGTCAAGCAGTACTACCCGCGCTGAGATCCAACCCACTTTGAGCCGGCCGACTTCCACCACCTTCTTGGTAGCCGCAACAGGACAGCTCATCCACGAGCGACGAGGGCCTATTGTGCCCACCTTGATGGCGTTGGCATTGCAGCCACCTTGCTCGGCCACGGCCGCTGCAACCTCCTCAGCAGTCACGGAATCGTCAAGACCCGTAACACGTATATCAGCGCGCATTACCGGCCGCTGCACCCGTACCGCATCAGCGCTCAGGACCTCTTTGAGCTTCTCCGCCAAGGAGTCAGCTTTTCCCGTGCTCTCGGTGCCGGAGACCTCCAGCATCCGGGCACTGTTAAAGTCTTTTTGAAGCGCAACTATTCAATACCGAGGTCCTTGAGGTTGATGCGTTTTTTGGCCTCCGTGAGAAGCGAAATGTAAGTCACGCCATTTTTCTCAGCATCGGGCTGCAGGGTAAGTGTGACTGCAGCCGAGCGAGGAGGGCGGAGCTTCAACTTTGGAGCAGCTGAAGCCGGAACGCCAGCCGCCCTTTTGTCCATCAGTTTGGATTTCTTCCCAGTAACCTTGGTCCACGTCCCATCCTTTGATAAAGGTGCTGGGACCTGTGCTTGTGTCTCTCTAGACGCAGCTGCTTGTTTAGCTGCCAGGTTTCCTTTCTTCGCTTTCCCTTTCGATTTAGGACCGACTGTGTTCTTGCCTTGGGCAGATGTGGAGGCTTCCGACATAGGTGCCGCTGCCGCAACAGGTTTTACGCACTCTGGCATAGGCTCAGCTCTCTGCTCTCGAGCTCTGTCAGCAGCCAGTGGTGGCCGCAGACGCGTCTCTGGGAGGAGTCTCCCCTCCAAGGCTTCTAGTCTGGCATTCAACATGGTGCCGACCTGAACCATGATAGTGCGTGACAGCCCCTCCACATCAAGCTGTTGAGCTCTTGGCTCTGTTGTGGGTTGGGTCCGCCGCATCTCCACTCTCATCTCTGCAAACTCCCTGCGGAGTGCAGCGAGCTCTGCTTGCAGACGGGCGTTGTCCGCCTGCAGTTTGGAGGTTTCCTCCGAGATGGAGCGCTTGCTCAATACCTCCACGGCCTCAACGATATATTGTGCGGCTTCGTTGAGGGACTTTTGAAACGGGCCACTGAGGTGGCTAGACTTGCGGGACACCGTTTTGACAACCTCCACACAACTCAACACCTGCTTACAAAGGGACGACGCCAGTTGGTCGTCAACCTTCCGCGTCAGACACTCAGCCATGAGTGAAGGGCGCGTCACTCTCGTCTTTCGAGCCCTCTCCGTCAACTGCGACACATCTTCAGCGGCGTCGAGGATAAACTCCTCCCGTTTAGCGGCCTTCTTTTCCTTCTGTTCCTTAGCCAGGGCCGCGAATCGACCTGTGCCTCTGCCCTTAGCGGATTTCGTCATCTTTGGCATCGACGTTCCTTCTGCCAGAGTGGCGTCCGGGTCCGAGTTGGGCCCGCCCGGTCTCTTCCGCCAAAATCGGCGGTCACCATCCGACTCAGTGCCGGACGTCACCGTCTCCATGCTCCCGTCGGTATCTGATTCCGACAGGCGCGTCACCACCACTTTTGGGTCCATTAACAGGCCAGGGTCATTTGTGTCAACGCACGCCTTCGGGGCGTACGCTTCCACATCCAGTTCAACGTTGTCCAAATCAGCGGCAGTTTCGATGTCAAGTTTCATGCTAGAGTTGCGTTCACGAAGGCGGGCGGAGCGCCGGCCTACGAAGCATTTGTTGCCCTCCCCTGAGTACGATAGGGCAGCCTCCACCGTAGTGGAAGGATGGGATTCTCCCTTTCGGGGACCCACCAGGGGACTGTTTTCACGCGTGCTTGTTTCCATTTTTGATTTTTTTTTATCTTCGATGCTCCACATCGTCGTCTCTTTTTTTTTTTTTTTTTCCGGGGTGATTACTCCCCTATCCGCGCGCCCTGAAAAGGGCACACCTCCTCATCTCATCGTTCCTTCTACGTAAGCCAAAGTTAGTAGTGTTAGTGTACGCCTTCAGGGCGCACACTTACACCTCCGTATCATCTTATGCCAAACCATATTGCCATCTCAGAGTCCAATTTGTATAAGCCAAGGTCACGTTCGCCGTCAAGGCAAACTGCTCAGTTTAATCCCTCCCTCCAAGCCTTCCTGGTATGGGTAGGCCTGCCAGCATAGCCTTGGAGATCATTGGGATCAACGAGCCTCCCTTACTGCTGACCACCCGGATTTCCGCGAAGAAACTGACCCATACAGTCGACTCGCGAGAAACCCCCCCCTGTAGTGTTTTGTCCGCGCCATCGTACCAATAACTCCGAACTAGAGTTATTGGTACAATGAGACCCCCTATCCGCAACCCGGGGACGCGCCACGTCGGAGTATCACCTCTCCGCCCACTGAGACAACTCAGCAGGTCCGTGGTGTATTTACGACCCTTGACTAATGTAACTTGACTACTTGATGCACAGTAATCTTCTAATGCATAAAAGGACAAGTCCTGAGTGACTAACTGACTGATTCAACTAGATACAACGCACAGCCTAAGCCGCTGGGCGTACAGACTTGAAATTTCAAGAGCATGTTTTTTTGATTTGTAAACGCCTGCTAAGAAAGGAATTTTGAAAATTCGCACCCTTAGGGTTCAAAATGGGGTTCAAAATTTGGAGTAAAATGTTGCATATCCCTGAAACCACAAATGATAGGCGCTTGAAAATTCCTATGTTGATTGTCCATAAGGAATAAGTTATGGCATATTTTCGGTTTTTAATAATTTTCAGAAATAAAGGGAGGGGTGTCCTATATTCAGACTTGACATGAAACGTTTTTATAAATTGTTATTTTCTACCTATATAATAACAAAGTTGGTGTGAGTATATAGTACTTACTTTGTGGTAAATAAATAAGTGAATAATAAAATCTGGCCCAACGTGAGTCGGACCGGCACTAAGAATTCAAAAAGCCTGCATTTTTTGTCTGGGAATTTGGTTCAGAACCCTCGGTGTGCGTGTCTGCCTGCACACCATGTAGGAGCTAATCGGTAAAATTTATCCAGATATCCAAGAAATATATACATTTATAATATAACACTTGCACCTATTTCAAAAAACCAATACGCGGTCGAAATCGCATGTAAAAGCTAGTCAACCCATAAATGTTCACTGCCGGACAATATCTTCGCCGAAGTTGGAGGAGTCTTGCCATATCTTGTCACTGCCAACCAGCCTGTCCACCTAGTTGGACAGCCTTAACCGACAACCTATCCAGTGTTAGTAATTAACATTTTTATTACTCACCGACCACCTATTCTGTTGAAATCCCTTAGTCAGCTGCTATGACCTCCGCGGGCTGCAATGGAGGGGTCGATCATCACGACCACCACGGCAGTGTATATATCAACAGATAGTTATGAGCGCTGTTATAATAAATTTAGTTTATCAAGGCTAAAGCTCGGTTAGGTAAGTAACATAGATGATTGTCGGTGATATTAAACAACAAATCAAATTTAAGCGCAGTAACAAAATTAAAATCACAAAAGCACTTAACTTTTGGCAACAAATAATGGAAGGCGAGTGAGCGTTGCGGGCGGGTTTGGGAGGGGCGGCGTATCAGCTTACAATTAGCGCTGGTGACTGGTGGCAGCGCAAAAATATCATAAAAGTCACTTTTAATTTTCATGCGAATCGTATAAAGAAAAGATACCTATCTGAGTTTTGTAGTACCTGCTCCAATAGAGACTTCAAGGTTTTGAAATTCTGATACGCAAACTTTTGCATGACGCAAAGTCACAAAGGACAGTTAGGTGTAGTTAGAGATAAATAAAATATTTTCCTGTAATACAAAAGCTTAACTTCTGTGGTGTTTGGTTTTTAACTGCCTCTAGCGGTTCAACCCACTGATTTCAGATCCAGAGGTCCCGGGTTCGATCCCCAGGGGGTGCAATATTGTGGTTGGTTTGGTTGGTGGTAGGACTTTGTTGAAGTCCGCCTGGCTAGCTACCACCATCTTACCTAATTCTGTCGCCGTAATAACAATAGTAAAATTGTTGTGTTTTGGCATTCAGAGGTAAGATAGCCAGTTCCTCAGTTTGTTGAGGATTCCGGGTGAAGTGCGCCTCCACCTTCGGCCTTATCTCAACTTGTTACCAGGTGAGATGAAGGCCAAGCGCTTCCCAGTCGTACAATAAAAAAAACACCCTGTTTTATTGCTCTATTCTACTCTAATCCATGAAACAAATCCATCAATCTGTATCTGATTTTATTTTTTGTTCCAATCTGATCCGACAATGGATTATTTAACTTTTTTATATTCCGTTCTAATTCATTATAGCGAAGGATTCGTTTCCACTACTTTTTAAATTCCGTTCCACTCCATTACTGTGATGGATTATAGAGGTAGATTCTGCTACTTTTATACTCTAATGCCTATTCTCAGTAGTTCAATTGAACTATTACCTACTACTCCTGCAACCAATTGGTTGTAGTAGGTAAGTAGTAGTAGGTAGTCGAAATTCTGAGACTATACTTTAATTATATATAATATGGTTCTGTAAGAACAGTAGACCACGAGCCCTTATAACCATGCAATAACCGATGCTGTCCTCTTTCACTTTTCCCTTTAGACTTTTGAGCAAATAGGGCTGGTTATAATTTTATTAGGGAACGCGATTACTCGCGTTCCCTTGGCCTGAGGAAATCGAACCTGGACGTCTACTCTACAAACCGATAAACGATATATCGGAACAATTATCGTGCAAAGCGTACTATTAGTGCCATCGTTTTGAGTATCATTTGAACGATAGATCGAATGACATTAATTTCGACAATCGATGCCGAAATCGTACTCTAGCACCAAAAACGATACGATGATTTGAATTAGAACAATAATAGCCGTTAATTCGACCGAGCTTGACGAACATTGTAACCACACATAGTTTGCTATCGTGTACGTTATCGTTTTTATTTTTTTAACAGTGATCCCTTGATTTTCTGCTTCAAATTATTTAAGTAGTATAATAGGTACCTACAATATTTACATAAGTTAACTTAGGTACCTACCTAATAAACTTTGGGTTAATTATAACTTCCAATCCAATCAAAAAGTCCAATCAAATTATTTCTGTAGAAGGTACCTACCTACCTAGGTACAGTGTTTATGTTAACTACTTAGGTACCTACCTACATTGCTTTGGGTTACATACAACTTCAAAAGTTAAAAATGGTGGTGAGTTTATTGAATGTGATGTTTTCTATCATATGAAAACTACGTAGTTTGGTAGGTAGACGGTAGGTAGCATACAAATTACTTTTTGCTACTGCTTGACAGTATTAACACTGCCGATTAGGGAGTTAAGAAGTTGTGTAAAATCTTGCAATGACCTCCTTGCCTTAGGGCGGGCCCTAAATGCCCTTAGCAGATCCCTTGCTTGATCCCTATGCAGGGTTAAGGAAATCTAGCAAGACGTCCAACGTTGATAATCAATCAATGCAGACGTCATGTTAACATGTCACCCTTCCCGTAAGTATTTCCGCGCAATCGATCGATCCTATTTTACACTATGTCGCACACGCAAGTAAACTACACCAAATGTATATCATTGGTACCTACTAACCTATGGTAACTGTATCTTAAAACGGTGACACTCGCTGGCTGATGATTTGACCATAGAGAATATAAAATTATTAAATATCATATCAGTCTAAAAAAATATACAAGTCAACAATAGGTGATATGGTTCTATAACTTCCGTAACGTCTTCCGGCCTCTCCGTAATGGGTAACTAAAAAAATGAAAGATAAGAAAAACAAAGTCAACAAAATATGACATAAAACGGATCTAGACAATCAAGCAGAGATCTGTGCCAAAATATTTTTATCCATCCCATGCATTTTGTTGTCATTCATTCCGAGCATTCGATATGACTTTCGACAGACGATGATTAAATTCGATGTTTTGCAGAGTACTATTGTATCCGATTATTCGGAAGACAAACGAATCGTTTCGAATATGTCGCAATCGGTTTGTAGAGTAGCACGGCAGGTGTCTTCGGATTTGTCTTGCAAAGGCGGAGAGGACTGCGTTGTCTGATTAGTACACAAAGGTTTAAATTTTCCGGAAAAAAATAATAATATTACAGGAAACTTCTCCCCTTTTCCCCCATTTTGTTTTTTTGACAACATCTTGTGTATAATGAAATCCTTAGTGTGTTTTTAAAATTAAATAGAAATCCATTGAAAAATAGCGCTGAGACTAACTACTAAAATTAAAAAGTCTCGCTTATACAATCGGCACTTAGAGATTGTCTCAAAAATGTATTTGACGTAACATGATTATTAATACATCTTTATTTTTTGAAGAGTACTACTCTTCAAAAAATAGCCCCTTATGAAAGGGCTCGTCCAGGGAAGTACTACCACCATACTTATTTCAGCCACCAAGCAGCATTGCTGTGTTCCGGTTTGAAGGGTATGGTTGCCGGTGAAATTCCGAGCACGCGAGGCATAACACCTTTATGCCTCAAGTTGACGGGCGCAATGCAGTGCCGTGAAGGTAATGTTCTTTGTGGATTTGACCTACGCAGTACGGCATTGTTATAGGCAAGAGTGCACTTAACATCAGGTGGGCTACTTGCTTGTTCCGTCTCATAGTTGTATAAAAAAACCAATAAAATGTACAATTAAACTAACAAATGTACAAAGGAATCAGTCAGATTACTAAGGACAGTTACAAACGGCCTATAGGTAACTCAGCTGTTAAAGACACTGGCTGCATTGCCGCGCTGAATAGCTATGCTAATTTGCTGGCCTAAATTAGAGCCAGCCCTTGGGTCACTTGTCGCCTCAATCAAAAACCCTGCAAGATTTTTGAAAACCCGGAGGGCGCCGGCTCCCCACGGACCCAAGGTCTCGACCCCAAATGGCTCAAATAGGTAAGCTGATTATTAATGTTTCACTAAGTAATTTTTCTCCTTTGACGGAGGAAAGGAAAAAAATAAATACGTTCAACTGCGTGTCAGCTAATTGTTGCGCTCTTTTTATAAAATAGCATACTCGGGCTTCGCTCGCGTGGTGTACTCGTAAACCTACTTAAATCGCTTGTCGTAGAAACTTGCAATTTTGAGGCTAGGTACATCTTGTTACATTGGGTGTATACTGTGAAATGTATATCATTAATAATTATCTGTGTCAAATTAACGTCCTGCAGTATATATAAATGTCCTGTAATAATTAATTTCCTGTAATACTTTGAAGGGATTTTTATAAATTAACCGGCCCTTCGACTGGAACCAGTGCGGCACTTGACAAGAAACATGCAACCTACAACCTACTATGAGTAATCTAGATACCTACAACTCAGCTCTATGTGTCTTGCGTTCATTATGAAAACAGTAGCGATAGAAGAGTACCTTCGAGATTCGATTCGGAATGAGGGGCGAGAAGTTGTATTCTCACCCAAATGTGAGTTTTAACTCATTAGTAGTGATAGTTCCGACAAAACATCCATCGACCTTAAGAGTTTATGATATGTGAAATGGCTTAGCTTCAGCCATCATACCTTCCACAATACTGTCGTATTTACTTTGAAATTAATATATGTTATAGTTCAGGACAGATGCTAGAACGCTTATGTTTCGAAAACACGATTACATAAAATTTTCTCTTTATAAAATTGACTTTAATTTGTACCAAAATTGTTCACCGTTCAATAAATACGCCCAATTAGGGCTTGAAACATGAACACAGTATAAACGTAGAAATACGCTCATATTTCTGACATATTATTATGAATACATAAGCGCCGTGGTTGAGCGCACAGCAATGTCACCTTTATTATTACCATATCTTAGTTCGAAACTAGAATAAAGTTGCGTTGAGTTGTTTATCTGAGGTACTATAGCCCGTTAATGGCTTTGGCCGATGGGTGTCTAGTTCCGTCGGTCCAGCGTGAGCCCTCGCATCGATCTGTTATACCCCTAACTACTGTATTGGAATAAGCCGAATAGTGCAACCCTTGCTACTTTTATATTGCGAGTAATCATTCTGGCACTCCATTACTGGCAGCTAACCCAGATACTTTCATTTTCTAAATCCGTATTTATTTCTAAATCGCTCTACTAAATCCTAAATAAAATAAAATAAGTTCGTGCAAGAAAAACATTCTTTTTTAAAAAAGTGATTCTCAAGACCCCGTATAACATTGGTGGCAGCGTAAAGAAATTTTAAATATCCCCGGTATAAAAATCAGTGAGAAAAGTGATACATCATTTACCATAATCTACCATCACCGATGCCAGAAGACCTGGCATCCTTTCCCATCGAAGTCTCTGCAGTCTTCCGCTGAGGAAGAAAGCATCAACTCACCGTGTCCTGGTTATCCTGGACGTACTAAACCCGGTCAACATCCAACACTGGATCCTGGATTCTCAAGGTTGAGGTCCACTTACCTTCGGTTAGCTGTATCCTGGTGAAAATACGCTATGTTTCTGCTAATCCTGTGAGTTACCTTATTACCTACCTTTTTGTGACTTATAACTACTACTCCGTGATAAAGTGATTCTGTGTGTGTTAATTGATCTAGACCTGGAAGTCGTCGTTACATCATAAAAAACTATATTCTATTGTGTTACTAAGTGCTGAACGCGTCCCGTCCCGTCCATAGGTACATTGCTGCATTTCTAGGAACTGATAACTGTGTCTCGCACTCGAGGCTCTGTACCATTTCTAAATAAGTTTATTTTACTGTGTTATAACCTTCTCACTTTGTATTTGTAATACGGGCACATTACTCTAGCATTAGTTACTATTATTATAGGTGATCTACATTCATGTCAAATAAAAAAGAAGTAAAAGACGAATAACAACAAGAAAAAATGACAGATATCGATCTAAATGTCCTAATTAAATTCATAGGAACTTTCGATGGTTCCCGTGAAAAATTAAGTCCATTTATAAATAATTGTCGCAATGCAATTGCATATGCATAAGGAGGCCTATACCCAGCAGTGGGTGAAATCAGACTGCGGATGATGATGATGATGAATGCAATTGGTCTTGCATCGACCTCCCAAACGGAAATTCTACTAAAATATATCCTCAGCCGTCTAGAAAGCAAAGCCGAAACGGCTTGTGCTGTAAAAGAGTTTAATAAATGGTCACATTTAGAAGAATTTCTGAAAACACAATTCGATCTTAAACACTATGCCTACCTCCTATCCCACTTACAAGAGTGCAGACAGGGCCGTAATGAGACGGTCGGCCAATATTCTTTACGAATTGAGTCCTGTTTAGCTAAACTGCTAACTGAAATAAACATTTCAATTCCCACCAAAAAGAGAGATGAATTAGCTTAGCTGGTTGTGCAGCGGCAATGCAGGAGCTAGCCTTAAATGTCTTCATGATCGGACTCGAAACCGGCGTTGGCAACTGTTGTCAGATGTAGGGACCCCAGTACTCTTAACGAGGCCATTAACCTCGTCACAGCCGAAGAAAATATTGTAGGCATAACCAGAAAGTATTCAGGACTATCTACAAACACATATAATGTCAATAATTCTGACTATCGCAAGCCACATAATAACCCTGCTTCTAATTCGAGGCTACAGCCTCAAGGCCAATCGCAGTTCAGACCAAAGTTTGTAGGTATTGCAAAAACATAGGGCATACTATCGAAAATTGCCGAAAACGCAATTACAACAATAATAATAAGAGATTCAATTATAATCAGGGCTCGCCAAACTCAATTCCAGGCCAATCCTCGAACAACTTCCAACGTCGGCAGCCCATACACGCTGTAGCCTCGCTCAATGCCGAGGGCACTGATTCTGATAATCGCGAACTTTAAACGAACAGGCCTTCCCGTTCAGTACCGTGCGGGAATATTAAAAAGGCAAGTTGGTACAAATATACCACTGAATCCTACCAAATCACCACTGAATCATACTAATTCACCACTGAATCCTACTAAATCACCACTGAATCCTACTCAATCACCACTGAATCCTACCAAATCACCACTAAATCCTACTAAAACACCACTGAATCCTACCAAATCACCACTGAATCCTACCAAATCACCACTGAATCCTACTAAATCACCACTGAAATCCTACCAAATCACCGCCGAATCATATCAAATTGCCACTGAATCCTACCAAATTGCCAATGAATCCTACTATATCGTCACTGAATCCTACTATATCGTCACTGAATCCTACTATATCGTTACCAAATCCTACTATATCGTCACTGAATCCTACTATATCGTTACTAACTCCTACTAAACCGACAGTGACACTTACTAAATCATCTCCGAATTTAACTGAATAGTGTAATATTAATCACTAACTTCATACCACACACCAAAAAAGTACATCTGCAAAAGAACGTTAATAGTAAGAAAAAACCGCAGTATCCTACTTCTGTTCAACCTAGATGTGATCCATCTACCAATAACGTCGAATCTACTACTTCCAAATTGAAAAAAAAATAAACCGGAAAAAAAGTATTAAAAACATATAATATTATGACAAACCCAATTAAAAAATACTTACCTATCGTTGAAGTGCAGGCCTCTGTTTCCTCCAAGCAAAGCTTTTAGTTGATAGCGGCGCATCCATCAGTAACCTGGAAGTTAATACTGCAGAAAAAATGCCTGAAATAATAAAACATGTTATAAGTATCAGTGGAATAACCAACGGCACAATGAAATCACTCGGACACATACAAGTAAATTTAAACTTATTGAAGAACTACTTCCACATTGTACCAAATCTAGATTTTCCATATGACGGCATTATTGGCAATGACTTTCTCTCTAAACATAATTGCAAAATCGACTATTTTGAAGGAGTACTCACTGTTGGCAAAACCAAACTATATCTCAAATTTACAAAACCGACCTTTACTAATCCCCCTCGGACTGAAACAATAATTGAATATGCTGTAGTAAATCCTGAAGTTAATGAGGGTATCATTTTTAATCAAAGCCCAAGCGGCTCTCTCCTTGTGCCGAACTGCATAGTGAAAACAAAAGCAAATGGCCGAATCAACATCTCAGTAGTCAACATATCTGAATCCCCATTCCAGATAGATTCTGGTTTCAAATTTGAAATTTTTCCTCTTGAAAATACTGACCATAAGCAAATTCTCCACATGTCTCATTCCAATGCTCATAACACTCATACCAGAACCAAAAAAGTAAATCTCCTGCGGGTTTCACATCTAAACGATGAAGAATCAAAAATATTATACGAACAGGCCTTCCCGTTCAGTACCGTGCGGGAATATTAAAAAGGCAAGTTGGTACAAATATACTACTGAATCCTACCAAATCACCACTTCATTCATTCAGGCTATTCCACATTCTCGGATATCTTCCATCTCCCTGGTGATAACCTGACTTGTACTGTTATTAATTTCAAGCTTTACAGCATGAAATTAATACTTCCTCTTCTATTCCAATAAACATGAAATCTTACCGTTTCCCCGAAATACACAAGCAAGAAGTTCAATCCCAAATAAATAAAATGCTTGATGATGAAATTATTAAACCTTCTAAATCTCCATGGTCATCCCCAATCTGAATCGTTCCGAAAAAAGCCGATACTTCTGGTCAACGCAAATGGCGTATCGTTATAAACTACTAACACCATTTGGCCATTTGGCTTAAAAAACGCACAAGCTACTTTCCAAAGACTGATGAACACTGCACTCTCTGGCCTTCAAGGAATCCAATGCTTTATGTACCTCGATGATATCGTTATCTATTCACATATCAAAAAATTGTCCAACGTCTTCGACAGACTCCAAAATTACAACCTTAAATTACAGGCAGACAAGTGCAAGTTTCTTCGCAAAGAAGTGTCGTATCTTGATCACATAATTACTGAAGGAGGTGTCAAACCAAACCCTGGTAAGACGAAAGCCGTAGAAAATTTTCCAGTTCCTAAATGTCTTAAGGACATCAAATAATTCATGGGACTTCTTATTACAGACGTTTTATTCCAGACCTATCCAAGAATGCCAAACCACTCAAACACCTTTTAAAGAAAGATGTTCCTTTTGTCTCGAATAACGAACAACAATTAGCTTTTGAAAACCTTAAAAATGCGCTTACCTCTGCACCAATTCTAGCATAACCAGATTTTACCAAACTATTTCTGTTAACATGTGACGCATTAAACTATGCTATCTCTGCTATTTTGTCTCAAGGCCCCGTCGGTAGTGACCGTCCTATCGCATATGCACCCTGAACTTTAAATAAAGCCGAATGCAATTACAGCGTCACTGAAAAAAAATGTCTAGTCATCATTTTGGCACAAAAATGTTTAGACCATATCTGTATGGCCACCGTTCACTATTGTAACTGATCACCGACCTCTTAATTGGCTATGTTCAAGCCATTTATATGATTCCTAAACATAGTTGTGTGATCGTTAGTTCATAATATTTAACTAGATGTCGCTGCTAAATTTGGTGCGCTTTCTAGATCGCGCAAGCGTTGTATTTTACGAATATGGCATAGAACATAAGTTATGTTTTGCATTGAGCTCGTTTCGGTGATCTTTTGATTGAACAAATAAAGCAAGTTTGTCATATCGAAAGCGCTTTTTTATTGGGAAGTGACCCTGTTCATTCAGGCTATTTAATTGCAAAGACCCTGTGTCAAAATTAGTTAGATGGAGACTCAAATTGGAAGAATATGACTATGAGGTTATTTATAAAAAGGGCAAAGTCAACAGTTTGACCTATTCAAAAAAACCGTTGAGTTTCTGAAAATTAAACAAATATAGTCCTCTCCTTATCACCCACAAATACAAGGTGCACTTGAAAGGAGTCAATCAACATTAAAATAATATCTGAATTCCTATGTCAATGAAAACCAGTCCAACTGGCACAAATTTGTGAATACCGCCATGTTAACTTATAACAACACTGTCTACAGTACAACGCGCTCCACTTCGTACGAACTTGTATTCGGGCATAACTCCGCGCTGATCTAAAATTCCCCGAATATATCAAAATGCTTCGTCACCGGCTCAAAATATCACGTGAAAAAGCTCTACAAAACATTCAAGCCTCTAAAGAAATATCAAAAAACTACTATGACAAACACAGCCGCGCTGTTGAATATAAAGTTGGCGAATACGCATATTAAAAAATCAGTTGAGACTCCGAAAAGCTCTATCTCCACTTTGGAAAGTTCCATATAAAATCGTAAAAGTCAACAACAACAATACCCTGACTTTGTTTATAAATCGAGGTCATATCACCCATCACTTCGGTGAAGTAAGACCTGCAAGTCAAATTGATTAATTAAATACCTAGCATCTAAGTGATTTACAAACTCTACCATTATACAATATACATTTACAAAATCTTTTATATAGGCAACAAATATTTAACAACCTAGCTTAATTATTATGATTTACAGAATCATCACCGCTCATTATAACTCCGTCCTGGCAACAGACGACAACCAATTTGTGGAATTCACCACTAAGAGTACTGGAATACTCTTCGATCCTATCGGCACTCTAAATAACATTAATGACCAATTTTATATTATTATTTCAATGGACGTAGCCCCATACAAAACTTATATTTTCAATATTCAAAACGTATTCAATACCATTCGGTTTCAATGTCGAGAAAACACTTTATGTTAAGTGTCAAAACATATTAAAACCTTTGGATTCACTATACAACGATATTTTGCGTGACTTCGATTCTATTTCTCATTATCATATCTAACAGTGTAAACAAACGTGCTGCATGGCTTGCTGGTGTAGGCAGTGTATTCAAACCTATTTTCAGTACCATGGATGAAGATGACGCAAACCACTATAACAAAGTCATCCAAACTTTGTACAGCAATGACAAAGTTTTATCAGACGCTACTAAGAAAAGCATAATTGTATCTCAAATGGCAATAACCAATATAAATCAATCTTTACATGAAATCGACGTTAACCAAGCCAAGTTGAACGAAGCTGTAGATAAAATTTCCACAGTTGTGAATAACATATCCCAAGTAGTACAAGCTGAGAACTTCCAAATCTCTCTTAATTCAATTATAAACATCTTACAATCAAATCTATTGACTCTTTCGTTCAAAATCGAAGATATTCTAAATTCTATCTTATTCGTATAAGCGAATATACTACACCCTGTCACCACGTCTGTGTTGACGCCTTAACATTGTTAGTAATCTTTAGGTAGTTCCTAAGTATAGAGATTTTCCAGTAAGCCTAGAATTAAATAAGCTTCACATTCTTCTAAATGTCGCTGATTTTTCGTAATGAAAATACCTTTAGTAAGTCTCTTAGAATATAATTTATATATGGGGTGGTTGGGATCTACCTCCTAGTGGTCCACCCCGGGCAACGGAATCGCTGACATCTGCTAACGGTTACATTGTGGGTCCTACCACCCATTACTGGTGGTAGGACCCACAATGGTCCGCCTGGTTTGCGACCACCCTCCTGCCGAAGTCCGGCGCCAAGCAGTTCGCTGTGTTCCGTTGGTTTGCGGGAGTGCCAGTATCTTTGGGGGTTGGATGAGTGTCAGTTGCGACGCGTGAGACCGGAGGCGACTTCTGAGGAAAGCCTAACCTGGTGACTAATATTGGAGAAAACGGGAACTAGCGGGATCCGAAGCACGGTCCTTGCCGTTGACCGACCGCAGGCAGCAGAGGGCCCAAGTAGCGCGCTAGCCACGTGCCAAAGGCTGCCCCACCACCTTGCGAAAAATCCCGAGATGCTCCACCGTGCCAGTTGGCGACTGGATGGGAGGACCCGGTGGCCATCCTCGGGGGGGTTCGGGCGTCCCCGCAGTCTCCATTATAAGTCTCCCATTGGTGGGCTGAACTTTTGAATGTCGTTTGGTTAACCTCGCGACGCCTTGACATCTATTCTACATCCCCATAACTCTACCTATCAAACATGAAAGCTGAATCAAGGAAGAAATTAAAAAAATGGCTGCACTTCCTGCCACTCAAAGTGCATCTCACAAATATCCGAGGACTGCACTCCAATCTCGAGCAAGTCCACCACCATCTTGAGACTGCAAAGCCGCACCTTCTCTGCCTTACGGAGACGCAGATAGCCACCCCGTCGGACGTGGCGTACCTCAACTACCCGGGCTACTCTCTTGAGCACAAATTCAAGAGGATGACATTTGATGTCGGCGTCTTTGTTGCTTTGAAACATCGAGTCTTCCAACAGTTTGGCTACTGGTGGACACCGGCACTGAGAAGACTCTCTATGCCTGTGTCTATCGGTCACATGACGGCAACCAGGAGACAAAGAAACTCTTCGCACACCTCACTGAGGCGGAAGACTTGGCCCAGCAACGGTATCCGCCTGCGGAGCTTGTATTCTTGGGGGACTTTAATGCCCACCACGCTGAATGGTTGTTCCCATACCAGAAGACTGACCACGCGGGAAGAGAAGCGCGCAACTTTGCCTTATCGCTAGATCTCACCCAACTGGTCGGTCAAGCTACGCGAATACCGGATCGAGATGGCCATAGAGAGAACTGTTTGGACCTTTTCCTGACTACGGATCCTGCCAGACACTCAATCGCGGTCTCCGCGCCATTGGGTTCGTCTGATCACTGCATGGTAAAATCCATCCATCTATCTGCTCTCCCCCTGATGACAGCCCAAAGGGCGCGAGGAGAGTTTGAAGATACGAGTCAGCGAATTGGGACGAAATGCGACATTTCTTTGCATCTTACCCTTGGCGGCAGGTATGCTTCTCTTCCGAAGATCCGACTTGCTGCGCAGACGCGTTTGCGGACGTGATTCGCCAAGGAATGGAGTATTTTATTCCATTCTCCGACATCCCACTTGGTGGCAAAGCTAAGTTTGGTTCAGTGCTGGGCTCGATTTGTCCATATTGGACAAATAGGAGCTAAACTAGCATCATACCCTCCTGGAAGTAAGCAGTTCTGGTCTCTGTCTAAATCAGTTGAAAACAACTTCTGTCGTCCCCCATTACCTCCGCTGTTGAAACCGGATGGAACTCTGGCCCACACCGCAGTAGAGAAAGCAAATTTATTTGCTGATCTGTTTGCGAGCAATTCCCGTTTGGACTCTTGCTCTTCTAAACCTCCAACTATATACCTCAGTGTGGCATCGCTATGCCGATGCCAAGTATACATGCCAAGGAGGTCCGTAGAGCACTTTTCAGTCTAGACGAGAATAAAGTCAGTGGTCCGGATGGTATTCCGGCGCGAGTGTTGAGGCACTGTGCACCTGAGTTGTCGTCTGTGCTGACATGCCTGTTTCGCCTTTCTCTTAAGAAAAAGACCGTACCCAAATCCTGGAAGTTTGCCAACGTGCAGCCAGTTCCCAAAAAGGGAAGTCGAGTCGACCCGGCCAATTACAGACCCATGTCCATCACCTCCATAATCTGCAAGGTTATGGAGAGAGTTCTGAACCATAAATTGCTGACGTACCTTGAAGCTAATGACCTGCTCAGTGACCATCAATATGGCTTTCGCCGAAGAAGGACCACTGGCGACCTTCTTGTGTACGTCACGCACTTGTGGGGAGAAGCCATTGAGAAACATGGATAAGCAATTGCTGTTTCTCTTGACGTCTCAAAGGCATTTGACCGGGTCTGGCACGCTAGCCTGCTGAATAAACTTCCTGCGTACGGTTTACCTCCTGAATTCTGTGCCTGGATATCCGACTTTTTGAGTGAACGGTCCATCAGAGTGGTAATTGATGGCTGCTCCTCAGACTATATTGCCATCAACGCCGGTGTTCCTCAAGGGTCTGTTCTCTCTGCAACTCTTTTCCTGCTGCACATTAATGACTTGCTCCAGCTAGGCATTTTTGGGTATGCAGATGACAGTACTGTTACAGAGAGATACATATCTAGCACACGTTCTACCAATTTGGAGGTGTGCTCTCTGAGAGAGGCCATGATTGAGCGGATGAATCAGACTCTAAGTCTTGTTTCCCAATGGGGAGACGCTAATAGGGTCTGTTTCAATGCCTCCAAAACTAAGGCATGTCTCTTTTCGGCGAAAAAGCGTCAATTTGACCTGAGACCTACCTTTCAAGGTACTTTTGTTAAAATAACTGACAGCCTTGTCCTCCTTGGCATGGAGTTGACGGCTAGCCTCAACTTTGGCACCTCCATCGAGTCTAAAGCGCAAATCGCGGCCAAAAAGCTTTGGGTTGGTTCAGCCAAATATCATCTTGCCGCACTTGACTCGTTGGAGCGCAGAGCCAAGAGGCTCATAGGTGAAGAGTACCTTGCCAAAGCAAGGCTCGAGAGCCTGAGCCATCGTCGCGAGGTTGCGTGTTTGTCAGTGTTTTACAGATTGTACTTCGGTGAGTGTGCTCAGGAGCTTCACGACCTTATACCGCCTTCGCCGTTTTTCAATAGAAATTTCAGACGCACAGCCTATTATCATCCTCACCTGGTTGATATCCCACGCATAAGAACTAAACGCTTTCAAGAATCTTTTATTGTGCGAACTGCAAGAACTTGGAATAAGCTCCCAGCGTCTGTTTCTCCGCTGTGCTACGACCCTAATGTCTTCAAGAAGAGAGTTAATAGGCACTTTCTGGGTAGGCTCGCTCCATCGTAGATCTCATTCTTACCTGTGTAAGTTTCGTGGTCAAGAGCCGACCCATCGTAAATAAAATATATATATATATAAAAGTATACCTTTGCCAACCCCACATGCTACTGATAATACATTTGTAATGATTCAACCCTCTGTACAATATATTGCTCTGAGTAAAGATAAATCTTCGTTTAGTTATCTTCAATACTTAAACGCCTGCAAAAATATGATTGCTACTAAAACCTACCTTTGTGAAATGACTGATGTGTATACTGTACCTGGAACTCTATCTTGTGAAATTGAAATAATAACAAAAGCTGTAACCAAGTTAACTGATTCTTGTCAGTACAAAATCCTGCGTGGTGATGTAGACATTTGGCATAAATTAAATAATGGAAAATGGATATTTGTTCAATCAAAACCTGATAAGCTCTCAGTTGAATGTAAGAACAATGACATTACTGAACTTGTCATATCCGGTACAGGTGTACTTAATATTCCTTTAGATTGTGTAGCCTACCATAAGAATTATAGATTTGTAAGAAAGATTTCGTCTAGTATAAGTATTCCTAATATTACGCCACATTTTAATATTCTTAATGATAGTTGCTGTAATATAAACAATGTCAAAGAATTAAGTCAACCAACTTCTAGGTTACAAAATATTAACTAAGATAATTTAAGACCTTTGAGTGTAGAATCAAATCGAATCATTAAAGACTTAGATTCTGTCAAATCTCCTAACAATTGGAATCATAATCATGTTAGCTTTGCTATTTTAAGTATAACATCTTTTATATTGTGTCTTTGTTTATTTTCATATTTGTGTAAAAAGGGCAAGTATTTCGGAAAATTATGCAGAAGTTCTAAAAAAATAGTTATCAACAAAGATAAAAACTCAGATCATGATATAGAATTAGATCAACCTCAATTACGCATAGGTTAAACAATAACCTTTACGAAAACTTACTTTTCTATAAGTTTCCTCTTAACATAGGGGTTATTATACCCCTAACTACTGTATAGGAATAAACCGAATAGTGCAACCCTTGCTACTTTTAGTTTGCGAGTAATCATTCTAGAGAATGGACTTTGGCACTCCATTACTGGCAGCTATACAAATACAAATAATACAAATACAAATAATTTATTTCACTTCGTGCAAGAAAAACAGTATTTTTTTAAAAACTGATTCTCCAGACCCCGTATGACAGATCGCAACGAGACACCGTGATTGCATCACACAGCGCTTCCACCTTCGGCCTTGAAAAATGAGCTCCCCTCCTCTTCCCACCCCTCCCAAAAGTTTCACTTCATACAAATATATTTGTGATTTCGAAGGTCAAAGTCACATCACTTACGAGAACCAAATAGTATTTTCGCGTGTTAAAAGGGTTGGAACATTTTGGCATAATGATTGGCGGCCATTTTTTTTTAGCTGCGTGTCCACTTTGCAAATGTTTGTCAACATATTGACGTATTAATACAAACAATAAATGTTAAAAAAACGAAATCTTATTAGGTGTCATGTATTCTTGTTACGTAGCAAAATAACAAAATAAAGTATTTGAAAATAGTACATGACACTATTGTTGCTATCGTTTTTGCTTTGTTTTTGTTACGTTGTGTTATTTATAAGACTAGCTGAACCTGCGCATGTATAAGATACCTTGTGTACGATACCTTGCGCCAAGGTTATAAAGTTCATCACGATAGTTTCGGCCCATATAAGCCCTCAGCTTAACAATGCATTATTTCGGAAGGCTCCCTGCATCGTTGACCTCTTCTTGCTCAGGCAAGCCTCCAGGCAAGCCTCCAGGGCTGACCCTACGTATAAAAAATCATGAGGCGCTTCTATCCACCAACTCCACTTGACCGCCACCGGTCACAACACAGCCCCCGGAGAAGGTCAAGGCTAATTCGTCTGCTAAGGGTGGTATTTCTAGCGAATGTAGTGTGGTATATACCCAGTTGAAGAAACAACCCATTTCACATGATACAAAAATGATATCATACCTTGTCACTGAATCTTAGGTTAGCTGTACACCGCAAATGTGTTGAAGAAACAATTGGGGGCTTTGTTGACTTGATTTTTTTTTTTATTTTTTTTTATTGTACGACAGGTAAGAACTTGGCCTTCATTTCACCTGGTTACAAGTTGAGATAAGGCTGACGGTGGAGGCGTACTTCACCCGGAATTCTCAACAAACTGAGGAACTGGCTATCTTACCTTTTAATGCCGGAACACAACAATTTTATAGAATTGTTATTATGGCTACAGAATTAGCTAAGATGGTGGTAGCTAGCCAGGCAGACTGAACCTTCTTCGGTCTTAACACCAACCAAACCAAGCTCAGTATATTGTACTCCCCATGGGGATCGAACCCGGGACCTCTGGATCTGAAATCAGTGGGTTGAATCAATAGACCACAGAGGTGGTTATAAGTCAACCCAAGTCAAGTAGTTATTCCTAATTGAATTTAATTCAATGCAATCTTCTAGGTAATAAGACCCCTCGCGCATAGTAAATTATTTGTTCAGAGAGCTCAAATTAGGTTGGCTTGTATACATTGGTTTCTTTAAGCCACTACTAAATAAATAATAAATAAATAAATATACTAATACACTATCATCTCTTACAATTTGAAATGTCTTACAAATGATAAGCGATGTTCAAAAAACTCCAAATAACAAGCAATAATAATAATATTTATTTCTGTAATGAGCACGGCTTTCGCCATTTACACTAATTAAACAGCATACATAAAACAACATTGAATGATCACAGAGTACAATAATAGTACTTAAATTAATTATTAAATCCAAAAAAAACAAATTATTAACATACACAAACTACAAAAATGTTGTAAATAGGATTTCATAATTAAAGTAGGTACCTATATTCTGTGAAGGTCTCTGTACAAAGACATCACACTTTTTATTTTATACCAACTTAATAGATCACATTTGACATCTGTCTGTTTTAGCTTTATAGTGAGGTGACCTAATTAGAAACATCGATAAGATTAAATTATCGATTGATTTTCGAACGTAAATTATGGAATCAGAATAAGACAAGTACATAGTGTAACAAAAAAAATGCATTTATTCAGTTGAGTAATTTGAATAATAGTGTTGTCACTGTTGTCCGATATATGACTCAGAGATATGATGAATTCATTTTGAACCATACTGTCTATCCTCACATCTTATTTAAAATCATCTGAAATTATTTTCTTTGTTTTCTCGACGACCTTTCTCCAGTATTTCGTAGTGACTTTGGTATACGCACTTTGTAGCACACATTTTTGTAGTACTGAAGGGTGGCTCAGTATTGTTACGCGCTGCATGACCCTTTATTTGTGTCCAAATAAGCTCGATAGCGTTATACTGGCTGTGACAGGGAGGTAATCGAATTACTTCATGTCCATGCTCTAGGGCTAGTTCATCGATTATATAGCGAGGCTTGGGCGGTTTAGTTGCTTTTACCTAATTCAACGACTCAACTTTCAATAAAGTTGCATTTGCTTCCACACCACTCCTTTTCAGCCACGAGACAATTTCTAGTGTTTTATTTGTTTGCGTTGGTAGCTTATCAACTTAAACATAATGATACGGAGCGTTGTCCATGACAATTATCGATGGGTTTTTTTAGCATAAAGGTGTTTAGCCTCGCGTGCCCGTAATTTCACCGGCAACCAGAACTCTGCAAAGCGGCTTATCCCGACTTGATGACTATTGCCTTCGCAACAATCTCGATCTTAGCCCGTAAAAATGTTCTGTTGTCACTTTCACCCGCAAGATGAATATTATTCAGTCAACATACACGCTTAAAAATCAATCTCTTACTGTCATCAGACCCGTGACTTAGGTGTCATCAACGACTCGAAACTACTATTTGACGAACACATTACTCACATTGTAAGTAAAGCACATAAGGCCCTAGGTTTTGTAATGAGAAGGTGATTCGGTTGGATTTGAAAAAGCTAAAACACTAAAGATTCTCTACTGCACTCTTGTAAGTAGTATTTTGGAGTACGCATCTCAGTTGTGGAATCCGAGGTACGCTATCTACATCACTCGAGTTGAACGAGTTCAGAAGAAATTTATGAAAATTTTATGCTTTAAACTGCGTATTCCATACAGCTATCGGAGCTGACTATCTACATCTATGCAAACATTTCCATCTTCTGCCACATAGCACAAGACGAGACAATTCCGACTTAATTTACCTTCTCAAAATAGCATCTAATCAAATAGACTGTCCCGAATTACTCAATAAAATTAAGCTAAACGTCCCCCTCAAACGTATAAGATTCCATGCGCCCCTTTTCATTCCATTTGTCAACACTAATTACTGACAGACTCATTTATTAATAGAACGAGTAGTCAATTCAATAATACCTACAAAGAATGCGAGACAATAGACTTGTTTTGTACGAGTGTGAGCTCGGCGCGCCGGCTGCTGATCAGTAAATTCTTCGATTAGGTAGGTACCTATAGTTTAGGTACCTATAGTTTAGGCACCTAGTGGTGCAGCACTGCCATTTATTCTGTGGTAGTGAGTAGGTAGGTAATCAATAATGTTAAGGCATAATTAACTTTTCTAGGTACATTTTAGTAATGCTTAACTGTAGGTTAGATAATCATTGGTCAATAAATGTATTTTTTTAAGTTAACTTAGTAGTTGTAGTGGCACTTGAGTTATATTATTTTCGTAAATGTTTGTTTTCGCGTATTCTTTCAATCTTTCTGTTGCCATTCGTGAGGACCGCTAATTGACTTCTCTGATAACCTAGATTATATTTATTAATTAAGTAATTAAATTAATTAATTAGTTATTAAGTTTTATAAAGCTGTTGGTTTTCCTAATAAATAAATAAAAAAAAAAAAAAATAAGCGTGTTTTTTGTAACAAAGGGGTGCGTTAAGGGGTTAAAACACATGCAGGATAGATTGTTAAAGGGGGTTGACTTCACAATTCAGTTTCTGATGACTTGCTGAAACAACGTCTGTTACATTAAGGGTTGCAAAAGAGGTATATAAGATTGAAGTCTTGAAAATGTGTTAAAACATGAAATATCAAGTCAAATATTTATAGGTGGTTTTAAAGATGAAGGGAACAAAGGATGATCATCAGGTCCTATAAGGTAAGAGAGGGTACCTATTTGAAATCTCATGAATACTGTTCTATTTATTTATTGTTATTCACTGAATAGGGAAGGGTGTCGAAAAAATCCAAGAATTATTTTTGGGGTGTCATGCAAGGGTTTTGACTGCGCGTATTCAATATCAACAGTACATTATTGTCCACCACAATGTAGAAATAACTTCCTCTACAGCAGACATATCGGTGCTCACTGTTCAAGTTTTCTTTACACAATGAAAAAAGCTGCCGCCGTTTTGGTTGACTTTACGACATCCGTGGGCTTGAGGGGTAATTTTTTAAACCACGACTACTAAGGCAACAGTTTCGAGAGAGTTCGAGAACACGTCCGAGTTTGGGTCACCGACTTTCACAAGTACCTACTTTTACAAAATTTTCACTCAATCGGTATGTATAACCAAGATAGTGGGTGCACGAGTACTTAAAATTTAAGTCAGTCGAGTACTTAAAATTCATAATAGTCCAAACCCAAAAAAAAAATGCTTATGTAAGGTAAGTAAGGTGTAATGAAAGCAATCTTTTATCGTATGTTGATTAAGTTATATTTGAGAAATCATCTCCGTCACAAATCAGACATCACGAGATCTCAGTTCGGGGCAAACAACTAGTTATGTATTAGTTATATATAACTAGTTATATATTTTACACCAGGTACGATTTAGTCCTTGCACGAGTCGGCCATGTTTCTTTTTCTGAAGCTCAATCGTCACTATTCTCGCTTTACGGTTTTTATCCTTTCTCATTACAAGATGCTGCCAAAGCTATGTGATTTAGCCGTTATTTTGCGGATTTTTATTTTCACATTGTTCACTATAGATGACCTGAAAACAGAAAGATATTTAGTAACAAATACGCGAAATTCATTTTAATTTTTATCTTTCAAAATTTTGATCTAACTTTTTTGACCCTCTGCCGACATGTTGCCGATGTTACTTGCAGCGCAGCGCTCAGATCGCCAACACGTCGGTATAGGGCTCGTCACCTAAGCAGCAGCTACATTGACTATATATTTCCTGAGCATGCCTCGTGTAGAGGCGAAATACGTGTCGTAAAATTTTTTTTCAAACGAATTTATCGGATTCCTGAATATCGTTCTATTTTCAGGCTATTTATACTAGCTTTTACAAGCGATTTCGTTAGCAATACGGTTTTAAAAATAGGTGCAAGGAGGTAGATTGGGAGAAAGATTGGGACTAAGCAGTAATAAACAGTTTCTTTTGCAAAAAAAAAAATTGCTGTGTAATAATATTTGCTGTGTTCCGGCTTTCAGATGTAAGATAGCCAGTTCCTTGTTTTCTTGAGGATTCGGGGTCAAGTGCGCATCCACCTTCGACCTTATCATAACTTAAAAAAAATAGGTAAGATAAAGGCCAGCAACTCCCAGTAGTACAATAAAAAGCAATGTCACACAGGCGACACGAAAAATTAATGACTCGCCTAAAACGAATTGGTTACCCGCTCTAAGAGTCAAAATAGTTTCTTGCGTCATCTTAAGACTCTACTAAGTAACTAAGTAGTCAAGTCACACAGTTATCGGACTGTCGTCTAGAGCCTTAGTATGACGCAATGAATTTACACATTTTCCTGATACATTGCGACTCAATAGTCGCAAGGTGTAAGACGTACATTACTTACTGCCACTAACAGACCTGATCCCTGGACATGATCTGCAGTGGCTTGATCGGTCTTCAATTTTCGGTTCGATTACTGAACCGACTACAAATGTACAACCTGCGATTATCGTAGACAAATCTCAACCTAATAGTGATAGCAATACGGTCAAGAATTGCTTATGCTGTGGTGACATACACTACTTGACAAAGTGTAACAAATTCTTAAACCTATCTCCGACAGATACCTATAATATACTGAAGGGTAAGAATGTGTGATTCCATTGCTTGAACAAAGGTCACGATGTACGTCAGTGTAAATCTAATTTCGTTTGTAGGCACTGTTTTAGGCGTCATCATACATATATTCACCGCGAAACGGTGGACAGTATCACTGTCTCGGTAGCTCCCGCCACGAAGGAGATGGAAACGACCACTGGTGGAGGTGTGAACCTTGAACTCAGACCAAGCGGCGTCGATCAATCACGTAGCTCCCGATACATGCGCGACGTTAAATGCTGCATCGGTACGCACGCACACCGTACTACTATCTACGGCACTCGTCAATGTATGCGTGGGTGGAGAAACGCGCTCGACCGTGCGTTGTTTCATAGATACCGGAAGTCAATCGTCCTTTATCACCGAAGCCTGCGCGCAGCGTCTAGGTTTAGAGCGACGTAAGTTTAATATACCTGTCTACGGAATAGGTGATGGTCAACCGGTACAGCCTAAAGGCATATTTCGTGTAGCATCACACCGATTGAAGCTTATTAACCCTCAGATCCTGTTGAGGCACTAATCTTACCTAAATTAGCGCGTAACATGCCATGTGTGCCATTGCCTCAATTAGGACCACATATTAAAAACTTAAAATTAGCGGATCCCTCTTTTCATACTCCACAGGAAGTTGAGATGCTAGTAGGAGCAGATATACTATCTCACATACTACTGGGCAATATTGTTACTGGTTCTCCCGGTTCTCCGATCGCGATGAACAGTATTTTTGGATACCTATTACTAGGTTCACTTTCGTTCAAATCTACGATTCCTCCCAATATTCAAGCTTGTTTTAGCTCAATTGACAATGATGGCGACTCGAAAAGGTTTTTGGAGCTGGAGTCAGTGCCTGAGGAGAAGGTACTCGCACCTGAGGAACGATTGTGCGAGCAAATGTTTGAAAGCTCACATACACGTGATGAGACCGGGCGTTACGTGGTTGCACTTCCCTTCAGGCCTGATGCCCAGCCATTAGGTCAATCCAGGGACATAGCCCTCGCTTGGTTCCATAAGTTAGAGCGTAGGCTACAACGCCACCTTACACTTAAGTATTATTATAGTATTATTCATGCATGTTTGCAAGAATACCTCGACCTCAAGCATATGGAACCAGCTGAGGGCGCCCCACAGTCGGGCCATCCTTACTACATTCCGCACCACGTTTTAGTAGTCTCACTAGATTCCTTGACCGCGTGGTAAAACTCGTGTCATGTTTGACGCGAGTAGTAAATCAACAAACGGAAACTCAATCAACGATGTTCTATTGACAGGTCCCAAACTGCAGTAGGATATTGTGGATATCTTACTAAAATTCCGTTTGCACCTGTCGCATTTGTAGCCGATATTCAACAAATGTACCGTAATTTTCTTGTTCGGGATTCAGATAGGGATTTTCAGCGTATTCTATGGCGAACGTTGCCTGACGAACCCATAGGCGCATGTATCGACTACTCACGGTAACTTTTGGTGTGAGCTCATCACCCTTCTTAGCCCTTCGTACTATAAAGCAGCTGGCACAAGATGAAGCGTCACAGTTTAGTCAAGCCTCAGTGGTTCTGCTAGACCAAGTATTTGTTGATAACGTCATTTCCGGGGGATGCGATGAAAAGAAAGCCCTCGAAGTTCGAAAGCCGGCTTTGAGCTACGCAAATGGCATATAATAGCAACTCGCCAGCGATTCTCGCGGCAGTTCATGCACCAGATGCGCAAGGTGAGAGGCCCAATAATGTACCTTTCGTCCCCATGGAGAATGATCACCAAACTAAGGTCCTAGGACTACTGTGGAACCCTCAAACCGAGCAGTTTACCTTCAGTGTTAAAAAACACTGTGTTGAAAAAAAAAAAAAAAGTATACATTTTTGCCAAGATTTATGATCCGATGGGTTGGCTGTCTCCCGTCACCGTATACGCAAAACGTTCAATACAACTATTGTTGATTTCTGGCATCGGCTGGGATGACCGCCCAGCCAAACATCATCAATTCTTGGGTGGCATTCACTGAAGAGCTCCCACTCTTGTCACTTGTTTCCATTTCACGCCAGGTCTTTTCCGATACGCGTACGCTTCAACTGCACGGCTATGCTGATGCTTCGGAGAAGGCCTACGCCGCATGCGTCTACCTACGCCTTACAGACAGATGGTCAGAAGCACACCTTCTTGCAAAAACTCGCGTCGCCTCAATATCACCGTGTCTGTCCATCCCGAGGCTTGAGCTCATGGCAGCGGTTCTGTTGTCACGGCTAATAGATACGGTGATACGTACATACCGCGGCCGCATAAACAAAGAAGAGATGTACGCTTGGTCTGGCTCTTCCATAGTTCTGGCATTGCTCCGATCTCCGCCGTATGAATGGAATGTCTTCGTATCCAATCGAACAAGTGAAATACTTACTCTCGTACCTAGTGACCGCAGGAGACATGTTCCTTCCGCTGACAACCCTGCAGACGCACCGTCACGCGGAATGTTACCTACTACGTTTTTAGTTAATACGATGTGGTTTCACGGTCCCAAGTGGCTCTCTCAGGATCCGTCTAGTTGGCCCGTTCGCAAAGGTACCTTGTACGAGTGAAGAGAAACGTATTGTTCCTGTGACGTCCTCGCCAACCGTTTTAGCGTCGTCAGCTGAAGAAATCAATCTTATTAACAGGTTTTCGACTTTAAATAAGTTAGTTCGTGTCACGGCTCATATATTTAGGTTTTTCAACAAATTAAAGAGTAAGGTCAACAAAAGAAAAATAGCATTTCCTCCTTATATATCTGTAGGAGAGTAGAATTTCTCACTAAATCGATTAATTTATTTAGTGCAACAGTCCACCTTTACCGAAGACATAAAAAATATTTCTCAGAATAAGTGTGTGAGTACCAAACTGCAAAGACTTTATCCGTTCGTAGATAAGCATAATTGTTTACTTGTTGAAGGGCGGATACACAAATCTTTATTATCATTTCAGTCCAAACACCAACTTATAATACCCAAAAAACATCATCTTACCGATTTAATAATCGATGATGCGCACATAACCCACTTGCATGCAGGTACACAAACCATCCAATATTTACTTTTACAAAAATATTGGATTTTATCGAGTCGTGATATCATTCGTCAACGAATACATCGCTGTGTGAGGTGCTTTCGTGCGCGACCGATAAAAATACAACCTAGTATGGCACCACTGCCAGCCACGCGGGTTAGACCAGAGCGGCCATTCTTGAAAACAGCGGTCGACTACGCGGGTCCGTTTTATGTTCGCGCAAATAAGGTTCGCAATGCAAAGACAGTAAAGTGCTACGTATCAGTCTTCGTATGTATGAGTGTGAAGGCCATTCATCTGGAACTCGTCTCCGAGCTCACAAGTGAGGCCTTTCTAGCGGCCTTACGTCGTTTCACCTCACGTCGTGGATTGTGCACGGATATTTATTCGGACTGCGGCACAAACTTTGTAGGTTGTAACAATCAACTCAAAGATACCATCGATCATAGATCAATTCCTTAAAAATGATTCTATCCAAAATGAATTGAACTCCCATACCCTACAACAGGGTATTACATGGCATTTTCAGCCGCCATATGCTTCCCATTTCGGGGGTTTGTTTGAGTCCGGGGTCCGCTGTTTCAAGCATCATCTCCGAGTAGTAGGTACTCAAACATTAACCTATGACGAGATGCACACATTGTTGTACCAGATCGAAGCGGTGTAAAACTCACGACCCCTTTGCGCAGTGAGTTCCGACTCAAACGACCCTTTGTCTTTAACACCTGCTCATTTTCTCATAGGTGGCCCTATGTTGGCAATTCCAGACGTCTCTCTGACAGAGTCTAACCCGGGCCGACTACTTAGATGGCGATGGGTTCAACGTTTCGTTCAAATGTTTCAAAAATTTTTGAAAGCGTTGGAGTCTGAAATATTTGCATGAAATCCAACAACAAAACAAATGGTATCGTGACCAGGGTTCTCCTATCCTTGATTATTGACTATTGGTGTGCGACGACAAGCCAATGCAAGCATTTGAGCATGGCATGACATATCTCTCTGCCTTTGTCGTGAAAAACTTTCCAAATAAAAATTACTTCGCGAGTGTTTGAGACGATTGCCCGTGGGACCTTAACGGCCCGGGCCTGTGCTGATAAAGTTCGAAGGTGTCGCGTCCAAAATATAGACTTTAGCTAGCCCAATTTACAAACGGCTACGCCGCGTCGTTTGGAAGGAAACCGCCTTCTTAGCGAGGCCGCGGATGCAGATTTCGGGTAAGCCTTAATAGTCCTATTCACGACAATTTGCGTTTGGAACTAAAGAACCGCAGCTTCACATCCAAAGAGCCGCATGGTTACTGACCCTCGCCTTAGGGGAAGAATTTCCTAAAATTCGTTCTTAGTGAGCATCTAGATGCCACAATGAATAGGTACCCTGGCAAAATTTCAAGTCCGTTGGTCTTACAGTTTCGGCACTAGCGTGATTATACCTACCTATCTACCTATCACGACAGTGGTAAATCGATTTATATAATAGATGTACCGCAAAGCACTATATTCACACCAAGTTTAATATAGGTTTTTTTTTTTTTTTCTATTTTTATTCGTGACTTTTGCCATAAATGGCATGGCAGTCACATCGTACCCTAATACATACAATAACACAAAACTTAAAATCTAAAGGATATGAAATATACCTACTTTATAAATAACTAAATCACTGATGAACAAAATGTGCGCCCCAGCAAAATTGCCTCGTCAGAATTGGGTTCGGATAAGATTTTAATGAACATACCAATATCTGTCCGATTGACGCACAATTTGAGCATCAGTAATTCTCTCTCTCTCCTGTACTTGTCACAATCCATCAAGAGGTGGTGCACATCATCCAATGCTACACATACCTCACGATTCGGCGAATCTACTTTTTTCATGAGGTATCCAAATTTTCTTGATGGATAGTGACCAGAACGTATTCTATGCATAAAAACTATAAATGACCTATTAAGTTTACCTTGGACAAACCACGGAATACGAGGAGGCTGACATTGGATTGTTATATACCAAATTCCCTTTTCTTTACTTCTTTCATCAAAATATTCCTTATACATATTATAACACAACTTCCTTATTTCAAATAATTGTTCTGGGTTGTATGTCAAAGTCTGTCCCTTCTGTACATGCTTGTTTTGCCAATCTGTCAGCCTCTTCGTTACCTCTTAAACCTATATGAGACGGAACCCATTGCAATTTCAAATCTATGTTAGTGTGTGAAAATGAATGAATTTTATTTAAAATAGAATATGCTATCGTAGTACCTCTGATACCAGAGGCACATCGAGCTAGATGCTGAAGTGCGCTCTTACTATCTGTAAAAATGACTACCTGCTGATTGCTGGAATTTAAATAAATTATAGAATCTAAAGATTTTGAAATTGCAATGAGTTCTAGTGTCATTATAGAAATATAAGGACATGTAATTTTAAATTCGCCACTTGTTCTGCCGTTCCAGTAATAATATGCGGCCCCTTGACCCTCACCACTCATAGATCCGTCCGTGTAGTACATATGCCTAGCGTTATACTTTTCATTTAGTTCCCTGATGACATTAAATTTAAGTGATGCCTGATCTTGATCCCTTTTACTACCCTGTATACTATCCAAACAACAATTAATTACACTTTCAATATTAATATAGGTTACCCACACATCCAAAGAGAATAGATCTAGTGGGCTAAAGGAATAAATGCTATAACGTCTACAAATATCATATACTGTCACAAGTAATGGTTTCTTTTTGGTACTCCAGTAACTACTATCTCGAAGGTCTAACAAGTTATTGATCATCTGTATTGTTATATTATTGGTCCAAGACATGCACTTCGTACAAAATGTATATGCTAAATATAGACGTCTTAAATGCAAGGGTTGTACACACACTTCACTTTCCATAACATGTATGGGTGTACTCTTAATAAATCCACCAATTATTCTTAATGCTTAATATATAGTTATGAAATAACATTTTATAAAAACGTTTTTTTTTTTGCGTGGGGACACCTTTTTATTAAATATGTATTATTTTATTTGTTAATTATTTTGTTTGCAGGTTGAAAATTTCAATCAGCCACCTGTTACAAAGATCCCTTAAAAAGTATTACCTGAAATATTGGACCCCTACTATATTTTTGTAAAATTCGTGATGGTTCAAAACATCACAAAAACGCACAGCCTTCCAGCGGTTTAGGCTGTGCGTTGTATCTAGTTGAATCAGTTAGCTATTGTTACGCACACCAAAGGATTCGACCCACATTTCCAGGCACAAAATGCAGGTTTATTGCAGTCAGTTGTTAAGCCTCAGTGCGAGTCAGACACACGCTTGGGCAGATTAAATAATTTAAATAATTTTCCTTTAACCTAAGCAATATATTAACACTAAGTATGAAACAGACAGGTATTATCGTTTTACGGCAGAGCTAAAATAACAATTTATTAAAACGTGTCGTTTACGGCCATTAACTTTTGTGTGTTTTTATTATTTATCATGTTATTCGATGTGATAGTACATATTCTCGGAAAATGTCAACCCACTGCCTATTTGTTAAGTTATAACTATTCCAGTTCATAAGTTATAAGCTCTTTAAGGGTTGATTCCCTCAATATTGGACCCAATACACTTTAATTTAGAATATTGTAAAAAACCCTATAAATTGATATTGTTAATACTCGAAAAATTTTCAAAGAATATGTATTATCAACATATTCTTTGAAAATGTTTACCTTCAACAGTTCAAAAGATAGAGATAGCTCTTTACAGGTTGTTATGTAAGTTCAATATTTGACCGACAAAGGTTTAAATAAAAAAAAAAGTGTTATTCTACTAACCCAATCTATTTTCATAAAATTTCACAAAATAACAAGAATCTTAATGATCAACCAATAGCATGGTGCCACTATGATTATTTCCTAAAAAATAGCAGAATTGCCCACCAGGACTTATGGCAGGTGATGGACGGTTCGTCTGTTGTTTGCTCGCATTGTGTTGTAATTTATTAGGTCCTTACATATGAAATTGGCGTTTTGTCGTACTGGCCACTTTGATCTTAAATATCTCCTCTTTGGTTAGGAATTCCAAATTCAAATTTAAACAGCTATTGCTTTTTTTTTCTGCGTCACTCATTTCACAAAATGGAAAACTTAAATAATCGCATTATTTACGAGTACGAGTTCCACCGTGGCACCAGTGCTGCAGAAACGGCTCGAAGGATTAATGATGTGTATGGTGGTGGTGTCGCAAAAGAAAACACGGTGCGTTTTTGGTTTCAACGCTTTCGTTCTGGAAATTTCGACCTGCAGAACAAGCCCCGTGGACGGCCGGAGACCATGGTCGATAATGATGAATTGAAGGCTATTGTGGAAGCAGATCCATCGCAAACCACATCACAGTTAGCTGCAGGCTGCGGTGTTAGTGACAAAACCGTTTTAATCCACTTGAAGCAAATTGGGAAGGTGAAAAAGCTTGAAAGGTGGGTACCTCATGAATTGAGTGAAGCAAACCGACAAACGCGCGTCGACTGCTGCGTTACATTACTCAACCGGCAAAATAATGAAGGAATTTTAAATCGGATCATTACATGTGATAAAAAGTGGATCCTGTACGATAATCGTAAACGCTCATCGCAATGGCTGAACCCTGGTGAACCAGCAAAATCTTGCCCCAAGCGAAAATTGACTCAAAAAAAGTTACTTGTAAGCGTTTGGTGGACTAGTGCCGGTGTCGTACACTATAGCTTTCTTAAATCTGGTCAGACGATTACGGCTGATGTCTATTGTCAGCAACTGCAAACCATGATGGAAAAGCTCGCTGTTAAACAACCGAGACTTTTCAATCGCTCTACGCCACTGCTGCTTCAAGACAACGCTAGACCACACACGGCCCAACAGACGACTACCAAATTAGAGGAGCTTCAATTGGAATGTCTAAGACATCCACCGTACTCTCCGGACCTTGCTCCAACAGATTACCATTTTTTTCGAAATTTGGATAACTTCTTGCAAGGAAAAAAATTCAATTCCGATGAGGCAGTCCAAACCGCTTTCAAAGATTTCATTGATTCCCGTCCGAATGGTTTTTTAGTAAAGGGATCAATGAACTACCTATAAGATGGCAAAAGTGTATAGATAGCAATGGTACATACTTTGATTAATAAAATATATTTTAATATGAAAAAATTGCCTTTATGTTCCTCCCATACAAAACGCCAATTTCATATGTAAGGACATAATATTACGTTGGATATTTGGAATTCTTCTCCATTAATGGCCACTTTCCTTCCTCTAAAACTTGGCAGGGATTTGTCATAATCACCACGCTCGGCCTATGGCGTGGTGATCGCAGTTAAAGTGCTGCTGTTCTTCTTTTGGTGAGATCCCTTAGTCGTCTTTTACGACATTCGCGGGCTGAGTTAGAGGGCTCGATTTTTTGGGTACCGTAAACAAAGGGAAAAACGGGTCCCTATTACTAAAACTCCGCTGTCCATCTGTGTCTGTCTGTCCGTCTGTCACATGAACCGTGATAGTTAAACAGTTGAAATTATAATAGATGATGTATATATGATGATGGGGGTTTCTGAACACCTTTACTGTGATCATCAACCCGCCTGCCAAGTGTGGTGATTATGGCAAAACCCTCCCGTTTTTGCAGGAGGCTCTGTCCAATATCCAATTAACCACTACATAAATGGGCTGTTGACGTGACTGTATTTACGACCCTTGACTAATGAAACTTAACTACTCAAGTAATCTTCTAATGCATAAAAGGACAAGTCCTGAGTGACTGACTGACTGATTCAACTAGATACAACGCACAGCCTAATCCGCTAGGCATACAGACTTGAAATTTCAAGGGCATGTTTGTCTTGGTGTGTAAACGCCTGCTAAGAAAGGAATTTTGAAAATTCGCACCCTTAGGGTTCAAAATGGGGTTCAAAGTTCGGAGTAAAATGTTGCATATCCCTGAAACCACAAATGATAGACAATTGAAAATAAGTATGTTGATTGCTTATAAGGAATAAGTTATGGCATATTTTAGTTTTATTATAATTTTCAGAAATGAAGGGTGGGGTGTCCTATATTCAGACCTGACTATTTTTTTTAATATTATTATTAGCCTAAGGTGTCCCACTGCTAAGCAAAGGCCTCTCACCACTCCTTCCAGACCGTCCTATCCTGAGCTGCGATTCTCCAGTTCTCGAGGAACTGTCAAGCTTGACTAATAATAAACAAAAAAATATATAATTTAAAAAAAGCATTTTTTGTCTGGGAATGTGGGTCAAAACGCTCGGTGTGCGTGTCCTCACACCATTTAGGAGCTAATCGGTCAAATTTATCCAGATATCCAACAAATATTTATATTTATAATGTAATACTTGCACCTATTTCAAAAAACCAATACGCGGACGAAGTCGCGAGTAAAATCTAGAACAGCATAATATTGTCCATCACAATGAAGAAATATCTTCCTTGGCAGACATATTGGTGCTCACTGTATGCACATAGAAAAAAGCTGCTGCCTTTTTAGTTGACGATTGAAGGTTGGAGGGAAGGCTGAAGCCCTTTGGTTGACTTTACGACATCCGTGGGTATATTTTTAAACCATTTACTAAGGTAACGGTTGTGAGAGCACTTTTCAAAACGACATCAACCTTTAGTTCATGCTAGTAAGGGGTGACTTATTCACTTTTTTTTTCTACTCACCTACTATGACGTACAGTCGGTGGTTTAATGCTTTGCTCTCATTCTGGATTTTGCAACGAATGAGAGTCGTGTGCAACGAGAGAGAGCATTCAACACTCAGGTGAATAAAGTGCTTCATCTTTATTATTCACCATCTTCGTGGTTAGATACCTACTCGTAGCACAAACCAGACATCACGAGATCTCAGGTCGGGGCGAACTAATAGTGAAATGATGGCGACAGATTAAGATAAGCTGGTGGTAGCTAGCCAGGAGGAGTTAAACAAATTCCTACCACACCAAGTTCTCCCAGGGAATCGAGCCCGGGACTTCACACGCGATGGCGTGCGGTGCGTGTCGCGCGTCTCGGCGCGGCTAGGTTGCGCACGCACGAAGACAGCGGGGCTGGCCCGCCAGTACACGGGGTCAATGTACCAATACTAGGGCGCTGACCGAGATAACAAATCTAGATGCTAACTACTCAAATGTTACCAACTAATTATTTATGACTTCAGAATCGAGACCTACGTAATTAAAAACCTACGTAAACATGTCAATTTGGTCTTAATCACTAATTCCTGCCTACGTAACTGTTTTAATTTAAATACTATTTATTCCATTTGTTTATTCTACTTTTCATAAAGTGTATACATAAAATAAATATATATTACTGTTTTTCTATTATACAATCGCAAATAAGGTTGAAATTGGTTGATATCAATGAATAAGTCGGGCCGGCCGTTCACCTCGTACATGCAGCGCCTCCATTGGCTCCCCGGGCTCCCCGGGGTACGGGTACCACCGGGGTTGTATAATCGGTATTCTATGCCCCTTACTCCAAGGACAGACTCCACGGCAGTCGGCCTTGGATATCGACTACCAAGCGTACTCTACGCGTGTTGTAACGACAACTGTACTCCTTGTTAGCCGTTTCAGTATCGAGTGTTCGCGTTAAAGTTTTGTAAAGGTGTAGGTTAGGTTTCAATCGTGCTGCAATAGCTGGAAATATGGGTGAGTAAAATATTGGATATTTTTTCAGAAAAACGTTAGAATTAATTATTTTGCAGTAGAACATTTCATACAAAACTTCTCATTGGATGCGTAAAATAAAATAAATGGTAGAAATAAACAAAAAATATTTTTGATTGAGATTTAAGGTAGATACGTCAATACAAATTGATTATCTATATTAAGAAAGATAATTTGTAACGGTCCTTAGGTATTGAATAATTCATTTTTGTTTTTAATGAAAATATGTAAAATTATTAAAACTGACACAAAAATAAAGAAAAATATCAAGAAATGAAAAATTCTTACAGAATAAGGGAAAATACATTTTACGAAAATACATTGTTTGTATGAAATATACAATTGTATGTAATTCACATCCAATTGAAAATAGTAGGTATGCACTTTTAAAAGATAACTAATAAATTGATTTATTTGCAAATAAATTAGTATTGACGATGAAATGTTGGACTTATCCTAAAAGTTTGTGGATCATTGAATATAATACTAAGTATTATAATATAATACTAAGTATTATATTCAATGAAAAAAAAACTTATTACGGTTGTCTAGAAGAAATCGCTTTTAAGCGATAAGACCGCCTATAAAGTTTTTTTTTTTTTTAGGTTATCCAGTTTGCCATTTAAGGTGTGCAATAAAGTGTTTTCATTCATTCATTCACTCATCTTGTTACAAATAGTAGAAGGGAAGGCTTGTCGCCTACTCGATGTTAGTGCAGCGTGCCTACGTGACCTACCCTACGTTCTACGAGCAGTTAGGGTAGGTCATGCACAGCCGCGTCATCTTGCGGCGCCACCGGATACTATATATTCAAACCGGAACACAGCAATGCTGCTTGCCGAATATGCTATACGTATCTGTATACTATAATTAAATTACTAATATTAAATTTATAAGTTAGATTCGACCACGGGATTTCACCAGGAGATGGGCAGCAGCTATTTTATCTATCTTAGTACCTACCTACCTGACGCCGATACTGTGATCAACGATTTACCTGCTACAATCCTTGGAAGGTAAATCGTTGATCACAGTATCGGCAATGAATCCCCCAATAAATAGACTAACTTTTTCCCCTTCGAGCAATGACCTCTAATCACTACTCAGAGCGCGGATCTTATGAAGATCACCTACTATATAGTTAATAAATCGTTCATAGGGCAAACTGCACGCTTTTATAATAGACTAGCTGAAAGTACCCGTGCTTTGCTACGGTGAAATAATAAAAACGGAATGGCTGTACATACCTACCTAGTATACATTCAGGGGTAAAAAACGACGGGGTTCCTAGCTTGTACACGGCAAGTCCAGGTAGGTAATTCTGAAATCTTAATATGTCCAGATCCTAATTATACTATTTGATATAAAATGTAGAAGAAAGAGAACCTGGTGCTTATTTGGTTGTTAGTAGGCATACGTATCATTGGATTTCAAAAACACAGTAGAAAATTATCTTCGGAAATCTCAGCGCTTTAGAGACTCGCACCTGTCTAGAGTTATTAGCAGGTTCGATTCACTGGTGCGGCATTCCTTTATGAGGTTTGGTCGCCGGGCCGTTTTGTACGGACATTGCAGGCTAGAATGAACTGATTGCTTTGGAAAGACGTCGTAGGTCATTTGGGTTTCATTCAATGGGTTTCAATAAAAATGCCTGCATTTCTGATTGAAACCGATTGAAAGCCAAATGAAACAGAGTTAGGTAATAGGCCTGCTGATTGCTTTGGAAGGCATTCGTAGGTCCCGGGCACCTACTGAAACTGGTAATGGTCTTCAAAAAGCCATGTGGCAGCTCGTAAAGTGTTTTGGATAACCAGGATTGTTTTAACCACCTCTGTGGTCTAGTGGTCCGCCCACATATTGTGCTTAGTTTGGTTGGTGGTAGGACTTTGATTAAGTCCTGCACAATATTGCACTCTTTCTGGGGATCGAACCCGGAACTTTTGGATCCTATATGTTTAAATTTCAAGTCGATTGTATCAAATAAAAAGATATCACCGTACAAAAAAAATTGCCCCATGTCACCCTATCAGAGGCAAAATATAAGAGTATTTTTTTCATAATAAGCAGTTTAATGTTAGTATATAATACACATACATATTGTCAATCGAATGAAACTAAGGATTTTTAATTTCATGACTTGCCCCATTTCACCCTTTAAAGGAATAGTAAAAAATCATGACACGTATCTTAGACTAATGTCTTTGAAACACAAATAAATGCAATATTTTAACTTAATCCATTCCAATCCATTTAATAAAATTACCAGTATTGTCAAAAATTTATGAAAAAATAATGAAGGATAGGCTTATTAAACACTTGTATAAATATGATATTCTAAATAATAGGCAATTTGGTTACCTACACAATGTTAGTACTGGAGATGCGGTCAAAACACTTTTGGATGATGTTATAGGAAAATTGGATGAAAAATTAAGGGTAGGAGGTTTATTCCTAGATTTGAGCTCAGCCTTTGACACAGTTGATCATAAGATCTTGTTAGAAAAATTAGACTTTTACGGTGTACGAGGCAAAACGTGGAAGCTTTTCCAATCTTATTTGAGCAATAGGCATCAATACGTAGAAATTAAAAAAATAGTTGATAATAAAGAAGTTATATACAAATCAGATTTCACCAAACTAACTAGAGGTGTCCCACAAGGATCAATTTTGGGACCCATCTTATTTATCATTTTTACTAATGACTTAATATCATACATGGTTCACCGCTTTCCTGGTGTAAGGCTTGTTCTTTTTGCTGATGACACAAATGCTATAATTTCTGCAAAGACACTGACTGAACTAACTGACAAATTTAACATAGTTTTTAAGGGTTTCGTTGACTGGTTTGCAAAAAATAACCTTATTCTAAATATGCAAAAGACAAATGTAATGCTATTTAATACATCTAAAAATAAGGATAAAATTGTCTTAAATTACAGTGACATAAAAATTATATCAACTAATGTAGTTAAGTTTTTAGGTATTAGTATAGACATGTTTTTAAATTGGAAATGTGAATTAAACTCAATTGTAAATTACATTAGCTCTGCATGCTACGCCATCAGAAGCTTACGAGACGAAGTCCTCGTCGCACAGCTAAAACTAGTGTATGTTGCTCTAGTAGAATCCAAGCTGCGCTACAGCATAATGTTCTGGGGCAACAGTTATGCCTATAATACCGCAGCTGCTTTTACGATTCAGAAAAGAGCGATCCGAACTATAGTACGTATAAATCAGACAGAGTCATGTAGGGAACACTTTATTAACCTTGGCATTTTAACAGTTCCGAGCCTATATATTCTAGTTCTTCTTACGGATTTGGTCAAACATTTGGACACTTTTGAAAATGTTGAGGAAAGAGCAATTAGGGAAAATTCTAGGAGGAAGGACCTTGTCAATGTCTTCTCACCTAGGTTAAGGATATCTGAGCACTGTGCTAGCTATCAAGCTGTTAAGCTCTTTAATAAGTTGCCTAAAATTTTCAAAACAATCTATAGTCCATATAAATTCAAAAACCAACTAAAGCAGTTTTTATTGAAAAAGTGCTACTATTCTATTGACGAATTTATCAATGAATAATTTTTTATTTTATTTTTGTAGCGCTCAGGTAGGTATACTCTGTAATATAACTTCTGTAATGATTGTGAATAACATTTTGACATTTATCAGATAAGTTTTATTAGTATTCTTTTTTATTTTTACATTCGTTAACAATTTTTATTTAACTGAATTTAATAAATTTTTATGAATCTTTTACACTTGGACATTGCAATATTACTTACTGCTATTTATTATTTTACTGTTTACACTTTTATTTGATTTTTACTAATTATTGTACCTACTTTTTGTTATTTTTAAGATATTCCGACACAATGTATATTGTTTGTGGATGAATAAATGAAATGAAAATGAAATGAAATCCAATTATAAAGATTTTGGGTGCATGTCTTGCCCCATTTCACCTTTTAATAGTAAGATTTTCGGTTTATTTTTATAAGCATGTAGTTATAATCAACAAACGTAAACAGAATTTCCACTCGATCAGATCATATAAAAAGATTTTTCAAGACAAAAAGTATTGCCGCAATGCACCTTTTAGTGGAAGTTTTCTATTATGATAAGCATTGCAAAGTGATTGCACTTTCAAATATTCAACTCAATCGAATCATAAATTAAAATTTTGCATACTTACTGTTTTGCCCCATTTCACCCTTTAATAGTAAGATTTTTAGATTTTATAATTCACACTTTTAAGCTAAAATCAAAACACGTACAAAGTTTCCACTCGATCGGATCAAATATAAAGATACAATACAAAAGTACAAATACAAAACGTTTTGCCCTTCTTCACCCTTTTAGAGGAACAATATCTGAGTTTTTTATCATAATTTGCATCTCTAAGTAATTACAAATACACGTACTAAATTTCAACTCTATCGGATCATAAATAAAGGTTTTGCATACAAACCTACCTGTCACAATAAACACCCTGGCAAAATTTCAAGTCCGTAGGTCCAACAGTTTCAGCTCTAGCGTGATCACAAGCGTGATGAATACCTACCTACCTATAGATTTACCACGTCAGTGGTAAATCGATTTTATATAATAGAAGAAGAAGATAGAAGAAGATGGAAACGTATCGAATAATATACGAAATTGAACATGTTAAAGTTGAAAAAACCCGACCGCAAAATATTTAATTAAGGTAAGACGCGTGCTAATTTTTCCTGTGGTGACGTCTAGTTTTAAATTTAAATGAGTATGCATAGTTATAAGTGTGATAATAATATGCCATAAAATACTTTGTTAAGGTAAAATTTTCAGTAGATAAGCATGTGTTTACATTTCTATGAAAACAGGTGTTCAATATTATAGACATCAGCAGTTTACACATACCATCATTTTAACGATAGATTCAAGGTACTAGCGACATATTTTGAACTTAATTTGAGATCATGTTATAGTATAAAAGTGGTTTTATATATATTTTTAGAATCGGCATATTACTAGTTTTCATTTAATACCCATATTGATCGAATAGAATAATTTTTGGTGTCCACCCCCCACAAAAAAATAATACAGCCAAAGAATCAAAAAAAGAAAAATCAAATGACACATCATAATCCAAATTTCATCAAGCCATTAAGACTGTCAAATGGAAGTTAGAAATCCCATAAATACATGCATTCATACTCTTGAATTCAATAACCCTCCTTCTGAGGCAGTCGGGTAAAAATAGCACGGAACCAAATGCAGCCTACTAAAACCTTGATCAACAGTGGGAGTCAGTTTGTTGTTGTTACTGGAGGAGTTTCAACATGTTGATGTTTTTACATTTATGGAACCCGTTTTACCTAGTAGTACGCCCCGAACTCTCGTGATTTCTGATTTGTCTTAGGTAAAAATTAAAATATTTTTTACCCACTGTTTTCACGATAAAAGTGAAATTCACTCTTTCAATCCACCTTATTTACCTAAGCACTCTTTTTTTTATTCTCTTTTTATTCACCTGAGTGTTCGACTCGCTCTTGTTGCTTACTCTCATTATATGAAAAGCCAGAATGAGAGCAAAGCATTAAACCTTAAAGCACCAAACCATTGACTGTACGTCATATTAGCTTCCTACTAACATGATAAAAAATTACGATTTTTGAAATATGCTTGAAAACCGTTGCCTTAGTAGGTATGCCGTGGTTTGAAAATCTAGCCCGTGAAAAGTAGCGTCGTAAAGGCAACGAAGAAAAGCCCCTTGGCTTCATCAAAAAGGCAGCAGTTTTTTTTCGTGTGTAAACAACAATTTTATGTGAGCACCAATAGGTTTTTTTTTTATTGTACGACGAGGAAGCGCTTGGCCTTCATCTCACCGGGTAACAAGTTGAGATAAGGCCGAAGATGGAGGTGCACTTCACCCGCAATCCTCAATTAACTGAGGAACTGGCTATCTTACCTCTGAATGCCGGAACACAACATTTTTTTTTAAGAATTCTTACTATGGCGACTGAATTAGGTAAGATGGTGGTAAGCCAGGCGGACTTAAACAAAATCTTACCACCAATCAAACCAAGCACAATAGATTGTACTCCCCATGGGGATCGAACCCGGGACCTCTGGATCTGAAATCGGTGGGTTGAACCACTAGACCACAGAGGCGGTTGATCGGTGGGTCTGTCTGTGGGTCTGTGGGTGGATGTCTGCCAAGCGTGGTGATTATGACCGAACCTTACAGTATATGATGATGGTAATGTGTTGTTTATGTGGGAAGCATAGCGAAACCCCTTGCATGCCATCCCAAAGTAATTCTTGGATTTTATTAACACCGTTAGTTTTTTGGCAACCCTATTGAGTGATAATTAGAATAGTTTTAAATTAAATTATTCAGAATACCCGTTTTTTATTTTGAAAGACCTAATGATCATCGTTTGCCCTTTAATCTTAAAAGCCACCCCTTATAAGGCCAAAAATAAACAAAACAAACAAGCCAAAGAAATTTACAGACTCAACCCCCATTTCAAATGATAGTTCAAGTTTTCACTCATTTTTGAGACTTCAATCTAATTTACAAATTTGCAACCCATAATGTCAATACACAATGGCATAAAACTTTCGCGAGTTATGCCATCACAAATATTGCCACATTCATACATACAGTGCCGGATTTCCAAACATAACCCGGAGATCTCTCGCTTCGCTCACTCGACTTTGAATTAGTAGAGCTTCTGGATTTTTTCAAGCTATGAATGATGCAAGTTTGGTTAGAAGGTTGTTGTTTAGGGTATTTCCTCCCCGCTCCAGAAGGTGATGTGGGTGGCATTCCACGTGACTTTACACAATACCGCGACACGCGGGTAGCTTTGCCTCACACTAGCTGTTACATCTTAGTGCGGTTTCTGGTAGGTATTTAACAGGTACATAAGAAAATAATTTATCGTTATTGATCTATAATATGTCATTTACTCCATAGAAACGAAGTTAGCTACGTATCTATGTAAAAGGCTAATTATTTATGAACAAATTATAAGGAACTCGAAGAATGATATCCCTGTTGAAAATAAATTATCAGGCATGCGCGGCACAAATGATATTCAATATCAATAATAAAAAATAAAAAATAATAAAAAAAGAAAGAGTGGTTTGGGCCTTGGAGAAGTTTAGAGGATGCATGTGTGGAAGGAGCGCGAGTACCTACGTTTAGCAACTAAAATGGCTTTTGTCCTTGAAGAAATCCAGTGGTCGCTTAGCTTTGGCTGGATTTGGACAATTTTTTTTTTCTTAATTATTATTCAACAAGCTTTATAACTACACACATAGAAAAGTGCAACGTAAAGGTATACTTAAATTATATCTATAACCTACAAGAGAATGGCTTGCTTTCGGCATCATCAGGATCTACACTTAGTCATCGACTTGTGTTGCAGATCCTGTTTGCCTTCTGGGTGCACATTAAAATCGTCATAAATTTAATCTCAACAAAACTATATCCTACATAGGCATTATTACATTCGGTGTAAACGATCTGTAAATAATTTAGAATAAATGAATTATATTTAGCAAAATAGAACCATTCAAATTAAAATTAAATATTAACCAAAAAATTAATAATTAAATTAACAATTAAAGGAGTTCATTCAGAAATGTATGGGGTCCAGGCTAGATCGTGTACCGGCAACTGGACATGGTGAAAACAAAACGTTTTCCAACCATCCATTTACTCGAGATATGCATAGTTTTTGTGTACAAAATTAATTAAGTGACCAGCGCGGGCATCACTGTAGTACTATATCTTAGTCTATGGTTATGGCGGATGTAGTCTATTTACGTAAGAATAGAAAGTATGTTAAATCATCGTAAATATTTTATTTAGTTCATTCATTTTCAAGCAGATTGATAAGTTAGTATTACTTACGCTTATTGTGTAAATAAATGACTAGGTACTGCGGTAACTACCTGGGTGCTTACCTATATTTAGTAATCTCCAAGACAAGTGACTAGGCTTTCTTTACTACGAATTTACATTAACGTAGATAAGGAGGACCTTTGATGACAAGTCCAATAGCTACATACATAGAAACTGAAAAATATTGAACTACAGACTTTGAATAGATTTTAAAAATAATTGAAAGTGTAACCTGTAGGACGATATTTATTGATATATAAAAGTAGGTAGTGTAATAAAAACAACATTATAGTAATAATAATTAGTCTTTGTTGTTCATTTTCTTCATCTTATAATATATATTATAAATAAATAAATCTTCTCTTATTAATCCATTAAAAAATGGTGCAGGTGGATCTATATGTTCCTGGTACCGAGCTAACCCAAATACCATACAATTGTCATTGTATGTAACAACCCACTGTTTGATGGCCAGCAAAGCAACACAACAGAAATAACTGATTATCCTATCATCATAACATGATCCTTCCCGAGCCAACAATATATAAGTGTAGTACATTTGGCCTGACAAATGGAATGACTTGAACCAACCTAATTAAAATAGCATCATGTTGAGATGGGGTTCCCTCTGCAACAACTTCCAGTTGGTCAGATATTTCCATGTGGAATGACCGATGCTGCCTTATAAGTTCCCTTAAATAACTACAAACTTGTTTTATTTGATATACACCTAGAGTGAAAAGAATAAGTTCAGACAGTCATAAAAATATCTCTGGAAGTTGCGCATCAATTCAAGTGAATCAGGCTCTGTACCGGTTCATACGATTACTACTAATTATATGTCCTGCTAACATATTTGGCATGTTTAACCTTATCAGTGCATGATTCAAACTAGCTTCTGCATCTGGTTTGTCAACAATTCATGGTTGGAATGCATTGATTATAGCTGCACAAAATCGGCAGATATCCATCAGATGAATCGCAGCTATATTACATTAAACTTGTCTCAGCAGCTTAGTCTTTTTTAAACGGCCATTCACTATCTCTACCACCCATCTGTAGTGTTACACATCTTGATTCATAGGCACGGATGATTGGCATTGCGAGCACATGACTCCATCATCGACAACCTGCAATAATACCAAGATTTAAAGAGAGCCATGGAAAGATTTAGCTTTCCTATTATTTATTATATCCGTAGATAATATTACCTGATGTCCGAGATGTCTGTTTATTGACAGAAATTATTTCGGGTCCCAAATCATTGACAAGATATATATGCAACATCTTGTCAATGATTTTCTACTTAAGAAGGAAACAACGCGCCATTATCAAACTGAAATAAGGACGATTATCATTCGTCAAGTCAAATTCAATGAAATCACAATGGCGGCGGCGGCGGTGTTGCTTGATTTTCATGCGAAAACGTTTTAAAAAATATTTTTGTACACCGGAATTCGTTAATAAATTAGTCACATTATATTTTTAATAGATTCCCTTAGTTTTTTTCAATTTTTCTACGTACTGTACATGTCTTAGCCCATTATGAACTATCTCCTTTAGATATAAAATTAAATTAAGAAGAAATAATAAGAATATAATAGTATTCACATAAAAAATAAATAAATAGGTTTTTAATGAAATATATATATACTATTCAATTATTTTTATCAATTCTTCCGTATCATTGTAATTAAGATTTTAGTATTTTTCAATAAATTAGTACAAAAGTTTCTGTATCTAACATACCTACGTGATTCAAAGTATTTTATTCAGTGGATTCTTTTTTAACGTCATGTGCATTCTACGAATACATCTCAGTAATCCAGGAGTTATCCATGGCTTAATTATACGTTGAGTGTTTGGGACGGTTAGAAGGCAAGTGTTGATCTTGGTGATTTCCATTAGTTGGTTTCCTAGTAATTCGGCAGCATAGTTAAGATTTCCTGAATTGAGTATCTGTGTATATCTTCCTGTTTTATCTGCTCTACTATATTTTCCATGTTTATTTTATATATTTCTTTAGTTTTGTTGTTAGTCTTTCTAAATTTATATTCAATGTTTAAAAAGGTTGGTCTATGATCGGTAATCAATTTGTTGAACACAATAGCCGTACCCTGATGCTTGGCTTTAAGAAGTATGTGATCAAGACATTTCTTATCCCTGGTAAGAAAGGTGTGCGCAGGTAGTAGACCATGGGCAGCTATAAGCTCTACATAAGCAGCATAGTGACTGTCTATGTTATGAGGTTGTATGTCTATATTTATTTCACCTACAACAACCACAGTACTAGACTTTCCAAATTTTCTCAAACGATTGTCTAAAGATTTAAAAAAGTTATCAATATTAGAGAATGAGGTTGATCTGTAAATAGCTACTACCACTAGACCATATTCTTATTATTCTAAAGAAAACCTGGCTCTACTATTGTGTAGTTTGAATGTGATTTGTAATAAATAACAATACCACCATTTTTATGGTAATTCAAAAGAGCCTATATTTTGATTAATGCTTCTAATATTTAAATTCAATTCAAATTCAAATTCAAATTCATTTATTGCCAATAAGTTTAAATCAATTACAAAATTACCAGAGGACCCCACACTAGGGCTAGCCTGTGCCGCGGGAGTCTATTTAAAGAATTACCAAAAGACTTGTGCTACTAACAGGGCAAAACCAAATTAAATTAAAAACAAAAAACAAAATTACTGAGTATGACAGTGAAAAGGGGGGGGTGTGTGTGTGTGTGTGTGTGTGTATGTGTGTGTATATTAGAGTGTGCATGCGTTATTTGGATAAGTAGGAGTAAGGAACACGGATGGGAAACAAAGAGCAAAGTTATTGGGATTCACGTCAGGATTGCTAAAAGTCTCTCTGTATCATCATAATCAAGGGTGAGGAGCCACTTTCTCACTTTCTCCTTAACGCCGTAAAGTGAGCAAGATAATTCACAATGTTTGCTAGCAATGCGATATATAAATGGAAAGGAAAAGAACTTAAACCGTCTTGCGAAAGAGGTCTTAATAGCAGGAACATTTATTCTAATGCGACGCTTCACAGACGGGGGAGCAGCCTTCTGCTCAGTCAGAAAAGTCTTATGGTAGGTGATTATCACTTGCTGGAGGTAGAGCTGGCGAACACTCAGTGTTTGAGTTTCAGTGTGTAGTGAAATAGTAGGGTATCTAAACGGCTTGCGGAACATGACTTTGAGCACCGATCTGTGAGCTCTTTCAAGGGTAATTAAGTGAGTCTTGCCTGCACCACCCCAAACCGTAATGCAATAACACAAGATAGACCGGCAAAGAGATGTATACACCAACATCAGAGTATCTACATCTGAACTATCACGGAGAAGCTTTATTATGTGAATGAGTTTTCTGACTCTAGCAGAAAGCGAGAGAATATGATGCTTAAATGTTAAATTTTGGTCAAGGTTTATACCTAGATATCGCAGGCATAGTGTTTTTTCAATAGAAGGACATGTACAATTATTTGCAAGTCGGTTATAGCATTTATGAATTTTAATTGGAAGAAGAGGAGGAGGACTAGATGCTTTGGTTTTATGGAAGCATAAGTATTTCGTCTTAGCAGCGTTAAGAGTAAGCAAATTAGCGTCAAGCCACGCAGCAATACAGGACAAACCATCTTCAACGAATTGAGAAACTTGCACCCAACTATCTCCAAGGAAAACGATAGCTGTATCATCGGCATAGCATGTGATTTGGCCATTGGTAGAGTCATCAAAAAGTGCCATAAGGTCATTTATGTAGAGCGTAAAAAGAGTAGGCCCCAGGATACTACCCTGTGGAACCCCAAAAGATTGTGGAACCCCAATTTAGTGACAGTACACTAATTGATTCGCTACTATCATCGATATAGGACCTGCAGTCTTTTGGATCACATTCGTATGCTCTAGCAATTGTCAGATCATCAACTAGAGAGTTCATTTCATCATGTTGGTGGGTTTTGTCACCCACCAACATGATGAACTACAACATATGATCTCGATATCGAATACACTCCGGGTAGAGTAAATGTAGTCGCCGATACTCTTAGCCGCCCTGTAAATAAGGACTTTGAGGATCTGAGTACCAGTCCTTGCAGCATCTTCCTCAGCGACGACCGGTAGATATTCGTGAAGCTCATCTGAATGACCCTGAACTGAATAAAATAATACAGGATTTTGAAGAAACAGAGAATCCTGCGTCGGCAATAAGTTGGACGGATAGAGGGTATTATTTGTCTCAAGGCGTGTTATTTCGATGCGATCCGGATTGGGAGGCTGCGGAGCCCCAGTTGGTGGTGCCCGAATCACTAAAGAGTGAACTAATGAAAGAGCTCTACGATGCTCCTACCGCTGGACATCTAGGTGTCGAGTGCACCGAAAATATGAGAGCCTATGTTGCGAAATATTTAAAGTGTTGTGACCATTGTCAGAAATATAAGGCCACGAACTTGAAACCGGCTGGCCTTCTACAAACTCCCGTGCCTTAGCAACGGTTCGAGGTACTCGCCATAGACCTGTTCGGTCCCGAATTACCCGAAGGGGCTGGTGGAGAAAAGTGGATTTTTCTTGTCGAAGATACGGCTAGAACTTTTTGCACTTCGTGATGCGACCGCAGAGTCGTGTGTAAAGGCTCTAATAGAAGAAGTTTTCACTCGCTACGGGATGCCTCGTCGAGTTTTATATGACAACGGGAGTCAGTTTGTTTCTGCAGTGATGCAGAAAGCTATGCTGGTCTTAGGTGTTGAACAATCCTTGATCCCAGTATATCACCCTGAAGCAAACCCTGCAGAACGCAAGAACCGCGAGTTGAAGCAGCTTCTTTCTATTTTGGTTGGACCGGAGCATCGTAAATGGCCGACCACACTTCCAATGGTACATTTTGCGCTCAACAGCGCTTCAAATCAAGGTACTGGACACACTGCAGCGTATCTCACTTTTGCTCGTGAGCTACGTTTTCCTATGGCGGTTCACACCGGTATTCAAGCGATAGTTGCACAGCAGAACTATGTGCCCCAAATTACACCTTACTTAAAGGAGTTCGCAAGAGTATTGGTGAATGTAAAGGAACATATTGAGAACTAGCAGGACATCCGCAAAGCTCAAGGTGACCACCATCGAAGAGCCGTCTCACCTTATAAAGAGGGTGACTTAGTTCTCGTGGAGACTTACACACTTTTCAATATATGTATTTTCATTGTTATTGCGTTTTAAGAAAAAGTAGCGCACCACAGACATTGATTACTTCATTTCAAATATACCATCAACATTTCATATGAATCGGACTTATCACTTCGAAATGAAATAGGAAATACGTTTGTACTGGAGAGCGCAAATAAGGCGGTACTCAGGGGCCCTCGTTAAAAGGTTTTGTTTTATTGGCCACTTTTGTTCCCAAGATTTTCTTTACTATCATAGTTTGCCTTTTTACATGGTAAATTCTAATGTTTTTCCTTAATTCTTTATTTTTCTGTTAGGTTAAGAATGGCTTCCAGTATTTATTATTTTTTTAAATCGATTTAAATCGTTTTATTAATTTATTAAATCTGATGCCGTCCCATAAGATACAAACGGTCTATCTTGGGTATAATAAATGTACTGAGATTTAATTATTGAATTTCAGACAGAGACCGACTTCGCGTAAGTAGTAGGAAGACAAGAAAATGCAATTACTTTTCAAATGAAAAGTATTTTTAAATTTTCTTTTTTATGATTCCTCTTGACTCAGACCAAAGAAAGACTCTTGATCAAACGGGGCTTCATAAGGGGGATAGATAATTTTCCTTTATATATCGTGCGTTATTTTTTGTTAAAACATTATTATTACTAAATCAAAGGTGGTCAAGTTTACTTTTAACACATTTTTTTAACTAATACATTTAATCATCGAATAAACCAATAAAATAAAATGAAACACATATATTGCAATGAACGTTGGCTTATGTACTTGCCTTCAACAAATAATTTCATAGCTTTGTTCCCTTATTTACTCGTATCTCTATACCTTTCTCTTTCCTTACTACCTAACTTTCCTATCTTACTTTTTTATACATTACTCTTACCGAGATAAAATTCCGTGTATATCGTTATTTATGTAGCAAAACGACCCAGCACAAAAATTAAAGCCGGAACTTTTTTTAGCCAGTTTATTCGAGAGTTAAATGTTAAATACATGGCGACAGAATTAGGTAAGATGGTTGTACCTAACCAGGCGAACAGAAACAAAGTCCTACCACCAACCAAACCAAGCACAATATTGTACTTCTCCTGGGGATCGAACCCGGGACCTCTCGATCTGTCACCGGTAGGCGAACAACTAGACCACAGAGGTGGTTAACAACAAAAGAGGTCATCAATTGTCGAGTTTTCGTAAGGATCCCTATTAAAACCTGATATAAATATAGCCTATGTTACTCGATGATACTATCGCATTCTATGGATGAAATAATTTTGAAATTGGTTCTGTAGTTTTGAGTCTATTCACTACATTGTGTAGATGTAAATGTAGATATAAACCATACAACATTTTGTTATTTCTATGAATCGTAGTATGTTTCAGATAGCGTATTCTATTAGAATAAACTTTATTTGGATTAATTCAGACTTTGTCGTAAAAAGATAAGAAACGAACAGAGCTAGCTTAGTTATACTCACAAAGCCCGATGAATGGCCGGCGGCGGTATGTACTAATAATAATTATAATGTACTTTAATATATACTAGTACTTGTTGGCTCGTTCGAGGAAGCGGAATCGCCAAACACCTACCGGACAACCAAGTAGCATTGCTATGATTCTGTTTGGAAGAGTATGGTCTATATCAACATACATAATAATAAATATTTTGATATAGACTATGCATCGGGCTGCTTATTTATACTATCGGGTTTTACAAATAAAACAAAAAATATTTTACATTCGCATTAATATCGACATCAATTTATTTTATATTCCTCTACATATTTTATTAACGAGATACATATTACGTTTACAATACAAAACATTGAGATTTTAAACATTTAGATTAGTTTTATGTATATTTATTTCACTTAAACTGTTGTTGCATAACCAAACATTGGTTGTCAATTAATGAATTATATATTAAATTTAAATTATTAAATATTTCAGACATTTTAAACAAATAGTTTAAGTTATATTTAAATTCATTAAAATAAATAAAAATAGAACGTAAATAGTAGTGATGTCGTGGTACTTAACATAACATAACATATCGTAATGCAGTTATATATATATATATAACTGCATTACGATATGTCACAAAACTAAGAAAGGCAGTTACCAAGTTCACGGATAAATAAACTTTTATTCGTTGAGGGTGGTCTACACACAGCACACACTACTACATCTTGATTAGAGTCAAGTTTTATTACACCAATGAGGGATTCAAACATTGCATTTTTACATTGAGTGATAGTGAATTTGAGATGGTTTTTTACATTAATTATAATACCACCCCCCTTACTCGATCGCAATTGTGAGTACTTATTATATCCAGGGATATTAAATAAGTTGACAATGTTTTCTGATACGTTAGCTTCGGTTATTATTATTACATCCAACGGAAATGTACAACTATGAATGATACCTTGTAATTTCGTAAAATTTTTAATTAATGATCTTATATTTATATGAAAAATGGAAACATTTAAGTGAGTATTGGTAGGTAACATTTAAAAAAAAATATTTGGTGAGCTACATTTAAACAGCTCTTTTATATCCATTATTATGAATTAATATTATTAGATAGTTGGTAGATATGATTCACACAAGCGTACCTACTTTATTTCTACATCGTTAACACGCCTCGGTCATCCGAAGTCCTCGTTTTAAATGGCTGCGTTCGTTTCTAGAACAAAATTACAATAGTATTACAATAAACGATCAATAATTATTGTAAGTAGGTACCTTTTAATGTTAACCTATACTATATACTGTCCCTGTATTGTTATGTATTAGTATATTTGTATATATAAACCTTAATACATTTCGTGTATATCTCTAAAACGGATCTAACAATATGGATAAAATTTTGCATATATTGCAACCCTATCCTAAGCTAGGGTTATGCTATTTAACTTTATCTATATTGACGTCATTCCCGAAAAAACGCAAATTTATACAAAGCGAAAAAATAATCGTGAGTTTATACCGTTTTGTCCAGGGCCACTGAGGAGAAGTCTCAAACAGTGAGTGTTGAATTTATAAATTTACAATTTTGAAAGAGTTCCAAGAACTTTGGGCACATACTCATTGGGCATTATATTTTTATAATCAAAAAAAGAACAGCATTTTTTTTTAAATAACTTTTTCAGAAAAAGTCTAAATAAATAGATTATTTTTTTTAGCACAACTTATTTTTTTTAATCAGGCGCGTAACTCCTTACATGCCTCGATAACTCTTATAGTTTCAGACAACTCAGTGGCCCATGAAGAAACTCACCTGTATATCTGAAAAATGGGCCGATTTTTTTTTGCAAAATTAAGCTATAAAGTATTGGAATTTGAAATTTAGCGCAGAACAACCGCGATAATTGTTTGTACCCACTTCAGTAGTGTAGTGGTAAATAACTACTGGAGGGTCTGTCTCGGTAACTCTAGTTCTATGTTTTGTGAGACTTGCTGATGCTTCAGGGGCTTCGATGTTTCGCCCGTATATGGCCTATGTTTGCACTGAATATTTCACTTAGTCAGGGTACACCGTTATCTCTTTCCCTTCTAAATTTAAACAAATTATGTGAGCAACGTATAAGGCTAAAGTTCGTACGTGTTTATACGTGTTATATTTTTATCGTGTTTCAGAAAGCTATTTTGTAATTATTTGTGACCGATACTCAACCGGTTTTGGAATGTATTTTGAATGTGTCCTATAAAAATTAAGCATTTCCAGAAATTGACGATGTTCGTTCTCAATCTTTTCAAATTCTCAATTGTTTTCGGAAAATCTTCTTTAACTTTTACTTTACTGACCAATTCGTATATACCTTATACTGTCACGAAGTACCCTAAAAATTCTCCTTTGGTCCACTTTCACAACAATTTTTTACAACTAGTAAAAAACACTTTTTACTCCTTATTTTATAACCAGTTATTAAAATGGAATAAAAAGTGGCCTGTCTTAACTGACATCCGAAAATAGTTAAGAAAGGATAAATATAATTTACTGTTTTCCGAAATCACATTTGCTAAGTTTTTGGTCACTCCACCCTATCACTAGCAACTGACATGTCATCGATATAACAAAATAGAAAGTCCAAACCTTGGAAGACAGTACAGTTCATGAATCTTCTATTCCTCAATTTTTTCTCAAGAAAATCAGTCGTGCGGACCCGTTAAATTACTGTCCCATATCAGTCACTTCATTACTTTGTAAGTGTATGGAATGTGTACTGAGCGATAAGCTCCTGGAATACCTAGAAGGCAACGAACTCTTCAGTTACTGCCAATATAGGTTTCGCCAAAATCGGTCAACTGTGGATCTTCTTGTTTACGCCTTTTGAGTGAAGCGATTGAGAAAGTTGGTGAAACTCTTGCTATGTTGCTGGATATCAGCATTTGACAGGATATGGCATGATAGCCTCATTGGAAAACTTGCAGAATGTGAATGGCAACCCATAGGATGGGGGTTGCCAGACACGATGACGCTTATCGGCTAAAAAAGTCAGCTCCGATAAATCCCTGTCTTCCGTGATGTGTCCAAGGACCTTGATCTCCTTGGTGTTTCACTATCACCAGACCTTAACTTTGTTACATACATTGAGTCCAGAGCCAAAACGGCTTCGATGAAGCTGGGCATCCTCAATAAGGTACGACGGTACACTCCAAAACAGCTTCTTTGTCTATACAAAGTACAGTTCCAATCGGAAATGGAGTTTTGTTGTCACCTGTGGGATAACTCGGCTCGTCGCCTTTAATTTGGTTGAGCGCAGAGCATTTAGACTTGTTGGTGAGGACTTTATCTCTAAGACCAAAATACAAAGTCTTGAGCACCGTTGAAAAGCTGTTAGTCTTTTGGTTTTTTATAGACTTCATTTTGGAGAGTGCGGAGCTTAGTGATCCAAACGTAGGTATATCTAAAAAAAAAAAAAAACTTGGGAACGTCTGTGCCCCATTTCTCAAGCCAAACAAGGTATGTGAGCTCGTAAAGGACAAAAGGAATGATCAAGGTAGCTTTAGGTGTCCTCCGGGTATTTCATTTTACAATGGCAGGCTCAATTAACGTCAATCCTTGAAATCAAATTCCTGCCAATATAATATGTACAGTCCTGTAGCCTTGGTATTAGAACTGTAATTGCGTTAAGCTTTCAGTAATCCTCTACCGGTGTACTTTCACTCCCTTGTACAACTTTCAGCGGATTTGTCCCAGGACAAATCTATAACAGATGGCCTAATAATACCCGTGTCCTGCATAGTCTGAAATTCCGTTTTAACCTTTAAATACCAAATTTAAAATACCATTTAATCCGGCAGTATTAGCGTTGAACGCGCATGTACCGACCGGTGGACTTGTGGCTTTGATAAGATGGTACACTGCATTTTGTGGTGTTTCTCGAAACAAAACGGGATTGGTGATATCCGGATAGTTCTTCAGTAGATCGTAAAATGGATGGCTATCTGTAATTGTAAAAATAGTAACCTGATAGGTAATTTTATTATATCTCACATCAATATCAACTATGATAACATGGTAATCAAAAGTTCATTTGTTAATTTAAATTTAGCACGAGCGTGTTCACACGTTTAGTATTATTCGCTGCATCGCGGCTCATTGAGCACTCACCGAAAGTATGTTTCGTGTAGCTGGTATCACTGATATGTTGGTACCAGTGTCCACCAATATATAAAAGCGTGATGTCCTGTCCGTGATGATATTCCAGGGTACCCCAGGGCTCACGTGTTCCAGGGTACCCCAGGGCTCACGTGTTCCAGCTCTGGAGAGGGTGTACGAGGATCTGGCTGTACGCCGTAGACGGTCCTGCCGATGCTATGATTTCGTTTTCCACGCACTGTTTTGTTTTCGGCTTCTCACATTTTCTTGCATACTTCCTGTATCTATCTACGACTATGAATCCTCTGGAAACCTTGACTTTGATCTCGATGACTATGTATCCTCTGGAGTCCTTGACTTTGATCTCGATGACTATGTATCCTCTGGAGTCCTTGACTTTGATCTCGATGACTATGTATCCTCTGGAGTCCTCGACTTCGATCTCGATGACTATGTATCCTCTGGAGTCCTTGACTTTGATCTCGATCGTGATCTTCCTTGTTCAGAATCACGCAGTGCAGTTATTTCTATAAGTATGTATCTTTTGTAACTGTATTTCTCTCCCGACTTAATATTTGCCTGAATCTTATCTGCTGTTTTAGCCAAATTTTCCAAGTCCTGATCTTGGCTGTCCGTCAGTTATTAATGGATGTTGGTAATCTAGCTATCCATAAATTATGCAGTAGTTTATCAGATATCTACTGTTTTCTCCGTAATTCCCGCATTATGTGTATTTATGGCATTTCTGCGCTTTCCTTATAAACTTCTTTTTGAGAAGTTTATACTTATTTTATTGCCTGGTATATTTATGCTGGCGGCGGTGCACAACAATGTCACATACCTAACAATGTCACATACCTAACAATGTCACATACCTAACAATGTCACATACCTACTGTAGTCCAGTTTAGAAATCACCAAATTGAATTTCACACATCTCTTTGCTCAGAATGAAATGCGTGTGCCGAACGTAAGTTTGGATGTGCCTCTGACTACCCCTTAGTAGGCGATCCTCATAAGATCCACTCTCTGAGAAGTGATCAGAGGTGAATCCTCGAAGGGGAAAATGTCGTTGTCTATTTTAAATAGTATTTGCTTCTACGATGCTATCACGCTTTCCTTTTTATTGCACAAACCATAGCATGTCAGCTCAGAACTTATCCTTGCTGACTCCGTGATTGCCGTGAACTAGTTCTGCCGTGCATTGTGCATTCTTTGTCATCGCAATATCCATGTGTGGTACCTACAAGTGACGGCTTCGTAATATCTGCCTGGCTCGCGCTATATGTTGATGACTTGAAGATACGATAAGTCACTAACGCTTTGTACTAATTAAGTTCACTCACTGAATTAAATTAAAAAATATCTGTATATAATTAATGGATTGATTGGACTGCTGATCTTCCTAGAGTTTAATTTCTAGTCTCGTCTCACTTCTTATTGAGACTCCCGCCGCCATAAGGAAAGCCGCCTTGAAAAGTATTGGTCTTCACACTGCTACGAGCTAACCACCAGTGCTACGAGATAAGTAACTATTAAGAGCGCTATTTCTATTCACGGACTGAACCGTACGAGAGGTAAAACGCGGGTAAAACGCGGGTAAAACGCGGGTTCAGCTCATTTGAGCGGCCTGCCACCTGACGTGATTGACCGCACATTATGAGATTCAGTCGTATTGATTAGCTAGAGATTTTGTGATTAAGTTGTAATGGACTGAAGGCGATAGACGCCCCCGCGGTTAACCGCTAGTGCGTTTGTAGCCTGTGAATATTAGTGCTTCGAAATGGCAACGTGCAACGCTACTCTCGAGCTACTTGCTGTTCTCAATCTGGGATGTTATCCGGACTGACATCAAATGTACACTGGCTCATCAGGGACTAACAAAATCATAAAACACACCCTGACCTTAACACCACTACGTGAATCACTATTGCAGTTGTAGCCAGATTTATTTGTCCAAGGAGATAAGGTCCATAACTATACTATGAGACAAAAACTAAAGGTTAATCCAGGCGCAAAATTTTATCAAATGAGTGTGGACATGACCGCACTGAGCAGAATCAGAATTAAAACTCAAACGAAATATTTAGTTCTAAAGATTACAGAGATCTAAAACAAATTTGAATAAAAGGAATCTACTAAAAACTACCATGTCAGGTACATGGAACCGCGAGTCATAGTCTGACAAATGAAAAACGAGAGACAAGTGCAGAACTGAGAATATCACCAACCGAAAGCAATAAACAAATTAAGAAAGTCTTCCAGCAACTACATGAAGTCCTTAAGCTGACCTATGATAAATGTGACATGCTACATCTTCCTCCTATATTGAGTATTGAGATTGAGTTTTCTAATAACAGAAAGTTGAATAAGTAATAATTTGACTTTCAGCTTTTTCATGATTTTGGTCTACATCTCAGATTCTCCGTAAAACTTATCTCAAATAATACAATCCTTTATAAATCAAGTATTCCTTCAAATAAAAATAAAAACTGTCTAGAATTTATAAAGGTACGCGATGAAGACCCGTTTTTGTTATTAATTATGTAAAAATAAAAAGTTAGTAAATTGATAACATTTAAGCAACAAGCTAAATTTTGCGGCGCGGCGTTACTCATAGATAAATAGGGTGGACTGAGTGACCGCATGATTTTTGTGGTCACTTAGTCCTCACACACACACGAAATAAGTACACAGCGCACAGCGTATCGTACGTAACATGGCCTATACACACACAGCCTGCCGCTGCCAAGTCCTACCGTCGGACTTGACAGCCTAACAAGCTATTAAGATAAATTATCAAAATAAATTAATGTATTGCATTCGCAGTATAATAACTTCAGTTCGCCCCTTAAGCAAGGGAATGGTAAATGCTAATGCGTTTCCTCGTTTGACCGATCCATTGATTATGTACAGCACGACTATCGTTACAAATCCATCACATGCAATCCGAATGTGTTTATTGCTTGAAATGAAAAAATAAAACCATTTACTCACATTTTTTTGAGGTCGAAGGTTTGGGCTTAATGCAGCACACGGCTACGTTTTTTATTTGTGTTAGCCGCTTTCCCTGGCAATCACCATAGTCAATCTCTTGTGCCCTTTGTTTCTTCAGTTTACTTTGCTGTCTTTTAAATATACGATAGTCACGAGCAGTAGATTGTTTTGCCTGTAAAAAAAAATAGTATATAAAGCTTTTACTCCACAAGGTGCTATGAAAACGAACGTCTTCATGAGCACCATTTCAAAGACTACCACACAAATCGAAATGAGGTAACATTGATATCTTATGGTGGTATTTCTAATACTAGCTGAAAACAAACCAATAGGCAATCTCATTCCTTCGCCTTTGGAATCGATCTGTAAGCTACATGTCAGTGGAAATTATGCTACGTAAAGTCGCCTGCAACTACATATTATGTAAACACTTCTAATTTATATAGATTACTGAACAGTGTTTGATTTCTCGTTTCGTTAGGTTAGTTTTGTTGTTCGTTTCAAGGCTAGCAAACTTGCTACTATCTTTTTAAACGCCTCTGTGGTCTAGTGGTTCAACCCACCGATTTCAGATCCAGAGAGGAACCGGGACGGTTCGATCCCCAGGGGAGTACAATCTTGAAAAACAACCGAAGCAAAAGATACACCTAATAAAGTATTCACTTTATTAGGTGTATCTTCACCTTATGTGATAAACCTTTGCAACACGAATATAAGCATTACGCGAAACATGACCCGAGGCTAAATCTTATGCCAGCAAATGAACGTTGCTTATTAGCGTTGCAATACAGCCTCTATCAGTATCTACGGCCCTTTGTATCCGACTGCTTCCCTTGTTTAAGTATAAATTATACATTCTAAAAAGCATAAAAAAGACAAGAATAACAGGATTTGTTCTTAATCTAAAAGCTCATTATCATTAATATGTTATCTGTCTAATGCTTACGTATATCTATGCCTACTTACTTTTATAAAGAAATGACATATACTCGTAGGTAACCACCAACCACCTAAATGTAAAGTGTTATAGAAGGCACAATGAATGCTAAGTGCACTAGTTCCAACACTAGGAGGACTACAGTCCTAACATTTATTTTGTCTCGTTTTTTTCTACACTTGACAGATAGACACAAAAGTAAAGTAATACCTCTGTGCCCGGTTTTACAAAACCATACCATCACGATGACAATAGGATGCTCGCAGAATTGCCACTATCGGTGCCTTTTGGTGTGTTAGTCGCCATTCTGCGTTTTGGGTCTAATTTCTGACGGCAAATTAGTGCGTAGTGTGCGCTAAGCGAAAGTACAACAATTAGTGTGCGCTAAGCGAAAGTACAACAATTAGTGTGCGCTAAGCGAAAGTACAACAATTAGTGTGCGCTAAGCGAAAGTACAACAATTAGTGTGCGCTAAGCGAAATTACAACAATCGTTACCACAAATAACAATGAAAGTCAAATTCAAATTCAAAATGTGTTTCATTAGAATTATTGCTTAGGATCATTTTGTAGTATCTATGTTCGGAAATGCTACTAGCACACAACAGCGGTTTGAAAATTCCAAAAATAGTGTTCTATGAAACTTTTATCAGACTTTCGAGCTGGGAGAGCTCAAATGCATAGAAATATTATTTCTTTGAACTCAGCGAGCTCAAAATATCACATAAATTATATTTTGAGCTCAAAAATGACATAAGTACAATTTCAAGCGCCCAGGAATGGAATTAGCGGGAAGTTGCAGGGATGGCCTTTAAGGTGAACCGTTTTTCTAATTTTTTTTTGTCAGATCAGGCGAATCCCTCTAGATAATCGTCAGATTATGAGACAGTACGTTTAGAACATAAAGATGAACCATATATATCTTAATCTGACGCGCTTGAGTATTTCAAAATGGCGATTTTTTTTTGCACATTATGAAAATGGCCGCGAGTTTGCGTCCCATCGAAATCGTCAGATTAGTGAATGAGAACTTTTTTTTGGTGTACTTAACACTCCCTTAGAAAATCTGACGCGCTCGATATTTTTTTTTTTTTTTTCATTTTCAACCCTTAAATACAACCTCCCTCATCATGCAAACGATCAGATTAACATACGTACATTATTAAAAATACGTAGGGTATTGATGCTATCAATATCTGATGCGCTCGAGGATGTCCATGCAACAGTTTTTTTTTACATATTTAAAAATCTATAGCCGCTTCCCCCACCGATGTAAAGGTATATATCATATAGCATTTTTTTCTTCTTATCATCTAAGCTTTGCATCCCAATAGGTCTCTACGACGCTCGAGTAAATCCCCATTTAGCCTCGTGGGCTCCCCTACTACAAGGAGAAAGACAACAAACATGGGTTAGAAATATTAAATATTTATTGATGATTCATTCAATGTTTACAGAATTTTTCATGATTTAAATATATGATTACATAATATTAATTATCACCCAAATACGAGTAAGTACCTATTGAGTAGTGTTGACAACATTGAGAAATCACCATTCAGCTCACAACTGGTATAGAATCGTAGTGTATTTTATCTTATCGCCGATATAGTAACGCCACACGTGCAATGCAATGAATACTACGCAGACTTCAGACTCGTTATATATCGACCGCCAATAGGCTACGCTACTGATAAACTTAGCCGAAGCATCGCAGAAAAGGTGAAATCTATAACAATCAATTGTTTACATATTACCTTTATCATTCATAAGCCCGAGTGGTGTAGCAGGCGGCGGCGGCGGCGTAGCGACCGTAGCCATCATCGTAGCACCTTCATTTTGCGCTACGAGCGTAGCACTGTCTACGAGCGGGGTAATCAGATGCTTGTGGTGCGACTACAATGGGTGTTAAGTTTCATTCTCCGTCTCGCTCACACTTGCTGCGGCTGCGGTTGCGGAATAGAATCTAGGCAATCTTACGACATTCATAGTTTTTAGTAGGCATATCTACCTTAGCATTTTTCATTTAATTAATTTGATACAGGTTCATCCCAGCTGATATGTAAATGCCATGTTTCTTGTAGGATAATTTTGCCATTGATTTTAAGTGGCGCCAAAATCCATACATGCAACGCAGCATTATTCCAAAGAGAGGCATGAGTAGATCAGTCCCTTTGAGTAGTTAGTCATGCTGAGATAATTTTGAAGTAGGGTTGCAACGTCGAAAACCAATCGATTAATGTTTTTGTTAGGGTTGTCCACACCGAAATGAGGTTCTGTAGTGTTATCATGATGCAATTCTTCAGTGTAACCATTCTGTAATGTATGTTGTACTTGTTCGTGGTACCTCCTCACATATTCGGTATTAATGTTCATCTTACGCTACACTCCTCTCAGAAGGTTCATAGCAGTAATCCGGCAAAGCACTTTCCAGGGTAAATCTGCACGGCACGTTATTCCTCTGAGTTCTGCCGTGGCTTACAAGGAGATACTTCCATTGATTCCATTGAAAAGTAGCGCCGAAAGTAGTATACAGATGTTGAAGGCGGTAGTCATCGCCATCTCCATCTGGTAGTGTGGTTCCGTGCAGCGGAGGCTGAGCGGCCTGGCTGAGGCCGCCCACGAACACCTCTAAAGGTAACAGTAGTTTACTTTTGTTCGGCCCAATCAGCATTTCCGGTTTTAGGAGACCGGCCTCTGCACACAGTTAATTCTTAATTTTTCGTAAGTAGTTATAGTTTTCACATTTCACATTTGACAGTTTGCGCCCGCAGTTTCGCACTAATTAACACAAATAATACGTCCAGCAATACGTTTGCACTAAACTTTCCATTAGGTCCATAAATATCTAGGACAAGCTTTAGTAACACTGAACTGTTCGAGTTTAGATGGTTCACACTTTCAGTCGGGTTGTTTTCGGTTTTTGCAGTTTCCGCAGGAGTAGGATGTATAGCAATAAGTGCAAGAAGGGTAAGGAGAGTCTCGCCATTAGATCGCATCACAGGCGGCCGCCGGGCACAGACCCTACTTCGAAAATCGATGGTCGCGGGATTCGAGAAACAGAAATACGAAATACGTATCCAGGTAAACGAAATGATATCATATTATACATTGAAGTTGGTTTTATTTTTAGTTTTCATAACGTAATTATTATTGTGATAGAAAAGGTTATTGGGTGATAATTTTGTGGGTTGCGGTGAATGACACGATAGCAGAAACGAAACTTAAACCAAAGAAAAAAGTAGGTGTCACGTAAAACGAACGGGTCGCTCGTCTCTACAACTGCTTTGATTCTCGACTGACTACAAAGTAGATACGAAACAAGCCGAGGCCAGCGCCAGGGGCTCCAGCTTGGTGGAGGGAGCGGTTGTCCAATTTGCTAAGATACTTTTTCGTTACGCACATTTTCTATTCCGTATTCATCATACCCATTATATCATATTCATCGCTTTGATAATAATGCGTTTTAAAGACTAAAAAGTAAGAAAACCGACTTCAATCAAGAATATGATGTAATTGTTGCGTTTACAATTTTTCATTTATTCGGGATTTTTTCAGCTTTTAGTCGACCCCACGATGAGAAATCTTTAACAGAAAGGTTTGCGTAATCTTTCCTACAACTAGATAGTTTTCTTTAAGAATGGTTTTATGCATAATCAGTTAAGTTTGTGGGCTCGATTCCAACCTGGGACCAACCAGGGGGGAGCACATCTTTGTGATGTGTGTTCTCAGTTTGGTTAGGATATTGCAGGCTCGAATCATCTGATTGCTCGATAAGTAAGATGCAAGTAGTCGTTAATGAGCCATGTTAGACGCCTATGGCGGCGGCTCGTAAACTCTGATACCAGAACTGTTACACAGTCCACACGAAGAAAGAATGAAAGAAAATATGTATTAACAAAAAAAAAGAATATATGAGTATCATTACTGCTATACAACATGCCTGCCAAGCGTGGTGGTTATGGCAATACCCTCCATTGCTTTCATTAGCGTCGGGAGAGGCCCATGTCCTGCGGTGGAGTTTTATGGGCTGTAATGATGATGACAAATTGTTTTATTACGGAGTTTCGGTGAATTGCCCACCTTATAGCTTCATCAGATGATGATGATGATGATGATACTGGCAGGTAAGAAGTTCAATAGGACTACTCTAGTGACCGTAAACCACAGGCAATCAGAATACGCAATTTCGTTTATTAGGATGACATAATTTTTCCAGCTATTTTGATACAATTGAAAAACCAAACTACCGTACCGATTTTGATGAAATTTCTATGGGACCACCTCAAAGTCAAAGTCAAAGTCAAAATTTCTTTATTCATTAAGATTTTTTAGGATCATTTTGATACGTCAAATCTACCTCGGAAGTATGACCAACCAAACACAATAAGAATCATCAAAATCATTTTCGAATTGGCAGAGTAACAAACAAAAAAAAGCACAGCAGAAGTGAGAACCTTTTTTGAAGTCGGTAAAAAATGCTTAGTGTAGTACTAAGCACAATATTGTACTGTCCTTTGGATTGAACCTGGGACGTCTGGATCTGACATCGGTGAACGAATCAATAGATCACAGAGGTGGTTCTATATCCTTCATGAGAAAATACTTCGTAAATACTACATTTTAACACTTGCGACTGTAACTACTTTGCTCTTGCGGCCTCGGTGATGGCTGCACATTCGCATTGAAAAATGGAACTGTGTATGCCTAGTGACATGGATATGCTAATGTTGAGGTCCAGAGAGTGGATTCCAGCGCCTGTGCCTTGGTTGGTCTTAGAACCATCCGTGTAGACACGGACTTCGAGAATTCCCGATTTATCTTTCTGGTCCTCCCATAGTTGTATTTGGTAGTGTTTCTCTGTTATCTGTATGGAAGAGATCCTGTCCCATGCATGCGCAGATATAAGCGGCTGGTAAGCTGTCGCCTGGTCCAGGATCCGAGCGTGAGGGCTACCAGTGTTTCCCCAGAGTCCCTGGTTCTTAGCCTGATGGTGGACATTGTCGCTTCTTGTTGTATATATAGGTCGAGTGGCGCTAGGCCCAGTATGACTTCAAGAGCGGCACTGGGTGTTGACCTCATGCAGCCTGTTATGGCGGAGCATGCTAGTCTTTGGAAGCGCTGTAGTTTGATTGCGGCAGTGCTTAGTTCAGTTCTCAGCCACCATACGATTGCTCCGTATGCTAGAGTTGGCCTTATGACAGCAGTATAAAGCCACATGGTTATTTTTGGTGAGATGCCTCAGGTTTTACCGAGCATTCTGCTGCATTAGAAGAAGGTAGCGCAAGCTCGCTGTAGTTTGTAGTCAATGCGCCTGTTCCATAACAGTTTACTATCAAGTATGACCCCTAGATATTTGACTTCGTTGGTGAGTTTAATTTCGGTTTCGAATAAACTCGGTAGTCTGATATGTCCTCTGTTTTTGTTTGTGAAATTTATGAGTTCCGTTTTTGTAGAGTTTACAGACAGACCGTGGTTAGTGCACGTTTCTATTGTTCTGATGGCGGTTTTCATTATGTCACATAGCGTGCTCTCGAAACATCCTGTAGCGAGAATGAGTTGATTCTTAGTTGTATTGCTCTATGTTTCAGCATGTTGTCGATCCAGTGTCGGCGCCACTCCATATTCTATTAGAGCTTGGTTTATGCTGGAGAATGTGGTTTTGTCAAAGGCACCTTCTATATCTATAAAGGCGCCTAAGGTTGATTGTTTTGTGGTTAGTCCTCCTCCGATACTCCGCCGTGCGGATTCTGTGCCCTTGATGTAGCGGTTGACGAGCTGGTTCGGATGAAGCGGGTTGTGTAGTAGTGTATTGACTCGTATGTCATGGTCACATAACCGCTCTTTGGTTTTGAGGAGAAACGATGTAAGGCTTATTGGCCGGAAAGATTTTGGCAGTGTATAATCGCTTATTCCTGGTTTGGGAATGAATACTATTTCAACGTTCCTCCATTGTAGAGGGATGTATCGGTGGGCAATACAAGCCCTGTAGATGTTCACTAGGTAGTCGGCTAGTAATTCACTGCTTCACTTCAGTAAGCCAGGAAAGAGTCGGTCGAGCCCAGCTGACTTAAAGGGGAGAAAGCTGTTGATTGCCCATAGTACTTTTTCTCTGTTAATTAAGTTAAGGGCTACGGTCCAGTCTTGGTCAGTCGGTACCCTTTCCGAGATGACCTCCCAGTTGAGCGACTCTGTTATATGACACCCAGGGAAGTGTGTTTCCAGCAGTAGTTTGCTGGTTTCCGTGTCTGTTTTTGTATAGGTGTTGTCTGCTTTTTTGAGGCAGCCGAGTGAGTGTTCTGGTTCACTCGATGGAATGCCCTTTATGCGTGCAGCTTGGTTGTTATTTTCGATATTCGTACAGATGCGTTTCCATCGTTCCGATTTCTCTTGTTGTAATCGCTTCTTGTTGGTGGTTTTCAATGTTTGATAATTTTCAAAGTCTCTGTCTTTTCTGGTGTTAATAGCTCTGTTGAACATTACACTTTTTATTCTATTTTAAGTATTTAGGAAAACTTACAGCTAGGTACATTAATAAAAAATATCATAAGAGAGGCAATTAGAAGTTTTCACAGATAACATTTAGAATATACAAGTATATATAAAACAAGTCAAATAATGTGAAGCTACGAATAAAACAGATATGTATAAAATAAACCATAAAATATATGTAGGTAACTAAATTAAATAAAGTGGACTGGTAAAAGAACAGATGTTGTTTACAAACTAACAAACAAAATAAGCTGCATTCTACTTAACTAGAAAAAGAAGTCCGATATTTATGATTCCGACTATTTACGATATTTTTCAGCGTAATAACTGGGGTTTTGAGTTTTTGCCGCCCCTCACTACCACCACTCCAGAAACCTGATAGGTCACTGGCACATACCGCTGAAGATAAAACAAACCTGTTTGCAAACTTTTCGCGGAATCATCACGTCTAGACGCGTCAGGCGAGAAACCTCCGAGTCTACATGATTGTGGGGCACTCATGCCGGAACCTGTAATCCATCAGACCGAGGTTCGTAAACTGCTGCGCTATCTAGATGTTAATAAAGCCAGTGGCCCAGGTGGGATTCCTGCAATAGTACTCACACGCCTTTTCCGTCTTTCTGTAGAGACTGCTCAAGTACCAAAGCCTTGGAAGCTTGCTAATGTGCAACCAGTGCCCGAAAAAGGCAGTCGTGCCGATCCAACAAATTACAGACCTATTTCGGTCACGTCCATACTCTGTAAGACTATGGAACGTGTACTGAACCATAAGCTCCTGGCACACCTAGAAGCTAATGATCTCCTCAGTGACCGACAATACGGCTTTCGCCGAAATTGGTCTGCTGGGGGCCTTCTAGCGTACATCACACACATGTGGAGTGAGGCCATTGAAAAACATGGAGAGTCGCTAGCCGTCTCTCTTGACATCTCTAAGGCCTCTGATAGAGTCTGGCACGATAGCCTTATTAGCAAGCTTTCTTTATACGGTCTGCCTCCTAGCCTTTGCGCCTGGATATCTGACTTCCTGAGGGATTGATTGATTCGCGTAGTCGTCGATGGCTGCTCATCTGATTAATTGGCAATCAACGCTGGGGTTCCTCAGGGGTTAGTGCTCTCCGTAACTCTTTTCTTGTTGCATATTAATGACCTGTTGAAACCCGGAATCTTTGGGTATGCAGACGACAGCACCGTTGTTGAGAGCTATACATCTGGTGCTCGGGCTAGTAGAACGCAAATACAGTCTCTCAGAGAGGTTATGGTCGAACGCTTTAACTCTTCCTTAAAGGCAATCTCTGATTGGGGTGATGTGAATCTGGTTAAGTTTAATGCTAACAAGACCCAAGCGTGTTTATTCTCCGCCAAACGGAGTCAATTCCACCTGAATCCTACTTTTCGAGTTGTATCCGTTCCGATTTCTGACTACCTTGAGCTTCTTGGTATCACATTGACCCCAACTCTCAATTTCGGATCCTACATTGAATCAAAAGCCCAGTCAGCTGCTAAGAAACTGGGTATACTGGCAAAGGTGAGACGGTGTTTCACGCCGGGACAGCTGCTCAACTTATACCAAGCACAAGTCCGCTCTTGTAAGGAATACTGTTCTCACCTTTGGGATGGATCCGCACAGTACCAGCATGAGGCTCTGGAAACAATTGAGAGGAGAGCCAAGAGATTAATTTACGATGACGAGATCGTCAAGGCAAGGCTTCAAAGCCTCAATCATCGTCGCAAAGTTGCAAGCTTATCAGTTTTTTTATCGGATACACTTCGGAGTGTGCAGCGGAACTACACAATCTAATTCCGCCATCCCAATTTTTTTCGTGGACAACCAGACGCTCGGCGATGCGCCACCGGTTTATGGTGGACATACTTTCCCCGCGCACTAAGCGGTTTTCTTCCTCATTTATAATTTGCACCTCGAAGGAATGGAACACTTTGCCTGAGTCTGTGTTTCCCGAACACTACAACATGGGAGTCTTCAAGTCAACAGTGAATAGGTACCTTCTGGGCAAGCGTGCTCCATTGTAGGTTACATCAGTCAAACGCAAGCCTATCACATAAAAAAAAAACTTACCGGCTTACCGTGCAAAATTTGTTTGTATGTGTGCTACCAGTAATGTTTTCGATGTGCGCCGTCGCCTCAATTAATGTACCTAACTATATATTTTACATACTATTAAAGAATGTGTTGTATACTCGCTCGTAAGTTATCTATGTTATTAACTGACAATGAGAACCTAGTTTTTAGTCAAACCTTAAAAGGCTAAAAACACTACTGATAATTATATGTTAAAATGTTAAGTGAATTAATCTATATCTCGGTAATCATCGTAAGCCCCCAGGCATTAATCTAAAGCGGTCTTATAACAAGCTCAGTTGGTAGTAATTCTGCCTTCTGCGCTGTAGGCTAAGGGTTCGATTCCCACCCAGGACAAACCTTTGTGTGATGAATATAAATATTTGTTCCGTGTTTGGGTATTGTATCATAATAGTACGTATGTATTTACAAAAAGTATTCAAGTAATCTATCCGTAATCTAGTTCCTATATTACAAGCTATGCTTAGTTTGGGACTAGGTGGCGCTGAGTAAAATGTATTTTTTTATTTAGATTATCTCCCAAAATGCGTCATAGAATAAAAATTGATGAAGCTTTTTGCGCGTCTGTTTATCTCGATAAAGAGATCGTTTTTTGTAACAAGGTTATTACAAGGTTAGCCGTGCCGAAGGGCCAGAGGGTTTGGAGGGTTTGGGGAGTCACCCACCGCACCCTCGCCCTTGCCCTCGCGGTACAAACATGAAAGTACCTTTCACAAAGCTTCGGGTAAGTACTTATTATAAACCATATTTGTGGAAAACTGCTGGCGTTATGTAGCGGAGATAGCTTCATTGCATTACTTCCTTTCTTTTGTAGTACTTAAATATAGTTTTTTTTTTTGGATTAGGTATTATTTTAATAGATTTCCTTTTTATATATTGTATTTGTATTTTTCCCGAATAAATAAAATAAAATAAAACTACCCTTTTAACTTCTAAAATCTGTATAAATTATGCTAAATATCATATATAGCATTTTGTTTGAGAAAAAAATCAATAATGATAAGTAGGTACATAAATGTTATAAGCTAAGATTGATTTGATTATTCCATTTTATAATCGAATAAGTGGGCGAGAGATTGACCGAATTTCCTTGCTTGTGTAACCTATGGACTAACCATACGAATAACCGTTGGGATGCCCTGCGCATTCAGTACAACAATGTACGTCGTTTCTGCAGAGCACCCGTAATGTGCGCGCACGCATGGGTTGCCGCTCTTGTGGTAGCTCCAACAGTTTGTTCAACGTATTCATGAAATACTGGACGGCAAGTCACTTTTTGATATCTTAAGGTAAAATGTGTTTTCATGACCAGCCTGGTTATTATTCTGGTAAATTAGACCGTTTTTACGGTCTAATTAGTTATTTAAAAAATGTTAGTAGAGAGTTTCAATAACATTTTCAGTAAGTTATTTTGAGTCTCAAATGTAAATTCCAAACCGAATAATTAACTCATCCACTTTTGGAGATGAACTTCTCAAAACGCTCATATCACTTAAGACGCTGTGTGTGGTATCGTTAAAAAAAAGGGAAACTTCGTCTGAAGTCGTCAGTTGAGCACCACCGTCATCGTCAGAGCAATCGACTGCGGGCTTACCGACTGGCGGGGGGTTCCACCACCCACCCTGTCTAGACCCTATCTACTCTTTCGCTGCTCAACACATTCAGTGTTGGGCCGCGATCAGCACGAAACACGCGCCTGGTGTGTTTCTAATACCGTGGTTCTCTAGACAAAGCTCACTATACTGAAACAATATTTTATATTTGTGTTGCGCTTACGCATGTGTGACTTTAATTATAAAAATAATTCACCGGCATATTAAAAATTATGAGTTTGGAATACCTAAACAGCCCGTAGACGCACGACGAATGGTGCTCTCGTTAGACGTCATCAGTCATATTTCAAACGGAGAAGGAAGGTATGTAGCAAGTGAATTGCCATTTTTAGTTCCAATTACACCAAATGGCAAAAACTAGAAAACGTCAAGCCGCTGTTTTAACTTTTGAACGCCATATTTGGTTTTATTCATGTCCATAAACTTCCATGCTAACGTTTAACCCATATTTAATAGGGGATTGAGTTTCACAAATATTTTCAGATTCGGGCGTAGACACCAAGACGAACATAACGTGCAAATTCTTGCATTTTACATTTAGATAGATAGACATCTAGATAAACTATTTATTTGATAGAACAGAAACACTATAACAGAAGTTGCTATATGATAAAACTGAAGGAGATATAATAGAACTAGAATATATGATTATAACTATACATAGGTAAAAAAAAAAACACCTACCTACCTGGTACCCTAAATTAAGCTATGAGGATAGATTTAGTATACATCGATTAGCAATGAAAAAGAGTTTCAAATTTGAAAGAGAAAGAATAGTGTAAGCTTATGTTAGAGTCAGATAATTAGGCGAGACCATTCACGAACACGCTACCGGCCTGCAGACGCATTCAGTTAAAATTATAACTCGAACACGAATTCACTCAAGTGACCGAGCTAACTTTAAGAGCAAACGCGCTTCACCTTGAAATAGTATTCTGTTTATGTTTCGGAGAACAAGTGAAGTGAAATGAGTAGTGAAATGAGTTAGGGATGGAACCTATGCGTTACAATATAGTCGACAAATCGATCAATTCTCTCATGGGGTCTTATACGAGTACAATATAGCGACAAGAAACGTATTATCTACATTATAAGAAGTCATTAAAATAGCTAAGTCTACATTATTGTTGCGTAAAAATGAATAAAACTTGTCAGAAATAAAAATGTATGGGCCTAATAGCCAAAGAGCCTTTATCTGTGCCTTAAAAACAGTCTCACACCTTATCATGGGTTGCCTAGCTACGCTTTGTTGGTGAATATTCCATTCCATAACATATTATGTTAATTTCAGCTTGTTGTCTGCTAGTAGATACCACCATCAAACTCATATGAGCTTCTTGAAATAGACTCAAAAAAACGAATAACCAAGACATAATTTGTGCCGTCATCGTTTTCAAAACTAAAATTCGATCACTTTTTTTTTTATTTCAAATTATTTACTTGATGTTTTTGGATAAAACTATGCATAATTTTTACTGATGTTGTATGGATTTGGATGAACTCTTGCATATTTTTACTGATATCATTATGAAATGGATTTGGAACACGAATCTTAGTGGAAAAATTCTTTATAGCAAACGATAATATACCTTGTCATTTAATATGTAATAATCTGAGCCGTTACTACTTCAGGAATGCATTTTTTTTTTTTTTTTTATTAGGTTGTAAATGAAACCAATCCATAAAAACAACCTAATATGAGCTCTATGTACAAAGTGTTTAATACGAGCGAGGGGTCACAGCTGGATGGTTTTTATATATTAAAATAAGTACTAAAGGGTTTTGGTGTTTGTTGTGTATAGTTTATCTAAAATTCAGTGGCTGATGTATAATAAAGATTTTTATTTCATTTGAACTGCGTATAACATGGCCATAGACACCACACTAAGCAGTCGAATTGCCCCCCGACCTCACCGGGTTTATTTTTTATATACTTAAGGTCAGCTCTGGATCTCCAGGCTTTCCTGGGCATAAATGAGGTTTGTTAGTATGGAACGAGTCAGAAAATACTTTGTTCAGCAGTGGGATTATTTGTGCTCACATGATAGTGATGATCTTAGAAGCCTACCTTAGGCGTAAGTATAACTGCACGGGCTCAACTGGGACGCTACCGCCGACGCCGAAGCCGATCTCCATTGGCTTAAAATTAGCTTCATGAGAACTAGAAAAGATTTTTACCTGCCGGGTATGTGTCATATCCAAAGTGGCGTTTCCCATCTCAAAAGTGTACACATGTTATGAAACCTATCCGTTCAGTACATTTGACGGTAAAAATCGTTTCTAGTTCTCATGAAGCTAATTTTAAGCCAATGGAGATCGGCTTCGCCGTCGGCGGTAGCGTCCCTGGATTAGGAATCAAGAGAAGAAAGATTAATAAGAGAAACGGTAAAATGCCTATTAATCGGGAGCTCAGTTGGATTTTCAATTTTAGGCATGGGCGTAACAAGGGTACCTCATTAAATCCAGGTACATTCAAAAAGTGAGCAATTACTTTATTCAAGTCAAGATGAGATCAGTTAAAACAGATTTATTTTTATAGTTTTACCACAAGGTAGAAGTAGCATGTCTTGTTCCCCATAATCCCCATTATGTCGTGATCAAATCGTCAGTGAGACATCATTTAAGGAACAGTGGACATCAATGAAGGCTTCGACTTTCATCCAAGTCTGTAGGCAGTATCTATGATAATACCGAGGCCATTACATAACCACATTTGATAAATCAGATAGATTTGGTTGGTGGTAGGACTTTGTTGAAGTCCGCCTGGCTAACTACCACCATCTTACTTAACTCTGTCGCCATAATAACAATTCTAAAACTGTTGTGTTCCGGCATTCAGAGGTAAGATAGCCAGTTCCTCAGTTTGTTGAGGATTCCGGGTGAAGTGCGCCTCCACCTTCGGCCTTATCTTAACTTGTTACCAGGTGAGATGAAGGCCAAGCGCTTCCCCGTCGTACAGTAAAAAAAAAGATCTAATCAAATAGCGAACATTAGTCATTTTTTATTTTAAATCTTAAGGCACCGCCTTCTTCGTTGCACATAATGCTCGGGCCGCGGGGCGAGACCGAGGCGCATTCAGTACCCGGAAATGGGAGCGCCAACGCCCCCTGCCCACTCTTCATCCAACTCTCATAGTTAAAACTATATAGCACAAAAACGAGACATAGCAACAATACAATGATCAATGATGTCGCGTGTTTAGTGTAGTTTAGTCATCAAACAGAGATAAATAATACTAATAAACTTTGTGTTAGTGCTCATATTGACTTGAATTAAATAAATATCACAATTATATGGGTTATATGGTGGACACATTACGTGTATTATAGTCATTTGGTTGAAAGTGTTACGTATATAATAATAATAATATATGTTTATTGTTTAAAAACAGCTAAGTAGGTGCAATAATATAGACATTCTATCTATGATAGAATATACCTAATAATAGTGATAACCATTAAAAGCCATTGTATCAAAGCAACAAATCATCTCAAGCTAACATAAGCATAACTTTTGTAATGAACTACTACTCAAGTGATAAATAGCTGGGTATATATAAATAACTTGAGGGTATATAATTAGTGAGTTCGCCAGCTCCGCACCAGCTCCGCACCAGCTCCGCACCAGCTCCGCACCAGCTCCGCACCAGCTCCGGGAACCCCGGTGTTTGTGGCGGTGGGTAGCGAGCGTGTTTCGCACAATGATGAGTGATTCTTTAGATTGTGAATGAGATCATACACAAGGCTGCATGCGAGTGCATGTTAATAATGATTCAGCTATGCTTTACATTGGTTTTAAGCATATGAAAAGTTTCCATATTCTGTGGTTTTAGCTGCAAAGCTTTAAACAATGTTAACTTTCATTTCAAATCGATACAATCGATATCGGATACAAAAAAAATATGGCAACCAAGTGGATTAGTATTGTAGTGAACAAAATATGTTGTGCTTATATTGGAACACAGTGTAACTTATAATAAAGATACAATACAAGGTATTTTTATTATCATTATTAGGTTTCTATGAGCAAGTGTAAGATAAATATGGAAATGTTACTGAATTATAAAACGGTGACACATACATTTGTTGGTTTATTTATCGATGTGGTATTTGCGGAAAGCTGGCAAAATCTGTAAAGAAAATATGAATGAGAATAATTAGCAGGGAGATAACTTTGGAACTAGTGTAGGAGTGGATGGATATGCCCGACTTCCGATCATGAACTTACATACGGTTCGTTATATCTGTTATAATCGATATGATGAACAGACGCACTGACAGGCCTGGAGGCAATAGATGGGATAGGCCAAAATGAATTGCAAACTATCTCATATTGGATGTGAGCTATATTTGTAGCTATTACCTGAGACATTATATATAAAATGATATAGATGAAAAATCAAGCCACTTTTATCGTGTCCTCCTAATATCCTCAGTTTTTTTTATCTAAGGTCCAACCATTTATTTGACTTGAAATATAAATGTTGAACTTTTTTTTGACCACCATTATTGTCAGGAAAATAGTATATTTATTGACAAAAAAAAAGCATTTAAGTATTCTATCCGTAATCTAGTTCCCATATTTTAAGCTATGCTTAATTTAAGACTAGACGGCGCTGTGTGAAATTAATGTCCTAGCATATTTATTTGAATTGTTATTTACATATTATTTATTTGTAAAATTTTAGCTTTAAAACACGTTTTGGATTAACAAAAAGTGGAATTCTACTACATAAAGCCAAAATGTAACTAATATCATTTCGCATGGGGCATTATGGAGCGTGGAAAAAAGTGGCTATCGGGTCGTACATTGTCGTCATGTGTTTATATTGCACGGCCTGATAATACTTTTGGCGGAATACGTATTTATTATGTTTATGATTAAGTTGCGAGGTTTTTTCCCTAATATCATCAATATTTTTCAAATTTACTGTTTTGATTTTCTATATTTGTCCCCTAACCGACTGAATGTTTACCAGCAAAGTTAACCTTTTTCAATCCGCGATGTGTTTCGAAGCTACAATTTACCAAAATGTGTGTAGCCTATGCTGCTATCCATCTTCCGAGCTATCCATCTTCCGAGCTATCCATCTTCCAAAGAGGCTTGAGGTCCTTATTCGTGCGTAAGGGGATGTATATTTTGAACCGTAATACATATGGTCACTATTGAGACTATATGTATCCTAGAGTGTATAGCATGCTAGAGAGAAGTTCTTGACACATTCACCCGGATGATGATTTGCCTATTGAATTGAAACCGTCGGTGCCTCACGCAAATTTTGAAAGTGATATTAATAATTACATTGGTTTGTTAGGTATCGTTAGTGCAAGATCTATTTATCCTTGCAATAAAAATTAATTTATAATATAATATAACGTTAATTTTTTTAGGTCATCTTTGTAGATGAGCACAGCCAAGTGTGGAATTAATCGTGAAAGTAAATTTACCGTCAGCATAATTTAAAAAGGATGAATAACCATGTCTCTTCTTCTTAGTTTTTCTTCTATGGTGGTTCATTTACTGTGAACTCAGTCAGGTTTTGGAACTCTCTACCCGAAAATATCCGCGCTGGCCAATCGCTAGCTATCTTCAAGAGCAGAGTCAATTTGCACAACCTCGCCATATAGAGAGTACATTACATAGTTTAGTTAAATAAGTGAGGAACCTAGGAAAAGTAAATCACTCATTCTTAGGAAACTGTGTACGATTCTAAAATAAGCTTCCTCAGAGCGCCACCAAACTCTCTTCTCGTAAATTCACATTGCATGTAAAGAATAATTTAATCAAAAGTGCCTACTACAAAATAAGTGACTATATTGACGATAAGAACGCGTGACCCGACGTTGCTATACCAGTTGACAGCTAAATGATAATTTACTGTCCATAGGTAGTTAGGTAATAAAACATGTTTTAAGATAGTAATAAGTATTTAGGTTGAGATGTACCTACTTATGTTATTTAAATCTATTAATTATAAGATTATCAAAAAATAACTAGCCCCAGTTTCTTGCCTTTCTCTTTGTGTGCTGGTCGCGATTCTGAATAGGCGCTAGATTTGACGTTTCAAAATGATCCTAAAAAGCATAATGATTAAAAATATATTGACTTTGACTTTGACTATGTCTATGAGGCTCTGTGGTATCTTTGTCGACAAGATATGACGAAATATTCCGAACGCTGGCCATATTTACCCAGGTGGATTCGTCGGTTGACAGTTTCGAAATTAGATTTACTTTGCTGGATCATCGTGTGCATTACTCCAGCAGGAAATTATCTTCTAGAACGAATTGAGTTCAACAAATACTTAGATAGCTTACGAATGTAAGCTATCTGCCCATATATTTCACTTATGGCTACGGTCATTCGTTTAGAATCTTCCTGCTTGATGAACGTTGCTCCAGCAGGAAACGTTTTTCGCGTTTTATTCCAAAACGGTAACATACACTAATTTCATACTTGGCGCACTAAAACAGCATATATCGCTATAAGTATTTGTTGAACTCAATTCGTTCTAAAATATACTTTCCTGCTGGAGTAATGCACACTGGATCATCTGGCCTATTAATGATCAACAACCTTGATAACATAATTTCCTAAATGTTTCTCCAGTGCAGGGGTGAACAGTGTTAGCACATTTTTTTCTAGGGCTCTGAATGTTCACGGTCCAACCGTACTTTTACTCTGAGTAAAAGTTCTCGTGCCTACGTGGACTACATCAGATTGCACCAAAGAGAAGTACCACCATTCCCTTCATAATATACATAGTTAACATTTATTAAATTCTAACCCACTAAATTCTATATTATATTATATTATCATCACAGTGTCAGTCCCCTTTTATTTTTAATTTTATGTTTATTATTTGTCAGGTCTGAAAATTTCAACCTGCTACTTGTTAGATCAAGATCAAAAGATCGAGCTCTTTCAAGGTTGTTTCCTCAAATATTAGATCTTTAATTTTGAAAATTCAAAAAGCCCTCAATCGTGCCATTGCTAATTTCATATGGGCAATCTTCATACGAATTTTCAAACGCCTATCGTGTATGGTTTCGGAGATATGCAACATTTCACTCTGAACTTTGAACGCCAATTTGAACCTCTTGGGGTGCGAATTTTCTAAATTCTGTTCTTAGCAGACGTCTACACACCAAGACAAACATACCCTCTGAATTTGAAGTCTGTAAGACCAGCGGTTTAGGCTGTGGGCCTGGTCATCGGTCAGTTAGTCACTCAGGACCTTTTCTTTTATATATTAGGTAGATTATATATTTTTATCTTTTTTTATCTTTTAACGAGTTAAAATTCTTGACCAGTCGCTGTGGTTGAAACCAGCCAAGACATCATCATCACATTAAAGCTAAGGCATAATGTTACAAATAAACTTAAACAAATTATAAGATACATTTCAGAGCCTTTTTCATTACCCTTATAAAATAACTAGTAGGCTAAAAAAGTGTACATGTGGCCAGAATGCTGGACTGTATTTGGTCAGCGGTGGTAATGCCGCCAGTATGGCCTGGCCACGTTACCATATGGTGGATACAACGATCGATTATATTTATCTAGGTTGTTCATGTTCATTTATTTAAACAATATCTGTGATAATAAATGACTTACTGGTAACTATATGAACCAGATTATAGAGATATTTAACATGTAGACTTTTTTATAAACCTCACAAATACTTTATCAAGGTAATACAGAATAGGACAACATACACCATACAATGTATTATCCTAACACAAAACTATATTCACAAGCAAATCATATGTACAATTACAACCAACTATTTACAAGGGAAGCAGTTGCCAGTTCTTTTCAGCTTCTGATTACACTTTGTTTTTTATCCCAAATAAATAAGTGTAATATATATATATATATGCCACACAACCAACCAAGCTACTAACCAACTAAACTATATTAGGTTAACAGTTACTACACCTACTATATTTAAGTAGGTAAGTAGCTAAAGTGGACTTCTTCCACAATCCCACACTCGCAGCGGGGTCGGCACAGCCTCTTTCTTCTGTCATGCCCTATTCCTACGTTCGTCCAAATTCATACGTAACATTCGTTTGTTATGTGATTTTCACATGCTTCCCTTCACATGGTATGTGGCGGGCGGTAGGTGTCGCACTAGGTTTAGCCTACAAGCCGACGTGGTTGTGCCATTTTTCCGCTTGTTTAAGCGAGCTGTGCGAGCTGTGCGAGCTGTGCGAGCTGTGCGTGGAGTGCTGATAGCCCGCTACAACACACATTAACTCGTTTTTTAATACTTACTAATTTATCGAAATATTTGTCTGCGTGAAAAGTAAGTAAATTAACTTTAACGCCTTCTTCTTCGCGCTGCTGTACAAACAAAAAAAATAATGATTGGTTATGTTGTTATGGTTATTATCTTTTGTATTAATAGAAAATATCACTCAATGAAACCGAATCTCCGAGTTAAGATGGGAAATCCAGCAATGTATGTATGTATGTATGTGGCATTGTTTGTGAAGACATAACTCTCCAATGGGCTGTTTGATGAAAACACAAATAAGCTTGACAAATGCGGACAATGTTTCATAAGTGGAGTAGTTTTTAAGATATTGGGGTGAAAAGAAGCACAATATTTCACCTATATTTTTTGAACGATTGATCCGATCAATTTGAAATGTTGAGAATGCAAAGATGCAAGAACACTTGTACTCATCGATTATTATATATTTTTATTTATATGTACAGTCAAAACTCTTTCAAATGAAACCCAACAAGACATAGGTGTTCTTGTCACCTACAAGAAGCGTTTACGACTACAGAAATTGGAACGATGGAAACGCTTCTGCACAAACATCGAAGACAACAACCAAGCTGCACGCATCAAGGGCATACCATCGAGTGAACCAGAAAGCTCCTTCGGCTGCCTCAAAAAAGCAGACAACACCTACACAAAAACAGACACGGAAACCAGCAAACTACTGCTGGAAACACACTTCCCTGGGTGTCATATAACAGAGTCGCTCAACTGGGAAGTCATCTCGGAAAGAGCACCGACTGACCAAGACTGGACCGTAGCCATAAACTTAATTAACAGGGAAACAGTATTATCGGCAATCAACAGCTTCCTTCCCTTTAAGTAAGCGGGGCTCGATGGAATTTTACCTGGCTTACTGAAGTAGAGCAGCGAACTACTAGCAGACTACCTAGTGAATATTTACAGGGCTTGTATTGCCCACCGATACATTCCCCTAAAATGGAGGGACGTTAAAGTTGTATTCATACCCAAACCAGGGAGAAGCGATTACACACTGCCAAAATCCTTCCGGCCTATCAGCCTAACATCGTTTCTCCTCAAAACCATAGAGCGCTTGTGTGACCATGACATACGAAATAACTCACTACTCCACAACCCGCTTCACCCGAACCAGCACGCATATAGCAAGGGCAAATCCACAGAATCCGCTGGCTGAATGGATCAACAACACGCTGAAACATAGAGCAATGCATTGTGGCCAGAGGCTGCCCCCAAGGGGGCGTACTCTCGCCACTCCTATGGAATATAGTCGTGGATGAACTCATTCGAAAGCTAAACGGCCGTAGACTCATCACGGTAGGATATGCAGATGACCTTGCTATTCTCGCTACAGGATGTTTCGAGAGCACGCTATGTGACATAATGAAAACCGCCTTCAGAACAATAGAATCCTGGTGCACAAACCACGGCCTAACTGTTAACCCTACGAAAACGGAACTGATAATGTTAACAAACTAAAGAAACTTCGGACGTATCAACCTGCCGAAGTTGTTCGAAACCGAAATCGAACTCACAAACGAAGTCAAATATCTAGGGGTCATACTTGATAGTAAACTACTATGGAACAGGCACATTGACTACAAACTACAACGAGCTTGCGCTACTTTCTTCCAATGCAGCAGAATGCTCGGTAAATCCTGGGGCATCTCACCAAAAATAACAATGTGGCTATATACTGCCGTCATAAGGCCGACACTAGCATACGGAGCAATTGTATGGTGGCTGAGAACCGAACTAAGTACTGCCATAGCCAAACTACAGCGCTTCCAAAGACTGGCATGCTCCGTCATAACTGGCTGCATGCGGTCAACACCCAGTGCCGCTCTCGAGATTATTCTGGGTCTAGCGCCACTCGACCTACACATACAGCAAGAAGCGACAATGTCTGAAATCAGATTGAAACACTTAGGACTCTGGGGAAAGACTCTGGGGAAACACTAGTAGTCTACACGCAAAAATTCTAGACCAGGTGATAGCTTACCAGGTTATAGCTGCGCCATGAGATAGAATACATACCTTACAAATATCAAAGAAACACTAACGAATACAGTTGTGGGAGGACCAGAAAGATGAATCGGGAATTCACGAAGTCCGTGTCTACTCGGGTGGTTCTAAGACCAACCAAGGCACAGGCGCAGGAATCCACTCTCTGGACCTCAACATCAGCATAACCATGTCACTAGGCATACACAGTTCCATAATTCAATGCAGCTGTGCAGCCATCACCGAGGTCGCAAGAGCAATATGCAGACGAGGAATCAACGGCCACACTCAGAGCCTTGGAAAGCAAAAACTGTAATTCAAAGCTCATTCACGAATGCCACCTAGCATTGGAAAGGGCCGCCGCTAAAAACAGGGTGACCCTTCAATGGATTAAGCGACACAGCGGGTCACTGGGCAACGGCGCCGCCGATGACCTGGCTAGGAGAGGGTCGGAAACCACCACAGAAGGCCGGTCTCCGTCCCTCCCCCTGCCATTCTCACAGATCCGCACATTCCTTCCGAGGCTTCACAACAGGGACCTACACACCGAACGCTAAACCAACTCTACCGAATGTCGACAAGCCAGAGCAGCGCTACCGACTTATTCACCAAAACTAACACGACGACTCCTAAACCTTAAGAGAAAAGATCTCAGTATCATAGTGGGGACACTAACGGGCCACTGCCCACTAAATAAACACTTGTTCACCATTGGAGCAACGGACAGCCCCCTATGCAGAGGGTGTCTAACCGAAGAGGAATCAGCTGCCTACGTAGTTCTGGAATGTGTGGGAGTAACAGCACAACGCAAGAAAATCCTCAACAACCCGAGGTCACTCCGTGAAGCCTGCGAAGACCCCAGGAGTATTCTGCGCTTCTGGTCGAAGTTAGCCTGGCTATACTAGCCGGACATTCCTAACGCACAATGGACCACTTAGGATTCTAAGTGCGGAAACGGGAGTCTTTTTACATTTACATTTACCTACATTTAGGTCTTCTTGTCTTACCTTACACCCCTATCTTAAAAACATCCTTTTGCCGATTAACGATTAGAAGTATAATCTCTGTAAATTGAAAATGTTTAATTGAGTGGATCAACCAGTCTGGAATGATTATTCAAAATATATTATTCTTTCCACCCCATTATCTCAAAAACTACGGGACAATATATATATATATTTTATCATCCCTGTATAGTTTAAAATTGTAATTTTAATCGGATCAGAGAGTTTTGCCGTCATTTGTGACGTCATAACTCTACACACACACCATAAATACGTACATACAGTATTGCATTTCCTAACATACCTCGGAGATTGCAATCGCTTCACTCGCTCAATAGATAAATCTGTAGTAACCTATCCCACAAAATTCAGACCGGTATTAGGTACGAGTCTTCGATAAAGTTTTTGAGATACATTTTTTGAACAGTAACAAAGTCATGTTCCGTTCCGTAGTCAACGAAACTCTATTACTAAGACTCCGTGCTCGTCTGTGATTCTACCTGTAGCTATGACTGTCTGTCCATTCAACCTTTAGAGGGTATTTTTTGAACTGCAATATACATATAATATATAGCTCTTGGTTATTTTAGAATAAAGATGTATTTCCACCGGATAAATCAAATCATAGGAATATTTTGTCCTCAGCGGCGTGTCTGATCTCAAACCAGATCTGAGCTAGGAGTACCTGGAGCTGGGGTGCCGCGCCGCCGGTGGCAAGTCTCTGCCTGGAGGTCCCGAGCACGAGCACCACCACTGCGCACCATAATGTCCTACGTCGCAAGCAACTCAGCCAGAAATCGGGACTGCTCAAACGAGCTCTACAGGTACTACTATACGTTTCAATCACGCATTACAAGGACAGCATGTGCTACCGATGAACGGGGTTCCCTGATACAGGCTTTATTGTAATAATGTATGAAATGTTTGAACTTGTCCGGAGTGCAAGCAGGCGCGCACATTATAGGGATAGGGAACAGAAATGTCACTAATTAATTTAAATTACGACTTTTCTGTTGAACATGGCAACAGTGATGGACATATTTTATTATTTGATGACAAATAATAAAATATGTATCATAAATATCATAGTATCAGAATTCTAATCACTCAACAAAAAGTCAAAACATCAGAATCAATTAAATAAATTATTGATAATATTGTAATAGTACATTATGGTACTAGTGTGTAACATTGGTGATTACCGCCGAGGCGCCATTGAGACCCGAGCCGTAGGCGAGGGTCACACGTGTATCATACGACGTCTTTCAACACACTTGTGAATAAAATAACAATAAAAACTATAATTTCAACAGTGAAAACGAGTTGTGAAAAATGTTTCGCTATGGCGGGAAAAAATAATCAGTTTTCCTATGCGCGCGCATTGCGATCGGCCACACTAAAGGGATGAGGTTTTTTTTTATTTTCCGCGCATAGGGTTTGCGCCTATTCTTCCACGTACAAAATGGGGAATATAACGTTTTCTTTTATTATAGAGAAAACCAAAGTTATATCTGAGTGAAAGTTTTATTTATTAAACACGTACGAGTAAAAATTATCTTTTTTAATAAGAAGTTGCTTGAAAGGAGCAAGCAATAAGAACATTAATTTATTTGTTCTATTGAACACGATCTTTTTTTTGAATAAAAACTTTTTTAAGAACAAAGAAAATCAACCAATAAAATTAAAAAAGTATTTTCTATAACTCACTAGTGAGTTATAGCAATGAAAAAGTCACAGTTTGATTATGGGTCATTCTGTGCCTAATTGTGGAGACCATAGAGCCACTTTATGAGCAAGTGTGTTGAAAAGAATATTAAAATGACTAAAGGTAGTAATATAACTTACATGTAGTTAAATAAAAAAAATATAAAAATGGAATATTTGTAAAATTAATATTTTATTTTATTGTTAGGTGGCTATCAGAATGTAACAGAATACTGGCGGCATTACCACGTTGTATATTTTGCCATCGTCACGCATGAGTCTATTCGGCTCTAGGTCTGCATCGACGTTAGAGGTGGTAAAGGCCCGACAGATCATGTCATTTCATTCAATTTTCAGTATGATTATAATAAACAATTTTACATTCTGTATTGCAAAGTCATTCTGTAGCTCTCGCATCTGCTCGGACTTTTTTGTTTTAATTTGGGTTCCTTTTGATGTGATTTTTATTAAATTGGCGTTTTATTAAATTCCGAGCATATATATAGCTCATACGAGATGATATTTTATCTTTTTATCTTTTTATAACAGGGAGCCTCCACCTGTTTGTTTGTTTCATGTCAAGGCATCTATTACTATAACAGATAAGTGCTTAATGCCGATTCTTCTGCCAATCGAACTGGGCGGTAACGCCAGTATCAAACTTACTAGCTCCCTTCCTCTTCTAGCCATCGTACTTACATCTTGATTCTTACTTCCCGGACTAGCTTCTTACGTTACACCCGTCCCTGATGCGACAACCTTAATCCATTTCTTGAAGGCGCTTGGTGCTGCAGGACGCCTTGGGGGTATGCCATAACATATTCGCCATTTATATTCATTTGTGAGGTCAACCCTCCTTGTGAATATTAGTTTGAGTGGAACGAGGGGATAAGGATATGGATAAGGAGAGGAATAATGAGAGGTGAAGGTTATGTTACGGGTGAATGGTGGGTATGACACTAGCGGCTAGAACAGTCCGAAGTTGCGTACCCGTAATTATCCCAGCTGGATATCGGACAGATATCTAGTATACCACCCTCTTTAAACTTTAGGTTGATTTTATTATGCAATTGGCTACCTACCCATTACAGTTCAAAATATATTTCCCTATAAAGGTCGATATAAACAGATAAACAGATGGACGGACAACGAACTCATAGTAACAAGGTCCCGCGGCTGGCCTTTTAGTTAAATCTAAGCTTACAAAATCACAACTATAATTATTTGTTTGCATGCACAATTAATAAAGTACGTATACTTACGCGATAATGGATTCTTTTATGAAATTCGTATTGAGACAGGTCCGTCTGTAATAGAAGTAGCAATTTTAATATATAATTAAAAAATAATAATATGATATAAGTATCATTAATAATATATTTGATTAGTGCAGCGGAACTACGTTCATTACCGTGGGAACTCAAACATGAATTTATTAAAAACTTTTTAATAAATTAATGTTACTAGCTATAATACCCCTCCCACACAAACGGAAACACAACCTTTTGTATGGAACATTATTTTGCTGTATCCAACTATAATTTATACTAAGTATGCTCAAAGTTTATCAATGTTTATCACTATCGTAGCAGACCAGTGTGCTACTAAGGCAAATGTTTCCAAAAATTGGCAAAATAATTTAAGGTGGAGAATATATTTTTATTTTTATTTTATATATTTAGTGCATATTTAATTGATATATGCTCTAAAACTATATTACAATTTAGCCTATGTAGCCTAATGAGTAGTTTTATAAAATAAATTATTTTAAAGAATGTCCAATGTCACGTTTCTTACAGTTTCTATTAAAGGGGAGACATTACGTTATTGTGTTCTTTTAAGTAGCATTTTCACTTACACTGACACGACTTTATACTATTTAACACTACACTAACTCCAAAGGTTTAGTTATATGTCGATCAGCTGGATTGCCTCAACGTTCACATGTTTATGAAGTCATACTGCATGTTTTTTATAACTTTATCAATGAACTCTATGTTAAGGTCCCTGTGGAGGTCGTCGTTCCTGATGTACCAAGGTGCTTTCACGATATCCCTAAATACCCTGTTTTGGAAGCGTTGGATTATTTTTATGTTACTTTTTTTGGTACAGCCCCACAGTTGAATACCATAAGTCCATACTGGCTTCAGACCTGCCTTTATACAACAGAACTTTGTTGTGTGTTGACAATGTTGACTGCTTTCCTAGGAGCCAGTACATCCTTTTGTATCTAATATCTAACTCTTCCTTTTTCTTCTTGACGTGAGTTTTACAGCGTAGCTTCGCGTCAAGAGTCATGCCTAGGTACTTTGCCGTGTTTTCATTCGGTATAGGCTTATTGTTGACTAACTTTTACACGCGACTTCGTCGGCGTATTGTTTTTTTGTATTAGGCGCAAGTATTATTTTAGTATAAATATATATTTTTGTTGTATATCTGGATAAATTTGACCGATTAGCTGATACATGGTGTGCAAATACGCACACCGAGAGTTCTGACTCACATTTCCAGGCAAATAATGCAGGCTTTTTGAAGTCTTACTGCCGGTCCGACTCACGCTTGGCCAGATTTTATTATTTATTTACCTCAAAGTAAGCACTATATTCACACTAACTTTGTTATCATATAACTTGTATACTCATTTACTCATATCTTATATACTCATATAATTAACAATTAATAAAAACGTTTCATGTATGGGAACCCCCTTTCATTGCTTAATACAATGTGTAACATATGTTTATTTACAAAAAAATAAAAACCCTAAATTATGCCTTATCTTATTTCTTAGGCAATCTACCCACAAATGTTCAAGTGCCTATCATGTGTGGTTTCAGCGATATGCAACATTTTACTCCGAACTTTGAACCCCATTTTGAGCACCACTTGCAAAATGGTAAAAAATTTCAAAATTATTTTTTTCTCAGGCTTCTGTCTGCACACCAAGATAACCATGCCCTCGAAATTTAAAGTCTGTACGATCAACGGTTTCGGCTGTGCGTTGTATCTAGTTGATTCATTCAGTTAGTCTAAGCTTTAACTTCCTTTTGCGCTACGTCCATTTCTCGGTTTTTATTTTATTTTTTTATTGATAATAGTCAAGCGTTTGACCACCAGTTTACATGTAAAACAAGTAAAGATGTACGTCAATAAGACCGCTTTGTCTTTTTCCCTCTTTTGTAACGCACACCGAAGGTTTCGACACACATTTCCAGGCAAAACAATGCCATTTTGATACTGTTAGTTCTGAAGTCTCAGTGCGGGTCCGACTCACGCTTATAATTTATTGGTATACTGAAGTAAGCACTATAATCTCACCAAGTTAGAAAAAGATAAGTATTACCGTTTTTAAGTCAGAGCTTTAATAATAATTTATAAACACGTTCCTTGTATGGGAACCCCCTTTTATTTTCATTTTTATTTTATGATCATAATTTAGGTTGTATTATCACACCAAATATGGTGTGAAAATATATATTCTCTAAACATTTCAACCTGCTACCTATAGCAATTCAAAAGTTTCAAACGTCTATCATGTACGGTTTTAGAGATATGTTGTGTTCCAGTATTTAGAGGTAAGATGAAGAGTCAGTTCTTCAATCTGTCGAGGATTCTAGGGGAAATGCGCTTCCAACTTCAGCCTTATCATAAAATGAAACAAGTTGAGATGAAGGCCAAGCGCTTTCCCGTAGTAGAATAAAAAAAAGTCAAAGACTAGCAACAATCCCACTCAATAAACATATATTGCGCTAAAAGGTCGTTAAGAAATGCTCAAGTAACATAATGTATCACAAACCCATGACCGTCTATGAATATTGTGCATATTCTGAGCTTAGTTATGTAACAGCAAAACAACGTTTAACCTAGTGTAGACTCGTAGAGTAAGTTACTAATTGAACATGAGCTTAAGAGTGAGTGAGTTGAGAAATGCCTAAGCATTGCTGATTTTTATTCAGTAGGAGTGATAATGTTTACTTACATTGCGGACGTCCTCAAACGTTGGCTTTTTTTTAATCTGCCTCTTGAGTTCGTTCTGAAACAATGATAGCCTATACGTTTAAACATGTTAAAGTAAATAGTACCAAAACGCTACGAAAAACGAAACGTGACGGATCCGTTGACGGAAGGCACGTTTTTCAATACAAAAATGACAGACGTTGTTTCGGATCCGACGACGTTTGATTTTCATAGTAGGGCCCCTGATCCTCGCCTTAGATTGTATGATTCGAATAGCTTCTAAAGGCTTTCATCATCATAATAATTTACCTATAGCAGTCCACTGCTGGTCATAAGTCTCTCCCAAGATGCACGACTGAACATAATCGTTGGCCTTTCGCATACACTCTTCGACCGCTACTGTCCGGAGGTTGGATAGTCCGGTCAATAAAAGAGGCGTTAAGTATATGACGTTCATCTCCTAGATTCTCTCCGGATGGTAATAAAAAAGTTCCATACACTTTGGAAACCGTTTTCGTAAATATAATATATTCAAATATATAATACATTACACTTATTACACAGAAATGCACTAATGGCTTTAGATTGTATGAAATACAAGTAAAGTAATATTTATTGCGTGAATACATGTGAAAAATAGAGATGGTAACAATGTCAGAATGTGCATCAATGAATTCTTCCGTATAACGGTGTACAATATTTTGTCATTTATAAAGAACAATCAAAAAAATCATAGTTAGTAGAATAAAATAAATGTCTAAGATAAAATATTTGAAAAAAAGAAAATTGACAATGTCACAAGTTAATATATCAAAGAATATAAATTAAATCAGAATAAAATTATGCATCAGAATTATCAATAAAAAGTCTATCATTAATAGATTGTGCGATTTTATACTAACATTTATTAACGTGGCCTTTAACTTTTTCTGAAACAGTGGGGTCGGTAGTTCCCTTAATGTTTTTAGCAGATTATTATATATGGAAGGTGCCATGCAAAAGATACTCTTTCGCATCATTGTGGTCTTTGATGAATGTACACAAATCTTACTTTGGTCTCTTCTATTACGTAATACGATATCTGAGGGTCAACGAAACAAATCAGGATTATTTTTGACAAACATCGCCGTTTCAAAAATGTACAGGCAGGTCACTGTTAGGATGTTGTGCTTTCTAAAATAAGGGATACACGAGTCTGTCATTTTTCGACGAAATATGGCCCTTATGCAGCGTTTTCTTTTTTTTTCTGGCATTTAATTTTTTTTTCAATGTCAGTTGTTTTGCCCCAAAATATAATTCCATAGCGTATATTTGAAGCAATTAGTCCATGATATGTCGTAAGAAGAGTATCTTGGTTCACAATTTGGGAGATTTTGTATAATATATAGACTAAGCTATTAATTTTAGCTGACAAGTTTTTTATATGAGTCTTCCAATTAAGTTTTCTGTCAATATGAATCCCTAGAAATTTTGTTGGATCAATTGCTTCAATTTTAGTGTCATTGTAGTGTATGTCAAGTTTAAGGGGTCTAGGTATATATATATATATAGTTAGGCGTTGTCTAAAGTGTATAAGCTTTGTCTTTGCTAAATTAATTTTTAAGTTATTATTGTCCAGCCATGTTATTATTGATGTCAAAGTTGAGTTAATGTCATGTTTATAAGGTTCAGAATTGTTACAGGATATGGTTACTGCGCTGTCATCAGCAAATAATGACATAGGTTGACTAGTTACTGCGGGTAAATCATTTATATATATTAAAAAAAGCAAAGAAAACCTAATACACTCCCTTGAGGAACTCCATATTTCACTATGCGCTCTTTAGAGATGTGGTTCTCTTCGAGTTTAGTCTTATAATTAAGTTTTTTATTTCCGTCAACTGTTTTCTATTTTCTAAATAAGATGACAATAATTGATGTGATATACCTCTGATACCGTAAGCTTCTAGTTTATTCAGTAATATGTTATGTTGTACGTAATCAAATGCTTGAGTCATGTCACAGAATACTGAGCACACTGGTCGTCTTATATCTACATTGGAAGTTACACGATAAAGGAAATCATAAATAGCCATATTTATGGTTATGTTAGCCCTAAATCCTTTTTGTTCTTGGCACAAAATTAGATTTCTCTCAAAATACTCATTAAATTTTTTATATATTTATAAGCTTACGAAAATTTTTTATATTACGGGTATAAGGGAGATCGGCCGATAGTTTTCCATACATTCTTTATAAAGTTTTTTTTATATACAGGCTTTATTATAGAAATCTTTAAGGCTTCTGGATATACACCACAGCTTATGCATAAATTAAGAATGTGACTGATTGGTCCACATATATTTCCGGCCACGGTTTTCAGTATTACAGTTGAGATCTCGTCATATCCGACACTATTAGTATCATTAAGGGACATTGTTATCTTGAATACATCCGAAAAGGAAGACATGGCTTTATATATATAGAGTTTTTCTGATTGATCGTCATAGTGACAGTATTTTTGCTTAAATTATTGATTGGTATTATTTTATCTACAAAGAAGTCATTAAATGTCAAAAAAAAACATTTGCTATGTCACTAGGATTTGTTATTGTTTTATTATCTACAAGGATTTTACTAATTGGGTCTTTGGGCAGTCTACCTTTGATACTATTAATAACGTTCCAAGAAGCCTTGGATTTATTTTTTGATGATGCTATACGGTGATTATTTTGTGATTTTTGTGTTAGCTTAATAATTCGTTTTAGTAAATTTGTTGTGATATAAAATTTTATTCAATTCATTTGGGTCTTTTCTATATTTCCATAAGAGTTTTCTTTTGTTTTTACAGCATAGCTTTATCTCTCGTGATAGTCATTGTACTCGTTTCAATGATTTAATAGTAATTACCTTCGTTGGGAAACAAAAATCGTAAAATAATTTAAAAGTATTAATAAACGAATAATACGCTCTGTTTGGGTCCATTTCAATGTAAACCTCCGCAAATGTAAGATCGCCTATGATATTGATGAACTTAAGTTCATTTTCAGGTGAGTAATCTCGTCTCTTAACACGCCAAAATTTGAGAAGAGCTTTATTTCTTATAGGGCACTTAATAAGCTGGGCTGTGTGATCTGACATTTTAAAGTCAAGAACCTCTGCAGAACACTGGTTTTTAAAGTTATGCGCAAAATTATCTCATGCAGGTACCTCTAGCTAACCTTGTGGGCTGTTTCAGAGCTAGTTTTAGACCAAAGTTCAAAAGTAAAGATTCTAATTCTAAAGTGGTATCATTACTTTTTAATATATCGATATTAAAGTCACCTGCTATAAGTATATTGCCATAAGATTTTTTTGTAAGTTCTCTTAAAGCTAACTCAAATCGTTCCATAAAAATGTCAAGATTACTTTGCTTTGGGATTCTATATAAACATAAAATAGCAATATTGCAGTCTATTAATTCTAACGCACAACACTAAAATTTTCGCATTATCGAAAATTCTGATATTTTCTTCAGTTCCTTCCATTTAATAAAGTCGTTTCTTATCAGGATACAGGCACCTCCACTAGCCTTTTTCACATTTTTTCTGCAGTACTGCGAAGCAAGAGTGTAGTTGGGGACTACTACATATTGTTCGCGTCCTTCTAACACGAAGTGTTCTGTGATACAAATCACATCTACATGAATGTCTTGTTCCGCTAGTTCGTTAAGGTGAGTTGGCAAGCGTTCCGATTTATTTATAAGGCCCTTGATGTTCTGATGTAAGACATGTAGCTTCTTATTCACGAAAAAACTGGTATGATTCGTCAAAGGTTTTTGTTGAGTTGCTTGATAATACATGTTTTCTATGAATGATGTATACCATGTCCTGAAATATTGTGCGCAGTCCGTCATTATTTATACTTCCAGTGGGCTTGTGAAACATGCTGTAGTCATAGCTCAGGTGTTTGTTTGTGTCGATGTGCATATTTATATGTTTTAATGTCTGCTGCTGTTCGTTGAAGTTAAATATTATTTCTTTAATAGTTTGCTTATGATATCCATATTGATATGTTGAGCATATTATTACATTGGTGTGTGAAATCTTCTGTAGAGTTTGTCTTATATATTTTATGAGATCATTATTATTCCTTTCGAAAAATTCTTCCTCACTTATGAAGATGATACAATAATCTTTTTGAGAAAAGTTTGTTAGCTTTGTTTGCAGATTTGATAATTGTTGCCGAGTGCCAGATTGGGGGCTTAAGTAGTGACATATTTTAAAGTCGCTAAGGGGCATAAATTCCCGTGAAACTGATAGCACTTTATTTTCTTTATTGCAACTGATTAAACATATGTTTGGTTTATAGGTATTCTTTTCTTTATCAGTAGATATAAGTGGTTTTGATAGGTTTGGGATTTGATTTAAATTTTTATGACAATTGTTTTCAGATACAGGACATTTTATTGTTTGATATTCCAGAACCGTTTGTGTTGCTATATGTTTAGTTTTATTTTTAGGTACAGTTGGTATCACTATTTGTGTTTCCTGTATTGTTTGAGTCGATCTATTGATATTTTCAGGAGATGTTTCTATATCGGTCTGGCTTTGTTTATGTTTTTTGATATTTTCTTGCAGGTTTCTATTTTTTCTTGGTTTTTGAGGGAGTTTTGCTGGTTGGGCAGAAGCCAATTTTTTTGTATAATGTGTTTTTCTTCATAAGTTCTCGATTGTTTCTTAGTAATTCTAGTAATTCGTTTTCTAATGATAATTGCTCTATCTGTTAATGAGCACTGTTCAGTTGAGCTTGTAGTTGTTAATTTTTTTGTGCCCGACTTCTCATTTGACTGGTATTATCTGATGTCAATTCTGGTAGGCTACTAACAGAGACATCTAGCGTGTCAATGCTCATATCAGATGTAGTTTTATTGAGTACCGTGTGGGCTCGTCTAAGTGTTACATTATCCTGAGAGTTATTCATTGTTAATTAGTTATTAATCTTACTGCAGGTCACTAGGTGGCAGTGTTGTAGAATTGAAAAATAAATCAAATTAAAAGCAAAAGATTTTTCAATACATAGGATACGATCCCGGTGTAATAGGATCAGAAGTCGTACATGCGACGATCTGAACCAATGTAGATCATAAGTGAATCGCAAAAATAAGAATAAGTAAGTATCGGCGATGGGTATGTGTTGATGCGTGGTAATCTTTCCGAAGTTCGTTATTTTATGACTCACTATCACATTGATTTGATTTTGTAATATTGTTTTTATTTATGTTATAGCTTCTATTGTGTTTTGATTGTGTCACTAGTAGGTCAGTAACTTGCGTTTTAGGTCCACTTCATATTCATAGTCATAGGTGATCTTGATCATAATCAGGTTTAATGTTTAACACTGGTTTTCACTTTTTATTGCTCATAATCACGAGTCTTTTCTCTCAATAACACTTACATGCACATTTTTTAATAGTAACCTCGTTTTTTTGTGGTATTTTTCACTAATTTCATAGTTCTTATATTTTATTGAAATTAAATTATACGGAGCCAATGTTTACATGACGGCAGCGCCATCTAATCTGTGAAAAGTGTGACACTCTAATATTGTTTTCTTACACAAGAAAAAAAACATAAATCTTATTGGCAACTACCGATCCCTAAGCCTCGTGTCACATTTGTACAAAACAACAATGTAGAGTGATACAAAACCGCATAAAAACGCTATCGGACCTCCACCACCTTCCCAAACATGCCGACTTTTGTTCTGATTCAACGAACCAAACTCTGGTTTCTTTACAAACTATTTGCACACCCTAAATCATATCATAGAAGCGAGCACCGAATTTAATAAACCTCTTTATTTATCATTTGTAGACTACGCAAAGACTTTTGACAGCTTAAAACATACTGCCTCATGATGGTAGTATGATGATAATGACTCTAATAGAACCCAGAGTTTTATGCGTTGCCACTTTTCTCAGTAAGAGTGCTGCGCCTAAAAAATATTATTTGGATGTTTGTTCCAACTTCTGAAGGGATAGCCTTGTAGTTGGAAAAAACATCCAAAGAAACTTGTATCTATACGAAAGGGTATAACGATAAGCAGGATTTATACTATTTAAGTTTATGTTAGCTTACGTGGCTTGCCGGAATAGCGCCTTCCACCTTTCGCTTCTGGACTCCGGCCTGACGCCGCAGTTTCACCTGTAATAAATGAACAGTGTAATTGATGTTTACAGTTCCTTATGTTTTATTTATTATACGACAATGAGAATGAGACGGAACAAGCAAGCAGCGCTCCTGATGTTGCTAGTCGTTCATTTGTTAGATAAAATAACTGACAAGTTATTCCTAGTCTAAACGAACTGGTGCTTGTTGAATCTGTTGCATGCTGTTTCAGTTGAGTAGTTTCGGCGTATTGAGGGAACATTCGGTTTTATAATGTAAGTAGGATAGGATAGGATAGGATAGGTTTAGGTGGATTTACTTATATTAATGAAGCTTATGTTAGCTTACGGGGTCAGACGTCGCTCCAGCCATTCGCATCTGCGAGCGCGGCTTATCCTGAAATAAACATACAATTTCACATCGAACTGAGATCTCGCGACCAAAAACTATATCTATATATTACTCGTATATATAACTTAAGTATTATTCTTAAGTTTTTCGTGGTGAAGCCGGTTCAATATTTTTTCAAAAATAACTTATTTTAAGCTTTTTTCGTTGTAAAACCTACGACACCACGACTTCTACGACACCCTATTTAAGAGTCGTGTAAGGGTGCAGTAAAACGGGTTTCTGGGAAAAACTTGCGCAATGATGGGAACGAAGATAAATACAGATGACCTAAAAAAATGTAAAGAATCGGTTCACACTATGCTGCACCCCTACGTGCACTATGTCAGGATAATGGAAACGATTTTTCGCTCCCATTATCCTGTTTTATTACACCGACCGATTTTGATAAAATTCTATGGGACTAATCTTAAATCATATCCATTCAAAGAAAAAAAAACATATCGGTTGAGAAATGACGGAGTTCTGAGTTCTGAGGCATAAAAAGATATATAAAAAAAACATAGTTTTTTTTTTATAACTGACAGACAACGCATAGCCTAAACCGCTATTTGTAGAGATTTAAAATTTGGAGGGTATATTGGTTTTAGTACGAAAACGTGTACTAAGAAGGGGATTTTGAAAATTCGTACTCTAAAGGGTTCAAAATGGGGTTCAAAGTGGTCATAAAAAACAACAATTATAAAATTGTTGTGTTCCGGCATTTAGAAGTAAGATAGCCAGATCCTCAGATTGTTAAGGATTCCGGGTGAAGTGCGTTTCTACCATCGACCTTATCATAACATTAAAAAAACAGGTGAGATGAAGGCCAAGCACTTTCCTGAGGCACAATAAAAAAATGTTCTATAATATATCATATAAAATTTTTATAAACGTGTGCTATTAAGGGGATTGTATTAATGTAAGGCACGGCGAGGGTGTATAATCAAGTAAAAAGTTTTCTTGGTGTAAAAGTGTGGGCTATCTCTGAAACCGTGTAAGATAAATGTTCAAAATTGACGTTATTCGATTCCTTTAATTAAATACACGCATGTTTCAGGGACTTTTGCTATTTTCATGAATAAAATATATACATAATAAAAATCATAAAACAGTTAAAATGCGATGTAATCGTGGTTTCATATTTAATTATATTTCATTGTATTATAGCATATTTTGAGTGATCTGTGTGCAAAGCATGATCGTCAAAACTACTAAGGTCTAGTTATGGAGTCAAATTAATATCTACGGCTTTTCATTTTTCATTTTTCATCATTATCAAAAGCGATGCGCATATAAAATTTGGCTGTGGTACGATAGATTTATTTGAAGTACCAAATTTCAAAAATCATATTTATTTTCATGTAAACAAATATGATAAACCCAAGATTCACCTGAGATATATATGCTTGAGAAGCTCTTTTCGGATGATTTTCGAGAGAACTGCATTTCACACGGACACTTGTATGTCGCCTTTTTAAGAGTGACCAAATACACTCATTATTTAGCACCAAAAAACATAATATACAAAAAAAAATATGATTAAATTATTTTTATTTTTTTACAAAACTATTTAATCAGCTGTGTCTCCACTTTGTCGTTTGTAGGTTTCTCAAATTAAATCTTTCTATTTACCATACGCCGTTGGAATGAGGTTAGTAATTTATTCCTCCGTTTATAGATATTCATCTTTAAACGAATAAATGAACATACTTTGCACACCATATATAAAAAAAATCGGCCAAGTGCGAGTCGGACTCGCACACCGAGGGTTCAGTACAAACTTTTAGGTATATAAGTAAAAGTCATGGTGTATTTATTGCTAAATGAAATCTTTAACATTACAATGTGGAAAGCTGGAGAAGCATAAATTTAAGACAAAGGACTCTTTATCGTTTCCAATAATTAAAAAAACATAAGTAATATATGTGATGTAACTGTGTGTGCCATAAAACGTTGGTTCATGCCAAATTTTAAAAGTCCAGCGAGTAGTTGCGAGTTTCAAAATATACGGTTTAAATTGCTGTTTCTTTTATATGCGTTGACATAGAAGTTTGATTTTGTTAAAGCTAAAAGTTATTGAGATCTCTTTGTTAAGTTGGGAAATCCGGCATTGTGTGTATGTACCTATGTATGTATGTGGCAATATTTGTGACGGCATAACTCTCGAACGGATTATCCGATTGTCATATAATTTAAACTGAATAGAATTTTATTGTCGCGGGGGACTTTTGATAGATGGGGTAGTTTTTGATATATTGGGGTGAAATGAAATACAGTTTTTCGCCCATATCTTTTGAATGGCTTATCCGATCAATAAAAAAATTTGAAAATGCAGAGATAATAATAATACTCAGCAATCGTTACGAGATTTTTTTTGACACCTGGGTAGTTTTAGAGAAATAAGGGTGTTAAGTGAGACAAGAAGATTATTGGCTAACACATCCATGAAATATGTATTTTATTTCAAGGTATTCGTAACAAAGGGGTGCATTCAGGGGTTAAAACGCTTGGTATGTATTGTAGGATAGACTGGTCAAGGGGGTTGACTTTACAATTACCTTTCTTTTGAATTGCTGAAAACATCCCTGTATTTTAATTAAGGGTTGCAAAAGGGGTAAATAAAAGTGAAGTCTTGAAAATGTGTGAAAACATGAAATATCTTATATAATAGGGCTTGAAACGAAGAAGGCGGTGCCTTAAGATTTTATAAAAAAAATGACTAATGTTCGCTATTTGATTAGATCTTTTTTTTTACTGTACGACGGGGAAGCGCTTGGCCTTCATCTCACCTGGTAACAAGTTGAAATAAATCCGAAGGTGGAGGCGCACTTCACCCGGAATCTTCAACAAACTGAGGAACTGGCTATCTTATCTCTGAATGCCGGAATACAACATTTTTTTAGGAAGAGTTATTATGGCGACAGAATTAGGTAAGATGGTAGTAGCTAGCCAGGCAAACTTAAACAAAAACCAACCAAACCAAGCACAATATTGCTCCCCCTGGGGATCGAACCCGGAACCTCTGGATTTGAAATGGTGGGTTGAACCACTAGACCACTGCGGCAGCTATATTTTGACGTGCCTTATTTTGAGTATTAACCGGTTGTTTTTAATTTAATGAACCCCAACTCGTAACTATAGGATAAGTAGGATTTATATACATAGCAGGATTTATATTTACTAAGCCAATGCTTACACATGTAGCCGCTGCCGGCGCCTTCTCGGGCAGGCGCTGAATATCTGGCGCTGGTGCAGCCTGAAATAAACAAACAGTGTCATTCATGTTGAACAAGTTACAATTGCACTTACCTATGTATTCTTTAATGTTCTGTAAACTTGTTAATGATTAAGTTGGATTATTTGTGCAATGTCCAGTTTTTAAACCCAATAAAAAAAGTTTACAGTTCTAAAAATATCCTTATAATTTACATACAGTCAGTTCCTCAGATTTTCTAGGATTCCGGGTGAAGTGCGCTTGTACTTTCTGCTTTACCACTACTTGACACCATTACAGGTAGTCTCAAACATTCGAGAAGAGTTATCGGATCGAATTTGGAAGCTTCCGATGAAGATTTTTTTATGACAATAATTTTCCAGACATCCGACTGAAAATTTTCTCAAATCATTTAGGTTTAACTACTGCTGGAATCCTAGAGTCTGGACTTCACCAGAATAGGCTGATTAGGATGCAGGCTATTTCTGGATTGACAGCATTTATTTGGGGATTTGAGAACTAGATAATAAAAATCAGCCAAGTGCGAGTCGGACTCGGCAACCGAAGGGTTCGGTACAAACCTGTAGGTATATGAGTAAAAGTTATGTTTTTTTTATTGTTAAATGAAATCCATATTATATTGCAATGTAGAAAGCTGGAGGAGCATGAATTGAAGACAAAGGTCTCATTACCGTTTCTAATTATGAAAAAAAAAGTTATATGATGTAACTAAACATTTAAGGCTTTCTGACCTGGATAAAACCTCCTAAATCCGGGATAGAAGACCTGGATTAACACAATAGCTACATTTTATCCCGAAAAAAATTAAGTACTCCCGTGGATTACAATTTTCCGTTCAGCCGTTTGAGCGTGATACAATGAGTTACGTTTGCCATCCCACGGGAATACTCGTTTGGAATAGTTTGTACGCTATATGTCAGCTACCTTCATAGCAAATGTCATCAATGGTAGCTCATACGAGTAGTAGTTCATAGTATGAATTGTTCAGTATCAATGATGTTTCATTTGAATTGTTCTATATTATGGAATGTTTGACGAGGAGTCGTTGTGTGAAATAGCGATTACGGCGCCTAAAACGTCTTGGTAGAAAAAAAATGTTCAAGTACTAATTATTGTTATGTGATCCTGCAATTTATGGGGTATACTAGCTGCACCCCGCAGTTTTACCCTCGGTTAATAAGGTATGAATTATTTAAATGCCTATTTTAGGCATTTTCAGTTATTTGCAAATAGCAGTTTTAGTTATTTTGATGAACGATAAGGTAAACTACTAAATAAAAAATAACATTTATTCAATAAAAAGTACAATTAAACTAACTATGTACAAAGGAATCAGTCAGATTACAAACGTTACAACCGTTACAAACGGCCTATAGGCAACTCAACTGTTCCAGACCAGTACCAGACGGAAGCGTGCCCAAGACACTGGCTGCATTGCCACGCTGAATAGCTATGCTAAATAAATACTACCAAAAATAACGAGTCTAAATCTGATTTAATAAATATTTAAAAGGTTTATTGGAGGAAATACTAAATCAATACAGAAGTCAAAACAACCGTTGTTTATATTTTGTCTGTCTGTCTGTCTGTATGTTTGTTGACCGCAGATCATGCTGAACTACGGAATGGATTTGAATAAAAACTTTGTAATATTGCTACTGATATTATTGACAGCTCTGAAGGGGAAAATGTGGTATAAATGTTTGTGTGTAACTTTTTTAGTGGAAATGATGTGGAACAATAGATGTAGTGTTAGATTGTATTCATCATGTTTTTTTTATCTACTCTATTTCTACTATTTCTACGTGCTACGGGATAGCAAAGATTAAAAAATATACAATGGATTAACTTGAAAATTTATGAGCAAAGTAACCTATCAAAACATTAGAGAAACTATGATAGAACACTTTCAAAATAGAAAATTTATAAATTCATATTTTTTCATTTAGTAAAGGTTGTACGTTCAGACTATGCGTAAGCTAAGCTATTAAATCCTCTTTTGCTGTTTTTTCTGTTCGTGATGAGCTTAAATTTAATCATTATCGGATTTAAAAATATTAGGCAGAAACGATTATGAGAGTTGACAACGGCAAGCTGTAGGTGGCGCATGCGTATCGTAAATAAAACCTTTTGATAATTCTTATTCTGAGATCTCTTTGCTGGTATGTAGGTAGGTAATGTGACCATATGATGGTATCTTTACTGGCACAGAACAAATAACTTATTAACATTCGTCCTAATATTTATTCTGAGTCTAGGTGTTGTCTGACCGCTGCAACGACCACAAGCACATGTCCGTCGTCGACAGTGGTCACAGAGGTACTGATTGAAAAGCGGGCGTCCGGTGCGCCTATAGTTTTTCAATAATTCATGATGTTGCGGCTGCAGGCTGGTGTTGAGGTCAGGAATGAACAACTCCGAAGATTTTAGATATTTTCGTATATTGAAGTTTATTTTTATTTATTTATTTAAAACGTTTACAAACAATAAGAATATGTAGACACTAAAAAACCAATATTGGTTTGTGCTAGCATCCATAGTCGCCACTGTGACACTCTTCCTTCAATATTTAGGTACTTACTAATATACTAATACTACTACTAACTTACTTACTAGCAAAGAACACATTATAACAAAAAACAAAGCTAAACAAATACATGTTCCTATCCACAAAAATGCAATCAACTCATAAAACAAACACGAAATGGCACATACAGGTTGTTCACTTTATACCTAGGGAGTCTAAGAAATATTTTTTATATTTATATTTACAGTTCTTATAATTTACATCATCTAAAGTTTTACGGGGCATCGCATTGATCATATTAGGTATAATATATTCAATTTTTTTTTTTTTTTTAACAATTAATATGTAATTAATTTATTCAATAAATTAAACTAACTAAGTACAAAGGAATCAGTCAGATTACCTAAGGACCGTTACAAACGTCCTATAGGTAACTCAACTGTTCCAGACCAGTACCAGACGGAAGCGTGCCCAAGACACTGGCTGCATTGCCACGCTGAATAGCTATGCTAATTCGCTGGCCTAAATAAGAGCCAGCCCTTGGGTCACGTGTCGCCTCAATCAAAAGCCCCGCAATATTTTTGAAAACCCGGAGGGCACCGGCTCCCCACGGACCCAAGGTCTCCACCCCAAAAGGCTCAAATAGGTAAGCTCTGTCGAGACCACTATATTTGCGCCTTTTGTGATCCTCGGCCGAATCAGCCGCCGCACCAGCCCTAACTGATGTCCCAGGCAGATGAGATATTCAATTGTACGTCTACCGTAATAATTGCTTGTTTTAGGAATATCATATTTCCGTTGAGTTATTTTTCTAGTGATAATTTTATGTGTCACTGGTACTAATATTTCATTATTATTGAATTGTTCAGTCAATAAATGTACTTTGAATTTATCTTGAACCGGCAGAATGTGACAGAATTTAAAAAGACCTGATGGGTTATCTTCGTATTTAATTTTAATAAAACGGGGGGTTATGGTTTTTAAGATCCTATATTGTATATGATATATTTTATCTAGATATGTTTTGAATGTGCGGCCGTAAGAAGTAATACCGTATGATATTATTGATTCTCCCAGTGACTTATATAGATTCAGTAGTACATTAGTTGGCATTTTATATTTAATTATCTTTATTTTGGCTAGTACAGCCCTTAACTTGTCGCAAACAGTTAAACATGTAGGTACGTTACGAGGACAATGAATCATATAATTTTGAATTTTTGACACTTTGAGTGAACAAAGTTCGTTCGGAAACGCGACATGCCCCCGGCCTTGGAAGCTCCAGCTCCAATGGTAGAAAGCTGCAGATGAGGATGATGTTGCTACACCGATGGATCCTCTTCCTTAAATAGGGGACATATTTTTGAATAGCTGCGCCTCACCGTGCCCGACGCAGTACGAATGTCAGCAACCCGGGATACGCCGTCCTTGCCGCTGATGGTGCTGACTATTCTCCCAAGAGACCACTTCAATGGGGGAAGCCTGTCATCCTTGATGAGCACGAGTGTGTTTGGCTCAAGGGTATCGACGTTTTCTCTCCATTTACATCTCATTTGTAGCTCCGAAATGTACTCCTTAGCCCAACGTGTCCAGAAGTTGTGCCGAATCTGCTCCACCCTCTGGTGTCGGTTGAGCATTTTTCCAGTGTCACCTCGCATGTCCTGGTATACCGGTGAAGTGAGCTGACGGCCAACTAGGAAATGACTTGGACTGAGAGGAAGAAAGTCATTGGGATCAGAAGACAGCGGGGATAAAGGACGGGAATTTAGGATGGCTTCTACTTGGGTTAAAACCGTGGTAAACTCCTCGAAAGTAAGACGAGCATTTCCTACCACGCGTGATAAATGCTGCTTGCAAGATAATACTCCTCTCTCCCTCAAACCTCCAAAATGAGCAGTATAGGGGGGGATGAATTTAAATTGAATAGCTTGACTAACAGCGTAGTCAGTTATTTCAGGGGGACAGGCTTGCAAAAAATGTTTTAATTTGTTATTTGCACCGACGAATTTTTTGCCATTGTCCGAATATATTGTATTCGGTTTACCGCGTCGCGAAATAAACCGTTTTAGTGCTAGAATGTATGCTTCGGTAGTTAAGTCACTAACAAGCTCCAAGTGGATCGCGCGCGTTACGAAGCAAACAAACAAACAGACATATGATTTTTGCGTTTTCGCGCCCCTACCTTTGCGGTTCAAGGTGAGAATTGGTAGGAAAAATGGGTAGGTTGGGGACAATCTCTCCTTGGGAAGATTACCCATGATTATGTCTAAAGTTTTACCTTTCAATCGCTTGCACACAACGCACTCGTTCACGATTTTCCGTGCGAGATTTCTACCCCCGATAGGCCACCATCGTTGGCGAATGTCATACAGCAGCGCCTGAGGAGCGGCATGGAGCAAGCGTTGGTGCTCGTGTCGCATGAGCAAAACTGAAAAACGATGTTTTGAATTTATTACGACAGGGTGTTTTTTTGTCGAAATCGTAATCGTCGGCGTACCTAATTCTGCCACCGGCACGCATTAAATTACTTTTGTCGAGGAACATGTTTAGTTTAAAAAGACTTGGCGTCCTTTTTAACGAATGATTTTTATGAAGTAAATCATATTCCTCGCAAAAAGATTCCTTCTGAGATATTTTGGCTAATCCCAGTTCAGATTGTCTCAGCTCGTCCACTGTTAGTGCGCCAGACTTACGACTTAATTTATTTTGTGTATTATAAATAAACCGCAGTACGTACGCAAAGGAACGTCTCATTCGTTCGAACTGAGAAAACCTGGAAAACGGAAATATTTCATCGCTTTGTGTGGTGTGCAAAACTTTCATTGTATTAGATTTAACTTCAGGTAAATCATCCCGCATCGTAATTGAACTTGAGTCCTAAGTTAAATCACCGCAGTCTAAATCAAACCTGCGAAGGAAAGGTGGCCCTTCCCACCACAGCGCCGAGGAAGCTAAATCTGGTAAGTGAGCGCCTCGCGAAACCAAATCGGCAGGATTCTCCTTCCCACTAATATGCTGCCACTGTAAGCCTCGAGTCAGTTCCTGGATTTCTGTCACCCGGTTTTGCACGAATGTTTTTAGTAAGTTAGGTGCCATGTTTAGCCATCCTAACACTATGGTGGAGTCAGTCCAAAACACTATTCGTTCGAATTTGTAATGAAGTGAGTCTCGTAGTTTTTTGTATAAGCTAATAAAGCTCCGCATAGCTCCAACCTAGGTATACTAACCGGCTTCAACGGAGCCACCTTGCCTTTAGAACACAGCAGCCTCACAGTTACTTCTGTATTGGTTTCACTCACAGTGCGTAGGTACGCTACCGCCCCATGAGCAACTTGGGAAGCGTCGCAGCAAATATGCAGTTGTACATATGTAGCTTCACTACCTATAACGTGTCGTGGCACACGAATCGAGTCTAGCGTTGATAGATTGTTAGCAAACCGGTTCCAAGCATTTGTGACATCTTGAGAAAGCGCGTCGTCCCAGTCTAATTTTAACGACCATAGGCTTTGCAATAATACCTTCGCCATCATAATAGTAGGACTCAGCAAACCGTACGGGTCAAAGATCTGAGATACGTGAGATAAAATCGAACGTTTTGTAACTTTTATGTCCCTTTTGAACTCCGTATTGAAATGGAACTCATCGGTCGAGTTGTTCCACCCAATGCCTAACGTTTTACAGTGACTTGTTTGGTCTAAATTTAGTGGTTTAATGCCTTTAAATATTTTTTTTGATAATTCGTGATCATCACAATTGAAGTTAAAAATCCATTTGCGTAATGGAAAGCAGCCCGATTGCAAAACATTCAATGTTTTTTCGCATAAATCGACTAGCTCGTTTTTATCGTCTGAGCAGGTAATTAAATCGTCCACGAAAAAATCCTCGTTAATGATTATTTTAACCTTAGGATCAGAACAACTAGCCGCGGTTTCCTTGAGGCTTCTGCAAGCCATGAAAGCTGCCGATGCAGTACCGTACACTACCCTACCGTGGCGATAAATACCTATTTCGTGCGTCGGATCATCACGCCACAGTATCAATAGAAGATCGCGTTGGTTCTCAACGATTTCAACCTGTCGATACATTTTTTCGACGTCCGCGCACGCGACGTACTTACGTAGACGTAGACGAAGAAGGATAGCCAGCAAGTCGCCCTGTATTGGAGCGCCTACGAGCTGGAGATCATTTAATGAAACTCCAGTGCTCGAGGCAGCACTCGCATTGAATACCACTCGCTATTTAGTGGTTGTGCTGTGCTCGCGCAGCACGCCGTGATGCGGCATGAAAAAGTTAGGTATTCCGTATGAGTCGACGCGCGTCATGTGACCCAAGGCTACATACTCATGTATGAAGTTTGTATACAACCTTTTATATTCTGGATCGCGTTGTAATCGTTTTTCTAAAGCTAGAAACCGATTTAAAGCTTGAGGATATGTCTCGCCTAGGCTTTGTGTCGAGGATTTAAAAGGAATGCTGACGCAGAACCTTCCATCATTATTGCGCATCGTAGTTTTGACGAAGTGTTCCTCACATACTTTCTCCTCCTCGGAGCGCGTATCACAAAGCGTAGGTAGCTCTTCCAGCTCCCAGAACTTGCGTTATTGTTCATCGGCCGCTTGAGAAAAATTACATTGAACGTGACTTTTTATTTGCATAGTGTTTATAGGACCCGATATGACCCAACCTAGTAGCGTGTTTTGTAGGTACGGGCCTTTAGGTAAACGCATTTTTCCCTCGCATAATAAATCCCAAAATATATCCGCGCCTATTAGGATATCGATTGTTCGAGATTTATGAAAATCGGGATCAGCTAATTGAATATTATCAGGGATTCCGAACTTCGCAGATTGTTCGGGCACCGCTGATAACGTGGATGTAATATTATTTATAACAAAACATTGCATTCGCGTAGTGTATGGGCTGGTACGCGACCTAACATCAACTTCGCATACTTGTGTTGACTGTGAGATCGAGTTGCCTATCCCTCGTATTTCTTGAGTGGACTGTATTAATTTTAAACCTAATATATCGCATAATGATTGCGTAATAATGCATCGTTCGCTTCCCGAGTCTAGAAGCGCGCGCGCAACGTGATAGGTATTATGTATATCTTTTACCTCCACTATTGCCGTCGATAACAGGACCGGTTGCACACACGAGTAATTAGCGCATAGGATATCGGTGTGCGTACCTTTTGTTCTGTTGGTAAGCTCAGGCTCGGCCGGGGTGAGCAGCTGCGCGGGGAGGGACGGAGACGAGTCGAAGGGCGGACACACATTTTTATTCACAGTTGCGGTTGGCGGAGGAACATCAACACTTAATTTACTTTCACAAATTAACGTGTTGTGGCGTTTCCCACATTTCCTACAGGAACCGAACCTACAATCATTTGAACCGTGACTCGAGCCCGCGCGCAGACAATTTTCATACGAACGTGTTTCTTTGATGTGCTTTAGTCTAGCTTGGATATCTAAACCGAGAAAGGTTGGGCATGCATGCAGTGGATGATTACCTTTAGCGCATAGTGAACACACCGACTTCTTTGCTTGACCGGAGGGATGATTCGTAGAAACGTTACAGTGAACCTTGTGATTATTTGATGTGTTTACAAATGGTTTTTTGCTACTTGTGCTTGTGTGTGAAACAAATAACGTTTCTGATATATCAGCCCGGTCTCGCAGGAAGTCCAACAAAACATCTACCTTCATTATTGACTTGGAGTTACCAGATCTTTTTAAATTTGTGGATTTATACTGCTCCCACTCACGCTCAGTGGTTCTATCTAATTTTGTGACAATTATGTAGATAATGAGCGTGTCCCAGCTGTCTACTGGTTCTCCTAGCAGCTTTAACACACGTAATTTTTTTAAAACAGTATCTACTAGGGTTCGTAATAAATCTGGTGCCTCTTTCGTCAATGGTAAAAGGTTGAACAGCGACTTGACGTGGTTGTGGACCAACAACCTATTGTTGTCGAACCTATTGAGTAGTAATTCCCAAGCTACATCGTAATTAGCCGATGAGAATTCAATAGAATCGATCACCAACGCTGCACTGCCCTTTAGTGACGACTTTAGGTAGTGGAACTTTTGGATTGCGGTGATGTGATCGGAGTTGTGAATTAGAGACTGAAAGGTATCTCTAAATTCCAACCAATGCTCGTATGAACCGTCAAAGGTAGGTATCGAAATAATTGGCAGTTTTACGGCTTTGAAGTCACTAGGCGCCTTCTTAGAGCTTCTATCAACTTCACTACTACTTAGCATACATTCAGCCCTAGCCATAATTTTGTAATAACTATCTTCAAACGAATCGCGTTGATTTATCTGTTCTGGTATATCAATATCTAGCACTGATTCCTCTAATTGCGTTTGAAGATTGTTGAATTCGGAAAATAGATTATCGGTTCCTTTTACACGTATCTTTAGTTCGGTACGCGTTTGATCGGGCAAAATTTCATCTGAATTAATTGAATTTAAGTAGTTAGAAAAGCGTGTAAGTCGGCCTTTAACGATAGATCGTTTTTTGATAAGTTCACGTAGAAGTAAATTGGTGGCGTCATCGCTCGTTACGGTTATTTTACAAGTTGGGGATAAAGATCTAGCTCTGTCTGTCATTTTGGAAGTTTAGTGAAAGATGGAGTACTCACGATTGGAAAGCGGCAGCTGATGCTAGCAACGGCACACACTGCTAGGCACTTATCAAACGAGGAAGCTCACTGCGTTTCAATCACTGAAACAGTTTACCACTGAATTAACAAAAGCAGGGATAGGTTTTATAGATAGGATAGATAGCTGGCCGTACCGTCTCTTCGAATATAAAGCGGTTGTGTGCTTTAGGACAGCGATCTTCTATATTTTTCGTAATCTTCTTCTGCGGATGACCGTTGGCGCTTGGCGTCGCGTTGTCCGCAGTGTTCAATCCAATCCACAGGCTAGATTCTGTTGAATTTGGGTCGAAGGTCCAATATGTTGCGGCTGCAGGCTGGTGTTGAGGTCAGGAATGAACAACTCCGAAGATTTTAGATATTTTCGTATATTGAAGTTAAACATGTAGGTACGTTACGAGGACAATTAATCATATAATTTTGAATTTTCGCCATCTTGAATTTTTGACACTTTGAGTGAACAAAGTTCGTTCGGAAACGCGACACATGATTAAATTAAATTTGAATTCATATCAAAAAACTAGCTTACTTTTAATGTATATCAACATATAAACTATCATTTAAAATAAATCGTAAGTCAATATTCATTGTAGATATCCAAATATTTCGCTATTAAAATTTTTAAACGTACCGTTTTCAATAAATATTTTTATCGATAATTTTTCCTGCTATTATGTTTTCAGCTTACCTTTAATGTAGATAGGTACCTGAAGTAATATATGTATACAAATTAGACTCGAGACTTATTCAGAAGTACAATAATTTTCCATTGAAATAAGAGGAAACGTCTACTGACAGGGCCCGACAAATTGTCCGCGAACTTAGCGGGGGCTGTGTTGTGACAGGCGGTTACGTGGTGTTGTGGTGTTGTGGTGTTGTGGTGTTGTGGTGTTGTGGTGTTGTGGTGTTGTGGTGTTGTGGTGTTGTGGTGTTGTGGATGGTGGTGTTGAGGTAGCCCTGGACATAGAGGCTGACCTGCGCTACTCTTTCACCAGTATAATCATTTATGTATTTATTTATTGACATACTTAATTATAACTTAAATAGAAAGGTTGAATCATATTGTATACAAACATTTACATAAAAAATAATAAATCAAAGGTTAACATAAAATTAAAAAAATATGTATAACAATAATGAAAATATAAACAAGAGCTAAAACATATGAAGTAACATAAAGGTCATTTACTTTCGCAGTAAGCTAGAACCTCTCTCTCTATCATTTTCCAGCCGTCCGCAAACAGATCCACCTGAGGTTGGTTGGCAACAAGTACGTTGAGATTTCTTTGTGCTCTACAGACGGGTGATTCTTGTCGAGATACAATTCTTGCCGGAGTCGGTACCAACAAAGGGACTCGTCCTGGACGAAATCGGCAACGGTTTTGGGGTACACAAAGTTGGCTTCACTGAGTAATATTGGGCAATCGAGATCCCCTCTCAGTATACGGCATATGGTTAGTATTTGATCATGCAACCTTCTTATTTCCAGTGAGTTGAATCCGAGTGAGCTAAGAAGAAACATGAAAGGGTAGTATAATATGTATAGTAATAACTATAACTATACTTTTTTTATACAAAAACCTGAGAAATAGTTTATGCACTTTTGCACACCATCATGAGACAGTAAGTAGGTTCATGTGGATTCCAGACTGCTGACCCAGAATCTAATTTATATGTGATTAAAGAGGTGTAAAGTAAGATAATTGCCTTGTGATTTGTAAAGTTTTTACAGTTTCGTGACACAAATCGTAGTCTCTTGAAACAAGCGACTGTAAGTGCGCGCATGTGCGAGTGAATACTAAGTTTCGGATCAAATTCAAAATGAAAATAAAATCTTTAACGGACAGGCATCGCGATATTTGCGTCTTATCTAAATAGTCATTTGCTACAATTCTTTGTATGGATCGCGTAAAACTCATTACCACCAGGTAATGAGTTTTACGCGTTAAAACGCGTTTTTTAATTTTAACTCTTAATCTCTTTGTAATGTAGCACAAACGTGCAGAGACATAACGTCTGCAAACATTTTTACGACATCTGCGTAAAGGAGACATTGTGAATATTTAAGACATTTCGGTAGATCATCAATCATGATGGAGAACAGTAGTGGCCCTAATGAACCTTGACTCACACCTGACCGGGTATGGTAAAAGGGAGAGTCGAAACAACCTAATCTGACAAACTGTTTACGATTAGATTAGTAGCTAGCAAAAAATCTCAGCAAAAGAGGAATGAATCCATATGCGCTAAGTTTTTCCTGAATTATAATAATCCTTATACAAATAATTCAATTCATGTTACTGGTAGTCTTAGTTTCTATCTTGAATTAATCAAATCGGATATTTAATTGTCTAAATAAAATAAATGTCTAAATTTTATCAAAAAATAACCACTGCATGTTATGAGCATCCAACAAAGGAGGGCTTTAATTACCTGCTTGGCGTAACCAAGTTTTGCTGATACAGCCGTCTGTACGTCGACCGGCTGCATAAGCGAGATATGTATATAGATTTAAGAGTAGTAGAAGCCCTTTGCGAAAGGGCTTGTCCGGAGAATAACTACCACCATACCTATTTCGGCCACCAAGCAGCATTGCTGTGTTTTGGTTTGAAGGGTATGGTTGCCGGTGAAATTACGGGCACGCGAGGCTTAACACCTTTATGCCTCAAGTCGACAGGCGCAATGCAGTGCGCTGTAGGCTATGTTCTTTGTGGATGAGACCTACGCAGTAAGGCATTGTTATAGACAAGAGATGCACTTAGCACCAGGTGGGCTACTAGCTGTTCCCATCCATTGGCAAGTCAGATTAAATGCACCTCTAAATCAGTGTAGATGATATCCATTCGTTTTATTTTGCAAATAATTTAATTTATTATTTTTAAAAACCCCCTTTCCACGTTCCCAGATCATATGTACGAGTAGCTACTATTCAAACATAAATAAGAACGTATGTTACCTAAGTTTGAATAGTCTGGAAAATGTTCAACTTAACAGTGTGCTTGGCTTCATTTTAGTGTTCGGTGTTCGGTCGTAGTAGGTACTATTATTTATTGTGTGCCGAACCACACAGCGATCGGGCGAGACGGAAAGCAACAGGTCAAACTTTCGCTTATTTGCTAGTTTGGCTATGTAGGTTGTCATATCCATTTGCAAACGTTGGATAAGTTTGTCAAGCTTGCGGCGGACGTACTATAATTTACAATCATTTACATCTTTGTATCGCAAACCTTAATAGCTTGAGCCACCTCCACGAGGTTGCATGTGTGTAGTAGCATATATAGGTCCCGGGTTCGATCCCCATGGCGAGTACAATATTGTGCTTGGTTTGGTTGGTGGTAGGACTTTGTTTAGTCCGCCTGGCTAGCTACCACCATCTTACCTAATTCTGTCACCATAATAACAATTCTGAAATAGTTGTGTTCCGGCATTTAGAGGTAAGATAGCCAGTTCCTCAGTTTATTGAGGATTCTGGGTGAAGCGCACCTCTACCTTCGGCCTTATCTCAACTTGCTACCAGGTGCCATGAAGGCCATGCGCTTCCCCGTCGCACAATAAATAAAATTTGTCAAAAAAAAATTTCAAAAACGAGTATAATATAATTACGTTTTAAAAACTAAAAAGAAAACCGACTTCAATGGAGAATATGATACAATTTCGTTTACCTGGATGACGTATTATTTCGTCTTCGAGTAATCGGTGAACATTTTCAAATTCGGTTAAAAATAAAAGAATCGTGACGAAATGATGGGCAACCATATTGTCGCTTGTCATTTTACTACGTTTCTGCGTTATAACTTTAGTAGGTTACGTTCGAAATGAGTGACAGAATCGACGACACTACCAACCCCGATGCCACGTTATCTTGGTGCGTGACACCCTATGATTGTATATAATAAGCGCGAACGGACTCTTAGGGGCGACCGGCTAGACCTAGCTAAGTTCTGGTCCCGTATACTTTTTGCAAAAAAAAATTGAAAAAAAATATTGATAAAGGGAACTTAATGTTTTCAAAAGTTGATAGCTCCTTAACTACTGATATCCGAGAAGGTGGAGGGTGATGCGGGGGGGACTTCCCCTCCCGTCTCTACCCGTCTGCTTATCATCCTCGAATCGGTCCTCAGGGAAAAGCTCTGAGTGAGTAACTTTGCAACCTCTCTTTTGCTTAGTAGTTGCCATTGTTGATTAAAGGCCTCCTGCTTCTACTCGTCCCCCTACGACACGGTATATTCCCTACCAGAGGTATATTCCCTTCTCTATCCTGTTTCGTGCAAAACTCCTTCCAGCTGCCTATTTGTGCCTTTTTCGCTTATTCTTCAGAACTTTCGTTTCCTTTCAGGTACTCTGCGACGAATTTGGATCGGCGCTGTGCAGTGGATTCTTCAACTCCCAGTCACCACTTCTTGCCTGAGCTTTGTGGGTTAATCTGACTACCACGGAAAGGTATGTGAATTTATATATTTTTTTCTTTGGTATAACTTAATTATTTATTAATTCACAGAATGGTCTTACAAAATGATCCAAAACGTCCAAACGTTACATACATATGTACAAACAATATTATTCTTACATGCTAGTATTTAAAATTTTAAAACTATATAAATGGAATCACAAAGTCACAGATATAAACATAAAATATCTAAAAACAATAACGCAACAATTTAATGTCAATAATTACGTTTTAAAAACTAAAAAGAAAACCAACTACAATGAAGAGTACCTGGATGTTGTATTGTTTCCATTTATTTTGACGACAGATAGATGGACAAACAGACAGAGAGATAAAAATCTTTTGGCACAAATCTCTTTGCTTGATTGTCTAGATCCGTTTTTATGTCAAAGTTTGTTGACTTTGTTTTCTTATGTTTCATTTTTTTAGTTACCCATTACGGAAAGGCTAAAGTTAACTATACCACTTATTGTTCTCTATGGTCAAATCACCAGCCAGCGCGCGTCACCATTTTGAGCTACAGTTACCATAGGTAAGTAGGTACCGTTGGTATAAATTTGGTATAGTTTACTTGCGTGTGCGACATGGTGTAAAATAGGATCGATCGAAGGCGCGGAAGTACCTACGGGACCCTTCCCGACATGATAACATGAGCTACACGTCAACGCTTGATCATCAACGTTTAACGTCTTGCTAGATTTATTTGAACCTGCATAGGGATCTAGCAAGAGATCTGCTAATGGCATCCGGCCGCACTATGGCACGAAGGTTATTGCAAGATTTGACACAACTTCTTAACTCCCTAATCGGCAGTGTTAATACTGTCCAGCAGAAGCAAAAAGTAGGTTGTATGTTACTTATCTATACCTAACGTCTACCGTCTACTACGTAGTTTACATAATATGATAGAAAACATTGTTTGAAACCCATTTCATTTACATTATGATTGAATTCAATAAACTCACCATCATCTTTAACTTTTGAAGTTGTATGTAACCCAAAGCTTACTAGGTAGGTACCTAAGTAGTTAACATAAACACTGTACCTAGGTAAATAATTTGAAGCAGAAAATCAAGGAATCTTTGTTAAAAAAATAGAAACGATAACGTACATGATAGCAAACTATGTGTCGTCACAATGTTGTTCAAGCTCGGTCGAATTATCGGCTGTTATTGGTCTTATTCAAGTGATCGTATCGTTTTTGGTGCTAGAGTACGATTTCGGCATCGATTGTCGAAATGAATGTCGGTCGATCTATCATTCAAACAATACTCAAAACGATGGGACTAAGAGTACGCTTTGCACGATAATTGTTCCGAGTCCCAAGACTATTCAATAAATATCTATCACTATCTCTATCTTCTATAATATAAAAATCAATTGCTGTTCGCTAAAACTCGAGGCTGGCTGGTCCAATTTAGCTGATTTTGGTTTTGAAATGTTTGTCGTAGTCCAGGGAAGGTTTAAACGGTGAGGAAATATGGAAAGGTTGCGAGGAAAATAGTAAAAATAACAATTTCTTTTTCCCATTTAAACTGTTCAACGTACTTTCCCGTCAAACATTGACGTTTTTTTTGTTTCTCGATTACTCCGCTAATTCGAAATAGAATTTGATGATTCTTAAAATGTTTGGTAGGTAATTTCATCAGAATCGGAACCGTAGTTTGGTATTTATATCAAAAAATATGTCATCGAAATTGCGTATTCTGTTTTTCTGTGGTGTTTACGGTCACTAGTGTAGACCTATTGAACTGTTTACCTCCCACCATAATCACCACGCTTGGCGGGCGTGTTGTTGACCGTAGATACGATGCACTCTGGCTATAAATGCTGCATACTTGTATCATCATCATCATCATTATCATCATCATTTCAGCCTATAAAAACATTTTTTGAGTTCAGATTGTTTTGAGAAAAAATGCAATGCCAAAGCAATGGAGGGTCATCCATAATCACCACGTATGGCAGGCGTGTTAGTGATCGCAGTAATGATACTTATATACTTTTTTTTGTCAATACATATTTTCACTCTTTCTTTTTTCGTTTGGCCTGTGTAACAGTTCTGGTATCAGACTTTACGAGCCGCCACTATAGGCGTCTAACATGGCTCATTAACGACTACTAGCATTACCTCAGAACTCCGTTATTACTCAACCGATTTCAAAAATATATTTTTTTGTCAAAAGATACTCACACTACTCTTAAATAGGGTGTCGGAGATGTCGTGGTGTCGTAGGTTTTTTAAAACGAAAAAGAGCTTTTTTTTTTTTTTTTTTAATTAAAATGGCACCGACTTCACCACTAAAACTTAAAAATAACTCTAAGGATAAGTTCATATAACATGAAGTTGGTGCCGAAGTGCCGAGCACAACAACATGTTTATTGTATGGCACCGCTTTCACTTAATAACTTTGTCTCACTTAACACAACTATTTCTGAAAACTATTTACTAACGTAAATAATTGATGAGTATTAATATAATATCTGCATGTTCAAAATTTTAAGTGATCGGATCAGTCATTCAAAAGATATTGGTGAAAAAATATACTTAATTTTACCCCAATATCTCAAAAACTACGCTACTTATCAAAAATCCCCCGCGGCAATCAAATTTTATTCACGTTATCTTTAAACAGTTTAAATTGATGAAAATCGGATAACCCGTTCGAGAGTTATGCCGCCACAAACATTGCCACATACATACATACATACATTGCTGGATTTCCCAACTTAACTCGGAGATCTCGTTAGCTTCGCTCACTCGATCGATAACCAAACATTTCACACTAACACTTTGAAGGCGAATGTTTGTGTGTATGTTTGGCACTCCTTCATGCCGAAACGGATTAACAGATTTGGATGAATTTTGGTACAAAGATAGTTTTTACCCTGGAAAAATATAACAAAAAATACAGTTAAGATAAAAACACAGCCTACTCTTTATCTCATGAATCAGTTTTCGCTAGATGAAAAGCAGATGTCAAATTTAATATCGCCATACAAAACTTATTGGGTTTTTGTTGCTCTTTTACGCAAAAGCTATATAACGGATTGAGCTGAAATTTTGCACATAGGCTATTTTTATATTTTTATCCCAAAAAAAACGGTGTGTTTCTGTGGGTTGACCAAATAATTCAAATGTTTGTCACTCAATCAACAAACAGTTTAACGAATTTTAATGAAATTAGTTGTAATAACATACAATAACAAATGCTATATTTTACACCATAAAGCAGTACACGTGTGATGGGAATGATATTTAAAACATCGGTAAACGGATTTGTTGCTCTTTCACGCAAAAACTACAGAACAGATTGAGCTGAAATTTTGTAAAGATACTGTTTAAGTCTACAAATAAATAATGAGTCAGGAAGTCCAATTCAGAAGAAATTTCAACCAAAAAGTAGCCCTACTATAAACCAAAATGACGTATGGTTCAACAAACGAATCACTTACACCATAGTTACAAATAGACATCTTCGGTGATTGGTTTTAATTCAGAACGTAAGCAGGGATTGGATCACGCGCATGCTGCAATGTATGCAATGACAGTTGAGTCAAAGCGGCGTGGACTATATTATGCGATAAGTAACCTACATTTATTCAATAAAATTACAATTAAACATGTACAATGTATGTCAAAGGAATCAGTCAGATTACCTAAGGACCGTAATAAGAGGATCAGACCAAGTCAATCATAAAACAATATTTTTTTGTTTTTTGAAATCTGTTTGAAAATAATGTTTTTTGATATTATTTTTGTTACCGTTTAAATATTAAAGAATTCTATTTCACGAAATGTGATTAGTTTATTCAGTTTATGTCTAGAAGACATTAACAGAGAATCTTTCTTCGCAATGTAACGGATTCTGAAAAATTCAACCATTATATATTTTGTCAATAAAATGTAATGGTCGCTATTTGTCTGGTGACTATTTCCTAATGGACGCAGAATATCTTTACTATCTTAATTATTTTATAAAAACACTGTTGATAGAGTTATTATGAGAGATTACTCGCTAGAGTAAGTGATTTTCCGTTATAATTTATTTTTACTAAGTAAATCTGTACGTATGCATATTTAATACAAAATCATACGAGACTCCACCTAATTATGGATACGAAAGTCTACCGATATAAGTAATCAGCTTGTGAAAATGCAATTTTTCATTTGTAGGGAGCAACGATAATCATTCTGGGCAGTTGATTTTCGCTTGAAGTTTCCGGGCTACAAAACCGGCTATATATCCTACATTTGTGCCACGGATTCTGGCAGTTAAAGGCTAGCGTCTAATATATTTGATAACACCATGAAATCCTTCTTTTCTGTTTTAATGTCTCCTGCTGATGTAGAGTTACTGTCACTGTCTGTATTTTTTCTAAAACCAGCAGTGATTTTATTTATTAATGAAGAGCAATTGAGTATTGGAATATGCTCTGATGGTATGCCTGTGAATTTAGAGCTGAGGTTCAAGTTCAGTATAGTATTTTTATATATTCCCATAAACTGTCGGGCGTTGGGGTTGTTGTTGCCACGATCGTGGTTGCGGATCACTCCAAAAAACAATTCAATATGATCTTGTCAAAATTTATACGATAAAATAAATTTCAAATAAATTTGTGCCTCTCCCTACTAGCCGTGCAAAAACTACTTTAAAACATGAAATACATGTAGTCCTAGAAATACTAAGACTTAGTTTTGGTCACTGGTTTCAAGGAGTAAGTATATTTCTTTCTCCATTTACTGCTCGATTTTTTTTTGATTGCATATTGATTTGGAGACCTTTACTCATACTCTGTGCTGTATACCTATGTATGTTTTTGCCCACGTAAAGTGACGTCAGCTGGTAAGGTTCAGACTTTCAGACAGCGTCGCTACTGTTCTCTTGACCGGTAGCGGGGTAGCGGCATCAAGCTGAGGCTTGATGAACCTACTTGGTCGCGCATGCAGGGAAACACTCATTTGCTTTCTTATTACATTTCTTATTTCTCTGATTGGACTCGGCTATATTTTAATAAAATTTATTTGTATCCTAGCTACTCTTTAATTTTTATGTGTGTTTTTGTATTTTATTATTTATTAAGTCTGAATTTTCTTGTAATGCGTGTGCTACGTAAATAAATTCTTATTCTTATTCTTAATACATTCTTTCAAAATTTACTGACCTCATTATGCATAGTACCATCTCGTTTTGATAAAATATTTGAACATCTTTGAATATAATTATAATGTTGCTACTATACAGGGTGAGTTTTTTTCCAGGGCCACTGAAGTCAAGTTTGAAACCGTGAGAGTTATCGAAAAATCGCGTTAGGAGCTACGTGCTCAATTTAAAAAAAAATAAGTTCTGTATTTTTTCGATCTATATTTTCGATAGTTTTTCTGGAAAAGTGAGTATTAGAATTTTTTTTTTTTGCATATTCGAGTTCTTTGTTTGATAATAAAAATAATCATGTATGATGACTATGTGCCCAAAGTGTTTTTGTTTTGCACAACGGAGTCGCAAATATGCAAAACTGGAGAAAAAGCGATACTGAACTTATTTTTCTTTAAATAGATTTTTTTAATCTTTTCGATAACTCGCACAGTTTCAGACTTGGCCTCAGTGGCCCTGAAAAAAAATTCAGCCTGTATAGGGATAATTTTACACGTAGTAAGTGAATTGTGATCCCTGGACATTATAATCTTTTATGGCTTCTGCACCACATGCTGGCATGATGATTCACAGCTGGTTCACAATGATAAAAACGAAAACGTTCGCGACGTGTGCTCGCTTGCAAGTTAAATATACTAATGATGAAGCCCTAGGCTTTTAAGCCCCGTCTAGTTAGACACAACTTTTGTTCGGTAATTTTTTCAACGCAATAACAATTCCTGACTTATTATTTATTCGTAGGTTTGAGCCAGAAAAACATATACGCTACTTATAATCTGGTTGCAGCTTACTACCAAGAAATACAAAATCATTATAGTGTACAATTAGTCGGTGTACCGAGTAAGAACAGAGCCGCTTCCATGAGACGAGACTACAGGGTGCTCAAGTCACGCGGGGCTTTTCTCTTTGATAATGGATATCAGTTATTCACTAATGACTCTTGAAGTTTTGACTTATTCTACGAAACGACTGGGGATTCAATGCTGGAAAGGCTTAGAGTTTAAGAGTTCGAAAAGATTGAGTTACTACAGAACATGAGCCGCTTTCAGAGAGAGCGATCGGGAGATTGAGTTACTACAGAACATGAGCCGCTTTCAGAGAGAGCGATCGGGAGATTGAGTTACTACAGAACATGAGCCGCTTTCAGAGAGAGCGATCGGGAGATTGAGTTACTACAGAACATGAGCCGCTTTCAGAGAGAGCGATCGGGAGATTTGCCGTCATCGCCATGACCATGTTTTGCAGGCGAATTACATTGACCAACATTTTGTTGGCTACTCTGGTGGATGCTATTCATCTCCCAGTGTAATTCCCAAGAGATAATCAATGGATGGTATTATTTTAGGAGCGCAAGTTATTTTGACCATGGCCATTTACTAATGTTTCCTTCCAATACATCATAGAAGCGCAAAATATGTGTTTTTTTTTTATGTCATTTTTTAATCTACGACGGGGAAGCGCTTGGCCAGACTAAGACACAAACCAGCAATCTTACCTTCAAATGCCATAACACAACAATTATTATGGCGTCATATCTAAGTAAGATAGTGATAGGTAGTCAGGGCGACTGAAACGTACCACCCAACCCCCCTGAGGATACCCCCCTGAGGATTGGACCCGGGACCTCTGGCTCTGATACCGGTAGGCTAAACACAACCTACTAATATCTAGATATTGATACTAACTATGATTCTATGAACGATTGAATGAATATTCAAACTGATAATTAATTCTAGCTAAATTCATTCGTGTTTTTTGTTTCCAACCTAGCACTTTGTGGTGACACAGAAAATCTAACAGTAGTTGTAGCTTTTACGTTTACGTTTGCCGATCTAAGCGGGTTTTGTATTAGAATAAGGCAGTAACTCCCGAGTCTCTGTCCGCAATCCACACATACTAATTGTATTTTGTACCTAATTTTGTAACTATCAGTAATTCAGTTAAATATACGTATTGACTTTGTCCAGTGTTTTAAACATATCCACACCTATACTCACACGACTAGCTAGAACAATTATTTAGTAACACACACGCACTAAATTGGTGACCCCGACGTGATGTCATTTCCGTTATAGGCACAAGGCACGTACGTGCGTGGAGCCGTGCAACTGGAATAAACGAAATGATAATCCGGCAACACAGAAACCTACAACTACTTTTTCGGGAAACTAAGTACGGTGCAGTCTACGGCGGAAAACTGCACCCCGTGTGTTGATTATCGCCTAAATGTTTTGGATAGGACTACCGGTTTACAAGTTTTAATAGATAGTGGAGCTAATGTTTCGGTTTTCCCTCGTGCGTTTGTAAAGAATAAAAGTACCTAAATTGAAGTTGACACTATAAACTTTTTGCGGCCAACGGAACGGAAATAAATACTTACGGTGTACAAGTGTTGGATTTGGACTTAAAACTAAGACAGTGTTTTCGGTGGATGTTTACTGTAGCCGATGTAAAACAACCGATAATTGGAGGAGGCTTTTTACTAAAATATAAACTGTTGCTAGATTTAAGCGGTCGTAAGTTAATTGATCAGACGACGTATATGATTGCGAGTGTTTCGAACTCTAGTGAGCCCACTTTAAAAACAGCAGATAGTTCTCACCCATATTACGATTTATTGCAAAAATACCCAGAGATAACCAAACCATGTCATTGAGACCACAGGCCCACCCGTGTATGAGAAAGCCAGACCGTTACCACCGGATAGGTATGTTAAAGCAAAAAAAGACTTCCAGATAATGCTAAAATTAGGGATATGTAGACCAGGTACAAGGGCTTGGGCAAGTCCTCTGCATATCGTTCCCAAAAAGTATGGAAATATTAGGCCATGTGGTGATTATAGGATGTTGAACAATATAACTATACCAGGTAGGTATCCGGTACCCAGACTTCAAGATTTTACTTATGTACTGGCAGGTAACAAAGTTTACCCACGGTTGGATGTAAATAGAGCTTATTTATGTATTCCAATGCGGGAAGAGGACATAGAGAAAACAGCCGTGATATGTTCTTTTGGTTTACGTGGAACACACAGAATGGTCAACTAACTCTTATGAAGGATGCCAGTGATACTAGTGTAGGAGCATCTTTACAACAAAAAGAAGGTGAGTCATGGAAGCCCTTAGGATTTTTTTCAAAAAGGTTATCGGGAGCTCAAAAGAAATACAGTACATACGATGAGGAACTTTTAGCGATTTATTTAGCGATAGTTCATTTTCGTTCTTTGATTGAAGGTAGAGAGTGAGTAATATTGACAGGGATCATAAACCATTAAAGCATGTGTTCAGTAAAATCAGTACGGATAAAGAAACCCCACGGTGAACCCGGAAGATAATGTTTATCAGCGAATTTACGACGCAAATTCGTCATATTTCGGGCGAATCAAACGTAGTAGAAGATTGTCTTTCTAGAATAGAAACCATTTCTTGTCCTACAGTTACAGATTTCGCAGAACTGGCGATAGCACAGGAAATGGACGATCAGTTCGTAGAATTAATCAGGGGATCGGGTGACTAGTTAGAGATAGAGCGTGTTCCGTTACCAGGTTCTGAGAACGCTATTGTTTGTGAAATGCCAGCAGAGAGAGCGAGACCGTACCTAACACAGAAATTTAGACGTATTGCATTCGACGCAGTACATAATTTATGCCACCCAGGCATTCGTGCTACTCGACGCTTAGTAGCTGATAGGTATTTTTGGGAAGGTATGAATAAAGAGATTAATTCATGGGCAAAGTCATGTGCATGTTGCCAGAGATTGATAGTAATGAAACATACGGTATCGTATCTGTAGAGAGGTTTCAACATGTTCATATTGATATTATAGGCCCATTCCAACTACATCGGACGGTTATAGGTATTGCGTAACCATGATTGATAGATTCACTAAATGGCCGGAAGCCATACTAACTAAGGACATAACCGCAGAGACCGTAGCAAAAGCCTTTTATGAAAATTGGGTATCGCGTTTTGGTTGTCCAGAAAAGATAACTACTGATCAAGGTAGACAATTTGAAAGTGATCTATTCAAACTATTAATATCTTTATTAGCAATAACAAGGATCAGGAGTAGTCCATGTCATCCGCAAAGAAACGGTGTCGTAGAGCGTTGGCACCGTACTTTAAAGTCAGCCTTGTTGGCCCGCCTCAATAACACTTCATGGATAGATGAGTTAGCAACCGTTTTGTTTGGATTACGTGCTCCAACAATTAAATTATCTGGAGATATTTATGATACAAAGAGTAAAAACGCTTATTCAGACACGGGAGGTTATGTACATAGATTGCGAGAAATAATAAGCTATTACAAGCCAATTACACGTGTAAACAAAGACTCGCGTAAAATGTTCATTAATAAAGATTTAAAAGATTGTAAAAGCGTTTTTGTTAGAAACGATATGTTAGAATTTTTTGCAGTCTCCTCACGAGGGACCCTACCGTGTACTTAGAAGGATGGACAAGGTTTACCTTTTGAAATGTTGTGTTTTGATATTGGTACACTTTTGTAAATGCTATTGATGAAAATGCGTGCAGTCTCCTTACGACGGATCCTACCGCTTACTTAGAAGGATGGACAAAAATTTAACTTATGAAATGTTGTGTTTTGATATTGGTACACTTTTGTAAATGCTTATTGATGAAAAATAATTCGGTACATGTGTCGTAACTTTTATTAAGGTGAACACACGGCGTACATTATTGTGAAAATATGACTTTGGAAATAGCAGGGCTAGATGAAAGCAGTGTACATCATTTGTTATGATCATTACGATGGGAAAGAATCGAAGTATATCAAAGTATAAAGTATCTTGAAGGAAATTCTGTCAATGAAAAATATACTTTTATGTATACTTATTACTTATTGGGTATAATCATTTATTTTTCGGGTTTATTTTATATAAAATATACTATATAATTTTAAATGTTTTTGTTTGAAAAATTAATATTTTTGTGTACTTACTTACTTTCTTTTTATTTTTGTTTTTGGGTATAAAATAAACTACGAAAAGAACTGTAATAGATGTATTGAAGAAATTGAGTATTTAATATTTTGGATATTACACATGTATAAAAGTTTGGAGTTACAAAAAATAACTCAACACTTGTGTAGCTTACTGTACTAAAGTGGACGAGGTTTCGCGTAGGCCTTTTTTTTTTTAAAATGGAGGATTGATGTGGTGACACAGATAATCTAACAGTAGTTGTAGCTTTTACGTTTGCTGATTTAAGCGGGTTTTGTATTAGAATAAGACAGTCACTCCCAAGTCTTTGCCCGCAATCCACACATACTAATTGTATTTTGTAACTATCAGAAATTCAGTTAAATATACGTATTGACTTTGTCCAGTGCTTTTAAACATATCCACACCTATACTCATACGACTAGCTAGAACAATTATTTAGTACCACACGCACTAAAACTTCAATTGATTGAATATGCACTGATAAACCCTAGAGACAGTTCACTATTCATAAGTATATGTCAACTTAATAAAGAAAATAATCTTAAATGGCGGTCAGTACTTGCATTGGCAAAATGTACAGTAAGCAAAAAAAGCTTTCACTTGCAACTCTGTAGCTCGATCACCAATGTGATCAACAAAAAATAACGTTATCAAAAAATAACATCATCGAAATATTATGGTAACGTATTTACGTTTCGGTCACGTACCTTTACTTCACTTGTAAGCACGAAGCACTATCGTATCACTCACGTTACATCTATAGGTAAACGTGAGTGATGTCATACCTACTAATGTAATTGATTGAAAGCTTAGATGTCGCGCGAACATTATGCAGCCTATAGTGGATGAAATGAGTGACAAGGAACGTTCTGAAACACGAATTCTTCGAACTTTTTTCCGACAACTACAACTGATCAGGTACAATTGATATCACGATCTACCGATCTCAATACTCTCCTCAAAAGAAAGTTCAGTAAGCTTCAATCTAAGATTGAAAAGTCTTTGATGAAATCTAAAAAATCTATCTAATTCGTTCAACAAAGATGAGCAGTCAAAAATTCTTTGTGACTTTAGTGATTGCTACTATGCTATATTGGTACATGTTAATCATCTGAAGGAAGAAAATCAAGAATTCAGACGCAAGAGCCGCGCTAGTACTACCCCATCGATGCCACATTCGCACAACCATTGTTTAAATAAATTGCCAACGTTAACTTTGTCGTCATTTAGTCGAGAAGCTACCGATTGCCCTTCTTATTTCGAATTATACCAAGCGCTGATCCATAACGAGAAGCTACCGATTGCCCTTCTTATTTCGACTTATACCAAGCGCTGATCCATAACGAGAAGCTACCGATTGCCCTTCTTATTTCGACTTATACCAAGCGCTGATCCATAACGAGAAGCTACCGATTGCCCTTCTTATTTCGACTTATACCAAGCGCTGATCCATAACGAGAAGCTACCGATTGCCCTTCTTATTTCGACTTATACCAAGCGCTGATCCATAACGAGAAGCTACCGATTGCCCTTCTTATTTCGACTTATACCAAGCGCTGATCCATAACGAGAAGCTACCGATTGCCCTTCTTATTTCGAATTATACCAAGCGCTGATCCATAACGAGAAGCTACCGATTGCCCTTCTTATTTCGACTTATACCAAGCGCTGATCCATAACGAGAAGCTACCGATTGCCCTTCTTATTTCGACTTATACCAAGCGCTGATCCATAACGAGAAGCTACCGATTGCCCTTCTTATTTCGACTTATACCAAGCGCTGATCCATAACGAGAAGCTACCGATTGCCCTTCTTATTTCGACTTATACCAAGCGCTGATCCATAACGAGAAGCTACCGATTGCCCTTCTTATTTCGACTTATACCAAGCGCTGATCCATAACGAGAAGCTACCGATTGCCCTTCTTATTTCGAATTATACCAAGCGCTGATCCATAACGAGAAGCTACCGATTGCCCTTCTTATTTCGACTTATACCAAGCGCTGATCCATAACGAGAAGCTACCGATTGCCCTTCTTATTTCGAATTATACCAAGCGCTGATCCATAACGAGAAGCTACCGATTGCCCTTCTTATTTCGACTTATACCAAGCGCTGATCCATAACGAGAAGCTACCGATTGCCCTTCTTATTTCGACTTATACCAAGCGCTGATCCATAACGAGAAGCTACCGATTGCCCTTCTTATTTCGACTTATACCAAGCGCTGATCCATAACGAGAAGCTACCGATTGCCCTTCTTATTTCGACTTATACCAAGCGCTGATCCATAACGAGAAGCTACCGATTGCCCTTCTTATTTCGAATTATACCAAGCGCTGATCAATAACGAGAAGCTACCGATTGCCCTTCTTATTTCGACTTATACCAAGCGCTGATCCATAACGAGAAGCTACCGATTGCCCTTCTTATTTCGACTTATACCAAGCGCTGATCCATAACGAGAAGCTACCGATTGCCCTTCTTATTTCGACTTATACCAAGCGCTGATCCATAACGAGAAGCTACCGATTGCCCTTCTTATTTCGAATTATACCAAGCGCTGATCCATAACGAGAAGCTACCGATTGCCCTTCTTATTTCGACTTATACCAAGCGCTGATCTATAACGAGAAGCTACCGATTGCCCTTCTTATTTCGACTTATACCAAGCGCTGATCCATAACGAGAAGCTACCGATTGCCCTTCTTATTTCGACTTATACCAAGCGCTGATCCATAACGAGAAGCTACCGATTGCCCTTCTTATTTCGACTTATACCAAGCGCTGATCCATAACGAGAAGCTACCGATTGCCCTTCTTATTTCGAATTATACCAAGCGCTGATCCATAACGAGAAGCTACCGATTGCCCTTCTTATTTCGAATTATACCAAGCGCTGATCCATAACGAGAAGCTACCGATTGCCCTTCTTATTTCGACTTATACCAAGCGCTGATCCATAACGAGAAGCTACCGATTGCCCTTCTTATTTCGACTTATACCAAGCGCTGATCCATAACGAGAAGCTACCGATTGCCCTTCTTATTTCGACTTATACCAAGCGCTGATCCATAACGAGAAGCTACCGATTGCCCTTCTTATTTCGAATTATACCAAGCGCTGATCCATAACGAGAAGCTACCGATTGCCCTTCTTATTTCGACTTATACCAAGCGCTGATCCATAACGAGAAGCTACCGATTGCCCTTCTTATTTCGACTTATACCAAGCGCTGATCCATAACGAGAAGCTACCGATTGCCCTTCTTATTTCGACTTATACCAAGCGCTGATCCATAACGAGAAGCTACCGATTGCCCTTCTTATTTCGAATTATACCAAGCGCTGATCCATAACGAGAAGCTACCGATTGCCCTTCTTATTTCGACTTATACCAAGCGCTGATCCATAACGAGAAGCTACCGATTGCCCTTCTTATTTCGACTTATACCAAGCGCTGATCCATAACGAGAAGCTACCGATTGCCCTTCTTATTTCGACTTATACCAAGCGCTGATCCATAACGAGAAGCTACCGATTGCCCTTCTTATTTCGAATTATACCAAGCGCTGATCCATAACGAGAAGCTACCGATTGCCCTTCTTATTTCGACTTATACCAAGCGCTGATCCATAACGAGAAGCTACCGATTGCCCTTCTTATTTCGACTTATACCAAGCGCTGATCCATAACGAGAAGCTACCGATTGCCCTTCTTATTTCGACTTATACCAAGCGCTGATCCATAACGAGAAGCTACCGATTGCCCTTCTTATTTCGAATTATACCAAGCGCTGATCCATAACGAGAAGCTACCGATTGCCCTTCTTATTTCGACTTCTACCAAGCGCTGATCCATAACGAGAAGCTACCGATTGCCTTTCTTATTTCGACTTATACCAAGCGCTGATCCATAACGAGAAGCTACCGATTGCCCTTCTTATTTCGACTTATACCAAGCGCTGATCCATAACGAGAAGCTACCGATTGCCCTTCTTATTTCGACTTATACCAAGCGCTGATCCATAACGAGAAGCTACCGATTGCCCTTCTTATTTCGACTTATACCAAGCGCTGATCCATAACGAGAAGCTACCGATTGCCCTTCTTATTTCGAATTATACCAAGCGCTGATCCATAACGAGAAGCTACCGATTGCCCTTCTTATTTCGACTTCTACCAAGCGCTGATCCATAACGAGAAGCTACCGATTGCCCTTCTTATTTCGACTTATACCAAGCGCTGATCCATAACGAGAAGCTACCGATTGCCCTTCTTATTTCGACTTATACCAAGCGCTGATCCATAACGAGAAGCTACCGATTGCCCTTCTTATTTCGACTTATACCAAGCGCTGATCCATAACGAGAAGCTACCGATTGCCCTTCTTATTTCGAATTATACCAAGCGCTGATCCATAACGAGAAGCTACCGATTGCCCTTCTTATTTCGAATTATACCAAGCGCTGATCCATAACGAGAAGCTACCGATTGCCCTTCTTATTTCGACTTATACCAAGCGCTGATCCATAACGAGAAGCTACCGATTGCCCTTCTTATTTCGAATTATACCAAGCGCTGATCCATAACGAGAAGCTACCGATTGCCCTTCTTATTTCGACTTATACCAAGCGCTGATCCATAACGAGAAGCTACCGATTGCCCTTCTTATTTCGACTTATACCAAGCGCTGATCCATAACGAGAAGCTACCGATTGCCCTTCTTATTTCGACTTATACCAAGCGCTGATCCATAACGAGAAGCTACCGATTGCCCTTCTTATTTCGACTTATACCAAGCGCTGATCCATAACGAGAAGCTACCGATTGCCCTTCTTATTTCGACTTATACCAAGCGCTGATCCATAACGAGAAGCTACCGATTGCCCTTCTTATTTCGACTTATACCAAGCGCTGATCCATAACGAGAAGCTACCGATTGCCCTTCTTATTTCGACTTATACCAAGCGCTGATCCATAACGAGAAGCTACCGATTGCCCTTCTTATTTCGAATTATACCAAGCGCTGATCCATAACGAGAAGCTACCGATTGCCCTTCTTATTTCGACTTATAGCAAGCGCTGATCCATAATGAGAAGCTACCGATTGCCCTTCTTATTTCGACTTATACCAAGCGCTGATCCATAACGAGAAGCTACCGATTGCCCTTCTTATTTCGAATTATACCAAGCGCTGATCCATAACGAGAAGCTACCGATTGCCCTTCTTATTTCGAATTATACCAAGCGCTGATCCATAACGAGAAGCTACCGATTGCCCTTCTTATTTCGACTTATACCAAGCGCTGATCCATAACGAGAAGCTACCGATTGCCCTTCTTATTTCGACTTATACCAAGCGCTGATCCATAACGAGAAGCTACCGATTGCCCTTCTTATTTCGACTTATACCAAGCGCTGATCCATAACGAGAAGCTACCGATTGCCCTTCTTATTTCGAATTATACCAAGCGCTGATCCATAACGAGAAGCTACCGATTGCCCTTCTTATTTCGACTTATACCAAGCGCTGATCCATAACGAGAAGCTACCGATTGCCCTTCTTATTTCGACTTATACCAAGCGCTGATCCATAACGAGAAGCTACCGATTGCCCTTCTTATTTCGACTTATACCAAGCGCTGATCCATAACGAGAAGCTACCGATTGCCCTTCTTATTTCGACTTATACCAAGCGCTGATCCATAACGAGAAGCTACCGATTGCCCTTCTTATTTCGAATTATACCAAGCGCTGATCCATAACGAGAAGCTACCGATTGCCCTTCTTATTTCGACTTATACCAAGCGCTGATCCATAACGAGAAGCTACCGATTGCCCTTCTTATTTCGACTTATACCAAGCGCTGATCCATAACGAGAAGCTACCGATTGCCCTTCTTATTTCGACTTATACCAAGCGCTGATCCATAACGAGAAGCTACCGATTGCCCTTCTTATTTCGAATTATACCAAGCGCTGATCCATAACGAGAAGCTACCGATTGCCCTTCTTATTTCGAATTATACCAAGCGCTGATCCATAACGAGAAGCTACCGATTGCCCTTCTTATTTCGACTTATACCAAGCGCTGATCCATAACGAGAAGCTACCGATTGCCCTTCTTATTTCGACTTATACCAAGCGCTGATCCATAACGAGAAGCTACCGATTGCCCTTCTTATTTCGACTTATACCAAGCGCTGATCCATAACGAGAAGCTACCGATTGCCCTTCTTATTTCGACTTATACCAAGCGCTGATCCATAACGAGAAGCTACCGATTGCCCTTCTTATTTCGAATTATACCAAGCGCTGATCCATAACGAGAAGCTACCGATTGCCCTTCTTATTTCGACTTATACCAAGCGCTGATCCATAACAATGAGACCTACAAGTCCGCAGAAAAGTTTCCATATCTTTTATTCACATTGAAAAACGAACGCCACAATTTGATTAAATCAATTCCCATTACCAAGAAATTATCAACAATAGGTTCGAGAACCGTCGAATCATCGCTTCCAAACATTTAGATCGCATCCTCGATTGCGATACGTGTACAAACGAGTCCCATGCTAGTGTACGTAAATTGATGAACTATGAATGAATACTTACATTAGTCGCCCCATACCTACCACGCGCCCCGTTCCGTACTTCGTACTTCGTACTAGTGCGGTATTGTGTCGTGCTACCACCATTCCGTTGTCAGCTGTTTAGCTTATTACAGATCCCCATGACCCGTGTAATTTTCGACAACATTACCATTGCGAGGCAACAGAATAGGGTGCTGCTGGTCAAAGGTTAAATCCGAGTTTCGTAATCTTCCTCCCACTCTTAGGAGTCCTTCAGAAGCGGCTTACTCTGAGCTACTGCCGGGAAAGCTACAACCTTTTTAATTTCTGGCAAGTCTGTGTCAGATTTGGCGAATTCATTTGCCTTAATAGGCCAGTCACCAATCTGGGCCCGAAAACCATAAAGGGTGATCACGCAACTGTTTCGGAGTCAGTCCTTTTGAAATACCATCACTCGGGTTTTGTGTACCAGGGACATGATGGAAATTACACGCGGGAATTGCCACAGTCGTTTATGTTATACGCGTGGCAACGAAAGTTTTAAGCCTGTGAGGGGATGCGGTCAGCCACTGTAAGGCTACCATCGAGTCGGTAAGGCAGTATACACCTTCTATTGTATGCCGTCTCTCAAACGTGTCCACTACGCGACGGACCAGTTTTGCCATAAGCAAGCATGCACAAAGTTCTAGACGGGCTATTGAAATGTTCTTAAGGGGAGCAACCTTAGATTTGGCACAAACCAGATGGGTATTCACTAGTATCTCGTTATAATTTTTTTAAATTATACAAACAACCGACCCATATGCCTTTTTGCTGGCATCAGCAAACGCAACAATTGTAACCCTTGAGGTTTTCTGTACACCCAGATGGCGACCAAAGCGCAATTCTTGGATGTACGGAAGTTCGCGCGTATAACTTTGCCAAACCTTGATAATATCTAATGGCGGTTGCTCGTCCCAATCAATTTTCAGCAGATGAATTGTCTGCAATATAAATTTTGCGTAGAGAATAAGAGGCGCTATAAGCCCCAGAACATCGTATTGTCGTGCAATCAATGAAAGCATGTTACGTTTGGTGACAGGGCGATTCTCTACATGAACTGAAAACATGAAGTCATCACACGCAGGGGACCATTGCAGACCTAAAACCTTTAGTTTAGTTTCAGGCTCATCGAATTGAATATTAGCGGCATGCCGATCCGAGATCGGTAAGGTCTCAATAAGTTCAGGCGCATTGCTTGCCCACTTAACTAACTCAAAGCCGTCGTCCCTAAGTTTCAAGCCTTCATCTGTACTGGTCACAGAGAAACACTCATCATCCATATAAGTATTTCTTTCGACTATTGCTGCCGCAAGAGAAAAACGATCCTTTTCGTCTTCACACAGTTGGCGTAGCACTCGAATAGCTACAAAAGGGCTACTGCGCAAACCAAAACAAACGACATTAAATTGATAAGTGTCTAGCGGACAAGAAGCGTCGAAGCGGTATAGAAACTTTTGAAAGTGGCGGTCAGATTCGTTTGTCATAACTCTTAAATACATTTGCTTTATATATGACGTAAAGGCGGTTTTGTACAAGCGGAAGACTAGCAAAATTAGAAACAACTAGTTTTGTAAATTATCCCCAACATCGTTAAGGGATAGCCCTGAATCAGTCTTAGAACTGGCATCCATTACCAAGCGCCACTTAGTTGTAGTTTTATCCATTTTGGCTACTGCATGGTGTGGTATATAGTACCCTGAATGGCGATCATCATCCGCAAGAAGGGATATGTAGCCCTTGGTTAGGTATTCTCGAATGATGGCATCGTATTGCACCCGCAATACAGCTGATGAAGTGAGCTTTCGCTCTAAATATGTAAAGCGTTTTTGCGCAGCAAAGTAAGAGTAACATAGGGCGGTAGGGGTGAATAGCGACCGGTAGAATCGCGCGATACGTCTCGTTTGAACATATTTTCAGCCTCGGCGTGTATGAGGCGCTTCTTCGAGTTGCCAAAACTTTTGTAAAACTGTATCCAATCCTGGTTGGTTCAATACAGAGCATAAGGCATGGCTTGTGGTTTGCGCTTGCACGAGAAATGTAGAGGGACTAAATTCTACTGCGGCGTTAGTAAACTCATTTGTAATTGGTGCGTTACCAATCACTATAAATCCAAAAATGATCTCCAGAGCAGCTGGTGTACCGGGCGGTCCAATAACGCGGCCTGATAATAATATTTGAGAAAATAGCGGTGCTCCAATGAGGACATCAATTTCTGATGCCGAAAAAACGCTTCGTCAGCGAGCGGTACGCCGTTTAAGTATGAGAGCAGCGAACAATCTATTCTAGCGGTAGGCATATTATCAGTAATGCGGTACTATTTGAAGGTGACATTGTTCGCGTATTGCAAAGTGACACGTTTTGCCGCGTAGTCCGAACAGTATCAGTGGCGGCGGCGGCGGCGCGGCGTTAGACTCCCTCTCGGCCTGCTGATCTACAGAGTTGAACTCAGGCGTAGTGAGCGCGGGGGCAGCGTATAGCGCGGTAGATTGCGAGGTGCAACGATCACGGTACTGAGGTACGGGCGCTTGCGAACGGGGCCCATCATCTGGTTTCGTTAGTGTAATTTTGCGACATAACTGAGAATGGTGTCGGCAACCACAGTAACGGCATGTAAACTTGGAATTACACGAAGAATTACTGTGGGTGACGCTCAGACAGTTGGTACATCCTTTATGTTCCTTAATAAAGTTAAATATCTCGTCCAACGATTTGTCGTTGAATAGTGTGCACTTATACAGAATGAAATGGTCACTTTGATTGCACAGCGGACACAAGGGACTAGTAGCCGCAAAGGAGTGCGTGCCCCCTCTATTTAGTGTCACTTGCAGCGCGGTTATTATATGTGACCGCGGTGCGTTCAAGTATTTTACTTTGTTCTCGAATAAATTTAACCAGCTCATCGTAAGTAGGTATAGGCCTATCTCGATAGTGCATTTCAAAGGAGCGTGCAGTGTTCGAATCAATTTTCTTTAAAGCAAGATGCAATATGATAAAATCTGACAGATTATCCAATTTCAGGGATTTTAAACTAGACACTGCTGCACAAAACTAATCTAGGAATCCAGATAAATTCTTGGAAGATGAACTATTCGTAAACTTGCACTCAAGCATCTGATCGAGATAAGCCGCTGCTAAATAACGCTTGTCTTCGTACATGTCAATAAGCGTACTCCAGATAGTGCGATAATTTTTAGCGTTCGGTACTATTCCAGAACATGCCGAAAGGGCTTTTCCCGACAGCTTGTTGATTAAGTATCGGACGCGTTCATGATCAGTTAACGCGGGATTATCGTGAATGGTCCGCCTAAACGATTCGTGAAACAAAGGCCATTTTATCGGCTCACCACTAAACTCCACTAACTCGAATTTAGGTAATTTTACCACCTTTTGTTGCGGTTTTGTCAGACTAGAATTGGAGTGAAGTTTTTCAACAGCGCTCAATTTATCGAATGTAAATTGACAACGACAATACATATCATCAAACGCGTTTATGCTCTGATAGTTGACCGTGTAAGCGGGATTTATTGACAATTCCGTAGTATTGAGATTGTCTACGACTTCGTTAAATTCGGTGCGTGTGCATTCTAACGACACCATCCCACACAAAAACAAATCTTTGTCTGACTCATTAGAAGACGCTTTTGTAGAACGTTTATATAATTCTTGCATGCGCGCAAACAAAACATCACGTCTACCTGTTAAAGTTAAACGTTTAACTTGGTCTGGAAGCAATGCCGTGGCAGCGGCATGGATAGCCGAAGCTTCAGCTTCCTGAGCTTGCTTGCGAGTATCCATATTTTAATAAAACAAACGCGTTCACAAAAATCTGATTTATCAGAGTACCTACCTTACGTAATGTGCAGATACCGCTATCTCCGTTTCGATTAAGCGTCTATGGCGAATTAACAAATAATGCGAAAAAGGTTATACTAAAGTGTCAGTATGTAACGAGAAAAAACAGATTATTTCTGTAAAAAACAACTTGATAGTAGGTATTTAAATATCTCCTATATCATATATATCTAATAGGTATCTATGTATCCCGCTCGAAGTGACCAAAAAATGACAGCGCGTTCATCAAGCTGTATGATAATACACGGCTGGCTTTGTTTGAGGAATAGGTAGATCCAATGGATCAGGAATCGTAAGGAAATTAGAACTGACCTCTGAACTCTGCAGTGCTCGCGTTCTTCTCACCTCTATGTTGTGAACATTGCAAGGCTCTCGGTATTAATCAAAACTTATGAAGGTAGGTAGCCTTGATGCGCTCTTCACGGCTGGAAGTGCCTTGATCCTTCTCTTGTGGTAATTAGAGATGTATGCGGCCTTCGTTAGTTATATTTTGCGGTCACAGTTCACAGGATATAAGGTTCTTTGGATTCGTAAGGGCGGAATTAATTATGTTTTGCGCGCGGTAGTCACACTCGGGGATGCGCGGGCGACTGGCCTTGCAGCCGGTCCAAAACAGGGGAAAAGGATAGCATAATTGGGTGAAGGCGTAGGAAAACAAAGAAAGTCATATATAATTCATCTCATAATCATAAATGAGTCGCGCTAACACCCTTTTAGAGGAAAAATCTACAATTTTTTTTTCATATTAAGCATCTCAAAGTTATTACAAATACACATACAAAATTTCAACTCAATCGGATTATAAATAAATATTTTGCATACAAACTATTTTACCCCTTTTCACCCCCTTAGGGGAGGAATTTCCTATAATCCGTTCTTAGGGAGCACCTAAATATTACAATGGCAAAATTTCAAGTCCGTAGGTCTTACAGTTTCGGCTCTAGCGTGATGAATACCTACCTAACTACCTATAAGGTCAGTGGTAAATCAATTTTATATAATAGACTAGCTGAAAGTACCCGTGCTTCGCTACGGTGAAATAATAAAAACGGAAAGGCTGTAGATACCTACCTAGTACACATTCAGGGGTAAAAACGACGGGGTTCCTAGTTTGTACACGGCCCGTCCAGGTAGGTAATTCTGAAATCTTAATATGTCCAGATCCTAATTATACTATTTGATATAAAATGTAGAAGAAAGAGAACCTGGTGCTTAGTAGGTTGTTAGCAGGCATACGTATCATTGGATTTCAAAAACACAGTAGAAAATTGTCTTGGGAAATCTCAGCGCTTTAGAGACTCGCACCTGTCTAGAGTTATTAGCAGGTTCGATTCACTGGTGCGGCATTCCTTTATGAGGATCGGTCGCCGGGCCGTTTTGTACGGACATTGCAGGCTAGAATTACCTGATTGCTTTGGAAAGCCGTCGTAGGTCATTTGGGTTTCAATGGGTTTCAATTTAAATGCCTGCATTTTTGATTGAAACCGATTGAAAGCCAAATGAAACAGAGTTAGGTAATAGGCCTGCTGATTGCTTTGGAAGGCATTCGTAGGTCCCGGGCACCTACTGAAACTGGTAATGGTCTTCAAAAAGCCATGTGGCAGCACGTAAAGTGTTTTGGATAACCAGGATTGTGCTTAGTTTGGTTGGTGGTAGGACTTTGATTAAGTCCTGCACAATATTGCACTCTTTCTGGGGATCGAACCCGGAACTTTTGGATCCTATATCTTTAAATTTCAAGTCGATTGTATCAAATAAAAAGTTATCTCCTTAGAAAAAGATTTGCCCCATGTCACCTTATCAGAGGAAGAATCAAAGTTATTATATCTATACATTCACAAATTTCAACTCAATCTAACAAAACTAAATATTTTGAATTTCAAGACTTTTGCCCCATTTCACCCTTTATGAGAAATATTAAAAAAAAGAAAAGGTAAGTATCACAACAGTCTTTGAAACAAATTTTAGATGCATTTTTTGCCCTATTTCACCCTTTTAGAGGAAGAAACTCAAGGATTTTTTCCATAATTAGCATTTTAAACGTATTACTTGGCCACACAACTTTTCGTATCATCATCATCATGAAAGGCTATAAATATTAATATTTACCTTACAGCATAGCTGGAGTTTCGACATGAGTTCCTGGATGTTAGACATATGACCATCACTACCCTGTAATAAAAACACACATCAGTATGTACCTATATAACAATGCAACATAACATTACATTAGCCTTATCCTGCAATACCGCAATGTTACGTAAACGAAGGCGGCGGCGAAGACAAGAGCCGCTCCGCCTCATCCGCCCAGCAGAAGACAAGAGCCACTCCACCTCATCCGCCCAGCAGAAGACAAGAGCCACCAGAGAAATGACTTCTCGACTTGTTCTTAAAGGTTATTAGAAAAATAGCGACCTCCATACCGATTTGGGCATGGTAGCGCCTTATTATCACAAACTGTTACAAAATAGCGAGTAGTTCACTATTCAACGAGTGGTTTGGAATACTCGGAATATAAAATTGTTTTTTATATTCCGAGTGACGTCACGCAAGTGTTTTACTCGTCGTCGAATGGCACCTCAATTTAAACGTAACAATACAGTAAAATATTAGGTCCTTACATATGAAATTGGCGTTATGTCGTACTGGCCACTTTGATCTTAAATATCTCCTCTTTGGTTAGGAATTTTAAATTCAAATTTAAACAGCTATTTACTCATGCATTTGTGTTTCGAAAACCGTAATTCATTTGTTTTTTTCTCTTTTGCTTTTTTTTTCTGCGTCACTCATTTCACAAAATGGAAAACTTAAATAATCGCATTATTTACGAGTACGAGTTCCACCGTGGCACCAGTGCTGCAGAAACGGCTCGAAGGATTAATGATGTGTATGGTGGTGGTGTCGCAAAAGAAAACACGGTGCGTTTTTGGTTTCAACGCTTTCGTTCTGGAAATTTCGACCTGCAGAACAAGCCCCGTGGACGGCCGGAGACCAAGGTCGATAATGATGAATTGAAGGCTATTGTGGAAGCTGATCCATCGCAAACCACATCACAGTTAGCTGCAGGCTGCGGTGTTAGTGACAAAACCGTTTTAATCCACTTGAAGCAAATTGGGAAGGTGAAAAAGCTTGAAAGGTGTACCCACCTCATGAATTGAGTGAAGCAAACCGACAAACGCGCGTCGACTGCTGCGTTACATTACTCAACCGGCACAATAATGAAGGAATTTTAAATCGGATCATTACATGTGATGAAAAGTGGATCCTGTACGATAATCGTAAACGCTCATCGCAATGGCTGAACCCTGGTGAACCAGCAAAATCTTGCCCCAAGCGAAAATTGACTCAAAAAAAGTTACTTGTAAGCGTTTGGTGGACTAGTGCCGGTGTCGTACACTATAGCTTTCTTAAATCTGGTCAGACGATTACGGCTGATGTCTATTGTCAGCAACTGCAAACCATGATGGAAAAGCTCGCTGTTAAACAACCGAGACTTTTCAATCGCTCTACGCCACTGCTGCTTCAAGACAACGCTAGACCACACACGGCCCAACAGACGACTACCAAATTAGAGGAGCTTCAATTGGAATGTCTAAGACATCCACCGTACTCTCCGGACCTTGCTCCAACAGATTACCATTTTTTTCGAAATTTGGATAACTTCTTGCAAGGAAAAAAATTCAATTCCGATGAGGCAGTCCAAACCGCTTTCAAAGATTTCATTGATTCCCGTCCGAATGGTTTTTTTAGTAAAGGGATCAATGAACTACCTATAAGATGGCAAAAGTGTATAGATTTTTTTTATATATATTTTTTTTTTTTTTGAAAAAATTGCCTTTATGTTCCTCCCATACAAAACGCCAATTTCATATGTAAGGACCTAATATGAATATCAACTCACCACCTCCAGCGGAGGCGTCATCTCCTTATCGATCTGTAACAATACAAACACATTTTCACTTATCTTGCTGAAACTTTCCATTGACCTCCAGTGAATTTATGGAAAATGATTCGTATCTTGACTTATTGACAATTGTACTAGATGGAGTATTCAATGGAGCAGCGCCTGAAACTCAACACTCTAGTTGAGTCTCTACGTGCTACTCTGCGTGGTTAATTCTTTCTCTTTCAATAAGGAAACGCCGGCCCCTCGCCACTTGTTGCCAATTATTTGGATTTACATAGAAAGAACCAAACTATTTTCTAGTATCTAGATTGTATGATGATGTTGCTAGAAATTAAATGAATAAAATCTCTTTTTCTCATCTGATTTTCAAGTTACGGTATAGCCGGTGGAAGCGCACTTTACCCGGAATCCTCAATAAACAGAGGAACTGGCTATCTTACCTGTAAATGGCGGATCATAACAGATTTACGTAAGATGGTGGTAGCTAGCCCTACTTACCCCTGGGCCTGGATCTGACACCGGAGAACCACTCGATCACAGAGGCAGTTCAAACTGATGTTCAAACGTAAACTGAGAGAATTAAGAGAGGTTTTATTGTTTTTTTTGCGTTTAACTATTCGTATGGTATTTGTAGCACAATTGTTCGCAATGTAGGTGTCTGTTTACAAAGTAATCTTAAGTTGTTGAATCCATTAGATTGTGTCATGTATATATATATATATAATAATGTAGTTACCTTTAGGCCGTTTGTAACGGTCCTTAGGTAATCTGACTGATTCCTTTGTACATAGTTAGTTTATTTGTACTTTTTATTGAATAAATAATATAAAATATTATATATATTCTCGACTACAACCACAGCCCAATCGCAGTTGGTTGAGTTAGCAGCATTATTTTCTTGGCAAATAAAAACCTCAGGGATTATAATAGGATTGAGCTTTGTTTCCAAGGCTTTTGATTGGCTAGCTTCCCGTTCCAGTTTTCATCTTGTGTTTATGTTAAAGTCTGTTTTAAGAAGTCTTTAGCAGTCTGTTTCGGGGGTTTACTTTATTTTAGCCTATGTGTAGGAGGACTTATAAGCTCTTCGTAAATAGGCAGGTCAGGATTTCACAGGATCTTTTGTGCTTCGCGTAGTAAGGCCCGGTGTCTTCTTAGGTGCGGAGAAGCTGTATGGCTAAGTGTGTGGGCAGCCACTGTGTTGGGGCGCTCTTTATAGTCCCTGGCTACCTCACAGCTTGATTGAGCTGTACATCTACGCGCTCCGTATGCGCACTGCTTAGCCACACGGGGTGCAGAACTCAGCTGCCGAGTAGTCAAGGCAAAGACTGGTGGTACGAAGTACGTCAGTCAGCCTTTGCTTCCCATGTTGTACCAGCAAGTTTGTGCAAAATGTTATTTCTGGTTTGGAGCTTCTTCCCTAGCTTCTCGATATGTGGAGCGTAAGTGAGACTGCGGAGCCGCAAAGATCTATAAAAACTGCTACAGTTTTGAGCTTTCTTTGAAACTCTATGTGCGTATTGAGAGAGAGTACTTGGTCTGTGCAGCTTCGACCACTACGCGGTCCGAGGTATTTTAGGAATTCGTTGTATACCTATGCCATCATATTCAATCAAAAACTTGGTGGCTTTGCCAAGTTGTAAGTTGTTGGTAGCTGTTTTAGGCTACAGGCAATTTCGTGTCGGGTGAAACTACCATTAGCGGCTTCAATCGGTAGTGAAGATTTAATTTTATGAACGTGTTGCTTAATTATGTTGGTACTATTTTTGTCAGACAACATTTCGAGATTCCTGTTGGCAATTGAATTGGTTACCTTATTTGACGTGGTTTTTGACTTCTGGCCAGTTTTTCCGCATAGTTTATTCAGAACACTCCACGCTTTTCTGCTCGAGGTTTTAAAATCCATGGATGCAACTGTGTTAATCCACTTATTTCGGCGGTTTCGCTTATTGAATTAAGAAGTTCTGCGCCAATTTAGTGATTTCTAGTGCGTTTGTACTCTCTATACAGGTCTTCACTATCTTTCGTCCAATGTGGAATGTAAGCTTATCTATAGCCACGAAGGATGTTCTTTTTAGATGTAGCAGCAACAAGCTTTGTAAAGAGTTCGTAGTTAGGCATATAGCAGCGTCTTCATCCATCCGGAAGCTAGGCCAATTAGCTTTTTGAAAGTTTTATCGGGGCAGCGGCATTGAGTTTGCAACAGGAATAGTGCCGATTTGTATCAGAGCAGGTCGATGTTGGCTGTTTGGGAAGTCTGTACGAATCTTTCGTGAGGAGTGTAAAGGTACTTCACTCTGGTCACACGAGACAAATGCTAGCTCTGGGTTATAATACTTTCGCCACCGTGCTGATCTAAAAATTCCTCTTTCTTTAGCGGTTAACATGAGGTGCACGTTGTTATTTTACTCCCATTGTACCAGCTGAGTTCCATTCTCATCGTTGGTGTTATATCGCCCGGTGGTGTGGTGGCATTTGAAATCACCTGCATATATACAGGGGTGGATGTACTGGAACATTATGTGGCCACGGGGAAGCTGGTGGTTTGCACACATTAACTATAGAGAGGCAGTCAACGATTACTGTTCAGATGTCTGGGTCGTTTATACAGTTACCGTTTAGGTTTAGGCAACGTTTTTGGTGTTGTTCCTGATATATATGTGGCTATACCATCACGTGGATAGTTAGCAGCATGGCTAACACCGTATCCTGGAATGGTGCCCCGCTTTAACATCTCTTGTTCGTCTCTGGAATGTGTCTCTAAGAGTAAGAGTCCATCAATATCATGCTCAGTGAGAATCTTATGTATAACTTCACACTTGGCTAGACTTATACCTTCTGTTTGATTGACAGGTACGGATCATAGGCCCAATGTATCTGGTCTCTTAGAAGAGCAGATCTGTGTGTATAGTCTGTTTCTCCTTGCGCCTAATTTAAAAAAAAACATTGCGGGAGAATAAGATAGTATTGTCATGAGATGCTTGATTGGTGAATACATGCGTAAGTAACTAACAAACCGACCAAGTGTGGACACACACTGAGGGTTCCGACCCACATTTTCACGCCAAAAATGCGTTATTTTTTGCAGTCTTAGTGCTGGTCCGACTCACTACTGGACTAGTTTTAATTATCAACCACACTTATTAATTATAAAATATGAATATCAACTCACCCACTCCTGCAGAGTCTTCATCTCCATACCGACCTTTGGGTATAATAATTATATAAATAAAACGTTTATTTTTCTCACACAAGAATTAGTAGCTACTTAGGATTAGGGTTAATTGTAAACAATGCTGTACAGTGACACCTACTTACATTGTGAGAGACTTGTATTACAGGTCACCAGGTATCCCCCCATATAAGCACTAACTGAATTATGTATACAGTTGTTTTTAGATGTATGTATCTATTTCATATTATCTATCTTATTATTATATATATATTTATGATATTATAAAATTATAATACACAAAATCAAGTTTTTATTTATCTATCTCTATCTTAATCTCTGTATTTATACTAATAATTTAGTTCTCTTAACATGGGATATAAAGTAGTTATTGTTTTTAATTGTTTTTTACTTGATATTTTTACTTGTAAGTTCGTACCTATAGTAGTTTTATGTTAATTTATTAATTTTAGGGATCCGTACCTCAGAAGTAAAAGACGGAACCTTTATAGGATCAGTTTGTTGTCCGTCTGTCTGTCAAGACCCTTTTATTTCAGGATTGCGTGGAGGTATTCAGTTGAAATTCATATCCAATACTCAAGTTTATAATACATTTAAGCTGTAACAAAATCAAACTTCTATATCAACGAAATCAAAAGAAACAGCAATTTTGAAACTCGCAAGGGAATCAAAACCTAAAGGATACTTCCAGTGTACCTAGAATCTTGAAATCTGGCATGCAGCCAACGCAATCAAAAGGTTTAGGCCACAAATTGTTGACACTTGCATGGAAATCGCAACCTACAAGGTATTTGCCGTGAACTCAGAAACTAGAAATTTGATACGAAGCAACGTTTCTTAGCACACATGAAGGAAAATTCTGAAAACTTTTCATTTTTAGTTACATCACATTTTTTTTTTTATAATTAGAGATCATAAATAGACCTTTGTCTTAAATGTATGCTCCTCCACATAGTAATGTGATGGATTACATTTAGTAACAAAAATACCATAACTTTTACTTACCTACAAAGTATGGAACTCTCGGTGCGCGAGTCTTACTCGCACATGGACGTTTATTTTTTCATGATTACTAATAGTAACTGTTATAAAAATAACCATCGATTCTACTTTTTTTTACCTATTTACACGGAGTGTCTGAGTACGTGGTGTGTAGTCGTGTGGTTGCAGTGGTGTGTATGAGGCAAATGTGTGAAAGCGGGAGGGTGTGAAGCTTTGGGTGAAGTTTGGGTGCCATACAAACACATTGTCCCTTCTCTCGCTCAATCTTCTCTTCCATTGACCTCCGGTGGACTTATGGAAAATGATTCTTCTCTTGACATATTGACAATGGTGGTCAGATGGCTATTGTTCCTTCTAGCAGCGCCTTAAACGCAAGACAATAGCTGTATCTCTACCACACCTATTATGTTCAGTATTATGTGGTTCCTTCTTTCTCTTTCAATAATAAGGAAACGCCCACCCTCGCCACTTGTTGCTTATGTATTTGGATTTAAATAGAAAAACCAAAAATGTATTTGTAGACGTATACAACATTTGAAGCTGGTAATAATTGAAATCAAACAAATTGACTACAGTTGCTATGAGCCCCAGGCAATTGAAAATGATTACATATTCTGATACAATGTTCAAAGCAATTTTATTCAAAGCTTTGTCACTCGCGCAATATTTTTTTTTAACAGGATATTGTATTGTTTGCTGAAGATACTTCATTAATGTTTAGAGTCGATAGGGCTAAGATAGTTATGATTGTGTAAATGCTTATCAAGCTAAAAAAAACAAGTTCTTGATTGGTTTACAGTAAATAACCTTCTATTAAATAAAAAAAACAAAACAAAATACATCCGATTCACACTTTATGTTCAAGTCGGCAATTGTCTTATTATAATGGAGAAACACTTAACTTTACTGAAGGAACTACTGTCTTAGGTATTTAAATATTGATGCAAAGTTGCAATCGGGTATTCATATTGATTTGAGTCATTATCTAGCAGATTAAAGTCGGCTGCATTCAATTTACGTCCAAAAAGGCATTTTACTAATGAAGCGAGGTAAGTTATTTTAGTTACTTTCACCGTAGTTATGTCTTATGGCAAGTTTTATGCGTTTATTTTATTTACGAAGTGCAGCCGCCGATATTAAAAGCAATTTTTACCTAGCAAAAGAGAGCTGTACGGGCAATTTATGAAATGAAAACTCGTGACAAGGAACGTTTTAAAGAGATTGGTATTCTTACAGTCTTCTCCCAATACATTTATGAAAATCTAATGCACGCTCATAGAAACATTGATGAGTTTAGTAAAATAAGTGATGTACACAGTGTTGATACTAGAATTAAAGTTAAACTTGATATACCTACCTAGGTATCGCTTAGGAAAAGTAAATCATACATTCTTAGGAAACTGTGTGATTCTAGAACTAGTGACTCTGTGAGCTGTAGACCTCGCGAGTCTATCTTTGGGTTTTTAGAGTTAGGGCTTGACCTTCATCTCATCCTGGTGTCTAATTATGATCAAGCCGAAGGTGGAAGCGCACTTCATCCAGAATCTTCAACAAACTGAGGAACTGGATCCTTGGATCTTACCTCTGAATGCCGGAACACAACAATTTAGAATCGTTGTTATGGCGACAGACTTACAGAAGATGGAGTAAGCTAGCCAGGCGGACTATAACAAAGTCCTATCACCAACCAAAACAAGTCCAAATAGGTATTCCCCTTGGGGATCGAATCCGGAACCTCTAGGCCTGATACCGGTGGGATAACCAAAGAGGCGGTCTGAACTGTCACCCATTGGTATAATCCGTTAGTCACATCCACGGCAGGACCACACTCTAAGTACCTCACATCAACACAAGTTCACAGGCGGCGAATTAATTTAGTTAATATATGTAAAATCATGACAAGAATCTTTTGAATGGAATGTCCGATTTTTTTTTTGTACGATGAGGAAGCGCTTGGCCTTCATCTCACCTGGTAACAAGTTGAGATAACTTCGAAGGTGGAGGCGCACTTCACCCGGAATCCTTAACAAACCGAGGAACTGACATTATTATACATCTAAATGCCAAAACACAACAATTTTAGAATCTCTTCTGCCTGGGACATCAGTTAGGGCTGGTGCGGCGGCTGATTCGACCGAGGATCACAAAAGGCGCAAATATAGTGGTCTCGACGGAGCTTACCTATTTGAGCCTTTTGGGGTGGAGACCTTGGGTCCGTGGGGAGCCGGTGCCCTCCGGGTTTTCAAAAATATTGCGGGGCTTTTGATTGAGGCGACACGTGACCCAAGGGCTGGCTCTTATTTAGGCCAGTGAATTAGCATAGCTATTCAGCGTGGCAATGCAGCCAGTGTCTTGGGCACGCTTCCGTCTGGTACTGGTCTGGAACAGTTGAGTTACCTATAGGCCGTTTGTAACGGTACTTAGGTAATCTGACTGATTCCTTTGTACATAGTTAGTTTAATTGTACTATTTATTGAATAAATGTATACGAAGTTTAAGGAAAAAAAAAAATTAAATAAAGTTTATGTGTATAATGACCATTTTCTTGCTGACTGTACGTTTCTTCCAAAATCTGAGAATGCAGCTCAAAATATCTTGAAAATTTATGGATAGTCTAAAAACGTTTCCCTGTAATTATAACGGTTAAGGTACCTGCCCTCACTGTCCCGTCTCAAATATTCAGCCTATATATAGATAAAAATTTTACATCTAAGCCAATTGTATCAGCAATAATTATGCAAAATTTCATACAAATTAATCCAGAAAATAATTATTTTTTGGTAATATTTTAAAGTCACGAGATTTTTAATGGGATGTCTGATTTAAACAATTCAACCACCTACAGCTATGAAACAGCCTTGACTTTTTGGATAAGGATTATTAGTTAGGTACAAAGATCGTGGTATAGATTCTACCGACGTTTATTAACGTAAACGTTAAAACATAAACAAGTGGTTTTGGTGCAACAGTTATAATAGTTTGACTTACGTTATTGCTGACATTTTTATAGGTATTGATGAGTTGGTATTAAAAACTGTAGAAAATAACATTGTCTATATAATCAATAGTTTTCGCAGCGCACGCTATGTAAGGAATGTTATCGGTAATTTTCCTTCACTTTGGGTTACATTATTACAGTTTTCGTAAGGATCCCTGATAAAACCTGATAAAAAATATAGCCCATGTTACTCAGTGATACTGTAATACTAATTGGTGAAAAAAAAATACATATACAGCCTAAACCACTGGTCCTAGAGTCATGAAATTTGGAGGATATGCTTTTATTGGTGTGAAAACGCTCACTAAGAAATTATTTTGAAAATGTTCACCCCAAGGAGTTCAAAAGTTTTAAGGGTAGGGATTCAAATATTTAAGGAAACAACCTTTATAGAGGTATATCTTTTGAACTGTAACAGGTAGCAGGTTCAAATTTTCAGAAAATACGTATTATAACACGAAATAACCTGAAAAAAAATGAATAAAACATACAAGAAACGTATTTATAAATTGTTATTTTAGTTTTGTCGTTAGCTAATGGTAATATCGTATTTTTTTTAACTTAATGTGAATAGCGCTTAGTTTAAAGGTATACCAATCAATTATAAAAACTGGCCAAACGTGAGTCGGACACTAAGACTGAAAAAAAAAAATTATATTGCTTAGAAATGTGGATCGGAACCTTCAGTGTGCGTGTCTGACTCGCACTTGGTTGTTCTGACAATTAAAGGACAGCCTCAGTAGGCTGGAAGGTCCTAGACTTAAAATTTTGTAGATTTTTAAATCCCAGTCCTTCTCCTTGCGACTATTTTAAAAAACCATATACGTCACCCTCAAAAACCCCGAAAATGATATACATATTGATTTTTCATTAAAAACTTACATATCCGCCGTCTTGCATTTCAAAATGAGTGTCATATTCGTAATATTTTCACCAATTATTCGATCGTGAATCGTTATCGACTTACCATAGTAATTTTCCAAATTCAATTCTGTGGTAACACTTATAATAGGTACGTATCTACTTTCGGTGTAAAAAAGTATCAACTATAAACAGCCACAGTATAGGGTTGCCAAAATTTTTTACTACAAATTATGTACCTATATTGTGGTATGGAAAGGAAAACAAGAAAGTCTGGCATTAAAAAAATGAATTTGCTCCAGTGAATAAATTGTAATTAGTATTAGATAATTTTAAGCTATTGTAATGGATCATGAAAAAAAAAACTAGCCCGAGGTTCTTGCCTTTCTCCTTGTGTGCTGGTCGCGATTCCGAACAGGCGGTAGATTTGACGTTTCAAAGTGATCCTAAAAAATTTTACTGAATAAATATATTTGACTTTGACTTTGACTTTGACTTATTGAATGAGGTCCCATTTGTTGAGTTCACCCCTATTTCTATTTTAATTTCCATACATGATGATTAAATTTCAGGTGTCAGATTGGATTTTGATATCAATTTCATTACATCATGAAGTTCTAGTCTTCTATTTATATAAACAATTATTTATTACTGAGTGTCTCATCTTATTTAATTTGATACAAACTTCAGGGCTCATGGCTGAGACTGGCCTCTCTGGTTGTGAATGCAAAGAGCGTTGGCAGTCACACAAATGATTGGCCACCAAAGATTCATAGCGTTCCAGATTACTTTGTGACAGTTGAAGCAGGCCGAGTACACTATCCACTGACAGTAATTCATTAAATACATTTTGAGTTTGTAGTGCTGCCGAGCAATGAGATTCCTCTTCCAATTGTGTGATTCGTTGGTGGGCATCACGCAGCTCTAGCTCTAGGGCCGATGTTCTCTTCAAGGCAATCTCATACTCGGTACTGCACTGATCAAAACCGTGTATAAATTTCAATTTTATCATGGGACAAATCTCAGTCAGCTTTTGTTTTGTTGCCACCATTACGTGCCCTTAAAACATTAAATTCTTTCAGGTTTGCGCTTAGAAAATAATTAATTAATGTACAAAAACTTGCACACCTCACAATGATATTGAATTTTCCAGAAAAAAAACTTGCTCCGTCGCGTACGATACAAGTAATTTCGTCTTCCTTTTCTACTTGTACTTGGCGCCACAACCCCGACCTTAATCCGTACGTTACCTGTCCACCTCAAAATGTCTAATGTTTCAGCACCTTTCCTCCCTCAGTGTCTTTCTCTCTCTCTCTTGTAATCTGTTGAGTGTCTGGTCTACGTGAAATTTGTTCTCGACAATTTATTTAAATTGCATCTTATATTTTAAAACACTTTGTTTGATTGTATGTTAATAATTATTTTGTGAATGAACCTCATTATTATGGTCAACCAATCAGGGTCAGTCTGAAAACCAGCTTTGCACCTCACTTCGGCAAGGTGAAACATAAAGCTGAGTCTGGCCCATTTTGGCACATACATCTATTTATTTCTGTGTATTCCTTCGTGTATTTTTGTAAACCCTATTTGTATTTTTATTAAAGTTAAAATTGTGATTTGTTATTATATTGTTATTATTATTGTAAACCACTGTTTCTACTGTTCATCTATTTCTTTATGTGGCAAATAAATATTATTCTATTCTATTCTATTTATCAAAAACTACGTTAGCTATGTTAGCCCTTCATTCACGGAATTTTGCATGGATAGGATACTGTAATATTACTATGTTCGAATGGCAGAGCTGCTGTTATACTCCTAATTTGGGCTACAATCAGGGTTCCGCGCCTGTATATAAAGCCTATTTGTAATAATTTCATAGTCTAAAGAAAACAAAGAATGACTGTAACAAAGTCCCGTTTATTTCATTAGTAATAGGAAAATGTTTGAACTGTGCCGTCAACATTTCCACTTACGGTTATTTATTCATTAATTGATGTATGTATGTTTGCATGTATGTAAGTTTTTTTAAAATATATTTTACATACATGTGTTTTAATCGTACAGATTGTATAAAAAAAAACTGAAGAGCTGAAGGCCGTACGCGATAGTCGCACAATAAATAAAAAGGAAAGATAAAAAAAGAACGAAATATTGTGATAAAACAAATAGCGTACGCATACCATGAAATCATGAAAAAGATTCCATGTTATTCGTTATTCTGTATTTCCAGTAATTGAGATAAAGTAAAGGCATATTCTGGAAAGCTCACTCAATTATAATTGTTACAAAATGAACATTGTATCTGTGGTAACCTACGATTGATATATGAGTTATATAGATATGAGTATGATGCTCTGTGAGTTCTGTGGCTGACAGGCAACTTGTTCATCTTTCTGAATTCATTATATATTATTATATCTGTATAAATACTTTAAATAATATTAAAGTTTAGCTATATTCTTAATGTAGACCACTGCGCTATTCACAAATTAAGATTTATACATAAAAATAAAAGAACATGCAACTAGAAGACCTAGACATCTAAACATGAAAATGGTCTAGGTGGCGTAAGGCTCCTCAATTAAACAACAACAAAATATAAATAAACATAAATTAGCCATCGTAAAATAAAGTGTAAAGTGTGTAAGTGTAACGTAGTTTTGACTCACGAGTATTACAAAATGCCAATACGCAAATAGGCTTACTAATATTAAGTACTTCAACGAAATATTAAATCATTATTAATATTTAACTATGGTAATTAGTAAGGTCTACTTGACAAAGTAGACAGTACAACACTTCTTAAATTTATTTATGTGGCAAATACAAATATATGTATATCTAAAAAGTAACGATTATAGGAGTCGACCATACGACGCATAGGGGCGCGAAGTCCCGAGTTAGTGCGGCAGGTGTTGCAGGTGGGCAAATAGCGGGCGAGAGCGAGTAACTCGCAGGTTACACGTTACGTATACACGCAGTGTACTCGTATCATAGCTTTCTGGTGAGATACATACTGACTAATTTGTTATGCACAATATTATACAGAGTCACAGCTTCTAAATATTTACGTCTTGACTCTAGAGTCAAGATTGATAGACTTGCTAATATTTTTAAGCTTATAACTCTAGAGTTATAAGCTTAATATTAGCAATTGAATCGGCATATGAGCTATGGGGACGACGGCATCTGAAGTTCTTGGCACGCAGATAGAGATTGTACGACGGGTAAGCTCTTGGCCTTCATCTCACCTGGATACAAGTTTGGTATAAGGCCTAAGGTTAAGGCGCACTTTACCCGGAATCCTCAACAAACAGAGGAACTGGCTATCTTACCTCTAAATGCTGGAACACAAAGCTAGCCAGGCGGACTTAAATAAAGTCCTACCACCAAACAAACCGAGCACAATATATTGTACTCCCCATGGGGATCGAACCCGGGACCTCTGGATCTGAAATCGGTGGGTTGAACCAACAGACCACAGAGACGGCTTAACTTCCTCTGGACTATCTCGATGGCTACCACATACTTATTATAGAGAGGGTTCCACACTGGCACCGCGTATTCCAGCTGAGAGCGTAGGTACTAGTGTTTAGTATAGGTAAAAAAACGTAAATGGTTTTTTAAAATCAGTCGACAATCTCATAATAAAACCATACATCTTAAAAGCGTTGTTTGTAATATTCTCCACATGTTTATTCCATGTATATCCAATAGTAATTATGAAGCCGTTACAGTAATCGTGTTCGACCGCAAACCTCAAGGCCGAGAGTTTCCATGCAACATATAATACAGGCGTCTACTAAAACAAAATCAAACGAGCTACTATGAGTATGAGGGAAATCTCCCTTATTTTTGCTTGTGGCAATAACATAAGAAAATCCTAATTCTTACCGGAAGCTATTTAAAATACAAATTAAGTACGTGTCATTTAAAAATTGTAGTTCTTGTCCGACAGGTAAGTGCTTTCATCGGCCGACATCTCACCACATTCTTAAGTTATGATAGTGCCGAAAGTGGAAGCGCTTTTCCGAATCCTCAACAGCCTGAGGAACGCTATCTTACCTGTAAATGCCGTATATTGTGGTAGCGGACTCAAAGGCCTACCACCAACCAAACCAAGCATAATACTGTACTCCCCTGGGGATCAAACCCGGGAACTCTGGTTTCAATGACCGGTGCGCGAACCACTAGACTAGGTGAAATGATGAAACTATTGCTATACCGATATCAAGTAATGAAAGGCCGAGGGTTTCCGAACTTTGTATTATCACGAATTTTGTGATAATAAAAAAAATATGTAATTCTCCAAACAAAGTACAAAGTACAAAGAAAACAAACCACCTCCGAGTAGGATACCTCTTCATTCAAGCCACAATTACACAAAATAATAAATATTACAGGACATTCATTTCACACAGCGCTGTCTAGTCCCAAACTAAGCAGAGCTTGTAATATGGGAACTAGATTACGGATAGAATACTTGAATACTTTTTTTTTGTTTATAAACAAAAAAAGTATTATATTTATTGTATTATTATATTAAAAACTTATCATACAAAACAACACCCTTACTATATTCATTACACAAATGTTTGTCCTGGGTGGGAATCGAACCCTCAACGTACAGCATAGAAGGCAGAGCTACTACCAACTGACCTGTGAGGCTTGTTTCCTTTGCTTTCATCAAAATGTTTTAAGCCTAGAGTGCACAAACTCAATACTGAAACGCTATCGCTATCTTAAATCGGAGCCGAAAAATGTGAATGGATGCTAGAATGTCATGCAAACGTAAAATAAACAGTTATTCATTACAACTAGACAACGATACTACATAATAAAATAATTACGTTTTGAAATCTAAAAAGAAAACCGACTTCAATTAAGATTATGATACAATTTCGTTTACCTGGATGACGTATTTTTTCCAATTATTTTTATGACAGATAGCAGGACAGACAGTCCATCTGTCTGTATATATATACAGACAGACGCGTGATCCTATATAGGGTTCGTTTGTTCCTTACTTTTGAGGTAATACACCAAAAATGGTTCAATAATATTGCCTTGCCTATAATATTTGAAGAGTTCTATTTTTCCAGGATCCCATCATTACCCATCCCATCATGACCTGATGACGATGATCCCATCTGGGAAGTATACGTAACCCTAAAAATACCCAAATCACTTCAAGTGTGCAAATAATATTTGAAGAATTCCCTCGAGTTCTCCAGGATCCTATCATCAGATCCTGACCGCCATCATGACATCATTGACTGATGTCAATGAGCCCATTTGTGAAGTATATAGGTGAGTTTTTTTCCAGGGCCACTGAGGCCAAGTCAGAAACCGTGAGAGTTATCGAAAAGTCATGTTAGGAGTTACGTGCTCGATTTCAAAAAATATAAGTTCTGCATTAAATAAAATCAATATTCTTTTATAGGTTTTCTGGAAAACAGAGTTTTTGAAAAAAAAAACTGTACAATAGGCAATACTGAAAAAATTTAAGAACATTTGTTTTTCTATTTTTTTTTTCAAAATTTAACTTTTCCAGAAAAACTATACTTAAAAAAAAATTGATGTTCTTTAATGCAGAACTTTTTTTTTTTAATCGAGCACGTAACTCCTAACTTGACTATTCGATTACTTTCACGGTTTCAGATTTGGCCTGAGTGACCCTGGAAAAAAACTCACCCTGTATGTACCCTTTCAAACAAAAAAATAATTTTCCGAATCGGTCCAGGCGCCTGCGAGTAATCGGGGAACATACATAAAAAAAACCGACTAATTAAGAAACTCCTCCATTTTTGAAAGTCGGTTAAAAAAAACTCCTACGCGTCATTTCATAATCCACTATTTTTTGCATGGTTTAATATGTAAATTAATTTAAATTATGTCATGAACCACTACATATTACAATTCGATAACTAACATGAATTCTCCTTAAATCCTGAAATAGCACATAATGTAGGAGACAAACCTACTTAAAATTATTGTATAAATTTTGCTCTAATTATGCTTAAAAGCGGTTCGATTTTTTTTTCTACACGTATTAAAATATTAACTCACATACCTTCTGTTAGTTCACTTATGAATTTATAGCACTTTTTTTAGATTTTCAAACACGGCATTCCTTTCGTAAGCTCGGAGGCTGACTGACTAGAGGCTAGGTACTAGAATTAGCTCTCACCAAAAAATTTTTTTTTATTTCGTGCTCTAATTATGCTTAAAAGCGATTCGAAGCTTGCTCTACACGTATTCAATAAACGTGTTTCCAGGAGCGAGGTGGATCGCGGACTGACCAAGAAACCTAGCCAGAATGCAATCACGAAGTGAAGCTAGCTCTCCCCACTGAACAAAGGAGGCATGCACCTCATCCGTTTGGTGGAGTGAGGCTAGACTGCTAACCCCTCCCTGTTGCGGGTTGCGGGGGTGGTGTGCATACACGTGCACACCACTCCCGCCACCTCCAGGCATACATATATATATATAATGTGGGCTTATAATTATAACGTGGGTATATATATATATATATATATATATATATATACATAGTATAAGTGGGTCATTATAAGCCCACGGCTGATCAAAGCATTTTCTCGGAAGCCTCGCTCCATTGTAGACCTCATTCTTGCCCAGGCAAGCGCGAGATCAAGGACTGGCTAAGTGATGTGATTTTGGCGAATGTTGTTTTTAAAGAGTAACACGTCACTGAAATGTTAGGTTGGCCTGCACGTCAATGTTTGGGGGTTTTCCCAAATAATAATACAATATGTTTCAAGTCAACCCACTAATCGAATTGAATGGAAAGAGCATCCAGGTATGACGGACCCCTCGCGCATACTAATATGTTCGACTATTATACATTGCAAGCTTTTTAGACAAGCCTCATAGCTCAGTTGGTAGTAACTCTGCCTTCTGCGCTGTAGGTTGTGGGTTCGATTCCCACCCAGGACAAACATTTGTGTGATGAATAAAGATGTTTGTTCTATGTTTGGGTGGTGTATCATATGGTTTGTATGTATTTACAAAAAAAAAGTATTCTATCCGTAATCTAGTTCCCATATTACAAGCTATGCATAATTTGGGGCTAAATGTGTAATTTTAATTCCCCTTCCTCCCGGACCTCGGCGACGAGTTGACGTGCTTATTAGCCTGCATCAGTTTATTTTTAAATTTTAAATAAATTTGACACACTCAAATCTATTGCATAAAATAGGAGTGTGGCGTGACACTTCTCTGGGCTTATCCCAGAGAAGTGTCACGCCACACACACACGCCGACATCTGCTACGTGAGTTTACTAACGCACACTGCGTGCTAACCACACTACAACGCACTTTCACCTCAGACCTCTGCTTGCCTAGTACCTAACACGCTGCCGTACTGCACTGAGCCTGGCGCCTGTGATACTTTGAAAGCAATATAACATTGCTATTGCAATTTATTGTGTAAGGTTTTCCTTTACAACAACAAAAGTATTCCCATTAGATATTCCTTCTAAACTTAAATAATGTTTCACTCGCCGGATAAAGCAGGCTCTGAATCTGACCTTGTAAATCTGAAAGATCACGGTCTGAGCCCCCTCAAATACAACCTGATTCAGAATATGTGTACTATGCCGATACGGGGTTATCCGACCCGACTCGTGGAACTACGTTTGTTTTACGACTTTTTGAATTTTGGTTCAAAGTTTTTGGTAAAACAGGATCAAAGTTCTGACACCAACAGCTGGTTTTCTGAGTTGAGACTACCCTAAAATTAGCTGTTTCTTAACTCGCGACAATGACCTCAGGTCTAGACAGATGAGGCAACATAGCAGAAGGTCACAATCACAAAGAACGAAAAGCGCTTTCACTCACAGAGGAAAATCGTCGAAAAGCCTGGGCTGCTAATGAGACAATCCATTACTAGAAGGTTTAATTTGTCAAATCAATAAGAATTTTATCTATCTGTTAGCTAAAATACAAAATAATCGTTCCTATAATGTACTTTTGTCCGTCCAATATCGCATTTATCGTCTTTTTGTAACTGTAGGTGCCTATGTAATTTATCGATGTGTATGTTCTATCTACTTTCACGAGATGACTCCAAGTTCTCACAAAAATTGGTTCATCTGTCCTTAATATTCTTTGACACAGTTACCTTTGACACTCGACAAGTCACGACACGTCAAAGATAGCCGGCGGCTTCAAAACAAACAAAAAATGTGTTTAAAATGTGAAAAGTGTCGTTTTCTTCGTGCTGAATAAAGTTTAATAGATTTAAAGACGATACGTGTAGTTTTCGCGAGTGTAGTCGCTAAATAAAACGTAAAATGACGTGATGAAAGTTTGTTCGAGCGTGAAACTTTGTGTTAATTTTACCGGTTACTCGGACTATATTTCGACAATATGTGCAAACTAACGTGATCTACGTGCTCCGGCGCTTCTAAAAAGGTATAGCAAGTGAAATTTTGAGTGAAAAAAGTGAAAAATTTCGTAACCTTGAGAGTGACCAAAACCACGTAAAAAGTGACAAATGTGCAATTGTTCTTGATGCAATCGTAAGAACGGCTTTTTCGAGGACTATACGTGTAGTTTTCGCGAGTGTACCCGTTCAGATGACTCCACAGTGATGTGATGAAAGTGCTCGCTGTTCTTCACCATAAAAGTGATCAAAGGTATGTAAAAATGCTTTATTCTCAACTGCTCGCTTGCTAAATAGGTACGTACAAAACATACAACATAGGTAGGTAGTAAATTTGTGCGTGTTTTTAGTCTTGTAATCTTCTTACCAACTGATACCTACCTACATGCATAGTGCGGTAAAGGAATAGGGTCGTCACTATTTATTGTCATTGAGAAAATGAAAATATTTGTATGGGAAACTGAAAATGGGAATTCACTATTATCTCCCCACCACAACAAATACTTTTCCTGGTCCGAAAAGCCCCCCCACTGCTTAGTACACATATTCTGTATCACCTTGTATAGATTGGATAGAGAGAGCAAGAAGCGCAAAGCCACTCATTCTCCTGTGAACCCAGCAGACAAAAAGTTTGAACTTTTTGAGAAGAGAATGACTTTAATTTTTCTGTATGCATAGACCACCAGTTGGAAAACACCACAAAAATAAACATTACACCGTCCCCACACACAGAAACACCTCCCTCAAAGTATAACACACGTAAAATAGCTAAGCTCCGTGTTGCTGTTCCCAAATCAGCACACTCGTCAATATTTACGATTCATTGTCCACATGTTTACTGTTTCAAAATCAATTATGGATCATCATCAAATCTTAACTGAAATAGACGAAATAAATGTGGCAAGAGCGTACGAATGCCTTCCAGCAGATTGTCTAAACATTATATAAAATACAAACAGCTACCTTAAAATAATAACATTATATATAAGAAGTATTAATATGAATTTTAACGACTTTTATGTTATGCTATCGAAGCTTAATTCAACTGTGACTTTTTAATCCTTACGGAATGTTGGTTATCTGAAGGTCAGATTTTGCCACAGCTAAATAATTATAACGTAGAGCATAACACCCGTTTCATAAACCAAAACGATGGCATTGTCATGTACTCCAGAGCTGAAATCCTTTGCACCATTGAAGAACCAATTTTTTCAGAAGCTAGTTGCATGGTAGTGCGAACAGCTGATCATACAGCAATTGTGGCTATTTACCGATCCCCTTCGTTAAAAAGATTGACAGCTTTCGCAAATTATTAGAAGCAACTCTAATCACTAAAAGGTTTGAAAAATATGATTGTAACAGGCGATATCAACATAGATAATAACACCCAATGTTCCGTACCGGAATCAATTTCCCTTTTTTCTTTATTTATGACAGCAAGCTCTGGTTGTACAGCCAGACCTCTTTAAGGACTCTGAATAAGGATTATAGGCAAGCCTGTTTTTGAATTCCGCGCGCTGAGCCACGGCGATTTCATTCGGTGGCTTGAAGCGCCCCCATTATAAAAAAAAGGAACTTTTGGATCGCGCCGGCATGACGTCTCTGCCTTTGCCGTGAAAAAACCTTCTAAATAAAGATAGCTTTGCGAGTGTTTGAGACTATATTCCTGTGGGACCTAACGGCCCGGGCCTGTGGTGATAAAGTTCGAAGGTGTCGTGTCCAAAATATAGACTTTAGCTAGCCCAATTTACAAACGGCTACGCCGCGTCGTTTGGAAGGAAACCGCCTTCTTGGTGAGGCCGTGGATGCAGATTTTGGGTAAGCCTTAATAGTCCTATTCACGACATAAATTTGGTCCGTTCGAACCGGATCGGTGCTGTTATTCCCAGAGTATTGTTGTCACAAAATTCCTTGTCCCCTTATTCATATTTTCGTAGCGACGGTACGCGTCCCGATTAAAGATGGCGGAACAAGATTTATTTGAGCGTGAAGTTATTATCGAAGAGTTTGGAACTCTTTCCATCAGAGAAACAAAAGTTCTTAGCTAGATCTAAAGATATAATTCTAATTCATAGAAAGTTCTTTAAGCTGCAAACCAAAATTGAGAAATTTCTAATGAAAAATAATACATTTGAGAAAGACGAACAAATAGGTATTCGTAACATATTCAACGACCTTTATTTTACGATTTTAGGTCACGTTGATACTATCAAAGAGAGCCAGAATGTTGCAAGGCAAATGAGTCGATCATTTACCCAAGTACCAATACCACCAACTGTATGTACTCACACGCAAGAGAGGCTACCTACTCTGCCGTTACCCTCATTTTCCGGCAAGCCAACCGATTGACAGTCGTATTTTGATTTGTTTATGTCTCTCGTCCATAACAAGAGATCCTACACGGATACCGAGAAGTTTAGGTATTTGCTGCTTACATTAAAAGATGAACCTTTAAATCTGATTAAATCGATACCAATTACGGACGAGAACTATTCAGTGGCGTTCGAGATCCTTATCTCTCGTTACCAAAACAAACGCGCAATAGCATCAAAACATTTAGATCGCATTTTAGATATCGAGTCTTGCTCAGAATCTGTCCAAAGTTTACGTAAATTATTGAACACGTATCACGAAAACATTCAAGCTTTGGATAGAATGCAATTGCCCGTGGGACAATGGAGTTTCCTACTATTAAGTATTTTATTACGTAAAATACCTAACTCAATACGCAAACGGTTTGAGCTATCCTTGCAAAAACCCACAGATATTCCAAACGTAGAGATATTAGTGAACTTTCTAGAACGCGAACTGGCTGCGTGTGAGATCACAGATCCCAGCTCTGGGAGTACTAAAAAGAGTACTCATGTAGGTAGACCAACCACGCGCGCCGCGCCAAATCATTATTTCAACGCGCCAGCGCCAGCGCCCGCGCGACGAGCTTTAGCAGCAAATGTACAGCCTGCGATTAGCGTAGACAAATCTCAACCTAATAGTGATAGCAATACGGTCAAGAATTGCTTATTCTGTGGTGACGTACACTACTTAACAAAGTGTAACAAATTCCTCAACCTATCTCCGACAGATAGGTATAATATACTTGGTTGCGCCAGATTATGAAGATTCTCATTAGTTTAATATTTGGTGCATTTTCCTATACTCATTCTCCCACCCTTTAAACAGCACAATACCGGTTTGGATGAACCGCGAAGGTGCTGCCTCCTAGAGAGGCAGTCAGTCAAAAAATAACTACCGTGACGGGCAGAATATATATGCAGCCAGCCATTGCGGCTTAGCAAAATAATAACTTTATGGTGTCGTCAAGCAAATGTGTGTAAGTGATCAAGCTTCCAGAAGTGCCGCAACAAGGAGATCCAGGAATATACACAAGTGAGTGCTGTCCTGTCCTATCCGTTCCTGTCTGATTGTTTTTTTGCATGCACCATTTTTCATCCAACATACAGTCCACTCAAATCGAGGGAAGAAATTGCCCATTCATAATTTGGCGAGACCAATACTGAAGGGTAAGAATGTATGTTTCAATTACTTGAACACAGGTCACGATGTACGTCAGTGTACGTCAAATTTCGTTTGTAGGCACTGTTTTAGACGTCACCATACGTGGAGGCGCCGAAGCAAGCGTAGAACTTATGTCCGGTGCCTCATGCGTTCCTGACAATCAGGGGGGCTAGTTTTGATCCCGAAAATAAGAACTTTGCGGCGGCCTATCGACGTGTTCAGGCTAACTACCCCAAGGCAGAGTAAGAGGGTTCACTAACCTGACAAGTCCAGCAATCCTTAATTCCAGAGGGCTTTCAGGAGACACTGCACTCCAACACTTGGCGTGAACTATGGGTTTTTCTTGATGCGATGATAAAGCGCGGTCGGTATGGTTATATGCCGGTAGGTAGTGACGACGGACTTTAGGATTCCAGTCGACACGCGCGCGCTCTGGTGTGAGTCTTAGGGTGGATCACACGCTTCTCCTTTGACCGTGCGCACGGGAGGTCTCTGCTCGACGCCTTTTTACATCAAGCTCCCATAGAGGTCGCTTCGGTCGGTAATCAAACCAGTTGGTTTTGATGTGGCGCGAAGATTTGAAACTCCGCGCGAGCCCGTGTTTGGATTACGCGAAATTACCAGGAAAGTAAACCAACTTTGATCTACCCAATTGATAGTTAGCCTTGCAACGTCCAATACAATAATAATAATAATAAAATTACGCGGAACTTGCTGTTGGCGTAACCAATACGTATATTCACCGCGAAACGGTGGACAGTATCACTGTCTCGGTAGCTCCCGCCACGCAGGAGATAGAAACGACCACTGTTCACACCTTGAATTCAGACCAAGCAGCGTCGGTCAATCGCGTTGCTCCCGATGCATGCGCGACGTCCAATGCTGCATCGGTACGCACGCACACCGTACTACTATCTACGGCACTCGTCAATGTATGCGTGGGCGGAGAAACGCGCTCGACCGTGCGTTGTTTCATAGATACCGGAACAAGCGTCCTTTATCACTGAAGCCTGCGCGCAGCGTCTAGGTTTAGAGCGACGTAAGGTGAATATACCTGTCTACGGAATAGGTGATGGTCAACCGGTACAACCTAAAGGCATTATTTCGTGTAGCATCACACCGATTGAAGCTTATTAACCTTCAGTTCCAGTTGAGGCACTAATCTTACCTAAATTAGCGCGTAACATGCCATGTGTGCCATTGACTCAAATAGGGTGGCCGCATATTCAAATTTTAAAATTAGCGGATCCCTCTTTTTATACTCCGCAGGAAGTTGAGATGCTAGTAGGAGTAGATATACTATCTCACATACTACTGGGCAATATTGTAACTGGTTCTCCCGGTTCTCCGATCGCGATGAACAGTATTTTTGGATACCTATTACTAGGTTCACTTTCGTTCGAATCTACGATTCCTCCCAATATTCAAGCTTGTTTTAGCTCATTTGATAATGACGGCGACTTGAAAAGGTTTTGGGAGCTGGAGTCAGTGCCTGAGGAGAAGGTACTCACACCTGAGGAACGATTGTGCGAGCAAATGTTTGAAAGCTCACATACACGTGATGAGACCGGGCGTTACGTGGTTGCACTTCCCTTCAGGCCTGATGCCCAGCCATTAGGTCAATCCAGGGACACAGCCCTAGCTCGGTTCCATAAGTTAGAGCGACGGCTAGAACGCAACCCTACACTTAAGGCTGATTATCATGCATGTTTGCAAGAATACCTCGACCTCAAGCATATGGAACCAGCCGAGGGCGCCCCACAGTCGGGCCATACTTACTACATACCGCACCACTGCGTGGTCAAGGAATCTAGTGAGACTACTAAAACTCGTGTCGTGTTTGACGCGAGTAGTAAATCAACAAACGGAAACTCACTCAATGATATTCTATTGACAGGTCCCAAACTGCAGCAGGATATTGTGGATATCTTACTAAAATTCTGTTTGCACCCTGTCGCATTTACAGCCGATATTAAACAAATGTACCGTAATATTCTTGTTCGAGATTCAGATAAGGATTTTCAGCGTATTCTATGGCGAACGTCGCCTGACGAACCCATAGGCGAGTATCGACTACTCACGGTAACTTTTGGTGTGAGCTCATCACCCTTCTTAGCCCTTCGTACTATAAGGCAGCTGGCACATGATGAAGCGTCACAGTTTAGTCAAGCCTCATTGGTTCTGCTAGACGAAGTATTTGTTGATGACGTCATTTCCGGGGAATGCGATGAAAAGAAAGCCCTCGCCCTTCAACAAGATCTAATAGGTATTTGTTCGAAGACCGGCTTTGAGCTACGCAAATGGCAAAGCAACTCGCCAGCGATACTCGCGGCAGTTAATGCACCAGATGCTCAAGGTGAGCGGCCCAATAATGTACCTTTCGCCCCCATGGAGAATGATCACCAAACTAAGGTCCTAGGACTACAGTGGAACCCTCAAACCGATCAGTTCACCTTCAGTGTTCAGTGTCATTCTGATAAAATCACAAAACGTACGATCCTTTCACAAACTGCCAAGATTTATGATCCGATGGGTTGGCTGTCTCCCGTCACCGTATACGCAAAGCGTTTAATGCAACTATTGTGGATTTCCGGCATCGGCTGGGATGACCGCCCTCCTATAAACATCATCAATTCTTGGGTGGCATTCACTAAAGAGCTCCCGCTCTTGTCACTTGTTTCCATTCCACGCCAGGTCTTCTCCGATACGCGTACACTTCAACTGCACGGCTATGCTGATGCTTCGGAGAAGGCCTACGCCGCATGCGTCTACCTACGCCTTACAGACAGTAACGGATGGTCAGAAGCACACCTTCTTCTTGCAAAAACTCGCGTCGCCCCAATATCACCGTGTCTGTCCATCCCGAGGCTTGAGCTAATGGCAGCGGTACTATTGTCTCGGCTAATAGATACGGTGATACGTACATACCGCGGCCGCATAAACAAAGAAAAGGTGTACGCTTGGTCTGACTCATCCACAGACTCATCCATAGTTCTGGCATTGCTCCGATATCCGCCGTATGAATGGAAGGTCTTCGTTTCCAATCGAACAAGTGAAATACTTACTCTCGTACCTAGTGACCGCTGGAGACATGTTCCTTCCGCTGACAACCCTGCAGACGCACCGTCACGCGGAATGTTACTCACTGTCCCAAGTGGCTCTCTCAGGATCCGTCTAGTTGGCCCGTTCGCAAAGGTACCTTGTACGAGTGAAGAGAAACGTATTGTTCCTGTGACGTCCTCGCCAACCGTTTTAGCGTCGTCAGCTGAAGAAATCAATCTTATTAACAGGTTTTCGACCTTAAATAAGTTAGTTCGTGTCACGGCTCATATATTTAGGTTTTTCAACAAATTAAAGAGTAAGGTCAACAAAAGAAAAATAGCATTTCCTCCTTATATATCTGTAGGAGAGTACAATTTCTCACTAAATCGATTAATTTATTTAGTGCAACAGTCCACCTTTACCGAAGACATAAAAAATATTTCTCAGAATAAGTGTGTGAGTACCAAACTGCAAAGACTTTATCCGTTCGTAGATAAGCATAATTGTTTACTTGTTGAAGGGCGGATACACAAATCTTTATTATCATTTCAGTCCAAACACCAACTTATAATACCCAAAAAACATCATCTTACCGATTTAATAATCGATGATGCGCACATAACCCACTTGCATGCAGGTACACAAACCATCCAATATTTACTTTTACAAAAATATTGGATTTTATCGAGTCGTGATATCATTCGTCAACGAATACATCGCTGTGTGAGGTGCTTTCGTGCGCGACCGATAAAAATACAACCTAGTATGGCACCACTGCCAGCCACGCGGGTTAGACCAGAGCGGCCATTCTTGAAAACAGCGGTCGACTACGCGGGTCCGTTTTATGTTCGCGCAAATAAGGTTCGCAATGCAAAGACAGTAAAGTGCTACGTATCAGTCTTCGTATGTATGAGTGTGAAGGCCATTCATCTGGAACTCGTCTCCGAGCTCACAAGTGAGGCCTTTCTAGCGGCCTTACGTCGTTTCACCTCACGTCGTGGATTGTGCACGGATATTTATTCGGACTGCGGCACAAACTTTGTAGGTTGTAACAATCAACTCAAAGATACCATCGATCATAGATCAATTCCTTAAAAATGATTCTATCCAAAGTGAATTGAACTCCCATACCCTACAACAGGGTATTACATGGCATTTTCAGCCGCCGTATGCTTCCCATTACTGGGGTTTGTTTGAGTCCGGGATCCGCAGTTTCAAGCATCATCTACTCCGAGTAGTAGGTACTCAAACATTAACCTATGACGAGATGCACACATTGTTGTACCAGATCGAAGCGGTGTTAAACTCACGCCCCCTTTGCGCAGTGAGTTCCGACTCAAACGACCCTTTGTCTTTAACACCTGCTCATTTTCTCATAGGTGGCCCTATGTTGGCAATTCCAGACGTCTCTCTGACAGAGTCTAACCCGGGCCGACTACTTAGATGGCGATGGGTTCAACAATGTTTACAACATTTTTGGAAGCGTTGGAGTCGGGAATATTTGCATGAAATCCAACAACGAAACAAATGGTATCGTGACCACGGTTCTCCTATCCGTGAGGGTACTATTGTTGTGGTGTGTGACGACAATCTTCCCCCTCTGCATTGGAAACTAGCTCGTGTGCACGCGCTTCATCCTGGCTCTGACAGTAAAACGCGTGTGGTTACCCTAAAATCCGGAAATAACTTCTATAAGAGAGCAGTTGTTAAAATTTGCCCTCTTCCGCTGGAATAGAACTATATAGTTATTCACATTTAATATATTTTTGTAGCTTATAAGTTAAATTTTTGTGATTTTTTTCTCGAATAATATTTTGTTATCTTTTGTAGCAATCGTAAGGCAAAATGATAGATAAGCAATTAAATGTTCACTTTGTACTTATCTCGTCCAATTTAATCTTGAATTTGAATTATTTCGTTAAAACAAATTGCATTATTTTAAGGTGAGCGGCATGTTCCGTATCAATTTCCCTTTTTTCTTTATTTATGACAGCAAGCTCTGGTTGTACAGCCAGACCTCTTTAAGGACTCTGAATAAGGATTATAGGCAAGCCTGTTTTTGAATTCCGCGCGCTGAGCCACGGCGATTTCATTCGGTGGCTTGAAGCGCCCCCATTATAAAAAAAAGGAACTTTTGGATCGCGCCGGCATGACGTCTCTGCCTTTGCCGTGAAAAAACCTTCTAAATAAAGATAACTTTGCGAGGGTTTGAGACTATATTCCTGTGGGACCTAACGGCCCGGGCCTGTGGTGATAAAGTTCGAAGGTGTCGTGTCCAAAATATAGACTTTAGCTAGCCCAATTTACAAACGGCTACGCCGCGTCGTTTGGAAGGAAACCGCCTTCTTGGTGAGGCCGTGGATGCAGATTTTGGGTAAGCCTTAAAAGTCCTATTCACGACACCCAATAACAAACACCCTTTAAGTCCTGACTATCTCAATTTTACTTCAGAATGTGGCTTTCTTCCTGCTAACACTTTGCCTACACGACTCGGAAGCTGTTTAGATCATATGATGCTCAAACTAAATGTCCAGTGTTTTCATTTGACATACAATCTGCTATTACTGATCATCTGCCAGTACTCCTGTGCCTCGACATAAATTCATCCGGTTCTAAATATCAACCAAAGATACATAAGAAAATATTTTTTTCAAATGTTAAAAAAAATCTGAAAACTGATATTTTCGATAAAATATTAGATATCAAAAATGTTAATTTAGCAACAAATACTTTTATACAGATAATTAGGGATGCCATTACTCAATGCACAATTCACAAATCGATCTCTTGCCGTCAAAGGATAAATAATAATAATCAAGCGTGCCGAAATACTAAACCCAATTGGGAAAAACGATAAGAAAGGAAGATTAATGTGATCTAAGAAAAAAGATAGGTTGGCTTACTCAATTTATGAATGGTAATCGGAGTCGAACACTAACTGAACAGGTAAAAACTATTTTAGAACAGTACAAAACACACACTTTTAACGAAGAACCTAATTCCAACCTCGCACATTATTTAGACACCTTGAAACAAAACTAGTAGTAATAAGTAGTCGCCTCAGACGTTATAAAGCCTGCTCTCACCGGAAGATTCAGAACAACCAATTTTGTAATAACGAAAAGAAACTTTACCAATCCTTAAATAAAACCACAAACAACACAACGACTCCCAGCACCAACTAGCAAAATACTAACATTAATACAGTAGACCACCTGATGAGTGAAGACAATACTGGGCTAACATCTGGGAAAACCCTGCAGAATATAATGAAGATGCGTGCAACTTGTATCCAAGTTGAACAAACCAACTGCGCTCACATTGAGCCCATGGAATACCTTAATATATCTATTGAAGTATTCCATACGGTGTTAAATTGGACTTGAACACACAATTGGAGGAGCCCCGGAATCTGATCACATTCATAGCTTCTGGTACAAGAAGCTCATTTACATCTAACCTTACCTTTATAACCACATAAATCATTTCATAGAAGATCCTAGCGCTATGCCCTCGTACTTAACTAACGGCATTACACACATGATACCTAAATATACAAACGACACAGCTAACCCTGCTAAATATAAACCGATCACCTGTCTCCAGACTATATACAAAATCATTACAGCTTGCTTGTCGCAATTGATCTACGGTCACGTAAACACCAACAAATAACTTACTGAACAGCAGAAGGGTTGTAGGAAGTTCAGCCAAGGGTGCAAAGAGCAATTAATTATCGATTCGGTTGTGCTAAAGAAGGCAGAGCGAAAGAAAGAAGATTTGCACTCCATATACATCGACTACAAGAAAGCGTATGATTCTGTCCCACACACGTAGCTTGTCAAAATATATATTTATAAAATACACCCTCAGATTGTGGCGTTTCTAGGTAGCTCGATGAACAGGTGGACTATCATATTACATGCCCAGACACTTAATCAAGCCATCAATATCACACCCATTAGTATCAACCAAGGCATATTTCAAGGAGACGCGCTAAGCCCACTTTGGTTTTGCCTTGCTCTGAACCCTCTTTCAAACAATCTTACCGCAACTAATCTTGGATACTCATTGAACAACGCACATTATAGACAGACAGACGACGCAGAATGTAAAACCTTTTATACATGGACGACATCAAAATCTACGCTAGTACACGGGAGGATCTTGAGTGTCTTATACTAAGTTATAGAACAATTTTCCGAAGATATATCGATGAATTTTGGTATTGACAAATGTAAAATTAACTCGACCAGAACTGGGAAAGCCTACCAGTACGAGTACCAAATACAATCGGGTGATGTTATTGAATCCTTGAGTGAAAACGATACATATAAGTACCTGGGTTATCAGCAATCCAAGCATGGAGCATAAACAAATCAAAACCAAATTAAACCTAAAGTTTAAGCACCGCCTAAATTCATCAGCAAAAAGCACTTCACTGTTAAAGCAATCAACACATTTGTCGTCCAAGTACTCACATATTCCTTTGGGGTCATAAGCTGGACTAAAAAATAATTACAAGACTTACAAAGACTAATTAATGTGACAATGACAAAACACTGGAAACACCATCCGCGAGCTTGTATTCAAAGACAGATCTTACCACGATCAGAGGGAGGGAGAGGTATCATTGATATTTATAATTTACAACAAACACATATTAACAACACTCAGATCATATTTTCAGCATAAATCTGAGACATCTCTTCTGCACAAGACAGTAGCTGAACAAGACCGAAAATACACCCCACTTAACATACATAACCAGAATGAACAAAAGAATGAAGAACTGACAGACAGACAGGCTTTAATGACAGAATGGGCCCGAAAGTCTCTACATGGTAGGCACCACCACGATTTAAACCAACCCACCGTCGACAGACGGGCGTCGAACGAATGGTTAAATCGTGGTGAACTCTTTCCCGAGACTGAAGGGTTCATGATCATCCAGGACCAAGTTATAGAAACCCGGAATTACAAACGACATATTATGAAAACCCGCAACTTGACAACAGATTCTTGCCACAAATGTTACAGCTCTTCAGAAACTATACAACATATACAATATACAACTATACAACAATATACAACATGCAAGGCGCTAGCTCAAACCTATTACAAATTCCGACACGATCAAGTAGCGAATTTTATATATCAAAAGCTTGCTGCTAAGTGTAACTTAATTGATACAACCGTAAACGCCATATTACAAATATACACCCGAAGTGATACTCGAAAATACAACCCATAAACTGTACTTTGATAGAGCCATTCTAACCGACAAAACTACACACTTTAACAGACAGTTTTTATAACCGTTTTAGATAAGAACAACCGAACAGCACTACTCATAGACATCGCTATTCCCAACACACATAATCTGCAGAACACCATCGCAGAAAAACTGTCAAAATACATTGACTTAAAAAACGAAATCACCCGCATGTGGCGACTTCAGAGAGTATCAATTATTCCAATAGTTCTTTCTAGTACTGGCGTAATTCCTAAGCAACTTTTCAATTCCTTTAACCAATTAGAACTCCCGAAACACACGTCCGTTCTCCTACAAAGGCTGCAATATTAAATACATGCAGGATTGTCAGAAAGTTCCTACAAACTGACATGGATTCCACTGAGAACTTAGACACCGAAGGGCACTTGGCTTAGGCCCGTGTACTACGGTTATTCTCCGGTTTATTTTTTCGAAAAACCTAGATTATATATAAGTAAAAATAATAATAATAAATCGATTTATTTCAGATAACTAGATCCATATAATGTTAGTAGTCTTAAGTTCTAGGTGTTAGTTATTTAATTAAAAGGGGGTATCACTAAGCATTTAATTATATAATAAAAAGGTAGGCTTACACTGTCATCGAACAATGGTGGAACAGTTTTCTATGCCACCAGTACTCGAGTACAGTGCCTGAAAAAAGGACCGTCCCCTTATTAGCTATAGTATTTAGAATGGTGTTGGTGCTTGCGCGTATTCTGAATAGCAGGGACGCAACTTTGTTTCGCATGCAGGCATGGAACCCGTCTGCGCGCGACTCAGTGAACATGCCAGAAGCGCTGGAAATCGTGGAAGCCTCAACAACATCCTAAATGCATTATTATATTGGACACAAAGGTAGTTGAACGATTTTTGAGTATATAGTAGAGGCTGCTCGTGTAGAATGTTTGACAATATGATTTAAACAGATTAATATGACCTTAACTTGACCTGAACAACGAGCAAACCTACGGACCAACATATTAGCTCTCACGGTCAACGCCCTTCGTTCCCTCCATCTTCCATATCTAACTCATCATTTAAGTTTTCTGTAACAATGTGACCAAGCATAACTTATATTGTTTACGCAAGTCCCGTCTATGTAGCACCCAATAGGTTGTCTGCTGCGAACATCTATCAGCTCATTAACATATAGGTTAAAGTGTGGAGAAGTTACCCCCCCTTGCCTTACCCCACATTGCAGATCATAGGCGCTAGACAAGGTACCTGACCATTTAACGTGATTTAACTGATTGCTGTACCAGTACTCAAAAACAGAACATATTTCTATTCACATAATATCGTGTTGTGTATTTCAGGCTGAATATAGCACTCTCGGTTGACAGACTAGGCCTGAACCCGAACTGTCCATCGTGGAGCTGTAGATGTTCTGCCAGCTGTTTATCCAGAAGCCGGTCTAGTACTTTAGATATGATAGTATCTGAGGAAATCGGCCTATAATTATCTTTGTCAGAAATATCGCCCGTTCTGTTTTTGATCACTGGCACTACAATCGTCTTCTTGAAATCGAGAGGAAGATAGGAATGACTAATACACAGAGAGTAGACATGGACAGAATTCTAGATTAGTGTGGACCAGCAAACTGGAGATATTCGATGCTGAGACCATCGTGGCCAGGTGACTTACCCCTGCTCATATATTGTAGAATCTCTTTAATTTCCTTGGCAGAAAACCTGATACAATCCTTACCAAGATAGTCGAGCATCGAGCATCGGCAATTTTTTCAGGGTAGACTCCACAGAAAAATGATCCTTAAACATGTCTGCTATTTCCTTAGGTTCTGATACCCCTGAAACACTTGTAGGGAGGCTAGACTTCAGGTTGAGCTTGCCAACTCTTTTCCAAAATTGAGAAACCATTTTGGCAGATCTTAGACTAGCAATTATGTCCATTTTTACCTGATCCTGATTATTCTGACACCATTTAATTTTAGCTTTAAATATTTTTCTGCTATCATTCATACCATCATAAACTATCCCGCAGTTAGGTCTACCATCAGACACCCACTCTCGAAACTTCAGTCTAGCGTGCCTATGAGCCGCACTAACATGTTTATTCCACCCAATTAAATTCCTACGTTTTTTATTACTCTCTAGATCCTTTGTACTCCTGAGTACCGATAAACAAGAGGTAGAAAAAACTATTCTAGGTCTGAGATCGGACTGTGCATCGGGACGGGATGTAATATCAAGCTCTATTCTCAAACTTTGTAAAGAATTAATCACAAAATCACTGACACACATGATTAATGTTAGTTTCTGAACTGGTATATTTCCCGATGCTTTCAAACGTTCAGTGGTCCACGAGATTGTGTGTCTAACTACCGTCCAATATCACTTTTACCGGCACTATCGAAAGTTATCGAAAAGCTTATATAGTAGAGACTCATTTGTGAAACTTTTTTCTTCAACCCAGACATTGTTTGAGCTCGTGCAAAGCGACTCCGAAATAACTAGTAGTTCGCCACGGACTTAGATCTCGTGATGTCAGGTTTGTGGTAGGTATAACATTTAACTACGGAGATTATTCCTCAAAAATTAAGTTAATTACCAATACGATAAAAGTGTGGTTTAATACACCTTACTCTGAGCACCCTTTTACTCAAACTCTCTTTCTTCATCTGAATGTTCAAGGCTCTCTCTTGTTGCTAAATCTTATTTCAAAAACCGTACGTTATAGTAGGTGGGCAGAATACAATAAGTGTATCAGTTACTGACATTGATTTTTGATTTGCTTTTGAAAAGTGCTCTCAAAACCGTTGCCTTTAGATTTTTAAATCACTACTACTAGACGTGTTTTATAAATCGACGCCTCCAGCCCACGGATTTTTCAAAGTCAACCAAGTGACTTCACCAATAAGGCAGCAGATTTTTCTGTGTACAAAATAAACTTTAACTGTAAGCACCAATCTGTCTGCCAAGCGTGGTGACTATGGCTAAACCTTACGTTTACTTACATTTACCTTTAAGTTTTGGATGAAGTTCTTTCTACATTGTGGTGGACAATAATGTGCTGTTTTAAAGTCAAAGTCAAAGTCAAATGGTTCATTTTTAGGATAATTATGACATAAAGTTGTCTTCCATATGTTTGGAATAGCGAGCAGCACAAGGGGAAAGGCAAGAACCTCGGGCTAGTAAATTTTTGATGATCCTTTTCATTTCCAGACTTCAATAAAGTGATCTGTTTGTTATGATCATAAGATTAGGAAAGATTATTTTGCTTATGATTGAGGCGACACTTGACCCAAGTGCTGGCTCTTATTTAGGCCAGCGAATTAGCATAGCTATTCAGCGTGGTAATGCAGCCAGTCTTGGGCACGCTAACGTCTTGTACTGGTCTGGAACAGTTGAGTTACCTATAGGCCGTTTGTAACTGATCTTACTCTGATGTTCACCTGGCTCTAATTTGGATTCCGATTGCTTAAATATTTCAAATACGGAATATTCAATCTCGTAGGAAAATTGAGCGATTATTTCGAACGTGATCAGTAAAGAGAGTAAAGAAAATTATTGACAATTTTGATGCTGCTGCAACTCGCAACCACATTTATGGATTATAGAGAAGGAATATCCAAAGAATATCTTAAGAAAGGAATATCCAACACTGAATAAATGTATTACTTTGTTAAACTATGTACTTGCTTATTCTGTTTCCATATTTTACAAACGAAAATCGATTGATAATTTAATTTAATTGATGTTTCTAAGAAGGTCACCTCACTATGAAGCTTTTTAGCTTCAGACAGATGTCAAATGTGATCTATATTGGCCATTAATCTATAATAGGTCCATGATATTGGCCCTACGCAGTTGAGAAGAGAGGCAGTGACAGGCAATCAGGGCGCAAGCGTGGCCTCCGGGCTCCACAGCAACCGCGCTCCGCTCTGTTGACATATAATAACAACAACGTAAGCTACTATCAAAAACGATGAAAACTAAATACAAAGAATGAAGCCACCTTTTCAGTCCTTGGAGGGAGCCGCAGGTCTTGAAAACAAACTGTCTGACGTCCTCTCTGCCAGCTCCCAGCTACTAACCTCTTGAAAGCGTAAATCTTTTTTTTCTAAAATTTTAAAAATAAATATGAGTTCGACTTTAAATCACGTCACTATCTTGCAGAACCTATGGTAATCCATCGCAACCCTTTATCTTGAAAACTACCACTAATAATGACAAAAATATATTTATTATTTGGAAATATACTATTTAGACACTGCCGTTATGACATAAAGACTTTAATCTTATTTACTCCCTTACCATTGCTTTACCCTTAACGTCAATGCAGTAAATAAATCACAAATATTTAAATATGAAACCCCTTTTACATTATATATATCCTACTAGAGATGAGTTTTACCCTCTTAACGCATACCATGTTACTTATACTAATCCCTTTATAACGTTAAATAACTTTTTAAATGTGGTGTTAATACTCTTTCAAAGATTTGTTAGCTGTCGGTCCAATAAGCAGTACGTCCATCTCGCATTTTGCCGTTCGTCTACTCCTCAGTTCATCCATCATTGGATTTGTCCATTTCTAAAAAACTATAGGTACATCCTAGGAGTAGGGCCCCAGGGGAGGGGAGAGAAACGTTATTTTTTTGCACATTATCAGTAATAGCGTCAAAAATACCGACATAATTATAAAATATAATATGTAACATATAAATATATCCTTTCAAAACAGTTAACAATCACATTACAATATAAGCGGTAGTATTTTATAATAAAATAAATGGAAAAGAGAGTTCTACTTGTAAAACAAAGTAACAGGCTTGTATGAAACACTTGAAGGACTGTGATAAAATTTGTTCGGTTCATCCCTATACGAAATATTTGGTGAGCGAAATACTTGTTGGGCGAAATACTTGTTAGACGAAATACGTGTTTCGTAATGTTTGCTTGTCGAAATGCCTGTTGGACGAAGTGCGTGTTGGACCAAACATGTGTTGGACGAAATGCGAATCAAAATTTCATTAGGATGAGCTGCTTATTGGACCGACAGCTAACAAATCCTTTCAAATGACACCCCACAAGACTTGAATCTTCTTGAATGTCTTCTTTAACATTCCTGTTTTTCAAAACCTACAGTATGTAAAAAATAACAATATAGATATACTATAGGTGTAATCTCTGCAAATTGAAATTTTCGGGTCAATCGGGTCAACCAAAAAAGATAATTTCAATTTATAATTACGTTATTTATATCTTTAATCGACTTTCAAAAAAAGGAGGAGGTTCTCAATTCGTCGGAATCTTTTTTTTACAGTTTAAATTTTAATGAAATCGGATTACGTGTTCGAGAGTATTGTCATACATACATTGCTACATACATAAATACATACAGTGCCTGATTTCCCAACTTAAGAAGGCCCAGTAGTCTCACTTTCCCATACAAACGTAGTTCCATTTTCGTTTCGAAATGGCAAGTCTCATTCAAAAGATTTTTTGCTGGTATAATCGGAAAGAAGTTTGTATTGGAGAGCGTAAATCAGCGGTACCTAACTCTGAGATCTCTGGGCATCAAATGAATGGTATAAATCTGCAATACTATTTTTATGCAAAAATTTTACGGATTTGGAAGTAACCTCGCACGGTTTCTTATATACTTCCTTACTTACAATCAGCCCTAGTGTAACGACGTAGGCTTCCATGCTACGACGTAGACAAGTAACGCTACGGTATTATACAGGTTCCGTCGGAAGAAGTCGTGCCGATATCGGGCCTGATGGAAAATTGGATGCAACAAAATGGATAAATCGGAGGCAAATTCTTGAACAGTGAATTTTACATTGAATTTTATATCAGAGAGAAACACGCGAAACAAAATTGAAATAATCTCGGCTACCCATACCATCAAGTCAGTGAATGTGTTATTGACGGTGCAATATTTTAGTTTGATATGTAGTTATATACTATAGAATGTAGTTATATATATAGAACTAAGTAAAGCTCTACGGTTGAATCACATATAAATGCCTAAAATACATACAATTGGTCCAACATACATCATACAATTATAGTCATAGAATTACAACTACTTTTTGTGTTTAAAAAGATTTCAGTAACGCCGTTAGAAACTACCCTAAGTTATTTGTACCTTGGTATTTGTATATCCAAATAAATCACTTCGTGTTCGAACTTCAATTCGTGCTTAGGAAAAGTAAATAATTAATTCTTAGGAAACTGTGTACGATTCTATAATAAGCTTCCTCAAAGCGCCACCAAACTCTCTGCTCGTAAATTCAAATTGTATACGAAGAATAATTATAAGTGCCTACTACAAAATAAGTGACTATATTGACGATAAGAACGCGTGGCCCGATGTTGCTATAGCATTTAACAGTTAAATGGTGATTTAACTCAATGTTAAAAAACTGCCCATTCGGTTGATAGGTTGTTTTAAGATAATATTAAGTCTATTTAGGTTTATGATGTAGGTAAAACTTGTAATGTTATTAAATTATTTTAAACTCTGAATATTTAAATGTTGAATGGATCATCAAAAAATTAACCAGCCCGAGGGACTTGCCTTTCTCCTTGTGTGCTGGTCGCGATTCCGAACAAGCAGTAGATTTGACGTTTCAAAATGATCCTAAAAATCTTAATGAATAAAAATATTTGACTTTAACTAAGACTTCGAGCTGTTTTAGAACCTGTATATTACTTATTTTAAAGTTCACTAAAGCGACTAAGGTGTCAATTTAACGTAATCAATATAGAATATGGGTAACAGGTACTTCCTGAGCACTTATTAAGCTATACCATTTTATACCAGATGTGGTGATTATGGAAAACACTTATTTTTTACATACTTGTAAGAGAAGGTACTTCAAGAGTGTGAGATGTAGGTACAAGCGGGTGTCAATGTAATGTTAGTTAGGTATATGCGCGCTTTAATTTCCAACATTCAATTATTTTCTGCATATGGGCAGGAAACATTTGCCATAACACCACACAGGGCTGGACATATGATAATGAAACACTTTGCACAAGTGAAACTGCGAAATTGCAAAAAATACTGTACACTTTCTATGAAACTTTAATAAATTATAAGTATTTAATTTAGACATTCTGTGAAGGGAAGTTGGACGGCGTTGAGGAATTAATAAATAGGTATTTGACGAAACTGTTGCTAGGTATTTGACGAATGTGAGACTGTGAATAGATAGTCTATGTTTGTGTACGTACTAAGAGCGAACCAAGGGACTTTAAAATTCAAAATTAATAACTACTACACACCTATTTCAAAAGAACATAATATCAGCAAATTTAGTAAATTATTGTCATGTTTTCATAGATATTTCAGACCTTAAGAATGACAATATAAATAGTTTAACTTTCTCCAGGCCATAGAATTTTGGATAAAGTGATAACAGATTCTATTACGAAATTTGATAATGATTGGAATGTTAGTAGATGGTTTAGTTTTTTTGTTATCACGATGTTTCTTCTGTGTCCATTTCCATTTTCCTCCATCATTTTCCCCTAGACCCCTGCCCCATATAGTACAACGTCATCACACGTGTCTTTTTATTAATGCATTTTTTATTTTTATCGTGATGAACCCGAGCTACGGGCTTACAAATTATCTTGTATTTTATAAAGACTAGTCATTATTCTTAAAACAGCCAAATCTAGTAGTAGCGACTAGTACCTATCTACAACAATAACAGTAAAAATGCATCTTACAATCACGGGATTCAGTAAAAATAGTATAGAATAAACATGGACATCACTAGAGTATCTATAAACTGATTATCTACTTTGTATTTCAACTTCCCTAGTTGTATTTGTGGAAGTAACTTCATATGGCTTCATGCTATCACACTTTGTGGGGTGGTGTGCGAAAGGGACAGCTGCAGCCCAGATCGATCATACCTACAATGACCTTGACGAGTTCGACGTTACGTGCTCTCCTATTATATCCTCACTAACTACGACAGAGAAAGAGTATGTCTATGCTTCTATCTCTTTCATTTATCTAAGAAGCCTTTCAGATTTGTCTACTTAGCCTCTGATCACGGCGATAAAAACGGGCCATTTTTTGTGAGTGTTGGTGTTTTTTTGTTGTTGTTAGTTCCTGATAAAAAAAATATAGAGGTGTGCCTACAGAAAACCCATATAAAATTAACTTTTGCTCTAGAGGACATTATCCGCGAAGAAAGTAGGGGAATAAATATGTATGAAGAATCGCAGGCCATTGGATTAGAGAGTAGAAGTGCTACTACTACGGCTGCAGTCGCTATTCCGCCGCCGCCTGCTACGCCGCTTGGTGGTATGTCACAGACCCCTGACACTCACTCCTCATCTCACCTCATTGTCAAGTTATGATACGGCTGAAGCTGGAAGCGCACTTATAAGGCTTATCTTAACTTGTAACCAGGTGAGATAGGGGTCACGCGCTTTCCCGTCAAAAAAAAAACGATGCAGTGCGAATGAAATGTCCATAATGGAAATAATGGCCGAACACGTCATGAAACACTAGCACCCTTATTCTGACCACGATATCTCAATACGATGATTCCATGTAGATATCGTAACGCGGGCGCGTGAGGACACGATTGGTCATACAGGATGAGGACTCTGGTCACACACTCCCAATACTTATCTTATTATCCACTAATCAACGTTGGGTCCACGCACCCAACAGCCTATGTCAAACGTTCAGCTGAGCGGCGATTTTTTTATGTGTACGTACCCATACCATGATTTTTTTGATGGTGTAAATTATTTATTTTTACCACATTTTAGTAACATCTACTTTCTATATTTTATTAAGTTTAATTATTTTTATAATTTAGGTTTGCTCTCTTATTATTACCCTTCAATATCCATTATAACTTACTTATACCAAATGGTGTAAAATAGTTTGTATGTAAAATCTTTATTTATGATCCGATTGAGTTGAAATTTTATATATGTATTTTTTATAACTTTAAAATTCTTATTATGAAAAAATAACTTGGAAAATTTCCTGTAAAAAGGTGAAACGTCCTAAGTGATTTTGTATGGAGATGTATTTATATTTGATTCGATTGAGTTGAAATTTTGTTATTGTGTTTATTATAGCTTAAAAATAGGTATGTTTTTTTTTTAATCTTATCATTAAAAAGGTTGGTTTACGGTTTTAAAAAAACTTTGTTAATTCTTTCTCTAAATTGTTAAACGGGGTAATACTTTTCATACTAACAAACCTTTTTATTTGATCCGTACGAGTTGAAATTTGTTTATTTGTATTTATTATAACTAGATGTATTTTTTGTTATTATTCTGTAAAATTTAAAATCTTTAGATTCATACGATTAAGTTGAAATTATGTATGTGTGATAATTATTAGATATTTGACTTATTCTATTTTTAGATTTCTCACCTTAGAAGGTGGTATTTTTTTTGTAATTTATTTGTCTGTTTAAAACAACTTTGAAATGGTTTGAATATTTAGTCCTAGAGACAAGCTTTATACCGATTTCCTCACTATACAGCCTTCATTGTTATCTTGTAAATGTTCACGTCTTCTCCTTCTCAATTGAAACGTTTCAAAACATGAAAACCTTAAGCGACCAGTATTAGGCAACCTCTACTGCTCCACGGGGCATAGCGGGTGGGAAAGCAGGTTGTCTATACTTTCCTGTACGGGAGCTCCTCAATAGGAATGTGCGCTGTAGGAGTACATTATGCCTCACTGTACACTGTATTTATTACAGCCAGGTATCACAGCCATTCCGTTTTTCTTATTTGCCGAAGCGAAGCAACGGGTATTTTCAGCTAGTTAAATGTAATATTATAATATTCATACCGTAACTAACGGAGAAAACCTTTTATTTCTGTGTCTTCTGTGTTCTTGTATTGTCTATATCTGCTTTGAGTTTTTCTTTTAAATAAATAAGTAAGTAATAGTCCACGATCAAATTGAGGATTGCAGCTTTTACATTTGGAGTCGAAATCGCTATCCTAGTATATCAGTCACATAAGGTCGTAGGAAGTGTTAAAGTAAACAACAATTAAATAATGTTATTATATTTACTAATATGACATTACAACAATCAATTCCAGGGAAATAATGGTGAACACCTTGATGTTGATCTACGGCGTAGCACTGCTATGGCGTAGTACTGCTACGGCGTAGTACTGCTACGGCGTAGTACTGCCACGGTATCAAATCTCGGAGCTACGCGTCGGACATGTCATGACATGAAACTTGATATGATTGATCTTCAATAGCAAACGCGCTTGAAGGGACGCTTTTCACCCCTACCCCATATTTAACTCGCCACCCACCGCGACCACCCGCCATGCGCCGAGAGTTATCTTGTTTTGTTGTTTGGCTTGCAAAAAGAGCGCGATTTGAGACTTTTTACGGAAAAATAAATCATAATATAAGTGCCGTATTATGTACCTACCTACTGCATAAAATATATGAGTATCTGCCTAGTAGGTACCATACTGAATCCTTTTTTTTTTGTTGTTTGGTTTAATAGGTTTTAGACCTATAAATATATACATTCGGTATTTTGACGCTGTTAGGTTCGTTAGTATATTCAATAAAATGTACAATCAAACTAACTATGTACAAAGGAATCAGTCAAATCACCTGAGGACCGTTACAAACGGCCTATAGGTAACTCAACTGTTCCAGATCAGTACCAGACGGAAGCATGCCCAAGACACTGGCTCCATTGCCACGCTGAATACCTATGCTAATTCGCTGGCCTAAATGTAAAAATGTATATATAATACATTTGTATAAAATATATAAATAAAGTTTTCTGGGTCTGTCGACAGGTTTCAGTCTGCCTAACCAGAGGCTGTGTTTTGTGTACTAGACTAGGTGTAGGAAGTACTACCGGTGGAACAGGTTGTGCAGTCACTGGTATTGGTGGTTCCACATGTCCTGATGAAGCACTCTGGGATATAATACGAGTCACAGACTGATCTATGGTACATGGGTCGGTCTGTGAGCTACTATTACATATATGTACATAAATACTGTCATTATTTACCATTTCCACAATATTATTTTGTCTGACATGTATTTTATTCCTTTGGAATTCCGTCCAAGTAAGCTGTAGCAAGATTCTAGTTCCTCAGTTAAATTACATTTCTGTTTACTCAATTGTTCAATTCTAAATACATTTTTGTGTTTTTTTTATTTCTTTTCTGATTTTTTTATAAAGCTACTTAATTTTAAATATTTTATTATTTCCTCTAATTGAGGAGATTCTGTTTGGTGTGGTGAGATCGATCACAGAGAAGCCTGCCTCACTGTTTTGAAGTTCTGTCTGAAGAAACAGACTTTTGAAGTTGGTTGCAGAGGGCATATTATTATGACTTAATTCTAGATTGTAAATTTTAGATCTGCACTGATTTAATTCTTGTTGTAGGTCTTTATTTTGCTGAAGCACTAGTTCATTAGTTTCATAACAGTTGTCCACTGAACTCAGCATTGACTGGATGTGATCATGATCAACTAATAAGTCTTCATATTTGCTGTGCAAATCTGCAAGTTGTCTCTTGAGAGTCTTGTTCTGGCCGAGAATCACCAACATCTCAGCCTCACTCTCATCCTGCTCTTGAAGAAGCTGCTTATGAGCCTCAGTGAGCTCAGTTAGCTCCGACTTGGCTGCCATCAGCTTGGTCTGCACAAAGGCATTGTTTTTTTTCTGGAACACAGTGGTAGGCAAGTGTGAGTTAGTTTGAAACTACAGACAGATATAGAAAATGGTGGTAGATAAGATTTAAATTAAAATAGTTAGGGATTTAAACAAAGGTAAGTTGAGAAAGTTTGAGAAATATAAGGGGAAGAGAACTAAAATGAAAAGGATTTTGCACTTGCAGATGTGCCTAGATAGGTAGGTGCCTGCTTAGCTCTGGATGAGTGATATTACAGTGCCTTTATATTGTACATAGTTTTATATTAGGTAGGTACCTACCTCAAATATAATCTCAGATTATGTAGCTATGTTCACCTTTAGCAATTATTGATGGAGACAACAATGTTTTACTAATGTACACAAATAATAAATCAATTGTAGGTATCCAAGTAGGTAAATAAAGTTATATAATATATATTAATTATGATGTTAGAATGTTTAATTGAAAAATAATATAGGTACTCCCCCTGAATATTTGGTAATAATTAGCAGCTCAGATATCGTCTGCAAATCCAGAGATGAGTGTGATGAGTCACGTAGCAGAACCGGCGGCGGCGGTACGTTACGCCGACAATCATTTAACACAGAAGTACACTATGACACAGTTTATTTACACTTTTACTAATCAGCGATTTTCCTAGCATTTAATTCATTCGTTTAAACACTTTAATTTGATAAAAATTTAATTAATTTTTAACAGCTGATAATTTTCCCTACTAACGTTAGGGTTGCCACACGGAAAAAAAAATGTATGACTGTATGACTGACTCACTGACTTTTGAATTCAAAGATTCGAATATCGGGGGTGAAAGATAGTGTATTATTTTCAGTGGGTCGTTAACGACGCATATCAGGTCTCACTATCAGTCTAGGCATAAAGGTGAGTATCGTCATTTGCTTCCCAATATATGCGTCTTCTTGGAAGTGGTGCATATCCGCTGAGTACGAGTATTCCTATGAAACAGCAAATTTCCTCTGCTGACAGCGTATAGCTGAAATTATGCTTTCCAACGGCATTCATGATACGAACTTTTCTTCAGTAAAGATGTTATCAAGCACATTGTAAGCAATGTGCTTGATAACATCTTTACTGAAGAACAGTTCAAATAATTGGAGAGGCTCACTGTTTTTCTGAAAGACTAAGAACTGAGCAGTTTGTAGCAGCAGTTAATGACTATTCAGTCTGTCGAGATCATTAGACTCCCCCCCTCCAGAATCACCATCGGATTTTGAACCACACCCTGGCCGCTCCACATATACGTCGATAGATACATAAACCAATTGGTATCACACCTGCTCACGGGGTCGTTTTCGACCCCATTAAATATTAACCGAAATTTAGATATCAAAACTTTTTTTTTTTAATTATCACACAGAATAATAGGCACATCAAATTCTCTATTTTGCCTGTTATACTGTTTAAAAAACAAATAAAACACTAAAATCCTTACATTTAGCACGAGCGATCCAACAAATGTACAGATTCAAAACAATCACAACTTTCCACTTCCCTCAAAAATAAGCTTTTTTTTAAATGCGTCAACAAAATTAAATTACTGATGACCTGATGTGTAAACATTCGTTTTATGGTATTTTTTCATAGGTTTGGCATATTTCTTGTAAAAAAAAAAATTACGAAGTACCTTTTTTCGGGTCGTTTACGACCCCTTGGGCATAATTATATAGGCTAAGCTATGAATTACTAACCAACGAACCAGGTGTTTTTTTTTTTTATTTTATTTTGTTTGTTCCGCCTTTTTTTCCTCCGATATGGATCGGAGACATGTTCAGGCTAACATTTTGACAAGCGGTTTATTCTTTTTTATTTTTATTAGCGATCAGAGCAATATGCATCTGGTCGTATAAAGCCATTTTTGACTGAAAATGTAAGTAAATACCTTGAAATATAGTTTTTTTTTTTTTAAACTCAAAATTAAATAATTACACTTATATATACCATTTTATGATTACAGTTCGAATATTCTTGCTCATTTTAAAATGACAGCAATATATAAACATAATAATTTATAAATCTTATTGCACTTAACAAGTATAATCTCACAATTATAGATGTAATGTGTACAAGTATAATTTCATAATTATATTGCACCCATTTTATTGTTATTAGATGCTGTGTTGTTCATTTCTAGCCTACACAAAATTTAAACATCCCTTTTATAATCTATATATAAGTAACATATACATATCTATATATTTTATATATAGTTTTCTTATCGACCATTTAAGTTATTAATTTAACATTTTACACCCTAGAAATAAATAACGTAGGTAATTATCAATTAAGTAGATACAAAAGATACCTAGCATAACACCAATAGTCATTTCTGTATAGTTAAATGTTTTTTTTTCTACTTATTTCTTTTAATAGCATCAACCACAATTTAAACAACAAGTTAATTATCTCATTCAGAGTTTCTCTTTTAAGTACCTTATTTATTTTTACCTCAAGCTCAAATCTTCGTAAACAGTATTTTGGACACTCAAGTATCAGGTGCATGATTGTTTCCTCTACATCGGGATCACATATGCATCCTGCTTGTATAAATGACCACTTACATTTGAATCTATTCAAATATTGAGCAAAGCCCCCATGCCCTTTAAAAAGTTGTGTAATTTTATAATTTATTTTAATATTTTTGAGAGTTCGGTGGGCTTTTACTAGGTTTGGAAAAAATAGTTTTGTTATTGCTGCTGTTTCACTTCCATCGTAGCGTCTTTGAAGCTCTTTTATACTCTCCGTTCTTAGATATCTTTTTAAGTATGATGTTGGGCATTTATCATAGTCAGCACGTGTTTTTTTCTTCAGTGCCGCTTCTTTTGCTAATTCGTCTGCTCTTTCATTTCCCTCTATTCTTACATGAGCTTTGACCCAAAATATTCTTATTTCCTTCCCTTTGTTTATTACCTCTGCTAAACCCTGTCTGATGGCAAAGGCTACAGGATGGAATGTAGCTTTATTTTTAAGTAGTTCTAGTGATGATCTTGAGTCGCTAAATATTTTTTTTTTTTTAGTTTTTATTATATAATCTTATCCATTCTATTGCTCTATAAAGAGCATACATTTCTGCTTGGAATACTGAACATATGCTTTCTAATTTGAATTTCATGGTCTTAACTTCTTTCTGGTTTTCCCAGCATGTCATTGCGGCCCCCACTTTTCCTTCAATTTTGCTCCCATCTGTATATATTTTAGTTTCTCCATCTGTTATTTGGTTGTCTTTTAACGTACTTGGTTCCATATCGTCTAAGCATTTATAGTTAATTTCTATATCATTAGTTGGATGGGGTGCTTTCAGAAAAGATATCTTTTCTTCCATTCTTCCGTCCATTAATACGTCATCAATTGGCTTGCCTCTTTTAGCTTCATATAGTACTGTTACTTCGTTTACCCGTATGTCAAGAGGTAAAAGGCCTGACAAGACAAGGGCTGGGAACCAGGTGGTCGGTAAAGAAAAAAAATATCAACCGACAAATCAGGTTGCCGGTTAAGAAAAAAATGACCAACCGACCAACTTGGTGGACAGCCTGGTTGGTCGGTTAGTAATAGACGGAAGGTTGGAGTGGAAATTGGTATTTCGGCTTCTGTTTACAAATAATGATAATCGTATCAGGTTCATGGGAAAATATATATATACCCGTAGGGGATACCCTACGGGTATATAGAATATAGAATATATATATAATAATATAGAATATATATATAATAATATAGAATATATTTTTGTTTAAAAGTTACTCCATCAATAATGAGCATACTTTTTAATGAAAGTCATATATACCAACATTTCTGTAAATTCGTCCACTAAGTGAGTTTTTAATTTTTTTGAGAGTGGTAAAATAAAAGATGAATATTTGGTTTTTTTAAGAATGAAGTATAAAAATTTGTGATCAGGCTATTGAGCTATTGTATACGAACGTTTACTGTATCCACATTTTTAGAATGCAGGGTGAAAGTGTATCGCTGTTTGCATTTTTATACGACACACTATTTAGCATTTTTTTAAGAATTAATTCCCAAGGGGCGTGAAATTAAGTTAGATGAATGAAAAATCGTGTTCATTCAAATAAACATATTTAAGTCATGTGTACAAATATTAAAAAAAACATGTAAGGTGGTAGAATTACAGCTGAAAGTTTATAAGGATGTCGGCTTTCGTCGGTCGGTCGCTTTTTTGGCCAAAGGTCTAGTTTAAAATTGAAATGAGTAAATGATTATAATTATGATTATACGCGTTTAAATAGTTTGTTCTTTTTTAGTAAAGTTTTCAATAGATAAGTATGTGTTTACATTTCAATAAAAACAGGTGTTCTATATTATAGACATCACCAGCTTACACAGACGATGATTTTAACTATAGATTCAAGATACGAGTGACATACTTTAAACTTAATCTGCGACTATGTGGTAACATAAAAGTGTGCATATGTTCATCCAAAATGATTTTTTGTGCAGCTGTGTGTTCGTGGTTGCGATATGCCCTTAGAAAAAGCACGAGCGCATATAACGCAATACTTGTTACGGATTCCAATGTGTAGGACCTTTCCGGTATGTTCACCAATGAATGCTGCACATTTGGATGTGCAGCAATCAAGAACAAAGCAGAATAATTAGTTTTATATGATCTTTTGCTCCAACATGCATCAGCCTCTACTGGTATCATTGCTATTCCTGCAACATTGACATCTCCTCGAGATATTGTAGATTCTTTTTCTTGTTTCAATATTTTGCATTTTTGCAGTTGTTATTACTTTTTTCTGAAGTATTTTAAAATGAAATTGTAATTCATCATGAACTGACGTACATTTTGGTCCAAATTTTTCGTAATAATTTTGTTATTTATACGGAGAAATTCACAGCTATTTCGGAGCGTTTTTAGTAGTTTTATGCTTTTGAATATGTTTTTTTTTCATGATATTCCAAACATAATATCATAATTTTCAGGCCACTATAAACTAGATCACTATTTAAGATGTATTATATTGTACATAGTTAGTTTAATTGTACTTTTTATTGAATAAATGATGTTTATTGTAATAAATATTCGAAAGATGTATTATTATTACATTATATTTCATTTGCATAAAACTGTAGCTCAATCTACGAGCTCAAATAAGTGCTGTCGTGCGTTTTATGAAAAACTTGCTTCGTAATTTAGGCTTTGTTTACAGTATTTACGACAAAATTAAGAAAAGTGAGGCCGCTATGATCTTTACGAATTACTCCATTTTCCAATAAGTTAAAGTTGCCGAAGTCGTTTAGTTTCTCAGAATACGAACGCCAAAGGTGACCATTTAATGAAAATACACAGTTGAAATGTAATAACGCTCTTAAGGGACAAAATGTTTTGTTATACGTGTCAATTGCATAAATGTAATGTATTTGATTTATTGTAAAAGAAAATAAATGCATTTTATTATTTAAAAAAAAATTTTTTTTTTTGTTTGGTTTTAATAAAAACTTTAAAGCAAACAAAATAAAGTTTGAGTCTGAGCCTAGTAAACGGTGTGTTTTGCGTAGATAATGACGCCGTTAATGTTCCCGTTTGTCTAGCCGTTCAGGCAGATTTAATTACAAACATGCAGGTCTCGCGCTCATTAAAGTGTTAACCAATATGTGCAATTACACTAACTATGTAACGGTCCTTTGGTAATCTGACTGATTCCTTTGCACATAGTTAGTTTAATTGTAATGGGTAGGCCTTTGGTGTGGGACGCTACCTGCGTCGACACCCTAGCGCCATCTCATCTGCATGGGACATCAGTTAGGGCTGGTGCGGCGGCTGATTCGGCCGAGGATTACAAAAGGCGCAAATATAGTAGTCTCGACAGAGCTTACCTATTTGAGCCTTTTTGGGTCCGTTGGAAGCCGGTACCTTCCGGGTTTTCAAAAATCTTGAGGGGCTTTTGATTGAGGCGACGTTTCAGTATTTTTATGTTAAACTTCTAAAATAGCATTTCCTAACGAATATTTTTTATTGTTTTAGTTGAACTGGAGAGCGAAAATCGGCGGTACTATGAGCCTTCGGACTGTTGCAGCACAACTGTAGGTATATGATATCTTTAGTTGCCTAAGCTGGATGCGTCTCCCTGTTTTGTATTATATAATGTGTAGGAAAACTAGCGTCTGTATCATGTCATCAGGAAGGTATGAATGTCCAATAAAGCAGATGGAAAACAAGGTACCCTTGGCAAATGTATTCCTGCGTGCTTGAGGTGACATTAACACATGTTGTTTACCACTTGCGCCACTTCTTGTGATGCTATCCTAACAATTTTGTCCCTTGTAGTCCCCTCGCCTGAGTTCGGCCCCTTACAAAAAGGGTTAAAGGGAGAATATACTCATAAATCCAAAAAGCAAATTGGCAATATGGACTGGTTCGCTAATACTCTCCACCCTCGTAGGGACGCTCGGCTTTGGATTTAATTGGTAAGTTTTTTTTTTGTTAAAATATTTTGCAGAATGATGTATCGCCAAGTATCCATGTTTATTTGAAGTTCAATTCATATATTTATATATATCATAGATTTCATGTGAAACCAATTCCTGAAACCAATGCCGAGCGTCACCGTGAACCATTCTAACATTCCATGTTACATAATGTTTCCTCTGTGTATTCCTGTTTGTACTGTGATTATTATAAGCGTTGCATCAATTACTTTCCTACGCTCAAATTCAATAATTATCAACAGCTAAGTATTAGGTGCTGGGCATAAGCCTCCTACCCAAAACGCCACTCTTACCTGTGATGAGCTCTTTGCATCCAGGGATTACCCTGTACAGAAGCAATGTTGTCAGTCCACCTGGCACGGTGCCTACTGAATCCTCTGGGCCACCACTTCGTTAAGGTCTTACTTCAAAGTCTATAAACACACATGGTCTGCACATTCTCTTTACTTGGAAGTGAAATCAAACTCTCTAATTTCTTTTGACCACGATTGCACGCTCTGCCGTGGCGGCTTATTAATCGCCCCTCCAACTCAGCCCATGGATGTCGTATAAGCCAACTAAGGGATCTCAACAAAATAAGGGCAGTACATTTCTCCTGAGTATTCTCCACACCTGTACTGCAAAGCCGAGCCGCAAGAGCGTGTACCGGGCGCATCACTTGCGAGCGTGTTTGTGTGCCTCAAGTCATTGCGAACGTGTAAGAGTAATTAAAGTATTTGCGAACATGTTTGTGTAACTAGAGTCTTTGCGAACGTTTTTGTGTGCCTTACTTCATTACGAGCACTCCCATCGACGTGTAACTCGATGAGTGCTTTAAAACACTCATGCTGTGTGCCACCTCCAACGTCACCTCGTCCGTCCTCATCTCGGGTCGCTTAGTAATTTTTGATCTAATAATGTCAGATAGGTAGCATTTTTTGAGCGTTGCACTGTCATCTTTGAGTACCGGCTTGTCGATGGATGGTTTTAATACTGCCTTTTTTATTACCTTAGCATCTAGTTTGCAAGCGTTCTTGTATGCTAGTAGCTGACTGACTGCCGCAATGGTGGTTGGCCTGACACCATTTCCGGTGTTAGCGTTTTCTACAACATTGTTGTTGATATTCAATATCTTTTTCTAAAAATGTTGGCCAATGTTTTTTAATCGGAGAAAGAAACAATTCAGCAGGATTTAGTTCTTCATTAGACGCGTATCCTTTAGAATCAGTTCTGTCAATGCTATTTTTCTGAATTACTCAGTTTAGTAGCAAAGCACTTTTTGTTTTCAGTATTTGAGTTGTCAGATCTTTCTCGTTTACTACGGGAATAACGTTTGGTAGCATTGCTTCTTTACATACTTCATAATTTTCAGCGACTAGAGATTCAAGAAAAATCTTTTTAGCTCTCAGTCGACTGGAACTTGTATCCAATTTACGTTTCGTACTTTTATTTTCAGTTGGCCGTAATTTTGGAGCTCTTCTTTGCTGTACCGGTTTTTTCTTAGGTTATTTAGCTGTAATTTCGACAGTCGGAGGTTTCGGCGGATCACCAGAGACTTTCCTTCTTTTAATTAATTTAACATGTTCCCCGATGCCGTTAGTTATGCATCCTTCCTCTAGTTGCGTATCTTTCATATCGATTTCCAACTTTGTCTTGTGATATATCCGTTTTACTGCTTTCGGTCTCTCGTTCATGGACGTCGTATTTGTTGACGTAGCATTACGTTCTTTGAATGCTTGCGCCTCAGGCTTCTTCGCTGAACCGAGCGTAGGGCCCTCGTTTTCTTTTTTGATGTTGACCAAGGGGGTAGACCTTTCATCGGACGTCGAGGGGTCGATCGGTGCGCAAGACGGAGAGGATATCTCAATGCCGTCGTCAACGTCTTCTTAGAGGGCTGGTGGAGGCTGTTATGCTGAGAATAGCAGGTCCTGGGTGTCGTCACCCTCTTCGAGCGGAAGGCGCGTCACAACTTAATGGGTACTGCGCGTGTCGCTCTCTATGTAAAACCCAGCATGAGTGTTTCATAGCACCCATCATGTTACACCGCCATTGAGAACATGCCTCCACCACCTCCAACGTCACCTCGTCCGTCCTCATCTCGGGTCGCTTCGACGTCATCAGTTTCACCACCTTCTCCACGTTCTTAGCCTTCATTTCCGTCAGCTTGCAGCGCTGTACCTTTGGCGCATCCATCGCCTCATCCATTTGGACGACTTTCGTTTGTTCTTTTCTTGAGATTCAATTACAGGAACATCTTTGGGAATTGGTCTAGATATTTCTGGCGCCTTTTCTATGACCGGTTCATCTTTGCTTGTTGGAAGCTCTGCCTTTTTTTGTACAATGACAATTGGCTTTGAGATAATCGGCTTAGTGATTTTGGATCTATTAATGTCAGATAGGTATCATTTTTTGAGCGTTGCACTGTCATCATTGAGTACCGGCTTGTCGATGGATGGTTTTAATACTGCCTTTTTTATTACCTTAGCATCTAGTTTGCAAGCGTTCTTGTATGCTAGTAGCTGACTGACTGCCGCAATGGTGGTTGGCCTGACACCATTTCCGGTGTTAGCGTTTTCTACAACATTGTTGTTGATATTCAATATCTTTTTCTAAAATTGTTGGCCAATGTTTTTTAATCGAAGAAAGAAACAGTTCAGCAGGATTTAGTTCTTCATTAGACGCGTATCCTTTAGAATCAGTTCTGTCAATGCTATTTTTCTGAATTACTCAGTCTAGTACCAAAGCACTTTTTGTTTTCAGTATTTGAGTTGTCAGATCTTTCTCGTTTACTACGGGAATAACGTTTGGTAGCATTGCTTCTTTACATACTTTAGAATTTTCAGCGACTAGAGATTCAAGAAAAATCTTTTTAGCTCTCAGTCGACTGGAACTTGTATCCAATTTACGTTTAGTACTTTTATTTTCAGTTGGCCGTAATTTTGGAGCTCTTCTTTGCTGTACCGGTTTTTTCTTAGGTTCTTTAGCTGTAATTTCGACAGTCGGAGGTTTCGGCGGATCACCAGAGACTTTCCTTCTTTTAATTAATTTAACATGTTCCCCGATGCCGTTAGTTATGCATCCTTCCTCTAGTTGCGTATCTTTCATATCGATTTCCAACTTTGTCTTGTGATATATCCGTTTTACTGCTTTCGGTCTCTCGTTCATGGACGTCGTATTTGTTGACGTAGCATTACGTTCTTTGAATGCTTGCGCCTCAGGCTTCTTCGCTGAACCGAGCGTAGGGCCCTCGTTTTCTTTTTTGATGTTGACCAAGGGGGTAGACCTTTCATCGGACGTCGAGAGGTCGATCGGTGCGCAAGACGGAGAGGATATCTCAATGCCGTCGTCAACGTCTTCTTAGAGGGCTGGTGGTGGCTGTTATGCTGAGAATAGCAGGTCCTGGGTGTCGTCACCCTCTTCGAGCGGAAGGCGCGTCACAACTTAATGGGTACTGTGCGTGTCGCTCTCTATGTAAAACCCAGCATGAGTGTTTCATAGCACCCATCATGTTACACCGCCATTGAGAACATGCCTCCACCACCTCCAACGTCACCTCGTCCGTCCTCATCTCGGGTCGCTTCGACGTCATCAGTTTCACCACCTTCTCCACGTTCTTAGCCTTCATTTCCGTCAGCTTGCAGCGCTGTACCTTTGGCGCATCCATCGCCTCATCCATTTGGACGACTTTCGTTTGTTCTTTTCTTGAGATTCAATTACAGGAACATCTTTGGGAATTGGTCTAGATATTTCTGGCGCCTTTTCTATGACCGGTTCATCTTTGCTTGTTGGAAGCTCTGCCTTTTTTTGTACTATGACAATTGGCTTTGAGATAATCGGCTTAGTGATTTTGGATCTATTAATGTCAGATAGGTAGCATTTTTTGAGCGTTGCACTGTCATCATTGAGTACCGGCTTGTCGATGGATGGTTTTAATACTGCCTTTTTTATTACCTTAGCATCTAGTTTGCAAGCGTTCTTGTATGCTAGTAGCTGACTGACTGCCGCAATGGTGGTTGGCCTGACACCATTTCCGGTGTTAGCGTTTTCTACAACATTGTTGTTGATATTCAATATCTTTTTCTAAAATTGTTGGCCAATGTTTTTTAATCGGAGAAAGAAACAGTTCAGCAGGATTTAGTTCTTCATTAGACGCGTATCCTTTAGAATCAGTTCTGTCAATGCTATTTTTCTGAATTACTCAGTCTAGTACCAAAGCACTTTTTGTTTTCAGTATTTGAGTTGTCAGATCTTTCTCGTTTACTACGGGAATAACGTTTGGTAGCATTGCTTCTTTACATACTTTAGAATTTTCAGCGACTAGAGATTCAGGAAAAATCTTTTTAGCTCTCAGTCGACTGGAATTTGTATCCAATTTACGTTTAGTACTTTTATTTTCAGTTGGCCGTAATTTTGGAGCTCTTCTTTGCTGTACCGGTTTTTTCTTAGGTTCTTTAGCTGTAATTTCGACAGTCGGAGGTTTCGGCGGATCACCAGAGACTTTCCTTCTTTTAATTAATTTAACATGTTCCCCGATGCCGTTAGTTATGCATCCTTCCTCTAGTTGCGTATCTTTCATATCGATTTCCAACTTTGTCTTGTGATATATCCGTTTTACTGCTTTCGGTCTCTCGTTCATGGACGTCGTATTTGTTGACGTAGCATTACGTTCTTTGAATGCTTGCGCCTCAGGCTTCTTCGCTGAACCGAGCGTAGGGCCCTCGTTTTCTTTTTTGATGTTGACCAAGGGGGTAGACCTTTCATCGGACGTCGAGAGGTCGTTCGGTGCGCAAGACGGAGAGGATATCTCAATGCCGTCGTCAACGTCTTCTTAGAGGGCTGGTGGAGGCTGTTGTGCTGAGAATAGCAGGTCCTGGGTGTCGTCACCCTCTTCGAGCGGAAGGCGCGTCACAACTTGATGGGTACTGCGCGTGTCGCTCTCTATGTAAAACACAGCATGAGTGTTTCATAGCACCCATCATGTTACACCGCCATTGAGAACATGCCTCCACCACCTCCAACGTCACCTCGTCCGTCCTCATCTCGGGTCGCTTCGACGTCATCAGTTTCACCACCTTCTCCACGTTTTTAGCCTTCATTTCCGTCAGCTTGCAGCGCTGTACCTTTGGCACATCCATCGCCTCATCCATTCGGACGACTTTCGTTTGTTTTTTTCTTGAGATTCAAGTACAGGAACATCTTTGGGAATTGGTCTAGATATTTCTGGCGCCTTTTCTATGACCGGTTCATCTTTGCTTGTTGGAAGCTCTGCCTTTTCTTGTACTATGACATTTGGCTTTGAGATAATCGGCTTAGTGATTTTGGATCTATTAATGTCAGATAGGTAGCATTTTTTGAGCGTTGCACTGTCATATTTGAGTACCGGCTTGTCGATGGATGGTTTTAATACTGCCTTTTTTATTACCTTAGCATCTAGTTTGCAAGCGTTCTTGTGTGCTAGTAGCTGACTGACTGCCGCAATGGTGGTTGGTCTGGCACCATTTCCGGTGTTAGCGTTTTCTACAACATTGTTGTTGATATTCAATATCTTTTTCTAAAAATGTTGGCCAATGTTTTTTAATCGAAGAAAGAAACAGTTCAGCAGGATTTAGTTCTTCATTAGACGCGTATCCTTTAGAATCAGTTCTGTCAATGCTATTTTTCTGAATTACTCAGTCTAGTACCAAAGCACTTTTTGTTTTCAGTATTTGAGTTGTCAGATCTTTCTCGTTTACTACGGTAATAACGTTTGGTAGCATTGCTTCTTAACATACTTCAGAATTTTCAGCGACTAGAGATTCAAGAAAAATCTTTTAGCTCTCAGTCGACTGGAACTTGTATCCAATTTACGTTTAGTACTTTTATTTTCAGTTGGCCGTAATTTTGGAGCTCTTCTTTACTGTACCGGTTTTTTCTTAGGTTCTTTAGCTGTAATTTCGGCAGTCGGAGGTTTCGGCGGATCACCAGAGACTTTCCTTCTTTTAATTAATTTAACATGTTCCCCGATGCCGTTAGTTATGCATCCTTCCTCTAGTTGCGTATCTTTCATATCGATTTCCAACTTTGTCTTGTGATATATCCGTTTTACTGCTTTTGGTCTCTCGTTCATGGACGTCGTATTTGTTGACGTAGCATTACGTTCTTTGAATGCTTGCGCCTCAGGCTTCTTCGCTGAACCGAGCGTAGGGCCCTCGTTTTATTTTTTGATGTTGACTAAGGGGGTAGACCTTTCATCGGACGTCGAGAGGTCGATCGGTGCGCAAGACGGAGAGGATATCTCAATGCCGTCGTCAACGTCTTCTTAGAGGGCTGGTGGACGCTGTTGTGCTGAGAATAGCAGGTCCTAGGTGTCGTCACCCTCTTCGAGCGGAAGGCGCGTCACAACTTGATGGGTACTGCGCGTGTCGCTCTCTATGTAAAACCCAGCATGAGTGTTTCATAGCACCCATCATGTTACACCGCCATTGAGAACATGCCTCCACCACCTCCAACGTCACCTCGTCCGTCCTCATCTCGGGTCGCTTCGACGTCATCAGTTTCACCACCTTCTCCACGTTTTTAGCCTTCATTTCCGTCAGCTTGCAGCGCTGTACCTTTGGCACATCCATCGCCTCATCCATTCGGACGACTTTCGTTTGTTCTTTTCTTGAGATTCAAGTAAAAGAACATCTTTGGGAATTGGTCTAGATATTTCTGGCGCCTTTTCTATGACCGGTTCATCTTTGCTTGTTGGAAGCTCTGCCTTTTCTTGTACTATGACAATTGGCTTTGAGATAATCGGCTTAGTGATTTTGGATCTATTATTGTCAGATAGGTAGCATTTTTTGAGCGTTGCACTGTCATATTTGAGTACCGGCTTGTCGATGGATGGTTTTAATACTGCCTTTTTTATTACCTTAGCATCTAGTTTGCAAGCGTTCTTGTATGCTAGTAGCTGACTGACTGCCGCAATGGTGGTTGGCCTGACACTATTTCCGGTGTTAGCGTTTTCTACAACATTGTTGTTGATATTCAATATTTTTTTCTAAAATTGTTGGCCAATGTTTTTTAATCGGAGAAAGAAACAGTTCAGCAGGATTTAGTTCTTCATTAGACGCGTATCCTTTAGAATCAGTTCTGTCAATGCTATTTTTCTGAATTACTCAGTCTAGTAGCAAAGCACTTTTTGTTTTCAGTATTTGAGTTGTCAGATCTTTCTCGTTTACTACGGGAATAACGTTTGGTAGCATTGCTTCTTTACATACTTTAGAATTTTCAGCGACTAGAGATTCAAGAAAAATCTTTTTAGCTCTCAGTCGACTGGAACTTGTATCCAATTTACGTTTCGTACTTTTATTTTCAGTTGGCCGTAATTTTGGAGCTCTTCTTTGCTGTACCGGTTTTTTCTTAGGTTCTTTAGCTGTAATTTCGACAGTCGGAGGTTTCGGCGGATCACCAGAGACTTTCCTTCTTTTAATTAATTTAACATGTTCCCCGATGCCGCTAGTTATGCATCCTTCCTCTAGTTGCGTATCTTTCATATCGATTTCCAACTTTGTCTTGTGATATATCCGTTTTACTGCTTTTGGTCTCTCGTTCATGGACGTCGTATTTGTTGACGTAGCATTACGTTCTTTGAATGCTTTCGCCTCAGGCTTCTTCGCTGAACCGAGCGTAGGGCCCTCGTTTTCTTTTTTGATGTTGACCAAGGGGGTAGACCTTTCATCGGACGTCGAGAGGTCGATCGGTGCGCAAGACGGAGAGGATATCTCAATGCCGTCGTCAACGTCTTCTTAGAGGGCTGGTGGAGACTGTTGTGCTGAGAATAGCAGGTCCTGGGTGTCGTCACCCTCTTCGAGCGGAAGGCGCGTCACAACTTGATGGGTACTGCGCGTGTCGCTCTCTATGTAAAACACAGCATGAGTGTTTCATAGCACCCATCATGTTACACCGCCATTGAGAACATGCCTCCACCACCTCCAACGTCACCTCGTCCGTCCTCATCTCGGGTCGCTTCGACGTCATCAGTTTCACCACCTTCTCCACGTTCTTAGCCTTCATTTCCGTCAGCTTGCAGCGCTGTACCTTTGGCACATCCATCGCCTCATCCATTCGGACGACTTTCGTTTGTTTTTTTCTTGAGATTCAAGTACAGGAACATCTTTGGGAATTGGTTTAGATATTTCTGGCGCCTTTTCTATGACCGGTTCATCTTTGCTTGTTGGAAGCTCTGCCTTTTCTTGTACTATGACAATTGGCTTTGAGATAATCGGCTTAGTGATTTTGGATCTATTAATGTCAGATAGGTAGCATTTTTTGAGCGTTGCACTGTCATCTTTGAGTACCGGCTTGTCGATGGATGGTTTTAATACTGCCTTTTTTATTACCTTAGCATCTAGTTTGCAAGCGTTCTTGTGTGCTAGTAGCTGACTGACTGCCGCAATGGTGGTTGGTCTGGCACCATTTCCGGTGTTAGCGTTTTCTACAACATTGTTGTTGATATTCAATATCTTTTTCTAAAATTGTTGGCCAATGTTTTTTAATCGAAGAAAGAAACAGTTCAGCAGGATTTAGTTCTTCATTAGACGCGTATCCTTTAGAATCAGTTCTGTCAATGCTATTTTTCTGAATTACTCAGTCTAGTACCAAAGCACTTTTTGTTTTCAGTATTTGAGTTGTCAGATCTTTCTCGTTTACTACGGGAATAACGTTTGGTAGCATTGCTTCTTTACATACTTTAGAATTTTCAGCGACTAGAGATTCAAGAAAAATCTTTTTAGCTCTCAGTCGACTGGAACTTGTATCCAATTTACGTTTAGTACTTTTATTTTCAGTTGGCCGTAATTTTGGAGCTCTTCTTTGCTGTACCGGTTTTTTCTTAGGTTCTTTAGCTGTAATTTCGACAGTCGGAGGTTTCGGCGGATCACCAGAGACTTTCCTTCTTTTAATTAATTTAACATGTTCCCCGATGCCGTTAGTTATGCATCCTTCCTCTAGTTGCGTATCTTTCATATCGATTTCCAACTTTGTCTTGTGATATATCCGTTTTACTGCTTTCGGTCTCTCGTTCATGGACGTCGTATTTGTTGACGTAGCATTACGTTCTTTGAATGCTTGCGCCTCAGGCTTCTTCGCTGAACCGAGCGTAGGGCCCTCGTTTTCTTTTTTGATGTTGACCAAGGGGGTAGACCTTTCATCGGACGTCGAGAGGTCGATCGGTGCGCAAGACGGAGAGGATATCTCAATGCCGTCGTCAACGTCTTCTTAGAGGGCTGGTGGTGGCTGTTATGCTGAGAATAGCAGGTCCTGGGTGTCGTCACCCTCTTCGAGCGGAAGGCGCGTCACAACTTAATGGGTACTGTGCGTGTCGCTCTCTATGTAAAACCCAGCATGAGTGTTTCATAGCACCCATCATGTTACACCGCCATTGAGAACATGCCTCCACCACCTCCAACGTCACCTCGTCCGTCCTCATCTCGGGTCGCTTCGACGTCATCAGTTTCACCACCTTCTCCACGTTCTTAGCCTTCATTTCCGTCAGCTTGCAGCGCTGTACCTTTGGCGCATCCATCGCCTCATCCATTTGGACGACTTTCGTTTGTTCTTTTCTTGAGATTCAATTACAGGAACATCTTTGGGAATTGGTCTAGATATTTCTGGCGCCTTTTCTATGACCGGTTCATCTTTGCTTGTTGGAAGCTCTGCCTTTTTTTGTACTATGACAATTGGCTTTGAGATAATCGGCTTAGTGATTTTGGATCTATTAATGTCAGATAGGTAGCATTTTTTGAGCGTTGCACTGTCATCATTGAGTACCGGCTTGTCGATGGATGGTTTTAATACTGCCTTTTTTATTACCTTAGCATCTAGTTTGCAAGCGTTCTTGTATGCTAGTAGCTGACTGACTGCCGCAATGGTGGTTGGCCTGACACCATTTCCGGTGTTAGCGTTTTCTACAACATTGTTGTTGATATTCAATATCTTTTTCTAAAATTGTTGGCCAATGTTTTTTAATCGGAGAAAGAAACAGTTCAGCAGGATTTAGTTCTTCATTAGACGCGTATCCTTTAGAATCAGTTCTGTCAATGCTATTTTTCTGAATTACTCAGTCTAGTACCAAAGCACTTTTTGTTTTCAGTATTTGAGTTGTCAGATCTTTCTCGTTTACTACGGGAATAACGTTTGGTAGCATTGCTTCTTTACATACTTTAGAATTTTCAGCGACTAGAGATTCAGGAAAAATCTTTTTAGCTCTCAGTCGACTGGAATTTGTATCCAATTTACGTTTAGTACTTTTATTTTCAGTTGGCCGTAATTTTGGAGCTCTTCTTTGCTGTACCGGTTTTTTCTTAGGTTCTTTAGCTGTAATTTCGACAGTCGGAGGTTTCGGCGGATCACCAGAGACTTTCCTTCTTTTAATTAATTTAACATGTTCCCCGATGCCGTTAGTTATGCATCCTTCCTCTAGTTGCGTATCTTTCATATCGATTTCCAACTTTGTCTTGTGATATATCCGTTTTACTGCTTTCGGTCTCTCGTTCATGGACGTCGTATTTGTTGACGTAGCATTACGTTCTTTGAATGCTTGCGCCTCAGGCTTCTTCGCTGAACCGAGCGTAGGGCCCTCGTTTTCTTTTTTGATGTTGACCAAGGGGGTAGACCTTTCATCGGACGTCGAGAGGTCGTTCGGTGCGCAAGACGGAGAGGATATCTCAATGCCGTCGTCAACGTCTTCTTAGAGGGCTGGTGGAGGCTGTTGTGCTGAGAATAGCAGGTCCTGGGTGTCGTCACCCTCTTCGAGCGGAAGGCGCGTCACAACTTGATGGGTACTGCGCGTGTCGCTCTCTATGTAAAACACAGCATGAGTGTTTCATAGCACCCATCATGTTACACCGCCATTGAGAACATGCCTCCACCACCTCCAACGTCACCTCGTCCGTCCTCATCTCGGGTCGCTTCGACGTCATCAGTTTCACCACCTTCTCCACGTTTTTAGCCTTCATTTCCGTCAGCTTGCAGCGCTGTACCTTTGGCACATCCATCGCCTCATCCATTCGGACGACTTTCGTTTGTTTTTTTCTTGAGATTCAAGTACAGGAACATCTTTGGGAATTGGTCTAGATATTTCTGGCGCCTTTTCTATGACCGGTTCATCTTTGCTTGTTGGAAGCTCTGCCTTTTCTTGTACTATGACATTTGGCTTTGAGATAATCGGCTTAGTGATTTTGGATCTATTAATGTCAGATAGGTAGCATTTTTTGAGCGTTGCACTGTCATATTTGAGTACCGGCTTGTCGATGGATGGTTTTAATACTGCCTTTTTTATTACCTTAGCATCTAGTTTGCAAGCGTTCTTGTGTGCTAGTAGCTGACTGACTGCCGCAATGGTGGTTGGTCTGGCACCATTTCCGGTGTTAGCGTTTTCTACAACATTGTTGTTGATATTCAATATCTTTTTCTAAAAATGTTGGCCAATGTTTTTTAATCGAAGAAAGAAACAGTTCAGCAGGATTTAGTTCTTCATTAGACGCGTATCCTTTAGAATCAGTTCTGTCAATGCTATTTTTCTGAATTACTCAGTCTAGTACCAAAGCACTTTTTGTTTTCAGTATTTGAGTTGTCAGATCTTTCTCGTTTACTACGGTAATAACGTTTGGTAGCATTGCTTCTTAACATACTTCAGAATTTTCAGCGACTAGAGATTCAAGAAAAATCTTTTAGCTCTCAGTCGACTGGAACTTGTATCCAATTTACGTTTAGTACTTTTATTTTCAGTTGGCCGTAATTTTGGAGCTCTTCTTTACTGTACCGGTTTTTTCTTAGGTTCTTTAGCTGTAATTTCGGCAGTCGGAGGTTTCGGCGGATCACCAGAGACTTTCCTTCTTTTAATTAATTTAACATGTTCCCCGATGCCGTTAGTTATGCATCCTTCCTCTAGTTGCGTATCTTTCATATCGATTTCCAACTTTGTCTTGTGATATATCCGTTTTACTGCTTTTGGTCTCTCGTTCATGGACGTCGTATTTGTTGACGTAGCATTACGTTCTTTGAATGCTTGCGCCTCAGGCTTCTTCGCTGAACCGAGCGTAGGGCCCTCGTTTTATTTTTTGATGTTGACTAAGGGGGTAGACCTTTCATCGGACGTCGAGAGGTCGATCGGTGCGCAAGACGGAGAGGATATCTCAATGCCGTCGTCAACGTCTTCTTAGAGGGCTGGTGGACGCTGTTGTGCTGAGAATAGCAGGTCCTAGGTGTCGTCACCCTCTTCGAGCGGAAGGCGCGTCACAACTTGATGGGTACTGCGCGTGTCGCTCTCTATGTAAAACCCAGCATGAGTGTTTCATAGCACCCATCATGTTACACCGCCATTGAGAACATGCCTCCACCACCTCCAACGTCACCTCGTCCGTCCTCATCTCGGGTCGCTTCGACGTCATCAGTTTCACCACCTTCTCCACGTTTTTAGCCTTCATTTCCGTCAGCTTGCAGCGCTGTACCTTTGGCACATCCATCGCCTCATCCATTCGGACGACTTTCGTTTGTTCTTTTCTTGAGATTCAAGTAAAAGAACATCTTTGGGAATTGGTCTAGATATTTCTGGCGCCTTTTCTATGACCGGTTCATCTTTGCTTGTTGGAAGCTCTGCCTTTTCTTGTACTATGACAATTGGCTTTGAGATAATCGGCTTAGTGATTTTGGATCTATTATTGTCAGATAGGTAGCATTTTTTGAGCGTTGCACTGTCATATTTGAGTACCGGCTTGTCGATGGATGGTTTTAATACTGCCTTTTTTATTACCTTAGCATCTAGTTTGCAAGCGTTCTTGTATGCTAGTAGCTGACTGACTGCCGCAATGGTGGTTGGCCTGACACTATTTCCGGTGTTAGCGTTTTCTACAACATTGTTGTTGATATTCAATATTTTTTTCTAAAATTGTTGGCCAATGTTTTTTAATCGGAGAAAGAAACAGTTCAGCAGGATTTAGTTCTTCATTAGACGCGTATCCTTTAGAATCAGTTCTGTCAATGCTATTTTTCTGAATTACTCAGTCTAGTAGCAAAGCACTTTTTGTTTTCAGTATTTGAGTTGTCAGATCTTTCTCGTTTACTACGGGAATAACGTTTGGTAGCATTGCTTCTTTACATACTTTAGAATTTTCAGCGACTAGAGATTCAAGAAAAATCTTTTTAGCTCTCAGTCGACTGGAACTTGTATCCAATTTACGTTTCGTACTTTTATTTTCAGTTGGCCGTAATTTTGGAGCTCTTCTTTGCTGTACCGGTTTTTTCTTAGGTTCTTTAGCTGTAATTTCGACAGTCGGAGGTTTCGGCGGATCACCAGAGACTTTCCTTCTTTTAATTAATTTAACATGTTCCCCGATGCCGCTAGTTATGCATCCTTCCTCTAGTTGCGTATCTTTCATATCGATTTCCAACTTTGTCTTGTGATATATCCGTTTTACTGCTTTTGGTCTCTCGTTCATGGACGTCGTATTTGTTGACGTAGCATTACGTTCTTTGAATGCTTTCGCCTCAGGCTTCTTCGCTGAACCGAGCGTAGGGCCCTCGTTTTCTTTTTTGATGTTGACCAAGGGGGTAGACCTTTCATCGGACGTCGAGAGGTCGATCGGTGCGCAAGACGGAGAGGATATCTCAATGCCGTCGTCAACGTCTTCTTAGAGGGCTGGTGGAGACTGTTGTGCTGAGAATAGCAGGTCCTGGGTGTCGTCACCCTCTTCGAGCGGAAGGCGCGTCACAACTTGATGGGTACTGCGCGTGTCGCTCTCTATGTAAAACACAGCATGAGTGTTTCATAGCACCCATCATGTTACACCGCCATTGAGAACATGCCTCCACCACCTCCAACGTCACCTCGTCCGTCCTCATCTCGGGTCGCTTCGACGTCATCAGTTTCACCACCTTCTCCACGTTCTTAGCCTTCATTTCCGTCAGCTTGCAGCGCTGTACCTTTGGCACATCCATCGCCTCATCCATTCGGACGACTTTCGTTTGTTTTTTTCTTGAGATTCAAGTACAGGAACATCTTTGGGAATTGGTTTAGATATTTCTGGCGCCTTTTCTATGACCGGTTCATCTTTGCTTGTTGGAAGCTCTGCCTTTTCTTGTACTATGACAATTGGCTTTGAGATAATCGGCTTAGTGATTTTGGATCTATTAATGTCAGATAGGTAGCATTTTTTGAGCGTTGCACTGTCATCTTTGAGTACCGGCTTGTCGATGGATGGTTTTAATACTGCCTTTTTTATTACCTTAGCATCTAGTTTGCAAGCGTTCTTGTGTGCTAGTAGCTGACTGACTGCCGCAATGGTGGTTGGTCTGGCACCATTTCCGGTGTTAGCGTTTTCTACAACATTGTTGTTGATATTCAATATCTTTTTCTAAAAATGTTGGCCAATGTTTTTTAATCGGAGAAAGAAACAGTTCAGCAGGATTTAGTTCTTCATTAGACGCGTATCCTTTAGAATCAGTTCTGTCAATGCTATTTTTCTGAATTACTCAGTCAAGTAGCAAAGCACTTTTTGTTTTCAGTATTTGAGTTGTCAGATCTTTCTCGTTTACTACGGTAATAACGTTTGGTAGCATTGCTTCTTAACATACTTCAGAATTTTCAGCGACTAGAGATTCAAGAAAAATCTTTTTAGCTCTCAGTCGACTGGAACTTGTATCCAATTTACGTTTAGTACTTTTATTTTCAGTTGGCCGTAATTTTGGAGCTCTTCTTTGCTGTACCGGTTTTTTCTTAGGTTCTTTAGCTGTAATTTCGGCAGTCGGAGGTTTCGGCGGATCACCAGAGACTTTCCTTCTTTTAATTAATTTAACATGTTCCCCGATGCCGTTAGTTATGCATCCTTCCTCTAGTTGCGTATCTTTCATATCGATTTCCAACTTTGTCTTGTGATATATCCGTTTTACTGCTTTTGGTCTCTCGTTCATGGACGTCGTATTTGTCGACGTAGCATTACGTTCTTTGAATGCTTGCGCCTCAGGCTTCTTCGCTGAACCGAGCGTAGGGCCCTCGTTTTCTTTTTTGATGTTGACTAAGGGGGTAGACCTTTCATCGGACGTCGAGAGGTCGATCGGTGCGCAAGACGGAGAGGATATCTCAATGCCGTCGTCAACGTCTTCTTAGAGGGCTGGTGGAGGCTGTTGTGCTGAGAATAGCAGGTCCTGGGTGTCGTCACCCTCTTCGAGCGGAAGGCGCGTCACAACTTGATGGGTACTGCGCGTGTCGCTCTCTATGTAAAACCCAGCATGAGTGTTTCATAGCACCCATCATGTTACACCGCCATTGAGAACATGCCTCCACCACCTCCAACGTCACCTCGTCCGTCCTCATCTCGGGTCGCTTCGACGTCATCAGTTTCACCACCTTCTCCACGTTTTTAGCCTTCATTTCCGTCAGCTTGCAGCGCTGTACCTTTGGCACATCCATCGCCTCATCCATTCGGACGACTTTCGTTTGTTCTTTTCTTGAGATTCAAGTAAAAGAACATCTTTGGGAATTGGTCTAGATATTTCTGGCGCCTTTTCTATGACCGGTTCATCTTTGCTTGTTGGAAGCTCTGCCTTTTCTTGTACTATGACAATTGGCTTTGAGATAATCGGCTTAGTGATTTTGGATCTATTAATGTCAGATAGGTAGCATTTTTTGAGCGTTGCACTGTCATATTTGAGTACCGGCTTGTCGATGGATGGTTTTAATACTGCCTTTTTTATTACCTTAGCATCTAGTTTGCAAGCGTTCTTGTATGCTAGTAGCTGACTGACTGCCGCAATGGTGGTTGGCCTGACACCATTTCCGGTGTTAGCGTTTTCTACAACATTGTTGTTGATATTCAATATCTTTTTCTAAAAATGTTGGCCAATGTTTTTTAATCGGAGAAAGAAACAGTTCAGCAGGATTTAGTTCTTCATTAGACGCGTATCCTTTAGAATCAGTTCTGTCAATGCTATTTTTCTGAATTACTCAGTCTAGTAGCAAAGCACTTTTTGTTTTCAGTATTTGAGTTGTCAGATCTTTCTCGTTTACTACGGGAATAACGTTTGGTAGCATTGCTTCTTTACATACTTTAGAATTTTCAGCGACTAGAGATTCAAGAAAAATCTTTTTAGCTCTCAGTCGACTGGAACTTGTATCCAATTTACGTTTCGTACTTTTATTTTCAGTTGGCCGTAATTTTGGAGCTCTTCTTTGCTGTACCGGTTTTTTCTTAGGTTCTTTAGCTGTAATTTCGACAGTCGGAGGTTTCGGCGGATCACCAGAGACTTTCCTTCTTTTAATTAATTTAACATGTTCCCCGATGCCGCTAGTTATGCATCCTTCCTCTAGTTGCGTATCTTTCATATCGTTTTCCAACTTTGTCTTGTGATATATCCGTTTTACAGCTTTTGGTCTCTCGTTCATGGACGTCGTATTTGTTGACGTAGCATTACGTTCTTTGAATGCTTGCGCCTCAGGCTTCTTCGCTGAACCGAGCGTAGGGCCCTCGTTTTCTTTTTTGATGTTGACCAAGGGGGTAGACCTTTCATCGGACGTCGAGAGGTCGTTCGGTGCGCAAGACGGAGAGGATATCTCAATGCCGTCGTCAACGTCTTCTTAGAGGGCTGGTGGAGGCTGTTGTGCGGAGTAGAGCAGCAAGCCTATTACCTTACTCTGTTTAATTTAGTTTTCAATCGGTTTCAATCAGAAATGCAGGCATTTTAATTGAAATCCATTGAAACCCAAATGAAACAGAGTAAGGTTATAGGCCTGCAGTTCCTGAGTTCCGTCGCCAGCAAGAGATCGCCTAGCTATGGCCTAGCTACGGCGAGCGGGACGCGGTGCGCACAAGCCGGCCGAGTTAATCATAATCAATTAATCAATTTTTTGTTTAAAATATAGTTAAATACAAAGATAGGTATACCTTATTATGAAACAGTTTGGCTATGTTTTGCCGTATTTACAGGCGTACAAATGTCATCATATAAGCTGAATATGTTCAAAAAGATAAGGCAGGTCTCGACAATATTTACGATCTGTCGTCCATAAATTCTTGTATGCTTTTTCAGATACAAATTTACAGATTTAGATCAAAAATAAGTTCAACTATGTAAAAATAAATCATGTAGCCATATTTTTTTTGTAGAATGCTGCAAATGTCCTTGCACTCCTTACTTTCTTCGTAACGCGTGTCCGAAATACCTGCTTACTGGGCCTACAACGGTAAAGCCCTAACCGGGGCGGGCCCGGATGTCCATTCAGAACCAGCGCTGCCCGGGGGCGCCTTCCGCTCGAAGAGGGTGACGACACCCAGGACCTGCTATTCTCAGCACAACAGCCTCCACCAGCCCTCTAAGAAGACGATGACGACGGCATTGAGATATCCTCTCCGTCTTGCGCACCGATCGACCTCTCGACGTCCGATGAAAGGTCTACCCCCTTAGTCAACATCAAAAAAGAAAACGAGGGCCCTACGCTCGGTTCAGCGAAGAAGCCTGAGGCGCAAGCATTCAAAGAACGTAATGCTACGTCAACAAATACGACGTCCATGAACGAGAGACCGAAAGCAGTAAAACGGATATATCACAAGACAAAGTTGGAAATCGATATGAAAGATACGCAACTAGAGGAAGGATGCATAACTAACGGCATCGGGGAACATGTTTAATTAATTAAAAGAAGGAAAGTCTCTGGTGATCCGCCGAAACCTCCGACTGTCGAAATTACAGCTAAAGAACCTAAGAAAAAACCGGTACAGCAAAGAAGAGCTCCAAAATTACGGCCAACTGAAAATAAAAGTACGAAACGTAAATTGGATACAAGTTCCAGTCGACTGAGAGCTAAAAAGATTTTTCTTGAATCTCTAGTCGCTGAAAATTCTAAAGTATGTAAAGAAGCAATGCTACCAAACGTTATTCCCGTAGTAAACGAGAAAGATCTGACAACTCAAATACTGAAAACAAAAAGTGCTTTGCTACTAGACTGAGTAATTCAGAAAAATAGCATTGACAGAACTGATTCTAAAGGATACGCGTCTAATGAAGAACTAAATCCTGCTGAACTGTTTCTTTCTCCGATTAAAAAACATTGGCCAACATTTTTAGAAAAAGATATTGAATATCAACAACAATGTTGTAGAAAACGCTAACACCGGAAATGGTGTCAGGCCAACCACCATTGCGGCAGTTAGTCAGCTACTAGCATACAAGAACGCTTGCAAACTAGATTCTAAGGTAATAAAAAAGGCAGTATCAAAACCATCCATCGACAAGCCGGTACTCAAATATGACAGTGCAACGCTCAAAAAATGCTACCTATCTGACATTAATAGATCCAAAATCACTAAGCCGATTATCTCAAAGCCAATTGTCATAGTACAAGAAAAGGCAGAGCTTCCAACAAGCAAAGATGAACCGGTCATAGAAAAGGCGCCAGAAATATCGAGACCAATTCCCAAAGATGTTCCTGTACTTGAATCTCAAGAAAAGAACAAACGAAAGTCGTCCGAATGGATGAGGCGATGGATGCGCCAAAGGTACAGCGCTGCTAGCTGACGGAAATGAAGGCTAAGAACGTGGAGAAGGTGGTGAAACTAATGACGTCGAAGCGACCCGAGATGAGGACGGACGAGGTGACGTTGGAGGTGGTGGAGGCATGTTCTCAATGGCGGTGTAACATGATGGGTGCTATGAAACAATCATGCTGTGTTTTACATAGAGAGCGACACGCGCAGTACCCATCAAGTTGTGACGCGCCTTCCGCTCGAAGAGGGTGACGACACCCAGGACCTGCTATTCTCAGCACAACAGCCTCCACCAGCCCTCTAAGAAGACGATGACGACGGCATTGAGATATCCTCTCCGTCTTGCGCACCGATCGACCTCTCGACGTCCGATGAAAGGTCTACCCCCTTAGTCAACATCAAAAAAGAAAACGAGGGCCCTACGCTCGGTTCAGCGAAGAAGCCTGAGGCGCAAGCATTCAAAGAACGTAATGCTACGTCAACAAATACGACGTCCATGAACGAGAGACCGAAAGCAGTAAAACGGATATATCACAAGACAAAGTTGGAAATCGATATGAAAGATACGCAACTAGAGGAAGGATGCATAACTAACGGCATCGGGGAACATGTTTAATTAATTAAAAGAAGGAAAGTCTCTGGTGATCCGCCGAAACCTCCGACTGTCGAAATTACAGCTAAAGAACCTAAGAAAAAACCGGTACAGCAAAGAAGAGCTCCAAAATTACGGCCAACTGAAAATAAAAGTACGAAACGTAAATTGGATACAAGTTCCAGTCGACTGAGAGCTAAAAAGATTTTTCTTGAATCTCTAGTCGCTGAAAATTCTAAAGTATGTAAAGAAGCAATGCTACCAAACGTTATTCCCGTAGTAAACGAGAAAGATCTGACAACTCAAATACTGAAAACAAAAAGTGCTTTGCTACTAGACTGAGTAATTCAGAAAAATAGCATTGACAGAACTGATTCTAAAGGATACGCGTCTAATGAAGAACTAAATCCTGCTGAACTGTTTCTTTCTCCGATTAAAAAACATTGGCCAACATTTTTAGAAAAAGATATTGAATATCAACAACAATGTTGTAGAAAACGCTAACACCGGAAATGGTGTCAGGCCAACCACCATTGCGGCAGTTAGTCAGCTACTAGCATACAAGAACGCTTGCAAACTAGATTCTAAGGTAATAAAAAAGGCAGTATCAAAACCATCCATCGACAAGCCGGTACTCAAATATGACAGTGCAACGCTCAAAAAATGCTACCTATCTGACATTAATAGATCCAAAATCACTAAGCCGATTATCTCAAAGCCAATTGTCATAGTACAAGAAAAGGCAGAGCTTCCAACAAGCAAAGATGAACCGGTCATAGAAAAGGCGCCAGAAATATCGAGACCAATTCCCAAAGATGTTCCTGTACTTGAATCTCAAGAAAAGAACAAACGAAAGTCGTCCGAATGGATGAGGCGATGGATGCGCCAAAGGTACAGCGCTGCAAGCTGACGGAAATGAAGGCTAAGAACGTGGAGAAGGTGGTGAAACTGATGACGTCGAAGCAACCCGAGATGAGGACGGACGAGGTGACGTTGCAGGTGGTGGAGGTATGTTCTCAATGGCGGTGTAACATGATGGGTGCTATGAAACAATCATGCTGTGTTTTACATAGAGAGCGACACGCGCAGTACCCATCAAGTTGTGACGCGCCTTCCGCTCGAAGAGGGTGACGACACCCAGGACCTGCTATTCTCAGCACAACAGCCTCCACCAGCCCTCTAAGAAGACGATGACGACGGCATTGAGATATCCTCTCCGTCTTGCGCACCGATCGACCTCCCGACGTCCGATGAAAGGTCTACCCCCTTGGTCAACATCAAAAAAGAAAACGAGGGCCCTACGCTCGGTTCAGCGAAGAAGCCTGAGGCGCAAGCATTCAAAGAACGTAATGCTACGTCAACAAATACGACGTCCATGAACGAGAGACCGAAAGCAGTAAAACGGATATATCACAAGACAAAATTGGAAATCGATATGAAAGATACGCAACTAGAGGAAGGATGCATAACTAACGGCATCGGGGAACATGTTAAATTAATTAAAAGAAGGAAATTCTCTGGTGATCCGCCGAAACCTCCGACTGTCGAAATTACAGCTAAAGAACCTAAGAAAAAACCGGAACAGCAAAGAAGAGCTCTAAAATTACCGCCAACTGAAAATAAAAGTATTTAACGTAAATTGGATACAAGTTTCAGTCGACCGAGAGCTAAAAAGATTTTTCTTGAATCTCTAGACGCTGAAAATTCTAAAGTGTGTAAAGAAGAAATGCTACCAAACGTAATTCCCGTAGTAAACGAGAAAGATCTGACAACTCAAATACTGAAAACAAAAAGTGCTTTGCTACTAGACTGAGTAATTCAGAAAAATAGCATTGACAGAACTGATTCTAAAGGATACGCGTCTAATGAAGAACTAAATCCTGCTGAACTGTTTCTTTCTCCAATTAAAAAACATTGGCCAACATTTTTAGAAAAAGATATTGAATATCAACAACAATGTTGTAGAAAACGCTAACACCGGAAATGGTGTCAGGCCAACCACCATTGCGGCAGTTAGTCAGCTACTAGCATACAAGAACGCTTGCAAACTAGATTCTAAGGTAATAAAAAAGGCAGTATCAAAACCATCCATCGACAAGCCGGTACTCAAATATGACAGTGCAACGCTCAAAAAATGCTACCTATCTGACATTAATAGATCCAAAATCACTAAGCCGATTATCTCAAAGCCAATTGTCATAGTACAAGAAAAGGCAGAGCTTCCAACAAGCAAAGATGAACCGGTCATAGAAAAGGCGCCAGAAATATCGAGACCAATTCCCAAAGATGTTCCTGTACTTGAATCTCAAGAAAAGAACAAACGAAAGTCGTCCGAATGGATGAGGCGATGGATGCGCCAAAGGTACAGCGCTGCAAGCTGACGGAAATGAAGGCTAAGAACGTGGAGAAGGTGGTGAAACTGATGACGTCGAAGCAACCCGAGATGAGGACGGACGAGGTGACGTTGCAGGTGGTGGAGGTATGTTCTCAATGGCGGTGTAACATGATGGGTGCTATGAAACAATCATGCTGTGTTTTACATAGAGAGCGACACGCGCAGTACCCATCAAGTTGTGACGCGCCTTCCGCTCGAAGAGGGTGACGACACCCAGGACCTGCTATTCTCAGCACAACAGCCTCCACCAGCCCTCTAAGAAGACGATGACGACGGCATTGAGATATCCTCTCCGTCTTGCGCACCGATCGACCTCCCGACGTCCGATGAAAGGTCTACCCCCTTGGTCAACATCAAAAAAGAAAACGAGGGCCCTACGCTCGGTTCAGCGAAGAAGCCTGAGGCGCAAGCATTCAAAGAACGTAATGCTACGTCAACAAATACGACGTCCATGAACGAGAGACCGAAAGCAGTAAAACGGATATATCACAAGACAAAATTGGAAATCGATATGAAAGATACGCAACTAGAGGAAGGATGCATAACTAACGGCATCGGGGAACATGTTAAATTAATTAAAAGAAGGAAATTCTCTGGTGATCCGCCGAAACCTCCGACTGTCGAAATTACAGCTAAAGAACCTAAGAAAAAACCGGAACAGCAAAGAAGAGCTCTAAAATTACCGCCAACTGAAAATAAAAGTATTTAACGTAAATTGGATACAAGTTTCAGTCGACCGAGAGCTAAAAAGATTTTTCTTGAATCTCTAGACGCTGAAAATTCTAAAGTGTGTAAAGAAGAAATGCTACCAAACGTAATTCCCGTAGTAAACGAGAAAGATCTGACAACTCAAATACTGAAAACAAAAAGTGCTTTGCTACTAGACTGAGTAATTCAGAAAAATAGCATTGACAGAACTGATTCTAAAGGATACGCGTCTAATGAAGAACTAAATCCTGCTGAACTGTTTCTTTCTCCAATTAAAAAACATTGGCCAACATTTTTAGAAAAAGATATTGAATATCAACAACAATGTTGTAGAAAACGCTAACACCGGAAATGGTGTCAGGCCAACCACCATTGCGGCAGTTAGTCAGCTACTAGCATACAAGAACGCTTGCAAACTAGATTCTAAGGTAATAAAAAAGGCAGTATCAAAACCATCCATCGACAAGCCGGTACTCAAAGATGACAGTGCAACGCTCATAAAATGCTACCTATCTGACATTAATAGATCCAAAATCACTAAGCCGATTATCTCAAAGCCAATTGTCATAGTACAAGAAAAGGCAGAGCTTCCAACAAGCAAAGATGAACCGGTCATAGAAAAGGCGCCAGAAATATCTAAACCAATTCCCAAAGATGTTCCTGTACTTGAATCTCAAGAAAAGAACAAACGAAAGTCGTCCGAAAGGATGAGGCGATGGATGTGCCAAAGTCACAGCGCTGCAAGCTGACGGAAATGAAGGCTAAGAGCGTGGAGAAGGTGGTGAAACTGATGACGTCGAAGCGACCCGAGATAAGGACGGACGAGGTGATGTTGGAGGTGGTGGAGGCATGTTCTCGATTGCCGTGTAACATGATGGGTGCTGTGAAACACTCATGCTGTGCTTTACATAGAGAGCGGGACGCGCAGCACTTATGGAGATATAACTCGATGAGTGCTTTAAAACACTCATGCTGTGTTTTACATAGAGAGCGAGATGCGCAGCACTTATCGAGATTTAACTCGATGAGTGCTTTAAAACACTCATGCTGTGTTTTACATAGAGAGCGAGATGCGCAGCACTTATCGAGATTTAACTCGATGACTGCTTTAAAACACTCATGCTGTGTTTTACATAGAGAGTAGGACGCGCAGCACTCATCGAGATATAAGTCGATGAGTGCTTTAAAACACTCATGCTATGTTTTGCATAGCGAGCGGGGCGCGCAGCACTCATCGTGATATAGCTCGATGAGTGCTTTAAAACACTCATTTTGTGTTTTGCATAGAGAGCGAGATGCGCAGCACTTATCGAGATTTAACTCGATGAGTGCTTTAAAACACTCATGCTGTGTTTTACATAGAGAGCGGGACGCGCAGCACTCATCGAGATATAAGTCGATGAGTGCTTTAAAACACTCATGCTGTGTTTTGCATAGCGAGCGGGGCGCGCAGCACTCATCGAGATATAGCTCGATGAGTGCTTTAAAACACTCATATTGTGTTTTGCATAGAGAGCGGGGCGCGCAGCACTCATCGAGATTTAGCTCGATGAGATTAAAAATTAAATGTGCAGTTAGAGCAATTAGAATGTTAAGTGATATGTTTTTCCAGGGAAATTTTATTTCGGTTCTCTGTCATTGGGATGTGATAATATTTTGAGTTGATTGTTGTGGAGTAAAAGTTGGAGATACTCGACTCATGCTTGAGCTTCCTGCATTCTTAAGATCTGAGTGCGGCTTCAGCTGAGTTGACATATTCATCCAATCCCGCGATGTAGATGCTTGGAGTTCTGTAATGTTTGGTAGAATATTGATTCCTTCCGTAATCCGTTGCGTGACGTGATACTTGTTTTGTATAGAGTCCTCTATATAACCTTCAGCCACTTGATCGGACCTTCATCCACTGTGCCGTTTTAATGTCTTAAATTAATAATGTCTTTAAGTATTGTTTATTTGGTTTATTTAAAAATGTTTTGATTTCTTGTGTCGTCAAGACTTTAGATTTTTTGGCCTTGTATCCAGTGGACAATTTTTTCAGTAAAGCCGTCAAATTTACATATTTTTTAATATCGACGTCGTGTCTCGTTTGTAAGGTCATTCTTAACATTGAATATGTGCTCCAAAGTGTCGACGATTTGAATTTTTTCGATAATTCATCAAAATAAGTGAGAAAAACTCCTTCAGTAAAAGAATCCACACGTTTCTCATCTCTCCATTTTATAAATTTTCGTAAGTCTTTAAATATATTCCACGTGATTTTGTCGGCATTTTATAATTATTTCTTTGCCCTTTTCTTCCATTTGCATATTAGCATCTTCACTAACACTTGATGATATTTTTCACGTTCACAATTTGGAAGTAAAAGTCGGGAAGTTATACGTAAAAGTTTGTGATTTGGAATGAAGAAAATTCTAGAGATTTAGCTATCTAAAATCTCTATCTAATCCGAAACGAAACAGTTCGCATTCTACCGTGAAGGGAAGAATCAACCTTCATAAAACATCACCAAGAAGGTTCTATTTTCAAAAAAAAAGATTGACGGCGCACAAAGAAGTCGAGTTTTTATGTAAGAGACCGAATGCTTTGTACGGGCTGATGATATTAGACAAAAAATAAAAAGAAAAATACTTTTTAGCCCTAGGTATTAAACTCGAGTTTTAGGCCAGCTAAGCTACACTATTATGATACACTTTTTGAGCAAGAGAAGTGAAAAATATATATATAAATATGTATATATATAAAATTAAAAAAAAAAATTAAATAAGTAATAAGGTATCTGCGAGCCATGTTTCAAGAAAACCCTTCAGCGGTTGTTATATTATTTTATAATACTTATAAGATAGGTAAATAACGACTCGGGGCGGCGCGCTCATAAGCTGGCTTAGTAAGAAGTCAGATTAAGGCGGACTTTAACAAATTCCGTCGTGCAATAAAAAACAATTATAAAAAATAAAAAATGGGTGATCTGCTCAGGCATTCTATGAGGTTAATGAACTGATTGATATGTATAGTAATAATAATAATATGTATTGGTTCTTTATAATAACTGTATACTGTAGGTACTTATTGTTTGTATTTATGTAGTCTACTGGCGTGGGTAGGTAGGTACGTCTTGTAAAAATGGTCAGTCAGGTCAGGCTTTCTATGAGGTTTAATGAACAGCTGTCTGATGTGTAGATACCTAGATATTAATGTGGTTACTCACAAATTGTATAACTTCTTTATAATATTTGAATTAAAAATTGAGGTTAATGTACTGATTGTTATGTAAGTCGATAATAATAAGCTTACCTCACCTGAGTACCTACTAATTGTAGGTACTCGTATAACTGCTTTATAGTAATTGTATTAATTATTATTATTATAATCATATAAAAATTATTATTGTTTTCATTTATTTTAGGTATCTACTGTCTAGTGTGTAGGTACTTAGCTTTAATTTGTAATAATGGCATTCTCATTCATTCAGTCAGTCATTCTATGAGGTTTAATGAACTGACTGATATGTTATAACCTAGATAATAAGGACTCACAAATTGTATATCTTCCATATATGGAAGTAAGTAATGTTTTTATTTATGTAGTTATAACTGTACATTATGTAATGAATAAATGATTATCTGATCTAAAAGTTTGTTTGGATATTTGTTCCTCTTTCATGCCAAAACTACTCCATAAGCGGACTGGAGTGAAACTTTGCCATAATGTTGCTGTAGCCAAGCAATGAGAAAGGTTACTTTCATCCCATAATTCGTCGTCGAAGACTTCGCGTTGTCTCGGCATCATAATGCGGTCGCCGTCATGCAACTCGACGCCAAGTAACTCGACGATATAGGTCTCCCTAGCAAGTGACTCGCTAAACTGATCAAGCGGTGCTACGGGATCCATTCAATCTTCGGTGGGATGAGAATGGATGTCACACACACATCACACTCAGCCGACTAATAGGCCGCCACTGTTGTCCGCGAGTTGGAGGATAGAGGCTGCTCATTATTATATTCGTAAGGTCAGCCCCGGATCTCGAGGCCCAGGGCAAGAATTAAGTCAACAATGGAGCGCAACTTCCGTGGGGTACACAAATACAAAGTACCTAGGTACTTTGTATTTCCTTAGATAATTATTCTTTTTCAAAATATACATAGCTGTTTCGCTATTATAAACTTTTAACCGCGCGCCTCTGTGGTTCGCCCACCGCGCTCCGGTGTCAGATCCCGAGGTCCTGGGTTCGATCCCCAGGGGGTAATATATTATGCTTGGTTTGGTTGGTGGTAGGTCTGCCTGGTTAGTTACCATTATCTTACCTAGTTCTGTCGCCATATCCACAATTCGGAAGCACCTCCCAGTCACATCAGGGATAAGGAGCGCAGCCTAGTGAAATATTTTAATGCTGAAACTGTAGGTACCTTACTGTAGGAAGAGCGTACGTGACCTTAGTAGATACCTATACCTATTGTCGTGAAAGGTTACGATATTTGGGTTACATTCAGGCCTTGTATGCCATACCGGTCCTTCGCGATGTAAATAAAACTTAATATTCTGTGCCTGGGTTCATTGGGTTTTCTCCGTTGAGTAAATTCTGCTTCGCTATAGACTTCTGGATGTGAACAACTAACTGCATGCCCTGCCGGACTGACTTCCACCTCCTATAGAGTAGATTTACAATGAGTACCTACTTCATACCACCACACTCACCATGATCCGATGAGCCTGACATTCAGCGTGCCATCCTCATCGGATATACAAATAGTACATATACAATTTAAGTTCAATAAAGCGTGTACCGGCGTAACACGAATGCCTCCAGTTTTATATAATGTAGGGACCGCCAAATGGACGTCTCCATCGCGTCCCCACAAACGATACTCGGCCGAGATTCTCATGTAGACGATTCATCATCCCCACGTGGATGACCCCGTTTACACACAAGTGGGACTCGGGTTTATTCCTCCGTCCTCAAGTAGCTCCTCCTATGGTAGACTAGGTATTCTCGCCGTCCCGAATCGGACGGCGCCGACTACCTGGTAGGAGGGTTGAAGCCTTCACGGGTAGACAGAGTTTTCACGTTGTCCCGAATTGGACGAACCCGTCTACCTACGAGAATGCTGAGGCATAAAGACAGGTATCAGACCAGGAACCAGTCCCACACATGCGTGCGGATACAGCTTCCCCCCCGATACCCTCAAACAACTTTCAAGTCATCGCGGAGATTTAGTTAAACAATGTGGTAGTATAAAATATACAGGTACTCAGCTTATGGTCCACGACGACGGTGTAAGACAGGCCGCCGCAGCACCCTGGATCCACACGACTTGCACCCGCCGCACGGCACACCCACCAGCGCTACACAACAGACATGAGAGTTCCACATGGAATGCAAAACTATCTACCGCCAAAGCTATATTTTAAATGACGTCATCTACAAAGAGAAACGACATCGGTCTTTAGACACTTACAGACAAAGCAAGAAATATAATGTTGCCACAGTATAATGTGAAATATTACCTATGGGTTCGCGCTAAACGCAACACCTATGCTGTATAAGGTAAGCTTGGTAGGTACGCACAAAAAGTAAAACACAGCTACCAAGCTGTGGTATAATCAGTACCTACCCTACGAATGTATCCCGTACCATCTACAAAGAATAAAATAATACATAGGTATGTATTAAAAGTTACTTATTTAATGGGATAGTCTTTATGAAATGACACGAAGCGTTAAAGTAAAGAAACTGTATAATAATAAACAAAATAAACACACACACAATAGACACACAGATAGTAAGGTATATACAACAACAAGTGATGAAAACGTAACATTGACTGACAGAGTTCGATTGGATAGCGGGTCGCGGAGGATTCAATCGATCTCACGCGCGCACGCAACAGCTTTGCCCGTGCCGTGCCCGCTCGCAACCAACTGTCGAGGGCAGTCATGGCCCGCGGTGGGTGATGCCATCGGCGCACACACCTTCGCGTGTTACACCCACACAGGCAAGTATCCGCTGTATGAAACCAACCCACGCTATCTCTGATTGGTCGACGCACGCGACGACGCCAAGCTTGATGATGGTAAAGCTCATCTACACCACCGTTCTCAAATACCGCGCTCTAAGTAGGTACATATACGAGTACATATAGCTAGCGTTACAATCTCCCCCTTTAGTCGTAACTAAATGCCCTCATAGTTCGACTAACATTCGGCTATAAGCCTACGAGGCCTACCGCGCCTACGCTTTTCCCTAACCGGTGGTTCGATTGGACCAACGTGTCTGCGTGCTTTCTAACGTAAACGTCGTGGGGCTAACGATGGCATGTATACGGTATGGGCCGTCGCGGCGAGGAATAAATTTCGCGGACTGTCCGCGACCTACATTGTTTTGGCCTTGTGTCCTTAGAAGGACGAAATCTCCTACGTGGTATTCCGGGGGAAGTCTTCTACCCTGGTCTGCGGACCTTTTTTGGACCTGCTGGGCCTTCTCGTATCTCTCGGTCTCTCGCATCGTCCAGAGTGGCGGCGATCCTTTTGAGATATGGAGTTATGCCTGGCACGAAATTATCGTTCTCCATAATAGCCCTCATGTCCGTAGCAGAGTCGCATGGGGTTCGCAACTCCCTTCCGAATGTCAGGAAGGCCGGAGAAAACCCAGTGCTCGAGGTCTCTGTTCTTCCGCTCAATAGGATTAGCCTCTGGGTGATAGTACGGCGTGAGAGATTGGGTGATACCTAGCGCGTGACATACCTGCTGCATCACTTCGCTTACAAATTGTACTCCGTTATCACTAATGAGACGACGAGGTACACCATATCTTAGAATGACCTCTTTGGTCAAGGTCTGAGCACACTCAGTGCTGGTGGCGCTTTCAAGTGGGAATAGTTCCACCCAACGGGAACATACATCTTCCACAATGAGGACCCACCTGTTTTTTCTCGGTGTCTCGATGAGGGGTCCGAATAGATCCACGGAAACCACCTCAAAACGTCGTGCGACGGCGGGCGTTTGTAGTAAGCCCGTCGGTTTTCTATTGTCAGCCTTGTACCGTTGACAAGGCACACATCCTTTTATGTAATTTGAAACGAACGTGCGCATGCCTGGCCAATAAAAACGGGTGCGGATGCGATTTAACGTCCGTTCCACGCCCAGATGACCTGCCGTAGCAGCATCATGAAAGTCTGCCATCACCTTACTGCGCTCATGCTCGGGTACTACCAGGCAAGCTTTCTCGTCATCGTCATCCTCCAAACCGTATCTGTACAAGATACCGTCTGACAACGTGTACCCTCGGCCTGACCATGGTCTCCCCCTAGAGGGTTCGTCGGCTTCCAGGTCATCGATGATCTTACATATCTCTAGGTCTGCTCGTTGGTTGGCTCGAATATCGGCGCTGCTCCTTCTTGGCATGTCAACGACGGTGAAGCACAGGTCGCAATCTTGGCCTTCAGGACATACGGGCCGCGATAGCGTGTCGGCCACTACATTCACTCGTCCAGGTGTATAGTCAATGACCAAGTCGAATTCCTGTAATGTAATAGCCCATCGAACTAGTCGTCCGCTCGGAGATCTTTGACTCATTAGCCAGCGTTAAGGTTGATGGTCTGTTCTAACGACGATTTTGGCTCCCTCTATGTAGCCTCGGAACTTACCTACTGCCCATACGACAGCAAGTGCCTCCCGCTCTGTCGTCGAGTAGTTTCGTTCAGTTCGTATTCAATCGGTCTCTCATCAGGGCCCTCCCCCTGCATGAGAACCGCGCCAAGACAATACCCACTACTGTCAGTGCAGAGGACGAATGACTTCGTCTCGTCCGCCTGTCGCAAAATAGGGGCACTTACTAGCAAATTCTTGAGATGCTCGAACGCCTCCTGCTGTTCGGGGTCCCACTTCCATACGCTCGTTTTCTTGAGGAGGCTCGTAAGAGGCCTCGCTACTTCAGAAAAGTTAGGGATAAACCGCCTGAACCAACTCGATGTTTGCAAGAAACATTTAAGATGTTTGACGTTATGTGGAATAGCCATACTTTCAATCGCCACGGTCTTGTCGGGGTCTACCTGGATACCTCCCGGGACGATGACGTGACCCAAAAACTTTACAGAATCGCGCGCAAAGTGACTCTTTTCCCTGTTTACTCTGAGCTTAAACAGCTCCAGGCGATCGAAGACTGCTTCCAGGTCTGACATGTGCCTTTCGAAAGGACCTGGTGATAATAGTACTAGGTCGTCGAGATATGCTAGAAGTTCTATGCCTTTGAGGTTAGATTGGAAGCGATCGATGAGCCTTTGAAATGTGGCGCTGGAATTGCGAGTACCCATCGGCATGCGTTCATACCTATAGGTCCCTAGTGTACTAGTAAAAGCAGTCTTATCCAGGTCTTCAGGAGCTACACTAACCTGATGATATCCAGCTCGAAGATCTAGCGTCGTCATATACTCACTTGTCTTGGCCGCGTGGAGTATATCTTCAATGCGCGGGAGAGGGCACCGATCTGGTTCCGTCATCGCGTTCAGCTTCCGATAATCGATGCAAAGTCTCCAACTTCCATCCTTTTTTTCCAACTAGGGCAACGTTGGCTGCCCACGGAGATTCACATTCTTCGATGATGTCGTCTCGGAGAAGCTTCTCGAGCTCCTTCAGCAGGGCTTCCTTCCTGTTCGGCGATAACCTGTATGGCGGAGATGCGATCGGCTCCTGATCGGCACTCACCTTAATGTGATGTGTGGCAAAGTCGGTAGCAGGCCCCTTAAGCGCAAATCGGGCGGACCTCCGATCTATGAACTCGTTCAGAATGTTTCGCTGCTCATAAGTGAGCTTTGTACCTTCATCTTCGCGCAAAGACAGACTTACAGACTCGGCACCCATCATCTTAGCAGCGGAGCATGACGCATCCACGGGATACTCGCATACAAAATCATATGGTCGCTCGGGTTCGTCGGCAAATGTCCACCTACCGCGAGCGACATCTACTACCATGCCAGCGCGGGATAAGAACTCGACACCAAGGAGTGTTCTTGTCTCATCGCCTGGCAACACCAAAAAATCGGCAAATACTTCTCGCCCCTCTAAAGTTACAGGTACCTTGGCTTCTAACAACTTCCTCTCGACCCGAGAGCCATCAGCCAGTCGTATACGGCATTCTATCTCGCGAAATTCTACGCCTGACTCGACAAGAATTCGATGTAACTTTGGACTAGCGATGCAATGCGTGGCGCCGGTATCGACTATTGCTACACCGCAACGACCCATAACGTTGATGTTCACCAACGGATGCGAAGCACTTTTGTATGCGACTGCACTACATGCATGCGCTATAGAAGTTTCGATCTCGTTTACGCTTTTCACTTCGACGTCGCGAGAATTCGCGTTCACGACATCGTCGGACCCATTCGCAAATATGGCCGTGTCCCTATACCTATTGCTAAACTCATTCATAAATTCGGCGGCAACCCTATTTTCGGAAGCGAAATTTACAAGTTCAGCGGTGGACTCAATCTCGGCGCTGATATTCGTAAGTTCGGCGGCAGACCTATTCACGCTATTTGCAACATTCATGATTTCGGCGGCGGACCTATTTTCGGCGGTCATATTCGTAAGTTCGGCGGCGGACCTATTAATGATATTAATTGGCGATGTCCCTACCCTTAACTTTTCGAATACTCGGCTTCACGCTATCGATAAACGCTATATTGAAATTGGTTATTTTCGTAACAGTTGGATTGCAAACGTCGCACTTGGACCTAATAACACCTACCTTGCCACAGCCGTAACAACGAACAACGTAACTACTAGGATGATTATTGTTGACCTGACTATTCGTTGTTGTTGTTGTTGTTGGATTCGCGGATTGTGCAGTGGCGTTTTCGCGATTGCGGCACTCGTCGACATTGTGACCGGCAAAAACTACATCGGGGTCTCTTAGTATGGGGTGCGTTTGGAATCGGGGTACAAACGGGTACAGGAATAATATTTTAGCGAGTAATAGTCGCGGCCTGGGTTGGTTTCATATCGGATCGAGATCGAGAAAGGAAAGATTTGCACTTGCCTGTGGTTTTACCTCACCGCTGCTAGCCTCCTTTATGCAATCCTCCGCCATCCTCATCCGCTCAATCATGTGGTCCATGTCGATAATGGACTCGCGAGGTACACGCTTACGAATTCGGCGGTCGAGGAGTCCGTACGTCATGTCCACTTGGACCTCCTCGGCCAACCGGTATGGAAGACGAGCCAGAAGGGCTCGCTTTTCACTGAGGAACTTTTCACTAGGCTCGGAGCCTTGCTCGCGAGAGAACACTTCGCGGAACACTGAGTATGCTGTCCGCGGGGCGCCGTACATGGATCGCAGCCGCAGCTTAGCGTCTGCCCACGTCGTCACGGCGCTGCGCACGCCGCGCCACCACACGGCGGTGTCGTCCGTCAGCAACATGGGGAGGCCGCGCAGCGCGTGGGCGTCCAACACGCCGGCGCACTCCTTGTACACCTCCACGGCGTCGAGGAATGCTTCCAGCGCCTCCGCATCACGCGACGTACCATCGAAACGCGCGGAACATCGTGTGAAGTTGGCCGTCGATGATGATGCATTGCTGCATCCCGGCGGCGGTGGGGCAGTACCCATCGTGGGTGCCGCTAGCACCCCCGGAGAGGCTGCTCCGGAGTTGTAGTCTCCACGGGGCGCCGTCAGTAGAGCCCTGATCAAGGCCTTGTTGGCCTCCGCCTGCACCCTGGCGATCGTCTCCATGAGCGTTGACAGAAACTGTTCGTTTGGGAGCTGAGATCCGTGCGGCGGCGTCGGCTCCGTGCCGTGTGCAGCCGCCGCATGGACTTTTCCCTTGTTAGCGTTACATCACTTTCTTCAGCTTGTTCGGTAACTTCGTCGCGTTGGTGCCGGAGCGCTTCCCCTCTCGTTGTCGGCATGTCGCGTCGATATCAACAGCGAACGACAACGGTGGAGCGTCCTTGCTCGTCAACGGTGGGTAGGTACGAAGTAGGTAGGTAGTGTGATCGTGTGTCCTCGATCCACGATGATTACGAGCTCGTGGTTCGGCCACTTAGTTGGAGCGCCAGTTTAATGGGATAGTCTTTATGAAATGACACGAAGCGTTAAAGTAAAGAAACTGTATAATAATAAACAAAATAAACAAACACACAATACAGACACACAGATAGTTAGGTATATACAACAACAAGTGATGAAAACGTAACATTGACTGACAGAGTTCGATTGGATAGCGGGTCGCGGAGGATTCAATCGATCTCACGCGCGCACGCAACAGCTTTGCCCGTGCCGTGCCCGCTCGCAACCAACTGTCGAGGGCAGTCATGGCCCGCGGTGGGTGATGCCATCGGCGCACACACCTTCGCGTGTTACACCCACACAGGCAAGTATCCGCTGTATGAAACCAACCCACGCTATCTCTGATTGGTCGACGCACGCGACGACGCCAAGCTTGATGATGATAAAGCGCATCTACACCACCGTTCTCAAATACCGCGTTCTAAGTAGTGTAACGTTGCGTCTAGCGCCGTTATCTATAGTTAAAATATGCATACGGAACCACAAAAATAATATTTAAAAAACAAAGGATCTTCTGCGCGACCATAGAAGCGGTGCGGAACGACATCTCAAACCGGCCTCGGTGTACCACGTGACACCACCAGTTGATTGCCAATGCACTGAGAGATCGCTCACTACCGCCTTCGCGTGTGCACGTATATAAAATTATTTAAAGTACCTACCTACGACCTACCAAATTTGCTCAGGATCCCTCTAGGGTGAGTTTTTAATAAATCTAACCCTTTCACTATCACCTGCCGTAGCGCTTTAGCCATTGTAGATTAATATACCATTGTAAGGCTGTCTGAACGAGTCATGCTAAACTGCCGGTAGCTTCACCCTCACCGAATCGTTGGACCTTGCACCCACGCTACTGAGGATCAGCTGTCCTTCCGGTGTCTCGCAGGCCTCCTAAAGAGCAGGCATTAAGTCTCTCCTTGTTCCAGGATTCCAGTACGGGAGTTTGAGGGATACAACTAATTGGTTGCCCTACTTACCTACCTACCTACCTACCTGCCTGCCAATCTCGTAGTCGCTACCGACACGACTGCTGGACTTTACTACAAATGTTTCCTCATCCCTGAGAGCTGGAGCGCCTACCCACGACCGGAAGCAGCCTACTGGGGACTCGCGTGCTCAGGCCAGTGATTTGGTGTAAATAACTGTTGAGTGCGCAATTTGTGCGACTGTGTAATTTTATAAGGACATTAAAAGTGAGGCTGCTAAACCCTCTTTTAATACCCACTATACCTCCTACCTATCTGTGACCCTAACGTCACAGTAGGTACATATACGAGTACATATAGCTAGCGTTACACTTATTATTAAAAGTTACAACAGCGTATTATTATACGAGAGTAGGCAGTAGGTACTAACTATCCATGTAGTGCACTAATTTCACAACTCACATAGTAGATATTGTTCCATATTTAACATCTCATAAAACGTTTTAAAACTTAGGTACTAGTGTTACATTTGGTTTTTGTATAAGTATATACTTATTTAGTTTTAGAGTTTTAATTAAAGTCGAGTTGATTTGTAGACGCTGTGGCGTCCTGTGAGTGGAAAAACCAACAGTTTTAAGACTGCCACCTAACCCTGCCTAACCCTGTGTTTGTTCTTTGTTTTGTCGGTTCGGTATCCTATTTTGATAAAAAAAAAATACTGCCGTTAAAAATATTTAAAATATTAGCCGTTAATGCTTCGACACATGGCGCCATCTATCGATCATTATATGCACTAGTCGGACATGGGACCCTCATTTTTTGTTGTTATTGTACGACTGGGAAGCGCTTGGCCTTCATCTCACTTGGTTACTAGTTAAGATAAGGCCAAAGGTGGAGGCGTTCTTCAACAGTCTGAGGAACTGGCGATCTTACCTCTAAATTCCGGAACACAACAATTTTAGAATTGTTGTTATGGCGACATAACTAGGTATGATGGTGGTAGCTAGCCAGGCGGACTTAAACAAAGTCCTACCCAACCAAATCAAGCACAATATTGCTCCCCTGGGGATCGAACCCGGGACCTCTGGATCTGAAATTGGTGGGTAGAACCATCAGACCACAGAGGCGGTTGTAGATGCTGTAGAGTGTATTCTACAGTGGTACTGTAGAATAAATAGGAACCTGTGTAGTAATGTTCTTATAAATCCTACGAGCGAGTATTTAGAAGCGCCTCGTGGAATATTTATGAACTAAATTGTATCTGGTAGCCGACCGGTATTGCACGACCAATAATGTACAGGCAGTAATTCGAATCTACAATATTTTAATACAATTATATACACTTTATATTTCGAATTAATGGATCGTGCATTATCAACACGTGTTGATAATGTACGGCCAATAAATACGGAACTCACTTGCCTACCTAACCTAATTAATAATTATTTATGGAACTCACTTGCCTACCTAACCTAATTAATTATTATTTATTTATTACGCTTGATGTGTTTTTATCAGGATTCTCGTAAGACCCGCTGACCCCCGTAGCGAACAAATGACAAAACCGGCACGGCCAACCCCGACTCCACCTAGTCTTATGCGTTACATTGGGGTGTGTATATTAAAAAGGCGGAGCCAGAAGCTCGCAAAAGAGGTCCTGAGAGGAGCAAGCCCGCGAAACCTAGCATAGCGCAGGCTAAGTGGGTGAATTCAAATTCAAATTCAAAGTCATTTATTCCTTTTTGATACAATAATGTACACTGGGAAAAGTCAAAATATAAATATAAATTAATGGTTTACTTAGAGACAATTACTTAAAGATAATTAAAAATATTAAAAAACATAGAGCTTAGAATAAATAGTTCAGTGTAATATACAATATAAATTAAGTCTCCGAACAAATGGTACTCCAGTCATCAGCAATAGCATCGTCCATTTTATATTACGATTTGTCCAATAACATTTATCTAATTCTATAACAAAATTAATTCATGTCTAGATTACGTATGTCAAAAGGCAATTTATTAAATAACGTAACATTAGTACACACAAATCTTTTACCAACCTTAGTAAGCCTATGTACTGGTATAACGATGTCATTTTTATTCCGCGTATTATAACTATGTACATCACTCTGTAGCCTTACTCTATAAAAAGTAGTTTTTGCATAAATTAAATTTTGGAACACAGATTCACAAGCTACCATCATGATATTGAGTTCTTTGAACCTTAACTAACAAGATTCCATTTTTGAGATTTGGAGTCTATAAATCTTATAGCTCGCTTCTGCAATATAAATACTCTTTCAATTTACGACGCATTCTCCCAAGCTAAGATACCATACGTCATATTGGAGTGAAAGTAAGGATGGTAGACTGCCTTTGCAGAATGTATGTCACTCAATTGTCTTATGTTTTTTATTGCATAAGCGGCAGGTTTAAGTTTGTTTACTAGAGACTCAATGTGTTTATTCCAAACGAGTTTACTGTCAATTATTACTCCAAGAAATTTAACATTGTTGATTGAACATTGATGAACATTGTTCATTAATGGTAGGTCTCGTAATAGTATTTCTGACCATCTCCGTCTCTATAGTATTTCACAAAAAGAATCGGACTATGTTAGTTTTTTCAACATTTAATAGGAGGTTGTTTGCTTTGCACCATTCACCTAAACTTAATAACAACTTTACTAATCTTATGCTTACATTTACTTTGTTCTTATCACTCATAATTACTGTGGTGTCAGCGGCAAATAATACTATATCGGATTCTTTCTAGTGCGAGGTTTCCACACTAATGACGAGGTCATTTATGTAAATTATAAAAAGCAAGGGCCCTAGTATAGATCCTTGTGGAACTCCAATTTGCATATTACAAGGATCTGACCTAGATTCATTGCAAACGGTTATTTGTTTTCTATTTCTAAGGTAGGATGATATTATTGCTAGTTCATTACTGTGCACTCCATAGTGTTTTAGTTTTGAATATTTCGTGATTTACGCAATCGAAGGCCTTATAAAAATCACAGAATAGACCTTAAGTGCTTTTAGAACTATCTAAATCCCACGGTATTCTTTCAATTAGTGTTGTAACTGCTTGAGTTGTGTTTTTTCTTCTTTGGAAACCAAATTGTCTGTCGCTTATGATTTTGTTATCTTCAATTAATTTATACAGCTCATTAGCAATATATTTTTCATACATTTTGCTAAATACGGGTAGAATAGAAATAGGCCGATAATTGTTTAGATCAGAGTGACTACCTTTATTGTTATACCAATGGTATAACTTTGGCTATCTTGAGTAAGTCAGGGAAGTTTCCACTATGGATGCAATTATTGGTGACCTCTGACAAAGGTATAGCAATTTCAAATTTAACTTTTTTTAGAAGTGAGGTTGATACTTCCCATTAGTCACAGGAGTTTTTACTTTTTAGGTTTTAAATAATGTCAATAATACATTTAGGTGTTATGTCAGGCAGTTTAAAAGAGTTTGCACTACGCGAATAGCACTTCTCTGGGAACGACATCGCTGATGTATTAGATTTTATATGTTTTGTCATGTTAAACGCAACCTGAGAAAAATATTCATTCAAATAACTGGCAATTTTAATCGGTGCTTTAATAAGCTCATTATTATAACCTTTGATTTATTTATGTTATTATTATTTGATACTTTAGCAGCTTTGACTGGTTACTTTTTTATTATATTCCAAGTATCCTTGGCTACATTAATAGAAGTACAAATTTTATTTCCAATATGAAGTTTCTTTGCAAGTAGTGGCGCATTTTTTTAAATTTTGCTATATTTTTTAATGTATATTCTAAGCTTTACGTCATTAGTTAATGTTAAGAGATAGTATAGGTTTATCATACTTTTCTGTGATATTTTCAAACCCTTTGTTGCCCAGTCATTAAGTCTTTTTTTTATTTTATTTGAGTTGTTTTGATAGGCATAACTCCATCCAAAATCCGAATAAACATCGTACGTAAGATGTACTCTGAATAGTTCGACAGCATTACTGGTAATCACCCTTTTCTTATTGTAAAAACTTACAAGCGGTGTAACAGTAATGTTGATTTCTACTTTTTGAGCGAAATTATCTGACTCTACTCCCTTTGATATTGTAGCATTCTGAACCTCTAGATTTGTAAATATGTTATCAATACACGTCTGGCTAGTTTTTGAGAGTCTAGTAATACCAAATATTGTTCGTTTAATGAAATAGTTTTCTAGTAATCCATTAAAATGTCGCGATATTTAGCATCAGTTTTATCATCGGGTTGAAGATTCACGCTTACATCACCACAGATTATAATGTTTTTGAAATTTCTAGATTTTGTTAGCATATCTAGGCATTGTTCTAGTTTGTCGATGAATTCGTTAAATTCTAGCTTATTGCAGCACGGTGATCTATACACTGTAAGAACTATCACATGCTTCATTTCAATGCAGCTTACTTCAAAAACTTTGTCTTCACATAATTTAGTAATGTCACTTCTAGATTTGATTCCATTACACAAAATATTTCGAACCAGAATGGCAGTACCACCACGAATGCATGTTTTTCTACAGTTCGCACTTACATTTGGTGGTTACTAAAAGTAATCACATTTAATTCTTCCTCCTTCAAATATGTCTCTGTTAAACACATAATGTCTATCCCTTCTTCTTCTAAAAGTAATCTCTTCTCTTTAATGCTATTCGTGTTTCGATGTCCTATCGAAATTATTTTTTTATTATTATTAGTTAAATTTGTCTTATGTTTATTGAGTTTAACGTCACAGTTTCTTGCAATTAGTAGTGGAGTTACGTCTGTGTTATCTGTAAAAAATATTGTGTTTGAAGTCCGAATAGATTGGACGTAGACAGCTTTGCAATCGCATCATTTTTTATAAAAATCATTATAAGAGTCCTAAAATCCTTTGATGTCAATCTATTTTTCTACATTGCTGTAATTTATTATGTCTAAATATGGTTCGTATGTGGAGATGTTATGTAACAACAAATTACATTTGTAAATTTGTTTATTGTAGCTGATGCCATTCACATAACAACTGTTTATGTATGATAAATTTGGACGTATTTCCCTAACATATTTCTTGGCGTGTATTTCTTGTACTTTTTTCGTTATTAGATAATACAGCACTAATACTGTTTCCTTTCTTCTCTGCCATAATTTCTTACTGATTTTGTCAAAAAATCGAGTGTAGCTCCTGAGTAGGTATGGCAGCAGCATGTGTCGCTGATTTAAAGATGTGAAAAATTTGTTCCAAGTCCTCGTATGCTTCGTCTCTCATGCTTATAATATTAGTTTGTTTTAAGCTATGTTTCTCCTCCATTGTTTCGTCCTCTCTACTGACAGGTTCATCGCATTCATTTAAGATCATATCCACCTCCCTCAAGGTTTGTGACAGGGCTCTATTTTATGTTTCAGTTGAAATGTGTTTAATACTGAGTTCATCGTATGATACTCTTAGCTGATGGCAGGTCGATTCTAGTTTTTCTAATTCTTCTTGTAGTTTTCCTACATTATTCTCTAACTCCTCAGAATTTAATTTAGATTTCTCGAGTAAATCTTCATAGTCTTTTCGCATCTTCTTCGCTTTTATGTCATCAGGTCTGACATTTTTTTCTTATCACTGCCTCTTTTATTTTTAAAGTTATTAGTTTCGCACTTTTGTTACGCAAATTAAAACGTATTTGTGCTATTTCTGTTTCAGCGATCTTGTGCTGTTGCTCGTTTGTCTGTTTGTGTGAATCATAATTTTCTTCAATATTCTTTTCTATTAGTTCTATTTTTGAATCTTTTTCTTTCAGTCATAATCAGTAGATGTTAATTTATCAGTTTCATTTACATGTTCTTCCTTTATCTCTTCTTTCGTGAAGTGATTCTCAGGGGCGAGGAGCGAGTTTTCTGGTGGGAGCTCGTCCCAGAAAACATGCTTGCTTGCATGGTGCTTGTATTGGCAACTCTTCACTGCAAATGTATTGTATGAACTCGCGGAACTCGTACAGTACGAACGAGAAAGGATTTTCTACTTCGTATTGAGCGACCAATGAAGGCTCAAGGATTTTAATGACTCTCGGCCAATGAGAAGCAAGTGGCTTACAATTGTTGGCCGTACATTATCAGCACGTGTTGATTATGCATGACCCAATAATACACAACCAATAATTGGAAGCCACGGTTTCGAAATATCGGTTGTGTAAAATTGTATTGAAATAAAGTGGATTCGAATTATTGGCTGTACATTATTGATCAATTATAATTAAAACACCATAGTGTCAGTATTACCACCATAAGGTATTTTCCCCTAGATTTAAAGGATTTATTAACTTTTAGTGGATTTTTAGGGTATCAAATAATTTAGAGGAATAATAAGAAAAATATGTTTTTCAGTTCGCAAAATGTGGTGCGTGACTGCGTGTACTTTACTCTATGATCTAAACCATAGAATAGAGTAGGTATGTAATTCTTAGTAAGTTGGCATGCAAATGCAAGTGACTGAAGTGGCTTTCTATCTCTGCCTATCTATCTCTATGAAAAAATAATATGTGGAAGAGACATGTCAAATACAATATAAAAAAAAACACTAAAGAGTTTGAGAATTTAGAAGCCGAAACATTGGATGCATTTCAAGAATTTAGAATATTATAGTATAAAGTATGTAGTATACAGGGAAAAAATTGGAAAGTATCTAGTTAAGGAAAATTTCATGGGAAAATCAAAATCAGGTGGTAGCAACATTGCTAGTGTTTTGTTTTGTTTTGTGAATTGGGCGAATAAAAGTCGTGCAACGAATTAAAAGTTAAATTCTAGAATGAACCATGAAAACAAGCGGCCCACAATTCGAAATGCTGATCACATTTATGGAGCAATAAGTAACTTACATGTATTTTGATAAGATAAACTTCTGTTTTAAAAAGTCGTATTGATCAAAGCATACCCACCATTATTCTAGGCATGGAGATCTCTACAAACCCACTGGCCATGCCAGAGTCCGAATTGAGGCAATCAACCGCTGGGAAGAGCTGGAGCTGAAAAATATTTGAAACTATGACGCCAGCGATGATACAAATGAAACTGACAAATGGAAAAAGGTTACCTTATTTTACTACCCATAACAAATATTTGATTTGCATGTTGCACCTTCTTTGTTGTGTGTGCAGACACTAAATCATGTTTGTTGTCGTACCATTTATTTTCTTACTACCAGAAAAATAAGACTATCAATGGTTTTATACCAACCAAGCCTCCCTCCCTCAACAACAAACTTACGGACTTGTCATACAATAAAAATGTACTAAGCCTTGTTTACTTATGTGCTTACTTTTATTTCTTGTCGGCTCAGGCGACTTAAAAAATAACATGGCAGCCAATGCTACTGGTGGAGGGCTATGTAAAATGACAGATCTGGAAACCAGGGTCCTGGACATCGTAGGGCAGCAACAGGCTTAGTGGGTGTTTCTGAAGGTGGATTTGAAGATCTCTACTGTGATGTCTCCTACTGTCAACCCATGGGTCATACATTCCCTACATCATTCCCATCATGTTGATGTTATCGACTAATATGACTTTAAGAACTACCTACCTGTACCACCTATACACAACATAGAACTGTGTTTTGCCTCAAATAAATGAAATAAAATACTGTCAGGACTTGATTGAAGAATAGAAGTGTGCCTTGTAGCATTTATGAAGCAGGTAGATATTAAAATGTTTACCTTATTTACTTCAGCATTTCTCCTTGATATCTTTGAATTCATAACCTTATATTTAGTGTTTATTTACCCAGGAATTACTTTTGGATGCTCCACCAGCAGCATTGTATGAAACTCTAATGCCAAATAAAATAGAAATTTGTAAGCACTAGTCTCTTCAAGTTTTAAAATAACTTGGTTGACAATGTGAGTAAATACAGTCATTTATTTTCAGCTATAGAAGAGTGGAGTGGGATCCTACCCCAGATCTGTCCCACATTCTGTACCTGCTTCACCAGCACCAACTCAGCCAATACCGTCGAATTCAGGCCAAGTAAATCCCATTTGGCGCCATGTCGTTTCGGCGCGTCAACTCCACTCGGCTCCTCGCATTTCGCCATATCGACGACTGTCCATATATGGCCATGCCACATATGGACAGGGTAGCCCATGAGTTCCAGCAGTTGGATGCTGAGTGGAGGAAATTCCTTATGGAGAAGAAAAAGAGGGAGGCTGAGAGATTGCGAGAGGTATAGAATTGCGCTTGCAGGAGCAGTGGCAAGATATAGTTAAAAAAGCAATTGTTATTTTGGAAAAGAAGCAAGTAATAATTTCTTGCCCCTGCTCCAGCAAGAGCAATTCTACCTTTCAATTGCAATCTCTCAGCCAGTGTTGTTGCAATAGTACTGCTCTATCTTGAAGAATAGTCAATAGTATCTTACTATCAACTATTTTTCAAGGTAAACTATCGCTATTGCAAAAAAGCTGCTCTCAGCCACACTTTTTTCGTTTTCCAAAAGGCCCTGTGTACACAAAGGCACTATAACAAGCTGTAATTCACTTTCGTTACTGCTTCAGCTCCAATAGAAAGGAATATAGTAGATTTCTAAGCTGCTAAAGTGCTCTTGAGTTCTCCGCTCTTCAATCGATCTAAATTGGCCATAAATAAAATTATAATGGGTCTACTAAGGTAGCCAAGAGTCATTACTGTCGCCGCCTGTATTGTTAAATTAAAGTACTAGTGTGCTAGTTGGGTCATGTAACTAATGCTACAGTATAAAAATGTAGTATTTTGTCTATACATTAATCCACTTTTACGATCATCACGCATATATGCAATATAAGTGTTGCATCTGGTAGGTTCCCTAAATTCTTTAAATCAGCAGTAATCACACCAGTTCACAAGGGGGGGAAGGAAGACAGTGTCGACAACTACCGCCCCATATCGGTTTTAACATCACTTTCAAAAATTCTAGATAAACTTATTAACAGAAGGCTACTTCCTATTTACAAAAATATAATATTTTATCACCCAATCGATACGGTTTCCGACCCTCGAGATCAACCGAAACAGCAGTAACTGAACTAATAGATCTTATTGTTTCTGAAATCGATAGAAAGAAGAAAGTTATCGGAATATTTTTAGATCTCGCTAAGGCATTTGACACTGTTTCCTTGCCTGTCCTTGAGATTGAAATGATAGGAATTCGAGACACATCACTGTGTTTGATGTCAGACTACTTACTAACAGGACCCAGAAAACTAAAATAGGTGACGTAATTAGTAGAGAAGAGCAAATGACCTACGGGGTCCCACAAGGTAGTGTACCCTCTTCTTAGTATATTTAAATGATCTGTGTAATTTGAAATTAAGGAATGGTAATATATTCTCTTACGCAGATGACACAGCCATCGTTTTTGAAGGCAATACTTGAGAGGAGGCTAGGGCTCATGCAGAAACTGGACTTACTGTAGTAACTAAATGGTTACAATCGATTCTGCTGTCTCTCAATATAAACAAAACAAAGTTCATGACTTTCACTGACACTCGCAGTAAGAAGCCCGAGCTAACAATAAAGGCCCATATAAACTGTCGACCTGAGAGCTGAAACTGTGAAGCATTGGAACGGGTGAATAACATCAAATATTTAGGCCTAATTATTGACGACACAAGAAATCGAAACATTTTTAAATAACGCTCCAAATAAACAATACTTGGCAACAAAGGTAACCTATTTATCTACTCTACAATACCTACATACCTAAAATAGGTACCTAGGTTATTACGATTATTAACACACTTATTTTTTTGTTCAACAGGTTGCTTTAATTTATGGAATCAGCGGTGCATGCAGAGGAATAGAGCTTGCTAATATAACGCTAGAAGACGTAGAAACGGATACAAACCTACTTACAAGCTGTGAGTCTGCCGAACACGAAAACAAACAAAGAGCGTAAATTTGTCATCAGTGGAGAATACCTTAATATAGTTAAAGCCCATCAGGAGTTACGTGCCACTAATGTTTCAACGAGAAGATTTTTTCTAAATTATCAAAATAGTAAATGCATAAGGCAAGTCATAGGCAGAAATAAATTTGGTAACATGCCTAAAGAAATTGCCACTTATTTAAATTTACCAAATCCGGAACTCTACACGGGCCATTGTTTCCGCAGAACATCCGCGACTCTGTTGGCGGACTCTGGTGCGAATATAACGACATTAAAACGGCACAGTGGATGAAGGTCCGATCAAGTGGCTGAAGGTTATATAGAGGACTCTATACAAAACAAGTATCACGTCACGCAGTGGATTACGGAAGGAATCAATATTCTACCAAACATTACAGAACCCCATGCATCTACATCGCGGGATTTTTTTGCCTTGTATCCAGTGGACAATTTCTTCAGTAAAGCCATCAAATTTACATATTTTTTAATATCGACGTCGTGTCTCGCTTGTAAGGTCATTCTTAACATTGAATATGTGCTTCAAAGAGTCGACGATTTGAATTTTTCGATAATTCATCAAAATAAGTGAGAAAAACCCCATCCACACGTTTCTCATCTCCATTTTATAAAATTTTCTAAGTAACTCTTTAAATATATTCAACGTGATTTTGTCGGCAACAAATTCATAAGTATTTCTTTGCCCTTTTCTTCCATTTGCATATTAGCATCTTCACTACCACTTGATGACATTTTTCACGTTCACAATTTGGAAGTAAAAGTCGGGAAGTTATACGTAAAAGTTTGTGATTTGGAATGAAGAAAATTCTAGAGATTTAGCGCCAATTCCATCTTTTTTTTTAATCTCTATCTAACCCGCAACGAAACAGTTCGCATTCTACCGTGAAGGGAAGAATCAACCTTCATAAAACATCACCAAGAAGGTTCTATTTTCAAAAAAAAAGATTGACGGCGCACCAATAAGTCTTTTTAGAGTTTTTATGTAAGAGACCGAATGCTTTGTATGGGCTGATGATTTTAGACAAAAATTAAAAAGAAAAATACTTTTTAGCCCTAGGTATTAAACTCGAGTTTTAGGCCCGCTAAGCTACACTATTATGATACACTTTTTGAGCAAGAGAAGTGAAAATATTATAATATATGAATAAATTGATCATAATACATAAGTGATATTATGAGCTTACATTATATAAATTAGCTAGTTACATCAAAATGTCAATGCAGTTACTAATGGTGCTTATAATCTTGTAATTATGGTTTAAAATAAAACATAAAAATATTAGTACCCTTGGAAGGCACGCAGCATCTACGACACCAGTGTTTACAACTTAATGTAGGTGCTGCAACCCTTACACAATCTCTTGTTACACAAGCCATTTCATATAATAGATATCAAGTTAATCCTCTGAAAATATTATGCGTAACAAAGTTAATGTAATGTGTGCTCGGATTTGAACAGCTGGTTCTCTGAATATTTATGGTTCAGACGAGATTGCATCTGCATGAAAATAATTAAGTTAATTTAGGTATATGGACATGCTTAGAATAAATGCATTTTTTAATAATAAATTATTTAAGAAACCTTCGTAACTGCCTGGGTCTGGAACAGAAAAGTCAAGAGCAATGTTGTACAACACACAGCAGGCTTTAATTACACAAAGAACGCCAATTCGCTTCTTAAGCCTGCCGAAGACATTTTCAATGACTACTCTGGAAACAACATGTTTATTATTATAGCGTGCTTCTGGGTAGCCATCGGCCGTTCTAAGATGGGAGTCATCATCCATGGGCGTTGAGGGTATCCAGAGTCTCCTGAAATCATAAGTGATAGTGCAGACATCAACGTAACCACTAACCAGCAGTAACATTGAACATTCCAAATTTACTTAACATCCAATATATTTCATCAGATTCATGGAGGGACTGCATGTATGGGTTTACTTGGATATTTTGCAAAAATAAATACCATGACCCATGGTTAGCTCCTCCAAATTTAGGTTAACATTTGTTATCCTGCATTCACTGTCACATCATATACCTGTCACAAACATAGATCAATTATATAAGAATACCTAATACAACCTTACAACAACAATAAAACTTATTTGAAATATTGTGAATTTAATTATATAGGTACTTATTTGTAATATTGTGAATTTCATTTCTTGGTGTAAATAAATATTAAAAATAAATTAATGTATAGATGTTCTATTCTTACCATTTGTACATTAATAGCATGTTGATTGCAACAGATGTACAAATGCTCCTCTTCCTTTGGTGGTCCAAATATACGGATGTGACTCCCATCACTAAACCTAATAACACCTGGCATTCCATATTTTATGTAAAACCTGCAAGATTTGTTTTGTATTTTGTAGGTGTATACTATTATATAAACTCAGGATATTTAGTAAAAAATATGAGAATATCTAATTAAAATACCTACCTACCTATTTGTGATTTACTGACTGTCTTTCAGCAGCTGTTTGTGGAAAGCGATCAGAAAGAAGAAAAAGTAATTGACCACATATAATACACAGATTATAATTATGATTATACACAGTCAGGTCATAAGTATTGTCACACAGTAAAAACTTTTCTTTTAGAATGCTGGCCACAAAAAAGTTTATTGAATTCAAATTTCGAATTGTTCATGAAAATAAAAATGTATACTATTTAGAATTTTACTCATTTTTAAATATGGAGTGGACGCTTAAAGAAGACCGTGTTGCAGTTATTGCGTTGCATCGTTGCGGTTACGCGCCAATTCAAATTTTTGACATACTGAAAAATTTTAATATAACCAAAAGATACGTTTATCGTACCATCAAACGATACAATGAAGACTAGTGTAGATGACAGGTCTAGAAGTGGTCGCCCTCGGTCTGTTAGGACTCCAGCAGTGATAAAAGCTGTGAAGGCGCGAATTCAAAGAAATCCCAAACGTAAGCAGAAACTGTTGGCCCTTCAGATGGGGTTAAGCAGAACCACGGTGAAAAGGGTGTTAAATGAAGACTTAGGGCTTCGGGCATATCGAAGAAAAACAGGACATCGTTTAAATGCTCGTCTAATGGACCTGAGACTGAAAAGATGCCGCGCTTTGTTGAAGCGGTACGCGGGAAAAAAAAATTACCGTAGAAGAGAGCAGCTACAACAAACAAAATGATAAGGAATACGGTTGCTCGCTTCTTCACTACTGTGTGCGTACACACACAGTAGTGAAGAAGCGAGCAACCGTATTCCGCGTGTCCAACGAGGTCATTTTCCATCCTCGCTCATGGTATGGTTGGGAGTTTCTTATTGGGGCTTAGACATAGGTACATTTTTGTGAGAAAGGTGTAAAAACGAATGCAGTTGTGTATCAAAATACAGTCCTGACGAACCTCGTGGAACCTGTTTCTCATACCATGTTCAATAACAGGCACTGGGTATTCCAACAAGATTCGGCGCCAGCTCATAGAGCGAAAAGCACACAAGACTGGCTGGCGGCGCGTGAAATCGACTTCATCCGGCACGAAGACTGGCCCTCCTCCAGTCCAGGTTTGAGTCCGTTAGATTACAAGATATGGCAACACTTGGACAAAAAGGCGTGCTCAGAGCCTCATCCCAATTTGGAGTCACTCATGACATCCTTGATTAAGGCAGCCGCCGATATTGACATGGACCTCGTTCGTGCTGCGATAGACGACTGGCCGCGTAGATTGAAGGCCTGTATTCAAAATCACGGATGTCATTTTGAATAAACTTTATTGTCATAAGAATCTATGTTTCGTTAAGTTCATTTTGGTATATAAATCGTTACATAATGAATAAACTTGTTTCAATTATTTTATATTAAACTTGTGACAGAATTTATGACCTGACTGTGTATAATGATAGGCGAGCAGCACGGGCTATTCCAGTGTTAGTTTTACAATCTGGTCACTACACTTGGTTATTCCTTGTAGGAAATAGTTTATTGGTTTGTACTTAACCAATTGTCCAGTTTGTTTTTAAAGTTGATTATAGAGGAGGCAGTAACAACTTCTTCAGGTAGGTAAATGGATCCAGTTTCGTACTTCTCTATTGCAAAGGAAATAGTATGCAGCATTCTTGTTCTTCGAGTGGTCACTGTTTAATCTCCTGCTATGACCTCGGGGTGATCTATGAGTCTCTTTCAGTGAGTTTATGGAATAGATGTTGGGCAGATTATACCTAGATAAGGAAAAGTATCTTGAAAGTCTCAATGAGGTCCCCACGAAGGGGCACTATGTCTATCTTCAAGGGTAGTTAGACATAGTACGTTAAGCCTTTCAGGGTATGTTTTTTGACGAAGGCATTGAGGGATCTTTGTAGCTTTCCTTAGTACACTTTCAAGTAGGTACCTAGGTATAATGTCCTGAAAGTATACTCCATAACTGGAAAACATATTTTTAAGCAGGGGTCTTATGTACTTAGGTCTTGAAGATTTTTAGGAAGACCTCCATTGTCATAAATTGGATTTTTTTATAACATAAGCGAAGGCATTGGCTTTTTTGACTATGTGCTCTTCCCATTTTAGGTTAGAAGTGATTACGTAAAATAAATAATCCCAATCCGATAGACAAGCTTCACAACTCAGTTGGTAGTTGTTAGTTGGCCTTCTTCCTTCTGCGCTGTGGGTTGTGGTTTCGATTCCCACCCAAGACAAACACTTGTGTGATGAATATTGATGTTTGTTCTGTGTTTGGGTGTTGTATTGTATGAAAAGTACAATTACAAAAAAAAAATAAGTACATTAGTATTATATCAGTAATCTAGTTCCCAAGCTTTACTTAGATTAAGAAAAGATGGCGCTATGTGAAATGAATGTCCTGTAATATGACGTGTCACTGGCTAGTATTCCACTACATAAGCGGAGATGGGCTTCCAACCTGTGGTACGGTTAAGGAATGGAACTCCTTGCCCTGTTCTGTTTTTTGGCAGCAATACATAAATATATATTGTGTGACTTTGGAGGCTGGTAGGTAATATAAAACACCAGAATGTCAATCACAATTTTATTATAGTTCATGTTAAGCCCTGGTCACTGGTTTTACGAAGTTGTGTTCGAAAAGGGTGAAGTTAGGTACTCCTCTCGGATGGTCCTGGAATGTGGAGCTGATGGAGATGTTCTTGGTGCCTGCAGGTTCCTTGCTCAGTGGGTACGGATGCGGGTGTAGAGCGCGCCACATACAAATCAAGCATATCTTGCAGGCAGGCCTCAACCGTAACTACGGACCCCTGGAAATGGGACATATAACAGTGTCACAAGAGTCTGCAGAATCCACTCCCTCCGATTGTCTCCATCACCAGAGCAAGCATGATGATGAGGAGATTATGGATATTGGTGTATTTTATATGATACAATCAGAGTGGAGCTTACAAAAAATATTGAAGTAGGTACGTAAGGTAGAAAATCTAGTAAAAAGTAGATATCTACTTTCTACAACGCATATTAAACATAATATGCAATATAGGCTAAAACGGAAGTGAGATGAATGATGGGGAGGTGCTTATGATAGATGGAAGTGCACTTTACCCAGAATCCTCAATAAACTGAGGCTTAATGCGGGAACAAAACAATTAAAAAATAGTTGGTATAGCAACAGAATTAGGTAAGATGGTGGTAGCTAGCCAGGTACTAAAAGGTTCTAGTTGTTTTTTTCTTCAAACAACAAAACATTAAAGGCACAGCAAGTACCAGTCTTCATGGTGTGGGTAGTTTTTTGTTCTATTACACAAAGAGGAAGGGCCCTTATCGCACTTGGTTTCAAGATATCATAAGGTGGGAGCACAAATCACCCGGAATACTCAACTATCTGTGGAACTGGCTATTTTACCACTTAATGCTGGAACACAACAATTAAGAATTGTTATTACAGCTGTCATGAGTGACTTAGGTAAGATGGTGGTAGCTATCCAGGTGGACAAAGTTCAATGAATACTGGTTTGCTGTCACCTGGATTTGAGAATCAACTAAATATTTATTGCTAGGTACTTACTGATCACTGGTATTATTTCATGTGAGTTTTCAATATATGGGCATTGAGGATTGCTAGTTTTCGAGCAATCCTTAGATTGGTTAGCTTGCTATTTTGGTCTTCCAGGTTGGCTCGCTTTGTCTTGCCTAGTTGTTCAATCATTGGAGAAGCTCAGGAACTTATATCAGGTTATTCTCTGCATTTCAGACAGAATTTGTAGACCTGCAATAATTTTTTTTTTCTTTACATAGGTACCTATTTGTGTAATTATCTGTAAAGGTGTTGTACCTAAATTGTTTTTAATAAATTAATACTATTTTTCTTTTAAATAATAGGTATGAGACACTAGGTAGAAGAAGCATTTAACCACCTCTGTGGTCTAGTGGTTTGCCTACTGGTGTCAGATTTGGAGGTCCAGGGCTTGATCCCCAATATTGTGCTTGGTTTGGTTGGTGGAAGGACTTTGTTTAAGTCCCAACTGACTACATCTTAACTAATTCTGTCGCTATAACAATAAATCTAAAGTTTTGAATATTCTAGCTTTCATCAAATGCAATTTATGGAGCCAAAAAACCTAAAATATTTTTGACCTGTGTTTAGAAGACACTTGTTTACGTGTATTTTTGTAGGTACTAGACATCTAAACTGGCCAGTGTGATTCATTTTTGCATACAGATGCTAAACAAAAGTAGGTGTCATGATTTTTTGGTTAAATATGACAACATTCAAATAACCTACATTATTTACCACATAGGAATAAATTGATCACTTCCTTTCCACACAGATACCTACTTTAAGACTTCGTTTACCTAGAATACATACTTAGTTAATGATCTGTGCGTTTACCTCAGGTGGTGTGAGCAGTCCCACATCAAAATTATATTTCCAGGAGTGTCGGGTTCAACGTATTGCTCTTACTTGATACTGATAGGAGTCACAAATCGTCTCTAAATGTATAATGATAAACTTAAATGTTTCCATCATTGACTTTATATCGCAAAGAATCGGGAGTTTTATAACATAGCTGAGCCAATAAAATAAAGGCTTGTGTCTCGTACATTACCAAGTTACATTACCAGCATTTAAAATACCTGAGTACCTTTATTAAGTGATTTGATTTTGAATGAGTTTCCATTCTATGGCTTTATTTGGACAGTAAAATTTTTCAAAGATTTGAATTGAATTTGAATGTGAACATTTGGCTGATTTGCATTTTTGAAAAAGCACCTTAGTACATTACAGTAGTCTGTGCAATGCTGTGTCTTGACTTTTATGATCAATATTGATATTAGCAACTTTTCGCTTCATTGTGCTCCATATCAACTCAATCGCATTAAGATCGCAATGATAAGGCGGCAGTCGCAGGCATTTGTGCCCATTTTCAGCCAATATAGTGTCAACTTCATAGGTAGGAAGTGGTTTATTTCTTTTTACTATTTCCAAAAGCTGAGGTTTGGTCATCTCTGGTTTGGTCATCTCTTCGGAGTATTCAAGGGCATTTTGACCAAGCCATTCTTGAATGTCTTTTTTCAATGTATTGACATTTGGACTTTTATTTATACATATACTATGATAAGGAGTAGTATAAGGTATTATAATAATTGATGGCTCTTTTAAGTTTGGCAATAATTTTTCCAATAGCAACTTTTTGAAATTGACATTATTCATATCGTCATGGTAATCATCACTTTTTGTTTGAGATTTGAAAACTAATAATGCATTTTCTACAAAACCCATTTCACTGCCTGCATGAACTATGATAAATCTCTGTCCCTTGGATGCCAGCATTTGCTAGATGTATGAGATGAATGTATGCATGTTTCATCTAAATAAACCAGAGGCAATGGATTAGCTGCTTTATTATTATTGCTGATTACTTGCAGATATCTTGATCTCCATGCAGATATATCATTCCGTTCCATAAGAACCTTTCTATTACTTTGAGTCTTTTTGTAGCGAAAACCCATTTGGTGAAGTAGTTTTCGAAGAGACTCACGTTGTCCTTGATAATCTATGTCTTCTTTTAGAACTGTATGTAGTTTACCGACTGTAGGCAACTCCTTTCTCACTGCATAAAATTCATGTACTTTTCGTCGTATAACGCCCATATCGAAGTCATCGACAACAACAAAACCAGTACTTAGTTTTCTTGATTTTACAGGCGTTCTTACTTTAGTACCGGTTTCTTCTGCTACCTTTCCTTCTTTGACTATTTTCGAAACCAAACCTGAAAGACAAATTAAAAAACTAAGGAACTAGGTAAACTAGAAGTGACGATGAAAGCTGAGTCAAGGTATTAAATGCATGTTAGTACAGAAGTTATCTGGCGAGCGATGCGAGCGAACATTTCAGAGTCTACTCGAGTCGAGGTATAAGTTTCATGAGCAAAATTTAAGGGATACGACTGGTCACACTCACCTGTAGCGACAGAAACTCGTTTGGTTATTTGATTAAATGGAATAATCGGAGCTTGTTGGCGAGCTTCCTCTTCAAAAAATGCTTTCACCTTCAGAATAATATTCCGGGCATCACTTTTTATAGCTTTCGGCATGATTGAAAGAGCAAAATATTTATTATCAAAAAGTAAATAGAAAACACTCAAACAGAGAGCAACTGACAATTTTCATCATGGCGGCAGTAGTTCCATTTTCAGCCACTTCACAGATAAGTTGGTGGCTCTGTAGCACGCCGGTCTAGAAAACACCTACCTATTGACTCTGTCCTTGATAGAATGAAATGAACGATGAGTATTATATTTTTCAACACACTTGCTCATAAAGTGGCTCTATGGTCAACGCATTTAGGCACAGAATGACACCCATAATCAAACTGTGACTTTTTCATTGCTATAACTCACTACAAAACATCAAATCTAAGAAGTACATTTTGACGTTTGTCATTTCTTATTACGCTAAAACTTTTTTCAAACGTAGACACAAAATATTACAAACAGTAATTCTTATAATGTCGAAAAATTGTTTACTCAGATAAATAATGATATTCATTAAACATTCCTGTACATTAATCTATACTTGAATCTCGTTAAACTAGTTTAAAACATAAACAATCAGTAAAATTGTAAATGAGGTTCACGTTTATACAATGTTATGTCATTATGTTGTTTACAGTAGTGCTGCGATAGTTTAAAATTCTTGAGTTTCCAAATAATCGATATCAATATTGAAATAATTTAATTATTCGAACCGACTTTTTGGCGGAAATTCAGTGAGATAGTTTTGTGTTGTGCGCGAGTGACCAAAATTTAGTTCAGTAGTTCTTCGAATAACTTTCATAATATAGGTACCAAATAAATAAAAAATATCATTATATTCTGTTAATTCGCCCCGAACTGAGATCTCGTGATGTCTGGTTTGTAGCTGAGATTAATTCTCAAATAGAACATAATTAACAAACGATAAAAGTGTGCTTTCAATATACCTTTCTCACTTTACTTAAGCACTTTTTCTCGAACTCTCTTTATTCACCTAAGTGTTCGAGGTTCTCTTGTTGCTATCGTAAATGTAATATCCTTTCTAACATAAAACAAAGGTTGATGTCGTTTGGAAAAGGGAAAATTTGTATTTATTTTTATTGAATATCTCAAAAACTACCCCACTTTTCAAAAATCCCTCGCCACAATCATAATCTATTTATGTTAGCACTATTAAGTTTAAATTTCGTGAAAATCGGATAATCCGTTCGAGAGTTATGCTGTCACAAACATTACCCCATACGTACATACATTTTTTTTTTTTTATTGTACGACGGGTAAGCACTTGGCCTTCATCTCACCTGGTAACAAGTTGAGATAAGGCCGAAGGTGGAGGCGCACTTCACCCGGAATCCTCAACAAACTGAGGAACTGGCTATCTTACTTCTGAATGCCGGAACACAACAATTTTAGAATTGTTATTATGGCGACAGAATTAGGTATGATGGAGGTAGCCAGGCGGACTTTAACAAAGTCCTTCCACCAACCAAACACAGCACAATATATTGTACTCCCGATGATGATGATGGGGATCGAACCCGGGACCTCTGGATCTGACATCGGAGGCTGGAACCACTAGACCACAGAGGCGGTTAAAGTGTCGGATTACCCAATTATCTTTGTCATGGCATGGCATTTGTCTTTCGAAATCAATCGCTTTTACCGAATCTCTCTCGATATTTTTTTTGTCTCATAAGCATGACACTTTTAATACTTCACTTGTCACTGCCATCGGTGAAACGGTTGTAAGCCAAAATAAAGAAGTTGAAGTTGGAGTTCACTCCGTAGGCACAAATAGGTAAATATAACCTCCAATTTAGTTAATTTATTAATATTATTAATTTATTTAATTATTTATTAGGTAATTAATTAAGCGCTACATATTATGTATTTATCTTCTATCTGAGTTTGTGGTTTTATCAAAAAAGTAAGCGATTATCTCCTACCTATAAAGTATCAATATCGATTTTTCTCATTAATATCGGATATTTTCGATGGTGATTATTTGGTTCACATCCCGAGACAAATTGATCTGACAGCTGTCAAAGTGTACTTCTTAGATTTGATGAACTAAGTTATAGATTTTTTTTTTAATTTTATTGAAAGATTTTCTATGTTCTTAAAAAAGTTTTTAATAAAAAAAATGATTGTGTTCAATAGAACACATAAATTAATGTTCCTATTGCTTGCTCATTTCAAGCAACTTCTTATTTAAATAGATAATTTTTACTCATACGTGTTTAATAAATATAACTTTCACTCAAATATAATATAATATTTTCTCTATAATAAAAGAAAACGTTAAATTCCCCATTTTGTACGTTTTAGAATAGGCGCAAACCCTATGCACGGAAAATAAAAAAAAAACCTCATCCCTTTAGTCTGTGGCCGATCGCAATGCGCGCGCATAGGAAAACTGAATAATTTTTCCCGACAGCGAAATATTTTTCACAACTCGTTTTCACTGTTGAAATTATAGTTTTTATCGTTATTTTATTCACAAGTGAGTTGAAAAACGTCGTATGATACACGTGTGTATGGATGATTACCGTCCTCGGCTCAATGGTGCCTCGGCGGTAATCACCAATGTTACACACTAGTACCATAATGTACCTACTATTAGTTTATGGTAGTACCTAACTCTACCAGTGCCAGTGTAAAAAAACGTAGAAAAAAGTAGAATCACTAAACTGTAATAATATATGTGGCAAAATTGATGATGTCCAATATTTACTGATGGAGTGTGTACGGAGCGCAGACAACCGAGTCTCATAGTGTAGGTATAATACATTTGATGATGGTATTAAATATAATAGTATTTTCTCGGATCCTAGCAAAGTTTGTTATTGTGGAAGATAATGATCGCTGAAGCTAAGCCATTTCATTATCATGGACTCTTAAAGATAAAGATAGCCCAGTTCATCAGTTTGTTGAGGTTTCCGGGTGAAGTTCTTAATGCGTTTTAACCTTCGGCCCTAGCATAACTTGAAAGGTTATGTCAAGGTTAGCTAAAGGCCAAGCACCTCCCCAACGCAAAATAAAAAATATTTATGTAACGACAAAGTAACAGCTTTTTCATTCTATGCGTATGAATATACGCTACCTACATATAACAAAAAAAAACTGTGTGTCTGTTGGTTTGTTCTGGCTAATCTCCGTAGCGGCCGATTTTGACAGGACTTTCACTCTAAATCGGGATCTTAGAGGAGTTTGTTGAGGATTCCGGGTGAAGTGCGCCTCCACCTATGGCCTTATCTTAACTTGTTACCAGGTGAGATGAAGGCCAAGTGCTTACCCGTCGTACAATAAAAATAAAAAAAATGAAAAAATCTTGATAAGGCCGCCGATAATAGACTTGAAGTTCATCGTTCAATTCATCGTTCACATGATTTGATTCTAATATATTCTGTGCCTCAGACAGGACAAAAAAAAAGTCATTTCGGTCTCGTCCATAGTCTCTTTGAGACGTCAAGATGCGCGCCATCGCAATAACTAGCTCCTACTCCTAGGCATAAGTTAAAGATACTCGCCTTCCACCTGGCCTGGCTGGACCAGCCTGTATTTTGCTTTTAGCACCTGTTTGCCGGACCGTGCTTTTGATATAGAAAGGTATGTAGTCAAGTGATTTTTACTCTTGTCTCATATATTGAGATATGTCTCAATCTTATAATTTAGACTGCTGATATCTCAAGATATCTGGATAAAAACAAACACAGCTCACATTCCAATTCGTGTTGTCACGAAGAGCCACCTGTCGAAACAATCTAAGATGGTCAGCAGATACGCTAGGTACCTTCAATAAGGTACCTAATGGTGTACGTCATGCTTTTAGTTCAATTTCTTAGCCATCCACTTTGACCCAATGCGAGTCACTCGGTTAAAGCGAATAAGTCTAGATAGGTAACATAAAAACCTACTTAAAATCTTCCTGCAAATATATGAGGGTAGTTTTTCTAGATGGGTAAACTGCGCTAAGAACTGCAAACGTTTTGTGATTGTGATTTATTCTTTGAAACTACCAATAAATACTTATGGTTACTTATCATTCACAATAACACTGTAGGCCATGGGTCTTAATAAAATCACAAATATCACCGAAGTATCAAATACGTACCCTAAACTTAGGAACTGCAGCATAAATATTGGGTATGTTCGGTGTGTGGGTGGTAAATAATGAAATTTCGATTGCGGTAGCAATCGATATGATGAATCGATCCCTATATTCATTCAGAATTGTGTGTAACTAAAAATATCGCTCATCGAAATGGGGTTAGCCCGGGACCTCTGGATCTGAAATCGGTGGGTTGAAGCACTAGACCACTGAGGTCGTTAAAACTTACCTTCTCTTATAAATTTGTTTCAGTTGTTCAATGAAGACCGGAAATATGTGCTCAGCAAATGTGGTAGCAATTGATGGTCCCGGTTCTAACGAAAGACAGGCAATGACGTGGCTGATCGCTTTAATTTGGACCACAGTGAACGTTGGGAATCCAGAAGCTTCTCCAGCTGGCGTAGTTGAGGCCCTAGATCTGCTTATGGAATTCTACATCCTTAACCGTGAAAGCGATTCGGAAGATTACGACCTAGTCTTGGATGCGGAAGGAGATGATACGGGAGAAGATTGTACGTATGAAGATGATACGGATGGGTCTGAATCTGACTCTTTTGTATCTCGTTGAATAAGTGAAGGCAAGGTGCCATGACTGCTGCATGCAGTTAAAGATGTGTTCTTAAAAATATATTAAAATATTTTTTGATACTCTGGTATATTAGCAATGGTAATTTACACATTACCTTACCTGTTGCCTTTGATAAGGAACTAAGTTATCGATTACATTACATCTCTAAAGTTCTGTATTTAAGTGTTTAAGCAGTCATCGGAAACTTAGCTTAGATAAATATGAAGGGCAGTAATATATATACCTGGGTATCAAAGCGTGTTATTTAAGTATAAGGTAGTATGTAGATGAGAGATGGGATGGTTCCTAACCTACCTACCTGTCGGTTCAGGGCAGGCCCTTCGCGCCGCCGCCGCCGCGGCATAGTGGTGTGCGCGTAGTACCAGTTCATTTTCACACGTATATCCTTGGTTTGTTGTAAAAAAATAAAAAGGTACTGAATTTTATGAAATCGTTTAAATTCAGGTACATCCTTGACCGTAATAGTAAGTAGATTACCTACCTACTTTATGGAAAATAATATGCATAGGTAACATTAAATCAAAGTTTGTAAACTGAGTATTAGATCGCACGAGCACCAGTTTTAGACTACCTACCAAGTTTCATCTATCAAAATTATGGCCACTGATCCCCTGTAATCAAGTCTCCCACAGCAGGTAGACTCTGGGTAAGTACCTAGATAGGTACTCAGGTCAAGTATTTGGATAAAATGCGAATTTAGTGTTATGTTTACCTAAAGAAATCTGCAGGTTCCTAAGATTTTAATCTAACTACCTAGGTTCTTGCTTATTTTTTGGATTGTAGATGATTTTCTTGCATAGAGATAAGACAAATCTTTTACTGTGTCAAATAAACTATTCTTATTCTTATTCTTATTTTTAATTCATATACGATACAACTATACTGTTGTGATGTCCCGAGCACCTTTATTACAAAACAGCATCATCTTCTTCATCACTTGCAGCCTGTCTCATCCCACAGCTGGGCATAGACCTCTCTTCCCACTATCCAGTGAGGTGGAATGTGGCTCTGCCACATGCCCATGCATCACCCTAAATATGTATATATTCTCAAATCAAAACTTGATAATATTGCATGGGCGTAAGGCCAAAAAAAGTTAATATTAAAACTTTGACCATCGATAGATGGCTCGGTAAGCTGATAAGTCATCGCCAATTGAGATTTGCGTTGTTGATAATGATCAAAATATAATAATATCAATAGGGATAAGCGTGTGTCCCTTTTCTCCCCTAAAGTATTAATTGGGGCTAGATGCTGCTGTGTGAAATTAATTTACTGTAACTGGCTCTCTTACCTTACCTTTGAATACAACACAATATTGATTATTATTATAAAACACTGCGATAAAAAAGTGCTTTCATTACAACTATCTCTAAGCACACTTTCTCTCAATCTCATCACCTTAATTCACCTGAGTATTCTGTAACGAGTCAAAATATCCGATTCGTAGGTACCAACAATTCATAATTAAAGATGTCTAGAGTAAGCAGTAGCCATTTAACACAAACGATAGCTTAAATAAATACTTTTTCCTGTCTCCAGTCTACGGATGTCGTAAAAGGCAGCAGCTTACTTATGTGTAGAAACAAGCGTGGTTAGTGTGCCAAACCATACCACATTGTGGCTAACAATAATGGCCTAAAAAGGCAAATACCCTGACGTCACTTTCTAGCAAGACTTGATAATCATCCTTTCCAGCCCTTTTTCTAGAAAACCATCCGTACCATGAACAATAAACGAATTTAGAAATTTGCTGTCTTGACCCTGTCATTTGACATTTTACAAGACTTCAATGTTATTAACCCCCTTTGTAACCCTTTATAGATAGATATATAAAATATTAACACTGTTTTATTCTATGAAATGTACAATTAAACTAACTATGTACAAAGGAATCAGTCAGATTACTAAGGACCGTTACAAACGGCCTATAGGTAACTCAACTGTTCCAGACCAGTACCAGACCGAGGCGTGCCCAAGACACTGGCTGCATTGCCACGCTGAATAGCTATGCTAATTCGCTGGCCTTAATAAGAGCCAGCCCTTGGGTCACATGTCGCCTCAATCAAAAGCCCCGCAAGATTTTTGAAAACCCGGAGGGCACCGGCTCCCCACATACCCAAGGTCTCCACCCCAAAAGGCTCAAATAGGTAAGCTCTGTCGAGACCACTCAATTTGCGCCTTTTGTGATCGAAAAATAAATAAAATATTTAACCAGCAGTAATAAGGTGGTTTGAGATTTCATCTAGGCCTGGTGCTTTGCATATCTTTAGAGCAGATTATACATTTTCATATTTCAAGTGGTCTGGTCAAAAGTTCCTACTTGAGAACTGTCTGGGGGGTGGAAGTGTGAGTTAGCAGCATGATATCGTTAAATTGGCTAGCCACATAACGGTCTGTTCTTTATCGATTGAGGACATGGTTCCCGCTTTGAAGGGGGTATAGTGAAAGTGGAAGTGGGGGATTTCGGTCCTTAAGCAACGCGCCAGCGTGGGTTATCTACCTTTTTCAATTTGTATAAGGTAATTTATGTTTTTGAATAGGTCTACGATGTCTTTTAGCGCTCAGTTCAAAGAAGACTGGTAGCTTTGAAGAATAATAGTATCATCAATATTATAACAGTCCGTAACGTCCACTGTTGGACATTGACGCAATAAAATTTAAATAATTAAAAATTATGGCAAAACCCTCCAGTCTTGGAGGAGGCTCATGTCCTCCAAGACTGGAGGGTTTTGCCATAATCACCACGCTAGGCCCGAGTACGTAACACCAATACGGCGATTGGTGATCGCCGTATTGGTGTTACGTATCTACTCGGGTGGATACAGCTGCCCATCGCTGGTGTATTGTATTACCTTAGTCGCCTTTTACGACATTCTCAGGAGGAAATGGATCTGTTCACCCAGAACCACCTCGGCGATAATAGTACTTAATATGATAACAATAGCATGAGTCGTTGGTTTGAGTATGAGTTTTTGGTAAGTCAGGATTCTCGCTTGGGTCATGTATGATGCGGTTATAAAGTAACATGAGTGAGATCCTACGTTTGACAGTGACAGTTGGTAGTACATAAAAACATTTTCTCGGAAAGCCTGCTCCATTGTTGACCTAATTCTTGCCCAGGCAAGCCTCGAGATCCGGCGCTAAATCCGGGGTTTGAGCCGCCTCTATCCACGTGACCGCCACCGGTCACAACACAGCCTCCGGTGAGGTCGCGACTAATTCGTCTGATAGGAGTATTGTATCTATTCTAGCAAATGTATACCCAGTTCAAGATATCACCCATTTCAAATGAAAAAAAAAATGTTTTCATACCTCGTCAAGTCGTAACTTATTCAGCACAGTACTGCAAAAATGTTGAAGAAACTGAACTGGGGGTTTTTCCAAATTCATATCAAGTATAGGAATATTTCAAGCCAAACCAAGTCTAGGTACTTGGTTTGGCTTGAAATAGGTACCTACTTATTGAATGTATGAAAAGAGCAACCACATAAGATAAGACCCCTCGCGCGTAGTAATCTCTTTGTACAAAGAGCTCATATTAGGTTAGTAATTAAAGATTGGTTTCAGTAAACGATGATAATCAATATAATTCTTAGATTTAATATTATTTCTTATTATACTCGTATCTTCTTATGTATCATAGTTCATTATGGAACTTTTTGATTTGATTTGTTTTCGGAGGAGGGCGCTGACTCTGCTACTCAGTTTTGTATGAAAGTTTTGCAGTGTCATCGTTCCAAATACAACGTATGTACCTTAAAATTTATAGTTCCAAATAAATATTTTTGAATTTGAATTTGAATTTGAAAATACGCATAACGGGTTTATACCCATCAAACAAATGTTTCATAATTTCAGAGTGAAATTTGACATATTTGAAACAAGTTTGAAAGTTCGTATGTAGATAGCCAATAGAACATAAGCAACGGCATATTTCAGGGTTTTTTACAATTTTCAAAATTAAGGGGGTAAGGGGTCAAATATTTAAGGAAACAACCTTCAAGCTTGCACCAGGTAGCAGGTTGAAATTTTTAGAGAATATGTACTATCACACTATATTTTTAAAACTTGGTGCGAAATATACGTAGCGGGAAAAGGAAGGAAAAGTTCTGACTAACTGCCTGAATCAACTAGATACAACGCACAACAGAATTTCAGAAAGAGTATGCTTATTGAACCTCAATTTTAGTCTAACAAAAATATCAATAATACAAGTATACGCCCCGACTACAGAAACCGAGGCACCAAATGAAGAAATAACCACCTTTTATAATCAAATACAAACTGCGGAAAACCAAACTAAAGGAAAAATAATAATAATGGGAGATTGGAACGCCAAAATAGGAAGGAGAAAACTTCATAATGGGACCATACTGCTACGGCACTCGGAACCCAAGAAGGCGATTTATTGATACAGCATGCTCGAGAAAACAAACTCACAATAATAAATACCATTTTCAAGAAAAATATGAAGACACTATGGAAATCACTTGGAAATCACCTGATGGATACACAAAAAACCGAATAGACTTAATTCTGAGTGAAACACCTGACAGGTTTACTAACATAGAATCCATTTATGTCAAGGAATACCAAAGTGACCATAAACTGATAAGAGGAACATACAATCTTGATAAAAAAAAAAAAGTAGAGCCGCGTACGGTAACAAAACAACAACACTAACAAACCACGAAAATGCAAAACAATATTTGGAAAAACAAAAGGTACCTGAAATAACCTGGGAAAAATCCGACAGCGTAGAAACTTATTATAAAAAAAATTGAATCGAAATTGCTAGAAAGCTTAAAAAGCTCGACATCAAATACAAAAACACAAGGAATAATATCAAATGAATCAATAGAATGTACAAAAAGATAAATGTTAAAAAGGCGATTCGAACTACAAAACAAGCACCCCAAAACCAAAGAAGATAAAAAAACACTTACCGGCCTCTACAAAACCACTAAGAAACTACTTAAAAGAGACTATGAAAAACACAGAATGGAAATTATAGAAGAAAACCTAAGGAAAAATAGAAGTTTGAAAAAAGCCTACAAACAATTAGATACAAGCAAAACATGGATACCAAAACTCAAACCACAATGATCTTTAACATATGCAGAAACACTTATAGATATAGTAAAAACGGCTACAAATTTCTATAGAGATCTCTATAGCTACCAAAACTGCGACTCTGGACTAAAAAAAACGCAAGAAACAGAGCTGATACAAGACCTACCATCAACATCAGCCCCGTTGGTAGAGCCCTTCAAAAAATTTGAAATTTTCAGTCAAATAGACACACTAAAAACAGAAAAAAGTCCTGGGCCCAGACGGTATACCAAACGAAGCAGTCAAGATAGGACGATCGATTTTACTCACTCCCCTCACAACACTTTTTGATAAAATATTAGAAGAAGAAAAAACACCTAAGAAGTGGGCAGAATCAAAAATTACACTTCTATACAAAAAAAGGAGATCCCACAGATGTAGGTAATTATCGCCCTATCAGCCTCCTTCCGACGATCTACAAACTATTCGCATCTTGCTTGAACAAGAGAATAGAGCCGGACATAGAAAATAACCAACCAGTAGAGCAGGCTGGTTTTAGAAAAGGATTCAGTACTATCGATCACATACACACCCTGGACCAAATCATAGAAAAACACCAAGAACTACAACAGCCACTTTACCTAGCCTTCATAGACTACGCAAAAGCATTCGATACGATATCACACAGAAGCATTTTGGGAAGCATTAGAGCAACAAAATGTCCCAAAACCATATATTAACATCATAAAAAATACGTACAGCAATAGTGTAAGCAGAGTGAAGCTAGATAGACTCGGGTCTGAAATAAAAATATGTAGAGGTGCAAAACAAGGCGATCCACTTTCACCAAAGATTTTTATAGCCGTACTGCAACACCAAATGAAAAAATTAGACTGGGACAAGAAAGGTATTTATATAAATGGTAAATTCTTGAATAACCTAAGATTTGCTGACGATATTGTACTTTTCTCGAGAACTCCAAACCAACTAGAAAAAATGATATCAGATCTGTGTACAGTCAGCGAAGACATAGGGTTAAAATTCAACACACAGAAGACAAAAGTAGCATCAAACAGCACCAAAATTCCGATTGTTATAAACCAAAACCCACTAGAGTATGTGGATAGCTACGTATATCTTGGCAAAGAAATATCATTTAGAAAATCGAGACACAATGAAGAGGTAGACAGAAGAATAAACATGACTTGGAAAAAATCTGGAGCCAGAAAGAAATCTTAAAATCTAATTTGCCGCTAAAACTGAAAAAAATAGTAATGGACTCTAGCTTGCTCCCCTGTCTGTCATATGGCTCACAAACATGGATTTTTAATGAAGACACCAGACACAAAATACAAAAAACACAGCGAACGAAGCTTATTAAATATCAAGTTAAAAGACAAGCAAAGAAGCGACTCTATTAGAAACAAAACAAAGGTAATAGACGCACTGTCATACACACAAAGCCTCAAGTGGAAATGGGCGGGACATGTCGCACGCCTACAAGATAAAAGGTGGGCAAAAAGTGTTATGACATGGGCAGGACCGACGGGAAAGAGAGCCAGAGGACGACCAAAAGAACGCTGGGAAGACGAAATTAGGAGAACCGCAGGGACAGACTGGTTAGAAAGTGCACAAGACAGGGATACCTGGAAAAACTTGGAGGAGGCCTATACTCGAAAGGGGCCTTAACTAAAAATGTGTTATTTATAAAAAATCTGTGTACCTACTTAGAAAAATAATTTAGTTAAGGAAATAAAAGGCTTTATTATTATTATTATATTTTAGGTTTTTAAGAAGTTTGTAAAATAAAGGGTGGGGTGTGCAATATTTTAGGAAACACCTTTTTAAGAGATATTTTGAACTGTAATTGGTATCAGGTTGAAATTTTCAGACCCGACTTATAATAAATATATATTATACACAATAAAAGGGTGTTCCTAGTTCCTATGCATGAAACGTTTATATTAATTGTTATTTTCGACCTATATAATAGCAAAGTCGGTCAAAGTTATCCAGATATCCAACAAATATATAATATTTATAATAAAATAATACTTGCGCCTGTTACTAAAAACGAATACGCGGACGAAGTCGCGGGTAAAAGCTAGTCAGCAATAAGTAGGTAATACAGTTTACTAATAATACAGTTTAGCTCAAATCCATCCAGTAAATAATTAGGTATCTTTTTATATTACCGCTAAGCCAATTAGAAATTCATGGGCCTCATGGGACATAGTTCCGCGAAATTATATCGAAAGCAACTTGTTTACAAACAACACATAAAAGACCACCCGTCGAGAACCTATAACTAAGTATTGTTGTATTGTGTTTGAGAGTAATTAGTTTGGTGCTGAATAAACGTGTCTTATTTTAAGTAATAACCGGTTGCTTTTAATTGAATTGAATTGAGTTCTACCTAAAGATGACGCGGAAGGAATCGGCACCAGGAGTCAGATCCATCAGCAGGATCTGGGCCAGCGGAGGTTGAACAACTGCCACCACGAGAAGCCAACCCGGGACCTTCCACCACACCTGTGACGTCAGCAGCCCCAGACCTTGCTGCACTTATGGCCATGCTGCAAGAGCAGGCTCGTCGCCAGGAAGAGCAGGCTTGTCGCCAGGAAGAGCAGGCTCGTCGCCAGGAGGAGCAGACCCGTCACCAGGAGGAACAGGCTCGTCGGTTGGAAGAACAGCTGCAGCGTGACAAGGAGGAGCAGACCCATCGCCAGGAGGGGCAGACCCGTCGCCAAGAGGAGCAGATGGTCCTCATGAAAGATCTGCACGTCACATTCGGCAAGGTGATCAAAGTGATGAAAGACCGAATCACAGATTGCGGACGTGAAGAAAGAGTTGGGAAGCATCAAAGCTGGAGAGGGGATTGCAACTCCAATAGTTACTGCACCTTCAGGACGTGGATTCAAAGTGCCGCCATTTGACGGAACATCTTCGTGATCGGCCTACAAAATACAATTTGAGGCCATTATGAAGGCAAATGGATGGAATAAAGGTCAGGCGATGACCGCGCTTACCTTGGGCCTCCACGATCAAGCCTTAACTATCCTCGAAGCCCTTGGTAAAGAGGTGACATACGAGCAGCTACTGGAGGCACTGGAAGCTAGATACGGTGACGCCCATCTAGAACACGTTTTTCGAGCACAATTAAAGGATCGTGTTCAACGCACTGGTGAAAACTTACAATAGTGGGCCTTGGAAGTGGAGAAACTGGTTCGAAAGCATACCAGTCAGTACCTGCACTCATCGATGGAAATCTTATGCAAGTATTCATCGACGGAATCCGTGATCTTGAAGTGAGGGCATCTATAAGACTCGGGCACCACGACACGTTGAAAGATGCCTATGCTTTGGAGGTGGAAGCTGTAAGGCAAGACCATCGTTCACACCGCGTCAGGGAGGTCATAGCAAGATGGATTCACAGTTTCGTGCGAACACTAATTTCGCTTGCGCGTATCCCTTGCGGGCCGACAGCATAAATATATCGTCAACCTTTGGCTCACGGTCGTTGCGTATTACTCTTATTTCTTTTCTTTTTTTGTCTTATCGGTTTATTTCACCTAACAATGCAGTGTGCAGCTTGTAATTGTGATTTCAATGATGGGGTTCAATGTTCTATCTGTAAAAGCCACCTAGACTTCAGTTGTGCTAACATCTCTGAGACCACCTGGAGGAGATATGGAGCCGATAAAAGATCTCAATGGAGGTGTCCAGCTTGCCGTGCCCCATCGCCGGCTACTCTCATCCCAGCCGAGCCTGCATCTCTGGATACCATTATGAAGGAGCTCCGGGACTTGAAGCGCCAGCTTTCTGGTATGACAGGGCTTAAGGACGATATACGAGCCATAAAAAATGAGCTGTCTGAGCTCAAAAATACTTGCATTTACACAAGCGAGAAAGTGGACGAGCTCGGCGGTAGATTAACTAGTGTTGAGACAAGGGTTAGTAACCTGGAAAAGCTGCAGGACACGGTTTATAGTCTTCAGAATGAACTAACTAAGACAAAACTTGAACTTTCTGCTCAGGAACAGAGATCGAGATTGAATAATGTCGAGATAAAGGGAGTGCCTATTAAGAAGGATGAAAATCTTTTCTCAATCGTCGAAAAGATTAGCAGTAGGGTTAACTACGCCGTACCTAGGGCCCAGATTAATTACATATCTAGGGTTCCTATGCATAATTCAAAGGAGAAGTTGATAATAGTCAGTTTTTTGAATAGATACATTAAAGAAGATTTTATAGCAGCAGCTCGTACTGAAAAGATGACAGCCGCGGATATCGGGTTCCATGGAGCTTCAGGCAGAGTCTATATAAACGACCATTTAAGTATGGAACACAAAAAACTTCTCACTTTAACGAAGACCACTGTCCGAGAAAAGAACTACAGATTTGTGTGGATTAAGCACGGTAAAATCCACGTGCGCCGTGACGACTCTTCAAAAGTTATTGTAATCAGGAATGAAAATGATTTAAACAAAATTGTTTAAAAAGTTGGTCACCCCAATGTCTATTAATATACAAAAATATTTATTTTAGGTCACTGTCATTTGTTTTTATCACTTCTGTTGTTTTTCTACTTTGTAAATTGTTATGCACCCCTGCCTTGCGAATATCTTGTCTTTACTTTGGTCACATCATTTTGTCTTTTGCTAAATCAGGTGCTGATGCATACGTCTTGTTCACTCATATAAGTTCTGCATATTACAGCTATCTAACTCGCACGCTTTATTATTATCGTTCTACCGTACATCCGCAAGTCTACCCGCGCGCACTGAACCAATGTTCCCTTGCGTTTTCACTTATGTGTATGTAATCATACACATAAGTGAAAAATTTTTTTTATACTGCTACGTATTTTGTCTCTATGTTTATTATTTAAAAATTATTTTGTTTAATAGAAACGATCGTGATTTGTGTATCTATTATCAGAACGTACGCGGACTACGAACGAAAACTGAGGAGGTCTATCGTAAAGCTTGTTTGAGCTCTTATGACATAATTATATTTACCGAGACATGGTTAATAGATAGCATATCTAACTCTGAGTTCTTGGATGATCGGTACATAGTTTGGCGCCGAGACCGTGACTACTGCTTAACAGGTCAAACAATGGGAGGTGGTGTCCTAATAGCTACGCGTAAGGATTTAGATGTTAAGTTATTGCCTCAATTTAACTCGACGGCTGAAGACCTCTGGTTATGTGTACGCATGAAGCAAGCCAACACGCGGAAATGGGTTAATTTGTATTTGTGCGTGATCTACCTGTGTCCACAAAAAAATGGCTTGTCATTTAGTTGTCAGCTATCTAATTTTCTTGCTAAACTAAACTATGTGGCTTCAATAAACCCATCCGATGCGTTTCTTATAGTAGGTGACTTCAATCTAAGCAGTATTGTTTGGCTACCTACACCTACTGATCATTCTAGATTTTACCCGACAAATATGATTAGTACGGATGAATATTTGCTAACTGATGAAATGAGTGCTTTGAGTTTCGGTCAGTTCAATGGAACGCCTAACCATCATAGCAGAATCCTCGATTTAATATTTTCCAATCAATCAATAACGGTGTCTGAATGTGTTGATCCTTTTACACCAAAAGTTGATTCGCATCATCCTGTTTTATTAATAAACGCTAAATCATTTGAAACTCCATTATTGGAGTATGCGCCACGCACCCGCTATTTATTTGACAAGGGCGATTTTGATTCAATAAATGATGCCATTAGTAATGTGGATTGGAATTCTAAGTTTTTATCTCTCTCAATTGATGAATGCGTAACTATATTTAATCAGTTTGTATATGACCTCCATAGTATGTATATACCCACTAAAGGCACATGTAATCACTCGTATCCCGTATGGTATAATACAGATTAAAAAAAAGCTATAAAGGAAAAGCATAAGTTCCTGGTGAAGTTTAAAAAATATGGTAACAAATCAGATGAATTTACATATAAACTTTTGCGTGATAGGGTTAATAGCTTGGAATTTCATTGCTACAAAGTGAAAGAAAATTATAGTAGGATGAAACCCATTAGAAAAGGAGGGAATTATTATAAAAATGAAAGGAAAAATAATTTACGGGCGATCTGAGGTCGGGAAGGGGATGGGGGTGAGTTTTTAAGGGTAAAAAACGGTTTTTCCCGATTTCCGTCAAAACTAAAAGTCCTATCGAAAAAAGTTAAATGGCAAAGTTGTAGATAATGAAAAGATCTAAAACTTTTTTATTTACACTTTTTTCACATAACCTCAAAATTTATGTGAAAAATTCAAAAAACCAAGTTTTTGGTTTTTTATTTTTATCTTTTACAAAATTTTTTTTTTTTTAACGAAATTTTGTGAAAACTTACCTTTTTATGTCCCAAATACGCTGTAATTTATTTGATTAAAAATATTTATTTCAATCGAAAATTCACCCGTCAAAATATCAGCTTTTTTCAAAAAGTTGGTATGGTTTCTGTTCGTTGAAATCTCTACTTTTCGATGGTGAAAAAAAAATATATGTTACTATGGTAAATCTTCTCAGAAAATGCAAAAATTCAAAAAAAACTTGAATTCGAATTTTTTTTTTAATTATTATAAATAATTTTGAGCTATTTATTAAAATTTACACTTTAATTACTCGAAAAACGTTAGATTTCATGTGACGTTGATAGCAAAAAAATTGCAAATAAAAATACATATTTCATGCTAGTATTCCCAAGGCAAGGCGGTGCCTAACCCTCAACTTTTTTAATTCTTAGTTAATGTGTGTTCAATTTTATTTTATTTCTTAAGCGCGCAGCTTCATTGTATATTCCGTTTTTATAAATTTAAGGATGAGTGTTCGTATTATTTATTATTAGGTACAATGTTACTATTAGTGAATACCTATAATTGGCTAACTATTTCTATTTAAGTTTTTAAGGATTTTTTTTGTAGCTGTTGGTTTTCCGAATTAAAATAAATAAATAAATAAATAAATAAATAAATAAATAAAGAAATAAATAAATAAATAAATAAATAAATAAATAAATAAATAAATAAATAAATAAATAAATAAATAAATAAATGAATAAATAAATGAATAAATAAATGAATAAATAAATGAATAAATAAATGAATAAATAAATAAATAAATAAATAAATAAATAAATAAATAAATAAATAAATAAATAAATAAATAAATAAATAAATAAATAAATAAATAAATAAATAAATAAATAAATAAATAAATAAATAAATAAATAAATAAATAAATAAATAAATAAATAAATAAATAAATAAATAAATAAATAAATAAATAAATAAATAAATAAGATCGCGACCGTTATAAAAGATTTAGCCCAAGATGCTACACTTATGGAGAGAGAGGGCTTCTTCGATCTAGTTGTCCAAAGCAAAGCGCAGAGAGAGAAGAAAACCGGACTCGGGAGATTATCGGCTATCAGTAACGCCCCGCAACGGCAGGGAAACGAGTAAAAGCCAGGACCACGGGGTGGGTGCTGGCTGATGTTGCCCATGGGTTTTGGTCTCAGAAAACAATTATGTGAACAGTCTGATCATCAAGGTGGAAATAAACGAAACAACATGGACAGCGGATCCCAAGCTAGCTACAAAGAAAGAAGTCGAGACTAGTAACTTACAGAGATCGCTGTAGCAGATCCAGGCGTTATGACAAACAAGAGGGATACTTGTGCAGCGACAAAAAGGATCGAAGTGACAATTTGAAGAAATACTACAGCCAGGCAGGTCAACGGGACTTATCGCGAGATGACTTGGATCTTCAGGACTATGATCCCGGGGGGACTACAAGAGGCACAGCAAAAGATTCTAAGAAGATTTTACATAATCCAGTTCGCAGTTAAGAAGATTGATTGGCGCGATATTCTAGAGCTGAGAATGCTCGGGGCGAGCATGTCTAAGAAGGGGGCAATGTTACGCTAGTCAGAAACGCCTAGAATATTCGCGAGCCTTCGCATAGTTCCGTGAAAATAAGACAATAACAACTTGTTTATCAATAACACAAGGATGATTTATTATGAAACCTCACTATATTGAAACCTCGCCTTGGTAGAAGCGATGGCTCTGGAACAGCTGTCTACCGAGCCAGTCCCAAGCCTGGATAAGGAGGGAGGGTGTCCCTTCCCCACCCCACCCCATCCTAAATAAAATGCCAGACCTGCTGCAGAGATGTAGCAGAGATGGCGTCTTTCCTTTCCCCTGTTTCCCTCCCCACCCCCTTCTCCATCCTGCCCCATACCCAATCCCATCACAATATCCTATCCTACCCAGTCCCCCAACCAAATCCGCCACGAAGCCAGGTGGTCCCGTTTCGTGGGTCTGTTTTAAAGCAAACAGGTGGGGGGAGGAACCACCTTCGTCTAATGCTGTGCGTAGGGGGCCCGTGAGGGAGGATGCAACTGACCTGGTGGCTGAGCGGACAGACGTTTCTCCCGCAACACTCCACTTCGGCGTGAATTTCACCCAAAACGGGAGGCCCATGGTCTAGCCAGCCATGGCAAATCAGCACAACGGTGGGCCTTCAGCTCCCGTGGCGAGAGGGGGGGGGGGGGGGGTCGATGGGGTCTGTAGTCGGCGGAGCACGCCTTACGCTTGATGAAGGTGGTCGACATCAGGTTCGGTGGCACCGTTAAGGCTCGTAGGCAACGCGATCACCCTCTCTAAATCGGAACGGTAGCCCTGGTGTATGAAATACATCCCCAAGGTGCGGACTCCATGGTGGGTGGGGAGCCGGGAAGATGAACACAAAAAAACAAAAAAAAGCATGTCCTCAACTAAAAAATTTTACCACTTTAAAACCCCCTCTTCAGGGGAGGCGGTAAAGGACTTGGAGGCGGCCTTCGCGTCCCCCTGTCTAATTCTGCTGCCTGGAAGGTAGTTGAACCAAAGGGTAAAAATAGCAACAGAGCTGGGAAAAGGGGTCCAGAGCCAAAGGCTGGACCCTCGAGTACCAACGTTCAACCCCTCGAGGTGGCTAGCGTCCCGGAGGGTAAGAATGTTAAAAAGCTAAATAAAAAACAAAAAAAGAAGCTAAGGCTCACAGGAGAGCAACTGGTGACTCCTGGACCTGGCACACCAGTTCCGAAAGCCCCTGGCCCTAGCGCCTATTACAGGAGAAGGCAAAGTGACAAACGCGCAGAGCTATCCAACCCTGAACCGCATGCCCCGCCGGTGGTATCTAAGGGCTTGCCCGAAGAGACTACTGGGCCCGTTGGTAGCAGAGGTACTGGCGAAAGGACCTCGCACAAAAACAGACACAATCGCCAGAAGCGAGCGGCCATGGCGATAGCAAGATCAGCCCAGGCTCTGGGGAGCTCGAAACGAGCCTACAAAAAGAGCGCGAATGGATGACACTGTGTCCCCAAGAGGTCAGCACAAGAAACAAAGAATTGAGAGCACTCGTCGCACTCCTGACGTCAGCTATGCTGAAATCGCACAGAATAACCTCTGCGTGGCGGTAGTGAGAAGCGACAACCACCAACTAACAGATGAGCAAGCCACTCGGTTAAAAAAGTACCTGGAGAGATACATCCTGGAAGGTATCAAGAGTGGTGACACCTTCTCCCCCAGCTTCATGGGCAAGCCGACGGTCTCCGGCGGCGCCTTGAAGCTGTGGTGCGAGGATGATGCGTCTCTTCGGTGGCTTAATCAGACTACGACCCAACTACCGGAGACAACATGCCCACGACTCAGAGTGATAAAGCAAGGCGAGCTCACTAAGAAAATCCGCGCCGCCATCTTTATCCCTTATAATAACAACTCACTCGAGGACACAAGTCTTGTCCTGGCTGTGCAGAACAAGTGGGCTCGAGTGAGCGAGTGGACGGTACACTCCCACACCCAGCAGAAGGACGACATCCTCTTCGTAAGCGTGGGGATCCCGGAAAATCTGATCCCCGAGCTGATGGAGAGAGGTCGCCGACTAGCCTACAATCTGGGGAGCGTATATGTAAGGTTCTACGGTGAGGACGGAACCTTGCAGGACGAGCCCCACACAACAGGCACACAACTGAGGCCAAATCCTCAACCTGGTCCCAGTTCCACAGTGCACGGCGCCCCCGGCAACGGTCCAGCCAGCCCAACGACAGCCATACCGCATTCGTCACCGAAACCGTCGTGCTCTACGACGGTGGACGAGATGTGTGCGGAGCTGGAGAAGGAGCTGGATCTGGACCAGATGTCGGAGGAGGATGAGGAGAAGGGAAACCAACATGGTGGTGACCCAAACCCTCTCCTCTTATAACATCGTCACGGCAAACCTCCAGCACCAGGAGCCGTGGATCAGGGCAGGACGCGTGTGTGGTCTAGACAACATGAACGGTAAGTTACTATATGACAGAACTTGCGCAAATCCGCGTACGTGCATATACATACCAAACAACCTAGCAACATCGCCCCTCACAGAGTTCTGTTTCAGAGATCTCACGAACGTCAGACTACAGGACCCTTGTGGGAGTGAGTCAGAAGACATGATGCTCGCATCAGCATACATGCCCTCTGATGAGGACATCCCATCGAGGAGCATCATGGATCTGGTAAGAAAATGTGAACTCAACAACCTTAAACTCATAATCTCAGCAGATACAAACGCGCACCACCCCATATGGGGGATGCCAACATCCAACAGCAGAGGTGATGACCTGGTAAATTTTCTTTTCACCACTAATCTATCCATAGCAAATTTTGGGGCGGAACCAACTTTCGTGACAAAAAGATGCCGCACCATAATAGATCTAACGATGATGTCAGGTAACTGCGTTAACTCTGTGCGGAACTGGAGGGTGTAACATGAATCCTCCTGCTCCGATCATAGGTGGATCAGATACGAACTGACACTGCACACAACAACTCCAGCACCGAGTCGCAACCCCCGTAGAACTAATAAGGTGTTGTTTGCAAACTCCCTGATGCTTCAGGAGCACCTTGGAACAGGTACAGTGGGATCAAACTTAACAAATACAGCAGATATAGAAAAGGCAGTCGAACACATTACAGTAAGTCTGACTAAAAGCTTTGAAGATGCATGCCCTCTCACCGTGGCTGGAGAGGGGGATGCAGACAAACTGGGATGGTCCAAGCAACTCGACAAGCTCAAACGTAAGGTACGTAGACTTTTCAACAGAGCAATGAACACCTACGACGACAATGACTGGGACGAATACAAAAAGGCGAAATCCGAATACAAGAAAGGTATTCGTCGCAGGAGTCGTCATAGGTGGAAAAACTTTTGCACAAAAATAGAAACTAACAATAAAGTAAACAGAATTAGGAAAATTCTAGCTGCCGAACCAAACCGGGAGATTGGTTCCTTGAAAAAGCCAGATAACACCTACACAACTACAACCACAGAAACACATGAACTCCTGCTACTAACACACTTCCCGGGATGCCACCTGGGAAAGACGACCGAGTGGAACACGACCAGCTCCGCCTTACCCACGGAGGCAGACTGGTTGGCTGCTCACACGATTATAACCGAGAACAAAGTAAACTGGGCAATCAATACCTTCCAACCGTACAAGTCGCCGGGCATGGATGGTATATCCCCTGGCCTCTTACGATGGGGGGAACCCCACCTTAACGGTCAGCTGACAGAGATCTTCAGAGCCTGCCTAGCTTTCCGCTATGTAGCATTAATATGGAGAGAGGTCAGAGTGCTATTTATACCTAAACCAGGTAAAACCGACTACACTGAAGCAAAATCCTATAGGCCGATCAGTCTAACATCTTTCATTCTCAAAACTTTAGAGAGACTATGCGATCGGCACATTAGAGAGAACATACTAAAAACATCACCTTTACATCCACAACAGCATGCCTACAGCGCGGGGAAATCCACTGAATCGGCGCTACATGCAGTGGTAAGTAGGACAGAACAAGACATAAATAAGAAAACACTCTGTCTTGCCGCCTTCCTAGACATCGAGAAGGGCTTTTGACAAGACAAACTTTAACAGTATCAGCGAAGCCCTAAAGAGGCATGGCGTTGATACAACGCTGGCAGATTGGATCATTAATATGCTTCAATATAGAGCAGTACGTATTGACGTGAACGAGGAGACCAGGGGAGTGGTGGCAAGAGGATGCCCGCAGGGCGGTGTCTTGTCACCACTCTTATGGAACCTTGTTGCAAATGATCTAATCACCAAGCTAAACGCCCAACGCTTCTACACGGTTGGCTACGCTGATGATCTTGCAATTTTAATATGGGGCCACTTCGCGAGTGTGGCTTGTAATGTCATGAACAATGCCCTTATAATCGTTGAAGAGTGGTGCACAGCAAATGGACTAACCGTGAATCCAACTAAAACATTAATAGTCATGTTCACAAACAAGCGAAATTTAGGAACATACCAACTTCCTTTCCTTTTCGGCAAACAGCTAAAACTGTCCGAGGAAGTAAAATACCTAGGCATAACGCTGGACAACAAACTAAACTGGGCGAAACACCTAGAAAACAAAGTGAGGAAGGCAACGATCTCCTTCTGACAATGTCGGAAAATGATAGGTAAAACATGGGGTCTCAGCCCAAAAATCACCCTGTGGCTTTACAACACCGTAATAAGGCTTTCTCTAGCATATGGTACCCTGGTGTGGTGGCCTAGAACGAAACAGGTTACCACAAAAAATAAGCTCACAAAATTCCAGAGACTGGCGTGCGTTGCCACAACAGGATGCATGAGGACTGCCCCCACGGCAGCACTCGAAGCCCTGATCGGCTTGTTGCCCCTACACCTGTTCGTGCAACAAGAGGCAGCGGCGGCTGCCTTCAGGCTCTGGACTCTCAAACTATGGGAGCACAACACACAAGCACATCATACAACTATCATAGGGGAGTATGCCAAGGGAAACCCTATACTCCAGTCCATCTATGATAGGGTACCCAAGAAACACTTGCACGCAAAAAGTTTCACTATACAACTACACGAGGAGCCTAGTGACTACTCAAACATACATGAAGTGCGAATATACACAGACGGCTCCAAAATGAAAACAGGAACGGGAGCTGGGACTTTCTCAGACGACCTTAACATTCACAATTCGACAGCACTGAGCAAACACAATTCGATCTTCCAAGCGGAATGTGTCGGCATTATACAGGCAGCAGACGCAATACTAAGGAGAAAGGTAACTGACCACAACATCAGAATCCTCTCAGACAGTGCTGCAGTTCTACAGGCTCTAAACAAAAGTGAGTACAACTCCGGAATAACAATACAATGCCACTATCTATTGGAAGAGGTAAGTAAAAACAACAGGCTCACTCTCCAATGGATTAAAGGACATAGTGGATCCAGAGGTAATGACGAGGCTGACGTACTGGCAAGGAGGGGCTCTGAAATGCAACCAGCAGGTCCTGAGCCAATCATCCCTCTACCCTTCAGCCAAGCTCGCTCCTGGATCCACGACCATACTACAAAACTGCACCAAAACTACTGGGCAAGTATGCAGGACTGTAGGCAGTCGAAGGAGGCCTTCCCGGTTTTAAACCCGAGATACTCCCGAAAGCAACTCAGCCTGAAACGTGACAAACTCCGACGTATCATCGGTATTGTCACAGGACACTGCTCACTAAATAAGCATTTTTACACAATGGGTATCACAGACAGCCCTCTATGCAGAGGGTGCATGGCAGCAGAGGAGACGGCCGCACACGTACTCCTCGAGTGCAGTAGCGTAGCGTCTCAGCGCCAGCAACACCTTGGGACACCAAGGACATCCAAGGAAGCCTGCACCAGCATCAGCGAGCTGCTGGCCTTCTTGGAGGACATCGGGTGGTTGGAGTAGCAAAAGCCCACCTGTCACGCAAAAAGGGCCCATAGGAGGCCCAGTTGCGGAAAAATAGTCCGCGCACCAAGTACCAAGTACCAAGGATGATTTATGACCGCCATGCCAGATTACGCAACAGTTAGCGCATTCCCGCGCTTACTAGAGTTTTCGATAGAGTTGGATATAAATTGACGCGCGATTCGGAAGCAAGTCAGTATTCGATAACTATACAGCGAGTTAACATCAAGTGATATTTGAGTGCGATAACAGTATTTAGTGATTCGGTAGTATAACTAAGTAGTGTTGTACTGTGTTTGAGAGTAATTAGTTTGGTGTTGAATAAACGTGTCTTATTTTGAGTAATAACCGGTTGCTATTAATTCTTACGAACCCCAGCTCGTTACACTATGTACTAAACGAAATTGAAAAAAAAAATCTTTCAAATGACAAGTATTTTCTCTTACATTCCCTATTATCTCTAAAATATCAGAGAATTCATTTATTTAAAAAAAATATATTACAGTCCATCAAATCTAAGAATTCAAAATCAAATATTACAAACAGTAATTCTTATAATGTCGAAAAATTATTTACTCAGATAAATAATTATATTTATTAAACATTCCTGTACATTAATCTATACTTGAATCTCGTAAAACTAGTTTAAAACATAAACAATCAGTAAAATTGTAAATGAGGTTCACGTTTATACAATGTTATGTCATTATGTTGTTTACAGTAGTGCTGCGACAGTTTAAAATTCTTGAGTTTCCAAATAATCGGTAAAAATATTGAAATAATTTAATTAATCGAACCGACTTTTTGGCGGAAATTCAGTGAGATAGTTTTGAGTAGTGCGCGAGTGACCAAAATTTAGTTCAGTAGTTCTTCGAATTACTTGTCTTGAATAAATAAAGGTACTTACCTAAATAAATAAAAAAAATATTTATATTCTAGTAAGCAGTTCGCCCCGAACTGAGATCTCATGATGTCTGGTTTGTAACGGAGATTAATTCTCAAATACAACGCAATTAACAAACGATAAAAGTGTGCTTTCAATATACCTTTCTCACTTTACTTAAGCACTTTTTCTCTAACTCTCTTTATGAACCTGAGTATTCGAGGTTATCTTGTTGCTAACGTAATGTAATTAATATCCTTTCTAACATAAAACGAAGGTTGATGTCGTTTTGAAAAGGGAAAAATTGAATCTCTTTTTATTTTATATCTCAAAAACTACCCCACTTTGCAAAAATCCCCCACCACAATCAAAATATATTACGTTTTCTCTATTCAATTTAAATTTCATGAAAATCGGATAATCTGTTCGAGAGTTGTGCCGTCACAAACATTGCCACACACATACATTGCCGGATTTCCCATTATCTTTGTCATGGCATGGCATTTGTCTTTCGAAATCAATCGCTTTTACCGATTCTCTCTCGATATACACTCGATATGCACAAGTAGGTACAATACAACCTCCAATTAAGACTGTCGTCTATCTGTGGGTGGCCATCATAAAAAAAAATAAGCAGAAATAATTAATTTATTTGGTATTAACTAAGCGCTAAATATTTATTTAACTTCTATCTGAGTTTATAGTTTTATCAAAAAAGTAAGCGATTGTTTCCTATATATAAAGTATCAATATCAATTTTTCAATTTGTCATTAATATCGGATATTTTCGATGGCGATTATTTGGTTCACATCCCTAGACAAGTTGATCTGACAGCTGTCAAAGTGTACTTCTTAGATTTGATGGACTATAGGTAGGTAACTTATAATTTGAGTGGGTATTGGTATTTAATGGTTCTATAGGTACCCAACTTGTGCCAAGACCCAGTCAAATTATAAAAAAAAAGAACTGTCACACATGATACGCGTGACCATTAAATAGAGTCAAAATCTGTTCTATAGGAGTGCCATGTCTGAAGCGTTAAGCTTTAGCTTCCTATTAGTCTGTGAGAACTGAGCAGTTATTGATCTGTGGAACAGAGTCCCAGATTATACTATATACCATGGTAATAGTAGGTGCCGCCGCCGCGGGCCGCCGTGTGCTAATCACCGAGTCACTTATCATCATGGAGTAATAATTAAAAAAAGCTTTCTGCAAACTATTTGGATCTTGGACTATGTAGGTATGGTAGTGGACCTTCGATAATCCACGATTTGTAATGAATACCAAATCTTGCGTCATCAGTCTGGCTGGGCTACTGTTTATTTGGGTAGGTACTTACAAGGTTTTAAACCTAGAGTCGTCAGTAGTAGCGTCGATAAAATATTACTACTTTAGGAATATTTTTATCGATGGTAGGTAGTCTCTGTAATGCATAAAATGTAGGTACCTAATCTATGTCTTTACCTTAGTAACTACTCACTCAGACCAAAGACTTTGTTTGGTTGGTTGGATTGGAATAATTTGGCGGTGGCTATTCTAACAAGCCCACCAACCCAATGAGATTCCAATAAGATTTAAAAAGAAAAACCAATTGTGAACTGCATCTCAAAGTCTGTGTCAATCACGTACCTCTACTAGGTATTTTTGTTAACAAATTCGAAAAAAAACATATTATTATCGCGTATTCTAAACGATGTCTCGGTGTCATTGACCCTTTTTACCAACCGAACCGGGTTATTAGAAGATTGTCATGTTCGGTTTTCGTCATGTTTTGATTAAGTCATGAATTAGTCAAGTTCTCTTTTTGTCATATTCTCCATTTGTCATGTTTTGCCTATGTTATATTCTGCTTGCGTCATATTCTGCATACACTGCGTAGATCATGACACCCTGATCTCAAAGCTTAAACACTACGGCATCCAGAATCAGGCAATAAACCTCATGCATAGTTACCTATCAAATCGCATTCAAAAAGTGGATATTAGCGGTATCAGATCTTCGGGAACCTCCACTAACATAGGTGTACCACAAGGATCGATCTTAGGGCCCTTTCTGTTTCTAGTCTACGTCAATGATCTACCATCCTATGTAGGGGACCTATGTGACATTGTATTGTTTGCTGACGATACTTCATTAATATTTAGAGTCGATAGGGCTAAAGATAACTATGATTGTGTAAATGCTTCTCTAGCTAAAGTTCTTGATTGGTTTACAGTTAACAACCTCCTACTAAATGAGAAAAAAACAAAATGCATCCGATTCACCTTGCCTAATGTTCAAGTCAGCAATGCTAACATTATCTTAAATGGGGAAATACTTAACTTTATTGAAGCAACTACTTTCTTAGGTTTAAATATTGATGCTAAGTTGCAATGGGGTATTCATATTGAGTCATTAGCTAGCAGATTAAGCTCGGCTGCATACGCTGTACGTACAATAAGGCATCTTACTGATGAAGCTACGGCGAGGTTAGTTTATTTTAGTTACTTTCATAGTATTATGTCTTATGGCATACTTTTATGGGGAAATGCAGCTGATATTGATAGCATTTTTATTCTACAGAAGAGAGCTATACGGGCAATTTATAAAATGAAAACTCGTGACTCTCTTAGGGAACGTTTTAAAGAGATTGGTATTCTTACAGTCAGCTCCCAATACATTTATGAAAACCTAATGCACGCTCACAGAAACATTGATGAGTTTAGTAAAAGAAGTGATGTACACCGTGTTAATACTAGAAATAAAAATAAACTTGAGATACCTAAGTTTCGCTTAGGAAAAGTAAATAATTCATTCTTAGGAAACTGTGTGAGATTTTATAATAAGCTTCCTCAAAGCGCCACCAAACTCTCTACTCGTAAATTCAAATTGTATATAAAGAATAATTTAATTAAAAGTGCCTACTACAAAATTAGTGATTATATCGACGATAAGAACGCGTGGCCCGATGTTGCTATACCAGTTGACAGCAAAATGGTGATTTCTCAATGTTAACAAATTGCCCATTAGGTAGATAGGTAATAACAAATGTTTTAAGATTAAGTATTTAGGTTTTTGATGTATCTACTTAGAATATAATTACAAATTGTGTATCTAAATGTTGAATGGATCATCAAAAAAATTAACCGGCCCGAGGTTCTTGCCTTTCTCCTTGTGTGCTGGTCGCGATTCCGAACAGGCGGTAAATTTGACGATTAAAAATGATCCTAAAAAATCTTAATGAATAAAGAAATTTTGACTTTGACTTTGACTTAGTCATATTTTACTTCCATCATATACAGTCGGCTGAGAAAAAGTAAAGGCACAAAGTTAAACCATTCAATTATATCTACCTAGATTACGGGGCCAAGTACTAGGCAATAGAGTTAAGTTAGAGAAGATTTGAGTTAGAGTTTTTTAAGTGATGCTCAAAACTTTAAACGTTGAATTTTAAAAGTTTTTTCTAATTAATATAAATATTGCGAAAATTAATAATTATTGACCCTCCGTAAGTGTCGGGGTCGTTGCCACTACTATTGAGTCATCGTGTATATCAATCAAAACACAACCTTGGTTGTTATTTATTTAGATTGTTCTCCAATATTGACAATCACTTTAAAATAATCTAAAGAATTTCAAAATAAGCCAGTTTTCACTTCTGGTGCATTGTTAGTAGTCTAATCCTCAAAAACGTTTGAGGCATTGAGCCTTATATTTTTTGTAGATGTACCTAATGAGTGTCTCAGTCAAGAGATTTATATGTTACTATGACTAAACATGATAGATGGCGCCGGATTGTAAAGCTTGTTACAACCCCCAACACACGATGACCACGAACACTACGGCAAGAGTGTAGCGACTAAGAAGAAGAAGATGATTAAACAAGAACAAGACTAAAGGAGAACATGACCAAATCGGAACATGACTGAAGCATAATATGACTAAAACAAACTGTAATTATGACCAAACCAGAACATGACCAAATAAAATGTGACCAAGCATAGAACATGACTAAAACCGAACATGACAACCATCTAATAACCCGCCGAACCGTGTGAAAGCGAGTTAGCGTTGATGAAATTCCGCTTATTTGTGTTCCATTCTTATTTCTTACTGCAATTAAATGACTGAATGAATGAAATTTTGACATATTGTCAAGTTGCATGTGTAATTGTGTATGTGTCTAGAAAAGTCAAAACAGTCTTGACGGAATTACTTTGCGTTTAATATTTATCTATAAAAATATTACTGTGCTCCAAAATGCCTATTTGTCGGTTGGTTGCTTTTTCCAGCTGTTTACTGCAGTGCCAACGTTCTACTACGTTCATAAGGCAGACTTTAATACAGCCACAATGCTATGGGTAAGTATCGAATTACGTTACCTACCTAGGTAGGTACACATCTTGCGCAATTTATCTTATTGGTAAACAACCGCTGAAGCCAAAAACATGTTTTCCTGATAATTCCGTACCACCGCCAGAATCACAAAATAGGTACCATCCCTATTTCAATAGAGTAGGTAAGTACCTTAAATTATTCGGAATCCAAATCAAATACTTAGGTACTTATCTTATATTCAGTAAGGATCATAAAATTTTTAATCGTCAAATTACCGCCTGTCCGTAATCGCAAATAGCGCACAAGGAGAAAGGCAAAAAACATGGGCTAGTAATTTTTTTGATGATGTACCTATTTTTAATATTCAAGCTTTAAAATTCCGTTTCAAAATATAATGCACAATCCGTAGAGGAGTTCAATGTTTGAGTAATCATTTTTGGTATCCTCGAGAAGAAGCGGTTAAATTGATTAGCAACTTCATAGTGATAAATCAAAATAGTATCATCAACAAAGATTCATAGGTGCCTACAATGTATATTGATAAGATATCTATAGGTAACTACTGAGCTGTCTGTATGATTTATCAATTTTCAGATTCATCAACATAACCCGTCATAAGCACCACATAGCTCTAAAAAAAGAGAAGGAAAAATTACGAACATATGCTGTTCACCGCTACTTAGACTATGTGAAGAATTACACAAAGATCTTAGAAGAAAGATTTCCCACCGCTATGAATATGTACAGAGTCTTTAGTGTTGGTATAAAAGAGTTTCTAAGTGATTTAAAAAAATACATCTCTCTCCGATTACAAATACTGAAAGACAAGGGCTTTTCAAAAATGAGCCGACAAGAGATTGAGTTGTATGACAAGATGCCATCGGACATGCTGAAGATTGCACCGGTATTAATGTTATCAGCAGTTCCTTTTGGAAACTACATTATATTTCCTCTTGCGTAAGTGCCTTACACAATATGCCTTTTTAATGTTATTTATTTGTAGCTAAATAACCAAAGATTTATTTTTATTTCATACATTAATTAACAAAATGTACAATATTCAAACTAAAAACAGCTAAACTAGTAGTTTGCCCCGAACTAAGCTTGTGTGATGTGTGGGTTGTGTTAGGTTAGGTTAACCACGGAGATTACTTCTCAAATAGAGAGTCAAAGTCAAAGTCAAATATTTTTATTCAGTAAGATTTTTAGGATCACTTTGAAACATCTTAAAATCCACGAGATCTACAGCCAAATCTACCACCTGTACCACCTACGCCCAGCACACAAGGAGAAAGGCTAAGAAAAAAAAGGAAAGTTATTAATTCTATGATAGAAGTGGTTCATTAGGTGCATGCCTCACTCTCTGTGCTGACTCTCATTCTAAAATAAGCTAAAATGAGACCAAGGCACCAAAGCATGTACTTACCAAATGTTATAGGTGGGCTGAATACAATAAATAAATATGTCACATCTTACCAACATTTAAATATTGATGTCTCATTTTTGTTCTCGTTTCTTTAGTGCTCTCAAAACTGTAAAAAAATATACCCAGCCCACGGATGTCGTTAAAGTCGAACATGGGGCTACACCAAAAAGTCAGCAGCATCCGTTTGTGTATAAACAACTTTAAATGTGAGTACCAATCTGTCTGCCAACAAGTCTGTGATTGTGGCGAAACCTTATAGTTTTAAAGGAAGTTCTTTCCACATTGCGGAACCTATGGACACCCTTAGATTGGCACCCTATCAAATGAAAAATACAAGTTGTAATTTAAATGTGATTGTGGCGAAACCTTATAGTTTTAAAGGAAGTTCTTTCCACATTGCGGAACCTATGGACACCCTTAGATTGGCACCCTATCGAATGAAAAATAAAAGTTGTAATTTAAATGAGAAGCCTCACGTCACTTTTGCGTGACCTGAAGATTTTACTTTGCAACCCTTTATCTTGAAAACAGAAAAAAAACGAGTCTGTATTCTGATGTAAAACCTGTCAAATATGACATTTCACAAGACTTCAGGTCCGAAGCTAAGGCTTTCAACCTTATTTACCCTTTGTAACCCTGAATTTGAAAGGGTGGTTTCAGTAAATAAAAATAGAAAGTGTGAATTGTGAAGTCAACCTCCTATAACATTATATCCTACAAGACAAACCAAGCATTTTACCCTCTTAGCACCATCATGTTACAAAAACTACCATTGTAATAACTTTATTTGAAATGTGCAGTATATACTCTTTCAAATTTCACACCCTGAGAGACAAGATCTTCTTTTCTCACTTATCACCCCTATTTCTCAAAAACTACCCTTGTGTAAAAAAAATCCTTAAACCGTTTTATAAGTACAAGTGTAATCTCAACATATTTAAAATGTTGAATTGATCGGATCATCAATCATTTATTAGATTTGATCCCAATATCTGATGCAATATCTGTCTGATTGTAACATTATATTGTAAAATGGCCAAGCTGGGCATACTGGGCAACAATTCATCATTTTCTGCCTTTTCTTTTCTTGAACTTCCTACATTACTACTGGAACGTTATGACGGTCGCTGGGCAACAATTCATCATTTTCTGCCTTTTCTTTTCTTGAACTTCCTACGTTATTACTGGAACGTTATGACGTCGCGGGCGTTAAAGCCTTTAAGGTGTTATTTAAAATGTGTTATTTATGGTTATTTCAGATTTTGGAAACCAAAATCACTTCTCTGTTCTCATTTCTGGTCAATACAACAGCGTGCAGAATTCTCCACACAAAACTTAAAGGATCGGCTATTGTATAATAAGCCAGTGTTCCGAGCCCTTCAAGCCAAACTGCTAATGATTCCGGATAAAGAATCAAAAAATAAGTTTGGCAGGATAGTTGGATTACTGGGATCTGGAGTCCACCCAACGTCTCGAGAAGTACTTGACTGTCGGAACTTATTTGTAAATGGACCATACCAATTGAGTAGTCTAACCTACAAACATATGGTAAGCTCTGAAATGGATCCTTCCCGGTTATTAGACATTATGTGAAATGGCCAAGCTTTTTACAATATGGCTTGCCTGGGCATACCCGGGGCGAGGATAAGGATAAGGAGTGAGCTTTCTCAGAAGCTTAAAGGCAAGTGGCTTTCCCGCACACTGAAGGAACATAGCGAACTGCTTGGCGCTGTGATTCGCCCACCGGTGTCAGATCCCTGGTTCGATCCCCAAGGTAGTAACATTTTGTGCTTCCCTTGGCTAGCTACCACCATCTTACCTCTGTCCATCGCCATAGCAACAATTATAAATTGTTGTGTTCCAGCATTTAGAGGTGAGAGTAAGACACTAGAATACCGTTTCATGGGGTAGACAAGTTTCCATTAGTTCTTTACACCTCATTTTTAACAAGGTATTTGTTATCTTCCTGTCTATCTTTGGCATCATTTGTATTGTGTTTTTGCAGCGTTGACTGCTTTCCCACAATTTGTGATGTTCTTTTTCGGTGTATATTTTCAACCTGTTCTTTATTGACGGACCGGACAGTCTGATGTCATCGGGAGTCGGTGTGATCCTGGACCCTTCTATTGCTGAAACGTCAGCTTTGTTGTTGCCTTCATTTAGGCTGTGACTTTTAGTCCATGCTATAATGAGTGTGTGTTCATTGGTCATCTCCTGGAGAGCACGGTGGCATTCCGCGATGCATTTAGACCTGGTGTCGGGCTTGCGGAGAGCATTCACGAGTGCTGCGCTGTCAGTTAGGAACAAAACGAGGCCATAATCTCCTTATGTGAGTGGAATAAGTATTGTATAATCACGCTGCACAATACTAGTAATCATTGGAAATGGTCGATTTCGGGTACATTTGCACTGCAGTAAACACTCGCGTTGAGAACGAGCACCTCACCTGATGGTAACTACATCTCTTGCCTATAACAAAGCCTTACTGCGTAGGTCACATTCGCATAGAACATGACCTACGCGGCATCATACCCTTCAACTGGAACACAACAATGCTGCTTGGCGGCTGAAATAGGTATGGTGGTAGTACTCCCCCTGACGAACCTTTTCACAAGGAGCTCTACTACTTTTAAAAGCATTCAACTAACGCTTTGTCCTAATTGAGTATGGATCGTACAAGAAAACAATGTAATTTCGTCGCCAGAGACACATCCCTGACATCCGTGAGAGACTAGGGATACCTAATTCCGCAGCCTGATTTCACCCCCTGCTGGGTGCAGGCCTCCCTAAGTGCTCGTGCCGCGCCCAACTCACCCGGGTGAGGTTAGCGATGCTGGTGCTACCGTCGTCCAATCTTGCTGCTGGACGACATATAAACACTTGCTATTATTTTTTCCACACCTGGAGGAAATAAGTTTTTTTTTTATTATTTGCACGCCTCTCCGTTCTTCTCCTCAAATATGGATATAACACGATGTCATTTCGTTTCAGGGTTACCTTCTGAAAATGCACGGTCTCAGGAGAAGCACGTTCAGAACAAACAAACTGAAATACAGAGCTTTGTTGCTGTTAGAGATGGATAAGGCCATACTCCGTGAAGGTGGCGCGGACGCTCTGAGTACCGAAGCTCTCCGGAACGCGTGTCACATACGTGGACTGAACGACGCCCATCTCTCCAACGAGGACATGAGGAGGTGGCTCGGTAAGTGGCTGGACGTGAGCGAGCACGTCGACACGACCTCGTACTCGCTGGTGCTGCACTGCCCCGTCTTATTTGGATATAATCATCCACAGAATTGGGTTTTAATTTATTAGCACGAAGCTGGTTATATGCAAATGAGGCTCATCGCTGCTAACGGACAGCCGTTACTATCTGTACGTCTCTCGTACGTGTACCCGCCGGGGTGCTCACTTGGCCAATGTTCACTTTAAACGAAGCACAAACGTTAGGTACCTTTGCCTGGGAAATTAAATTAATGTGATCGACATATTTATTATATATTTTTATTGTATCAATAAAAATATATAATAAATATGAAACGTTAGGTGTGCCTGTATGTTTTAATGATTGTACATAAAGGCGTCCGCCAAAGCATCACGATCACAACGAACGACCGGATCCGAGTCTGGCTGGCTGCATGTATACCTACAGAATGCGAACGATGCTATGGATAAGCTGATCATCGTAAATTGTAAGCAAACCGAGATGCTTTCATTATATCATTAATTGATTTATGAGATTGTTACGAGTAAGTATTCTATATGGCAGGAACCAACATGATCGCACAATTACCGAATCCTATCGAACGGCGCGGTTCTCTTGAGGTAGCGCATTTGGTTGCTGCTTGCACTTTTTGTTCCTGTTAATGTTATTTAGAATCTAAATTACAATTAGTCCTCAACCATTAATTGGTTAGGTAGGTAACGCTTGTTAATTTATTTATGCGAAACTAACATATTTGAACAGTATTTGAGATTGTGAAAAATAGTGTAAAATGCTGTATTAAAGATTGTGATATTTTTTAAGAAGCTATTGTACTTGTTTTTAAGTTGTGACTTGTGTCTCAATAAAATTGTTGTCTCATATAATAACCCAAACGTGTTTTATATTAATTAAAACCTAACTAGGTAAAAACATCGTTTTTTTTTATCGAGTGGGATAGGTATCTTTAACAAGATACCCCACCGCATTGAGGGTGCTATGAGGTTATGTGAGGTTTACGGGACTCGGACGACTCACTAAGACCTCCCGGTGGCCTCGATGCTAAGGAAGGCCCTGGGATGTTTGTTAAAACTTGTTCCTGTGCCTCCCCGTATAACGCCATAGCACATCCCTGGGGCAGTACGTTAGCCGCCTCATCTGCTCGCGGTCCGCGACAGTTACATGCCTGTACACTGTACTGTAATCCTTCCCTTGTACTGTTATCCGCATACTCCCTTACGGGACAGGCGGGGCGGGGCGGGGCGCGCATCGTGAGCGCCGCGCCGCCGTCTTCTCCGAGCGCGATGGAGGTCGCTGCAAACTATTCCACATAGCCCTCCAGCGCCTAACACCCGCCAGTCTCATTGACCAGACGGGCGCTACGTAGAGAGCCATACAACCGTACGACCCCCCGCGCAGAGGCGACGAATACCCTCCCTAGGTCCCCCAAAATTTGGCAGCAGTCTGTCCAGGGCACCCCTACCCTCTGAATCCGGGGAACGGAGCGGCGAAAGAGCTCGAAGTCCCAGCGACAGTCCAAAGTGATGCCGAGGTGCTTCATGTACCGCCCCACTTTGACATCCACGTACCGACACGCTGGGTGGTTCCCTACCCCTCGGGATCTTATGGAACCATAACGCCTCGGTCATAAGAGGCGCTATCCTCAAATCCAGCTCGTGGATTTTAACCGCGACGCAAGCAACTCCAAGCTCTTTGGTCTCCTCAAAAGTGCTCCCATCGGCAATCAAATCACTAAGGTGTCACGCCGACGAAGGGGAGATTGAGATAAGTATAGGTACTGTGTCGAGGCAAAGTTATCTTTCATATCTTTGACCTAATCCCTCCATCCTGTTTCCACCACCGGACTCAAGGCAGGCTACAACGCGTACCTTGTAAATGTTCCATGGTGCCGAACACATCGTTTCGCCTCTAATTTTATCATTAAACCCTTTCTGAACGGCTACCAGAAATACCTATTGATATGTTTTTGCGTTAAAATGTTAATTGTAGACAAAAGGAAACGCATATATTTTTTTCAGATTTTTTTTTTAGTAGGTTTTACATAATCATAGGAACTTTTAGGACATAATAATTTCTTGATTTGTAAGTTTAATTTTAAAACATTTTAATGAGTAAGTTATATTTCTTGTTTTCTCACATTTAGACGCCAAGGTTCTCTGAAAAGCAGTTTTCTTTTTCATTTAGATATACAGGTGAGTTTTTTTCCAGGGCCACTGAGTCCAAGTCAGAAACCGTGAGAGTTATCGAAAAGTCATGTTAGGAGTTACGTGCTCGATAAAAAAAAATAAGTTCTGCATTAAAGAAAAACAATATTCTTTTATAGGTATTCTGGAAAAGTGAGTTTTTGAAAAAGTCAACTGCCACGATGAAGGGATACAATCATTATTCGTAAAGGAAGATGACCTACTACATGAGGAATTTATGTGCATGTGGGAACTTGAAGTCATTGAATCAAGAAAACATGTTAATCCAGGCGAGGAACTATGCTAAAAAATATTTGTCACCAAACACACACGTGATCCCAAAGGACAATACGTAGTCACCTTGCCATTCAAACCAGAAAATAAACATTACTTGATACCTGGATCGCGTGATATCGCTTTGCGTTGTTTTTATTCAATGGAACGCAAACTTTAAAAAAGAACAAGAACTTTACTTAATCGTTTTTCCTCTATCTGGGATCTTCGCTTGGTCTGACTCCACCGTTGTACTTGCATGGCTTTGCTCCCCCTCTTCTAGGTGCAGATGGACAAACGTATGTATGCTAAAGGTAAGGATTCCTGTTCCAGGGCAGATTCTTATTCGCGTCAGCCCCCAGTTTGAATCAGATGGCTGTTCCAAATGTGTCATAGCTTGGTCTGTGCACAAATGTTAATTTGTAACCTAAATATCTTATTTTATTTGAGCGTTTAATCTAAGATTAGTTTGATAAAATATCTAAATATGCAATGGAATCATATTTATTGAATATGTAATTTTTGTCGAATCATTTTATGTATACGCAGATAATTTATTTTTTACCAAGACGTATGTATGTGTGTTACAATATGGCAATATACAATATTATATTCTATTCTATTGTCTTCATTCAATGTAGGTAGGTACCTACCTACTTCGTTCGTATTCGTGTTTCGTAGTCCTGTCAAATGTGACAGGACTACGTGACTATTGAGGACTTTGTGGTATTGTTGTCGCGTTGTGGTATCTTAATCCGTACTTGAGAAACTCTTTCGTCTTCTGATCACCGATTCGCCTGACAAGCGCGGTGATTATGGCAAAAACCTCCACGCAGCTTTGGAGGTGGCTCAGTTCAGCAATGGTAATTGTTATTTACAGTCATTTTGATAACATACTCAAGTGTCACTCACGTGACCATCACGTCTTGGATTTTAACTGCACCGGTGCACGGTGTCAGGTCCAGTGGTCCCGGGTTCGATCTCTAGTGCTTAGTTTAGTAGCGATCACCAATCCGCCCGACAAGCATAGTGATTATGGCCTCTTCTAGCTTTGGAGGAGGCTCTGTCCAGCAGTGGAAACGGGCTGTTGATGATTGATGCTGTTACTAGGTATATATACTTTACAGTCTATTATACTGAAAGAAAATATTAATAAGATCATTTACAATGTTTCAAAGAAATTTAACAGCTGCAGGGTTAGTCCTCGCTCTTATTTTATCATTATAGATTTTATCAAAAAAGAAACCGAAATGACGGAAAAGTTTTATAAAAGAGAATCATTTTTGTGGTATTTAAAAAATAATAATAAAAAAAACTGAGATATGCTCTAGGATCTATTAGGTAAGTTCTATTTATTCTCTTTGCTTTGCCTAAATGAATGCCTTTATGTCAGTAGTAGGTACCATGTAGGTACCTATCACTCTTATACTCTTAGGGTAGGAACCCTAAGAGTATAAGAGTGATAGGGGTCCTCCTACCTGAGGTATACCTTACCTTCCTTGATATGTTCCTCCCAGACTACTATAATGTACGTTCCTAGTCTTTTTTGTCTAAGTGATTCGCTATGCGTTATTTGCTTTGGATTTTTATCGTCAACTATATTCTCACTGAAGCTGAGACAAAGAAACCTAGCGGAAAACAAGAACGGGCTGTATGGCGTTTTGAATGTGAACTAGGTTTCATAACGGACTTGGAATGTCCTGTCGATGGAGGCTGGACACCGTGGAGCACTTGGTCCTCCTGCCAAGGATCTTGCGCAGACATAGGTTACCGTCAAAGAACCAGGCAGTGTATTAATCCACCTCCATCGCAAGATGGCCTGCCGTGCTCCGGTGACGATCAACAAATGGAAGCGTGTTATATAAAAAACTGCACAGTACAGGATTATTATAAAATTGTCGAAGGAGATGCAATTAGAACTGAAGCTTTACATCAACTAGAAGCTGTTCCTGCCCTCACACAGCGTTGCCTGCTCATGCAGTGTCCTTACGAAGCAATTGAAGCCGCTCTCGCTGACGATAACACTTGGCAAATCAACCCTGAATCGGTATGGAATACACTTCTTTGTGTAAAATATAATTTAGGATGTCCCATAATTGGGGGATGGGGACTTTGGGGAGGGTGGTCCGCGTGTGGATCTCGCTGCGGTTTCGGCTTGCGATGGAGGCTGAGGAGATGCGATACACCACCACCATCGAATGCTCACCTCCTCTGTACTGGAACTCCTTTGCAAGCAGATGAATGCCAGGGGGACCAGTGCGCTATCACAAAACGTGATTTTGGTGGAACTTGGAACGAGTGGGGAGAGTGGTCTCCGTGTTCAGAAAACTGTGGGACCGGAGTGCGGCGTCGTAAAAGATCATGTTTAGAAATGAACAGTCCACGATTGTTTGGTGTGTGGGGCACACATTGCCGCGGTCAACACGATCAACTGGAAGTGTGCGAAAAAAGAGAATGCATGCTAGACGGAGGATGGTCAGCCTGGGGAACATGGGGACCATGCTCGCACAGTTGCGGGGCCGGACGACGCTCGCGTTCCAGGTCGTGCACGCGACCTGTGCCGGCAGGAAGTGGCGCTCATTGCAGCGGTCCAAGAACGGAAGTCGGTTCTTGCCACTTAAATCCATGTGAAAGCTACTCGCATACAGTAGCCGTATTCAACGGGGAATCGCTTTTACAATACAACTTTGTGAATAAGAGGTCTACTTTATTCCATTTTTATATTCGTTTTTTGCCCTTATCACCCCATGGTACATTGGTGCGCCGGGGGTCTGTTCACAACCTACTTGTGCGCCTAAGTTTGCAAAAATGGCATATTTGCATAGATGCTTATGGTGGGTCTGAATCGTGCTCAGCTCCTCGTATCTGCTGTCCTGTCGCAATAGAACCGGCTGTCTGGCATTCGGCAATGATCACTGTTACCAGTGAATCTGCAACTTTAAGATTAGATGATGCTACAGTTGGAATACGATCGACATTCCCTTGCGAGCCTGAACTACCGTATGAAAATGTTAACGTTTACGTAGGCGAAAGGCTACACGGGGAAGTGCAAGAATTAATACTTAACTTTATTCCATTGAACATTATTGTTGAAAAAAGCAAGTCAGCTTTTTCTCCCAGTGCAGGATCTAATGTCGCTTATGAAAAGGCTGGTTTAGAAGAAGGCTATTTATCGCTCAAAAACGATTATTATTTACGATTGTCGTGTCATAACAATTCAGAAGAATGGAATATCGATTTAACCCTAAAGCCCGAAGAATCAGGAACAATTTTATTTTTACAAGACGACCCAATGAGCACCTGGATTCATTTGTCTTTACAGAACATGAGGATAAAACTAAAATTTGCATTTCACGATTTCCGTTCGGAAAGCAGTAGTTCCACCGAGTTTGTTCCAGATCAATGGTTTGACGTCGTGCTATCAAAAAATCTTGCAGTTAATACTATAGACGCAACCATTAATGATAAAGAACGTTTGCATGTGTCTTTTGAAGAACCTTTAACAGTTATGAAAGATTTGGAAGACCTAAAAAATACATCTAGATTTAACGGTGACCGTAAACAACGCAGGTATTCAATTTGCTCTGATGAGTATTTTGTAGGTGGTGTTCCAATGCATGTACGAAAAAGCATTCCTGAAGATTTCAATGCGTTTTCTGGGGTTATAGCATCAATGCGTGTCAATGGAATTCGACAGGAACTTCACAGTCTAAACAAGGAACGCTACAAGAATGGGCAAGTGCAATTATCATCTAGGACAGCCAGTGTATCTGGTTCCTATCATGAAACTATGTGGGGAAAATCTAATCAACTAAATCTAACTTGTGTGCATGCCAGAACTGTTAGATCACCAAATACAGCTCATTGGCTGTACCTGGATGTTACTGCAACAAGTTCACTTTATGACAAAAAAGTTCGTTCTGTCGATGACGGCAGAGTACTGAGGCTTGTGGCAACTGCAGATAATGACTTACGAGGTTTTTACACATGCAGAGTGCATAGCAATAAAATAACTAGAAACTTAATTACCTATGGAGTCATTGGTAAGGTTCCGCACCATCTAACAGGTCCCGATATGACGACTGCAATCGCCGTCATCACATCTGTGGCTCTTGTATTAGGTACACTAATCTGGCTTGTTATTGAAGGTTTCCACGATCTTTGCGATGGCTATGGATTTTTTAGAAACGCTCATTTATCCCCAGAAGAAGAAGCGGAAGCGGTTTGCAGATACATCGACCAGAATATCCACTTGATGGGAAGCAACAGTGCTGCAAATAATGCTAAAGCAAGAGCTCGTAAAATAGGAAAGCAACTAGCAAGAAAAGCTAGCTTTTTATCTCAAGATCCAAAAGGTATGATGCAAATTAACAATATTCCAAGTAATGAAAAGCTTTCAAGTGAGCCAGAAGGCTTGCCGGCTCTTCCAGAGTTAAATAGTTGTGATGTTAAGCCCACCCTCGATACGCTTCATTGTGACCAAACCTACATAAGTTCTCCTTGTCATGGATCGTTTTCATCTCCAAGGTCAAAGCTGACATCGGTTTCGTCAGTTGAATTATCGCCAAGAACACTTTGCTCCAAGCTTTTATTAAATAAGCGGTTGCAATCGTCTCGAGAAGGCTTGTGCGCTCGAAAAAATATTTGTCGGATTTCACGCAAGAGCGGAACGAACTTGTTAACCATAAAATCCTCTTCCTATGTTAATCAGTCACCAGCAGAAAAGGTCTTGCAGAAGTTCAGAGAGCTAAAAAGTGAAGATCCATAATTGTTTTCAGTCAGTTAGGTAGTAGTGTAGCAACATATGACAACTGAACTGACTAACTACTGTGAGGTACCTATCGGTTCGAAATGCCAAGTAAATGTGACTGAACTTTAAAATGCATTATGTACCTACTCATTTGCACCTATTAGGTATGTAAGTAGGTACTGCTAAATAAAAAAATAAAATATAAACGGTATGTGCCTAATAATTGGATTTTATTTATATCTAAGGCTCTTCAGGTAGACGGTTCCAGTTTCGTATTACTTGATTGCAGAGGAAATAGTATGCAGCATTCTTGTTCTTCAAAGGTTCACGGTTTAATCTCTTGCTATGACCTCGGGCTGATCTATGAGTCTCTTTCAGTGAGTATATGTAATGGATGTTGGGCAGATTATACAAATGGGAAAGTATCTTGAAAGTCTCAATGATGTCCCCATGATGGCGTCTATCTTCAAGGGTAGTTAGGAATAGTGCGTAAAATTGATAGGTACTTCTTCAACTGAAACAATTTAAAAGCTTAGATAAAATCTAGTGCAACCTTTTGGAAAGAGGTGAATGACAAATTTATTTATCTACATTTTTTTAGTTTAGTTTTTATTATAATTTAAGGGGTTTATTTTCATTTTCTATCTATCTACCCAAATAATTGATGTCTGTACTTACTTCTACCGAGACTTATTTCTCCACAGTCGTTGCACAACATCAGCTCTTCCTCTATCAGAACTGTCCCTTGGATATGAATTAAAAGTTTAAGATTGCATATCCCGTTCCATCTCATCGCTGTCAATGGGAAATGATGGGTTGTTAATGATATTGTGCAGTACTGCACAAGTATTAAATATCATGCCAGCCTTAACCGGGTCATAGTGCATGACTCTGTGTGCCAAAAGGCAGCGAGACTTCAACACCCCAAAACAGCCTTCAACCACATTTCGTGTTCGCACATGGTGACTTGTGTAATACTCCTCGGGTGAATTTGGGGTGGCATGTAGGATTGGTGTCATCATCCAAGGGCGTTGTGTCCTATATCCTGAGTCACCCAAAAGTCAGTATGAGTGTCCTTGGGAATGGATATGCTCCATTGTTCTTTTCACAGGGCTGCAGTTCCAAAAAAATTTGCAGTCAGTTCATAACAAAATATACCTAGCTGCTAAAAAGTTGCATTGTCAGAATTGAGAAACTCAATTGTAACTTGTAAAGCTTGAGATACTTATTTAAAAAATGTTGATATTTACTTACCACCATTACATTCAAAGAATGGTAATATTTTCTGTTGAAAAAAGCTTCTTCAGTAATACTGGGTCGGATAATCGCAATGTGTGTTCCATCTATGCATCCAAGAACTCCGGGAAACCCAAATTTGTCACAAAAACCTCTTGAAAGGTCCTCACGCTCAATTTCAGTTTGAGCAAACTTAATATACTTCCGCAAAATCGCAGGCTCATTTAGAGCATCTATCACCTTAAAATAAAAGTAAAATATATAAGCTAATTATGGCAGGTACACTAGCATCACTGTAGTTGCATCCATAACACATCATTGTAATTTGGGCCTGTAGGTAACTATATTATTATTTTATTGACTTGGTAACATTGCACACGTATATATTAGTGTTATTAATACATTTCTGTATTATGTATTCATATTGCCTCTGCAAGACAATCTGAGATAGTCTGCTGTGCAAGCCCAAGCTTATGATAATTTCCTACACTGCGTTGGTATCCACCAGATGCTAGCTTACCTTTAATGTAGATCAACATGTAACCTATCATTTAAAATATATCGTAAGTCAATATTCATTGTAGGTATCAACATATTTCGCTTGTAAATTTTGAAACGTACCATTTTCAATCAATATTTCAATCGATTTTTTTTTCTACAATTGGTTTTCAGCTTACCTTTTATGTACCTGAAGTAATATATGTATAAAAATTGGACTCGTGACTTGTTTTTAAGTACTATAATTTTCCATTTGAAAAAGAGGAAACGTCTACTGACAGGGCCATCATCAAGTGATAATGGAAAAAATCAGTCAAAAAACAAAGGCTATTTGACATAAAATATGTATTCTGTACCAGCATCCCCAGGGCAACCAGCATCCCTTCACTTGTTTGGCAGTGACTTGGCAGCATGTGAGTAGGTAAGTACTTAGTTCACACTTTCCAAAATTCATTTGTATCTCATTTTTTTGTAACTTACTATTTTTTGAATCACATTTGTATCATTTCTTTTGTACTTATAGCTTTCTGCCCCCTCAGAACGGGGCGGGGATAAAATTTTTGTCCCCTGTTTTTATCCACCTTGTCAGAGCATTTTGTCTCCCGATGGTGGATAAAAACAGAGGACAAAAATTTTATCCCCGCCCCGTGCTGAGGGGGCTGTTGACACTAAGGAGTTGTGTTTTTATCACATTTTTATCTTTACCTAGATACCTACCTATCTAGGTTGATCGAGTGACCGAAGCGAACGAGATCTCTCAGTTCACTTAAGAAATCCGGCACTGTATGTGTGTATGTATGTGATAATGTTTGTGACGGCATAACTCTCGAACGGATTATCCGATTATTTGATTTTTGCGGGGGATTTTTGAAAAGTGGGGTAGTTTTTGATATATAGGGATGAAAATAAATACAATTTTTCGCCCTTTTCTTTTGAATGGCTGATCCGATCAATTCATAATTTTGAATTTGCGGAGATTATATTAATACTCATCAATTTGTATGAGGATTTTTGACACTTGGGTAGTTTTTGATAAACTTCATGTTGAGACATGAAGTTTTTTGGCATGGGGGGTATCATTTGAAAGATTATCGGCTGCATGCACATTCATAAATTATAGTTTTAACTTTTTAATGGGGGTGGTTTTTGTAAGAAATGGGTGGTTGATTAAGGTAAAACGCTTAATAATGTCTTGTAGGATATACTGTTAAAAAGGGTATTTTTTGTTGTTTCAGCAAATAAAAAAATTTTTTTTTTTGCTGAAACCACCCCTATTTAATTAATGATTTATTTATTAATAAATATCCACCACAATGTGAAAAAACTTCATCTAAAACTGTAAGATTTGGCCATAAACACCACGCTCGGCAGACAGTTTGGTGCGCACAGTTAAAGTTTTGTTTATATACTAGAAAAAAGCTGTTGCCTTTTTGTTGAAGCCCCTTGGTTGACTTTACGACATCCGTAGGCTCCAGCCCACGAATGTCGTAAAGTGATGTCGTAAATAAGATTATTAAGGGTAGATTTTAGAGTTGGCAACAAGAGAGAGTATCGACGATAAGAACGTGTGGCCCGATGTTGCTATACCAGTTGACAGCAAAATGGTGATTTCTCAATGTTAACAAATTGCCCATAGGTAGATAGGTAATAACAAATGTTTTAAGATTAAGTATTTAGGTTTTTGTTGTATCTACTTAGAATATAATTACAAATTGTGTATCTAAATGTTGAATGGATCATCAAAAAAATTAACCGGCCCGAGGTTCTTGCCTTTCTCCTTGTGTGCTGGTCGCGATTCCGAACAGGCGGTAAATTTGACGATTCAAAATGATCCTAAAAAATCTTAATGAATAAAGAAATTTTGACTTTGACTTTGACTTTGAGTGTCTCGGATACTCAGGTGAATAAATAGAGATTGAGAAAAATAGTAAGTAAGGTGTAATTAAAGTACACTTTGATCGTTTATTAATTACGTTCTATTTGAGAAATAATCTCCGTGGTTAAATACCTAACTCAAAGCAGACATCACGAGATCTCAATTCGGGGCGAACTACTAGTTAGTGAAGACTGAGATCTGGCTTACCTACTGTAAAATAAAAAATATGTTTTGGGGGTAACCTGAGAAATCAGAACAGGGTATTCATTAGGGTATTTTGTTTGTTTTCACAATATTTTTCCATAGCCATAGCCATTTAGATTTTTCCCTCTGAGAACCATAAGAAAACTCATGCTTATTATGTAATTTAAGGAAATTTTATAAGCTGGTTTTCCGATGGAAACAAAAAAATATATAAAACCCGACTACGCAGGCAGGTACTGAAAAATCTGGCTCTAAAAAGTATGAAACAAGCAAATATTCTCAGCTGACATTGTTATGAAAAATTTTTTTTTTCTTGTTTATTATATAACCAACTTACATAGGAGGGACTTATATATATTTTTTAATGTTCAAAGGTTAGCCGTGGTCATATGCCACTTTACCCTGAAGCTTATGATTGCTCTTTACTGTTGGAATGTATTGTTTTGTTAGGGTAGGTAGTATTATTAAAATAGGTACAAGATAATACCCGTCACTCTTTCCGTCTACTCCTACTGGGCGCTCCTACTGGTAGGAGAACGAGGACTACAATGTCCTCGTACTCCTATCGTGATTTTTTTTTTTCTTTTGGAATAAGTACAATAAGCTTAATAATGTAATTTACTGAAATCAAAATTTTACAAATTCATCGGAGCATTTCCAAAAAAGTACCAACATTAATATCGTCATGTAAAAGATACATTTGTGTATTCATAATCAATGTATCGGTGACGAGATCCTCTCGACGCCGTGCTGTCGGAACATCTTTGTCGGCTGTAGCCTTTTCGAGAAAATTCAGCAATTTTAATAAAGTAACATTTTTGACTTCCCTGTTTAGGACTGAATTCCAGCTTTCAGCTACATTGTTAGTTCTGTGCCTTTCTTCAAATACACACCACGTTTTTGGAAAATCATTCTTCATCCATGTCTTTTGGAAATATTTAAAGAAAATATCTAATTTAGTATCAGGGCCAAGAAGCCTAAACTGCTGTTGAATATAGAACCAACCCTCTTCGATGCGATTAGCGGGCAGCAGCGGAAGGGCAGTACAAAGAGCTACAAATCTTCGTTGAACTTTATTTTTAATTTTAATTACCTTACTCTTTTTCCACAAGGCCTTTGTCATGTGATAATAACAGCCTTTAACCACACTTGCAGGGAATTCGTCTAACAGTGCATTTATTAAGGATTTTTCGTAATCGGTATGAATTTTCTGCGGGTTCCATCCGGGAACTTGTGACTTAATAATTTCTATAACAATGGCATAACTATGCTGTTTTTTGTCTGGCATTAATGCAAAAATTAAAGGGACTGTATTCGTTTCATGAGAGGGGCCTTGACGATCGCCGTGTATAATGAGCAATTGGCTGAACGGTTTTGGGCAACTTTTAAATGTACCGTCTATAAAAAATTCTGAAAGACTTTCAAGTAGTTGACACCCTTGCTCTGTTCCAAATACTATAATTCGTGTATCACCGATATAATCTCCTAAAAGGAAATGATTAAATTTCTAAGGGATCTGAACTTTTTTCAAATCATCAAATAATATCTTTTCAGCTCCAATTGCCTTGTATCTAGAATTATATAAACTTGTTTTAATACTTCTAAGTTCCGGTACTTTTTCAACTAAATTGATCCCGCGATCTTTGAGAGGAGCAGTATTTCTTTTGTAAATTTTTGGTATTGGCGTATCGGATTGTTCAGCCTCTACTCTTGCAGCATATAGGGCTAAATCTATTTCATTTTTCAATGTATTAGCTTCACACAAATGACTGACAGTTTTCAGTATCTCTCCATTCTGGAATAAACATTAAAATGAATTTGTTGGTAATTTGTTAACACTTGAATCCTTGATACTGGCCACGGAGGTTGCCTATGTTTTAGGAATAGCTTGTTTATGTCTTACCTGCACAGTAATCGATCCTCGGCACTTGATGGCAACACATTTGATCTTAGATTGGCAACATTGCCAAATCTCACTTCCATTTGTATACATTTTTTGCTTATAAAACTGGTAACCTGCATATAGTAGTATAGTTCCACCTTTTCTCTTTATGAACTCAGGTTTATCCTGATTTAAGCTCATTTTGTTATAAAAATTATTCAATTCAGTTTGATTCAGTTATGGTTGTTTCATTGAATGACGTAAACAATGACTACCTATTGTTTAACTGACACTTGACAAATGTGCAAAATGAGATGTAATGCATTTAATGCAGTTGTAATAGTTAAAGAGATCCGTTATCTAAAGAGGTCTGTTATCATGGGAAGTGTCAAGGGTTATTTTGGTGACCCATCTTACATGTGTTCTACTCTATACGAGTACATATAACAAATATATGCAGCTTACTGTACATTAATAGGAGTCCGAGAATATGGTAGGAGAACGAGGACATATTTAGTAGGAGTACGAGGATATGGTAGGAGTACGAGGACATTGTAGTCCTCGTTCTCCTACCAGTAGGAGCGCCCAGTAGGAGTAGACGGAAAGAGTGATACCCGTGGCTTCGCCCGCTTGGTACCCGGATAAAAATAAGCCTTATGTCCAAAGGCATACCTACACTTTAACCACGCCAAACATTATCACTATTCGTAATTCATGGTCATGATCATAATGTCAAAAAGACACAGGCGCTGCGGGTTGCACTTTGATGCCGGACGCGCATGTGCCAAAGCGATGCGGGCTCATATCCGCGCCCACAGCGTTGTCGGTTTCTAAATTAAAAATGTTTATCATTCGATTTTATGACGTGACACTAGCTTTCATTCAATTGAAGTGAATTGTTTTCGGTTTCTAAATGAAAAATGTTTATCATTCGATTTTATGACATGACACTAGCTTTCATTCAATTGAAATGAATTGTTACCGTCTGCCCCCACGAACGACCCTCACGTGGGGGCAGACGGTAACACTTATTGCTATCTGGGGTTGTGAATTTTGTGTCATTATAACATCTTTATAATTTAATTCAGTTACACAAGAAGGTTTTTATTTCAAAGAGTAAAATAAATAAATCGTTTTTTATTGTTTCGTAAGTTGTACGGTCGCAATAACTTCAAAATGTGTTTTCAATTATTGAAATTAATAAATGATCTATATATTAATATAATTGGCAGTATTTTATTATATTGCCTACTATCTAGCATTTAGTATAGTATTTCGTTTACAAACGGTAATAATGTATTACCGTGTGCCCCCACTGTTCAAACGTGGGGGCAGATAGCCATTAGTGTTACCGTCTGCCCCCACGGATCAAAAACTCTATGGTCATAGAAGAGAAACCAGTCACACCTGTTGTGCCGTAAAGCTTACCGAGTTGTCTACGCGTGGACTGGGTAATGGGTTCTAGGGAGATATTTATTTATTTTTTTCTACTGGATAGTTAGTTTTGTTTCATTATTTGATGACTAGATTATTTACGGTCTAAAATAATACGAAACCTACTAATTTTGTTGTCTATTTGGTAACATCAATTATTGAATGTTCAATAATTTATTAAAAAACTAGTTTTTTAAATGAAAAACATTGTATCCACTTATAAACATATTTTTTGAAGTAACTGTAAAAGTGATACTATACCGCGCTATTTGCGGTTTGTAAATTGCTACAGCTCAGTACCTAGCGCTTTAGGCGCCGGTTGTTGCAAGGGGCAATCGGGTAAAAACTCAATACATTTAATGGTAAATGTACGGTAATACGGTTAATGGTAGGATGACTTGCACACTTTAAAAAAGTCAAAAAGAAGTCTCATTCGTAGAGCAACGTAGTAATACCTAGGTACTTATGTTTATAGTTTCAGTTCAATCCTTAGTTCTATCGTGAAGGAGTCACAAACATCCAAACAAACTATCGCATATACCTTGGTACCTATGATAATAAAGTCTGGTCGGTGTTAGGTATAGCTTCTGCGTGGTACCTGGATCAATAGTAGCCTTTAATACCTACCTACGTTTTTTTCGGTAAAGCATCACATGTGAAAAGTTTCAGCTCAATCCGTTCAGTAGTTTATACGTGAAGGAGTAAAATATAACGGATCTGTTTTATATCGCGACGTTTGACACCACATTCCCATCCCACGGGAGCTGGTATATAGGATGAACGGTAGCCTATGTCTCATTCCTAGTCTAGAACAACATGTGTGCAAAGTTTCAGCTCAATCCGTTCAGTAGTTCAGTCGCGTTTGTGCGACTCAGCTCAGTTGAAAAACAAGTACCTACCTACCTACCTAATGATGTTAGGTACCTAAGATGAAGCACGTTTGTCTAATAGGAACCTATTCACTGAGGATCTGGATTTCAGTAAATTTTTATTTTTTTTATTTATTTATTTAAACGCACAAAACACATCACAACCACAATAAAATTATAGTTCAACAAATATTGTATAGTTCTGATCTTGATTTTGACATAAACATATGCACGCACATCTAAGCAAAACATAGAATATCGAGCAGAATTAACTATAGGTACTTAAAACCTAACCTAAGATAAGTTCCGGGATATCTAAACAAAATATATAAATACGCTTAAGACTAACACAGTTAAAAATAAATTAAATTTAAATAAAATGAGACAAATGTAATTTCACAAATTTGTCCCATGTATATCTTTTATGATTAGGTACCATCTACCAACTAAATCACTTTGAACAATAGAGTGGACTAGTTAATAGCATTATTGGGATAGAGGATAGTCATAACAATTTTAATGAATTGACTTAGTTTTGGAACGAATATATCAAGTTCGATGTTATTACTAGCTAAGTCATTGTATTGACGAGCCATTCTAGTTAATGAATTATAGAACGAAATATTATTCTTGCATATTTGAAGAGCAAATAGATTAGCTTTATTGGAGTAACGTGCCCTAAATTTAATTTTAAATGATATCACAGATAACAAACTTGGAGAATCAATTAAGGAATGAATTATTTTGTAGAGATAAAGCAAATCAAAATAATGACGCCTAGTTTCCAATGATTGTACCCCGAATTTAAACAACCTCTCTTCATAACTTAAACATAAGCGACCAGGTTGTAAACGATAACACAATAGCCGAAGACACTTTCTCTGAATTTGTTCAATATTGTGACTATGAACTTTGTAGTTAGGAGTCCATACTGGACTACCGTATTCAAGCACACTTCTTACAAGGGTATTGAAGAGATACAATAAAGTACGTGGCTTTTTGAAGCCTTTCGTAGTTCGTAAAACAAAACCCAGCAGTTGGTTGGCTTTAGAAACAATGTGCTGGTGGTGTGCACGAAACGAAAGTTTGACAAATGTAGGTAGGTACTTAGTACCTTCTTACATACCAAATTTGGTAAAATAAATAGGGTAGGTAGGTATCTTGGTCTCTTTCGGATTATCTCTTCAATTTCCTATCCAGCAGATATCGGAGCTGGTATTGGGACCTAAGCACCAACATAACTCCATAGGAAGATAAGTACTACTTACCTATGATGTTAAAATACAAAAACGCTTGCCCAGTGATGAATGCATTTGCGTCGGTTGTTGTGTGTCTAATAGGCTTTGATCTAATAGGTACCAGTTTGTGGCCAGAGGGTAGGGGCTTGCTATGCGACTCGCAGCTTAATCGACTTAGCCTTAGTTAGTCTAGTCGACACTCGAAGTCGGTCGTGAACACCCGCACCGCCGCCGCCGCCAGATCAATCGAATGTAAGTGGAAGCCATATCATACCATAAGTACCTACCTACATAACAATCGACTTGACAGGAAGCTTCAATAAAGGTAACCTACTTTAATAATATTCATTCAGTCTTGTACTGCCAACTCATTTCATTTCAACAGAATTTAATTATTCTTAGTCGTGAAGATCAGATTTTTATGTCAATCAAACCAGTTTTGGAGGCGACGGAATTTTACTAGTTACCCGTCTGACTCGGAAGGGGGTTATGTTTTTCGAGAGTATGTTTATTTAGGTAGTTACTTTGTTGCGTCGTCGGGTCTTCTAATACCAGTTTGTTTTTCTAGTAGCATTATGCCGAAGAAGAGTCTAGAAGAATCGCAAAGTAGCTCCAAGTCAATGCCGGCGACGACGACAGCGACGGGGACTGACGCCACGGCGGCGACAGAGCGTACCCCTCTCATTACTGACAAAAATGTAAGTGACCTAGTGTAGTTGGCTAAACTACTAACATTGAAAAAAAAACAACGGGTAGGTAGGTAGGTAGGTATATATTATTCAAACGTAGTTTTAGTGCTCTGTTTGATGTATGGGTTGGCTTTTGACCTCGATAGTTGCTCCCGGATGAGGTCCACGATGGAGCGAGACTACCCAGAAGGAACGTTACCTACCCTACCTACCTACTTTGTGCTGTGTGCGTATGTGTAATGTTATGTAATGATATGCCTGGTTGGTTTTCGGTTCCATCAATGGGGATTTTTAGTCTTCAATTTCGGTTTTCAGAAACATGATTGATGATGATGAGATGATGCGTATCACGGTTAAGAAGCGGAAATGTCGATAGAAAGAATAATGAGTTCTAAGCACTTCCAAAAATAATTAGAATTGACTTAATTAAGTTTTTTATAATAATTCTATGGGTTAACTAACTTTTTTCTTTTTTTTTACGGGGTGAAAAAACCTAACCTACCCATATTTATATAGGTACGTTGGATCCACTTGTTTAGCTTAGCAAGTCGGCACCAATTAAAAAAAAATCCTCTTACTCAGTTAGTTGAGGATTCCGGGTGAAGTGCGAATTGTTTGCATCGTCGCACACCGGAAATCACAAAAGGGTCACAGCGGAACAAATGGCAGCACAACACAATTTGTTAGGGTACTTTTACGCATTTAAAAATTATCACAAATTTAGCTAATTTTATTTCATCTTTAGAATGACCATTGAAAAATAAATTATCTTATATAACCCTACGTCATGATTTTCATGTTTAATTATTATACTTTTAATACATATTATTGATTAGTTGTGGGTGATAAAGTATGCTTCGGGGATACTTAATCCCCGAACACATAGGTACTTACCTAGATCTAAAAAATATGGGTTAATAAAGATAAATCTAATCGCTAAGATAAATCTTCTGTGAGATCTGGCATATGTACCTAGTTCAAGTGTAGGAGACAAAGTAGAAAGCTATTTTTAGGTTGAGTTTCGACCACTGCATTACTTCCCGTATTCATTTTATCTATTTTTTTTTCTGTAGGTTCTATGGGGAGGTGCTTGGTTTTCATCTTACCTGATAAGATAAAAGCTTCTAGATATAAAAATCTAGAAGGCTGTCCGCAGATTGATACCGACGCAGCCCCACGGGGATTTGAACTTTGTTAACGGTATTCATTAGATACTAATATTATGTGTAAATTATAATCAAGTCCTATAAAACTTATCTCAGTAGGTAGGTGCTTTGTTATTTATGTTATTTTATCTTTGCAAATGGGGATGGGGAACAATGATCCCCCATAATCAAGTTTCCCAAAACACCTGAGACTCTAGCTACTTTCGTCGAGTTTTGAAAAACAAACAATGTTACCTTCTATAGTGAGGAGATCAAGTCTTCCTCTTTTACTGAATGGCAAGTAAGGACATAAGTAGGTCCTGTATGCGCTGAACGTTGCATGTTGGGTACTAGCATGTTCGTAGCTCACTTATTAGGTACTTTAGCTTCCTTGTCGTACAATATACGAACTTATTGTTAGAGTCTACTTATTTTTGTGAGACATGGTGCGTCCAAGGTGCGATCAAGGATCGATCGAGGTGCTTGGCGCTGTTATTGTGAGCAATGTGTCATTGTCAGGCGGCGCCGGCGCCGGCGTCTGGAGACGGGGAACCGGACAGGAACGGCAGCAGCGGGGGGCTCTCCATGAAGCAGACGGCACTGCTGGTGGCTGGAGAGATGGCCGGCAGTGGCGTGCTGGCGCTGCCTAGGGCCCTCGTCAAGACAGGTGGGCCCTAATTTAAAGTTGCTTGCTAATGTGCATATCCTAACCCGCCAGCCTGGACCTGTATAAAGCTGTTCTCAAACATTCGTAAGGCTTTGTCGGATCGAATTCGGAAACTTCCGATGGAGATTCCGGAAACGATATTCTGAAAATACAAAATCTAAAAATGTTGACATTATTGCCTATCGGATACTTTTACAGCAGATTTACAGAAATGGTTTGAGAACAGCGAGGAAATCCATCTCTGGTGGACTTTGGACTGGACCCGGCTAATAACTTATCTATCTATCAAATGCTTTTGCGAAAGTGCGATTTAATTGTTTCTGAATGAACATTTTTAAACGTTCGTCAAGGAAGGATCGGTAGAAAACTCTGCGTAAGTACCTATCTAGGTATTTAGTTATCCTTATCATACTGAATAGAAGGTATTGGTACTTAGTAGGAATAGGATAGGTAGGTAGCCTACCGAGGTAGCTACTGCGGTTTTCTGATGCATGTCCAAACAACCTCGCACAGCTTGAGGCTGAAATCCAATCCTGGCCGCTACCAGCGAGGCTGTTTGACGTCCTACAATAACTATTCTACGTGATCCAGATTGTGGTTTGGTTCTTAGTCAACCTAGAACTAAAACCACATTGAAAGTTTCACAGTAAAATATATTTATGGCTCAAAAGTTTTACACCACCGAAATGAAAAAAAGCTTGTTTGTCCAAACTAGGTAGGTAGGTAAAAAACTTGTGAACTGGTAGAGTAACTTTAATATGATAATTAGAACGTTTGGCCACTCTGCCGAGATTAGGCAGCCATTTGGAATATTTTATTGATATGCATTCTACTTATGTTTATTATAAGACAATCTAGATTCTTATCTTTTAGGTGGTTTGTAAAAATAACGACATCGTATAACTTGTTTAATTGACATGCATACCTACCTACCTACCTAGCTAGCTTTATTTTATGCCCATAGTCGGCCCATTATGAATTATTTTATATATTTATATACATTAGGAATGAATGTGCCCAATGTAGGTACCTAGGTAATTAGTACCTACCTAAGGTGCCTACATAATTGAAATTAAAAAAAAAAGCAATCTTTAAAGCCTTGGGTGGGTTTAACTTTATAAGTATACATATTCATACTCATATTCATTTAAGAAAGTCTTACCAATGTAGATACCTATTCAGGTATTTAATGAATGTGCTTTACAATAATCTGTCCGTGGTATGTGGTTATGCGCCGATTACAAAATATTGCGCAATAGTCATTCATTACCAAATTAAAGATTTAAACTTTTTCGATATGTAGGTAGATAATAGGTAGTTGTGTACGTTACGTATATAAACCTACCCGAGGACTGGATTATTGGGATAAGAGTGGCCACTCACATAATTACCGCTACCTTACCATTACCCCCTTTACCATTGATCAGTTATTACTAAACTTATGAATTAATATTTTTAATATGTACCTATCGAATCACTTAAGTAACGATTAGATTTAAGAAGTAATATTACAAAATCTGAAATCATAAGTATATCAGGTATATAACGCATTACTAAACGATAATTGAAATTTGAAAATGTAAGTTATAAAGGATAAAACTAATAGATAGGTACTTACCTTTTAATTTAGTTAGGTAGGTACTTTAAGCGAAAACTTTAGCTTTAAAGTTGAAACACTTTTCTTGTTGTTTATTATAATAACAAATCCTGTAGGCGGGGCCAGTTAACCAATTCAAAACATGCATTAGGTCATGCATCTGGACTCGAGGGGCATAAGCCCTTCATAGGCTTATGTGTGGCAGAGAGTTGTGTTGTATTAGCTGTGACAGGTGTAATGCATGCAATCATTTATTAGTGCACTTTCACCACAATATTGTATTTTATGACTCTCTGATAGATAAAAGAGGAGCTGTTGTGTTTGATGTCGCATATTTAAGAAACAGTGTTATAAATCCTAGGGAGTGAGTAACTTGGGCTATTTTTGATTCAAGACTCGGTTTAAACATTCTAAAGGCGTGTCTGTGCCTTTAGAAATTATAAACCAATAAGCTTACCTTAAGTCTACAAGTTGGAATATACTTAGATATTATTATGATTTTTTAAGGTCGTTTCGGTGTTTCTCCTTGATCTGAGTGAGGTACCTTACCTACAAGGGCCGCCAACGCATTACACTAATTTCAAACACGTTTGTGTTACGAAACCGACCCGTGAGGTGAGAGGAAGCAAAGCGATCGGTTACTTTTAGTTAGAACCGATGCGATGCGTACAACTCAACAATGTGTGATTTCGCTCGGACACATTTTTTTGTTTAGTTTGGGATCCATCAATTTGATTTGGCCTTAAATAGGTGATCTTGGTGGTCCTAGGTTAGGTTGGTAGGTACGTACTTTACTCATGGTTATATACCTATATACCTACATATATTTACCTAACATAAAATACAAAAGCTCATTAGTCCGGAGGTCGATGAATAGAATCACTCTCTGTGTCACCAACATGGACTTTCATGGTTCATATTTTGTAAATACATATTTTATGTGTAATGTAGTAAAATGTAGTTATATTAAGTTATCTATTGTATTGCGATCTAAATACATCTAACGATTTGGATAAAATTTTAGCTCTGGATTCTAGATGAATAACAAAAATAAATTTCGGAAATATTATGTGCGCGTCTACTCATACCTAGAATCAGGGGTCATCGCTCTGTCCAGCCGGAGAGCGTCCTACATCACGCTTGCCCAGATGGTCTCCCCTGGCTCTGGCTCTCAAGGACTCGTTGACCCCACCGGATGTCGGTCCTTCGATAAATATGATCAGCCAACTGCCACTTTAGTGTGCTAACTTCGGTTCCCTGTTTGCTAACCTGATTTCTGATTTTATCCATCATATAAACGCGAAGCATCTTTACAGATCTTTCCACAGCATGCTGAGCGACCTAGTAACTGCCTACCTATGGTTTTACATAGGTTACCACGTACTTTAATACTTTATGGCTGATACTAATGAGTAGGCACCTACAGTCTTCTAATCATATATTTGCGTTGGCGAGTTTTTATACCTATTTAGTTTTTATAAGCGAGTGCTGTTATTGCTAAAACTGTAGATTTTAAATGCAGGATAGAAGATAATATAAATGCAGATTAAACAAGCCAAATGATCTTTCAAAATGCTAATATTAAATTAAATATCTACCTACCTACTTAGGTATTTAAAACTAGCTCGTTTTGGAGCCACGAGGCCACAGGGGTATTTATTAGGAACATTGTTACATGAATCTATCTACTTTATCTATCTATCTACCTTCTATTCAACATTTTAGCATTTAACATGCTGCGAATTGAACTTTTTGCAAAGTCAACATTATAAGAATAGAATGTTCCTAAAGAGATATATAATATAACCGCTTCTTAACCGTGGTCCGGTTGTGTAGTCCGGCCAGCGGACCATGGAAAAACTATAATGTTTAGTTCAGCTCTTTTAAATAACTAATATACGAGTTATTGAAATATTTTGTTTGCTACGCGGGTCCAACGTAGCATCGTAGCACACTCTACGAAGCTCTATTCAGAAATACATTTATTGATATGGAGAAGGAAGAGGGAGAGTTGGAGGAAGTAAATACAAATTGAAAGCATGATGTGTTTCCAGATATATTTGGAATTGAATTCGTTTTAGAATAGCGGGTGCGCGTTTAAATCTATTGTATGCTACGCGGGTCCGGCGTAGAGATGTAGTACGCTCTACGAAGCTCTACGACAAAATATATTTATTTACATGGGGGGTGTCTCTTCGCGCTAATGTCTGTCGCTCAAATGTACCAGACCCCCGTATCACGAAATTACCAATTTTGAATTTTCCCAGGATGGATCGGTGTGCCAGTGATAGTCGTGATGTGCGCCATCGCTGCGTTTAGCGGCATGCGCCTAGGAGACTGCTGGTCCATCATAGAGGAACGCGACCCGGCCATGCGGACACGGAAGCGGAATCCTTACGCCATCATAGCGGACCAGACTCTTGGTCGCGGTTGGAGGTAAGGAACCAACCTCTCGGGCAAGTCCAGGGTTCCTAGTAATATATATTTACATTGGCTATAAACACCACACTTAGGTAGCCGAATTGGCCGCGACCTCACGCCGACGATCGCCTGTGTTGTGACCGACGGTCGTTGATAATGGCGGCTCATGTTCACAGGCGAGGCCTGTTTTTTATATATGTAGAGACGTGATGTGTATTATCTAATAAGAATTGTCTGTGTGAGTCAGCGTGGTGGTGTCGATGGCGATCATCATGACGTTGTTTGGTGCGTCCGTGGTGTACTTGCTGCTGGCCGCGCAGATCATCGGACAGCTGCTGCTAGCGCTGCTGCCGACCGTCACCATCTGCAGCTGGTACCTAGTCGTCGTCGGCGCTATGACGCCGCTGCTTCTCTTCTATGGAACTCCCAAAGACTTCAAGTCAGTGTAATCATAATCATTATATATGTTTGCTGTTTAATATAGCCAAAAAGGTACAATAACTATGAAAAAATATACCAAGCAACAAATAACTTCAAGCTAACATAAGCATAGCTATTGTGATGTACTCCTATTTAAGTGGAAATTGCTGTAGGTAATTATATAAACTTGAGGGTACATAATTTGTGAGTCGCTAGCTCCCACACTAGGAAACCCTGACCTAATCATGTAATTTTTTAATTCAGGCGATATAAAAAGTTTATACCTAGATGTTTAGCAATGCACCTTGTAGCTGCTTGCTCTTCGGTACGCTTCGGTCTGGTACTAGACTATAGACTGTTTCCCTTGTATATACTTAGTTTAGACTAATTATAGTACATATTATTTTTATTTTTTGTGCACGAAACTTTTTAACAAACAATCAAATAACCACAAAAAGAGCGAAATTAGAACAAACGAGATTGGTCTGGAGGACTATCGGAAGTTAGAGCGTTGCTTCATAGACACATTTTCTTTTTCGATATCTGTGTTATCAATATCTGTATACTTGTTTCCAATAACAATGTATGTCTTTTTTAGTATATCTGTTTACTGTTGAGTGTTCCTTTTAGTATTCTACGGTTTTGACTCTAAGCAAATATATATTTCATAAAATGTGAAAGCGGGAAGTGTGTAGAATGTTGAACGCTTGTTTATACAAATCCATTGGCTTGTAACGAAGCTCCCCAGGCTGACAGTTGTGTGATGTAATGCGACAGGTGGACCGGTGTGATCGCTTTCGGCTCCTCAGTGGTAGCCTGCCTGCTCTATTTCATCCAGATGATGAACGAAGTGCGCCCCTTTGTCTTCCGCTGGGGCATACATGGCTTCCAGGTATGTTACTGTGTACGACGGATAGGAACCTAACATGGAGGGTCTTACCAACTTCTAAAATGATTCTAGGGTAGTAAAGCCTACTTTGGGCTACGGAATCACTGTCTCTTGCTAGCTTGTCTCGGCTGAATGATTACAACTCTGGGATAGTAGCTGACTACTCAGACTGAGTCCCAGAGGTTCAGGTGACCACTCTACGACCGAAGTGCGGCGCCCAGCAGTGCGCTGAGGGCCACTGGTGCGCCGGAGAGCCAGTGCCCTCTGAGTATGCTCGCTGCATCGTAAATCTCATCTTTGTGACTTATGTAAAAAAAATATGTATGAACCAAAAACTCTTTTGACTTTTTACAGTTCTGCTTAGTCTTTGTACATAAAATTACCCCCTAAGCATTTAAGGTGTACCTGGTGTACCTTATGCGTAGAAGGACTTAGTCGCATCCTCTGTAGTGGATAGACTTTTACTGCGATATCCAATCCACTAGCTTAGGTAGCTAGGTGATTAAAAATATTAGGTTTCTCTGAGTTCATGACCGTTATTGATGTCGTATCTTGCTCTGAATGTAGTCTTTTTAGGTCTGTTGATGTGATTATGATACGTTTGCAGGACTTCTTCCTAGCGTTTGGAACGATAATGTTCGCGTTTGGAGGCGCGTCTACCTTCCCCACTATCCAGAACGACATGGCTGATAAATCCATGTTTGGCAAGAGTCTACGATACAGCTTCGCAGGTAACAAATCGAAAGGGACGGCAAGCTTGTAAGGATATCGATATCAATGTAATGTAATACGTATTTATATCATCTAATTGGACGTGTCGCTGACTGACTGACAATCAACATACTGCCCAAGTTTAGGCTATTATTATTATGTTTGATCGAGTTAGCGAAGCGAACGAGATCTTTGAGTTAAGTTGGGAAATCCGGCACTGTATGTATGTATGTGGCAATAGTTGTGATGGCATATCTCTAGAACGGTTTATCCGATTTTCATGTAATTTAAACTCTAAAGAGATAACGTAAATATACAGGGGATTTTTGATAGGTGCAGTATTTTTTGAGATCTCAGGGAAAAATGAAATACAATTTTTCACCCATATCTTTTGAATGGCTGATCTGATCAATTCAAATAAAACTGATCTTTTAATTTTTTGTTATTCACTCAAATGTTTGGGAAAGGTGTCGATAAAATCCAAGAACTACTTTTAGGGTGTCATGCAAGTGTTTTGACTGCGCATATTCCATATCAACAGAAAATATTGTCCACCACCATGTGAAAAGAACTTCCTCTATAACTGTAGGGTTTAAACATAATCATCACGCTTGGAAGACATATTGGTTCTCACAGCTAAAGTTTTGTTAACACACAGAAATAAGCTTTTTGGTTTATTTTACGACATCCGTAGGCTGAAGGGGTAGGTTAGTTTTAAGCCACGACTACAAAGGCAACTGTTTTGAGAGCACCTTCAAACCATCATCAACCTTTGTTTCATGTTAGTAAGGATATTATAATAAGTAAGAAACAAGAAAGAGCTTCGAGCACTTAAGGTAAGTAAGGTGTGTATTGTATGCATACTTTTATCATTCGTGAATTACGTTCTTTTTGAGAAATAATCTCCGTCACATACCAGACGTCACGAGATCTCGGTTTGGGCCGAACTACTTACTAGTTAAATTAAATATAATAATAATAAATATAATAAATATTATAGGACGTTAATTTTTACACAGCGCCATCTAGCCCCAAACTAAGCATAGCTTGTAATATGGGAACTAGATTACGGATAGAATACTTAAATACTTTTTTTTTTTTTAATACATACTTACTATATGATACAACACCCAAACACAGAACAAACATCTATATTCATCACACAAATGTTTGTCCTGGGTGGGAATCGAACCCACAGCCTACAGCGCAGAAGGCAGAGTTACTACCAACTGAGCTATGAGGCTTGTTAATAAATTGTTTATTCAGATTACTTAGATCCATAAGTTAGTGGGTTAGTGCAATACAAATATAAATTAAGTCATTAAAAATTTACAAATTAAATTTAAAATAGAGATTATGTTGATTTTGAGATCTTTCCCTCAAGTTCAAATGCAATAGTCCCTAAAAAGACTATTCAATCAGAACCCGAACGAAAGATCTCATTGGAACACAGGCGAGTCCCATTTGTCCGCTACGACCTGTAGGACGATGTTGGTACTGCCTCGCAGTCTGCTGAGCATCGATGCTGTTTGGTTTGCGCATGATGGCATGAAATCCAGTAACCCGCGCAACATAGTGGATGATCACGGATGATGCAGAAGCGTGGCAGACCCATCAGCATCCTAAACCCATTATTGTATTGTATACTCAGATTATTGAGTGATCTTTTTGTATAGCTGATCTGTGGGTCAGCTCATGACCCACAAGTCAGGTAGGTCAGGTAGGTTAGGTAGGTCATTGGGAGGTGGGCTACTCGTGTAGAATGTTTTACAGTCAGGTATTGAAGAGGGTAATTTTCACTTTTTTAACCGGCTCTGTGGTCTAGTGGTTCAACCCACCGATTTCAGATCCAGAGGTCCCGGGTTCGATCCCCATGGGGAGTATAATATATTGTGCTTGGTTTGGTTGGTGGTAGGACTTTGTTTAAGCCCGCCTGGCTAGCTACCACCATCTTACCTAATTCTGTCGCCATAACAACAATTCTAAAATATAGATAGCCAGTTCCTCAGTTTGTCGAGGATTCCGGGTGAAGTGCGCCTCCACCTTCGGCTTTATCTCAACTTGTTACCAGGTGAGATGAAGGCCAAGCGCTTCCCCGTCGTACAATAAAACTGCAACGAGCAAACCTGCGTGCTAGCATACTGCTGCGAACCGCCAACGCTCTGCGTTCCCTTTGTATAGCATTACATACCGACGTAGTTCATAACGAGCATGGTTCACGTACAGAACATCATCATCATTTGAACCCACACGTCAACCGTTCTGGACATAATGTTCTCCGACTTACCGCAACCGCCTCAGTGTCATCGGCTCATCGAGTGACGAGTTGAATAGTTACCTACTGTTATATACTTAGTATTGTGAGTGCGCTGGCTGTATGTTGAGAGGTCGCAACTGTTGCACTGGACCCGAGGATAACACATCTGTCAGGAGCGTGGTCGAACAAAACATATTTTTGTGCCTGTTTTCCTATTTCCGTATTTCCGCAGTTGATCTTCTAACACTAGAGTTATATTATTGTTTATTTACAGGAATCAATAAAAATGAACTTTGTGAATGTTCTAGTTATTCTATTGCTGTACCTCCCGATCGCGATCGGCGGATACGCTGTATACGGGGACGCTGTGGCCCCCAACATAGCGGCCTCGCTGAAGGCCACGCCGCTCACGCTGGTAGCCGACATCCTCATGGCGGTTCATCTGCTGTTCGCATTCATCATCCTCATCAACCCTGTCTGCCAGGAGTTGGAGGAGCTGTACAACGTGCCGCATGGTGAGTGCTCTGCCTGCTGTTCCTTCCTCTTCCAGCCCACACGGTCAATCGGTATTGTCTGTCGGAAAGTCGAATGGGTGTGTGGTATTCCCGAACTAGCTCAGAGTTCTGTTATACGCTCTTTAGTTACTCATTTGTCTTTATTAGTCCATGTAGGCTCTCATAAAACTAGAGCTTGGCTCTAGTCGGGGAAGTCGATAGGTACATGTCCCTGCCTGTCATCATATCATAAGCATTATCGATATCGAAGGAAAATTGTGCCTTTCGTTCATACCTCTCAATATGGCAGGTAGGTCGTTTCAATTTTCTTCTGTTTCAATCAAAGTTCCCTTGCTCCCCACACATTCTCGTTAGTTATCATCTGCGGCAGAGAAACCTGGGGTACAACTTTGACACCATCATTTTTGTTTAAATAGATGTTCAGTAACAGGAACTGTGGCAATCCTTGACACGTGACACTGCAGTACAGGCTTTAGTCCTAGTGTAGGGAACATGGATTTTCTTATGGTTCAACAATAATAAGTATTGTAGCAGTACTTGATTCTAAAATAAATGTACGTTTTTTTCTTAAGTTTTATCTTTAATCGTTATCTAAAGGTGTATTACCTAATTCTTGACTAGAGGCTACATAGAAAGGCACCAATAGTAAAAATAATAATACATTTCCAGATTCCACCGGCAAGCGCATGATCGTCCGTCTCTCGATAATGGCGGGGATCCTGTTCACCGGGGAGAGCGTTCCTCGCTTCTACACGATCCTGGCTTTGGTTGGAGGCACCAGCGTGGCTCTGCTGACCTTCATACTGCCTTCTTTCTGCTACCTGAGTCTCGTCAACCAAACGCCGAGGGAGAAGCAGACCCCAATGTAACTATACTGTTTAATTTGTACTGTCTGGAGTGCATCCTCGCCTTGCGTGACACCTACCTTCGCTGTAGCCAGAGCTCGCAACATTTTTTTATTTTTATTGTACGATGGGAAGCTCTTGGCCTTATCTCACCTGTTACAAGTTAAGATAAGGCCGAAGGTGGAAGCGCACTTCACCCGGAATCTTCAATACTCTGAGGAAGTGACTATCTTACCTCTAAATACCTACCGTAACAACAATTCAAGAAGATGTTATGCCGACAGTTTCTACCACCAACCAAATCAAGCACAATATTGTATCTACCACTTGGGATCAAACCCGGGACCTGTTTGTTATACACGTCATGTTGAGGGAGCGTTTCCCCTAGTGTGGGTATCTAGGGCTCAATGCTATGGTATTACTGTATTATTGCAGCGTGACCCCCGGATGGATGAAGCTGATCTGCTATGAAGTGATGTTCGTGGGAGCGCTGGGCGGGATCGCGGCCACCTGGGCGGCTGTCTCGGCCATCTTCAGCACCGCGCAGGCCACGCCGTGCTACCTGTAAATCCTCCTTTCCTTCACTGTATCCCACACTATAGAAGTATATCTCTATAGCAACATTTCGTATCCTTGGACTCATCCAAGGAACTTACCTATTACCACAGAATAAATAATAGTAGATTTCCTAACACTATTTAGGGTTCTATAACGTCAAATATTGAAGGGAATGCGTGCATAAATTGTAAGGTCATTTTTTGTTAGCTTGTAATTACCACTTTTACCGTCAATTCGTTGTGTAGGAACTTGGGCATTGTAAAGCAGAGTATTTATAAGCAATACACGGGAATTTAAAGCGTATTTCTGCTCTTGTTATAAAATAATGTCAAAATAACCATCTACTTACTTGATACTTTAGGTACATGCTAATACGATGCGGATCAAACATACTTCCACTGGTATTATATTTAGGGGTGGTCATACCCTGGCACAGAATATTTTTTTTTATGTAGCCATCGAAAACGTATGTACCTAGTTGATAGCTTGGTACGTAATGCAAGTATTTTATTTCGCTGCCTAAACTTATCTTGCAAGCAATTAAATCTGGGCGCTCTTGCAAGATGTTTTAGGTAGGAGTCAAAATAGTGCACAATACTAAATATTATAATAAACGTTATCGCGCTTAGCTAAGTGGGTTACTATAGATATTATTTACATCCTATATGTTTATTTATAGAATAATATCTATAGTGCAACTAGTCTCTTGTATTCTAATATAGTAAATCTCTACAAGACAGGTTACATCTGCACAATAGCTACACTATTGTGCACATTGTAACCTTAGCCATCTCAACAGCCAATGCCAATACTCACTTGTTCTAAAGTAGGCTGCACGCTGTTACAGCACTACCAGTATCACTACCAGTAGTGCTAGTTTACACCGTGTGAAATAATAAAATACGTTTCTGCCATGTTGGTTGGGCAAAACAAACAAGTGTCAATCTAGTTTTTTAAGATGATGCGACATCTTTACGCAGGTACTTCATTTTATTGTTGCTGGTTTCGTTGTGACTCTACGTTCTCGTTTTGTAGGTTTAATGATGAGGTATCGGATAGATACTCTGTTAAACGAATTAAGATTTTTTCCTAATACTATTTCATTATAATTTTTTATATCAATTACATTTGGTTTTACTTTGAAAGTTATTCATATTGGCTACTTTAATGAAAATCAATAGGTAGGTACCTATTTAAGGCCGTCGATCACCAGAGAGCACCTCAATGTTTTATCAATATTGTCAAGACAGTGTTCTAAATGTTCCCGAAGTGAAGAAAGGCTCGCTGGCCTCTGGGTTAACGCCATTGTAGCGATCGCTACAATCAATACAAATCGTTTATTTTCAATCAACTCAGGATCATTTGATATCACAAACAGTTTTATACAAAATAGGTACATACTTATAAATCTAGCAGACATTGAAAGGGTAACGGTCATGTCACAATATACAAATTTAAATTTAATGAATTACAAAATGTCAAGATATTCATAAAATCCACAATAAAGTAATTATTTAAAAATGTCAAGTCTGAATTTATTATTATTATTGAGAGCATGCATCTGGGCGCAGTGATACAAATAAATGCAGTCAAACCTATTTGCAAATACGTTGATAATGCTGTTGGAGCTGGCCCGGACCCTGCGCATCAGAGATGTACCCCGCTTGCGCATGGTGCTGAAGAAACAGTCCACGCGCATCTCGGCGAACATCCCTGACGCACTACAGAACCGGGGCAGTCCCATCAGCACTCTGAACGCATTATTATATTGAACACGCAGAGCGCTGTACTGTTTTTGCGTATAGTTCACCCATAGGCTGCACGTGTAGAAACTCGAACAGTAAGCCTTAAAAAGTGTAGTTTTCACTTGTTTTGAGCAGCGTGCAAATCTACGAGCTATCATGTTCGCTCTTACAGACAGCGCCCTCCGTTCTCTCTCAATGTCAGCATCGTCTTTCAAGTCAGAGGTCAGAAAATGTCCCAGATATTTAAACTTATCTACTACGTTAAGCGGTACTCCACACAGTTTTATGCACGGTATAGTGGACACTGGACAACTTCCTCTGGCACGAAAAACCATGCATTCACTTTTCGTACTGTTATATTTTAGGCCATGTTCGTAAGCATACCTCTCGCAAACGCCTAGTAACCTGGCTAACCCACAATTTGATGCACTCAACAGCACCATGTCGTCTGCATAACTAAGATTGTTGACACAAACCCCGTCAATATGGCAGCCGACACGGGTGCTGCTGAGCTCAACAATCAACGCGTTGACATAAAGGTTAAACAGCTTTGGAGACGTCAGCCCCCCTTGCCTCACCCCGGCCTCCAACCTGTATGTCCCCGAGTAAGATCAATCGATGAGGTATCATATGTTCAACAATGGACGTAGATATACCTAAGTATTCACTGAATTACGACGATGATGGTGATTTCCAACCAACCTGAGAAGCGGGGAGAAATAATATCTCCGCACTTCATTAGGGTTATGGTGATACAAAGGTAGAAACAACTTTGCACGAACTAGCAGAATGATGACATCCAAACTCCAAATCGAGTCACGGTCAATCCGACCCCCAGCGGACTTGAGATAGCTTATCTGCCTTGTGGAGCAATGGTGTTGATTATTGACCTATTGCATACTATAATGCCCTCATATATTGCAATAAGCCAGGGGGCAAACAAATCTTGTTGTTTAAACACTCGCTCAATTTTTAAAGATATTTGTTCTGACTCAGTAAATTACTACTCCATCTTTGGTCGTAGCAAATTTGCAGCGTGGGCGAGTTGAAAAGTATAAAATTGACAATCTACTGACGATCAAAGCGAAGCCTAAACTAGGGGCCGCCTAGGGACTCGACATTTTCAGCTTCATCTTGTAGTTTTGGGGTCTAGGCTGGTCTATGCGTGCACTAATAAATAATTTTAGGAAATTTTCACGGGATGACGGGAATGTCACTAGCAAATAATATCGTATGTGTCACTAGTTCACTACGAAGTTTTATTTATAAATGTATAGTACCTAAGCATAGTTCAGGATTAGGTTTGATTGGTAGGTATGTGAACAACCTCTTGCATTCCATGCTACCTGATGAGGCTTCAATTTCGATAATTTTCATAGTGTTACGTCGCATGGTATATTCTTATGGGGATTCAATTCATCAGAAGATGCTCAAACAAATGAAAAAATATGTTTATGTGTAAAGTGTATGTAAGATCAGCGCGACTATATCCTCCGAAAAGCACAGAGCTATTATTTATCCGAAATAGCGAACCCGGGGCAGTTGACACGAGCCAGTAGGTAGGTATAGGTATGTAGGGTAGGGTAAAGCGAGATAAGAACCTAACACAAGTGAACAGCAGAGGGCAGTCGAGTGCGTCGCAGATCGAACGCCGTCTTCTATCTATCCAGTGCTCTTAGGTGAGTTTAATAAGCATTTAATCTTGCTATAGCCATGAAAATGTATGTATTTTTATACTGTAGGTAATGTTGATGTAAAATAAGTTTTAAAAGTCAGTGTACCAAGGTCACAAGATCAGAAGGTGTTACTTTTCTTATAATTCGTTATTAATAGGTAAGTTAAAGGTATGTGTGCTGTGTATCTAACTTGCTTCGTCGAGGCAACTCATTTCTAATGTATTCTGCATCATTGGACATTTATTTTTATCGAAATGACTTACCACACTTGAAATTACCTAATTGTCCCTTGCACGTTAACATAGGTAGGTATAGGTAACATACCTATGTTGGTGTGTAAGAGACTTGTAAGGAGGAATTCGTAGTCTCCTTCTGGGAAGTAAGGGCGAGTCTATGTTTTAAAAAAATGTATCATAAATGGCCATTGCCTAGGATATCCAAAGTCTGGCATCATCACCACAACCTGAAAAAATACTACTCGTATAGCAGAAAACTTTGTTTAAGTCCGCCTGGCTAGCTACAACCATCTTACTTAAGTCTATCGGCATTACAACAATTTTAAATTGCTGTGTTCAGTAATTTTAAAGGTAAGATAGCCAGTTCCGCAGTTCACTGAGGATTCCGGGTGAAATGCGCTTCCACCTTCGACCTTATCATAACTTGAAAATCGGGAGAGATGAAGGCCAAGCAAACCCCTGAAGTCCCATCTCCCATAGATCCTCCCACGTTTGGCTGGCGGGTTGGTGATGTGATGAAAGGATTCAAAGAAGTTGCCTCTTCCCACACACGAGTAGGTACAGTGTGCACTAATATGTATACACGTCTTCGTCTTCTAAATGAAGCACTTTTATATTCACGTCTGACACGAAAGAACAGAGAACCTGGGCAGCCACAGACAATTATCTGGTATCTATAGCAAAGCTTCCTATGATTTTCAGCTGAACTTCGATTTCAGTAGGTACCAATGACGATGGTGGTGAGTTGTGTTCTGAGGACCGTCTCCCGGCGTGCAAGGAGTGGAGTGGGCGCGTATTGCTGTACGAGAGCGTATAGCGGCGAGTACAAAAGTAATATACACTTACTTATTTTCTTGATCACGGTCAGGTACCTATCGTTTCATATATACTCTCTCTGCATGGCACCCGAGTAACAAGTAGCAAGTAGTTTTATCAATCTCCTAATGGTCTAGCCAGTACATCGCTGGCAACACCTGAGGCTCTACCGGGGTTGCGACCACCCTCCTGCCGAATTCCGGCGTCACGCACTTCGCTGTGTTCAGTCCGAGTGCTGGAGTGCCTCGTAGACCTCATCCTCTACCAGGTGTCCCGACAAAGCTTACCCATTTCAAATTAAAAGCCTCTTTTGCGAACAATATCAATACCAAATTTCGGTTAAATCTGTCACAGACACTTTACTCGTAGTGACAAAAGTTCGTATTAATAATCTTATAGACATCAGGGTGTAAGTAGGTATACTATGTACCTACCTAGGTAGATATTAATAAACTGCATTTTTCTCTTCTCATTTAATCAAGTTAAGTCCTACAAATAGCTACCGAACCGCACGCCTAGATCACAAAAATGCAAATCTCCATACTCTTTGACCTCTGCGCAACGTATTATCTGCTTACCTTAGATAAAAAGTTCAACTTTTTATATTTTAGTTTTGTTTTCACATTTCGTCACGACAGGGAATAAAAATAGCTGGATCATGGGACCGTAGCAAACAGAAAACAGGTAAACTAAGTGTTTTTAATCTAGCAAGGCTTTTTTAATATTAGCATCGCGTGATCCACGGGCTAGCTCTCATTTACGCCAGCGAATGTAATCAGTAGCTCGGGCACGCTTCCGTCTGGTACTGGTCTGACCGTTTCTAACGGTCCAAAGGTAACGCCAATGCTTCCCTTGTGAATAGTTTGTTTAATTGTACCTTTGTTATAATGAATGATCGAACTCGTTAGTAGATGTTGTTCTAGCAATCGTTCAAGATCACGTTTATCGGGTGGAAGTATCCACGTCTTACGCAATGCGCTATCTTATGAACCTGTTACGAGTATAAGTACTTGTCTAGGGAAGGTTTTTGGTGGTTCAGCTTAATTATTATCATTACCGTTATTGCTTATTGTAGTTTTGTATTTGTGGTTAAATATGTATTCATAAAAAAAGTACATACGAAGTATTATTTTCGTAATCTAAGTCCCGTATTACAAGCGTTGCTTAGTTAGTTACTAAATGGCGCTGTGAGAAATTAAATCTTTATAATATTTATTTATTTATCTTAGGTTCTACCTTTGTCAATAGCCACCATTGTCTACCTACAATAACAATACTGCTATAATCAACCCGCATGCTAAGCGAAGTGATTATAGTGACTTGGGATTCTTTTCCCCAATGTACTCTTAGCGGCGGTAAAGCCACCTGCCTGCATTATTTGCCTAATATTTAAACTATCAAACTACCTCAAATCCTTAGCCTACGAACACACTGAAAATGTATTAAAACCACCTGGTTAGTTCATCCTCCACCACCACTTTATTGCCAATCATACTTACACATGGTCATTCCTGCGTTCCTGCCCTACGCCGAATCCCCCCTTGACTGAACTGTACCGACACCTTCACACCATCTATCACACACAGCACAACAACTGTACACCTACATGTGTGCATGTGTAGTGTAGGTGTTAACAAGTTACAAGTGTTACAAGCTCGTTAAAATGGGTAGAATTCAAATGATAATAAAACTACATTAAAAAAAAAGTGTTGCTATTTAGTCTACTGAACAGATTGTGGTTTTCGAGCAGGGGGGCCTGGTGACTTGTGTAAGGTTATAATAATTACCTGTAATAGCTACTTCCAGAAGTAGTTTTCTTAGTTTCTTGGGAACCTGTGATAAGGTCACCAGGTACGTACGTAATTAAATTTTCCACCAAACGAGCACAAGTCTTTCACAGTTTTGTGTGAGAGTAAGTATATTTTAAGTATGATTTTTTTATAAGTTTTATTATAATTTGACACCAACTATTTTCACATTTTGTTCTTATTTGTAGTCAAATCTTATTTCGAATATCATTATTTTCAGATAGATTTTACACAAAAAAGCACGAGTGGGTATCAGTGCAGGACAACGTCGGTACTGTAGGAATCTCCAGTTTCGCACAGGTAACGTGAAACTTTACATTCTATCTCCAATCATAACATAATAATATGGGCTTGTACCTACACAAAAGTGCTATGCGACAATGTCAAGAACAAGCTCACACGAAGCGTCGCAAGAACATGCGAATTGATTCGCAAGTTTCTGCTTCTTTTTCCTATAAGTATCTTCTTATCAAGAACAGCAGTGCGCAACTCTTTTTACGATCCATGTCAGTACCTAGTTTACAATATACGTCCACTGTCCAGTAGCTACCTACCGGTGACGGTCGAAGGAACAGTCAACCGAACCGTGGAACTTTGCCGTGTCCCAGCGATTAGCGTCCAAGTTTTGTGCGTTGCGAAATCGCATTGCGCCTATTCGCAATTTGGTGTACAAACCCCCTAGTACGCAAACCATCTCTCTCGCAAACCACTTGTGTTAATCAATATCTATACTTGAATAGGTACCTATTATGGTACTAAGTATTATGGTTACGAAACTGGCAAAAATCTAATGTAATAGGGAAAAGTTGTTAGTTTAATTTATCGATTCCTAATACTTCTCCATTTTATAACTTGAACAAATCCTTACAAACGTATTTCTTCCTTTTCTGTATTTATTTTATATGTGTCGTGATCAAATAATATTCCTATTTCTATTTCAATTAAGTTAACATTAATTTCACCGATATACCTAAGCGTTGAGACGCGTATTGTTTGTTAAGTTTTACGATTTCAGAAATGTATCTGCAACAAAACTGACTTCAAGGAAACAGTCTCGGCTATAAACTAGATTCTGCTAGACAGGTCACGCGATTAAATTTAGCAATTGACCTTTAATCAGTGGACGAGTTTATTCGCATCACTGAGAAACACATCTATTTGCGTTTAGTTTATTATCATAATTTTTGAAAGCATAGGTATTAAGACCCTGGCAGGTACGGGCAGCATACCTACAGATCCTGTTTGCGTTTAATAGGTCTGTTCTCATGACAATTCTCTGAAGCGAACCTTATTTTACGTACGTTTCAACACGACACGACACTATCCCCCCTTTAGCTTAAGTAACAAATTATCATGCAAAATATTTGTTATAAACAGAAGCCTAGTTATTTTAATATAATCGAACGCACATACCAGCATAAATTCATAATTCAATTTTTAAACTAAATTAATCCCCAGCCAAATTTTTTGTATAAACCTAAGACAGAGAGCACCATTCATACCATACTAGGTTTTACCCGCGACTTCGTCCGCGTAATTTAATTTTAAATTATTGTTTATATTGTATATTGTAATAAAATTTTTAAAAAGGCGCAAGGAGAAAGACTTCTATTTAAAAATTTTGACTTGTCTGGGACCTACCAGCCTACAGAGGCTGTGCCTTAATTGTCAGAACAGCCAAGATCGAGTAATACACGCACACTGACGGTTCCACATACCCACATTTTCAATTTGCAGAGCCTAGAAATCAAAATAGAAATAGACGGCGGGTTGACATGCTGTCTATGTTTTATAATATAAATTCCACTTCGGCGAGTGTGCGCACGATATCTTTGACATGATCCCTCCGTCTCCTTTCCACCACCAGACTAGCAAACGTACGGCAGGCTACAACCCGTTACAAGGTACAATGTTCCATTGTGCCGAATACATAGTTTCGCCTCTATCTTTATCATTAATACTGGTAAGGAATGTAATTACTTGCCTTCGTCTGTTTTTCCGCACGAGGAAAATCTTGGAGTATTCAAGTCTAGAGTAAATAGTTTCCTTTCTTAGGCCACATGCTTACTTTTTTACATGTAAGTTGGTGGTCAAACGCTTGACCAAAAAAAAAACCTTTCCAGGCAAAAACAAAATAGTTTTTTTTTCAGTCTAAGTGCTGCTCCGACTCAGTTTCCGGCTCTCCGGCCCAGTTTTTATTATATATTGACCTCATAGTAGGTACGAGTATTATATATTTACACTGAGTTTGATATAGGTAGGAAACAACAATTTAACGTTTCTTGTATGGGAGCCTTGATTAAAAAGATATAGGTCCATAAAGAGTGTTTCCCTAAATATTAGACCCCGACCCTTTATACTTATTTGAAAATTCTTAAAAACCATAAAACATGCCATTGTCATAATATTTCATAATATGGGCAATCTACATAATATTATTTTTTATTGCCTATCATGTGTGGTTTCAGAGATATGCAAACATTTCATATATTTTATTTAGTTATTTGCCCGTAATTTTACCGGCGACCATACCCTTCAAACCGGAACACAGTAATACTGCTTGGCGGCTGAAATAGGGATGGTGGTAGTACATCTCCTGACGAGCCCTTTCACAAGAGGCTCTACTACTCTTACACTACGTACTACGTGTACACTAAGAAATAGGGATGGTGGTAGTACATCTCCTGACGAGCCCTTTCACAAGAGGCTCTACTACTCTTACACTACGTACTACGTGTACACTAAGAAATAGGGATGGTGGTAGTACATCTCCTGACGAGCCCTTTCACAAGAGGCTCTACTACTCTTACACTACGTACTACGTGTACACTAAGAAATAGGGATGGTGGTAGTACATCTCCTGACGAGCCCTTTCACAAGAGGCTCTACTACTCTTACACTACGTACTACGTGTACACTAAGAAATAGGGATGGTGGTAGTACATCTCCTGACGAGCCCTTTCACAAGAGGCTCTACTACTCTTACACTACGTACTACGTGTACACTAAGAAATAGGGATGGTGGTAGTACATCTCCTGACGAGCCCTTTCACAAGAGGCTCTACTACTCTTACACTACGTACTACGTGTACACTAAGAAATAGGGATGGTGGTAGTACATCTCCTGACGAGCCCTTTCACAAGAGGCTCTACTACTCTTATTTTATTTATTTTATTTTATTTTATTTTAACATTTTTGGAAAACTTACAGCTAACACAGAGTTTATATTAAGACTATAGAAAACTAATGGCTAATTACAAGTTTCCACTTAAAGGTTACTGTAAAATTAAAATAAATTTCAGTCCAAAGATGTTAAATGTATACGACAGCTATTATTAATCTATATTAAGTATTTACAAAGTAGTAGTCACTCAATAAACGTTTAAGACGCCTAATTGAGGTATTAAATAAATCTATTTCTTCAGTTGTATTATAACTATTCACTAATAAATCATTAAATTGAATACTTGCCCTAAGAATAAACGAGTTCTGCCTATAGTTCGTTCTTACTAGAGGAACGTACAGTAAATTTGGTCTGCGAAGTGAAGCTGTGCTCGTGCGCAACCCGATCAGTTCCAGGAGCTCAGGGCAGTCTACCGTACCGTTTGCTATATTCAATAGGTAGCATACGTCAGCAATATCCCTTCGTTCTTTAAGTGGAAGAAAATGGAATTTTAGACATCGTTCGGTGTAACTTGAGAGATAAATCTTTGCTCTAAATTGTAAATATCGTAAAAAACGTTTCTGAATGCCCTCAATCCTAGATATATAAGTATCGTATCGTGGATTCCATACCTGGGAGGCGTACTCCAAGTGGCTGCGAACATACGCACAGTAAAGAATTTTAAAAGTCTTTACACTTGCAAACTCCGACGACATTCTAAACACAAAACCTAACGCTCGAGAAGCTTTTTTGATAATGTTATTAATGTGTTGATCAAATAACAGCTTTTCATCAAAAGTTACACCCAAGTCACGAATTGTACTTACTCTAGATAAAATTTTATCATAAATGGTATAATCATAATTTATAACATTTGTTTTACGTGTGTAAGAAGACACGTAGCACTTAGACACGTTCAGGTTTAGATTGTTTGTAGTACAGTACATTTGGAATTTGTCTAAGTCACTTTGTACTCGGAGTGCATCATCAGTGCTACGAATAGCGCTGAGGATCTTCATATCATCCGCGTAAAGAAGAATTTTAGCATAGTTGAAACATAAATGGACGTCATTTATAAAAATGAGAAAGAGTAAAGGGCCCAGAAGAGATCCTTGGGGAACTCCTGAAGGAATACTCATAGGAGATGAAGTATATCCACTGAGTACTACCGTTTGGCACCTGTTCCGAACGTAGGAGGCAAACCATCGATACAAATTACCCCGAATTCCTATAAGTTGAAGTTTTTTCAAAAGTATCAAGTGATCTATGCGGTCAAAGCACTTAGTATAGTCGGTATAAATTATATCCACTTGCGCCAGCTTTGACATATGGTCCGATATGAACTCACTACAAAGGAGAAGGTTAGAAGTAGTGGACTTGCCTTTAATAAAGCCGTGCTGGCTGAGGTTAAGATCTTGCTTGATCGCGGAATAGAGTTGTAGGTGGACAATTTTTTCGAGAACTTTAGCGAAGAGACATAATTTAGAAATAGGTCTGTAATTTTCAATATTGTTTTTAGGACCTTTTTTGTGAATTGGAGTAATGAAAGCATTTTTCCAGATATCTGGAACTATGCCTTCACTAAGGGAGCGGCGAAATAAAATAGAGAGTGGCAAGGACAGACTTCCAGCGCATTTAACTATAAAAACTGGAGGTATATTATCAGGCCCAGCAGACTTATTCATATCAAGAGATTTAAGTAGCTTAAAGACCTCTTCATATGAGACCTCTACATCACTTATATCCGAAGTGGAAGTACAAAATTCAGTAATTTCAGTTAGTGTATCCGCATAAGGCACACCGCTAAGAAAAGTTGAGTGAAAATACTGACCAAACATGTTTGCAATCTCATGGCCCTGGTCTGAAGAGCGTTCACCATAGTGGAGTACTGAGGGATATGAATGAGATTGATTTTTCGTTTTCATGTAGGACCAAAAAGCGCGAGGATTTATTTTTATGTAATTTTCAATATTGGTTATATAGGTTAAATAGTATTCGCGTTCCAGTACTTGTGCACGGTCTTTTATAATTAAAAATGAGGTATAATCGTTTTTATTGCCATAGGTTTTGAATTTACGGTGAAATTTATATTTTTCTTTTAGTATTTTAATCAAAGGTTTCTTATACCATACTGGGTACTTGGTGGAAGGTGTAACTACCTTGGATGGTATGTATCTGCTACGTAAGTCATCTAACGTATGATACAAAGTTGAAACAGCATCATTTAGAGACTTGTTATATAAGACCGAGTTCCAGTTATAGGCATCCAAATCAGCACAGATTGAGTCATAGTCGCCGTCCCGATAAATATACTTTATATATGAAAGCGGTTTAATAGTGTGATATTGCATAAAATCTGCCTCGCAAACAATAGATTTATGTTGAGGATCTTCGTTAACTAATGGGGATTCACAGCACTTGACGGAAATATCGTGATTGGAAAAAACTAAATCCAAAACACGGTCGTTAATATTTGAAAATGAGTTATACTGAAGCAAATAACAAGTGTTTAATTCATCAAATACTTCTAATTGATGCAAACCTAAAATGTTATTCGGAGAAAAAGACATACCATCGCTACTAGGTAGCCATAAAATATTAGGTATATTAAAGTCGCCTAGGATTATGAATTTATCAAGTGGATTTTGTTGCACTATGTTAGATAAATTTTTAACAAAGTTTTCGCGTTGAGTAGTTATAGAATTACCTAAGTTTTGGTCACATATATAAACTACGCAAATGTGGATCTTATAGTGACGAGTACTAACCTGATTTCTGTTGCGAATCGAAATCGAAACCCATAGGTCTTCTGCTGACGATAACCATCCTGTTGGGCTCTCAGCCGCGAGTTCACGGCGTACGGCTATTAAAACACCACCTCCCTTTTCCTGACCCCTTTCAGTGTAATTCCGATCAGATCTCCACACCAAGTACCTATCATCGAATAATTCACTGTCTACTATTGAATCAATAAGCCACGTCTCAGTTAGACATATAATATCGTAAGCACTCAAACACACATTCCTATAAAAAACTGTGGTTTTAGTTCGCAAGCCACGAACGTTCTGGTAATATATATTAATCATTATTAAAAGGTACGTTTTTTAGTATTTGTGTACGTTTTAAGGGCAGCATATTTAGATATATATTAGCACAATAAATTATAATAACTATAAATAGCAGGTAGGTAATTAAAATACGGAAGTTAGAAAAAGATACAGATACACGGTAGCAAACGGTTAGCTGACTGGCCGAAGCGGGTAGGCACGGCAAGAGAACAAAGCGTGAACGCAAGGCAGGGCTCGTCAACCCTCGGTGCGAAGTGTAAGACTCATTGAAATTAACGTTATTATACAAACATCTAAAAAGTATTATATTTTTTTTAGATCTGACTCCGACCGAATGACGATAATGGGAGATGTAGTATTTTTCCGTACGCGGATTTTGCAGCCGCTCACCCACGTAAAAGCAAACCCCCGGTCTCTTGCCAGCGCCTTAGTCTTGTTCAAGAGGATCTTATTTTCTACCGTCAAGTGATCATTCACGAAGACTTTGGCATCCCCCTTCAACCCTAGATCACCAGGTGTGGTATTGCGCTTCCTTGCCGCCGCAACGAAGTCATCTTTGACGTATCTGCTGTGAACAGATACGACTATCGTCTTGTTTTTCTTGTCGTTCCTCATTGGTACTCTGGCGACGTAGTTTATTTGCTCCTTTGGTATGGAGTAATTGATGTGGGACCCAATCTTGGCCACTACATCAAAAAGATTTTCCGAGTTTGATAACGGAACTCCTCTTATTTCGATGTTGTTAAGCCTGGATCTCTGCTCATTTTCACGGAGTTGAGTTTCCAGGTTAAGGACACGAAGCTGGAGATACTCAACATCATTTTTAGTTTTCTGAAGAGTTTGAATATCTTTCTCCATCTCTATAATCTTGTCAGAGAGCGCCAGAATCCTGCGATCTACGAAGTCGATGGATGACTTAATCTCCGATAACTCAGGCTTAATAGTTTTAAGCTCCTCCAGTTGGGACTTAATACTCTTAACACTTTTGTCAAGCGTAGGCAGGATGGCAACTTGCAGAGAAAGTCGCTTGAGCTCGGTGAGTACATCCTCCATGTTGGTTGGTGTAGGCGACTCGGCCGACTGTGAGCCGGGCATCGGAACTGAAGAACTCGCCGCTCTGGAGCTTTTGCATGCAGGGCACCTCCATGTAGCCTTCCTTTCCCCGAGACGCCGGTACCCCGCCTCAGTTATACCGGCACAGGAATAATCGAGATTATCCATACATACGGAACACTGCACTCCATCCCTGGATTCCTTATCACAGCCTTTGCATTTAAACATTGCGTCTGAAGATTAGGTATATAATTGTAAAAAGGTGAAAAATGTTTGTGACCGCTGAGCGAATAGCACCGTCGTAAAAAGGTCTTGTCACGCGTGCGCACGGTCCGTCGTCTACGAACTGATTGAACGAATCTTACACTACGTACTACGTGTACACTAAGAAATAGGGATGGTGGTAGTACATCTCCTGACGAGCCCTTTCACAAGAGGCTCTACTACTCTTACACTACGTACTACGTGTACACTAAGCGTTTACCGTGGAATTGTGAACGGAGACGATGCGTTGTGTTATAAAAATAATATTGACCTGGAAAGTATTCCAAAGAATACTAAAGCAAAGCACTGTAGTACATGTAAGAAAACGTATTGTCTTCAACGTTTTTCTGAAATTCCTTTGTATAAATAACACCATTTTGAACAAAACAACAGTTGTTTTAATTTTGTTACAACAATAGAGAAAAAAATACGTACTTTTTTATGGTCTTTCTATTCTTTGGTTTTCTGTTGACAAGTTCTGACAAATAAAGCAACTTAGCTCAGAAGTCCATGAAGTTAGAGCTCATAGAAAAAGACAGGTGCGCGACGGACCCACACGGCGTTTACTGTATTCGGTACACTGAATAGCTACCTAACGTGTTAAAGGTGGTTTCGTTAAATATTTGACCCTACCCTTTAATTTAGAAAATAAAAAAAAACCTAAAATTTGCCTTTACATATTTCATGCAATCTTCATACTTATCTCAAATATTTCAAAATCTTACAGATTTTTCAAACATCTATCTATGTACATCATGTACAGTTTTGGTGATTTGCAATATTTCACTCCGAACTCTGAGCCCCAATTTGAACCCCTTGTGGTGTGAATTTAAAAAAATCCTTTCTTAGCGAGCGTCTGCACACCAAGATAAATATACCCTCCAAATTTCATGTCTCTAGGACCAGCCACTGAGGCTGTGCGTTGATATATCAGTCAGTCAGCCAGGAATTCGAATTTTACATATACAGATATTAATATTTATAAAATTGGTGAACTTTCATGTAAACTTTCACCCACAAATTTACACTATTTATGGGCATTATTTTTAATTAAATTATTAACCAAGTTTACTTAAGGCATTCATCGCAGCTGGTGTCTAGTTGTGATAAGGCTGATGGTGGAGATGGACTTCACCCGGAATCCTCAACAGACTGAGGAACTGGCTTTAGACCCCGAGGCTTTTACAACATCCTCGTGCTGAGTGGAGGCGACGTTTTTTAAGCCGCGACCGCCACGGTCTACAAGTTAGACAAAGAGATATACTTAGGTACTTCCGTTTCCTGGTGGTCATACTAATTTGTTATACCAGAATGACTTCAATGATATACTTATACACGACCTCTTAGTCATACCTACCATCGCCAAAATAACAATTCTAAAATTGTTGTGTTCCGGCGTTCAGAAGTAAGATAGCCAGTTCCTCAGTTTGTTGAGGATTCCGGGTGAAGTGCGCCTCCACCTTCAGCCTTATCTTAACTTGTTACCAGATGAGATAAAGGCCAAGCGCTTCTCCGTCGTACAAAAAAAAAACTGTTACACCATAATTATAACGTAGTCAGAACAGTGAATGTCAGATGAACGGCATTATATTCCTTGTATAATGCCATTCATACTAAGTACTCCTATTATCAACCCTGGCCGATGCTAAGACGATGGTACTTACTGAAATACGATATAGAAATTGAGATGTTACCATTTCCAGGAGGCGCTAGGCGAGGTGGTGTTTGCGCAACTGCCAAGCGTGGGATCCCAGCTCGCCGTGGGTGATGAGTGCGGCGCTCTGGAGAGTGTCAAGGCAGCGGGGGAGGTCTATTCACCTATCTCTGGGACGGTAAGACCTACAACCTGGTACATGCAAGATTATGTCAGCAAAGCACCTACTTACAAAAAAATATTTTGTTTATTGAAATGTTTATAGGCACTCTGTACAAGACAGTATATGATATTCTGTGCACCTTGGTCAAACCTGGTAAAGGGTTTTTTAGTTTGGTTTTGTGGGAATGGCGTCTGGACTTTGATATTATGGTAATATTATGTGCACCTAAATTTTTTGCCGTGTGGCAACCCTAACGTTAGTGCGGAAAATTATCAGCTGATTTTAATTAATTACATATATTCGTTTAAACGAATATACAACTAAATAAAACGCTAAAACTATAACAACTGCTTAGTATAAGTGGAAATTCTGTGAAACTGTGTAATAGTGTATACTTCGGTCTAAACTGATTGTGCTAATTGTCGGCGTAATCTGCCGCCGTCGCCGGTTCTGCTACGTGACCAATCTCTGGTTTTGGAGTATTACCCTGACTTGCAGACGATACCTGAGCTGCAAATAATTATCAAATATCCTGGGAGTATTGTTTTTCAACATTCTAACAACATACACCAACAATAACAACATTACATGACTCATGTCTATGAGTCACTGACCCAACACACACAGGCACTGATGTACTCGAATAACTTGACAATCATTCGTGGAAGTTATTTGTAGTCAACCTACTGCTTCACACAGAAAATACAACAAAGACACAGCATAAACTAACATTATAGGTAAGTATCTAAATTATAGGTATCTAACCTAATTCTTTGTTTACATCCATTATCTGTAATTGACATCCAATTCACCTGAATTTTGAGATACTTAATTACAAAGAATCCAAAAATATTTGCTGAACTCAGAGTATATTTACTTGGATAAATTTAATATGTAATTTGTGTGCACCTATGTAAAACATTGTAATCTCCATCATTAATTGTTCAACATAACTATGTACTTAGTCTGAGATTATATTTGAGATAAGTACTACCTAATATAAGTTATGTACCATATAAAGGCATTGTAATATCACTCATACAGAGCTAGTAGACCCTTAGGGGGTCTAGCGACATCTGCAAGTGTAAAATCTTTTTCTTTTATAGTTTTCTTTTCCCCTTATAACTACATTCTAAGACTTTCTCAACTTATCTTTGTTTAAATCCCTTACTACTCTAACTTGAATCTTATCTACCACCCTCATCTATATCTATCTCTAATTGTAAACTCACTCACACTTGGTTACCGCTGTGTTCCAGAACAAAAACAATGCCTTTGACCCGGAGGCAATGTGATGTGCAGACCAAGCTGATGGCAGCCAAGTTGGAGCTAACTGAGCTCACTGAGGCCCATAAACAGATTCTTCAAGAGCAGGATGAGAGTGAGGCTGAGATGTTGGTAATCCTCGGCCAAAACAAGACTCTCAAGAGACAACTTGCCAATTTGCACAGCAAGTATGAAGATTTATTGGCTGATCACGAACACATCCAGTCAATGCTGAGTTCAGTGGACAACTGTTATGAGACTCATGAACTAGTACTTCAAGAAAATAAAGACCTACAGCAAGATTTATTTCAGTGCAGATCTAAAACTGACAATTTAGAATGAAGTCATATGCCCTCTGCAACCAACTTCAAAAGTCTGGATCTACAGACAGAACTTCAAAACAGTGAGGCAGACTTGTCTGTGATTGATCTCACTACACCAAACCGAATCTCCTCAATAAGAGGAAGTAACAAAAATAAAAAAAAATATAAAATTAAGTATAACTTAATAAAAAAATCAGAAAAGAAATTAAAAAAACACAAAATTTTTTTTAGCTTTGCAAAATTGAGCAAACAAATATGTAATTTAAATTGTGCAACCCAATTCCCCTGTGGTACTACTACCAGAACAACATGCTGAGGCAGGTCCAGTACACACAACACAGCCTCTGGTTAGGCAAACTCAAAGCTGCCGACTGACCCAGAAAACTGTGGTATACTCAGATAGTCTAGGAGTAGGGTTGGGTTGGTTGCTAAGCAATAGGTTAGGAGACCAAGTGGTAACTAACTACTGCTTTCCTGACTCTTCTATGCATAGGCTGATAAAGAGCTTAAATGAGGCGTCTTTTGACAATAAAACAACATTGATTGTACAGTTAGGTAATAGTAATAGTGTCAAGCGCCTTGATGTAAATAAATTAGTAGAATTACTGTTGCATAAATTGGACATGGGGTTGGGTAAACTGATATTGTGTGCATTCCCATACTCTAAATTGCTTTCAAAAAATGAGAATGTTAATATTTTTAAAATTAACCTTATGCTTTACAACTTGACATATCGTCATAGTGACATTTTATTTTTTGACACTAATATTTTTATTAGTGACTTTAGGTTAACACCAGATACAATGTATCTCAGTAGATAAAGTAGGATAATTATTGCTAAATTGTTAGCATTTAATATATGTGACAAAGTTATAGGTACTATAGCTACAGACACTGATGGGCTTACAGTTAGTAACAGTACTATCATGGGCGTTCAAACAGTAGGGTCAGATGACAAGCATTTAAACTGACCACCAAGACAACGGGAAAGCCTAATAGGTTACACATAGTCCATCAAAATATTCAAGGCCTTTCCAGCAAAAACGTAGAATTATTTTTAAGTAAAATGAACATCAGTGTTATGGGCATCACTGAACACTTTATATTGCATCAAAAGTTACTACCTCACTATGAAGACTACTGTATTGTTAGCGCATACAAGCGTAGGAATACCACTCAAGGTGGTTCTTTAATTATTGTGAAAAAACCTCTCAAATGTAAGGATCGTAAAGATATTGTGAAACTCACCATTGAAGAAGTTATAGAGCTGTCATGTTTGTGTTGAACTGGAGCAGCACATAGTGGTATGTGTCTATCGTCCTCCCCACGCAAATTACGCGGACACGTCAATGCTGATTGTATTCTAAAAGCTTTTAAGTCATTAAATATTAAAATACATTATTTATACTGTGCCTTTTTCCAAACATGCACCACTGTTTCTGGAACTTGTCATTTTTCAAAGCATTTAAAAAATATTTTTTAAAATATATTTTTTAAATGCTTCCATTTTAAATTTATCTAAAATCTGACTCTCAATGAATGACCATCCTTGTTGTATTTTATCCAAAGGCAGCAGAGGCAACGTCGCGATAAGTGATAGTATTCTTCTCTTGTTTCTGTTTTTCATTAGTTTCAGTTGTTTCCCCTTTTTCCATGTAGCTTTATGAAAATGATAGTGATAGTAGCCCCTTTTTCAGTATTTGGAAATACGATACTGATGGCTTTAAGCCATGATATAGGTAGGATACCAGTCTATATTAACATTCTGTTGCATTTGGGATTTAATAAGCTGAAACATTATGACATACGTTTCAGTCTTCTTGTCTGGAAGAAGTGCGTAAAGAATTGGGACTATATTTGTATACTCCCATCGTACTTCCAATATCGGAGTGGATTGTAACTAGCTGAGTGAAAGGTTCAGGACAAATGTTAAAAGTTCCATCTATAAAGAAAACTTTCCCATCAGCTAATAATTCTTTGAAACTTTCATCACCAAATATTAAAATTTTATTACCATTGAAGATGTACTCAGCAAACAGGAATTTCCGATAAACTGGTGGCACCTCTACCTCTTCAATATTTGTGAAAAACTTTTTACTTGTGCCTGTCTCTTCCATTCTCTTGTTTCTCCAATTATAAAAGGTAGACTTAACATTTTTGAAATTGGGTGTTGCGACTATTATGTCCAAACCATCGTTGGATATCCCATTAAGAGTTTCTTCGTAATTTTTTGGAATCGGAACCGTAGGATCAGCAATAATTTTTTGTTTACAATTATTAAGCCGCACATCAATTTCATTTTTGGCTATATCAGGTAAACATACCGGATGGGCTACCATTTTCAGAATGATACTTCTATCCTGTAACAATACCAAATAATTGCGACTTCGTTGTGCAATATAATATTGTTCCATCCAAGAAATATAACTGCTCTTATGGATCAGAATCCGTGGCATGTCAGTGAAAATTAAATTGCTCCATACATTTTTAACGCACCGGGGTCAGTGAACGGATAAAACAGTGCTTTTATCCGTTCACTGACCGGGGCGGTCACGTCACTGACACGGCACGGATGGCAGCAGATTTTGCATTTGTAACTACTTTGTCTGTGAGGGATCCAACACACTTGTTCTTTTTTGTTGCAGCACACTTCCAATACTCTTGTCCGTTTGCATATTTCTTTGATATTGAATGTCAAAGAAAAAAAAAATTAAAATCAATATTAAAATTGAGTTACCTATAGGCCGTTTGTAACGGTCCTTAGGTAATCTGACTGATTCCTTTGTACATACTTAGTTTAATTGTACTTTTTATTGAATAAATGTATATTAAATTATATTGATAGCCGTCATTATGTAAAACAGATCCTCAGCCTCTTGCTAAAAATATAAGATCTTCGCACATTTTTAATTCCATTATGTGAATAAAATCCTTTTTTATTTTCATTATTTCAATAATTTGATATATTTGATGACATGACAGTAAATGTCAATTTCTTAGATTTCATGATGAAAGAATTTCTTCAGTTTTCATACTGAAGGAGGTTGTTTTTCTATAGAATATTATTCTATAGAAAAACAAAACACTTAATGAAGCACTTATACATTTTTGATATGATGATACTTATTTCTGGATTGATTATAACAGTGCATATAAGTGTAAAAGTATCCCCCCTAGTAGCAATAGATGGAAAAAATCCATTCTTCCCTACCAGTAGGGATAGATCAGTAGGAATATATGGAACTGCCGACCAATCTCAGTTCTGCCAGCATGTAGTAAAGTATTTGAAAACTTATTCTTAACCAGTTGTTGTCACATTTTAACTGTAACAGGCTACTTCATGAAAAGCAATTTGGGTTTACTAAAGGTCGTACAACCACTGACGCTGGTGCCATGCTGTTGAAGTACGTTTTTAAAGCCTGGGAAGGAAAACAGGATGCCATAGGAGTATTCTGTGATTTATCTAAGGCTTTCAATTGCGTAGATCATGAGACCTTTATCTCAAAGCTTAAACACTATGGCATTCAGAATCAGGCAATAAGCCTCATGCGTATCGCATTCAAAAAGTAGACATTAACGGTAGCAAATCTTCGGGAACATCCACTAACATCGGTGTACCACAAGGGTCAATTTTGGGGCCTTTTTTGTTTCTAGTCTATGTCAATAATCTGCCTTCCTGTGTAGGGGATTTATGTGATATTGTATTGTTTGCAGACGATACCTCATTAATATTTAGAGTTAAAGGGGGCTAAAGATAATTATGATTGTGTAAATGCTTCTCTAGCTAGAGTTCTTGATTGGTTTACGGTAAATAACCTCTTATTAAATGAGAAAAAAACCAAATGCATTAGATTCACCTTGTTTAACGTTCAAGTCAGCAATGCTAACATTATCTTAAATGGGGAAATACTTAACTTTATGGTAGCAACTACTTTCTTGGGTTTAAATATTGATGCAAAGTTGCAATGGGGTATTCATATTAATACATTAGCTAGCAGGCTAAGCTCGGCAGCTTACCCAGTACGTACCATAAGGTATCTTACTGATGAAACCACGGCGAGTTTAGTTTATTTTAGTTACTTTCACAGCGTTATGTCCTATGGCATATTTTTATGGGGAAATGCAGCAGATATCGAAAGCATTTTCATCTTGCAAAAGAGAGCTGTACGGGCAATTTATACATTGAAAACTCGTGACTCTCTCAGGGAACGTTTTAAAGAGATTGGAATTCTGACAGTCAGCTCCCAATACATTTATGAAAATCTAAAGCACACTTACAGGAACATTGATGAGTTTGGTAAAAGAAGTGATGTACACAGTGTTAATACTAGAAATAAAAATAAACTTGACATACCTAGGTATCGCTTAGGAAAAGTAAATCATTCCTTCTTAGGAAACTGTGTACGATTCTATAATAAGCTACCTCAAAGCGCCACTAAACTCTCTGCTCGTAAATTCAAATTGTATATAAAGAATAATTTAATTAAAAGAGCCTACTACAATATAAGTGACTATATCGACGATAAGAACGCGTAGACCGACGTTGCTATACTAGTTGACAGTTAAACGGTGATTTCTCAATGTTAAGAAACTGCCCATTAGGTAGTTATGTAATAATCAATGTTTTAAGATAATATTAAATTTTTAGTTTTATGATGTAGGTAACACTTGTAATGTTATTAAATTATTATAAACACTGTACCTAAATGTTAAATGGATCAAAAAATTAACCAGCCCGAGGTTCTTGCCTTTCTCCTAGTGTGCTGGTGGCGATTCCGAACAGGAGGTAGATTTGACGTTTCAAAATGATCCTAAAAATCTTAATGAATAAAAATATTTGACTTTGACTTTGACTAATAATTGTGGTCAACCAATCAGGTTCTGTCTGAATACCAGCGTTGCACCTCACTTTGGCACGGTGCATCATAAAGCAGAGTCTGGCCCATTTCGGCACATAGGTACTTCTATTTATTTCTGTTTATAGTATCATACTTTCGATTTTTTTGTAAGCCCTAGTTTTGTTTTATGTAAAGATTATGATAGTTATTGTTACTGTAAACCACTGTACCTATTTCTTTATGTGTCAAATATTATTATATTCTATTCTAATTTACCCGGATAACTTTGTGCAAGTAAAACTGCACGGGGTCAGCTAGTGTATCAATATAACTGTATGACGGAAAAGCACTTGGCCTCCATCTCACCGGATTGAAATACATATCCCAGTGTTAACGCGTGTTGTGCAACTTTGTTTCAGGTGACGGAGAAGAACGAAGCAGTGGAGGCGAGCCCTTCCTTGATCAACAAGTCGTGCTACGAGCAGGGCTGGTTGTTCCGCGTGAAGCTGGCCAGCCCTGAGGAGACCCACTCCCTTATGGACCAGACTGCTTACGACAAGTTCCTAGAGGATTCACATTGATCTACACCAAACCCACTTGCCACAAACATTATTTTGAGATATCAAATGAGTGAACCTATGAAATTTAGCTGCGAGGTAGGTTACAATATTATATCTGCGACGACACAACAGTACCCTTTCAAATAATAAATGCGCTGCGTTGTGCAACTCCGCATACGCTAAACCAAGTCCACACATCATAGCATAGTGGTCCTGACCGCCGAACTGCTTGGTTCATCTGACAAGCGATCGGCTATCATAGCAGTCGCTTCTGTCGGTAGTGTGTGAGCAGTTTGTAGCGATAGTATGTGTGCTCGGACCCCTGGCTCAATTAAAATTGAGATAGTCAGCTATGTATTGTACTAGGCTGATCCACATTGAGCTGGTAATCAATTAATGTTCCTTATACAGTGTTCTGAAATTGAAAAATCCATTTAAAATTATCCATAAGCAGACTTGAGTTTAGATACATCTCTGAGTGCGGACATTAGTAATAAGTAAAGCTTCTCTCTCCATGGTACAACCTGTTGGACTATAAGTACAGTTGTTTCCACTTTGAACAACCGGTTAGTTAGACCATTGGTAAACATACGTCCCGTGGTATAACCATTGGAACATTGCAGTTGAACCACAGGTCGGAATCGAAAAAATGGGGCCAATATAATGCGTGGCAGTTAACGTTAACTGGCCTAGGCTCAGTTGGTAGCTCTTCCTTCTGCGCTGCAGGTTGTGGGTTCGATTCCCATTCGGTAAAAGCTCGAAAGGTAAATCAGTTTAATCATACAAATGTGTGATTAATATAGATGTTTATATTGTCTGGGTGTTATAATTGTATCACAGGTATGTATTTAAAAAAGTGTATTATTGTATTATATTTATAATAAAAGCTTTGTTTGTTTGGGGCCAGGTGGCGTTGTGTAAAATATCTAGTAATATTTATTAAAAAGAAAGAATAAAGAACTTGCTCGCTAATACCTACTATTATTTCTTGTATAATTTGTATATTTCGAGATGTATAAAAAATGCTAGATATATAAATTTGTATATAATTATCTAATTCTAGAAAATAAATATGTAATCGTAGCAAAATTTACATCAGTGAAAAATAAAAGTAGTGTCCGAGTGATTCAATAAATAACTGTCATCCAAATTTAAACGTTTGATTAGATATAAATAATTTATTAATGAAAATATACCATAAGACTGTGGTAGGTAATACAGAAATTTATACGATTGGAAGGCAGATTTTGTTTTAAAAAACCACGTTGCTACCATCCTTGCCCAGAAGAGCTACAGGCGCTATCTTCCAAGTCCTGACCCTGAAGCTTTGATTATTTATTCCATTATGCTTCTCTATCGTCTTATTAGTTAAGACCAGAGATTTCACGCAAGTTTAGAAACACCTCTCAAATAGTCGTATACTCGAACACTGATCACCGGGTATTGCACGGCCATGCACGGCGAATAGGTTTGCAGCTGGTGTGCAATACTCGAACACTGATCACCGGGTATTGCACGGCCATGCACGGCGAATAGGTTTGCAGCTGGTGTGCAGTTACAGATACTATGGACCCCAACGTGGACCCCGAAGACCGGGTACCACGTCTACTTGAGCGCCGCGGCTCCCGAGATGATCTCGATAAGTTCGCGCGTGATGACAGCTTGCCGCGTGCGGTTGAACAGGAGGGTTAGCTTTCGGATCATTTCGGCTGCGTTCTTCGTCGCGTTGTCCATTGCAGCCATGCGTGCCGATTGCTCGGACGCCGCGCCTTCCTACAACATGCAATGTGCCAATATCAAGGCTTCTGGTTACGTATTCCATGGTGTTAACAGGATGCCGGCCTACTCTCTAAAGCGGATATGTGGATGGTGAAATGCATGACATTTTTTCCTCCAAACAACATTTTCTAAGCTCTAACGTTCCATCACAAAATAGCGCCCGTGCTATTAGAGAGTATAAATAGTAGAAATATTTGACAATCAACAATACTGAGCATTAAGCTCTCTCTGGCAAAAATCATAATAATCCCCAATGAAGAAGACGGGTCAATGGGGATTTTTGCAACTATCCACCTGGATGTTTTTTTTATAAATGATGGATTAGCTCTTCACCTGATGTAGGTTTGTCCAGCTCTAGACATAGCGAGGATAATAAGGCGTACGATGAAGCGAGCTTTGCCAGAAAAGGAAGCACTGGCTCTCCCGCTCACCAACGGACACGCTAGATCGTTTGGCATTAGACCTCGGCGGGAGAGAGGTCACTATTCAGGAGGACCTTTTAGCAAAAGTTACCGATTTCGTGGCCCGGGGTAGGCCACTGGGAAGTAGGTGTGATCTACTCCGAAACGGATCGTATGAAGAAAGACAACCGATCAAATAATTATGTAAACGTTCATGATAACCCTAATCTGACGGATCGGTCATTAGATTTAGACAGGTAGGTACCTACCTAATTATATCAGGTGGGCAAGTGAAGCGTGAGCTACGTGGATTCATGGAGCGTGGAAGCGTGCTGCGACAGCTGTGATTGTGAGTGGGTCGTACCTTCAACGCGTAGTAGATGAGCGCAGCGAGAGTCCATTCCGCGTAGCACTCCAGCTGGTCGGCGTCCACGTCGTCAAAAGCGTTCATGTTTGGTGCATTCTGGCAAAAATAACAATAAACACCTTATTCAAGCTAGGAGCTCGTACCTAGCACCTTTAAGTACGCATGTTTATTTCATTTTGTATACTCACATTTTAATAATGAGAAGCATTATTTTCTGGTTTGAATCAGAACTTATCTACTTAGTAAAGCTGTGGTTCTCGTCGATTATGACATGTAAGGACTTTTATGGAAACAAGCAGCCCGTTAATTCTGTATGACCAATCGTGTCTTAACGCGCCCGCGTTACTATATCTGCATGGAATCATCCTATAGACTAGCGTAACGCGAGCGCGTTAAGACACGATTATACAGAATAAGGGTGCTGGTTGGACGTTTTGATTGATTTTCATTGCTTTTAATTTTTATCACGACGCTTATATTATAAAACCTTAAGTTTGTGTGTTAGAAAGAAAGAAAGAAAGAAAGAAAATCCATTTATTTGGCTCACACAAGAAAACACAACTTAGAAGGTATAGGTACAAAGCACAATTCGACCTTGCTAGCATAGCAAGGAAGAAAACAAAGGAAAAATAAAAGAGCAAGGCAAGTAGGTACATATTGAGTGAGCCAAAAAGGTCGCTGCCTCAGCATATGTTGTATGTTTGTTATCACGCCTAAACAGCTGTACGGATTTGAATGAAACTTATCAGGGAAATTGTTTGTACCCGGGATTAATACATAGGCTACTTTTTATCCCATGAATCAGTTACCGTGGGATGGGGATGAGATGGACAAGTGTAGTGCAGGGGGGTGACAGCTGTCACCCATCATTCCCCGATGTGCGCTGCTGTCACCACATTATACGGAAATTAAATTTATTAGCTGTTTCTTTCAATCAAATTTTCAAAATATAGGTAAACGTGAAAAAAAAGTGTATTTCCATATTCCATAGCCATTAAAAAAAAAACAAAATACGAAAATACAAGGCAAGGTTTTTTGTTGATGGTGGCCGGGTGTGTTGATGTTGTTTCGTTCGATTGTATCGAAGTTCATCAACGACTTCCTATTGTTATTGTCGGGTTGAGTTGAATCTACTCAAACATCGCTCCTCCAAATCAATACCAGATATGTTGGTATCGTTTCGTTTGTGTGTCAAGTTGAGTTGAATTATCGCCCCTCCACACAGGCTGCCACGGAGGCCTTGGTGCGGTACTTACTATGCAGCTATGCTCTGTATCAGGAGATAGAGACTCAAGTAAGTACTAATTAGCGAGCCGTGACTGAACTAGAGTGAATAGACACTATGAGGATACATACTCGTCGAGGTACTCGTAACATGCTGTGTTGGTGACAGTACTTCCACAAGAGAAACACACCACCTTTTTGTTTCCCAAAGAAGGAACAGCTTTGTGAGTTGTGGATGCACCTTGTAGTGCCAACGAGCGCTAGGCTGATTGGGCTTACATGCCTACTACTTAGGTACTACTAATAGCGTATGTAAAACATTTTGATTGTACACAATTTGGTGGAGAAGGAAAAAGGGCTGCGTTAACCTCTCTATTGACTGAAATGGAAATCACTCATGTCCACCTTTTGCTGCACCAGGTAAGTCATTTTTAGTTCATATAATTATGACAACGATATATAATAGCGGACGTTCTCTGATCAAATTGGAGATGTTCTTGAGAAAGTTCAGATCAGAAGTACCCTAAACCGACGAGCATGTAAGTATAAAGAAAGTGATGAGAGTGAATGAGGCAAAAGAGGTGTGCAAGGATCGTAGGTAGTTAATGGAAATCCGACGTCTCTGGCTACCCCTTTGGGAAACAGGCGTGAGTCAATGTATGTATGTATATGATAACTAGCTGTTGATTGCAGCTTTGCCTGCATAGTACCCGGATGAAATGTCTCTATGCCATTCATCAAAATAGTTTAAACAAGAAAACGTTACCTATACGACAGACTTTGACCTTGAATAAGTATCAATATTAGTATTGATAGACAGGTAAGTACCTACTAATAAAATAAATATCAATTTCTGCAGGTAACAGAGCCAAAGAGCAGGTAAAGCAATCAGATTACAGCTGATTTTGTGGGGTTTTGCGATAAGTTGTTTTAAGTGACAACAGGAAACCAGGAATAGAAATATTTACTATTCCTTCCGTTCTGTTTCTAATTGACTTACACGATAATATAAATACCTACTGTAAAGCAATCCCCAATTGATCATCGATTCGATAAATATTTACGAGCACTATGCATTCTCATTCATTCTTTATGTTATAGTTCAGTCATTCTTCTTTTCTTAGCAAGAAAATGTTATAAGTATGTATTGCTATGTTTTTTTTTTACTTTGGATAAACTGGTGAATGCAGCGCCAAAACGAAGAATCTTGAAAAGATTTAGAGCTGTGTAGTGAGTTGTCTGTATATTTGTAATTGAACTGTGATATTTGTACAGATATTTTTCTGAATTTGTTAGCAAACGGTCCAATGAGCTGGTCGTCCAAATTAAATTTATATTCGCATTTCGTCCAACACTTGTTTGGTCCAGCAGGCACTTCGTCCAACAGGCATTTAAATCAGCACAAATTACATCAACACTCATTTGGTCATACACGTAGGTATTCAACAAACATTTTGATTAACAAATATTTCGTTCAACTCCACAAACTATGGGGATGAACCCAATACATTATATCATAGTCCTTCTGGAACTGTCTTTTTCACTTCTTTTATTAGAAAGATACTTCTTTCTTCTTAAATTGATGGGACTGTTTTTTGAAACTATAAATTTATTTATTATACAAGCTGACTCTGCGCAGTTTCATTTGCGCCAAGGTGCTTAGTAAGTTCATCACAATAATTTTGGGCCATATCAGCCCACTCCTGTACAAAGCATTATCTCGGAAGACTCGCTCCATTGTACACCTCATACTTGAAGCCTCGAGAACCCTGGATCTCAGCCCTGGCTGACCCTGACTGTACATAATCATGAGCCGCGTCTATCCACCAACTCCAAGTGACCGCCGCCGCCGGTCACAACACAGCCCCTCGAGAAGGTCACGGCTAATTTGTTTGCTAAGTCTAATATTTCTAGCGTATTAGTAGTTGGTACATACCCTCGTTCAATACATCACCCATTTGAAATGATGAAAAAAATGTTTCGTACCTCGTCACTGAATCTTAGGTTAGCTATACTACACTGTAAACATGTTGAGGAAAGTACTGGGGGTTCTCCCAAATTCATTTTAAATATTTCAAGACAACCCAAGTATTAGTAATTGAATGTATGGAAAGAGCATTAAGGCTCTTTGTAGGTACAGAGAGCTCATATTATTTTTTTAGATTGGTTTCTTTGTCTTTAAAACGATGATTATCATGAAACCGTGTTGAACAAATGATACATTATTTACTTTGCTAAGTATTTAAACATAAAATGTGTAGGTAAATCTTAACCTAACCTAAATTATAATAGCAACCATTATGCCAAAGTTTCGTGCAAATCCATCCAGCAAATAATTTTCTTTTTTTTATAGTATTATAAATCACGATAACTTTTTAATGGAATGTTCGATTTAAATAAAAGTTAACCTACAGCTACTGAAATAACCTTAACTACGAAGTGATTTTTTGGATAAGGATTTATACCAAGGTACAAATATCGTAGTACAGATTCTACCGGCCTTTAGATTAACTTTTTAAACATGTTGAGTGGTTATTGTATAACTATTATAGTTATGACAACTATAATAGTTGGGCAATTGCTATTGCTAACTTTTTTGTAGGTATTGATGTGTTCTCTAAAACATTTCCTTGTTCTATCATCAATAATTTTTGCAGCGCACGCGATTTAGGGAATTTTATCAGTAATTTTCTTTCACCTTGGATTACAATATTGTAGTTTTCGTAAGGATCTACATTAAAACCTGATAAAAAAGAAAGCTTTTATTACTCACTGATACTAAAGTATTCTTTTGATGAAAGAATTTTCAAAATAGTTTTTAAACCTATTCAATATAAACAAAATACAAAAAATTTCGCTGTATAATAGAAGTTTAGATTTTATAAATAATTATTTGGTCGGTATTTTTGTGCAATAAAAATTACCCTCTCCCCTCTCCCCCTGGGGACCTGTAGGTACTCCTAAGCTAAACTTATAGGTACCTATAGTGTGTGATATCGTATCGTTTTAGCAATACAGTTATTAAGTAAGGTAATAAGTAGGTATTTAATTATTAACAAAAACGGGTCTTCATCGCGTACCTTTTTATATTCCCGACAGTTTCGACCGTGTTACAACAGCCGTGGTCACGGGTAGACTGAAGTACTCGCTGCTACTGTCGTCCTCGTTGTGAGGTAGTTTCTCCAACTACCCTCACTTGTTTATTGGAAACAGCTGAGTCAGTGTTCACGCTACGGAACACAACACTCACTACATGGTATTGGTTTGTCAGCTGTAATGTAGTCATCAAATCGACGGAATGCGTGATGACGAATCTCAAAATTGAGGAATCAAATTAGACGAACTGAATCGTAGAAGAAAGGCAAAATGCGAGGTGGAGGAACTGCTTATTGGACCGACAGCTACCAAATCCATTTCTGAACCAGGAAAACATACACACTACAATTTATCCGGGCACCACGAGGGTAAAACTTTCCACAAAAAAAACACTTTGTTCTATGATTTTGAATATCTTAACTATCAGAACTTGATAAGGTTCACCTCCATCTTATCCTTGTTGAAGAATGGTATGATGGTCATCTCGTACTTGACAGCCGAGAAGTACTTATTATAGAAAATCTCTCCTGTGTCGTATGTGAACCCGGACTCAGCAACGGCGGCGGCCATCATAGCCGCGTCGGCAAACACCGGGGCGATGCGTCCTATCTGGAAAAGTGCATTAACATCATAAGATTCAGACCGCTCCTGGCCAATATATTGCGATGTGGATTTTGGAAAATTATTAAAACAAATCCTTGGTTTTTATTATTATACGACGGGGAAACGCTTGGCCTTCATCTCGCAAAGATCACGCACTACCCTGAATCCTAAACAGTCTGAGGAACTGGCTATCTTACATGTTAATGTCGAAACAAAACAATTTACAAATGTAATGGCAACAGACTTTAATTAAGATGGTAAAGTCCTATCAGCCAAACCGAGCACAATATTGTACGCCTCTGGAGATCGAGCCCAGGACTTCTGGATTTAACACCGGCGGGCGGACCACTACACAAAAAAGCGGTTTTTTTATTTTCTAAAAAGTAAAATTCTTTACGAGGAATGTTTGCTCAGTTAGGGAACCACTATAGAAAATCGAAACATCAATTTCAAAAATATTGTTGTCAATGACGTAAAACCAAATGGTAGTGGTAGAGCCAAATTTCGGCTAGGACTAAGAAAATAAGCCCCTCCCTAAGTGCCGATGAATGTCGTAGGAGGCGAAGGCCTACATCAGGATACCGGCAGCAGCATCCTTCTGACTTATTAACACAAGTACTGCTATGTGTGGCAATCATGGCAAATCCCTCCATTGAACTTATCAGAAGACGCCCATGTCCTGTCCTGTTGGGCCATTTTCAGGCTCTGATTATGATGATTCAACGGGTATTATGTGCTAGTTATCATAGCATATCGCTAATAATAAAGATATACCATATTTGACGAAGGAACGACAAAGAGTCGGTGGGCTCAACGAGTCCTTCAGTGGAGAACGACTGGGCAAGCGTTGTGTAGGTAGCTAGATGAAGTGACAGCCTCCGTACAGTGGCATCACGTACAAACATCGGGATCAGTGGCACACCTTGGGAGCTCTACGTTCGGTAGTGGACTGTGATATTGTACAAGCATGGTCGTACTGGTTGAAACAAACACTTTACTACCTATTGGTTCAAGTTTAGTAAAAAGATCTGAGCACGTATTATTCTAATGATTAATGATTGCGAATGATCTAAATGGGGGTCACAGCCCGCCGTGTCGGCATAAATAGCAACGTGGCAATAAGGCGGTTTAATGTACAACTAGGTAACCAGGAACCTATTTAGTTCGTACAAATAAGTTGATGACGAATATTTTAGTAACCTACCTTATTCCTCTGAGTGTTTGTTCTTAAAAAATTGTACAAAAAACTTACGTCTTTGACGCTGACTAGCATGTTAGGGGCAAACTGTCGGCGCAGCATGGTACGTGACTTGTCACCGACGCAGACCAGCTTGCTGGTGGGCCCCTCTGCGTTGCGAGCTGCCATCTCGCGGCGGATGCGGCGCGCTACTCCGCTGTGGACGCCTCCGCATAGACCTAGAGTGTACCAGATACCATCGCGACGGGCGCTACACGAGCTACACGACAGCCAGCTCTACCGGAACATGTAGATGATACCTTGTGCTCTTGGGCTGCGATATTCTGTACATGCCCAGAGGAGCTGCTCAAATAGTGAGTAGGAAATCCTACATTGACCACCGCTTCTAAAATCACATGGGTACACTGTGATTAGGTATGTTTATTGTGAGTGCACAATAAACATACCTAATAACACAGTTTGATTGATGTTGTTTGTGTGTTTTTCCCCGTATGTTGCAATCGATGGTGACTTTACATCATGAGCGAAATAAACAAGAATAATGTCGACTTGTTGTCATGTCAAGGCTCGAGGTCGAGGAAACTGCGCAGAAATAAACAAGACTTATGGTGGCTTGTCGTCATATCGATCCTCGAGGACGAGAAAACTGCGCAGAAATAAACAAGACTGATGGTGACTTGTCGTCTTCTTTCGACGAATGTTAACACGCATTATCTTCTATTATTCTTTATTATCTAAAGATTATTCCTCAGCTTTACATAGTTATGCGTTATATGGTACAAAAACGAAGCTAGTCCAATTCCCATATGACAAGCTTTGCTTGGTTTGGGACTAGGTGGCGCTGTCTAAAATCAATGTCCAATGATATATATTTATTACTGTTATTTTATAATGTTACGGACATACCTATTGACATGGATACATCAACAAAAATGGATATGATCAGGTCACATGATACACGAAAACAACGGGAAGTGGTATTGTGTAATTTTTTTTCGGTTTAAAACGGCTTAGTTACCATACAATATACAAAAACATGACATTTTCCATTACGTACATGCAACATGTTTTTAATAGCAACAGTATTTTAGATATCCAATGATTCCAGAGGTCCCGGGTTCGATAAACAGGGAAGTACAATATTGTGCTTGATTTGGTTGGTAGTAGGACTTTAAAAATAAAATAAAAAGGCATGAATTTACACAACACGATGACAACCTTCAGATAAATACAAGCATTTGTAACAGGTTAATGTTGTTCGTGAAACAGTAAGAACTCATCAACGCTGATTTTCAGACACTCTAATGAAATAAAATAAGAAAAACAATTCTTAAATTGCTTTGTTGCGGCATTTAGAGTCAGTTTGTTGAGGATGCCGGGTGAAGTGCCCTTCCACCTTCGACCTTATTAAATCAGGTGAGATGAAGGCCAAGCCACTCCTCCGTCGTACAGTAAATAAAAAAAGCAGAGGCACTCCAGGAGTGCCAACAGGAGTGAAAACTTGAAGATTGTCGATCTTTGCAGAAGAGAACAACTGACCGATGACGCCTGACTTTGTATTCTGTGGCCTGGGAGCTTACAGAGATGTGTCGGTTTCTACCTAGCGCTACTGTATAGTTACACCACCTACCTGCTTATTTAATCTTTCTGTATGGATTGTGGTTTATACTACTTTTGGTTCGTAGGTATCAGGTGAGTAGCTATACAAATACATGTACAAAAATTATTGATTATGTAACAAGAAACATGGTCATCAAAACAAAATAACCCAAGAAATAGGTATTAGATAGTTGATAGATTAGGCGTTGCTTTATTTATATTATTGGTACTTCAATCTCAATGATACCTACCTATCGGGTGTTTACAGCGCCATCTATGAATAGTTAGCAGAATAATAGTTAGCGTATCTAATGCTGACTGTAGCTTTAAAGTTTTTTCATTTTACTAAAATTACGTTTTAAATTTATCGCTCAATGTTTGGGTATTCAAAATGGAGGTGTCGGTAACGGTAACGGTAACAGTAACAGTGTCGCCAGTTCAATGGTATTTTCCCATCCAAAAATTGCCCGAAGCGCCGATAGAAGTTTTAACTTCAAAATAAAATTGTTTAGGTTTTCCGTATTGTTCCATAACTACGCAAACATTGCTCGCGAAGATTCAGTCCGATTAGGAACCAATATGGAAGATCTCAGGAAAGTATATCAATAATAATGTTGTTAAAAGACACATGTATCCTTTGTTTAGTTGCTATCTTCACGTTTTGGAATCTACGAAGAGGTTCTTAGGACCTGAACATTTCAGGTAAGTCCATGTAAGGAAGGTCGCTAAGAAGTAATGGGAAATTTTCACTGGATTACTTAAAAACGTATGTTTGTATGTAATATGGTATTTTAAATAAATTTTTAGTTTGAGTTGTAAGTACACAGATAAAATATTGCATGTTGTAAGTTTGTTGTTGAGATTTCCGAACAGTATGCTACTCTAACTAACTATATGACTGCATTTCCAGTTGCATCTATTATGCAGGTAGGTATAGAATCATCCTACCTATCGGTGATTAAATCCTGCTATGTCCTATCCAGACTGGAAACAAACATGGCACCCGGGATTTTAACCCAGGAATCCCGGATCGAGAGTCTCATTCCCTATCACTAGACCAGGTTGTGATCAAAGTTAAATGATGAAACGATTTTAAGTTTCAATTTGGTAACTATTTCCTCAGCTATAAAATCTCTGTGACTAAAACGGTGGACAGTATTACCTATACTAGGTAATACTGTCCACCGTATTACCTATACTAGGTAATACGGTCCAGAGATTTGGAGTTCAGATAACTTCAAATATAAAGTTCCAGATAACACTCAATCATTCAAATTGTTTTGAAAACAAACAAAATAATAATATAACAAACGCTTATCAACACAACATGTAATATAATTTGTTTATAAGTGATTGTTTTGACCACAAAGGTTACACAGCGGTAGGTAAATATTGTGAATTTTATTGTAACCCACGTACGAAACCATCGCAAAATGTTGGTAAGCACTATTGTACCATATCGCAATAATGTTTGATGATTTAATGCTTTATAAACTTGCTAAAAGTAATGTTCGATTGTATTTCATGCAATAGCGACGACGGCGCGGCGTCCCAAAGTGAAATGATCACGTGATTATTATGACTACCTAACGCTATCACTAGTTAGGTCAAATAGTTTGTATGCCTTTGTCTGGTTACGTGGTCCTTCGGACGAAACTTATTTCGTACTCGCCTGAGGTTCTTGTCTTTCTCCTTGTGTTGCTCGAGATACCGTAGGTACTATCTATCTATACCTCCCCTCCCCCACCCTTCCTTCAGTAAGAAGTTACATAAAAATACGAACAAGAATCATAGTGTAATAATTCTCAATCGTAAACGTTATTACATTCTACTAATATCATTTCACATTTTCAGGCAATCCTGAGACTAGCCCAGCGGGGGATTATGTAAAGATTTTGGCAACTTTGAGCAAGTTTTTCTGAGCGGAGTCAGCGCGTGTAATGTAAGTAATTTGTAATATAAGGTGTTGCTCTTACTAGGTCTCCTTTTTTAATAAGGAATGTGGTTTGGTTAGGCCCCTAAGGCCACGGGTCTCGGCTCGACACCAGATAACCTGCGGTATCGGGCCGCTCGGCGTGCGCACATCGCGTCGTCGGCCTAATCATGACAATGCTCCATTTTTACACGACATTGGCTCTTATTGTAAGAAAATATCGCAAAAAAATTATCAATTGTATATACGCGGTGGATGTCCGTGTGCCCATTAATGTGAATAAAAAGAACTGGGCCGCGATTGCCTCATTTTTAAAGAGATCTTCTATAGCTATTCTCAAATATTCGGAAAGCTTTATCGGATCGAATTCGGAAACTTCCGATAGAGATTCCGAGAACGGTATTCCGAAAACCTGACATAAAAAAATACACCATTATTACATCCACAGAAAGATTTCCGTGTGTTTGAGAATCGGTTTGGTTGAGGTGAAGTTGTAAGTAGTTATAGTAACGCTGAACCTGAACCAAGGGTATTTATGTAAATAACGCTGTACGATCGTATTCGGTTTACTAAAAGTTACTTTTCATGAACTTTTTCATTTGATAGCAGTAACGCTCCAATCGCATTCGTCTTGGTGTGAAAAATGTATAGCGCGATACGAAAACAGTGAAAAGGTTGAGATGCGGGTGCGATCCAGTTGCGATCCAGTTGCGATTCATCTCATAATGTGACCTTGATTTTGCGATTAGGGTGCCCAGGGTGTCAGATGGTACACTTTCGAGACATCCCATAAATGAGCAACATTAGCATCGCAACATCAACAATATAATAAAATCCACTGCAGAACATAGGCTGCCTCTGTGATCTAGTGATTCGTCCATTGGTATTAAACCAAGAGGTCCCGGACTCGATTCCCAAGGAGTACAAATTTGTGCATGGTTTGGTTGGTGATAGGACTTATTTTAAGTCCGCCGGCTGGACCACCATCTAACTAAGTCTTTCACCATAACAATAATTACAAATTGTTGCATATTGCATTTAGAGGCAAGATAGCCATCAGTCTGTTGAAGATTTCGGATGAAGTGCGCCTACACCTTCGGAAATGAAGGCCAAGAGCTTATTCAACGCACAATAAATAGAAAAAAAGGAATTTTGGAAAAAAAATAACAGGCAGGTTGGTTGGGGGTACAGGTGAATTCTGCTGCCTATCGCCTGGTTTCAAATAGTGTGAGGGTATGTTTGTGTGTGAAACCTTATTCACCTCTTACGCCATCCACGGGAGAATAGGGAGGGGCCCATATTCTTTGCCAGAGCCTCCACGGTGAGTTGGTAGCATACCTCTATCAGAAGTCATGGCGATATAGACTCTCCTGACTTTCTTCTCCCCTTCTTTGACCTCGGGTTTCTCGACGACTGGCTCGGGCGGGGCTGCAGGCGGGGCCTTCGCCGCTTTGGGGTCTACGTCCACGGGGCCCAGCACCAGGTGAGATGACTCGTAGAACTTGCGCGGCCCGTAGCCGAACGGGCGGGCTGCTTGCAGCTCGCGCTCCGCTTTTGTAAATCTGACGAGTTTAGGTAGCTCAAGTAACAGCCTCGTGAGTATACCCACTAATAGCCAGTGATTCAGCCAAAGCTAGGAGTTTCGGCTGAATGTTCCCAACTCTGGTGGTAGGACCTACATGAAGACCTACCTGGCTTGCGACCAGAGGTCAGAGTGCCTGAGGCCTGATTACTAGCCGCAGCGTTTTGTATTGTGTACATTTTCCAAACTTGTTTTCAAGGTGAGAGATGGTCTGGATGTATGGAGATTATCAAAAAATATTCTAGTCTTTGTGTTGGTTAAAAAATAAGCCGTTACAATTGTGTAATAATAATGTTGTATGAAATGAATACTGAAGATCAGATAAGTACCTACATTCATTTCGTTGAGTGAGTAGAAATTGTAAAAAATTGGTCTGTCTACTGAGTATGGATCTACAAAATGTATTCACAGATCTGTTTGTAATTTGATATTAGCTGCGAGGATATACAGGAGCTTGTTAACACTTGATTGAACAAGCAGGGAGTAAACATTTACTTGCTAGCGGACACCATCTTCATAGTTTTGGTGATTTTCTGGATGTTTTTGATAGACTTCAGTCGAATCTGAACCTGCTTCAGTTGCACCATACTTGGATTTTACATGAAATTAATATACCAAAGTTGATTTTTATCAGCAGTTTTAAAATTGCAATACAAAGAGTTGTTGTTGGTAAGACGTCAAAATGAAAATGAATTTGACTTTACATAAGTTACGTCACATTTGACGCGAGGTCAGTATTTAATATAATATAAAGAGGTTTTTCCGGTCTGGGGATATTCGTAAGAGAACCTCAATTACCGACTTAGCTCATAGAATTAGCAAGTTGAAATGGCGTGTGGAGGCTGCATAGCTTGCAGTACCGATAACCGTTAGGAAGCAAAGGTTCTCGCATGGCGACCGTGACTAAACGCGAAACGGAGAGTGGGAGGACCTCCACTCGGTGGACATTGGATGGAGGCAGCTCAGGGTAGCTATTAGTGGCATTGATTGGGGGAGGCCTATGTTATGTGGAGGTATTTGAGCTGAAATGATGAAAGAAGATAATGTTACCAAAATGAAATCGATACCTATACTAGTAAATATGAGAGATCATCAAACGATTTTCCTTAACAGGAAAAACCCAACCACATAGTTTATAATTCTGCAAACGAATGCTGCTCTGTTATGATAATATATTCGTCGTTTTCCATAATAAATGATGCCAAAATGTAACTGTTTGTTGGCAAACTAATCCGGTTTTAGGATTAGTTTGCCAACAAACAAAACGACGAATATGTTATCATAACTTTATAAAGTGAACAATTTATTAGGCGCGTTTTTGATGAGGAGTGAACGAAAGTGAATGTTCACGCTTGGGTTGGTGCTGCTGAATCGGCTCTAATCGGCTCCCTTCGGCATCAAGGTGGTAAATAGTAAGTACATATTATGGAACAAGAAAGGTTTAAATTCTATCGTGTGGTCATAAGCACGAACCCGCTTTTTTATTGTCTGACGGGAAAGCGCTTGGCCTTCGTCTCACCGGTCTTATGTTATAGTAAGACCTAAGGTCGATTCTTTGGAGACTGAGTGCGAACGATATGACATCACGTGTTTTCATTGATAACATAATGGTAGGTATGTATTTAATTAGTGGCAGGAAGTATTGTGTCCATGATTTTCAGAACATTTCTGGAATCTTAACAATTTAACTCGTTGGGTGCTGCGCGTCCCACTCTCTATGTAAAATACACCGTGAGCGTTCTACGGCACCCATCGGCATTTATGATAGTAAAGTAGACAAAACTTTTGACTGGTAGTGCATAGGGCTACCTAAAGTACAACGCCCATTTTTTCAGTACCTATTAAGAAACTAGTGGTGTATTATTAGAGGACAGGTTCGAGCGGTTTCAAGCAAAAAGCGGTCTGACCTTCGGGAGCCAACCGCGATCACAACTCGAGAACACATTGCTACGTATTTCGTCTTCTTAAGTTTCACTTGACAAGGAGTCGAGGACTTGTCGCGTGAAACTTTGCTCCTAGTTTTGTCTGATGCCAACGAAGCGCTTGGCCTACAACTCTCAAGTTATGTTAAGCCGAAGGTGGAAGCGAACTTCACCCGGCTCCAACTGGCTATCTGACCTCTAAATGCCGGAACATAATAATATAGAAATGTTCTTTTGGAAACAGACTTAGGTAAGAAACTTCCTATCATCGACTAAACGAAGCACAATAATGTACTCCCCTGGGTATTGAACCCGCGACCTCTGGATCGGACACCTGTAGGCGAATAACTAGAAAACAGAGGCGGTGTTTTAAGAAATAATTACGCGGTACAAACCTTTAACATAATATTCATATCCGATTATTCCTGCAAAACGTTCTTGAAATCGGACATGCCATTTCCGATTTAACTACAAACTCAAACTACGTTTGTACGTTCGAACGAATAGAACGAAAATCAGTGGCATTTTGAAATGCTGACAACATTTTTTTATCATTCTCGTATTTCCACCTCTGCATAGCTAAGCTACTGGTCCAAAGGTTTATCTTATTGTGTGATACTTACTACGACGTAAATCTGGGTGGCTATATTATGTCTGATCACGACATATAATTAAATAAGTACCTACACGATGGGGTACCGAGCACTTCCTTGCCGTAGCGTGCCGTAACGTGCCGTAACACGGCTCTAAACTAACACGGAAGGTATCTGGTCTGCCTGCGTACTTCACAGTCTGTGTATGTAATATATCTCATAATACGTACTTATATGTATTTTGAAAATTACTGTATGGCTTAAATAGGCAATAAGTTTTATTTGAATAAATATAAGTCTTATTCTTATTTTGAAATGATATTAACTTGAAAGCTCATTTTATTTTTTATTTTTTACGTATTTGTTGGGTTACCTTTCACGGTAAACGGATGAACGTATCTTGATGAAATTAGACACAATTTGCCATTAAAACTAACATATATTAGAACTTTTATAAATATCCTTCCCTGAAATCAAGTCAATCGAAAACATGAGATATTATTATCATCGACCGATTTTGCCATTATCCTGGAATGTACCGGGGTAAGAAAGATAACAATAATAATAATAATAAAATACAAGCACAACCTGTCGCGACCTACACACGACAGATACAGGCGAACACGGGCTAGTAGCCAACCAAATGCAACGATATCAACATAACAATGGCTTCTGACAGTATAATTATACAATGACGTTTTGGTAAAAAAACACCTCTTTACTCCGGTCAAAATGTGTCACGTTATATATGATGTCGAAAGCTACTCGGAAGACTTTTTACCGATTAGTTGGCTCTCCTCTGTACTTAAACCGATCATTCAATTGTTTCTCTTAGACAAGTCAAGTCATATCAATTGGTTGTTTCTGGCCACAAGTTAGTACTACGCCGTAATAAGAATATCATAGAGCACCAGGATTTGCCACATCCACCGTTACGTAGTTTGAAGATAGCTACGTCACTAGCTCTACATAAAACGTGCGCACGCGCCGACCGCGTTTGTTTACACTCAGTACTAAGCTAAGCCCGTCGCCTAGCGCCTGTGCAAACAGCACCCTGCGTGAGAAAACAGAAAATGAACATCCAAAAGGAGTCTTCCGAGAAAGCTGTTTCTGGCTCCCCTCCTGATAAGGTTAGTCCTTTTATTGTAATCACTGGACTGCTATGAGCGCTCTTGCTGCAGTCAGCAAACGAGTGGAGGGTTGTTTCTGCTCCGCGCGAAATAGCTGATTATAATTATCCTAGATGTTTCTGTACTACGAATAGACATTGCTAGCTTGCGGCAATACCCTTTCACAGTAAACCTGCTAGTTTGGATTTGTAATGTAATCAGTATATTTTCCTCATACCAGCTTACCTACTTGTAATCTAAGTCGAGCAGCATTTACACAACAGCGCAAAAACGGTACCTAATATTGTCGTCCTTAATATTTGCAAGCATGTCTAATATGTAAATAGACACGCTTACATGCGTTCATATCATTATAACTAAATTATTTATTGATTTCGATTGTTCTGGCTGAGATGATAATGATTTTTGCTATGCTATTGTCTATTATTATTAAAACCGTTTGATCCGATGAATACGTTACAGGACTGGTAGCGTTGGGTCTTTTGGATATCCCTAGATTGTACTGCATCATTGTTTATTCCCATTTTTGCTAACATAATAAAACTTGTAGGACACATACAAATCGGGTGATAGTCCGACAGACGGACTAGCACTAGCCACTAGTTATGACTAAATCATTATCATCACAGCGCGAATACCTTCAGTACATATCAATGTGTGTAAAGTAGAGCTTCACGCGGCGAGCGAAATAAACGACAACTATATTAGTAGTTTCCCTGTTTTCCTTTTTAATTTTGACGATTTAAAATGATTCTACAAAATCTTGCGATTTCTAATTTCTTTAGGTAAGTTGACTGATTCCATTATGTTTGATACAACGTACATTGATTCTGTAATAAATAATTTTATGCTAAACATTTTTTGATAACTGCATTATTATTTTATTTTATTAATTAATAATGATTTCAAACCATCCCCATGGGTATGTGGTTTTAGACCAATCAGCTTTCTATTTTTGGTAGAAATGTCATAATTTTATATTTATGTTCATAAATTGAATAGGCTGTGGGTTCGATTCCCACCCGGAACAAATATTTGAACATAATGAGTCCAACGAGTTAGCATAGTTAATCAGCGTGTTTTGGACACGCTTCCGTCTGGTACTAGTCTCGAGCAGTTGAGTTACCTATAGTCCTTAGGTAACCCTACTGCTTTCTTTGTATACGAGTATAGTTAGTTCAATAGTTTGTGTATAAATATATTTTTAACCCAATCAAAATTGGTATCAAAATCAAATCATGCAATAATCATTGATTGCAATCATCACTGATTTAATCGCACACCTAAAATTTATCTATTTTTAAATAAAGGGTACGACAGTCTAAAGGTTACGATTAATACATTAGGCGTATTAGTTGATCGGACCAACCTGCTAATGAAATCGAATCACGTGGATCGGCCATTAAATGTAAAATGCAAACTTTTGGGAGCAGGTGTGGACAAACTCGTTTTTATTAACTGGATTGACATTGGGCAACATGCTATTTGTACCTTACATGTATTTTATAAAATATTTCGATAACATTCGTTTAAAACATCAATAAAAATTGGAATCAAAATCACTATTGCAAGAACAAATGATGGGAAATCTTCCCTTATCCTTAAAATTTGACAAGCCTCACAGCTCAGTTGGTAGTCGCTCTGCCTTCTGTGCTGTAGTTTCAATTCCCACCCAGGTCAAACATTTTCGTGATGAAACAGATGTTTGTTCTGTAATAGGTATTGTATTGTATGATAAGTATGTGCTCGTTTATAAGTAAAGATATTTTTTCTGAAATTAGTTGTAACTTTGGATAAGACAATGAAGCTTGCGCAACGAGTACTACGTTTTGTTATTTGCTTTGATTTTTTGACTGCTAGGTTAGTATAGAGAGATATACTAAAGTTTACAAACTAAAATGCATGTTAGTAAGTGCATTTGTTTGATTAGCATTATCTTTGTTTCTTTGTAAATAATCTCTGTAGGTGATAGTGAGAGTGAAAAAGTCGTTCAATAATTTTATATTGTACGATTTGCAGATGAGTTAGTTTAGATTTTGCTGCGTTTCCGCAAATTTCAACTAAGTATAGTAGGTGTGGTTTAACCAGTGAGTTGTATATTGAATAACGAGTTTGACGAAGAGTACAGCGAGTGATGTGTCGGAGCGAACCTATAAGCAACGAAAGTTTAGTTCGTATTTTTCAATGTGAATACTCCACGTCAAGCCGCTGTCCATATTATGTAAACCTAAATACTTTTCACATTTTTTTCAATTATCTACATTATTAGTTGTTAAGCTGTTATGAGATGCAATTGTTTTATTTAATGCTTTAAAAATCGTGTAAACATGTTTTGGCATATTTATTGTTAATAGAGTAGAATAGATTCGATGTTGAAACCAGTTATGTATTCATTGTATTCAAGTCATCTTGCGCTTTTTCTACAATTTTATGTTTTATTATGTATATTGTTTATGTATATTATAAAAAGCAACGGGCACAATTTTTTTTCTTGTGGTACACCATATGTGAGGTAGCTTGCCACTTTCAGTATTTTCGATTTTGACCACTTAGAATCTGTTAAATAAATATAATTTGAACATTAGCATAGCTATAGCAATGCAGGCTAGCTTCCATCTGTTCTGGAATAGCTGACCGTTACAAACGGACCTTAGGTAATCCGACTGTTTCCTTTGTAAAAAGTTAGTTCAATTGTATATACATATCATTATTAATTGTTTGTTCTGACCCTGCATAATTTAATTTTAATCAGACGTGCCATTTTTAAATGGAGGACAAACTACTTTTGTATGGCAGAGAAAAACTCAGCAGTAGTAGCAGAAATCTTTGTTACTCGCCATTAAGTTTCAATCTAGGAAGGGACTGACAAACCCAATTATCATATTAATTTCAGTTCGGTCATGTGCATTAATGTTTACCGGGACGAGCCATGTAGAAACTAGGAACCCTGTTGTTCTATAAAGTAATGTCTGTAGATTGGCAGTAATACAGTAATACTGCCAATCTACAGACATTACGTTTTTCTTATTTTATCGTAGCGAAGCACTGGTACTTTCAGAAAGTCTGATATTATTATAGGTACATAGAATTCCGCAAACAAATCACGTTCTCGGAATATATGAAACTGAAAACTGAACTAAGTCGCATTAATAAGGAATCAGTAGGAAAGTTTGTAGGTACCTATACGTAGTCATCATAAACAGAGTTCACAGTTATCTTTCTAAACACATGATGTAAGGCGTGTTCGGTCGCGTTCATACTGCCGATAGCTGGTGATCTCTGACCTGATGAGTAGATAGCGCCCGCTTGATGATAACCGCCTGGTGACGTATACCGTCTACGAAAAGCACTCACTTCTTGCTTGATACACAGTCAATTTTTTTTATAATGATGGGTTAGCTCTTGACCTCTCGGCTTGTCCAACTCTAGCATAAGGTGAGGTCCCAGAAGGCACTAGCTCTCCCGCGCACTGACGGAACGTGGTAGACTGTATGGCGCTGGACTTCAGCAGAATCGCTAGCCAGGGGGACCTTACAGGTGTTACCACCAGTGTTGTGATAATTCAACCGTCACCGCTAGTGATTCCATTGCTGGGGTAGACTACTTAGGAGGTAGGTTACACCTGACCCAGATTGAGACAAGCCCAGAAACATTTAAAGTAGACTTGGGTTGATTGGGTAGCAATTAGTTAAACCTTCTGAGTACTACCAACATAAAATTAATACTTTATCATCACCATTTTCATCTCAACAAGGAAATCCCACTGCAGAACATGGGCCTACTTTTAAAACACCACAATAATTTCACCGATTTGGCTACCGACGTCTAGTAGGTAGGTAGGTAGGTCACATCTAGTAACGATGATCGAACACCGATGGTGTCTAACGATAGATAACGTCATATAACTAGAGCTTCATCTGTCGCCAGTCGTGGTGGCGTGTTGCTTTTTATGTAAACAAAGGAGTAGCAGTCCGTTCTTGAGCATCTCCCTACATACTCGTACCTCTGTAGAGTAAAATGTGGCTTACTATGACAGTTAAAGGGAAAAAAATAAATGAAGTATAATGGAAACGTTCCTGGAATGCCTTGGCCTTACCCAGTTAGTCACTGTGCCAACTCACTTCACTGACTCATCGGAGTCGCTAATTGCTGTAGTCTGCTCTAATTTACCTGTAAAAAATGTGACAACTGACTTGGTTGTACAGTCGATATGTGGTACTTCACATCAGCCTAGTTAACTCCAAAGAAATCTGGAATTGCGTTACGATTTTATGAATTTTATCCGAAACTTTCGATGTCATTACTGTCATTTTGCCACCTGGCCCATATAAATTCACTTTTTTTTAATTATATTGCAAGCCATGGCTCGCAGCCACTCGCAGCATAAGTCTCACAAAAAGCTCTTAGGAACCCAACTAGCTCGAACTAGCAGCCTCGATAGATGGCGCTAGCAGCACCATGTCAGCATAGCTGCGATTGTTGACGATCTGTTTTAAATGACAATATATATATTTCTTATTTTTATATCATTATTTATGTTTTTTAGTCTCTCCTCTTAATTTTTTCATAATTTGTGTACCCCTTGTTTGAACTACTCGCCGGAATAGACTAATAGAATTGATGAGATTTTATTAGTCTATTCCGGCGAGTAGTCTAAAGCTTCTCTTTCTAACATTTTGTTTAAAATAATATTTAGTATAATTAATGCCTATTATATTTATTTTGTGTTTGACTATAAATCTGTAAGTACTTATGTATGTTTGTTAGTGGTCCTTTTACACCCCTTTATTTTTGTTTTTATTTCCAGCCGAAGCTAATGCAAGGCGGCAACTATATCAAAGAAGGCCGTGATTCCAGCAAATCAACCTGGCTACTCTTCTCCCCCGAGCACCCAGACGAGGCAGGATGCTTGGGCAGATATCTCAGTATCTTCTCAGCTCATGGAGTCAACCTTAGCCACATCGAATCCCGGTCCTCGGCCAGAAGACCCGGCTATGAGTTCATGGTGGAATGTTTGCACGGAGCTGGAGATTTTGGAGCCGCCCTTGACGAGCTCAAGAAGAACGTTGGTTATTTAAATATAATTTCGAGGAACTACAAGGATAACAGATGTAAGATACCTTGATTTTATATTTATAGCTCAATTTTTATTTTGATAAACAAATAGTCCAGAGATATCTCATTGATTTGTTCTCCAGCTGCCGTTCCTTGGTTTCCGCGACGTATCCGCGATTTGGATCGCTTTGCGAACCAGATTCTGTCGTACGGAGCCGAGCTGGACTCCGACCACCCCGGTTTCACTGACCCCGTGTATCGAGACCGCAGAAAGTATTTCGCAGACATCGCTTTCAACTACAAGTATGGGGAGCCTCTTCCCCACGTGGACTATTCCAAGGAAGAGACGGCCACTTGGGGCGAGGTCTTCAAGAAGCTGACTGAACTTTACCCAACTCATGCCTGCAAGGAACACAACCACGTGTTTCCGCTTTTGATAGAGAACTGCGGATACAGAGAAGACAATATTCCGCAATTGGAAGATGTCTCTAACTTTTTGAAAGGTGAGTTGTTTCTTCATCTGTAGTGACAGACAGTTTTCACGAGGTACTAATACAGGTGAAATACGTGACCAACTGCTATTTCTCCTTTAAATTAGTAAATGATTCTTGCGAAAGTTTAAAAAAACTAGCTTCCACGAGGTTTCTATGGTCTCGCTTTGTTGTTATCTGATTGGCAGGAGGGCTAACGTACCTTTAATTGACGTGTGCTGTTTCAGACTGCACAGGCTTCACGCTCCGGCCGGTGGCTGGTCTGCTCTCTTCTCGCGACTTCCTGGCGGGTCTGGCCTTCCGTGTGTTCCACAGCACGCAGTACATCCGTCACCATTCGAAGCCGCTGTACACGCCGGAGCCCGATGTCTGCCACGAGCTATTGGGACATGCCCCGCTGTTTGCAGACCCCGCTTTTGCACAGTTCTCTCAAGAAATAGGATTGGCTTCGCTCGGAGCTCCTGATGATTACATCGAGAAACTCGCTACGGTGAGTAACATTACGAAGCAGGCATGTGCTTGACGAGACTTGGTGCTGTCGCGGCTTAAGAATCGATCGCCTGCAATAAAAGTGCGGATAAGTCTACATTAATGTCTACCTTTATTCTGCTTCTAATGTGATCCTTTAGTCTTCTATGAGATGTCACGAGAAACAGCTTGTTTTTACTGCAATCGCCATTTTCCCTGGTGGCAATAACTTCCGGGTTATCCGGCCTAGCACACTATCGTACCCATCACCTGGGTACGATAGTGTGCTAGGATTGGTTGGTGGTAGGGCTTTGTTAATTTACCCCCCGGTCCCAGGTTCCATCACCTGGGTACGATAGTGTGCTCGGATTGGTTGGTGGTAGGGCTTTGTTAATTTACCCACCGGTCCCAGGTTCCATCACCTGGGTACGATAGTGTGCTAGGATTGGTTGGTGATAGGGCTTTGTTAATTCCGCCTGGCTAGCATCCGGAATCCTCAATGATTCCGGGTTAAGTGCGCTTCCACCTTTAACCATACTCGATAACATAACTAAAAACTAGATGAGATGAAGGCCAAAGTTACAAAAAAATGTAGAAGTATTATTTACATAGCATAGATATAAAGAACGGCGAAAAATACTAGATCAGCGAACCCGATAATTAAAATAGAATAAATGCATGACAGTAATTACTTTCACCGTTATGTTTCAGTGCTTCTGGTTCACGGTAGAGTTCGGCCTCTGCCGCCAGGAGGGACAGCTTAAAGCCTTCGGCGCTGGCCTTCTTTCCTCATTTGGCGAGCTTCAGTACTGCCTCACAGACCAGCCGGACCTACGTGACTTCGACCCTGAGAGTACCGGTACCACAAAGTACCCCATAACTGAGTATCAGCCCATCTACTTCGTGGCGAACAGTTTTGAAGATGCCAAGGAGAAGATGATGTGAGTACTTTTTGTATGTTTGGAGCTGGATCTAGCAGATATTTATTAACGTTAGTCATTAATAAGCTTGTATATGGTAAACATCCCGTTGATATGATAATAGTCGAAAGTAAATTTCTGTTTCGGTTTCTCCGTCTACCAACCCGGTGTCTCCGTTACAGTTTTTTTTTTTTATGTACTGGGAAGCTCATCATTTTACGACATATTATAAATTTAGGTAGTTATATTTATATATTTCATATTAATGTGCCAGTACTTGTACGTTTCTTATAATATTTGTATTAGTATATATTTATATTAGTAGTTGTTTTGTATGTAATCATATATATATAAAGGTATTTATAATTTTTGTGAGATAGACTTTAAAATTGCTCTTATTTAATTAAGTTAGTACGCCGTCGTTTTTGTAATGTTTTCTGCCAATTTGGTTAGCAGTTAGAAAATGCCATGGCATTATGCTCACCATTTGTGCAATATTTATGTATGAGTTTAGTACAATAAAGTGTTAAATAAATAATAATAAGCTCTTGGCCTTCATCTCATCTGGTGTCTTTAATATAGTCTAATAATAATAAGCAAACTATTCTAACTGATACTTGGCATTTGTATTATTGTAACAACCTTACATGTGGACTATATTATACTAGTAGTTAGTAGGTACCACAGATGTAAAATGTTGTTTTCCCGGTTTGTACACAAAAAACCATTTTCTTTTTCGTATAGGGCGCTTATTTCCATACATTTGGCTAGCGGAATTGTAAAGCAACTGTAGTTCCTGTCAATGTCCGCGTACCATCACACAGCATACAGCGCCCTATACGAAAACGAAAATAGATCTTAGAAAATGTTAACAGCACTTTTTTTCGTTTTTCTTTAGAAAATTCGCCCAAACCATCCCCCGGGACTTCTCGGTACGGTACAACCCTTATACTCAGAGTATTGACATCCTCGACTCGCCGCGGCAGATGACCGACTTGCTGCGAGGAGTTCATCAGGAGATGGAGTTGCTCCTCAACGCCATGTCCAAAATATAGAACCAACTGACCAACTTATCATTTTCTAAGGACGAGCAGTTTTTGGACCGGAACTAAAGATATTGTTTCTATTTATAATCTATACCAGCTGTAAAGCGATTGTATAATGTATGCTAATTTAATAAAAATAGGAGTAAGAGATACATATTGAGATTAACACTTTTGAAATCGAGAAAATATTTAAGCAAAGATTAAAATTGTGAAAATTGTAGTTACTTAACGTTAGTAATCGATAAATATTTTAGCACTTTATTTTTGGAGGTTTGGTAAGTAAATCGTGCAATCGTTGCTTTGGATTTCGCCATTAATTTCAACAATAATATGTCTGAATGCCTTCGTTGGTGTAGCTCTGTTTTCTTCGCCATTGGTTGTGGGCTCGACTAGCAACCGGGACAAACATTTGTGTACCTAAATGATAGAGATATTTATCGGTGTTTCGGTGTTAAATTGTATGATATACATATTTATGGTAATATTTTTATTGAACAATGGTGAAGCACTTGGTTTTCATCACCTGGTTACAAGTTACGATAAGCCCGAAGGTGGAGGCGCACTTCACCCGGAATCCTCAACTTACTGAGGAACTGGCTATCTTACCTCTAAATGCCGGAACACAACAATTTTATAATTGTTGTTATGGCATCAGAATTAGGTAAGATGGTGGTAGTTAGCCAGGCGGACTTTAACAAAGTCCTACTACCAACCAGAAAAGTAATAAGTATATAGGTATTATATACGTAGCAATCAATACCTTTATTGATTAATAATGTATACATGTAGAATATTTGGAACTAAATAACAAAACTGGCCACCACACAATATTTTACTCATAGTAAATAAAATATAATGCTATATACATGCTAAATTTATCAAGCTAAATATGTTGACGTATAAATTTAGAACAATGTGAATACTTGCTGCTTGCAATCCTGCTTCCTTCCATGAACTATTATATGTTAAATGTGTTGTAAGTTGTTTACTATTAAGAGAAAATTATGGATACCTATGTTAATATATTAACGGTGTATAATTGATTTAACTGGAACTAATCTGCTCTAGCAGAAGCGCGTTGAGATCTTTTGGATGTGCTATACCTCCTACGGTCTATTAAGATTACAATTTCAACATTATTTCTAGTAAAATCGAAAATTGTATCTATATTTGTAAAATAAATCTAACCGTCAATAGTTTTAATTTCGGTTTAAGTTACATGTTTTCGCTCATATGTTATGTTTTCTGAGTATAATTTGGTAAAAATAGCTTACATTTCGAAATAAACGTCGTTTTAGCTAATGTGTATGTCTAAAAGGGTATTTTTTTTTAATACTTGTTCAGGAAGGATACATAGCTCAAATTTTACTTTGACAGCATAACATATCGTCGCGTGTTGATATTGCACGACCGTTGATGGCGCGAATCTTATGGCGGAGTTCGTCAGTACGTTGTTAGATTTGCACCCAGAAACATTTGCTTTTTGACTTCAAGCTATCGTGTCGCGCATTATTGTTTCTTTTAATATTTACATTTTGAAGCTGACTAAAACCTCTTAAACTAGCTAATCGTTTGAATGATAGCTTATTATTTATTCTGTAGTAAATGTTCTGTAGGTACCAAGGTATAGCCGACGGCAAGTGAAGACATGACATGGCGTGGCTATAATATGCCTTGGAGACAAAATATTGTATGGAACCTAAAATTAAAATACAGCATCATATAATTAATGTTATGTATTAAAGTGACCTACTTTCCTCACTCTGAGCTAGCGATCGTCGAAAATTAGGCTGCCTTTTTGCAAATCTAAGAATATAACTAGCCAAAGTGTCTGTATGCTCAAACTATAAGGGGTTATATTTTTCGAGGTTCTGCTATCTTTTCAATTACCTATGATTCCTAGGTAATACAAATAGGCACATATAATATGTATGTAGTTTTCTTGATCGCAAACAATAAGTATATATTTTTTTAATGTATATATGAAATATAATGCAAGTTAATTTACTTTTGAAGATGATTTGTCTTTAGATTTAAATAAGTATTAACTCGGCATGATCTGTATATGAATTGAATGCTAAGCGTATTATAATCAGTTTTTTAAGTATTTGAATAAAATGAATATTAAAATGTTTGTGTTCCCAATTAAACAACGTTGAAACCAACATAATAATATTTAATAATTTGTACAGAAATAAACTTAAGTACCTAGTACTTGTTTACTGACAAGAGGACGAGATACATAAGAATCATATAAACTATGATTATAAATAGAATAACTATGCATTTACATTACCATCTAAGTACAAGGTGCATATTTACAATGGGCTTTAATAATGATTTTATACCTACATGATATAACTAATTGACGCTTATTCTAGAATCGCTGAATTCCAAGCACATGCTTGAATTCGTAGCTTTCCAAAATCGATAATAGACTGTATTTTGTCTGAGCGCCTCATCACATCACACATTACAGTCGAAGTAGACGTAGGTAGTATCGCCCGGATGGAAAACGGCGACGACGCCTCAATTAGAACTGTTAACTTAAAAGTCTATGAAACATCAAGCTTCCACGTCCCAAGAAGTTAACAGTAACGAAACAGTTTCACCTCACCTTGAAACAAACAAATAAAGATGAGGTAAAACGGTGTCGATAGGCCCTCTATCTTAGACTTGATACTGGAATCTGAACCTTTTTACACTAGCGTCGGAATTATATAAATATAAAAGGTATTGCAAAGTGATAATTTATTCCCTTCTTTTTTCAAAATGCCTACTATCTTTAAAATATACATTATACCTATTCTAGTATAATTAATTTACTTAAACATTATGTTACACAAATTAAGTATCGATGCTTCTGTGTTTTTTAGAATAATAGTACTATTACAAATATGATTTTATTTGAATGATGACTATAATGAATGAATGAATGAAACAAATAAATGACATCGTACAATAGGTACAAACAATCAGTAAGGGTATTTACTATAATAACACAACAAGGTATAACCATCTATTGAAGATAATGCAGTGACTTATCTTCGTGTATATCGGTACCCTATGGACAAAAAACCTATTTTGATTTTCTGGACTTTAATTAGAAGATAGCTGATGTTATGAGCTACGTTTACTGAAGAGTTGCGCGCAAAAAGTAAAACCATTTTTTAGATAGTTTTCCTTTTCGTGATATAGAAGTGCAAAAAGATAGGATTGAAAATTCTCACGTTAAGGCGGGAAATATTTCCTGCGTATTCCACTAGTCTAATATATAAATGAATGCACGTCGTTTACTTTTTTAGAAAAAACATCAACATGATTATTTTATGCCATGTTGTTATTTTATACACAACCCTACTGGGTTATTAGGTAAAGGTTAGGTATGTATAGTTCACATCACAATTATGTTACAATGTGTTTAAAAGTTGGCACTAGCGACAGTTATATAGTTTACTAGTAAGGCTTTACTAAGGTTGAGTGAGCAAAGTTGAAATCTTATTGAAAACTTAATATTATTATCACACTAACTTACAAATGTAATTAAGTTTCGTAAAACGGTGTACTAGTACTGTGGCAAGTTCACGGTAACTCAGTAAACTGTCTAATTATGAGCATGGGAAACGTTTTCATTCAAAAAGTGACAACGCAACGCATGTGTTTGCATTTGTTAACATTTATCGGCAATGTTTTGTTTCTATTGGTATTTTACAACTGCTTAAACTTAAACACAGGGTGGTTTCAGTGAAAGTGATCGTATAAAAAGCGAAAGATGCTATCGCTTAAAATTAAAAAAATACTTGAAGCCTTCAATGCTATATCACTTCCAATTAATCACCTGTACATTTAACAAAATTAATTAAAATTAATCAATAAATATGGCTTTTTACAGAATTTAACTAAAAATAGTTTTTACACATTTTATACACTGGGGAAGTAGTCAGAGGCATGTCCACACTGTTGTGCGGAACTCTGCGACTTATCTTTATCTCTCATAGATATATACTTTTTTAGTTTTATATTCTGACTGTATATATCAAGAATCTGTGAATGCATGTCTAAATATCTTCGGAAGTTAAGGACAGTCTCCTTTGTTCAGGTGATTCAGGATCTCCCATTGCTACCCTTTTTTTTAAAACTCTACCCTGTTCAGAATTCAGAAAGATTGGAACTGCAGATGCAGTTTCCAAATAAAATAATAATTATTTACGGTAGGGTCATGGATTAGAATATTTAAGAACAGAGTCTCTGTATTGATTTTGACAAATTTCATAAAATGAGCTCGTTAGCCTGAATTCAGTTTTAAAGTAAAAGTCAGTCAAAGTCAAAGTCTATGCAGGTAGATTATCTAGAAAGACATTATGAAGGGACAACTCTGAGACACAATTTGTTGTAAAAGTAGAAGCAGAATAACTGGTCTTAAAATATTTTCATGGCATTAGCTTACCAATCCCAAGTTTATTATGAGTTTACTTCACTTCAAAATTTGATCAAGATCTATCTAGTACTCGTCTCTCCTAACAGACAGACAGCACACATGTTGCTTTAGGTACTATAATTATGTATATGCAGTAAGTAATTCTGGAATCGATGTTATCAAGTTAATATTATATCATAGATTTATAAGTAACGCATTTTCAAAGAGTTTTTTGAAATGATGCAGCTGAATTAGCTTTCCTAATTCGATGTACATATGATGTACGATATCACGATGTACATCACTTCGTAGGTAGTCGAATTAAGAATTCACATTTTATCAAGTAAAATATCATAATTAAATGGGACGATACTGCGCACACTACTGGCTAGTATGATAGACGACAGAGTAACGAAGAAATTATTGTGATACAATATTATAATATTATTTGTAGATATATTTTACCGATATTATTTTGAATGGTATTTTAAAATAATATGAATAATTGAATCTACTCGTAAATTTTGCATGACTATGTGTCACGTTCAAGGTTGAAATCCTCACTACCTTCTGAGCAAGTGACGTGAACTTTAACCGTGGTACTAGGTTTTAAAAACTGTCGTAGCAGCACGGTATGGCAAGAAGACAGGGCTAGACTTCACTCTGCATGCAGTGGATTGAAGAGTCTTCTGAGAGCTCATCCATCGAGGAGTCCGTGAAAGAAGTGCCATCTGGAAATAGACGAAACATTAATACAAGTTAGGGAGTGCAATGTTCTCACATATAAAAATCGCATGGTTATAACTTTAAACAAGCCATTTTTGTGTATCACATTACACATTAACAGCCCATTAGTGTCCACTGCCGGATAAAACTGTGCTCGAAGATAGAGTTTTTAAGTTTACCAATACAGTTGTATTATTTGTAAAAACGCAAAGCTTTAAAACAAAAAAAGCTATTCAATGTCATTAACTCGATCTCGTAATGATTATTGCGATAGATTTAGATGGCATTATGTTTCAAAATCCCAATACGTATAACCTTATCGATTATTTAGTTAACTTAAGCATTAAATCAATTTAAGATTGATTTTCTTTGGTTAGACCATGGAAGTCATACGGCTTAACCAGTGCTTTTCAAAATGTCTATAATCATATGTAAGTATCTAATAAGATATTCGATATATGTATCTAATAAGATGAATAAAATAAGCATCTGATTCGAATTTAAATAAGAATCTTCTCCGAAAAAACTCAATTTTATAATCACAAAAGGCGCAAATATAGTGGTCTCGACAGAGCTTACCTATTTGAGCCTTTTGGGGTGGAGACCTTGGGTCCGTGGGGAGCCGGTGCCCTCCGGGTTTTCAAAATCTTGCGGGGCTTTTGATTAATGCCAGCGAATTAGCATAGCTATTCAGCGTGGTAATGCAGCCAGTGTCCTGGGCACGCTACCGTCTGGTATTGGTCTAGAACAGTTGAGTTACCTATAGGCCGTTTATAATGGTCCTTAGGTAATCTGACTGATTCCTTTGTAACAATATACTAATCAGTAAAAGTAAACTATTATAAAATATAAATTCATTTATTCAATAAAAAGTACAATTTAACTAACTATGTACAAAGGAATCAGTCAGATTACCTAAGGACCGTTACAAACGGCCTATTAGGTAACTCAACTGTTCCAGACCAGTACCAGACGGAAGCGTGCCTAAGACACTAGCTGCATTGCCACGCTGAATAGCTATGCTAAAATAAGGTTTTTTAAACTAATTTCTATAAAAATCTTCAGAATTCGTGTATCGTGGCCTCTCTAACGTAAGTGAATGCTGACTGGACTTACCTATAGGTACGAAGGGTGGCTTGTTCTGAAAGGAGTAGGTGAGATGTAGATTGATGGGCCGACCGAAGCCTACCGCGTCGTCTCTGGACATCACTGCAGACAAGGGTAAGGGTTACTGCTGGTACGGTTACTTGCTATGTTCGCTTAGGCAGGGAAACAATCACATAATAAATCATTCGCTTGCAGAATATATGCCAACCCATTGATACAAAAACTAGTAACACACAGCAGTAAGCTTCAACACTTAACTGAATCATACGTAACAAGACTGCCTAATGTTATTACATTGCAAGTCAGGGATCCAGTCAGGGTACTCTATGAACACCGTACGTGTTCACCGAAATGCAAAAGGTTCGTTTAGAATGTACCCACTAGATGAATATGCAAGGAACAGTAGTACATCCTCCTTGAAAGACTCATACTAACATTGATTCTGCTTCCCTTTCCCCGTGTGCTGATGCTTCTTCTGCCGTGCTCGGCTATTCTGGAACCACACTTGCGTGACCCTCTTGCTGAGACCAGTGACCTGGGCGATCCTCTCCAAGTCCTGACCATCCGGGTTGGAGTCCAGCTGGAAGTTCGCCTGTAGTACCTGCAGCTGCTCCTCCGTAAAGGTCGTCCGAACTCGCTTCGCCTTGCTCTTGTGGTAGCCTTCGGAATCGCACCCGTCTAGAGTATATACATTAGTAAAAGTTGTGAGTACCAATTTGTTCAATGGTTTGGCCATGTTTAAAAATAAAGTATTATCAATAAATAAAAAAAATATCCATTTATCAGTATCGCTAAAAAAAAATGTGTTGCATGATTAGTGACAAACAGCGTCTAAAGTCGTTAGAAAAGAGTAGCGACTTGATATGGATTATTTCATTTGCTAAGATATTTACCATCGGATGAGATGGAGCCTCCGTCCAGGGTCTCTAGGTAATGCGGCTTGCAGAGCACACGGTCTTCGTGGAGTGCAAACTGCTCCCCGGTGGAGAGTTGCCGGCCACAGGAGTCGCAGGCGAAGCACGCTAGGTGGTACACCTGCTCACGTGCCTTCCGCACCCAGTCTGATGAAGAGATGCCTCGGCAGCACTTCGAGCATTTGGCGCCGAAGCTCCTGTGGAGAGGAGCCTTGGTCAGACGGGGATTAGCAGACAGCAGTACATTATTTCAGTAACGAGCTTGCAACTAGAAAAGTCTTCCATTTAGTTGAGTCGCCTCGGTCGTACGACCAGAACAAACGGTAACATACAGATGATGATTTGCCGAAGCCGGTTGAATTGTCTGTTCTATGTATAGCTTACCTGTTCGTTGACTAATGAGAACTTGACTCATATATGTTTAATTCAATTCATACTAAAACTTGAAGACGGAAAACGAAAATCTTAGCTGTAAGTGCAGTGAGCCCTTTTTAAACTCATCGAGATTTCTTATTATTCTATAAATGTGACCAAAATAAAATGAAATCGCAACAGCAATGTAAAAACATGCAAGTAAATTACGGGCTTTCAACAGTAATTCTGAACAAAATAATATCGAAAAGTTACAAGCTGGCAAAGGCAACTCCAAAAAAGTTATGAACTCAAAATCACTACAAATTTCTTTACAGAAATTTCAATACAGGACTGCAAGTAATGAATTTAATCGACATTACGTGTGTGCAGAAGGTACAAGCTATTGCAGTGTATTTTAGTACAGAAGTCATGTTGGCGGCCCTTCGATCGCTGAGGCTATGAATAAATTAGTTAAATACATAGTAGGATGTGTATTTTAAATACAATTGTTGACGAGACAGGCAGCCCATGCCTAACAAGAATTTGCGAATCGTTCCCATTAGAACCGGTGAGAGCTCTGGACACTTTAAAAAAAAAAAACCAAGCACCTGTGCGCGTGCGTTTGTAACATTAAATAAGTATGGAGTCTTTTTTTTTCAGTTTTCGTACAATCTTTATTCAATAAAATGTACAATTAAACTAACTAACTATGCACAAAAGAACCTAAGGATTAACGATAAATGAAAGATTAACCGTTACAAACGGCCTATAGTTAGCTCATTAAATAAGTATCTAGTCTACATTATTTCATGGTCTGGTGCATAAAGATCAATCCTGATAGGCAACTTTATATTTTCAAGAATTTAGGTAAATGATTTACCTATAAATGTATTATAATATACCTATGGAATGAATTTTCTTAAAATCTAAATGACCCTAGTTTATAGTCGTTCTCCTTGTGCGCTGAGGATTTTTTATAGAAAATGTCAGCGCAGCGTTCAACGCAACATTCGTGTGGCATACATCGTAGTTTGCTAAAATGTCAGCGCAGCGTTGAACGCAACGTTCGTGTGGCATACATCGTAGTTGCTAAAATGTCAGCGCAGCGTTGAACGCAACGTTCGTGTGGCATACATCGTAGTTTGCTAAAATGTCAGCGCAGCGTTGAACGCAACGTTCGTGTGGCATACATCGTAGTTTGCTAATATGTCAGCGCAGCGTTGAACGCAACGTTCGTGTGGCATACATCGTAGTTTGCTAAAATGTCAGCGCAGCGTTGAACGCAACGTTCGTGTGGCATACATCGTAGTTTGCTAAAATGTCAGCGCAGCGTTGAACGCAACGTTCGTGTGGCATACATCGTAGTTTGCTAATATGTCAGCGCAGCGTTGAACGCAACGTTCGTGTGGCATACATCGTAGTTGCTAAAATGCCGGTTATCAACCTTGCGCATGTTGCCGCGATAATTAGCTGTCCTGGAGCTCTGTACCTTTGTAGTTTACTTGGCTTTATTTACGAGTGGGCAGTTGTAGCTTCTATCGATGGTCAATTTATTTTGTTAGTTTATGCAGAGCAATTTAACTTTTATGAAAGTATAAAACGGTTCCTTCGGTGATTGAAAACAAAGGAACCATTCAGGGACCTAATACTATCCGCTTAGTAGTCGAATGAAGATAAATTATCAACCCATTTGGAACTTACAAACTAGCTGTAGAATTTTGAAAAAAAACCGTTGCTAGAATCTGAACAAAGCCTGACAAAATGTATCAAAAACTTTCTATGTTTAAAAATATTCTTTATTATACAAAAAAAAAAACGTTTTTATGATCTATGGGGCTTGAGTGTGGTATCTTTCGAAACATACTCTTTTGATGCATATTGTTTAAATGAATCCCTAAACTTACGTCGCTAAAGGTCTTATTGTGGCATTTATAGCATAATTACTGTCTTGGAAGTGTCACAGGAAAGTGACCAGCTCCATCTGTGCTCACCAATGGCACCTAGGAGGGTTACTACACCTTTTATCTGGTCTATCAAAACTCACCATATTTTTTTTTTTTTTTTATAACTTAATATACATTTATTCAATAAAAAGTACAATTAAACTAACTATGTACAAAGGAATCAGTCAGATTACCTAAGGACCGTTACAAACGGCCTATAGGTAACTCAACTGTTCCAGACCAGTACCAGACGGAAGCTTGCCCAAGACACTGGCTGCATTGCCACGCTGAATAGCTATGCTAATTCGCTGGTCTAAATAAGAGCCAGCCCTTGGGTCACGTGTCGCCTCAATCAAAAGCCCCGCAATATTTTTGAAAACCCGGAGGGCACCGGCTCCCCACGGACCCAGGTCTCCACCCCAAAAGGCTCAAATAGGTAAGCTCTGTCGAGACCACTATATTTGCGCCTTTTGTGATCCTCGGCCGAATCAGCCGCCGCACCAGCCCTATGACTATACTGATGTCCCAGGCAGATGAGATGGCGCTAGGGTGTCGACGCAGGTACCACACCAAAGGCCTACCCATTTCATTTCATTTCATTTTACATTTCACCATAAATAGAATCTGGCGAAACTGAAGCTGGTCCAATTTATTTAAGCGGACATGGTATCATTAGCTGCAGTATAATCCACTATGCAGGTAAATAAAACCATTGTTTGCCTCGTATTGCTGATCTGTATACAGCGGTACGGGCACTCCGCTCATTGCTTTATTGTAATTTTGTAAAACAATTTCCACGTCTACCTTTCTTCGTTCTGCAGAGCTCCATCTTTGTACTTTGCCCAGAAGGTTAACGCACTTTTACCCCTGGAACAAGAACTACCTTGCTTCTTATGAACTGCTTGGCTGAGTGACGCCCAAAATAATTGAAGATAGACTCATCTACTGAAGAATGCTCGTAGATTTCGCCCCACTGAAATGTTTTCTTGAGAAATAAGTTAGCACGTGGTTATATTTGAACATCTTTTATGTGACTATAACTAAAATTAACGGGATATATACCGTGGTTTGTTGTTTTTTGATAATCTTTTAGGTGCCTTTTACATTTCAATGAAGCTGTTCTTCGACACAGATCATCTCTCCATCGAATATATTTTAGAAAGCCTCATTAAGTCTTCGAAGTATTTACAGCATGAAAAGAGCAAGAAATTATATACATTTATCGTCACAGCAGCTTCAACATTACTGCACAAACATGACAAGGAATCTGTTACAGAACAATCTAAAATAAAAAGGATATAATTTAAAGGGTTAGTGAATTGAAGAGTTTGGGTTAGCTCTCGAATAACAAAATAGTGAGCAATTCATACAAATCAAAAAACAAGGTCTTGATGCACAAAAAATGCCTAGTAACCTACTGACGTACTCCGCTGATTCTCTTTAGTTGATTCTACTTGTTGATAATTTTAATGATTTGTAATAATAATTATGATGATAAAAGAATTATGTAAAATGAAGCCCTACAAATCAAGCAATCAGTGTAAACAAGCAAAAAAAAATCCCTATCCAATAATAAAATATTTAAATTTGAGGAATTTTATCAATTCGATAATTGTATGTAATTGATAAAAAAATTATTGAATCCGACATTCGTTCAATAAACGAATAACTACTAATTTTACAACACAAAAGCTCGAAATAATGACATTAGATTGAAAAAAAATAGGTTATTCTTAATGCGGTACTAATATTGTATGCGGTGTATATTGGGTGTGACACCCGAGTTTCACTTTTACGAGTATATGCCCGAATCTGTCATATAAATGTGAGCCCATTTAACCTATACTAAGAAATAAAGAGCCCATGCATTTAACAACATACAATATATAATACTCGTATAAAAATTGTTTCATAATTGACTAGTATGTTGCGTAACATACACACAGAAAAAAACCCTTCTTGGAAAGTCACTTAAATTTTTTGTATCAGACTTCAACTCAGCTCACAGATGTCGTAAAAGCAGACCAAGGGATCTCACCAGAAGAAAAGCAGCAGCTTCCTTTTGTGTATTATACAACTTTATAGCGATCACCAGTATGCCTGCCAAGCGTGGTGGTTATGACAAAACCCTCCAGATCTGGAGGAGGCTCTGTCCAGCAGTGGACACTAATGGGCTATTCACGTGATATGAAAGGAATTACAACTTTTTTAATTTTATAGCTGTGAATGGTGGCAAATATCTCATTGTATAATGTGTATAATATTGAGACCTTTACCCATCAGTGGGAAAATTTTGTTTAGACAAAAATAATATGTAGAAGTAATGTTAATATTAGTTTCGTTGTGTCCGTCTTTTTTAAGAATGTCAAACATGGCTCCGCTCGTTGAAAGTTCGAAGATAGCGATAGCGCGCTGCACTCAAAGTGCAAACTCGCGTGTCCCAGGTATATTAATTCAGGAGCCGGCCGCTTATCCATGATGTCCACACCGATGCCGAGAGCCAGCCCGCAGTGGCTAGCTGCTCGGCTGGGTCACTACACTTGGCTCGGTCACTCGGTACTCGAAGTTTTATATAAGTATCCTATCTGAATTAAAAATAAAATGTCAAATTAAGCTAGCTAGTAGTTTTTTTTTCATAAAATACTTATTCAATAAAATGTAAAATTAAACTAACTATGTAGGTACAAATGAATCAGTCAGATTAACTAAGGACCGTTACAAGCGGCTCAGTAGTTCGCCCCGAACTGAGATCTCGTGGAGTCTGATGGTTTGTGACTGAGATTATTTCTCAAATAGAACGTAATTAATAATAGATAATAAACGGTAAATAGTAGATTATTAACCAAGGGGATAAAGCAGTGTCTTCTGTCGCGGGTGACGATTTAAATCGCGAGCGTAATGAAGGACTCGAGGTTTACTCCCGAGCGTAGCGAGGGTGTTAAAAACTTACATCACGAGCGAAGCGAGGGATTTAAGACGAGTCCTGAGTGTATTTAAGCGAGGGATTTAAGTTCACCCAAGACTAAGACAGCTTTATCACCGAGGAAAATACTCTACTTTTCGTACCATTTGCGAAAAAAGTAATACAATATTAATATGAGATAAGCATTTATTAAAAATAATGACAATTAACAGTAAAAGTTAACATTCGAAACATTGGTCCATTTATTGAAAGAGAGAGTTATATTTTTGTTTGGTACATTTATTGTTGAAGAGTTGATTTGAGTATTTCTCTGTTCTTGCGTCTGAGGAACTTGCGTTTCATTGTAGATAGTATACGTCGGAGATAGTGGTGGTGGTGCATCGTGAGTTACAGACGAAATTGATAGGCCTTTCGCACTTCTCTGCGTTGAAAATTCTTCATAAGTTTTTTAATAATTTTCCTTGGATTTTGTTGGAAGCAAATTATTTATAATTGCGGTAGCATTTGCACTGATGGAATCCGACAATTCACTGTCACTGTCGCTTTGATTTAGCATCGTAACGTATTTTTAGAACAATAACTTATTTATAAAAATAAATTAAAATAAACCTAACGTTTATGTATTTGAAGAAAACAAAAACGCGGCAAATTCCTAGACTAATATTATTTTGTCGGAAAAGCAAAGGCATCAAGCTCATACGGCCTCGTCGGTTTTCGTAATTCTATTTAATAATCATAACTGCATAATAAATGCGTATTCCTTTTTCAAAAAGATTTATAATGCTTTATATACAAACTCAATGGTATAAACACAGATGTAGTGCAGTATAAATTTCGGTAAGTATTCTTATAAAAACCACCCATAATAATGGCAAAAATAAACTTAATTTGAAATCTGCAGTTTTAACCTCTATTACATATCATGATATTTCATGTTTTCACCCTTTCCATTTTTAAGGCTTTGACAATTATATTTACCCCTTTTGCAACCCTTAATTTAAATACAGGGGTGGTTTTAACAAATCAAAAGAAAGTTATTTGTAAATTCCCTTTAACAGTCTATCCATATTTAAAAAAAAAATTGTGTTCCGGCATTCAGAGGTAAGATACCCAGTTCCTTGAGCCAGTTTGTTGCGGATTCCGGGTGAAGTGCGCCTCCATCTTCGGCCTTATCTCAACTTGTTTCCAGGTGAGATGAAGGCCAAGCGCTTCCTCGTCCTACAATAAAAATAAAAAAAATCCTACATACCAAGCGTTTTAACCCCTCAATACACCCCTTTGTTACGTAAACCACCCCTATCTTTTATTTATATTAAAATATATATTTTATGAATGTGAGCTGATACTCTTTCAAATGACACCACACTATCCAAAAATCTTCTCGTCTCACTTAACACCCTAACTCAAAAACTACCCTAGTGTCAAAAAAATCCTCATACTGATTGATGAGTTTTCATATATTCTTCTCTGCATATTCAAAAGATATGGGTGAAAATTGGTATTTTTGGTATTAAAGTTTATCTCAAAAACTTTAATCCTTATCAAAAATCCCCAGCAACAATGAATTTCTATTTACGTTATCTCTATACAGTTTAAATTTCATGAAAATCGGATAATCCGATGGAGAGATATGCCGCCACAAACATTGCCACAAGCTTACATACGGTGCCGGATTTCCCAACTTACAAGCATACATACATTGCCGGATTACCCAACTTAACACGGAGATCTCGTTCGCTTCGCTCACTCAATGAACTATGTTCAAAGGCAGCAGTTGGATTAACTTAGGACCGTTACAAACGACCTATAGGTACCTCAACTGTTCCGTACTAGGCGGAAGCGTGCTCAAGACACTGGCTACAGTAACGCTCAGTGAATTGTATAATCCTAATTTGATCTGGATCGTTCAATATAAATAAACTGATAACACACTGAGCAACACGTCGGCAGAGTGCTCGTCGGCTCGGCAGCAACACTATATTTCCTGAGAAAGACTCGTGTAGAGGCGTAGCACGTGTCAATTTGAAAAAAATCCAACAAATTTTGCGAATTTTAACAAAATATCTTACTGTTTTCAGGTTATTAATATGGACTTGAATGAAGTTTCTTGGGTAGAGGCTGGTAAAAAGTAACACCTTAATAATTCCTATTAATAAACAGATTATGTTTATTAGGTTTATTTTTATATATATTTATGACTTTTAAAATAATATTCGATTAGATACAGCGTAACTCTACAAATATACTACAATAAATAATAATATTTGACCATAAATATCTAACAAACTACCATACAACAGACAATAACATATAATATAATCATTGTATCTTATGGTTCGCATAAAAAAAGTGAGACCAACTCTTATTTATGGAACTTAAATTGTAGTGTTAATAGAGAAACGTTTGTCCACCAGTTCACTAGTAAAACAGTAAAGAGGTAGCCTAAGATGGAGCTGATCTAATCGGAACATATACTCTGGACTTGAAGACTCCAAGATTGTACTAGTGCGGAAAAGATACAAGAGCAAATTCATTCCTTATCAGTTCTAATGATTATGGTAGAGGCCAATGAATTGTTCTAGCCTGGCATTGGTTGTAGCCTGCCGTACGTCTGCTGAACCCATAATCTGTATGACCAATGGTGATTTAACGCGCCCGCGTTACGATATGTCAATACAATGAATCACGTTATGACACGATTGGTCATACAGAATAAGGGGGAAGGTCTGTCAAAGATATTGTGTGAACTTTTACCAAAGTCGAATTTATAGAACTCAGTCAAAATGGCAACCCGCCATCTGTGTTCAAAGCTTTGCAATTTGGCTTCACCAAGTGAATGATCAGGCCGACGCGCGACGCGAATCGAGTCTACAGAAAAAATGTTAAAATCAGTAAGTAGTCACTTCTTTTTACCCTTTGAGGATTTCTCTCTCCTCTGATCACTCAGAGCGTGGATCTTGTCAGGATCGCCTTTTAAGGGGTAGTCAGAGAAACGTCCAAACCTATATTTAGCATATGCCCACGGTTTGCAAGTACCTAGCTACTAGTCATAGAGCTTGCAGCTTGACACGTTTTAAATACTGGTATAAAATACTTTACTAGTAAAATACTGCCAGTGTACATATTTTTATCAATTATTAAATAACAGAGTATTAGGTCCTTACATATGAAATTGGCGTTTTGTATGAGAGGAACATAAAGGCAATTTTTTCATATAAAAATATATTTTATTAATCAAAGTATGTACCATTGCTATCTATACCCTTTTGCCATCTTATAGGTAGTTCATTGATCCCTTTACTAAAAAAACCATTCGGACGGGAATCAATGAAATCTTTGAAAGCGGTTTGGACTGCCTCATCGGAATTGAATTTTTTTCCTTGCAAGAAGTTATCCAAATTTCGAAAAAAATGGTAATCTGTTGGAGCAAGGTCCGGAGAGTACGGTGGATGTCTTAGACATTCCAATTGAAGCTCCTCTAATTTGGTAGTCGTACGGTGGATGTCTTAGACATTCCAATTGAAGCTCCTCTAATTTGGTAGTCGTCTGTTGGGCCGTGTGTGGTCTAGCGTTGTCTTGAAGCAGCAGTGGCGTAGAGCGATTGAAAAGTCTCGGTTGTTTAACAGCGAGCTTTTCCATCATGGTTTGCAGTTGCTGACAATAGACATCAGCCGTAATCGTCTGACCAGATTTAAGAAAGCTATAGTGTACGACACCGGCACTAGTCCACCAAACGCTTACAAGTAACTTTTTTTGAGTCAATTTTCGCTTGGGGCAAGATTTTGCTGGTTCACCAGGGTTCAGCCATTGCGATGAGCGTTTACGATTATCGTACAGGATCCACTTTTCATCACATGTAATGATCCGATTTAAAATTCCTTCATTATTGTGCCGGTTGAGTAATGTAACGCAGCAGTCGACGCGCGTTTGTCGGTTTGCTTCACTCAATTCATGAGGTACCCACCTTTCAAGCTTTTTCACCTTCCCAATTTGCTTCAAGTGGATTAAAACGGTTTTGTCACTAACACCGCAGCCTGCAGCTAACTGTGATGTGGTTTGCGATGGATCTGCTTCCACAATAGCCTTCAATTCATCATTATCGACCTTGGTCTCCGGCCATCCACGGGGCTTGTTCTGCAGGTCGAAATTTCCAGAACGAAAGCGTTGAAACCAAAAATGCACCGTGTTTTCTTTTGCGACACCACCACCATACACATAATTAATCCTTCGAGCCGTTTCTGCAGCACTGGTGCCACGGTGGAACTCGTACTCGTAAATAATGCGATATTTTAAGTTTTCCATTTTGTGAAATGAGTGACGCAGAAAAAAAAGCAAAAGAGAAAAAAACAAATGAATTACGGTTTTCGAAACACAAATGAATGAGTAAATAGCTGTTTAAATTTGAATTTGGAATTCTTAACCAAAGAGGAGATATTTAAGATCAAAGTGGCCAGTACGACAAAACGCCAATTTCATATGTAAGGACCTAATATTAAAAATACGTGATTATGTTGCAAGCCTCTTAGCGGAATTAGTATTCTGCTATGACACATGCGATATGCGGTGACGCATGACATTTGTATATTTTGTCCTATAAAGTCAGGCCAGACTTCTTTTCTCACGATGAGAAGTGATGTGTGAGAATGAATGGAACCCATAGCAACTTGGCCACACAGAAGTGTTAGAATGACTTGAAAATAAGACATGTTCTAGCTGTCCGTTCTAAGCTGCGACAAAAACGGTCGCTTTGCATTCGGAAGAAGGCCGGCGCAACGCATACGTCGGCCACTACCGGCCTCTCGCCTCTTATCACTACTTATTAACATTTTGTCGCCTGAATCACTTAACTCTCGCGTAATTAACGACTGACGCTTTAACAAGGTTTAACACTTGCCGCTGTAATGAAGATGTCAGGTCGGAAGTAGCTACTGTTCCTACCGGCTGTTCTGGTGGTCTGAAATGTGGCTTTCGTAGCTACACGCACAAATAAAAGTCCTATTAATGTGTGTACCAAAGACACTACTGTTATGTAAGGGGTTGCGTTCTAAGTTTATTTTGTTTGAGATCGCGACAGGAATTCGATGTTGTTTTTTTGTAGGGTTGCCTGAATCTGCCGACAGCTGGATATGGTAACATTTAATAACTCTTTTGGAATATAAGTGACCATTAGAAATAATGAGTTAAAAGAGGAAGCAAGAAGTGAATAACATTAGCTACTCAGCTATTTCGAGAATTCCCTCCAAGAATCCGTTCTTGCATAAATACCGTTCAAACTGGTATATTTGACGTTTCTCGTAAAGTCACCGCAGCCAGAAAGATTTATTGATATTAGTATAGTTTTCACGATTATATTACAAATAGCCAGCCGCCCTGTTTTGAAATGTGTTTATTTAGTTTGAGGTAGGCAGTACCGGGAGTCAAGGCAAGCGTCGGACTCGGGTGGAGCTGAGCGCCTGCGCCTGCGGCCCTCATAAATCCTTCCTCGTTGATTGGTCCTTCCCCTTCGCCCCTCCGAGCCGAGGACATGATTTAAGTTATTTGTTTGAGATGCAACACCAACGCATGGTAACGACGGCCGCGGGCGAGGCAGCCACTATACCGACTAATAACTACATTTTATTAATATCTGTTACTGATTAAATGCATACATAATTTGAAATAGGGCTGTGTGGTGCGTACCTATAGGCAAGCCTTCAGATCCGGAGGTTGTGGGTTCGAATCCAGTCTTAATAAAGGACTTTTTGGTATTTTTGGTTCGCTTTGTGCCACATGCACTTGCTCTAATCAGCATATCTCAAAATCTGAATGGCATGTGTCACTGGCTAATATATGCAGTGTGGCCGCTAAGCGGCTATAGGCTTGCCACTTGTCAAGTTTTGAATAGCTACTTGCAAACCGTGGGCAAATGCCGAACGTAAGTTTGGACATACCTCTGCCTACCCTATTTGTTTTTATTGAACTGACCACAGAGGCGGTCAGGCCTAGTAGGCGATCCTCATGAGATCCACTCTCTGAATGGTGATCAGTGGTGAATCCTCAAAGGGGATAAAGTTGTAGGTCTGTTACTTTTTAAAATGTCAATATGTTAATGCGCTTTGCTTTAATTGTTCCATTAATTACACTATGCACTTTACTACTTACTTACTTTACTTTACTTTTGCACATGTTTACCAAATATCTAGTTCAAGTAGGTATAGTATACGAAAGCATGTTGGCATATACTACTATACTTACTTTTACTGCAAGTGGTTCTCACTCAGCACTCCTTGCTCTCCTATGATTCGGACTCGTTGAGAGATAGACGAAGAAAACGAAAAGTTTGTCCAACTCAGTTATTCCGCACTAGTCTCTCCAGTAACTTCTTATGCTATCTAGGATCTTGCATTTACTCGTATAACAAAGTGAACGCTATCCTCAGTATTTACCCAATGTGCTCATATCAGTGTAAGAGGGCAACTACTTGTTGGCTTAAGACACTCACCTACCAGGAGACTGAGGATCTTATGGCTTCCATTCTATAGTACCCATAAGTTGTGTTTACTAAGAAGTTTAGGTCTTTGTTATACGACTCAAAAATACACACAAGCACACACTATCCCACTTACACACATACACTATTACACCCTCTCACCTACCCCATAACCCATTACCTCACACACACCCCCTCAACTACACAAGTCTGAATGTACTTAAGTTAAAAAAAAAAGTTATTTCGCTATTGTATTTAAACAATACTTATATTTTATCTCATTTATTTCTTTATTTCGTCTTTAATCTTCTGCCTAATACATACTCATACGTGCCTACACTTGTACTAACCTGCCATCTTATAATCAGTTATTTGGCTTATAGGTTTTTGGTTACGGTCTTCTTTGAGTCCGTTGTGTGAGCAGACCTGCTGACTTAATACAGGTTTTTTACGAAAACCTATCTCAGGCACCATTCCCTCACTAAACAGGTTCAATAAGGATCTGTTTGTGTGAGAGACAATAAATAAACTATTATTATTATACAATCACAATTTAATCTTCTTGGTTTAAAATATAACTTACATATTGCTTTTATCAAGGTTTAGAATGGGTTTAAATATGCAAAACATTGCTTCCCACTAGTATAAAGCTACAAGCTAAAAGGATAATTAATTAATTTAATCACGGATACAATCGAATAATGTTATATGCTAAATGGGTTGAACTATTCTGTCATACGAGTACGAGTTGGTCTAACGTATGAGATAAAACAAAAGTGCACAGTAATGGAACAACGATGCCTTGCGGTATGTGGTCGTGCCGAAGAGGATTAGGACGATTCAAATGGATGCATGTTGCAGTTGTGACTAAATTGTCGAAAAAAACCCCTTGATCTTCCATAATGGGTTTTTGTTTATTTTATCCATAGAAAGCTCGTTCAAATAGTTAATTCGTCTAAAATTGTTCAATATTGTGAATCGATCTAAGCCTCGCTTATTTATGCCTTGAGATTAATTAAACCCTGAGAAGACACGACGCATTTACATATGAACGGCGCGCGCATTTGCAGCGGCGTAGGAGGCACTCGCGCTGTTGATTTGCGACTTTAGGATATGAGTTTGAGATCATTATGTGAGGAGATAGATACTGCGACAGAGGTTTCAATTAACTCGCAGGACTTGCCACCTGAGATTGCCGTTTGGGAAGCACTTAGCGGGTGATACATTCAAGTTATTCTGGATTGGACGTTTATATCCGATTATTTTATTCACGGTCATAAAATACGACTTGAAAAATAATGTATTGGTTAGCTCCAAACAAAACTAGGTCTCTTCATCCTGGAAGCTTGATTTTTATATCATGTAAATAGAAATTTCAAGTATCCTATCAATTTCGTACTCCCAATTCATATAATATTTTGAATCATAAACCTAGTGATTGTGTTTTGTTAAAAATATTGGTTTAAATTGAAAAAAAATAAAAAGAAGATTCTCAACAAAGCTGGATAAAATAAGACATGGGTCACCTGTTCGTACCAAGCTTCCTCCACAAGCGCCGCGCCGGCTTCCGGTTGAGACAAGAGGTTTTAATGAACCGCTCCACAGATATATAGATAGCGTACGATATTATATTGTTTATGGGATGGGCGTTAAATAAACAATGAGTTTGGTCATCAGATCGCACGAGAGCAATCTTGGAGTGCCGATGGCGAAGCAGTATTTACGGTTTGATCACCAGTCCGGGCAGGATAAGCTGTAATATAAATAGCTCTTTGGACACGATTTTCAGTTTCATTATAAACAAGCAAACGTTTTCGTCCCGTCGTCCCTAAAATCCTTTTTTATTGTACCCGATGGATATCTAGGGTTTATTTTTTTCAACGAAACCCTACTTCCTTTTCTAAGATAAAAGTAGTCAAAGTTACTGTAGAAGTTCTATTTTTTTTTTACAAAATTCGGAGTGACCGCAACAAAACGATAAACAAACACACAAAAAAACTGTGTTTTTGTTGCAACTATACTTCATATACGGTGTATATATTACACACATACACTGAAATTTTATTTATTTGCAGGTAGATTAATATAATCATGCCAGAATTTACAAGTGAGTAATGTAACAGAATCGCCCCGGATTCAATAAAAGAAAAAAAGAGAGGCAACGTCGTAGGTGAGAAGACGACATAAAAAAAAAATCACCAACACATGGAAGAGAGTGGCACAGGACCGCCACTAGTGGAAAGGACTTGGGGAGGCCTTTGCTGGAAAGCAAGACAAGCTAAAATGAAACCGGTGTAAATAATTAGCATAAGTTAGTTTCTAAGTATTCATTGTAGATTGTAAATAAAGGCTATTATTATTATACAATGTAAAAGTATGAATTTACAAGCATCACAGATCAGTTGGTAGTTGCTTCTGTGTCGTAGGTTGTGGGTTTGATACCCATGCGGGACAAACATTTGTGTCACGAAAATAGATGCTTGTTGCGTGTTTGGGTGTTGTAATGTATGTATTCACAATAAAAAGTTGAAGCACAAGTAGTTTACCGTAATCTATTTCCCATAGCTATGCTTAGCTTGGCACTGAAGGGCGCTGTGTGAATGTGAGTGTAATTAATATCCCCGTCAATACCTACAGACAAACAGACAGAAAAAAACTCCTAATTATATTTTCTGAATTTAATGTACAGATCCATGCAGAGAGCCATGGAGAGAGCTATGCTCGGAATAACGCTACGGGTTCACAAGAAATGAGTGGATACGGCGGATAACGAAACAGAGATGTGGTCCTCGTGGTCGCTGAACGAAAGTGAAGTTGGGCGGGACATGTAGCTAGACTGGATAGAAGTCGCTGGCCGAGAAAATTGATTGAATGGAGACCTTGAACAGCAGACCCAGAGGACGTCCACCAAAAAGATGGGTGGATGATATTAAGGGACATGCGGGATATCAGTGGATAGCTACAGCAACCGATCGTCGCGCATGGAAGGAGATGGGAGAGGACGCTCATAAATGGGCACTGAGTGGCTGAAGATGATGATGATGATAATGTGATGGGAGGTGCTTGGTTTTCATCTTATCAGATTTTTCATGTTATGTATAGGCCGAAGGCACTTCACCCGGAATCTACAACAAACTGAGGAACTGGCCACCTTATACATTACCTCTGAATGCCGGAACACTACAATTTAAGAATTTATGAATTTATTAAGAGAAGATTAATCATTACTAAATTTCGTTTCCAAAATCAATTAATCTATTACAATTTAAGAATATTGTCTTACAAAACATTACTTAAAAACTAGTGTGAGTAGGTACTCACACTAGTTTTTAAGTAATGTATTCTTTAAATAATATACTTTGTTAAAACCTTTTAACAAAGTATATTATTTAACAGATTGTCAAATCACGAATCAAATAAGCAAAGCAGACATTACACTACAGCAGACTTTACATAACAAACCTGCTGTTTATACGAGTACTAACAAAAATAACGAACAAACAAATGTAATGTGTGACATTTGAATATAACGAGACGCCTCGAGCAGTGTGGGGGCGCTAGTCGTAATTTCTGTCTCTGCTTTGCCGTGCCTGTTTTGTCAGTAAATTAATCTCTGCAGGCGATAAAGCAGAGGTATGAAATTCACTGACCTTTTTTGATTAATAAATATTTTGCTGCGGTGTGGTACATTGCGAGGCTCATGAGAGATGAATTAAAATAACGATTTGGTCGCACTATGTCTACTATATGCTGTACTTTTTTTTTTATCTCTTTATTCATAAAAAGTACAATTAAACTAACTATGTACAAAGGAATCAGTCAGATTACCTAAGGATTGTTACAAACGGCCTATAGGTAACTCAACTGTTCCAGACCAGTACCAGACGGAAGCGTGCCCTCTTGGGCACGCTTCCGTCTGGTACTGGTCTGATACTGGTACTGGCACTGGCTGCATTGCCACGCTGAATAGCTATGCTAATTCGCTGTACTTAGTTGCTAGCTAAAAGCTGAACAAAACAAAACCAAGGGAATGCCCAGAGAGGTAGGTTTAGACTTTAGACGCAAACTACTTGCACACATCCTACGATCCTAGATACCTTTCTCGTTTAGTGCAATCTGATCTTGACTACCGTTTCATTCAACTTTGTCTTGATTCATTAATCAAGTATGAACCTCAAAAAGTATTACGGTCTAAATATATAAATAACAACTTAAAGGTAACTTTTACTTTGAATACGCCAATAGTTTTGAATATTTTTCTATAAATCTATTGTTTTGATCTTTACTTCTAGCATCGAGTAGGTAATTGCAACAAGTTGTGCTAGATTTCCTTGTTTCAGATAGTTCGATGAAATATTATCAATATTAGGGTCCCCAATAACATTTTCGCGCCTTTAGAATGTATCCCTGCATTGAACAAATTTATAAATATCGACTTTTTTAAGCTCTGCAGGGGAATACCCAAAGTATATGTATACTCTCTTGTTAGGCAGTCGGGTCACCAACAATATATGAATTAACATTTAGACAAAGCCTCCATTAAGACCGGATGTTTTCGCTATATAATATATACAATCACTACGATCGGCAGTCGTATTGGTGATTGCAGTACAAGTATTGAATAGTATACTCGATACTAAAAGAAGCTGCTGCCCTTCTATTGGCAATATCTCTTGTCGAGTATTACGACATCCATGGCTGATTCAGAAGGGTTCATTCTCAAGCACGACGCCACGGCACAGGCAATATGAAATGTAGAACAAGGATGAGGTGTGTGATGGAGTGAGGTGTCTCACGTGACGTAGACAGGACCTTCCATCAGTGTGGTGATCGTTTAGCGGTAGCTGATTCTGATGCCCGTGGATCGCCTACAGATAGATCACTCCTAACCAAACATGAATTGCGTTTGGAATTACATTCTCAAAATGTTTTTTTTAATAAAAACACAATAGATCTCACATATCTATTATAAATCTCACATCGGCCGAAAGGTACTACTAATGTCGAGGAGAGCGGTTCAATGATGCGTCGTCGTTAGATGCAGGCACAATACACACCACGCGTTGTACGGACAGACAGACTTGACATTGTGACCTTGTAGTATCTCACAATCACAGTCGTATAAACCGACGGTTCAGCAAAATAATCACCAATATTTGAAGATGATGCAGCAAAATGTGTGAAATTGATCAGCTAGATTTGAACAACATGATACAAAAGCATGACTTTGTTTGTTTACGTCATTCACTAATCCATGGCTCCGAAGAATCCCGTATGTGTCAAATTATATATTGTTTATGGCTTGTAAATATTTACACAGATAAAGGAGTACGAGAACCCTGTGAAATAAATGTATTTCTTATGTTATTTAAATGATCCTCAAACGATCTAAGCCCTGAGCAGTGATTCATCTGATTTTTATTTTCAGATTCCGTACCCAAAAGGTGCTAACGATACCCTATTACTAAGCCTCCGGTATCCGTCGGTACGTACGTTTGTAACCAACAAGTAATATATATACATTTTAAATTTAAAGATCACCCCCAATACGAATACAAGATTTTTGCCTTGAAATACTTATACCATCAAATGATAAATAATAGAATATTTAAAACTAAAAAGGGATCCCCCATAATATATATATGTGCCTTGAAACGTGTTGATTTATGCACTTTGACCCTAAAGTAATCCATAGCTTTGACTGCATCAATAGAGAATCACTGATCTTTTAGAATTTGATCAAGTACTTACGAGTAGTAAGTAAAATACATATTTGGGAATCCCCAGCGACCGGGTCTTGATTGACCACAGGACGATGGGACCACCCTGCCGAGCCGTATCGAGGTCTGCACGTCACCGATTACAATATATGGTTCCTCCAGTTATCACAATCAAAATAAATGACAAATGGAATGGTGGAATGGTCTGTGCAAGTCATGTTGCCGGTGCTCATTCCTCCCGCTTTGTTGGCCCTCTCTCGACCGACAGACTTTCAATAACCACTCGTAAGGACATGACCACGTTTTTTTTTACTGTTGATCATAGAAGTGAGTTCTCACGCACCTGTTGCCTTTCCATCAGCGAGGTTTATGCTAATGATCTATTTATTATTGGGCGTATATCATTCAAATTGCTAAACTACACTCAGTTTAAGCTTATTACACCTTACTTTTAATTAGAATTGTGATCATTTTGGAATTTAAAAAAGGACGACCATGACGAATGAAATAAAATTTGATGGAAAAATACATTGATAACTTTGTTCTACGTTGGTATCACACTAATATTAAAAAAGTGAGAGTTTGTTTGGATGTTTGTATGTTTGGGTGTGTGTATTGTGTTTGTTCCTTCTTCATACCAAAACTACAAAACGTATTGAGCTGAAACTTTGCACAAATGTTGCTCTAAATCAGCAATAACAAATAGACTACTTTTATTTTAATAAATCAGTTTCTGAGGGATGTAAATAAGATTTAAAAAATATCGCTGCATAAAACAAACGGATTGAGCTTACATTTTGCATGCACATTGAAGATTAGCTACTGTTATTCATCTAGATTAAAAAAACGGATTGGACTATCGGAACCATATTCAATCTTTTTGTTGTTATCATTCGGAAGTGTTCGTTTTACTGTACATTCAAAGGTACAATGGTGAAATGTCTTGTGACAAAATAAGGACGGTTTCGATGAAGCTAGCAGACAATCGACATCGGAATTCAAAATCTCATTACTTCATCATCACGCTTTCAGTCTGAAAAAGTCTACTACAGGACCCCCAAAAAGTGTAAATGAGTTACTCAACCAATTACATACCTTGTTTCAACCCGAGGGAAAAACTTCTTTTTCAGAATATTATATGGACAACAAAACGAAACCGTTGAAAAGGGTCTTCAGAGTAGACCAGCATTAAACCGATAAGAATCGGAATCAGTTTCTATCTACAAAATGATTGAAACAAAACATGCACCGAAGGTCAGAGATACTTTACAAACAGACCGACCGGACTGACGAAGTGATGTCGATACCCAATAGTGCTACATCACCGCACCACACAGCGCGGGTCAGAGGTCGTACTAACTGCTACACGAGCTATGGCACTGGCATTGGACCGCCTACCCGCGCATTCCTCGCGCATTCCTAGTCCCCACTAAACCTCCTCCCCACTACACCCCCCCAAAACTGCTCGAATGATGATGACTGTACATTTACAATTAGTAAGGTTAATTGGACGCAAATAGTGTATTCTATACGAGGCCGTATTTTCGGATTCATTTTTAATACATTTTTGCTCGATAAAATCTTTGCTACTGCAAAAACTTAGATCCAACAGATAGCTGCAAACATGTGCTATCGGTGCTACAAAAGTGCAAAGCACAAAGTGGAATGGCGCAAAGTGATCGTCAGTGTGTCAATATGTATACGTGCTTAGAACACTAATATAACCAGCACTACGTACGTATACGTGATAGTTCAGATGTAGATACTCTGATGTTGGTGTATACATCTCTTTGCCGGTCTATCTTGTGTTATTGCATTACGGTTTGGGGTGGTGCAGGCAAGACTCACTTAATTACCCTTGAAAGAGCTCACAGATCAGTGCTCAAAGTAATGTACCGCAAGCCGTTTAGATACCCTACTATATCACTACACACCGAATCTCAAACACTGAGTGTTCGCCAGCTCTACCTCCAGCAAGTGATAATCACCTACCATAAGACTTTTCTGGCTGAGCAGAAGGCTGCTCCCCCGTCTGTGAAGCGTCGCATTAGAATAAATGTTCCTGCTATTAAGACGCACACACACACATACACACACACACACACACACCCCTTTTCACTGTCATACTCAGTAATTCTGTTTTTTGTTTTAATTTAATTTGGTTTTGCCCTGTTAGTAGCACAAGTCTTTTGGTAATTCTTTAAATAGACTCCCGCGGCACAGGCTAGCCCTAGTGTGGGGTCCTCTAGTAATTGTATAATTAATTTAAACTTATTGGCAATAAATGAATTTGATTTGATTTGATTTGACTACTCTCCTAAAGTTATGTAGATACAAAAAAATATAATTTTTGGCTGTTTCTATTACCACCCGATTGTTATTTGTATTGTATAGTCTATTAGATGTCCAATTCTAAAAAAAAACTGAAGAAACGTAGCCGTATTTCCAAGTTTTTTTTTACTGTCTTGGAAGCACTTGGCCTTCATCTCACCTTATAGGTAGAAAGCGATTTAGGGCGAAGTTGCGGTCGCTGTTGCGGAGATAGCTGGTGCAAGAACTCACTTGGCATAATCCTGCTTGCAGTAGACCTGGCGGTCGCGCAGGAAGCACGAAGGGTGGCGGTCAAGCTGCACGGCGCAGACGCAACAGCGCAGACAGGCGGTGTGCCACGCGCTGCCGCCCACCTCCAGCAGGAAGCGGTCAGCGATGGCCTCTCCGCACGCACAGCACGTGCGGTGCTCCGTCTGCAACAATTACCGCCAGTGTCAGTCAGCGCTGCCTGAGTACCCACGTGCAACCCACGAACTCGTTGTGAGTGTGACAGACAATTTCACACATTAAACAACCCAGCTATTTATAGCAAGCTTCATCATCTGGTGATAAGTAGATTGTAGATGTTTTTACAAAAAAAAATATGTTTTTTTCCTTATATAGTTCCCTTATTACTTTCACAAGATGGGGTTGGCAGACTATATAAACTTCCTCCATTCTCTTCTAACGGACGATATCTGATCACTCACTCCATTCTTGCTTATAACATCCAAATATATCATCCTTTATCATCGTTTAATTTGCATGTACCTTGGTTCTAGTATCAGTGATTTTCAGTTTTGGAATAGACTCAATCTAATAGAGTACGTTGATAGGCTTAACATGCTACATTAGGTACGTGTCTGTAATATTTCATTTTTAAATATGTGGAAGTTCCTATGTAGAGTACCTGTCAATAAAACATTTAAGTGGAAGCACTTCTGTGCATTTTTCTGTTACGAGACCAACGGAGAAAATACTGAACCTCTCCGCTCGCAGTCGTTCAAAGTTCTTTATTTAAAAATAAAGGCACCTACCGTCCTGATACCATTCTATCCAAAGTCCTGAATTCATCACTACAAAGTCCTGTACTCATCACTACACAGTCTCTCTTAGAGTCTCTCTTAGAGACTGTGGGATAACCCGCTGCAAGCTTTGCAGCTTGCAGAGCGGCTATTATGGTAAATAAACCATTTTGAATAAAAATGGAACCGAATTCACCACTAAAAACTTAAAAATAACTCTAAGGGTAAGTTCATATAATTTGAAGTTGGTGCCGAATTGCCGAGCACAACAGCATGTTTGTTGTATGGCATCGCCGACCTAAACAAATGTTATAAATCGATTCCTACTATAGTGCAGTGTTTACACTATGTCGGGATAATGGGAACGATCTTTCGTAAAGTCTGATACCAGAACTGTTACACAGTCTACACGAAGAAAGAAAGAATGAAAATATGTATTTACAAAAAAAGTATACAAGAATCATTACTGCGATCACCAACACGCCTGCCAAGCGTGGTAATTATTTCAAAACCCTTCATTGCTGTCTTTAGCATTGGGGTAGGCCCCATGTCCTATGCAGTGGACTTTTATGGGCTGTTATGATGATGATGATGATGCAAGTATACAGCATTTATAGCCAGAATGCATCATAAGACAGCGCCAAAAAGCCCAAACAATGCTAGGTTAAATTGTTTTTTACGGAGTTTCGGTGAACATCGTCATCATCGCTATCTGATGATGAAGCCAAAAGCCTACCCTAGACCTACCGGAAGGCAGGCAGTTCAGTGGGAATACTGCGTATCATCATTACTGCGATCAACAACACGCCTGTCAAGCGTGGTGATTATGGCAAAACCCTGATAATGATGATGATGATACTGGAAGGTAAGCAGTTCAATCGGTCTACTCTAGTGACCGTAAGCACCACAGGAAAGCAGAATACGCAATTTCGTTTACTTGGATGACATATTTTTTCCAGTTATTTTGATATAAAAAACAAACTACTGTACCGATTTCTATGGGACCACCTCGGAAGTATGGCCTTTAAACGTAACAAGAATCATCAAAATCTATTTCGAATCGGCGGAGAAATCGAGTCACAAACCAACAACAAAAAAAAACATGCAGCCGAATTGAGAACCTCCTCCTTTTTTTTTAACTTGGTTAAAATCTACTCGAAACTTCCAGTAGCTTATTGGAGCGAGCTCGTATTTTCACTGTCTCGGAGTGGGAGTCAGGGCTTTGACTACATATGTTTATGTTAATTTGTCGTTCGTCGATATGTTTATGTTAATTTATTTAATTTTTGTTTTTAGCTGTAATTTTCCTGTTATTTTCAATATTAAACAAAGGAACCTCGGAAAATACATTATCAAAACTAAAAAAATTACACCGTTACACCATCAAAACACAAAATAAGATTAAAAATGTACATTTTACAAAAAAAAAAAACTGAATGACGATCACCACGGTTGCCATATGCTAGGTAAGTATTTCATACATAATTTTGGCAGTATTTTATACAGATTTATGCAAATTGTTGACTGAATTTGTCAGCAAATACTTCAAAGTCTGTATTTGCTGCCAACACGGCATGCAGGTGACATTGTGCGCGACAGATTGGGTTGTGCTAACGTGCTTATACTGTATGGGCATATCGTGATGCATTTCATGTAAAGTACGTATTGTGTACACAGCATTCAGAACAAAACTAATTGCATTTATCATTGCAGCGCTTTTTCACTCTGAAAATGAAACATTATGTAACCTCGTCACAGTGAACGCATTGCCAGCGTCCTGCCTCGTCGTATAACCTGATTACGTCACAAAACACGGTAATTGGTGCACACACAACAAATTATAAATTGTGTTATTCCGTCGCAACATGCACATCATGTTGCGACAATTGCACAATTTGGACAAGGGGTTGATTCGATTGTCAAAAGCGGGGGTGTAATCTAATAAATGTTGCATAAACACCCCGACACAGCTTTGATTCGAGCGGTAATCAAATTTACCAAGTATGCTCAGCCTGTGATACGAAGAGGCTGCGCTTTAGGTAGATGCGGGCCCACCAAAACTATGATGAAATCTCGCAAATGCATTTTCAATTGTCGAATTTTCAATTAATTCGGTTATTATTGAAAAAAAAATGGAACCACTAAAAACTTAAAAACAACTCTAAGTTGGTACCGAATTTCCAAGCAAAACAACACGTTTATTGTATGGCACCGCCTTCAAATCATATGAACATACCCTTAGAGTTCTTTTTAAGTTCTTAGTGGTGAAGTCGGTTCCATTTTATTTTTTTCAAAAATATATTTTTTTATTTTATATTTGTAAACCTACGACACCACGACGTCTACGACACCCTATTTAAGAGTCGTGTAAAGTTGCTATAATACGGGATTCTGGAATATATCTACGCAATGATGGGAACGAACATAAATACAGGTGACCTAAGCAAATGTTATGAATCGGTTCCTACTATGGTGCTGTATAGGGGTGCACTATGACAGGATAATGTGATCAATTTTTCGTTTTCACTATCCAAATTCATATTTTAATAAATACTTCAATAAATATTTCAATAATCTGGAATCATATTCTTTCAAACAAAAAAAAACTGTTTTCAAATCGGTTGAGAAATGACGGAGTTCTGAGGTAACAAACATAAAAAAGTAACATACTGTCGAATTGAGAACCTCCTTCTTTTTTTAAAGTCGGTTAAAAAGCCCAAGTTGGTATTTCACCGCTTTCTGATACTAACTGAGTTTGTTGATCATTTCGAAACGACATTTCCTGTAAAAAAAAAATTGCTGGTATAATCGGATAGCACACTCACTCCAATTTGATTTAAATAAATTTTCCGAAAGTAGGAGAAGCGCAAACAAACCTACATTACACAACACTTGCATAATATATTTTTAATTGTGAAATTAACGACAGACTAAGATTTGGCTTAAGTAATATAAATTTATGAAAGGAATCATCAAGATTGATTTGATTGCTTTTTTTTCACTATGGAAGGCCTGTGGGAGGATCAGTCGTGAGTTGCTCTTTGAGATACTTCAGGCATTTCGCCCGTAATACAAAACCACTAATTGCTATTCACATGACTGTGATATGAATTATGTAAATTTATTGATTTATTTTTTCTAAAAATCTAGCGGATTTGTTACGAAATATTTTTGTTTTCAAACTTAAATGGATCTGTTGACGCCTGAGTGAATGATCAATTAGCGAAAACAAATATATTGGTCAGAATATACGTATTTCCCTTTTGATGATTTCCCTATATGGAGCTAATAAGGCGCGCGTGGCGGCAATCAGCGCTGCAAGAGCGCCCTCGCCTCAGTAATAACCTCCTCGCGCACTGCCTCCTGCATCCCGTGATCGGTAATTGCAGGGAGGGCAACTGACGTCCGTAAATCTATTCAAGCCGGTTGGGATATAATCTTCTTCATTTCACTGACTTTCATTTGATTTTCTAGGGGCATTAGAGCTGGCAACTCAGCTCACTTTGGTTTGTACCGAGTCTTTTGAAGAACATGGATCGCAATAAAGAGCTTAACTAAGCTAAGGTCGGTAGTAGCTCTGCCCTGTAGGTTGTGGTTTCGATTATCAAACGGGATAAATGTTTGTGTAATGTATATAGATATTTGTTCAGTATTTGGGTATTGTACTGTATTATGTTAAAAGTATGTATTTACATAAAACATCCTAGGAGTATTAATATTCTCCGTAATCTCGTTCCCTTACAAACGTAGCTTAGTTTAGGGCTAGATTAGATGAAATGATACATACGGATATGGTTACATTTTGGTAATATGTGGTAATTAAAGACTTCAGTCCAATGAGAAAAGAATAAGTCTAACAACAAACTTTACCACGGATTATTTTACTATATATTAAACATACACAAAACAACATGTTTTTTATTATTCATATTTTTATTATTTTTTAAGGTAAGGAAGCTTATTTTTGGTACATGGTCTACTCTCTAATAAAAATTATACATAATAAACAGAAGGCCGCATCGTTGTATGTTTCTCAGACCCCGCAACACAAACGGGCTTCTCATTAAAATAACTTAACATTTAACGCTAAAATGGCGTACAAAATTAAAGGGCAATTATCATACGCTGGGAGCGCAGCCCTCCAGTCCATAATTCACACTTCACACCCCTGCAATTGTGATGTTCGTGCACCCGGCCGATCAACACGGCCACAAAGCAACATCACCAATCAACCCCACAACAAATAAAACTACAAATTCATAGCAATAAATACGGTACGACTAGCGCCGGCCATATGTCCCGCGCAGCCTCTTGGGACACCACACAATACGACTATCTTAGCGTTGGCAAGTTCTTATTGACAATGAATCCCCGGTGGCCACATTGAGTTTCTATAACATTTTTTTCAAACTTTTTTGTGGAGCAAATGACGTCGTATCGCATTTAACACGACATTAAAAGGGTTTGTTTGTTTTGCGTTTGGTGGAAATTATGTAAATTTATACGTTTTTGAAGAGGTGTCTTTGTTAAAACCGTTACGAAGCTTTATTTCGGTGATATATGCCATCCTCTTTTTGTTAATATAAAGACGCCTCGATGATATACTGATATATTATGGTGTCTCTTTAAAAGACACAAGTTAGCAAAACAGACCTAGTCCATCTTCTTTCAGGCCGTGGGTGGATTCAAATACTGACTGTGCTTCAATCGACATGTTGTCTTGGCAAGTTAAGAAGTAGGAAATGTCTATGTCATAGGTTTGGTAGAAGTTTATCGAAACTTAACCAAAAAATACCAACTTATTGCACTATTTCTCTTTTAAATTGAATCAGTTACCATCCCATGGAAACTAATTCAAGGAAAAATATATGTGCAAAGTTCAATCACTTCAATTCGGTAGGAAACTAGTTTTTGCATGAACGAGGAAAACAGCAAAATATCCAAGCATCAAAACAAAGTTTCTTATAAAAGATAACATGCACTTCTTTACCAGTTTAGATGGCACAAGACTACACGTCTTGTGCCGTCTAAACTTATTATAACATCAAAATCCTTAAAGGCAACCAATTCCTAGCCACGTGTACCGATCGCCGAAAGTATCACCGTGCAAAAGTCAACATTGATCGATATCGAATGACGGCTTACAAAGCGGAACAGGCTTTTGTAGCTGGTGAATAGAACGACATGAGAATTGCCGACTGCGTTTTATGTGCTGATTCGGCAGGCGTGACGAGACTTGCAACTGCGCCGGCCGGCGGCGGGCGGCGGGCGGCGCGCGGCGGGCGGCGGGCGGCACTCGATAGTGACGCTACCTACGTGATCTGACTGCTGCCGAAAAGAGCATCGCGTTTTAATGTTTTCATTATTTCAACGATGATTCAATTAGCCTTCAAAACCTGTATGCTATCTTCACGCACCGACCTGTCCAGTTATATTATTATATATATTATTATTTATATATATATTTATATATTCTCAAACTTTCGCGAAACCTTATATCAATATATGGTGTAACCGGAAACGCTATTCTTAAGACCAAAATAAAACATGTTGTGAGTATTTGAGATGTCTATCAGTAATCATATTGAATAAAACAATAAAAAACACAAGTTTAACGCTACAGGTGTGCAGCTACAGTAATAAAACCAGATATTGCTTCGTTAGTCGTATGAAAACTTGCTCAATTCCACTTTAATCCATTAAACGAATCCAGCAGAGGATCTGTTTCTACTTTTTCATTCATACTTACACCACATATGGTAGAATACACTATGGTACACTGATCATTGGCAACAGAGGCCGCTGAATTAACGCACTTGGCTGGACTCGCCGCTTGGCCGGCGAATCCAGCCAAGTGCGGCCACTCACACCGATGCTTCCATCACACATTTAAGAACACCAAAAATCATGTTTCTTGTGCGGGGACCTCCTTTAATTTATATTGTTATCATTATTTCATTTTATAATGGTAATTGAAATACTCACTATGTGAAAAAGCCAATTAGTTACAACCTATTAGTACCGTTCATGAAATAAAGCGCGCCAACAGATAGTTGAACTGGCGGTCGCACGGATGGACATCATTAGTAACAGGATCTCCATTTCATCCATATTCATAATCCATCCAATCCTATATATTTAGATCCCACCCTTTGGGTAAGAAACCCTGAAAACAGGTAAATCAGACTGACAGTCAAAAGGTTAAGACAAAGAAACTTCAGTAAAACTTCATTTTGTGTGTCATAAGATATTTATTATTATTAATTAATAAGATATTACTCAAGATATTTTATTTGATTTATATCTAGTTGGTTATGTAGTTCTGTGTATTGTAATAATTGTATGTTTTAGGATTGATATGGATTGTGATTATGTCTGAAATAAACGAATGTATAATTAAAATGATTATTTATTTATCTGCCGATACAAAAAGGAACACTACAATACCAAAACTTTTCTAATTATACAGTTGAAAGTCTAAATATAATAAATAAATAGAGTCGCATAATCTTTAATAATTACGAGCATGTTTATTTTGTTATGAATAGGTAATGTTGATTAAATCACATAAAAACCGATAACCGTCGTCTACGATACGAGCCTTTTGTATTGAAGTATTAACAGTAGGAATGAAAAGGGGCTCGTACACAATATCAGTAACGTTCGAATAATAGACCACAAAGCTGACTTCATAACCCACAATACACAACGTAATGGTGGAATCGGGTACTCGCGCTAGTGACGTGGGACAGGGGACAGGCTAGGCGTGATCGCGCGGCATTGTCCCGGAACCCGAGACATTGTCTCCACTACTGCGGAGGCACCAGGCATCAGGCGCCTACGCCATTGTCACGGTCTTACGTTCGCAAATCCGATTTATATTTGAATATAATTGACTTTCGGCCTCGCATCAGGTACCTACAGCCGTTCATTGTGCTCGGCTGATCTCAATGGCATTTTTATCGACCGAACATGATAAATGTATTTGGGAGATTAAGTTCCGTGGGTGGGTGTCTTAGCTGGGCGCGCGGCTATTCAAATATTTTGTGGAATGTGTTTGAGGTTTGTAATTGTAATCGATCGCTGCGTGTATTCTTTGTGGAGCTGATGCGGTACGGGTTGCGTTTATTACATATTGTTAAAAAATTAACAAACTGTTGTTTTTTACAGGTTTATTACAACTATACATTATGAATGGGTTTGATCGTTAGATATAAGTAGGTATAGATGATTGATAGGTAATATACATACATATAATATACACATATCATTACTGATACCAAATCGTAGTTAATAAATGTGTATGTATATTTTTGTGCTGTAGGTATTATTTAGGGGCGCGATAGGACACAATACCGCAAACGAGCCCTCCCAAGCCTCTGTCGCGAGGGTCGCATTTGGAGGCTCGTTTTGTATTCAAGGAGGAAGCAATTTTCGACGCCGGAAGAAATCATGCGGAAATCGGACGCGATTTATTCAAAATATTTGTAGCAACTTTGAACTCACGATATTTGTTTTCGTGAAGGGTATTGATATTTTTTTGGAATCAAACCAACTGTCTGACAAAAAATGGGGAATAAATGATGTGTGCGCGTCAGCGAGGCGATCCGATGCGTCGGCCTGAGAGCGGAACAATGCGAGAAAGGCTCAGCGGGGTCTCTTCACACATTCTCCATTCACAGGGGACTCTCGCGTGACGGGGGTCGCTCCATCCGTCATACCCATACACGTCTGCATCCATACATCCCGCATGCAAATGTATGTGCAGCTTATCTCTTACCCGCATCTTACTCTTACCGCGATACTCGCCATTCCAGGAACTATCTTCCAAAAGGGAACTCTCCATCTATCTAATCTAAAGAGTACCTACCAAGGGATGGGATAATGCTCTCATTTGTACCTACACTTTTATCATTTGGGATTCAAAGCTTTCAACTGTTTGCTTTTTTCTGTTTTTTGTACATTTCCAAGTATAAGATTCCAACTGCCACAATATATATGTAATCGTTTATACTACCCCCTAGTAGGTGATCATTTTATAAGATCCACCCTTTGAGTAGCTCAAAGATGAATTCTTGAATGGGAAAAAGTCGTAAGTCTACTTATTTTTTTTTAATTTCATATTATTATTTGAATTAATTAATCTAATAGCCATAGGCATCATATAAAAACTAGCTATTTATAAGGGTTTCTTTTTATAATTATACAAAGTAGCATTTTTGCGGCCATAAGTACTTTTTCTCCATGTTACTACGAAATCATTTATACTTAAGCTTGCGTCTGAATCTGCTGTTACTGAACTACCCGAAAATAATGAAATAAAATGAGGTAAGATTAGCATCTGTTATCGATAAACATCTAACAAGTAATAATCGTCAAAACGCCGTAAAACTATTTTGATACACGAACTGCGGTACGAAAGCCATTGTTGCAAGTTATTTATTACCTCTATTCCGAAGGCTTGAAGTTTTGACCCCACAAAACAAAACCGTTGGAATTTCGAGCGCAAATACTGACACTTGAAGTGTTCAGCATCAGGCGCTGCATCGTGCCATGTCAAACAAACCTTTGAGCACCGTTAATAAAGTAAACAATCGTGTGGCAAGGTGCTTGCATGGAAGTGATCGTTGTAGAGCGGGGCGGGTCTGGGCGTGGCATGCGCACGCGTGTGTGAGTTAGCTATTTGCACTTTGACGTCACTGTTTTTTTTATCGTCAACACCAAAAACAGTTCTAGGGAAAATAGTTTTCACTTATACCGAACATCTGATCAAACATTGTAGACTTGGTGAAAACATATGAAAGATTGCTTTCGACCGTGAAAAACAAAATATATCTATGGGTTTTGGAGTTAACAAAACCGATTATCGTATTTTAAGTACAATACTGAGCCGTTAAACCCAACGTTCAAATACGCCTCGGTAGTCCATTGTAGACCGCCATCCGTCCTCTTTTGAGCATTGCGCTTGATTTCGCTTCAGTTCTTCCCAATGTCTGTGACTTCTGCCAGAGTCGAGCGTCTCCAGGTCTGTTTGAGCCAGCCACATTTTTGCTTGCCTCGAGAGTTATATGTCTATAAGCTTGTCATATGTCATATGTTCAGAGTCACTGCGTAGTGACACTGAACATGTCCAGTCGAATTTATATGTCTCAGAAACTTCTCAGAAACCATTGGAAATATGTGAGTAGTATTTATTTTTTGCATACAATTAGCATTCACTGTTGTCAAGGATACATAGTTATTCATTTTATTTTGTTATGAAAATGCATACAAAACATACAAACATGCGTACAAAGAAAAAAAAAATTTTAATTTTACTACGGGGATGCGCTTGGCCTTCAGCTCATCTGGTTACAAGTTTAGATAAAGTCAAAGGTGGAGGCGCACTTCACCCGGAATCCTCAACAAACTGAGGAACTGGCTATCTTACCTCTAAATGCCGAAACACAAAATTTTTTTGAATTGTTTTTATGGTGACAGAATTAGGTAAGATGTAATTAGGTAGCTAGTCAGGCGGACTTAAACAAAGTCTTACCACTGAACCAAATCAAGCACAATATTGTGCTCCCCCTGGGGATCGAACCCGGGACCTCTGAATCTCAAATCGGTGGGTTGAACCTAGGTTCATCACTACACATCTAGACCACCACTCATTATTTTTCAAGATAATTGAGAAATCTATGTTTTTTTATACTCACTAAGGTAGCCAACAGGCGTACGGTCCATACGGTCTGCCGTATTCGTACCGTCTTCTGCAATTATTGAAAAATATCATTTGTGCGTCGCCGAACCTTGAAAAAGAGCTCTGGCGACCATACTCACCGCAGGAACACAGTATGTATTTTATATAGTTACTATAAAGATAAAGTGCCAGGTCCGCGCAAGGCTGTCGCCCTCCCGCCCTCCCGCCCTCCTCGGTTCAGAACCAGGACAGCGTATTGTCCTTTCATAAAAAAATATAAAGATAAAGTGCTATCTGGCTGCGATAATGAACTTTATTTCGTAAATTTTTTACATACTAGCTACTGTTCGTGACTTCGCCAATGCGGATCAAAAGTAGCCATGTTTTTCTCAAGCAAAACCTTTAACACTTCAACAAAAAACTTAATTTTCAGGCCTCTGTTTTAGGCTGTGCGTTTTCAGGTACTCAAATGGCTACAGGAAAATTGTAGATTTATTTGGAATACCAACAACTTATTAACTGACTCTGCTAAATAACCTATATTCGTATACATTTTTATGTGTGATATTAAAATCAATATTAATACAAATCCTAACAAATAAATAGTAGGTATCTACTTACAAATGTTAATTAAATAAATTAACATAAATGGTTTTAGTACTCGTGGTTGATCATGATATTCTCCTATCTATCCTTTCCTCTTTTAATATGTTTTCGTCAGCTAGCCTGGTTTAAATCTTATCTTGCTGGTCGCTCACAGTGTGTGTGCTCTGAGCTCTACTCTGACTGGTGTAACATTACTGCGGGTGTACCACAAGGTGGTGTTCTTTTTCCTCTTCTGTTTTCTGTCTTTATTAATGCCATTACTCATATGATTTCCTCTCACTACCATCTTTATGCTAACGATCTCAAATCTACTGTAATATAATTGTGGATAAGATTACCGATGTTATTAACCAAATCAACTGGGACCATGACAGTATCAATAAATGGGCTAAGACTTTCGGTATTTTGGTTTATCCGTCAAAATCTCTAGACATCACATTACAGTTGGAACTCCCTATTCGTTGAACTCTACAAACCTGCCCTCATTTCCTTACGTCCTATAGTTTTTTCCAAAGAACCAATCCCCTATTCTGATAAGGCTAAACATTTGGTTGTCATTTTTAACAATAAATTATCTTGCTACTTTTAATGAGATCAGCAGAAAAGTCAAGTTTACTTTTCAGTCATTAAAGCGTCTCCAAAAGTTGCTTCCTCTTCAAACCAAGATAACTTTTGCTCTTATTGTTAGTGCCTCACTATCGTCTCGACTATGCTGATGACATTTTTCTCGATATCACGGAGAATATCTTAATGAGCTAGAACATCTTCAAAACCTGTGCATCGATTTTACTTTTGGTTTCCGTAAATATGATCACGTCTTTCAGCTAAACTGATTTGCACATATTTTCCTTTCTTAATGATGTTTTCTTTAACCCAATCTCTCTCGTCCTCTTTGTGAACGCTTTAACTTTGTTGTAGCACGTGGTGTGACATGCAGGTCACACCACGTGCTACTCCCTCTCATTCCACTAAACGTTATGGTTGTTCTTTTACGATCAAGGTAGAAAGACTTTAGAACTCCCTCCCATACCATTCAAGCTCATCGATCAACGTATTTAAGATTAAGTTTAAAAGAATACTAATTGCCTATGTCAACGTAATAGATCTTTGTATGTTAAGTAGGTACCTTTGTTTATTCTATTGTTGTTATAGTTAGGTAAAATATATATTATTGATATTTGTGTATTCTTACTTGTATATAAGTTTATTTGTATTGTTTTGCTTAGCTTTATATAAGTAAGTTTGTTTATTTATTTGTTTTTTGAGTAGATACTAATTTTTCACTCTTTTTTTAATCATGATATTATACACATACATGTAATGTAATGTATACATGTACACATTCTCTATCCATTTTATTACAACCTCTCTATATATACATGATCAAAAGTTCGCTATTAGAAAACTGACAAGGGTTAAGCTTGCATAAGCACATATTATTTTATTAAAATTTTTAAATATGTGTTTGTGTGTACAATCTATATCTATCTTCTATACTTATAATAAAATCGTAAAAAAATGTATGAACATTTTTACAATATTTTCAAGAAAAAATTGATGCTACCTAGAATGTACTTAAGTGATTTAAGTAGATTCTATGGCTGAGCATAAAAATCAGTCTGTTTGTCTGTTATGTTTGTGCACGCGTATTTCCGGAACGGCTTATCCGATTTGGATGTGGTTGTCAATGATGTGTTGTGTATGGTTCAGGCCAGGATCTCGCGCGATCAATTTTTTCGAAAAAATATATACATAAAAAGTTGTGTTGATTTTTAATCATTTTGGTTTAATGCATGCATATCTTATTTATTAATGACTAGCTTTTGCTCGCGGCTTCGCTCGCGTTAAGTAGTATTATTATTAATTACGTATAGTTTTTGCGGCTTTACTTTTGTTAAGCGTGTGTAAAAAATTAGGGCCTACAAAACTTAAAAACGACAGTACATTCTTCAACTTCTCCATTAACGTTCAGATTTTCTTTGGCCATTTTATAAAAGTCTAACCGACAAAACCTATACTTAAACCAAACGAAAACAAAACAGATGCCAAATACAAAGCGAGAACTTTTTTTGGTAAAGAGTCTTTAACCAAAACTACCAAACCGAAACAAAACAAATGCAAAATCTCAAAATCCCTTCTTAGCGGATGCCTACGTCATAGTAGCTTTATGCTTACACACTTACTTTTTTTATGCTTACTAAAATTGACAAAGTTTCATACAAACTTTCATCCCCTATTTTATCCCCTTGGGGGTAGAATTAACAAAATCTTTTCTTAGCGGATGCCTACGTCATAACATCTACCTGCATGCCAAATTTCAGCCCGATCCGTCCAGTGGTTTGGGCTGTGTGTTGATAGATCACTATGTCAGTCAGTCAGTCACTTTTTATTGAGTTATATATATTTAGATTGGATTTTAATAAATTAAACGTGGCAATGCAGCCAGTGTCTTGGGCACGTTTCCGTCTGGTACTGGTCTGGAACAGTTGAGTTACCGTTTTTAAGTTCAGGCCGTTTGTAACGGTCCTTAGGTAATCTGACTGATTCCTTTGTACATAGTTAGTTTAATTGTACTTTTTATTGAATAAATGTCTAAAATTAAAAAAAAAAAACAACGAATGATGTTAACCCAAATACTACACAATCTATCATTGAAAACCTCATAAAAATCGGCTCAGTACATTCGACGTTGAGCGTGGTCAAAAAGACGTTTTCGACGTGACGCGTGTATACACTAGTTCCTAGATATACACTACTCCTCATCTCCTGGTCGGCTTCTCAGACATTTAGGATGACATATCCCATACTCCTGCCATTATCTCATCTCTTTCTTTACTTCTGCATCGCGTTTGCCTTAAACGTGGTGCTACTGATTCTATGGGCAAGGGCATGTTAAGCTTTTTTTTTTACTAGACCATGCACTGGCCTAGCTCTGAACAGAACTACAGTTTTTGTCACAACGATACGTAAACTAGTGGGTAGTAGGTACTAGAGATAGTATGTGCAATTTTTGTTCTGGTGTCTTTTTTAGGTTTTTAGCCCAAAGAAGCATGACATGGCCTCGCTCGGCAAGTGATGTAATCATAGTGTTGGTATATATGTAAGGTGATTCTCAGAAGACTCACGCTCTGAGTAGTGATTTGAGGTGAATCGACGGGGAATAAGTGAGTCTATTTATTTGTATTTTATTTATTTAGTACATAGTTAGTTTACTTGTACTTTTTATTGTAATTGTTAATATTGCTGCTTTACCAGATGGCACTCAAGAGTAATGGGGGATTTGGTATTGCCACTATGCTTGGCAGGTGAGTCGGTGATCACAGTGTCGGTGTTAGGTTAGGTTAGGGTAGGTACTAAGATAGATCCGTCACCTCGTTTAGTGAGGAGGTGATGAGGCAGAAGGAGGCGGCAGAACGGGACCGAGAACAGTTAGGCCGGCGGCGTTTGGCTTATATGGCACAAATGCCGCCATAACAAAGACCCGCGGGTGATGGATCGGGGGGTATATTGCCCGCGCTATGGTTTTGTGCCGGAAGGCGCCCTTAGTGTTCTGGGGCGCCTGAAGCGAAGTGAGGCCGGGGCCTTAGAGCCTTCTCCTCTACAGAGTTGGGCCCGCATGGGCATACGTTGTTTGGGGTTACGGATGTGTGCAAAAGCGTTCCCGCGACCCCTTCCAAAACAATCCGAAGGAACACCCCAGGTTTTTAGTGGGTAGGCCACCAATCTAGTGGAGATTCTCACATAACCACTTGCCCCCCCGGGCCAGTGGTATCCATAAAGGATTTTCCTGGAAAAAAAAAAAAAAAAAGGTACTAAGATAGATGAAAGCTGCTTCCCATCTCCTGGTGAAATCCCTTCGTCGGATCTAATGACATCCAGGAGCGGCTAGCAGAGGGGTCCATGTTAACTAGAAACCTTTTACTCAAAGATAAAAAAAACTGACCAAAGCTTGCGTCAGAAATTAACGATATCTTTATTATAACTTTTTTCTTTTTTTTTTAATGTACAAATGACATTTATTCAATAAAAAGTACAATTAAACTAACTATGTACAAAGGAATCAGTCAGATTACCTAAGGACCGTTACAAACGGCCTATAGGTAACTCAACTGTTCTAGACCAGTACCAGACGGAAGTTTGCCCAAGCCACTGGCTGCATTGCCACGCTGAATAGCTATGCTAATTCGCTGGCCTAAATAAGAGACAGCCCTTGGGTCAAGTGTCGCCTCAATCAAAATCCCCGCAATATTTTTGAAAACCCGGAGGGCACCGGCTCCCCACGGACCCAAGGTCTCCACCCCAAAAGGCTCAAATAGGTAAGCTCTGTCGAGACCATATATTTGCGCCTTTTGTGATCCTCGGCCGAATCAGCCGCCGCACCAGCCCTAAGTGATGTCCCAGGCAGATGAGATGGCGCTAGGGTGTCGACGCAGGTAGCGTCCCACACCAAAGGCCTACCCATTTCCCAAGGGACAAGAGTCATACCGTTGGGCCGCTTACCATCATCACGTAACAGACCATTCGGTTCAAGAACGGCTGGAACATTGACACTGGTAAAAGCTCGACGGATAATGTCATTAAGACTTGCGTGGCGCGAAATCCGGCCGGCAGACCTTGTGCACGAAAGTTCGTGAAAACCAAATTGATCTACGGCCGCACCGCACCGGCACTGGTGAGATATTATAACTGAGTCGATCGAATAACATCCACGGAAGGGTCAATAAGTATGTAAGTAAGTATATAAGACTATATAGTCTTTATTGCATTACTGCCGCCACGAACTAGAAACTTTGCGTTAGGTAGGTAATATTTTATGTCATTGATGTGAAATCTCACTTCGTTTTTCTGTAGGGTAGGTAGGAGAAATCCAAAAAAGTTTTTATGGAAAATATGTATTTACGGTGTTCCGTGCTATATGCAAGTGAAATTGCACTGGTATAGCTAGTCCATAATAAACATACTAGAAGTACGAGCTTACACGCACTTAAACAGAAAAGTACGGAGGATTGATTTAATTGAAACCCTTTAAAACTTGTCCACATCTAAACCGTGTTTTTAATTATAATTCTTTATTTTATTGTAGCGTATGTAAATGTATGAGGCGTCATCAGTTCACGATATGTAAATACGCAAACGGGTGCAGTGCGTAGGCGCAGCAAATGGACTTCCCGTGTCAGAAAAGTCGCGTGTTAATGAGCACCACGCCACACTCACAAGCTCATTCTGCATCGATTAAAGCCAATAAAGTGATCCAAGTGATTCAACATTGCATGCTAATAAGTTCTAAATAAAGTGACGCCAATTTGAGTCATATTTTTTTGTAAGACTTTATTAAGACCAAAGTTCATCAAATAAAATTTATAGATTATCTATGAGCTTTCATTTGGTAAACATAAAGTAGAAATTATTTATGTCAAGTCTACTACTTCGATCATCCCTTATACTGCGTAACTATGTATGCTCACTCCGCGCCCAGATAAAGTTTTACCACTAGTGCTAATAATAATTTAAACTGATGAAGGGCTTTATGAATTGCTTGCAAATTTTTATTTGGTTCTCGTGAAAACTCTGAGTGACATGAGTTTTGCCTTAAACAGAATATTATTTTGATGAATGGGTTGTGTGAAATTGCCTTGTCCTTACATATCACTAGAGTAGACCTTAATGACAATCTCGTGAAGTAGAAAACCACACTTTTTGTATGACGATTTTAGTATAACTAAGGTACAATTTCAAAGTGTGTGTCACGCAATTGCTTGTCACATTAATAAAAAAAATCCTCTTCAGTATATGCTTCACCCATAAATTTATGAATGTAAGCTTTTACTACACACCAACGTTCCACTTATTTTGTAGACGATGACCTCAACGATATAAACTATCGGCTGATAGTCTCCAGCTTGCAAGATGCAACGTACAAAGCGGTCAAGATATCCCACTACAAAAGTGTCAATAAATTAATACTTAATTGCTCAAAAAAGGTAGACAAAAGACATTCGCGGTCTTTGTGTGCATCACAATGGGTGTCGGTTAAGCATAGACAATGTATGCGAGTTTGAGCAGGTGTAGACGGCTCGGAGAGCACGCGCGCGCAGGCGCCCCGCTGGGCGGCGGCGGCGGCGGCGGCGGCGGCGGCGGCGGCGGGCGCTGGCCACCCGGCCCATCGGTGTCACTTCACTCAAACACAAAATACACTCGACTGACCTATAATATAGTACATATGTGATCGCTGACTAGGCCTTCTAAATAAGTTCAATGTCGAGCTTTCTAGAAAGCTATGCTTGAAATTATACTACGTGATAAAATACGGGATTTAGAAATCCGTAAGACAAAGTTACTGACATAGCTCTCATAGTTAACAAGTTGAAGTGGCAGTGGGTAGGCATGTGGCCTTCTAGCAGAAGTGATTACCACTGCGGATCAAAGTATCTCGCATGGTAACCGTGATTAAATAGAGTATGGGAAGAACACCCACTTGATGGATTGACGTCATTGTGGCTGTTGCGGGGGGAGTCGATGGATGGGGACGGTTCAGATCGCTATTTGTGGTAACAATTGGGGGAGGCCTATTCAGCAGTGAAAGAATGTGGGTTCATATGATGACCCATAGTATGGCTACAATTAACTTGCTGCTTAGCGGCAAGATTTGTCTCAATCACAATATTAATAATTTATTTATTTAGGCTCAATTAAATATAACAAAGTCAATACAATCGTCTTAACATAAAATAAATAAATAAATAAATCTTAAATATTACAGGACATTAATTTCACACACCGCTATCTAGCCCCAAACTAAGCATTAAATACTTTTGTGCAATACAACACCCAAACATAACAAACATCTATATTCATCACACATATGTTTTTTCTGGGTCGGAATCAAACCCACAACCTACAGCGCAGTTTTATGTCCAATAAAATTAATGTTATTGAAAAAGGATTGTTTTGTGTAGCATCAGATGTCTATGCTAGACTAAAAGCCTGTGTTATAGACATCTTCGCTCCCCGTTAAATTTTTACACAGATTCATCACTACAAAAATTTATATTAAACAAGTTTATTATTAGAATAAGAGTTATTAGTATAATAATGCTAGAAAATGTGTGTATGTGGTGTGGGTATTGTATGTGTGGTGAGTAATGTGTGTGTTTATAATCATTGTGTGTACAATCAAGCAATATTCTGTACTGAGTATATAAGACCTACCGTAAATGGTTCTGACTCAGGTCAGTCATAGTTACAACTTAGGTATTTTAAATTAAATTAAATAGCCCTTAATGTAAGTAGATACTTATTAAGTGAATACTTAAATATTATTATTTTTAGTTTCCTGTGCAGCTTGTCCTTCAACATAGGCCTCTAATATTTTCCATTTTATCCTGTATTTTACGTTGCATATCCATTCTGAACCTGCAAACTTTTTAGAATCCTCCTTAAAACGCTTGGTTTGTCTGCCTTTGTTCATTTTGCTACCTCGAGGGTACCATTCTGATACTAGTTTTGTCCGCTTTTCCTTTTCTTCTTTTAACATGTGTCCTGCCCAACGCCATTTAAATAGTTTGTATGTTTTTAAATTTAGTTTTACTTTTTTTTTTTCTAGTCTGACTTTATCTCTTCTTTTGACTCCCATGACACTCCTATCCATTCCATTTTGTCATACCATATATTTTGTTTAATTGTTGTTCTGCTAGTGCCCAGGTTTGACACTTCACAGGTAGAAACAAGGTATACCTTGTTTATTCGTAGGGTTAAGGTTGCCATTAGAAAGCTTTGCTCATAAATTATCATATAAATTGTTTCATAGAATGCGAACTACAACTAGCACATAAAGTATGTAAAAACTTGTGCAAGAATAAAGCCGGCACAAGTAGAATATGTACATTATCATTTGCGGTAGCTGTACTTACTCAAGAAAACTTGAAAAGACTACTTGACTCAAAAAGAAAAGCTTAACATGTTTATTCGAATAAAACTTTCAAGCTAAATACACACATCAACATTGTCTAGGGATTTGCAACATTTTGTTGATTTTTACAAAAATTCTTTATAAAACTAGGTATGGCAAGAATCTTTATTTTGTGTATTAATAATAATAAAAACAACAGTTTTATAAAAATTTTTAATAAACATTAAAGTAGGAACAAAATTTCGAAAAATCAGAAAATTTACAAGGTTTGGTAAATTGTGTTAAAACTATTTTTACGTTGCCATGACTTTATAAAATTACCTTTTTACAATTTAATAATCGGTGTTGCCTCCCCTGACCTTGATAACACATCTGCACCGGTTATTCATACTCAAAATTAGGGTGTCAAAGTCTCGCTGGGTATGCGATCCCATGTTCTTTTTAAATGGCAAAAAAGTTGGTCTTCTGTGGTCAAATTTGATGGCAAATTGCTGAAAGCCCTTCGCTGTAACATGTCCCAAGCGTGTTCAATTGGGTTTAAGTCGGGTGACTGTGCAGGCCAGTCCAAAATCGCGACATCATGTTCCTGAAGGGCAGCTGCCACCAAACGCGCCGTGTGTGGAGGGGCATTATCATGCATGAGCTGAAGTTCCTGTCCAATTTGAACTCTGTGAGGGATGATCACAGGTTCTATGACCTCGTTCCGGTATTTTAGTGCAGTCATGCTGCCTCTTATCCAAATGAGCTCGGTTCGCGCGCCAATACGAATTCCCGCCCAAACCATGATTGTCCCACCTCGGTACGAATGGACCTCTTGTGGCTGCTAGAGGCGACTTTCTCTGCCTGGAACTCTCCAAACACGTGTTCTTCGTGAATCTTGGTGGAATTCAAACCGAGACTCATCAGTAAAGAGAACCATTGTCCATTGGCCATTGTTCCATAACAAATGTTCTTGAGCCCAAAGAATTCGCCTTCCGCGATTACCTCGTCGTAGAGCTGGCACACGAAGCGGCCTACGAGAATGAAGATCGACTTCATGTAGCCTTCTTCAGACGGTTTGATCGCTGACTGACAGCTGATGGTCTGACTGAAGCCTTTGCACTAGCTGCTTTGCTGTGAGATTGGGTTCCCTCCTGGCGGAATTTTGGAGAAAACGATCTTGTCTAGGGGTGGTTACTCGTTTTTTTCCAGTGTGGCGCTCTCTTACATCCCCAGGAATACGATAACGTGACCTCAATCGAGAAATTACGTTTTGATTGGTGTTTAGGGTATTGGCAACCACGCGTTGGATAGCACCGGCTTGTAACATGCCTATCGCTCTTATCATTTCTTCTCTGCTTAAATGTCGACGTTCCATGACATTACGAATATCACAAGATCCGTTAAAATTAAAAATTACTTAGATAGCACTAATTGATAATTAAATAAAAGTTAATTTATCTTAGGCAAAACTAACGTTGTTTAATTTAAATCGGAGTCCCCATTCTATCTTTTGTTTATTGCGCTCTATTTTATTTTTTTCTAAATTTTGAAAAGTGAACAAAAGAGGTTTAATTCCTTATATAAACTTTTTCTAAAAAGCAAATAGTTTGTAAGCAAATCATTTCGAAATGGAATGTCCCCAGACAATGTGTGTATACTTCTTTGCGACAACATAAAACAAGCCGATAATCAACATTTAAGCCATTTAATCAATGCGAATGGCCAACTCATTAGCTTTACGACTTTGAGACTCATGTTTCACATCGATATGTTGTCAATCGACCTGACATTTTACGACAAATTGCGTCGATCATCGACAAGGTACCTCACTAGGGTAGCATCCACCTGCCTGCATGATCTAGGAGTCACCGTGACTTTCACAGAAGAATGCTATGTGATACTAATATTTTACTGGTTATAAAACATAGTAGTTCGACCTGAACTGAGATCTCGTGATGTCTGGTTTATGTTTGGTATTTGAACACTACGAGCAACGAGAACACGATACTGAGGCTTGGAGCACGCAGAGTCACAGCTGTCACGAATGTAGGCGCTCAATGAGTGTCATCAGCAACTCAAAGTCCTGCTCCGATGTTTCAAGGTGCTAGGCTGGCTGAAGTAGGATTATGTCATACAGATATTATATAGCCCAGCAGATTTGTTAACCTAGCTAAATTAATAAGTGCCTACCTATCCAGTACCTTTTGTAAGACGACAATATTTTTTTTTTTTTTATTGTACGACGGGGATGCGCTTGGCCTTCATCTCACCTGGTAACAAGTTAAGATAAGGCCGAAGGTGGAGGTGCACTTCACCCGGAATCCTCAACAAACTGAGGAACTGGCTATCTTACCTCTGAATGCCGGAACACAACAATTTTAGAATTGTTATTATGGCGACAGAATTAGGTAAGATGGTGGTAGCTAGCCAGGCGGACTTCAACAAAGTCCTACCACCAACCGAACCAAGCACAATATATTGTACTCCCCATGGGGATCGAACCCGGGACCTCTGGATCTGAAATCGGTGGGTTGGACCACTAGACCACACAGGCGGTTATTATTAGTGTCACGGACCACTTTCCTGATTCCTGATAGGTTCGGTAAACTAGGTGACATTTGACACATTTTGCGCTATACTCGTATGTACGTTTCTGTATAATCAGCATAATGAACATTAACAGCGTTTACAAGGACAATAATTATCTGTTGGGGTAATTTTGATATGTGAATTTACAATGAATGAATGAATGAATGAATGAATACAGCTTTCCCGCACTCCAAACGCAAACAAAACATCTCTCGCCGGCGGCGTTCAGCTCCCACCGGAGCAACTTTTAATTAGTATCAAATTTTGTTTGATAACGCTATGAATATTAAAAGGGTTCGATTAATTTACTAGTTCGAGCCACAGTGCATATAACAGTGAGACGATCTACGGTGTCGAATCGTTGGCGCATCGGTGTCGGCTAGCTTAGACCTAGCCGAGCCAGAGCCGGATAGAACTTTTGAATATGGAAAGTTCCGGCTTTTTTGTAGGTGAATACTTCTAGGGATCTTAGCTCTGCGAACAGAATAAGTGCAAAACTTGATGAGCATTGTTTGTTAAGTCATGTAAAGTACCTAATAATAATTGTTGACATTTACTTGCATTTATTTCAGACATTTAATAACATCATTATCCATAACAACTAGAAGCCATGTAATGGTCAACATTAAACCATATAAAAATAAATATAATAAACCTTTTTATTGATTTTGTGTGGGATTAAAACAAAAGCTGAGTAGGTGAATTCGAATTGAATACAATTTTCATTAACTAGTTGGTTTATCAAAATTTAGACTCAGGTCTTAATTTTGTGAACAAAAGAATTCAACGCGCTACATCTAAAATGCTGTTCTTAATTAAACTTTAAAAAAAATATGTCTCTCTAAAATGTTGAAGGCTACATCCAAACGGTCAAATACTTACATAGGATTTGATCAGTTCTAAAATGTATCGTCAAAATTTAACTAAATATTTATTTTCATTTATTCAATAAAAAGTACAATTAAACTATGTACAAAGGAATCAGTCAGATTACCTAAGGACCGTTACAAACGGCCTATAGGTAACTCAACTGTTCCAGACCAGTACCAGTCGGAAGCGTGCCCAAGACACTGGCTGCATTGCCACGCTGAATAGCTATGCTAATTCTCTGGCCTAAATAAGAGCCAGCCCTTGGGTCACGTATATATTTATTAATGATAATAAGGCATCATGCCTATGAAAGCATGATGCCATTTTGCTGAGAAATAGCTGGACAAGCCTAGAGGTCAAGAGCTAACCTACTATTGAATGTAAAAGTTTTGCAAACACCAGTACCCAGACACGCACTAGTTCCGACTATTGATTTAGCCGGTCGTACCCCATGCCTATTCACAGCTAAAACAACAGTTAGTACGTCGGTCGCGTCGGCATAATTAAACCCGAAAACAGAACTAGCATGGCATTATTAATATCAAGGCAACTGGCGCCCTCGGCCGAAAAACCCTCGGAATTTATTCGTCATAAGAGTTGCTGAGCATTGGGCATTATCGTAAAATGAATAGTATTAATAGTTGGCAAGGAGAGCCGCTCCTATTACCGGCTGAGTTATACGACAGCTATACGACGTCTACAGAACGACCGAACCTTGAAAATACATAACGAGTATATTATTACACTGTCATTTATACGGAACTTATTTAATTAGAGATAAGTGCTCGTGTTCAGGGTTTAAATCCCTACGTTATCGATATCGTTTCAAAATGTATAGGTGCTAATGACACCTGCTCACGTGTTGTGAAGTAACCGGCTCATCCGGTCGGGACGCCTATTTGGCTTAGCGTACCTAACCTAACTCTCGAGTTTGCAAGCTGATATTTTGTTTTTAACTTACCTACTATTGTACTGAATTCGGAATGTCAAATAATCATGGGCTAACCAAGTTTGGGCCTCTTGCATTGTGTTTTGATACATTGAGACTTGGAAGATTATTTTTCTGTTTGAAAGGGTATGACCACATAGGTGGTCCCATTGACATCAGGTCAGGATCTGATGATGGGATCCTGAAGAAATCGAGGGAACTCTTCACATATTCAATGCACACTCGTAGAGAGTTGGGTATTTTTAGGGTTGGTATTCTTCCCAGGTGATCCCATCGTCATCTGGTCAGGATCTGATGATGGGATCCTGGAAAAATCGAAAGAACTCTCCAAATTGAAGCGATTTGGGTGTTTGGTGGATAAACTCAAAAGTAAAAAGTAACGGACCCCACACAGGATTACGCGTCTGTCTAACATATACATTGGAAAAAATACGTTATCCAGGTAAACGATATTGTATTACATTCTTCATAGAAGTCGGTTTTCTTTTTAGTTTTTAAAGCGTAATTATTAAGAATTAGATTATGATTGATTTAACATAAAATATATGCTCAACTTAAATTACTCTACCATTGAAAATTAATTACATTCATTCAGTACTTTTGGAGATAAGCTTGGTGAAAGACAAGATTTCGGTCGTTTTCAGTGCGTTTGTCGCGAGTTATGTTATAACGTTAGAAACGTCTTAAATTCGCTCTTATTCTCTTACCTACTAAAGCAACACGTTATTGAGTTACTGATGAGATTTTAAAATACACCTTGGAGATTTGAATTTAAACTTTATTCACTTTATTTATAGTTGTAAAACGTATTTAAAAGCGTAAAAGGTAGGTGTTATCGAACATTCAAATTCTGTGAGTTGCTGTATATTGGTATATGAGACTTGACTAAGGAACATCCCGGTACGTCCTTTTGAGGCGTAGTGTTTTAATTAAATTTAATTTAATGTTTTTAGTTTATCATCATAATCATCAAGTGTTATTCTCCTGTCTATATCTCTCACGAAGTAAACCAACGTACAGTACCAACATCATTTGCATCATCGTAGCCAAAATACGAGTTGAAGACATTCACGGTGACATAATCCCATACTCCTTTCTGCCATTAACTCATATCATTTCATGTAAGGTGAGATGTAGAAGTGAGATGAAAGCTGCTGCCCATGTTCTGGTGAGATCTCGTAGTTGTATCTAAGGACATTTACGGGTGGTTAGCACAGTCACTATTATTTGCATTCAAAGAAAAACTGATGATGTCAATGGTGTAAAATCACACTATACGTTCTTCTTTCCGAAGAGCAAACACGAGAGATCAAAGTTTATTTCTTGGCGTCCTATTTTATGTGCAAGTGCTACACGGGCTAGTACCTAGGTTAAATTTCAACCTGTCACGTGCTTATTATTTGTCTAGCCATCTTGGTCGACAAATAAATAACTAAATATTACTAGACATCTTACACAAGGTTATTTAGCAATGGTATGGGAACTAGATTACTTAAAATATGATTTTTTTTTTTTCTGTAAATATGTACTTGTGATAACATCCAAACTCGGAACAAACATCTAGATTTATCACAAAAATGTTTGTCCCTGCTGGGAATGAACCCACAACCTAAAGCGCAGATCTTCTAGCAATTCCAAATGATGTTTTTATTGTTGTTATTTTTATTTTTTGTGTGTATCGCCAAATAAATGTATTTCATTTCATTTCATCTTGTGAGGCGACAAATGAACATTTATTTAATGAATAGCGACTATTGTATAGACAAAATGATCTCTGTCTAGCCGACTGCATCAATCTGACCAAACTATCACGTACTCCACGCTTTTGTGTAATTGTTTTAATTGCCTGGGAACTGAGCTCGCGTAGTCGTAAGCTTCATGATTGTTTTACAGAATCGCAAATTACACACAAAGCGGTCCGCGTTCTGAATTGCAATGTTACTGAAAATATTCGTTTCGCAGACCGTCATAAGCTATTGTGTTATTTAAAATGGCTTACAGAGCGTTCGCTGAAATCAGCCAGCCGCTTAAAATGTACAGCACACTGCGGACAGAGAACGGATTGGATTTGGCAGCTCTACAGCTATAAGGTATATAAGAGCTAACATACCTAATCAAAGAAACCCTATAGTTTCCTAATATTACTTAAGGCTTTCGTAAGTTTCTTTTAGTTTTGTCTTGATCGTGATTTTCAAACAAGAAAATATGTATCAAAAAGTAATTCTATTGATTTTATAAATAAGACAGATTTGAATTTGAAGCAGAACCGAAAACGCTACACAATTTTAATACTGAACATAAATGCCAATAGGAGAGTAATTTATTGAGCGAAACCTCATCAGGTGCCGATCGTTCGCTCCAGCGATCCATCGAGTTCTAAAGCGGATGCTCTATTAAAGCCATAGAGCGTTTTTGTTTCCAATATGCAATAAATAGGTTGATGAGGAGAGCAGGGCGCGCGGCGGGGTGCCGGCATGGCGGCTAATTGTTTGTAATTAGCTACGATGCTCACATGTTTATAGACTGTTTATTACTTAATATGTTATGATAGCCACTTTATTGAGAGATCGAACAATAACAATCATCTCGATTGCGCAATATCTATAGCATGTGAGAGATTTATAAATCAGAACGTCGCCTATCGGTTTCATAGCATGCCCTGACACCGTGTCCTTCTTGCATGTCTATGCAACATATGACCAACATTACTAAAACTTTTTTATTGACCGTAAGTAAGAACTTGTAATACCATTCATCAATAAAGATTATCAGCATCATACCTACTTGTGTACTGATATTAAGAATGATTAATAGTACCGTGAATATTTAATGCTATAAATTATCATTGTCTGTGTTCTACCTAGTCTTTGATAAACGCCGGTAGAGTGCGCGCGAAACCGAGTCTGTAGCCAAGAACAGAGGCTCTGTGTTTGCCCATCGGTGTTTGCTTCGTAGCCGCCATTGAAGCAGCTTGCGGCTGAAACCATTTGCACAAGTGCCTTTTACATCGGGCAAACATACCAACCTCCATTGTAAATTACTATCTTTTAATGAAATCATAGAGTTGGTATTTGATTGATTAGAATCGTGCTAGTCATAATTTAGACGTCAGTAACGATGTCAGGTAGAATAGCAGAGTTTGCGTTTCACACGTTAGATGATGATGACCCACATTCCTAAGCTTCTTATTTAACATTTTCATTTTAAAAAAAGTTATATTCAACCAAATTCTGGATCTATTTTAATCTAACTTCACTTTTAACGCCCGTTTTACCGTCTCTCGCTCTTATGTCATGTCAAGATCAATACGTTCTATATCACATAATATTTAAAATGTAATGAACATTTTCTGTGTCGTGGCGCTTGCGGATTAATAATTGTCTCCTCCAACTCAGCCCATGGATGTCGTAAAATCTGACTAAGGGATTCCTTCTGTGTACCTTTACAGCGATCACGAACCCGCCTGCGTAGCGTGGAGATTATGGCCAACCCTCGAGCTTTGGAGGAGGCCCTATCCAGCAGTGGACATTGATATCGATTTAGTTGAAATGTTAACAAATAAATACCAGCACATGATGAACCACTAGGCTGTCTTACATCAAAGCGGACGGATCAAACGGCCGCTGTGGTAGTTTTAGATACATAAAAATACATGTAAAATTAAATTTAAATATGTTAACGATAAAACCGACATTGTTATGGTGCGAAGTGTCATCGAATCAATTAATTCTAACGGCGCCGAATGAGGAAATAAAAAAAACTGGAATAGAGACGTCCAAAGTTACGAGCGCGCTCGTTCCTCGCTCCAACGTTCTCTGTTGATCAATAATTCAAATGAATTATTCCGCAACCACTACGCCTAGTAATTAAATAAATCAATACAAAATGACAAAGTCTGCTGTGAGATCGTAAAGCAATAGAAGATGTCGGCATCTTCGCGTTTTGCCATAAATCGCAGCACCAAAACCAGACACGCTGTATTTATACCTGTTGATTTTATGTCGAGTGATTTTTTATAAAGAAAAAGTTATGTTAGTTCCTCAGTCAATCATCTTTTAACTGCCGGGCTATACGAGTTTATTAGTTTGCTTAAAACTTTTAATGCGCCTACTTTGGAAATTAGATTGCAAGTTTGTAGCAGATCGGAGCGCGCCGATGCGTACGCGCAACTTCAGACACAAATTGATAAATGTCTGGAGTACACGGGTAATCCTCACGGAATAACCACTTATAGGGATTACTTCGCCCGTGTTGACTCACCTTACCCACAACCGCTCTTATTCCCAAGGCATAGAGTTGGAAATAACGCGTATCTCGATGCGCTTGCGCTGCCGAGGACATGATGTATAGCCTCCATTGTGCCCCAGAGGCATTTGTAACCAACTTCAAATATACGGGTTTTATGTAATAATAACTTTTTATAATGAAAAATGTCGTTATTTAACATTTAATATGGTTATTAATGCGATTCAGAAACTAATGAACTTTTTTGATATCAGCCGGTACGCTCTCCTCTCCTTCATCTTCTGTGCCTAGGCACCTACTATCCCTACCCATACCTCCATTATTTATTGGAAAGTTGTTTGTTTATTTGGCTGCTGCTGAGCGGAACTTAGGTGGATCTTCAAGGATTCAAATTTTTATTACATATTATATAAAATATTTTATTACACAAAATATTTCAATCACAGTGCTATAATAGTTTGTCACAGCATTTGATTCGATACGTCTTTACGTTAGTTTACATACATCAATAAATAATGTCTAATAAGTATTTATTTGAACGATTGTTTTAGTTTCAATTTTTTTTTCTTTTTCGTATCATGTATGATATGTCCCCCAAAAGCCAAAACGTATGTTATATATCAGGCAAGATAGCAATCAAACGCAAGCCCATCACATAAAAAAAAAACTCCTAATTCATCTAGCGCATTGCTAGGGGAAGTAGGATACCCAACTTCCCCTAGCAATGTGCTTCCATTTTGGCCTTATCTTCAGCCTTTGCACCGATTGAGATGAAGGACGCTTCCTCGTCGTACAATAAAAATAAACAAATTGTCGACGGTCACAGCAATGTTATCGTTCATATAACATTCAAATGTTAACAATAGTTGTGTTTCGTACGCTACTTTTCTAAATGATGTCACATGATCTTGGCTAGTAATTTTTTAATAATAATAAATAAATATTACAGGACGTTAATTTCACACAGCGCCAACTAGCTCCAAACTAAGCATAGCTTGTAAAATGGGTACTAGATTACGGATAAAATACTTAAATACTTTTGTAAATACATACGTACTATATGCTACCACACCCAAACACAGAACAAACATTTATATTCATCACACAAATGTTTGTCCTGGGTGGGAATCGAACCCACAACCTACAGCGCAGAAAGCAGAATTACTACCAACTGAGCTATGAGGCTTGTTAAATAGTAATAATATTTTTATATTATTTGGCCATTTAGAAAAATCAGCTAAAAAGTTATTTTGACAGCATACAATTCAAACTTATGGCAAAGTAAGTCAGGTTGTTTGGCTTTGGTTGCACTTAAACACATTTTGAAGCATATAACTTTAATTAGTTGAACTAACATAAGTTGATATGTACGTACAGTGCCTGGGGCAACAGTTTCACAAAAGTAATAAGCTGCAGTATAGTTGGGTAAGGTAGAATGTAAAAACGGCCATTCCCCAGATATATCGAGTGATGAAACACCGGCCGCGACTCACCGATGATGGAAACGCATAAACCATTTCATTCGTTTTTCTATAATTCAAGTCAAACCATGAGAACATCATAAAATGTTTAATCATTTAAAACAAGCTCAGTCGCCATAAATAAGGCACTCAATCGAAGAGTTCAAATAATCGACCGGCCGTAGACCTCGGTTTATACTCTGAGATTATGCATATTTATATATATTGGATGTGTAGAGTAATAAACCTGAGGCTGAAGTTTTTTATTGATTTGTAAGCAAACCGAGCTCGGCGCGGGCTATTAGCTATTACTGCTTTTAGGAAAAAACAAGCGCCACAATTACCGATTGCTACGCCACTAGGCGCGTGTAATTCTGCATTAGCCGCCTCGCCGTCGGCGCCGGTCCTAATAACCGCCCATTTTATACCAAACACCGAGAAAAACTACCAACACAACCAACTGTTTTTCACATTTTCGATACCCACAAAAAAAAGGTTTAAAGGTGAGATACGTTCGGGCGCGTGCTCGTTTTAATAAGGAGCCGTCGGCCCTATACGTGCTAAATCAACCCACACAAAAGACCCTCGTGTTATTGTTGCTTAAATACCGGGAACTGCTGATATTCATCATGCCGTATACAGCCTCACCGAAAGCGTTAACTCGAAATAATCCTGCTTTGGAGACCGATCGCTTTTTATAAACTCACGCGACGATACGATTACCTTATTTATGAGACGTTAGCTCGAGCCTGCGACTCTGCTCGCATGTTTTGCTTCAAGGCGATCCTATGGTGGCATAGAACCTACAAAACCGAACGAGAAGGCTGTGCGCGAAGCGATCGCTACCTACCCGGCGCACGCTCACGTTGATGATGATTCCCTTTTAAATCTAAACCGTTGGTGCCAACATGAACGTTGCCGCATACGTAAGTAAAACCCGTGTTTTTAAATTGTATACCTATAACTTTGCAAAGCTTCAACTCAATCCAAATATACTTTTGCTATTATAATAATCAGTGTTTCACCAGAAGGTTCAGCAGCTTCCCTGTTTATTATCTACACCTTACTGCGATCACAATGCGTGCTGATTATGGCCACTCCTTTCAACTATGCAGGAGACTCTGTCCAACAGTGGCCGCTATTGGGCTGTTAGTTTGATATCAGTGTTATAACAAAGTTCTACAAATACCAGGTAAAATCAATATGAAATATTCCAGCTGTAAAGAGGATTGTCTTAGAACTAGAGATAGTGTACCTATAGTATAGTGTATTGTATTGTACTGAATGTATTTGATAAATAATGGAAGTCACCAGTCACCTTCTAAAACCGTTCGAATGATTTGTGTATACGCACGCTACGCAATACATTGTGTTGTGCCTTCTGCGTCTTGGCCGTGTCGATGTCTAGTCATTTGATGTACCTACCTATATGGTATGGTATGGTAATATAACATGGCACCTAGCAGTACCAAAGCCGACGGTATAGTGGTCCCTTTGAAACACAGAATCAGATGACTTATATGACAATCAGGTATTCATACCTGCAACAAACAACAACTAGATACAAACAGCACAACGATATCGTTGTGCTGTTTGTTCCTAGTTCAAATCCCGGGTGGGGGATATGCCCCACCAGTTCGAGACCCACACGCTCTATGCTATAGTGTATTAATGGTATAGTAAAATTTAAAGTATGTTTTAGGTTTAAAGTTGCTAGTCGATGTTTAGATATATTGCGTCGAACATCTGTAGTTATCACAGGGCAGGATAATAATTCTACACAGCGCCTTCTAGTTCTAAACTAAGCAAATCCTGCAAAATGGGAACAAGATTACGGAAATAATACTTATATTGGTACTTTTTTGCTACTTTTTATACTTTTCATACAATACAACACCCAAACACAGAACAAACATCAATATTCATCTCTCAATTTTTTTTCCGCAGAAGGCAGAGCTACAACCAACAGAGCTGTGAGGTGTACTCGTAGTTGCCTGTAATGTATCAAAAGAATCGACTGCAAGATGTGATTATAGGTCATACGAAAACAGCGTGGCGATCGAAGTGATATATTATTATATGAAAGGCGTAAACCACGAACAATCAAAACAGTTTTTTCGAATAGAGTTGGCATCTGACGTCGGCCCAGATGGACGCAATCAATATCCCACATCATGTCGATGAAATATCGAATTGTTGAACGGACGAGATCTGTGAGCAGTTCCTCGAGATAGCGGTGGCCGTCATTTGGGCGCCATAACCTGTTTAGGCACAGTTCCTCTTTAGTGTAATTCATTAATTGTGATACTATTTGATACAATCGAATATTATTGTTTTCGTCACCGTTTTAAAAATAATACGTACTTGTATACAGACAGTTTTGGTACAGTCAGACTTCAATATGAGTTACTACTAATTACCTTGTAATAATTTTATTTAAAAATGATGAATATGGCGTATTGATAACTGCAGAACAAGTTCTTCATATTGTATCAACCTAAAAAAACTAAAAAAGGGTATTTGACGCTCATTTTAAATATTTTATAATACGGTAAAATATTGTTAAAGTTTAAAAAAAACTAAAATTTTGCATACAAAGATAAGGGTTTTTTCCTCGAGCTACTAATGGGGAGAGCCGTGACAGCGCGCATACGTTGTAAATCTGAATGCGGGTATTGTGACTTAATGACCTAATATTCTGGTCTGCTCTAATTATGTGATTTTATGTTTGGTTTAATATAATGAAATAAATTTGCTTTAGTGAAAAAATCGTAATTAGTAGAAGATAAATAAGCTAAATAAATAGTAATGGATCATAAAAAGAACTAGCCCGAAGTTCTTGCCTTTCCCCTTGCGTGCTGGTCGCGATTCCGAACAGGCGGTCGAATTGACATTTCACAGTTATCCTAAAAAATCTTTCCGAAAAAAATGTTTAAGTTTGACTTTGACTTTCTATATTTTAATTATTATACGTATTTTGAGTGTTTCAATGTATACGTGTCGTTTCGCGTTTCACGTTATGAATCAAATGGAATGAAATGACTTTATTATGGTATCACGTTGGCCGACTTTCTTTCAGTGCACATTAACTTCACAAATAAAAAAGATCAGTATTTCCCTATATATCAACAACAAGCCTATACCGTATGAAAACACTGAGAAGTACCTAGGCATGACTCTTGACGCGAAACTACGCTGGAAAACTCACGTTAAGAAGAAAAAGGAAGAGTTAGATATTAGATACAAAAGAATTTACTGGCTCCTAGGAAGGCAGTCAACATTGTCAACACACAACAAAGTTCTGTTGTATAAAGCAGATCCATGAAGCCATGGACTTATGGTATTCAGCTGTACCAAAAAAAGTAACATCAAAATAATCCAACGCTTCCAAAATAAGGTATTCGGGGATATAGTGAATGCACCTTGGTACATCAGGAACGACGACCTCCACAGGGACCTTAACATAGAGTTCGTTGATAAAGTTACTAAAAAACATGCAGAGGCTCATGAACAAAAACTTCATAAACATGTGAACGTTGAGGCAATCCAGCTACTCGACAACACAAAAACAGTGAGAAGACTGAAAAGAACTAAACCTTTTGAGTTAGTGTAATGTTAAATAGTATATACTAGTAGTAGTGTCAGTGTAAGTGAAAGTGCTGCTCCAAAGAACACAATAACGTAGTGTCTCCCCATAAATAGAAACTGTAAGAAACGTGACATTGGACACATTCTTTAAAATAATATATTTTATAAAACAAAGTTAGCATAAAATTACTCATTAGCCTACATAGGCTAGACTGTAATATAGTTTTAGAGCATATATCAAAAATGCACTAAATATTAAAAAAAATAAACCTTGCCCGACTTTCTTTGATGCTTCAACCAAGTAGTAGCATTTCCGCTATAAAACGGTGGTGGTTCGCCTCCGCTTTGATTCAAAGATAGGGGCATGGCTGACGGCCGAGCACCATAGTGCATAGAGCCCGGTCTCTATTAATCATTTCACTATATTGTAGCACCGGTGCGCAGTGACTAATGCTTCGCGCCTATACCACCACATATACTATTTGTGGCTATGGTAAGGTGTTAAAAGTTTACAAGCGAGAGGTTCGCCATCTGTCTTTGTCTAAACAACGCTCATGGACAGAAAACAAAGCGAGGTTTTTTATTTACATTAATCTTACGAAAACGAGTGCTACTTGTCATCGAAATGGTCTCGTCAAACCTTATTTACTCTTTTGAATTACGGTTTTTGTTTTTGGAAGGCTTTTGTTTTAAAGAGGCCTGTCTATATATGTCCGGTATTGGGATGGCTCTATAAGCGGTGTGATTGCATTACATTATTATACTTCATTGAACATATAGTTTTTTATAGAAGGTAAGACCGAAAAACGCAATATATAAAAATAAAGCCTTCATCTTTATATCATCGCGAAACAAACTTGTGTTTGTTATATAAGGCAGTATGCGGTGACGATCTGGATGAAAGCTGCCCGGAACAGGCCTGGCAAATGTTGGAGGGGGCCTATGCTCAGTGGGCCTATAGTGAACCACCGCTACAAGTCTCATGTCTCGTCATCTCTTGGAGGGGGCCTATGCCCAGTGGGCCTATAGTGAACCACCGCTACAAGTCTCAATTCTCGTCATCTCTTGGAGGGGGCCTATGCCCAGTTGGCTTATAGTGAACCACCGCTACAAGTCTCATGTCTCGTCATCTCTTTTTTTTTATGCCGGCATCGTGCATCCGGCCGTCGGTCGGTGACCCTCTGACGAAAACTCTGTCAGAGCATTTCTTACATTAATCCTATCTTAGACTAGGGATTGGGTACTAAAATGGCAGAAATCTGAACTTAAATATTATCCTATAACAAATTGCTTAGTTCCAGCCAATTGGCAAAACAGGTAAGGCTTCAAAATAAGTGCCAACCACATAGAAAAGGCTTTCGCACTTTGCGATGCCTATTAGTTAGGTACATACATAATTTTACATTTTAACATACTTATGCTATAATTATATATTACCAACTTTTTTTTTTTTTATATACCTTTATTCAATAAAAAGTACAATCAAACTAACTAAGTACAAAGGAATCCAACTTAGTTTCTAAAGAACTTAACCTAACACAAAAGACACTTTTATCAATTTGAAGCATTGTACTTATACCTTATTTTAAAATATTTATATCTAATTATCTTTATGCATGTTATATATATTATCAAATATATATTCATCATAATTTCTTATTCTATTTATTTTTACTCATAAATATCGTTGCAATTTTTGTACAATATTCAAGAAACTTATGCCTAAAATTGTTTTCTTTTACTAATAAACAAAGCATGTCCTCTCCTCGCCTATCGATCGTTTGGCTGCCCCACCAGGTATTCCAAGTGTTTGCATCACCACGCACGATTATTTTCCTGGGTCCAGTCTCGTCACCAATCTTTTTGAGTTGATTCATGGGTTCCATGGCTCCATGGGTTCGGTGAGCTCGAAGTAAAAGGACACCGCAGTAATCTTCCAGGCACTGGTCTTGATCCTCACCAGGTCTCTCACCCTTGTCTCGTGATCTCGTCCTCGTAGCACTGAGGTCAGTTGCCGTAGGAAGAGACTTCTCGCGGTATTCGTCTTCAGCCAGCAGTGGCGACCCATGGGGTACTACGACCTGAATATACTACCTACCTATCGCGGTCATTTCAATTCAACTCGACCATAAGACTCTCAAATACGCTTGCTTCTCTAGAGGTTTTTTTGTAGCTTACGTATTTGTAGTAAAAAAATGATTTGACGTAGAGACTAAAACAACTGTCACAGGCTACTTTAATAATTATAGAAATAGAAATCGATCTACTAAAACTAGGGCTCATTTATTGTAACTGACTGCAGCAGATTTATACAGTTAACGAAATGTATAGATTGATATAGTGTTATGAACACTTATATCGGTAAACTTTCTCCTTTCGGCCTAAGGTCGACGTGACCTGCAATCAGTGATATCAGAGGTATTTCAGACTGTCAGCTTGATTAAAGCTTACTTGGCTGTTCGATGAGTATATGCATCGGTATCAAATTAGCCACTTGTTTGGTCTCTTGAGGAAACCGTGTTCAGTACAGTACGCTTCCACCTCCAGCCTTATCATAGCTTGACACCAGAGAGAGTGAGAGGAAGAGCATGCGATTCCCCGTCGTACAATCAACTTGTTTTACAATTGACTGATACGACTGTTACTGGTTCAGGTTGTAGTTGGTACTCGTATCACAAGAAGATGGAACCGTTACGGGTACAATGAGCCCCGAGAGAAGCCTGTCGCGTGTTGTCATGGCGTACACTGCTACGAAAGCTTGGTAAGCTCAGAATAGCACTGACCAGGTGACATATAGTGAGGCTTCCTGGGATTCGAACTTGCGACCTCTCCAGCCTCTCTGCCAGCGTTTCACCGTCACACCACCGTGTTCTTCGTCAATAAGTATCGGCACTTGGAGAGTATGGGTGGATCCGCTCTTTAGTCAGGTGATCCCGCTCTAAACCTATCCCACGGGATCAATTGCGATCTTATCTATGATTGTTCATTTGTTATTAATAATTGACATCCGCTTTTGATTTGTCGGTCTCCATATAGGACTCCGTGATTGTAATTACAACTAGCTTCGTGGCCCTGTTGGAAGTCGAAGCTTCTAGTACGTTTGCGTTGTCGGGCTACTAAGGCCGTCAGTGTTCAATTGTGTTTGAAAACATTAACTTCAAACCGAAACACAACCATACCGTTTGGCTGACGCTATAGGTACGTCAAAATGGTCGGTTCATTTGGAGTAGTAGAATTTCATTTCAATTAGAGCCAAATGTATAACGTAAATGATGCTACGTTTTGAAATACTCTCTGTTGTTATACGAGTAGTAGCTATAAGTAAATAGTGATGTGGTTGCGTTCCTTGCAACATGCGACCTTTCTGACTATATTTATATTGCACATTTACATTCCAAATCGACGTATTTTATTATTTTAAACGATTCCACTTTGAAAATAAAAAATTTAAGAGATTAATTAAAGTCACGACAGGCAATCGCTTCAAACGAACACCTTTCAGAGCTTTATAAAAAGATTCGATAAAAAAATGTGAAGTCAGTCATAGTCGGTTCTGATGTTACAATAATAAATGGTGATATTCATCGCCTCTGAGCCTCTGAGAGCACAATTGATTAGTGAAGTTGGTATCACCTCGACGGCGGCTTATTACTGACGGAGGGGCCAAGCGTGAGTCGTGTGCCTTTCGGTTTGGTTCCGTGAACTTATGCCAAATATATGAAGTGTTATATTTTAATAGTGGTTTATCTCGTCGTAACCGAATTTTAAATAATCTAACCATTTTCATTGGTGATTATTTAACCTCAAATTGTAGGAATAGTATTTTAATACCGTTAGTACCGTACCGTAAAACTATACATATCTACTATTCAAAATTAAAGTGCCACGTTGCCGAACACATCGATTTTTCCCTTTGCCATTAGTACTGGTAAGGAATGGAAACCCTTTATTCGACTCTTTTTCCGCACCAATACAATCTTGGAGTCTTCAAGTCTAGAGTGAAGGTTCCATTTAAACAAAGTGCTTCATCTTTGGCCACTTTTTTTTCAAGTGAGATGGTCGTCAAAGCTTGGTTTACACCAAACAATTAGACTAGGGAGAAAGCGTAATAAGCCATAAAACATCCGTTGCAGATGGTTTTTAATTTAGACCATATAGAGACGGTACTAGCAAGCGGCCGGCCTAACCTGGATGTTAGGTGCAACCTTAGCCTTTAGCCTTCAACGAAGCATTACTGCGTACCGTAGGTCATTTCACAAAGAACATGGCATGACTACGTGGCACGGCAGTACAGCCGTCAACTTGACACCTCCTGTCCCCATCATCCACGTTCCACCACCATTGAAGACTGCAATGCTGTTTGCTGACATAAAGTTTAAGAGCCCATTCGTAAGGAGCTTGACAATTCTAGGTTTTGGTACACGTTAAATGTTTTTTTACAAATAATAGCTTCAAAATACATTGATATCGGTTACGAGTATCTAGCTGATAAAACTTTGCTCATAAAGATTCGGTCAGTCAGGGAACCGATATGGTAAATCTAAGCATATTGATAATTACAAAAATATTGTTGTTACTACAATTAGCCTGTAAACAGTCGTGGATTCTACGTTTTTGAATCCACAGTATTTATTTATTTATTAAACACAAATACACTTTGCATCCAAGTTAAATAAAACTTAAAAAAAACTAAGGTATACATCTAGACTGTAAGATAAAAACATGTGTTGAAGTTTGTATATTTTGGTATGTTTTGAAGCTACAATACCTATCACACCAAAAACCGTCGTATTTACCCCTATAGAACTTTACTGTACGTGACAGTGGGTTCCCCGTCACCCCACGGAGCCCGACGTTGTTCCTCCTAGTCATCTCGGCACAAAGCGACGCGCTGAAGGCTTCGCCCTTGTTTATTGAATAAACATCCCCCCCCCCCCCGCACCCGCACCCGCGCCCGCGCACGCCTGTCACTCCAGCGCAGCCTTTTTACCTCTTTACAAAGACACAGTAGCGTCAAATATTCATCTACATCCCGCAGGAACTTTTGATATTGTCACGATCCTACGTCTTGAATGATTGAATTCTGTTTTACGGGATATCATTTATTTGGTGATGCATCAAGTCGTCACTTACGCCCAATAATAATAGGTAATGTTTACTTTTACTTAAAATTGTGATTAAATTTTATTATAAATTTTGACAGCATATCGTTCGAACTTATGGCGAATTAGAGGAATTAAAAGTCTGAGAAATCTCAGATCAATATCGGTGAACTTTGTTTTGAGGTTGCTTCATGGCTTTGGTAAGATCTGAGGTTCCATATCGAGTCATCGGCACCGGTCTTCGATGCATTTTATCATGTGCAAGTACCCCCTTTTTTATACCACTCGAGGAAGCGTCACGTGCGCGATTATCTGCACCCTCCCACTTACCCCCGCCGGCTGAAATCAAGAATAAGAGACGCAGCGTTGAAACGAAGGCTTCTCGTTAAAAGTCTTGCAAGTTGGTGTAGGAGACGGCAGCTCCAAGCCAAAACGGCACTGAATGACTTCTTTATAGCTTGCTTAGGGCTGAAGTACCCACAACTGAACAGTATCATGCGTACAATACAGCGTGAAGACTGAAGACCGGGATGTCCACGAGTATTGAAACTCTCGTTATAATGTTAGTTTTCGCTCGTTTATGGTGAATGTGGTTAAATTAAATCCACGTTTCAACAGAATTACCTTCGATATTAATAGACCTTTAGACTTGGAATAGACTGGCCGCGTGGTGTGAAGTATCTTCAGTGTTAAGCCATCTGACACGAGACACCGGGAATCTCATGTAGGCATTGCGTGTGCTTATTGTATATCTTCAAAATTAAACTAGATATGGAAGTCTTTAGGACCTTTCATTTAGGCTGTGCGTTGATAGTTACTCAGTCACTCACTCAGCGTCACTTATTTTTTTTAGTCAATAGTAAACAATCTGTATTATGGCTCTTTTGAATCGGCTACTATAAAGTTTTATGATGACTGTTTTGAAAATGCTTTTATTTAATTTCCAGTTCGTAGTACACCAGACTTACCAAAAAAAAACAACCAGAAGTAGGTCAGTCATTTGAATTAGAACCCTTTATTCAAAGGTAAATTATTGGTGGTTTGAGACGGGTCAACAGCATTATTAAAGGCGTTGCTCAATGAAGAAATGGGAATATTCGTCCTATTTGAATAGAAGGTCAGACGATGATAACTATCCCCACTAACATATGAGCTATGTGTATGATGGACCAGATGATGATGATGATGATGATGATCATTATCATTGAAGCACTCTTGAATGTTTTCTCTATCCAAGATATTCAGATTTTATTGTAGAAAGTTATTGGAAACGTCTCAATTTTATATTTTAGGTGCAAATCATAAACCATCAACGTTGAGGTAGTTTCTAACCGTACTTTCGATTTGGGATATTTCGTAATAAGTACCTACTTGTAATATCTACTCGTAGTAGCATATTGGAGCATCTCTTCCCATGGATCCATATTGTCTTCCAACAGTTGTCATGACATTTATGATACAATTGTAAAAATGATCTCTTCAAGCGACGAATCCTCCCGTTCAATATGTTAATCACCGCTGGATTATGTAACTGTATTTTTAACTATTGTTAACTTTCTTTAAGCTTTCAAAATGTTCCTAAAAATTATAATGAATAAAGAAATGTTCACTGTGACTTTGACTTTGACTTTGAAGCTCCTATATACGAAGCTAGTATTATTTGAATTACACGCATTGTTTGAGTTAAGCACTATACAAGCCTTGGTCCACAATGACTGGCCACGCTATAATGGTTTTGAGCTAATATTTACTATGCTTTTGTCATTTAAACTTGGTCATCATTGCAGGTCTTGCTCGCTATGAAATTCTCGACTTTCGGTCTCGGCGTTTATTCGTTGCCTATTCAGCTTGTCCAGCAAGGCTAGAATGCTGACCGCGCTGTGATGGCCTGGACCTACGCTGCGCTGCGCTTTACTTCACTGCCAGCAACGCCATAATGACTTATGAACCGCAACAGTAATGTACTGTAATGTACTGTTATATTCACTTGGGCGAGACAAGAAGAATTTTGTTACAAATTTTCGTGGCATTAGCTATTATGACTTATGGTGCCGCGCGCCAACTACAATGAATGATCCGAATATGAGGTGGCATCTGTTGCCAAACCTACTATTTATAATTTGTGCTACTTTACCAAATGTTTGATTGTGTTTAGACAAAGGAGTAGGTATGTAAAACTTAGCAAACCCTAACGAGGTGGAAATTAAACGAGCATCGGGGCTTTTTGCATATCCATCTCACAATATCGTATCATCATTCATACTCTACGCATAATTTTGTTCACTTCACAGTCTCGAAGAGTCTGCTTTTGGTTTTATCGCTTTTGAGATTTCATGTCACTGTTTTCAATTTAGTCAGAAAAGCGGTTACAGCTATTATTACCCAGTGTATCGCCGACATGTTCCGACCATAACATAATATAACATGAGACGAAGTAACAAGTAAAGTTTAACACATAGGGTTGTTCACATAGCTCATATAAAGTAAAGAGGATGTTATATTATTTTGTACTACGGTGAAGCGCTTGACCTTCATCTCAGTGTCAAGTTATGATAAGGCCAATGGTGGAAGCGCACTGAGGAACTGGCTATCTTACCTCTTAATGCCAGAATACAACAATTTATAACTGTTGTTATAGCGCCAGATTTAGGTAAGATGGTAGTTAGGCAGGCGCACTTAAACAAGTCCTACCACCAAACAATTGAAAAACGTGCAATTCGCCACCGGAAACGTCATGTTTACGTTTCCGTAGTAGACTGTGGCCAGTAGACCCGTCAACCGTTTGGTAGCCATACATTCGCCAAGTCCAGAAGAGTTGATACATCGGCTCATTAATAGCGGCATTCAGCCGGTGGCAGCACTGCGGGGACCCTCGCGGCCCTTAAATAACATATTAGGGCCAAAGCCGCCGCCGTCATATCTCTCTGCGTGGAACTAAGCACCGAATCGATGAAGACAAAGATGATTTATCGGGAGCAGCCGATTCCTAATCGGATTTCGTGACAACCACTCCTTACCCAGGGAGTACATTGCAGATCGAACAAAGCTGAATCATCATAAAATTATACTATACAGGTATAAGAAATGAGTTTTGATATGGTTTTAAAATTAATTATATGGGTTTGTTAAAACCATAACTAAAAGGTTAGCTTGTTCAAGGTTCCGTTTTGTTAATTATTACTTTAGTTGTGGTTGTGTAGTGTGCAAAAGAGCATACTACACAACACATAAAATGGTAAAAAACATAGTACACTTACGTATATATATATGCACTCTTGAAAAAAAAATGAAAAAGGTAAAAAAAAAAAAAATGCAACGCTATTCTGTCTTTCCATTGAAAATGAAAGAACTTTTAAAATAGGTTCATAAATACGTCAACACATCGATGCGGACATTCATTATGTACCTACTTCAGTTCATGCGCCTATGTTTTCATTCATTTAAATGGTTTTAGATGTTTTATTTTATATTTAATCGACAATATGCAAATGAGTATTTTATAAAGCATTTTCTGAAGATTGACTGTTTCTATTTGGTGAAACTATCTATAATTACTTTGATTGGAGACGAAAGCTTCTCAACGGATAATTGTAATTATTAACGTTGCGAATGAAGTACATATTCTTCAATCTGGTGAAGTTTCTAGGTGAAGTGCGCTTCCACTTTTGACCTTATCATAGCTTAATATTTTTTTATATTTTAGATTGATTTACTTGCATTTACTTTGGTTAGAAGAAGGAAAAGCACTTTCCCGTCCTAAAACATAAAAAAATACTTTGGCGGTAAATGAAACCTAAAACCCTAAATGTTAGGTCTCGACAGGGATTTTATTGACGCTGAGTCATAAATCGATAATCGATTATTTAATTGACTCATGTTAAACGCTTCGGCGTTACCGATTATTAATCACTGGACCAAAATTAATGTATTTTATCAAAACCGCAACTCAATGCATTGCGCCACATAATATAAGGTATTTTTTACCCGACTGCCTCACATGGAGGGTAATGTTTTTTGAGAGTATGTATTTATGCATGTTCATGTCGTTGTGACGCCTCCAGCCTACGCGGCCTGGTGGACTTGTGTATGTCGTTTGGATTCTCTAAATAGTCATTGTGAGTGTGTCATTGACTAAATTATTTTAATGCTTTCGAATTCATTTAGTATTCTTAGTCAGTTCAGCAAGGCAGCGGCTGTACCATGAATTCTTCGGTGTTAAAACGGATCATGATTGAATAGGTTTACCGCCTCTGTGCTTTGTCCACCGGTTTCAGATCTAAAGGCCCCGGTTCGATCCCCAGGAGAGTACCCAGGGTTTACTTGCAGTATTTATACAGTGAGTACCGTGTCACTCACTACTCGTGAAATTCTATAATCCATTATTATCTATTTAATCAATTGTTTTGTAATGCATTTTTTAGCTATTTTTTACAGTAAATAAATAATGATATAACATTGATGGTATTTCTTAACCATGTTTGGTGAAAACTTATGTAGCCGTTTTCATTATATGATAGTACTCATTAGCGCTAACCTTAAGGTTGTAAGGGATCTTGATCAAAGCCAAAGTAAAAATGCTTTTTTCATAAAAAAAAATTGATGGTACATTTAGCTTATCTCAAATGCTATGTTTAACAACCTGGTGTATGGAGTACCTTGTACCTTGGAGTATGGACTCCAAGGTGTTAATCATCAGCATAGGATGAACAGATATACGAGTAGATATTGTAGCGCTAGAAAACATTATTCGAGGGTTTTACAGTTGTGATAAATTATTCAAAAAAGGAGTATACTTGAGTTTGTTTAGTAGTTTATCTCCGAGCAAATATACTTATGAAAGTAATGTATCTCCGTTACCAAAAGTTATGTATTTCTCTAGTTAAGCTCTTATTCTTATATACATTCCCCGTGGCACAGTAAAAAAATAAAAAAAGACATAGAGACGGAACTAGCAAGCAGTCCAGCTATTAAATGCACAAAACCTTTTTGCGTAGGTCACATCCACAAAGAACATAGCCTACAAGGCACTGCATTGCGCCCGTCAACTTGAGGCATAAAGGTGTAAATCTTCGCGTGTCCGTAATTTCAACGGCAACCATACCCTTCAAACCGGAACACAGCAATGCTGCTCGGCGGCCGAAATAGGTATGGTGGTAGTACTTCCCCGGACGAGCCCTTTACAGGAGGTCTACTACTCTTAATGTATCGTGTAGCCCTATGCACGGAGGCCTACTATGAAAAGTAAAAAAAAATCATTTTCAGATTGCATGTTTTTCCATACCTAAGTGACGGAAATCGTTTTGGTTCCAACGATTTTCATAGTTTCGTTCACCTCGCACTCCTTCACATTTTTGTATGAGGTGTATGGCACATGCGTATAAAACATTGCATATGTTATTGTTTTTATAGAACATTTGCTTTGTTTTGACACTAAAACTAACGTTTTCAACATCTTTACTCAAAGGTTATTCAAACAATATCTACAACAAACTACCTACAAGCGAAGCGAGCGGGTTATAGGTCTCAACTTAATCGTAATCAACTTATCCAAACCAGTACTCGTATGAGTGCCTAGGACACTGACTGTATTGCCAAGCTGAAAAGCAATGCCAATTCGCTGACCTAAATAAGATCAATTAAAAAAGAAAAATAATTCTTCTGAATTTTGGAGAAAATTTTATTGGAAAAAAACGTTATCTTAGAATGTATTGGCAGATATTTTAATAACTTTGTTATAAGCGGCTTCATAACGCCAACCCATAGTTATAATCAATAATCCAAAAGATAAAATTTTCAGCCTAGGTAGGTAATTGTTTGCCTCTGAAAAGGCATAAAAAAGGCTTTTTTTAAAAAAGCTTTTTTATTCACATACTGTCGTTGTCATTGTAATCGTTAAAAAAAAATCATTCCTATATCATCATTATGGTGTCTAAATTAGGTGTTAAATAGGTAAAGGTACGTACTTAATAAACTAAAGAAGTTTGAAAGTGTAGGAAGTACCTAGGCATATATTAAATACATGGAGAGGTACATGCAGTACATGTACATTATTATAATATAATCAAACGATATGTTGAATTAAACAAACTATACAAATACTTAGTACAAGGGAAGCAGTCGTGTTACCGAGTACATTTACAAACGGTCTATAGATTACATGTACCTGTGTAAAAATTACCGATAAATCATTTGGTACAGTAGAGAGCACACATATCCCCCGTTTATGCAAAAGTGCAAAATCTCACCTTCATCTCCAGTTTTACGGCCAACACTTTGACAGGTCAGTTTATCACACAAACGCAACACATTGGCTTTACGAGGTACCGTGGACACTATGTGAACAGGATCCCGGGGCTGTCGCGCCACGGTCTGCGACCATACGACCATACGACCATACGACCACTCGGGTCGGCTGAGGTGTTCTAACTGAATTTTTACGGGAAAAAGGGCGGGACTTGAGCAGCGCGCCTCCGAGCACTTGCAGCGATTGGCTCGCCGAGGCCCGGCCTTCGCCCTCCCCTGCCGCTAGCTGTCATCTATGTAAGCAAGGCCCGACGCTGCCGATTCCACAAAAAACCACCATCAGCCAGAATAATTCGCATTTGGAACCGGCTTTTCGCGTGATGTTGTAGGATTTCAATCGGCTATAATTAAAAAGTATGGCGTATGGGCAATGCCGCTTCGACAAATTGCTCGATCGCTAATTGTTTAGATTGGACCTTGGCGATTCATTGAAATTATTTTATTCGAAGGTATTTCATTCTGATGAATTACCCTAGAATGTTTGACTTGTGCGTATCGAGGCAAAGCTCGATTTGATTGATTGCTGTCATAGTTTGTTGATTGTGGTAGGTGTAGATAATTATATACATATAAACTGCCTCAAACAAAAAAATATGTATCAGGGAATTGTACCCAAATAATTACGTTTTAAAAACTAAAAAAAAAACCGACCTCAATGAAGAATATGATAAAATTTACCTGGATGGCGTATTTTTTCCAATTATTTCGATGACAGATGGACGGACAGATAGACAGACGCTTATATGGGGTCAGTTTTTTCCTTACTTTTTATGTTGAAGCGATGTAGGTGTATTACCCAAATCGTTTCAATATAGTAATATCGCTTCAGACATTATATGTGCGCATATAATGTCTGAAGAGTTCCCTCGATGCCCTGCCTGGATGTCGATGGGACCGCCTGTGAAGTTCACTTTTCTAACAAAAAAACATGTTTTCATAGAACCTCCTCCTCCTTTTTTTGAATGTCGGTTAATTAAAGTCCAAGCAAAACATGTTCAATAATGTTTTACCTCGAAAAATTAGTTTATATTTGAAAATATTACATAAAGTAACAATAAGTACAAATTATAATCTGTGAAATGAAAAAATGGAGAAAGTATAACAATCAAATATATGTTACACTATATGTAGGTACACAGTAGATATATACAAAATAAACATTTGAAAGTCAACGTGCAGGTTTACCGGTTTATATCTACAAAAAAACAGGATTTTAATAAAAAAAAAAAAACTTTCGAGTATTATCACCATGACCTGATTTATATCGGCCAGTGTAACCACAGGAAGACGCACATTGGTCATCTTATGGTAATTAGTACCCACAAAAGTTATACTCGGGTGTAGTTCCATAACACGGCGTACCAATATTTGCAGTTAGATCTGCGCAAATAGTTGGCAAACCACGACGATCACCTGTGTAACCTTCCAATTACATATCTGACCTACTTGTGCGGTCCCAGGCAGCACAATGGTGGGTCGGACAACCGCGTAGCAAACCCGAATAAACACGGTATATTCGTGTCTAATGGAAACCCTGTCCGAAAATTGGCGGTGGGGATTTTTTTTAATGAGTAAGCTCTTTTTGTGACCTTAATGCGCGCCAAAAATTGTGACAGAATGTACGTCATTCACTATTGCACTAAAGTGCGTGATATGAAAATCCATTGTTAACGAGCTGTTTTTCAAATAAATATGAAACCTTATGTAATGCCGAAAAACTAAACTTTTTTATCAACAAGTTTGCAAAATAATACTGGCTACTTAGTTAGTCTGAACATTAATTACAAAAATAATGATGAGTAAAAGTTTTAAAAACTGTAGTAATTTTATTTTAAATTACAATTAAATAATTTGTCATTAATTTTCCTCGTAGGTATAGTAAAAAGCACTATGCTTATCCAGACCCCATACTAATATAAGAAATTCGACAGTGTCTCTGTCTGTTTGATGGTTTGTTACATTTTCACGGCTAAACGGCTGAACGGATCTTTATGAAATTTGGCAAGATGTGTTACATTTAGGAGAAGAATTAATATAGGATTAATTAAACCAAGCACAATATTGTATTTCCCCGGGGATCGAACGCGGGACCTCTGGATATGAGACCGGTGGTCGAACCACTACACCACAGAGCCGGTTAAAGCTCCATACGTTCATGGCACCAAACGACCGACAAGGATATCTTAGATTAAAGAGTCATTAAATACCAATAATTCTCGGTCTTTGTGAAAGGTACAGATTATTATTATTATTGATATTAATTAGGATACATAAAACTGGTGGTTTTTGAGAAACATGATTCAACATAGTAGTGAACATTTTCTCGATTTAACTAGATTTTGATAAATTATGATTTGACCGAATGGCGCGATACTCTCGGGTAGTTTTCGGTTAAAAAAATTGTACGATGGGAAAGTGATTGGCCTTTATCTCACCTGATTTTCAAGTTAAGGTAAGGCCGAAGATGGAAGCGCACTTCACCCGGAATCCTCATCAAACTGAGGAACTGGATTTAAAAAATATTACAGGTCATTAATACACATTATTATTTATACACAGCGCCATCTAGCCCCAAACTAAGCATAGCTTGTAATATGGCAACTAGGTTACGGATAGAAAACTTGAATACTTTTTAAAAATACATACGTACGATATGATACAACACCCAAACAAAGAACAAACATCTATCTTCATCACCCAATTTTTGTCCTGGGTGGGAATCGAACCCACAGCCTGCAGCACAGAAGGCAGAGTTACTACAAACTGAGCTATGAGGCTTGTTGCCAACTGAGCTTTGAGACTTGTTATGGCTATCTTACCTCTATATGCCGGAACACAACAATTTAAGGATTGTTGTTATTTCGACAGAATTAGGCAGAACTTAAACAAAGTCCTACCATTAACCGAACCAAGCACAATAATGAACTCCCCCTGGGGATCGAACCGGGGACCTCTGGATCTGACACCGGTAGACGAACCACTACACCACAGGGGTGGTAAAATGGATACTCCCTAGGGTACTCCCTAGGGCCTTTCCCAGGGTACCAATTATTGTTTAGACTCTATTCTCTACCCTGTTACTGTGTTCTCTGGAAAGAGTGGCAGATAAAACTTTGAGTTGGTGACATAAGAAAAGTGTCTGGCCCATAATGGATATACCATAGGACCGAGAAAAATGGAAATCTCTATAAGCCTTTGTTGATGGACAAGCTGTTGCATAATATTAACTGATTGGCGATTTTGTATTTACAACATTATATTTCCTATTTTTATGATCAAGTTTTACTACTAACATAATTTAAGCATTGTGAAGTTTACTAAAAATAATCTAAATTTGGTTCTATATTTGACTGCCTGACTGACAATCAACGCACAGGCCAAGCCAGAGATCCAAGAGACTTGACATTTTGAGAAAAGCTACAAAAAGAGGTGTGCACTGAGAAATGATGTTGGGTAATTTCCACATTACGAAATTCAATGAATGATTTATTTATTTTTTGGTTTATAAATGTGCGATATCACTTTAGTTATCTATTTAATTCCATAATCCGTTTCACTCAACTACGCGCAAGTTGTATAGCGCCATCCCTCTCATTTGTTCACCTGAGGCAGACTCTTGAAATAATACCGAACGTTGTTCGCCAAGCAAAACCTCCCCCAACCCCTGTGACGTCACGAATTTCATCCCGATCGTCTATTACGACGCATCTCGTACGCGGATCCATGGTGTAATGGTTAGCACGCTGGACTTTGAATCCAACGATCCGAGTTCGAGTCTCGGTGGGTCCTACCTGCATGCAGGTTTTTTGATGTTTTTTTGTTTTTGTTCTATATTGTGATTGTGTAAAATATTGATTGGTGGTCTAGGAGTTAATACTGTTTTCTTAACCCATCTGTTTAATGTCCTTACATACTTGTCAATATTTTTGAAAATTAAAATGAAAAATAGATATTTGCCTTCATACACACATCAAGTCACGAAACGTCCTGTGATGCCCACACACAGACGTGACGTCTGACTGTGTGATTTTACCTAGGTAAAATGTGTAATCTTCTCCAGACGTCATTTCATCGAATCGAAAGAGATTTCTTGATTAACGCCCCACTGCTCGCAGTGGACAATCAAGACGTCTACGTGGTCATAGGTCACGGGCTACTTAGGAAGGCACGTTGTCAGGATCCTTCTCCAAAAACCCCTTAAAGATGTCTTGGACCCTTATTCCCTCGTCCATCCCCCTGATGACACGAGAGGTTACGGCCGTCTCAACGAGTAACTCTTTCGTCTCCAGAACCTGTTCTTCCGTGAAGCGTAGTGGTCCACCACTACTACGATCCTCTCCAGGGAGACTCCTGGTCTACGACGTCCAGTTTTTGTTGGACAAAAGCTAGTAGTTCCTGCACTATACTGCACTACGATTAAATCGAATGTGAATTTAGAGATAAAATTAAATTCACGTTTCATTATTTTCTAAGAAATGTCCGATCTGAATAGGTAATTCAAAAACAAAACAAACTTAGGTACTCAATTAGAAGTGATTTAAATGGATAAGGGAATCCTTATTCATTTTATATATATATATCATACCAAGGTATGAATAACGTGGTGTAGTTTCTATCGACATATAATGTAAATGTAAATGTAAGTATGTTTAGTAACATAACTATGGTGTATGTTTCTTTTTTGTAGATATTGATTTGTTTTTAAAATCTGTAGAAGATTACTTTGTTCTATCATCAATAGATTTCACAAAATTCGCGATAAAAGGTCTTTTACATGTAATTTTCCTTCAGCTAAATAGTTTATTCGTTTCACATTATTCGTTTTCCTAAATATTCCTTATAAAACCTGATAAAAATATAGTCTATGTTACTAAGTGACGTTATTCAATACAAATCTATTTTAATTCAAATAATAGTGTATGATTGAAAGGTAAGCTATGACCTCATGACTTGCTCTGGCATTATATATATGCTACGACCCTACTGTCTGACTGTCTGAGAAAACAGGCACCTTCTAGATAAGCTCGCATCACTGTACACTTTATCCTTACTTGATCATGTTTTGAAGTGAGAAACTGACCATTCTCAATAATAATAAACCAAATATTACGTTTTAAAAACTAAAAAAAAACCTTCAATGAAGAACATGATACAAATTATTAACAAACATACTATGAGTTACGTTTCCTATTTATATTTTTTTCAGGATTTTTTAAGCTTTGCAGGTGGGGCACATCTTCGTGATGGGTGTTCCCGGTCTGGTTAGGACATTGCAGGCTCGAATCACCTGATGGCCCGATAAGTAAGAAGCTAGTAATCGTTAATAAGCCATGTTAGACGCCTATGGCGGCGGCTCGTAAAGCCTGATACCAGAACTGTTACACAGTCCACACGTAGAAGGAAAGGAAATATGTACTTACAAAACAAAAACCTTAATCATGATTATGATGATACTGGAAGGTAAGCAGTTCAATCGGTCTACTCTAGTGACCGTAAGCACCACAGGAAAATAGAATACGCAATTTCGTTTGCTTGGATGACATATTTTTTCCAGTTATTTTGATATAAAAACTATTTTGCTTGTTATAACTATGTAGTTATAGCTAGTAGTTCTATTCCGAATTGGCGGAGTAATCGAGTAACAAACAAGCAAACAAAAACATGCAGCCGAATTGAGAACCTCCTCCTTTTTTGAAGTCGGTTAAAAAGGCATGCTGTCTGCACGCATTACCAAGAAATAAAGGCAGAAAGTAAGAAATATAACATAGCAAGAAACATAGCATGTCGGTGACGACCCGGAAAGCTATGCTCCTACCAAACAATGCTCAAAAGAAGTTTTCACTTCAAATATGTTGCAACGGTTGAGTCCAACGATGGTAAAACGTTTCAACCGAGTTTTATCTCGGCGCAGGGCAAGTCACAACTAGTGACATGTGATCAAGTGAAGCACATAATGACAGGGATTAGCGGCGCAATCACGTCTCTTGTCGCGTGGTCCTATCAAGTGCATAATAACGGAATCGTGCACATTAGTCTTCCTATCCCTTGTTTAGGGATTGACGAGATATTTTAACCGACTATAATAAAGGAGGTTCCTTAGTCGATACGCATTTATTAAATTGCTTCTTTCACTGAGAAGACAGGCATTTGGGACCACTGTCAAAAGGGACCGCGGTCCCAATCGACTGATTCATTTTTTCAATTAAATTTTATCAGGCATTTGGGACCACTCGCATTATTACTACTATGTATATGGTTTTAGTACAGTTAGAACGAAAAGTATCTGAAAAAACAAAATATCACTAGAAGATTAAATAAAATTATTTGAATTCGCTGTCTTCGCCAGCGATTACGACTGAGTGATCCCAACTTTTTTATTGTACTTCGGGAAGCTGCTTGATCTAAAGGTTTATATAACGGTATATATAAGGTTTACAAGTTATGATTAGGCCGATCGATGGCGGAAGCGCACTTCACCCGAAATCCCCAACATAGTGAGGAACCGGCTATCTTACCTATGAATGCTGGAACACAACAATTTAAGATAATACAAGTCATTTGTATTAAATAAAGTCATCCCACACAAGCCAGACTTCTCGCGGTCGGTCTTCATTGTAGGCCCCACATTGTAGGTACAACAATATGCTTTACAAAACGTAAATGACGGGTTTTACCTTTTAAAAGAATTGCTTAAACGTGAACGTCCCAAAAGTTAATCGTAGAGGAGGGGTTCTATATCTCCCGGACCTCCTCGGGGCCGGATGATTGCCTTCCTGCCTCCGTGTGTCCGGCTCAACTGGGCTCGGACAATTCAATCATAACGAGACTATTGATTCCTTTACCACGTTTAAATGTGCAGTTCGAATTTGGGGCTTTCTGATGGATTAACGATTGTCCAATCTGCAATTATACCTCCATACCAAATATATGTCTCTATTTTGCATCAGATTGGCAGCCCATTAATACCTGCAATTGGTGTTCGCATAAAAGGTGTTAGGTGATTTATTTACAAAATTTAAACTTTTGTATTCCGACATTTAGAGGTAAGATAGGCTGTTCTTTAGTTTGTTGAAGATAAAAGACAAGCGCTTCTCCGTCGTACGATAAAAAAAATAGAAGCAAGCTGCTGCCCTTCTTTTAGTGACATCCTTATTTGTCTATTACCATATCTGCGGGCTGATTTGGATGGTTCGATTCTGAAGGCACGACTATACATAAACTCATTACTTTTGGATTTTGCAGACTTCAATCTGAAGAAAATAACAATATAGCTGTAGGTATGAGTGTCATATTGTATGTCATCATTTATTTACAGAAAAAATAGAAATAGAGAAATTACCTGGCATGTATTACATTTATGTATTTTAAGTGTATACAATAGATACTATGTAGTTTTATAGTTTATCTTTATGTTTATTCCTAAAATAGAATATGATAACAACATAACGGAATTATATTCTAAGGCATTACAATAGTAACCTACGTTAGTATTTTATTATCTTTGCGATAGTATATAGGCACGCAATTCCTCTAATATAAGCCCAACTACTTGAAATTGAACATGAAAGTAAAATAGCTATTAATAATAACTGACCGCCATTTTGTTTTCATTTTATAGGTTACTTACTTAGTTAATTCCTTGTACATTAAAATTGTAGCCCAGGCAGAGATGAGAACCATGTCATGCTTACGCCGTTATTATACTCGTATAATTATGTCAATGGCATATTTGGACATTTTGCTAAGAACTGTATAACTAATAAAACCCCGTGCAGAATTTTGTGATATCGAGTGGCGCTTCCGGCGTTGACTGCAAGCTCTTTAATTTTACCATTTTGCATTTCAAAAGGTTTTTATACGAATTTCGATATGAACGGAAACACCGGAAAGATCACTCGACGCCCGCCATTTGCAAGTCTAATTCCCATTTGAAAGCTCCTGGTTGTGAATTTGGAACAAATTTTTAGCAATGTTCAGATTAGATAGGGCCACCTTTTCCAACTTTTCTTAGATTTTTTAGGGTTCCGTACCCAAAAGTGCCATCGGAACATAATTACTAAGACTTTATTGTCCATATATCCGTCTGTCTGCTGTCCGCCTTATATGGAGCAGTATATTAAAACCGTAAAAGTAAGTGGGTTGAAATTGCCAGTTAATTTTTTTCTCCACCTGAAACACACGGTACCTCTGACGCTCGACGGGGCTCCAGCCGTTAGGACGACCTGCGTATGCTCGCCTGACCGCGCAATCCTCACACATTCGGACCACGTGTCCGAGACAACTCAGTATTTTTTTATTGCATGATGGAGAAGCGCCTGACTATGTCGCCTCACCTGGTTTAATGGCCGAAGGTGGAAGCACTTCACCCGAAATCCTCAACGAAGAACTGTCTGTTTTGGCGGAAGCCTTAGGTAAGATGGTGGATTTAAACAAAGTCCTACCATCAACAAAACCAAGCACTTTATTGTGCTCCCCTGGGGATCGAACCCGGGACCTCAGGATCTGATACCGGTGAGTAACCACTAGACCACAGAGGCGATGTTTGCGAGGTTTTTATAGAGAGAAGGATTCTAGCGGATTTGGTATCTCCTAAAATATTTGGCTCTACCACTACTTTTAGTTAATAATATAGCATCTGTAATTGAAAGGGTTACTTTACCATATCCATAAATATCCATAAATGATATTGAATGTCAGATCTTATTTATATTTATTAATTTTTAACTCATCGGGATGAACATCATCATATTTAATTCAACGGCAGGCTTCATATTTTCGAGAACATTCCATTAAAAGCAGATGAAAATTTAACCTTTGTGTGTCATTCATTATGCATCAAATATCGATCTAAGAACAGACATCATTACTCTAAATATTAATAAATAAATATTAAAGGACATTAATTTGACACAGCGCCATCTAGCCCCAATCGAAGCAAAGCTTGTAATCTGGGAACTAGATTATGGATAGAATACTTGAATACTTTTTTTTTTTGTAAATACACAGTCAGGTCATAAATTCTGTCACAAGTTTTATATAAAATAATTGAAACAAGTTTATTCATTATGTAACCATTTATATACCAAAATGAACTTAACGAAACATAGATTCTTATGACAATAAAGTTTATTCAAAATGACATCCGTGATTTTGAATACAGGCCTTCAATCTGCGCGGCCAGTCGTCTATCGCAGCACGAACGAGGTCCATGTCAATATCGGCGGCTAATCAAGGATGTCTTGAGTGACTCCAAATTGGGATGAGGCTTTGAGCACGCCTTTTCCTCCAAGTGTTGCCATATCTTGTAATCTAACGGACTCAAATCTGGACTGGAGGAGGGCCAGTCTTCGTGCCGGATGAAGTCGATTTCACGCGCCGCCAGCCAGTCTTGTGTGCTCTTCGCTCTATGAGCTGGCGCCGAATCTTGTTGGAATACCCAGTGCCTGTTATTGAACATGGTATGAGAAACAGGTTCCACGAGGTTCGTCAGGACTGTATTTTGATACACAACTGCATTCGTTTTTACACCTTTCTCACAAAAATGTACCTCTGTTAAGCCCCAATAAGAAAGTCCCAACCATACCATGAGCGAGGATGGAAAATGACCTCGTTGGACACGCGGAATACGGTTGCTCGCTTCTTCACTACTGTGTGCGTACACCTTATCATTTTGTTAGTTGTAGCTCTCTTCTACGGTAAAAAATTTTTCATCCGAAAAATCAATTTCCCGCGTACCGCTTCAACAAAGCGCGGCATCTCTTCAGTCTCAGGTCCATTAGACGAGCATTTAAACGATGTCCTGTTTTTCTTCAATATGCCCGAAGCCCTAAGTCTTCATTTAACACCCTTTTCACCGTGGTTCTGCTTAACCCCATCTGAAGGGCCAACAGTTTCTGCTTACGTTTGGGATTTCTTTGAATTCGCGCCTTCACAGCTTTTATCACTGCTGGAGTCCTAACAGACCGAGGGCGACCACTTCTTGACCTGTCATCTACACTAGAGTCTTCATTGTATCGTTTGATGGTACGATAAACGAATCTTTTGGTTATATTCAAATTTTTCAGTATGTCAAAAATTTGAATTGGCGCGTAACCGCAACGATGCAACGCAATAACTGCAACACGGCCTTCTTTAAGCGTCCACTCCATATTTAAAAATGAGTAAAATTCTAAATAGTATACATTTTTATTTTCATGAACAATTCGAAATTCGAATTCAATAAACTTTTTTGTGGCCAGCATTCTAAAAGAAAAGTTTTTACTGTGTGACAATACTTATGACCTGACTGTGTACATACTATACACACACAGAACAAACATCTATATTCATCACACAAATGTTTGTCCTGGGTGGGAATCGAACCCACAAACTCTAACGCATAACCGCCTGTGTGGCTTAGTGGTTCGCCCAGTCTTAGATCCAGATGTCCCGGGTTCGAGTACAATATTTTCGCCTTAAGAACAATTTCAAATTGAAGTGCGCATGCTCCTTCGCCCATATAATTGCTTGTCAACAGGTAAGATGATGGCCAAGCGTTTACTCGACATAAAAAAAATTATGTATCCATTTAATATAAGTACGGAGTATTCGGTGCTGAATCAATTCATAATTATTATTTTTTATTATTTGGTCTTCAATTTTTTTTTTTTTTTACAACGGTATTTTTGTTTTTGTGAACTAATATATAAATAAAAATATATAATAAATAAGGTGAACTTTGGGGAGAACTGAGGGTTTTATTATCACCGTGCTTCACCCTGGAGAACTAACATGGTGGACCAACGGGTAAGAACCGGTGTTGGTGTAATGCTCAAGTAATGATGCTGTGTGTGTGCTGTGTGTGTGGTGTGTGTGTACTGTGTGCGCGAGGAATAAGGCGAGTTGTGATGTGAGATTAGATAGAAAGTGAGTGTGAGTGATGTGAGTAGCTGGGTACTATTTGGAGTATTTTGAGGAAGAGTAGAAGAGCCTCAAATAAGTGATAATTTTGGTAAATGGTGGAAGAACGCGATAATTATGAATCAAAATGAGTCAGAATGAGTATTCAGTGTATTTATAGTAAAGCATAATCTTTTAAAATTGGTCGTATGCAGTGGATAAAAAGTGATAGTCCTATTTACTTATTTAAATAGGGGTTGAGAAAGCAGAAGAAGTTAAGAAGTTTGTAAGAATAACTATTGCAAAAATGTTCGTAGCAGCTACTTTCCTCGACGCCCGACGTTAGGGAAATTGGAAATATGTTTAAGTTGGAAGTGTTGTTTTTAAATAACTTGTAACGCAAAAGATTTCCTAACAACTTACAGTTACCAGACTTTTCCAAAGTCAAAGGTAGTGGAGTAGGGTAGCGGAAAGTCCCCAACCTTTAAGATCGTTCGTTGAGCTATCTGCAGGCGTTTTAGCCCCACCCTAAGATGAGCTGCAGGTACTCCACAACTGATTGTGCAATAGATCATGTAATATTCTTGAAGTCAACTACCTGTCTTAAATTTAGAAAAATATGATGAGTATAATATATACATATGCGTAGACACTAAAATATCACATGAGTTTTAAATTGAGAAGCTGGTCGAGCCAAGAGTGATTCCGAGTATTTTAGTCCTTTCTAAGAGATATCAACCAAAGAAAGTACCAAAACCAAGGAATAGTTTTCAGCAAACTAACGTTTGGTTCTTTGTTCGGTGATTGGACTTTGTTTAAGCCTGCCTGGCTAGCTTCCACCATCTTATCTAAGTCTATCGCCATAACAATAATTATAAATTGTTGTGCTGCGCCATTTAGACCCAAGATAGCTACGTTCTCCGACTGACTGACTGTTCAGGATACCGGATGAAACAATGACACCGTGAGATGACACCGTGAGGCCAAGCGCTACCTCATCGTAAAAAAAAATAATGAATATTTGTGTTACAAATATTCAATTACAACACGTTTGGGTGTAGCCAGGTACCACTTTCGGCAGAGGTAAAGCCAGTTCTCATCTGTGAAGAAAAGGGCTGTATCATCAGCGAAAGTTATGGTGGGACCGTTCCTTGGTAGAGCCTTTAGCCAATATATTTTGTTTTTGACCAAAACCTCGTGAATCAGCTGCCCTTTTATTAAATTCGCTGATCACTGACTATTTTAATAATAAGTTAGGGCCATTCCTTTTAATACTTTTCACCTTTATTTCATTAGCTGACTATTTAAATAAAGCTAATTATTTTATAATAAGGTATTTAAAGATTGATATTTTATGTCAGAGCCTCGTCACACATAAAAATCCATAAAGCCACTTAGGCATTTCTGTAGAGCTGCTGCTTTGCGTGCCAACAAAATGTATTATATATCCATACCCATACTCTGGAAAGCTTGGCTGAGACATAAAATAAATTTATTTATGATGGTCTTCATATTAAAATACTAAAACCAGAATTCCTCGAAGAGTATCCTTTCAAAATTCTCCCTCCTTAGCATCCCAATAATCCTATTGGCACATGTTCATTAGACCCGTTGAATCAAAGGAATAATTGTGCATCCCCCAGGATTCCCGTCACGTTCTACAAATCAATAGCCTCCCCCCCCCCCCCCTCCACCCGCCCTATGCGAAGGGGCTTGAGGGGGTTCGTTCTGTTTCGCGCAAACATCGAATAAATACGGATGATTCAATTTGCGTGTTTGTCGAAATGTCCGAATTATCGCCGCGTGGGGACTGGTTTTGGCTCGGTGGCTTGTAATGACGCTGTGTTGCAACATATCGCAAACAAAACATAACAATAATAATATCAGAAACATTATGGCTGTGTAACCATAATATAAATGTTTTTCCTCATCTTCAGGTAGTTACGCGTTATTGTCAAACTGTCAAGACACATCAAAAACATGAAATTCGCCACTACGTACGTACCTACTACTTTTACCCATGATGTTTCATCATATATCACTGTGGAGTAAAGAAATGAAAAGTATGTAGATGATCATAGAAGAGGCTTGTAGGTACAAAATATTGGAAAAATGTGCGTACAGCGTAACGCCAAGCAAGCTAAGCCGAATAAGTATAAGTAGAATTTCAGGAAGGTACCGTACAGGTACTCAGACTGTCTCAACCACTAAATAGCGACGCATATTGCAGGTCGGCGGGAGTCTAGTCATTTTCGTTAACAGGGCTATACATATACAAATATTACCTATTTGAATTCGGTTAAGGAAATGACAACTAGAAGCCTACCAAGTCTGTAGTTAATATCTGTCAATTACTTTTTATAGGGATATATTTTACAGCATTGTGGTGATGTGACACGATAGTGTCGCCACACCTATTTATAAGGTCACAATGCAAAATCCCTTGTTGATGATTATTTCAGTTTAACTTATTGAGACTGGCAATGTATTTGGACCATAGCCAATATTATTACGATACTCTGGTCAGATGATGGTCAATCGCTTGCCCGTCGTACAACAAAATAAGACAATCCAAATTGAGCCGTAACAATGTACAAATAACGATTATAATCGGTCAAAATCTACTAGCCTATCTATGCTAGGGACAAGCGAAGGGTGGGGAATTTGAATAGATTTATAAGCCAAGGCCAACATAGTGAATTAAAATACCTGCAGTGAAGTGTCCAATTCAATCCAAACATTATTTTATAACTTGCAAATAGTGGTCTCTACGGAGCTTACCTATTTGAGCCTTTTGGGGTGAAGACCTTGGGTCCGTGGGGAGCCGGTGCCCTCCGGGTTTTCAAAATCTTGCGGGGCTTTTGATTGAGGCGACACGTGACCCAAGAGCTGGCTCTTATTTAGGCCAGCGAATTAGCATAGCTATTCAGCGTGGCAATGCAGCCAATGTCTTGGGCACGCTTCCGTCTGGTACTGGTCTGGAACAGTTGAGTTACCTATAGGCCGTTTGTAACGGTCCTTAGGTAATCTGACTGATTTCTTTGTACATAGTTAGTTTAATTGTACTTTTTATTGAACAAATGTATATTCTTAAACATTATTTGATTGAGAAAAGTTCTAACACCATCAATTTCGGCTGTTCCTGGCAATATACTCCAAATTTCTAAACAAGACGAGGCTCCAAATGCTTGGCATAGTGCTTGTCCTAATACCGATCCCTCAAAACACCTTTCGGCACATCGGCAGTGGGACGGGCCTCTGTGCGAGTTGACACTAAACTATCTGTTACATACGTGCTTAACCTCCACAGATCGTGCTCATCTAGACAGATAAGGTCTCAAACTGGGAATCAAGTCTTTGGCTGCAAGCGCATCCATCTTACAATACCGGTACACTTATGGATCCTGTAACTTTCCGTATTGCCACTTGTCTTCGGTTGCCGACTTGTCGCCATTGCGGTGCGGCTATAGATCAACTTGGTATAGGCACACGGACTTTCATGTAAAAGGTCTGCCGGCAGGATTTCGCATCACGCAAGCCTAAATGACATTATTCGTCGAGTTTTTACCAGTGTCAATGCTCCAGCCGTTTTTGAACCGAATGGTCTGTTACGTGATTATGGTAAGCGGCTCGACGGTAGGACTCTTGTCCCTTGGGGAATGGGTAGGCCTTTGGTGTGGGACGCTACCTGCGTCGACACCCTAGCGCCATCTCATCTGCCTGGGACATCAGTTAGGGCTGGTGCGGCTACTGATTCGGCCGAGGATCACAAAAGGCGCAAATATAGTAGTCCCTACAGAGCTTACTTTATTTGAGCTTTTTTGGGGTCAAGACCTTGAGTCCGTGGGGAGCTGAGCTCCTCCGGGTTTTTAAATATCTTGCGGGCTTGTGATTGAGGTACACGTGACCAAGGGCTGGCTCTTATTTAGGCCAGCGAATTAGCATAGCTATTCAGCGTGGCAATGATCACTGGCTTGTGTCTTGGGCACGCTTGCGTCTGGTACTGACTGGAACAGTTGAGTTACCTATAGGCCGTTTGTAATGGTCCTTAGGTAATCTGACTGATTCCTTTGTACATAGTTAGTTTAATTGTTCAAAGGTGACTAACTGACTGACATAGTGATCTATCAACGCACAGCCCAAACCACTGGACGGATCGGGCCGAAATTTGGCATGCAGGTAGATGTTATGACGTAGGCATCCGCTAAGAAAGGATTTTGATTAATTCTACCCCCAAGGGGATAAAATAGGGGATGAAAGTTTGTATGAAACTTTGTCAATTTTAAACCGATCGGGCTGAGACTTAGCATGCATAAAGCTACTATGACGTAGGCATCCCCTAAGAAAGGATGTTGAGATTTTGCATTTGTTTTGGTAGTTTTGGTTATAGACTCTGCTTTGTATTTGACATCTGTTTTGTTTACGTTTGGTTTAAGTATAGGTTTTGACGGTTAGACTTTTTTAAAATGGCCAAAGAAAATCTGAACGTTAATGGAGAAGTTGAAGAATGTACTGTCGTTTTTAAGTTTTGTAGGACCTAATTTTTTACACACGCTTAACAAAAGTAAAGCCGCAATACTATACCTAATTAATAATAATACTTCTTAACGCGAGCGAAACCGCGAGCAAAAGCTAGTTATTGAATAAATGTAAACCAATGATATATTAATATGAAGAATATTAGTTAGACATTACTGTTTAAACCATTTTGTCCGCCTAGCTAGCTACCACAATCTTACCTAATTTTGTCGCCATAACAATTCTTAAATTGTAGTGTTCCGGCATTTAGAGGTCTGATAGCCATTTCCTAAGATTGTTGAGCATTCTGGGTGAAGTTCGCTCCCACCTTCGGCCTTAACATAACTTGAAAAATGAGGTGAAATGAAGGCCAAGCACATCCCTATCGTACAATAAAAAATACATACAATTACTTTTATCTGTATCGCGTACCACCTGCATTCGTGGTGAATGGAAATTGTTGTGAGAGAGACTAACGAGTCTTTATCATCCCTCCGATAGCAAATCAAATATAATTTCACCGGAGGGAGAGTTTTATGTCAGTCCTACGGTTGAACAGCAGGTGACGGTCATTCATGTGATGATGATGATCTTTTGTTATGAAAAGGTTTAATTTCCCATAAAGTTTTAATTGGATGATCTGATCACATCGGCTTGAATACTCTGTCGATAGATTGGTCGATTTATAGTCTTCGTAGGCTCGTAATAATTACGTCATTTACGGAATCGATTAAAATGTTATATTGGTTTGGTTTTTATTTTTTAAATATCATATAAATTCAGGCCATTCAACGCAGAAATGCAACCAGTGTACTTGGTTCAAATACAAAAAATATACAGACTTATATATGTTTTATGTTTATGGTTTTAATCTTGTCTTTAGTTTATCTTACCTAAGTCTGTCGCCATAACAGCAAAATAGCCAGTTCCTCAGTCTGTTAAGGTCTCCGGGTAAGGTGCGCATCCACCTTCGACCTCATCGTAACTGACACCAGGCGAAATGAAGGCCAAGTGCTTCTCCGTTGTAAAATAAAAAAACATATAAATATAATATCTCATTGTAATTTAAAATATGGAATGATCTTTCTCAAGTGGTATATGATAAGCATTCGGATTAAGACAGTAAAGAGTGACACATATATCAAATGACAATACCACAAAGTGACACCTGCAAACTCGCCATCTACTATTTACTATTACGTTTTTAATGTGGATTTAGAAAGACTCCTAGACTATTATCATATATTGTAGCTTTTATATAGTTTATAGATCTTTGATCTAGTGACATCCTACCTTTACAAAGAGCTATAAAAGTGGTATTTAGCGTTGCAACAAGTTTTGGGATCGACAGTATAATAGAGTGACATTATTATGTTTAGATGTGCGTCACTGGACACCGTGTAAAGTGGCGTGACATGCCCACAGGCGCTTGTGTCTATTGTCCGCCTATTAACTACGTTTAGGCCTGAGTTCCCCTCCGACCGCGGGCCCCAGGGACCCGTAGTATACTGTCGCGAAACAGTAGCTCAACTTTGAGTAGTAAGTATCATTATAATTCAGGTATAACTAATATGTGAAACAAAACATGCGTTTCACAAAACAAACTCACAATAAGGTCAAACACAATCAAACCGATCTCTGTGGTTCCTCAATTGGTCGTAATTATGATGAACATAAGCTATCATAATGTTTTTCATATACATATGAGCTCACAGCTCAGTTAGTAGTTGCTCTGCTTTTTACGCTGTAGGTTGTGGGTTTGACTCCCACCCGGCACAAACATTTATGTGATGAATATAATTTTTTGTTCTTTGTTTGAGTAATGTAATATTGTGTTCAAAGTATGTATTTTAAAAAATGTATATCAATATTCATACTCTCCGTAATCTAGTTCCTATATTAAGAGCTTTGCTTAGTTTGAGGTTAGTTGCGTAAAATGTCTTTAACATATATTTTTTAATGGGGATAACTTTTCCCGGCATTGGGTCACATCATACTAATATTATTTTACTTAAAAACTGACGTGAAAAGTAGGTGCTTCAAATCTCATCGACAAAAAGACTTCGCTAAAAGGATGCGCTTGCACATCTATTTCTTCTAAAACTATGTCATGGGATCGCTCGAGCATGTCCCCTTTATTTTATTAAGGGTTTTTCAACGAAGCCGTTTCTTCGGTAATTCAATTGCCGTTTGAGCGATTTTTCGGTGCGCTGCGCTTTTGGAGCCTCTACCTCTAAAGCGACGGCTGCGCCAAAAAGGTAAAATGGACATTTGATTCGGTATACTTCGTGTGACAGGGTGCCACTTCGGCTTATACGAGTACAAACATATCGTGACAAAAACGCGTATGTATGTACTTATTAAATAGATAAGTATTTCTTCAATAAAAAGTACAATTAAACTAACTATGTACAAAGGAATCAGTCAGATTACCTATATATATTAAATAGATACATAGATCCGTCGTTCTTACATAGATTAAAGTTTTATTTATTCATTTCGATTTTCGATGTTGATGGTGATTTCTCTAAACTTACAAACTGCCCACTAAGTACTAAGTAGTAGGAAGTAATCAATACTTAAAAGATATGAGTATTAAGTATTTAGGTAGTGAGTATATAATGTATACTTATAAATGTTATCATCAAAAAAAATTACTAGCCCAAATTTTTATCCTTTCTCCTAATGTGCTAGTCGTGATTCCGAAAATTCTGTTAAAACTAACTCACGGCTTTTTCTCATTCGAGGATTCAGAGCCTGTACCATATAAGATCTTATAACACCTACTAGCGAGTCAGAGGCACGTCCAACTTACGTTCACATGTCCACGGTTTGCAAGTCGCTGTATTCAATACGTGACTGGTTGCAAGCCCATCGCCGCGCCGCTTAGCGGAATGCTAGCCAGTGGGAATGTCATCCGGATATGCCGGTCCTAGCCTGCATGTCCGGCTTCCTCACGATGATATGACCATCGCGAAAGCATGCCCATGTGTGCAAATAGACTTCCAAAAAACCTACGACTGGATTTGAACCCACAACCTCCGGCTTGGAAGGCGGGCCCATACTCAAGCGGCCACACAGCTCCACAGCGATTCAAATTGATCCTAAAAAATATATCTGAATAAACGATGCTCTGAATTGAGATTCTTAAAATTGTTCATTGTAGAGAAGTACCTACGTGGGTGTTATTTATGCTATGAAGTATTATCTTCCAGATAATCCTTGTTTACATTATTTTTTACCTCATCTAATTATTTATCATGAATAAAATAAATATAAATAAATGGTACTACTTAGTTTTCAACAATAGGTATGTTGAGCCAGTTTTGCCTGCATTGAATGAGCTTACAAATGGTTGTATGGTGTTTTTTTTTTAATAAAACACATGTATAGAACACATAAATATTAATGAAGTTGTTTTACATTTATTTTAGAGAAACGTTAGGTACGTAAATAGGTTATAATTACATATTAGCATGAAAGCTTGGTACTCATTCTTTTCTCGTTTTACGTCAGACTCCATTCACGTCAGTTTTTTTTATCAAATTTGAAACTATGTAAGTATATGATGACTTTTTATCATCGGTAATGTTTTAATTTAAAACAGCTATCGTTTAATTAGAATGATTTTAAGAGATCATTTGAATTATATAAATCCATGAAGCTTTCATAAATAAAATGAATATAGTAAAAATGATGCGAATACATCGTACTGTATCATTACTTGTGTTTAGTTTCGACATTTGGCATCAATTGGTGCGCTGGATCCTTTGTGTGCGTAAGACTATTAATGCAACGCGATTAGGACGCGCGCGCACCCGACCGCGACGATGAGATTACACCCCCTCCCCTTCCTTCACCCCCAGCTCACCCTGTTTGCTGACCCTGGAAAACTCTCGCATTTTTTTATTCATAAATGGATTTGCCGAGTCTCTTTGTTATGTGATAAAATGCTGCGTTGTTCAACGCTCATCTTAGAGCACGCGCACGTTAGTCGACGATTATCATATACATGGGTTATGGCTTTAAGTTTAAATACGGTCATATTTTGTAAGATATCTGTGTACGTACTACGTTAACCACCATTTAGATTTGTAGCGATATGGTAAGCGTAGGCGAATTTCAATATACAATTTATCGAATTTCAGTCTCCCATGATGGATAGATTCTCATTGAGTTTTTGATATCTAGTAAGTAAAGTAAGTGCTTATGTCACGTAAGCTTAATTTACTTTCCGCACTTTTTTTTTGTAATAACATTCATTTATTCAATAAAAAGTACAATTAAACTAACTATGTACAAAGGAATCAGTCAGATTACCTAAGGACCGTTACAAACGGCCTATAGGTAACTCAACTGTTCCAGACCAGTACCAGACGGAAGCGTGCCCAAGACATTGGCTGCATTGCCACGCTGAATAGCTATGCTGATTCGCTGGCCTAAATAAGAGCCAGCCCTTGGGTCATGTGTCGCCTTAACCAAAAGCCCCGCAAGATTTTTGAAAACCCGGAGGGCACCGGCTCCCCACGGACCCAAAGTCTCCTCCCCAAAAGTCTCAAATAGGTAAGCTCTGTCGAGGCCACTATATTTGCGCCTTTTGTGATCCTCGGCCGAATCAGCCGCCGCACCAGCCCTAACTGATGTCCCAGGCAGATGAGATGGCGCTAGGGTGTCGACACAGGTAGCGTCCCACACCAAAGGCCTATGCATTTCCCAGGGATTAGAGTCATGCCGTCGGGCCGCTTACCATCATCACGTAACAGACCATTCGGTTCAAGGACGACTGGAACTTTGACACTGGTAAAAGCTCGAAGGATAATGTCATTAAGACTTGGCGTGAAATCCTGCCGGCAGGATCCATAAGTGTACCGGTATTGTGAGATGGATGTGCTTGTAGTCAAAGACCTGATTCCCAATTTTGGGACAAAACGACAAAATTTTATAATGCTGAAAGCCATATGTGAGTTAATTTTTGAAAGTCTGTCCGAAACCTTCATAAAATTTTGAATTTTGTCGGCGACGAAACCCAGAAAAGATTCATCAAGAATTGGTGAACCTAGTACGTGGAGTGAACTCTTATCTACAACAGTAATATTGGAAGCCAAAATCTCAAACTTTTGAATAATTGAATTTCTATCCAAAAATGTGTCTGAAATGTATATTTCACATTTGAAAAATTTAGTTTTTAGCCAATCTGCCGAAATTCATCTATAATATTTTTTAGATCGCCAAATACTGAGTCCACATCGCCACCTAGGGTTCCGTCATCTAGATACCAAACATTCAATTTAGATTTCAGGCGTTGAATAATTGGGTGAATGGCAAGGGTAAAAATGGCCGGGCCAAGAGGGTCACCTTGCTGACAGCCAACTGCAGACGAAATAGTTTGGTTCTTGTAAATTAATTTAGATGGCGAACCATAACATTGAAAAAGAAAAAGATAAATTTCGGGAATTTTGGATTTGATTTGATTTAGCAAGGCGCCTCTGTCAACCGAATTAAAAGCATTAATAAGCATTTAGTACGTCTACCTATTGCTAAATCATTATTACTGTTTTTCGTAGTTCGATTTATCTTTTACGAATTTTACGTATTTATGTAAGGAATAAAATGTTTATTGACCTACAAACTAAAACATTTTAGCACCCCAGCCATCCCGCATCTCCTGCAATTGTTCTAAATACTACTCTGCCGAAGCGGTATAGAGTCGGTATTTAAATGCGGGGTAAAGTTCAAACATCCCAGCAGTATCGAACTGAATCCCCAGGAGCCTTGTTGGTGTGTAACTATTAGTAGTTTGTGTGTTTTGTTGCTGATGGGGGTCTCCAGAGAAACGTTTTGGTCACAGATCAAGAGCTATCAACGAATTGAATGTGGCCATTGTAAATTATATACATAAAACGTAAGGATAGAATTTGAATTAGGAAATGTAGGATTTTGGTGTGGGACGCTACCTGCGTCGACTCATCTGCCTGGGATCATCTAGGGCTGGTTCCTCGGCTGATTAGGATCACAAAAGGCGTTTAAAATATTGTGGTCTCATCAGAGCACATAACTGAGCCTTTTAGGGTTGAGACCTTGGGTCCGGGGGAAGCCGGTGCCCTCCGGTTTCTGATAAATTTAGCAGAACTATTGACGCGCTGTGCAATGGCTGTCTCTTTTTTAGGTTCTCGAATTAAGATCTAGATGATCTGAGTTATTGGGGTGAAAAGAAATACAATTTTTCGCCCATATCTTTTGAATGGCTGATCAATTCAAAATTTGAACATGAAGAAATTTTATTGATTCTCATCAATCGGTATGAGGATTTTTTTGACACTAAGGTAGTTTTTGAGAAATAGGGGTGTTAAGTGAGACGAGACGATTTTTGGTTTGTGAGGTGTCATTTGAAAGAGTGTCGACTGCACATTAATAAAATATTTATTTTCATTTTTATTAGGGGTGGTTTTTGGAACAAAGGGGCGCGTTAAGGGGTTAAATCGCTTGGTATGTCTTGTCGGATAGACTGTTAAAGAGGGTTGACTTCACAAGTAACTTTCTCTTGATCTGCTGAAACCACCCCTGTATTAACATTAAGGGTTGCAAAAGGGGTAAATCAGCTTGAAGTCTTGAAAATGTGTTAAAACATGAAATATCATATGAAATAGGGGTTGAGACTGCAGATTTTAAAAATAAGTTTATTTTTATCTTTATTATCTACTGTTATTCACACAACAGAGAATAAGGTTTTGAGCATATTCCATATCTACCATATCATTATAGTCCAATACAATGTGTAAAGAACTTCCTATATAACTGTAAGGTACGGCCATTATTACCTCGCTAAGCAGACAGATTGGTGCTCACAGTTACGTTTACACAATTTTGTTTACCTACACAAAGAAAAAAGCTGTTGCCTTTTTGGTTGACTTTACGACATCTGTCGACAGGAGGTGTAGATTTTAAACCGCAACTACGAAGGCAACAGCTTTTTGAGCACTTCTTAAAACGGCATCAACCTTTGTTTCATGTAAGAAAGGATATTACATTACGTCAGCAACAAGAGAGAACCTTGAACACTTAGGTGAATAGAATTCGAGAAAAAAGTGCTCAAGTTAAGTGAGAAAGGTGTAATGAAAGCAAACTTTAATCGTTTGTTAATTACTTTATATTTGAGAAATAATCTCCGTCACAAACCAGACATCACGAGATCTCAGTTCGGGTGAACTACTAGTAATGTCATTTATTTTAAAGAACTCACAATAAGCACCTTATTATTTGTATTTAAATGCCTTAGTAGACCGCAAATAGGACACGGCCTACTTTTCCCATTAATCAGTTCCCGCGGGATGTGAATAGGACGTCAAAAATGGCCTTATAAAATATTGTTTGATTCTTTAATACTCTACATATATTACCAAGAATTGTGTACGTTTTCAAAAATATGAGTGAAGCAATAATACAAGGACGATTATTTATTCTGGGGTCTTGTGCAGGATAAAGTGGCGAGGCATTCATTGTCCTCCTACTCGGCGGCGGCGCAGGCTGAGCAGGCTGAGCGGGCTGAGCGGGCTGAGCAGGCTGAGCGGGCTGAGCGGGCTGAGCAGGCTGAGCGTGGAGAATCTCACCGTGAGTTATGGTTCTAACGTCCTTCATCTGACTGTGAACTGGAATCCAACTAATTTTTTAAAGACTCGATGATGAATGCTCGGTACATAGTAGCTCGATACCAACTATACATTTTCCACTCCATCATATAAAATAATGTTGACGTCCTAGCTGATTTTTGGCAAAGTGGTTGTCTGATTACATACATAGGTCTAAAATATCAAAATATTACCCACTTTTACCCGGCTGTTACACTTGCGGCAAGGTTCTAAGTTCATCACAATAATTTCGGACATATTTTAGGCCCGCTGCTGAACAAAAACATACGCTCCCTCAACTAACAGCGCAGAAGGCAGAGTTACTACCACCTGAGCAGTGAGGCCAATATCTTCATACTAATAGATTGTCGCATATTAATTTATTAAAACTATCAGCTTAGTAAAACAGAATGCACAAAATATACAAAATAACTAAAACATACTTTTTAAGAAATGTTTTGCAGACTAAACTCGTATAAGCATGATTTCATCTGTATCTAGCCAGATACGAATCCCAAGCCACATTTACTGGCATTGCCCTTCCACGAGAATTACATTCCGTGTCCTCTAGAGCTGATACAAATCATTTAAGTTAACCTACTAACTAACCTATTTGTTCAGTGCCATATTTCACATATAATTTGTAAGTTGCAATACTGAAAACAAATGACAGTCAAGTAACTCGCGTGACAACTACTCGTCAACTACATACGTTCGCACTTCACTGATATCAAATCCACAATTAATTTGTAGTTTTAGGTACGTAGTAGTACATCATACTTCCTTGCAAATCTCAGATACTAAAGTAAATCCTATCTACCTTGTTGAAGAGGTCATATTTGCGATAGCTGCGCTAGTATGCTATTAGGTACAGCCTTATATAAACAAATGTTGATCTAAGGTTAGCTATTGATGTTCGGGTATCAAAGGAGAGTGGCGAGATTGCTATAACAACGGGCCATTAGCACGCTGCAGTAACTGTACTGATTGTACGCGATTCCAAGGGATCCTAAAATCTCTCGAAGTTTATCGAGGATGGTTTTTCTATAATCACCACGCTTGGCAGTGGATTGGTGATTGAAAAGTATAATTAAGTAAGTAAATAAAGTTATATATAATAATATATAAATATAAAAAATAGATGTAATACACAGAAGTAAACGGCATCCCTTTTTCGGATGGTAGTAAGATATCTTGGTCGACTTTTATGACAACTACGGACTGAGAAAGAAGGGTCGTTTTAAGTTTTAAAACTTAAATGTTGCGGCTTAAATCACATGCCGTATGTATGCCGTGACCGGCATACAACATACATTCAGATCACTTCACCCGGAATCCACAAGAGTATGAGGAACTGGCTGTCTCACCTCTAAATGCCGGAACACAACAATTTATAACTATTATAAAAGCGACGGTTTTCGTTAAGATAGTGGTAGCTATCCAGGCAGACTTAAACAAAGTCCTACCACCAACCAAAATAAGTACAATATTGTACTCCCACTGGGGATCGAACCCGGGACCTCTGCATCTGAAACCAGTGGGCGCACCACTAGACCGCAAAGTTAAAGTTTTAATGTAACTCATTTCAACGTATTACACAAAATAATGTAGCTCATTTCACCCATGGTCAGCCTCGAAGACACGATCCGCCTACCAGCCTTAAGCTCCAAGTCACGTCGCCTTACCGTCTCCGATACACTGGAATAAACATCGGGGTTTCGCTACAGTACATACGGGGGGATGCAGAGACGGATTTAGGGTGTTTCATATCAACTGCACTAGAATGAGACAGACACATTCTTCAAGAACTCCTGCGTTTGTCCAAAAATCATAAATGATAAAATGTGTGACGAAAAATAAAAAAATCCGATCTCTATTAAAACACTTCAATAGAGATTACTATTTTTGCGGACTCCACCTTGGTTCTCCGCCTGGGTGAAGCATGGGATGCTTCAACAACCATTTAGTGTAGAGTTCAAGAGTATAGAGTTCCTAGTGAAAGGGCACGTCTGGGGAAGTACTACTACTATATCTATTTTGGCCACCAAGCAGCATTGCCGTGTTACGGTTGCCAGTGAAATTACGGGGAACGTAAGTCATGTTCTTGTGGAAATAGGGACTAGATGGCGCTGTGTTAAATCAATGCCCCGTTATTTCCTGCAATAATATGACCGACGCAGTAATGCTCTGTTATAGGCAAGAATTCCACTTAACATTAGGTGGTTTGCTTGCTTGGTCTGTCTCCATGCCATAACCCTAGATCCGAAACTGGCTTTGGAGGGGGGAGCGAAGATTAGATTACCTGAGCCTCCATCAGCTGCAAACACTTCGTTAGATGTAACGAACTTGAGAAAAGTTACTTGTATAGGCCAAAATTATTGCCCTATTCTCAGTGGGATTTAAATACCTGCGAACAAGTCGGAGAAAAGTGTACCTAATGGTAGGTGACGGTAGGGGTGAGAGTAGCTTGTTACGGGTCAGGGTGGTACGTAACATACTTGGATGCACAAGATGAATGCCTATTTATTAACAATATATTAGTTACTATAACTTAATTTATTAGTTACTATAACTGAATTTATTAGTTACTATAACTGAATTTATTAGTTACTATAACTGAATTTATTAGTTACTATAACTGAATTTATTAGTTACTATAACTGAATTGATTAGTTACTATAACTGAATTTATTAGTTACTATAACTGAATTTATTAGTTACTATAACTAAATTTAACGGGATATTTACCATGAGTTATTGTTTGTTGAGCTATCCGATACTTCGACGCAGTTGTATGCATTCAAAAGTTAGATATTTTCGCGGCCGGCTACTCGGTTGGGGCGAAAAATAATAAGGGTGCTTCCTTTATATTGTAAAATTGTGTAATAATATGGTAAAACAAATGAGTACGAGCAGAAATACAATAAGATGCAAACCGGTATAACAATAATAACAGATCGATCGTGTTGTGCTTGGGACGTAGAGATGCCAAACTCGTTTCGTTACTGCCATAGAGTAAAAATATAACTGTCGAAGCTAGCGCCGTTACGGGCACGGCGACAAATAGCGGAAACCTAATTTTGGTATCTCTTAGGCACTCTTACACTCCTCGCAGCCCTCAGGGCCACAGCCCTGAGGAACCACCGTACGCGCTATACCCACCCACCCCTCGAGTTCTTGAGAGCGACCCCGCGCAAGAGCTCGCTGACTGTCGGAGTTAGAAGGCTCTCCTGTGGGCTACGTGAATGTTTGTGATGACGAGCGCGACCTCTATTTCGTTTGGGGTTAACAGGCTTCTGAGGAGAACCATCTCTATCGTAAAAGCGATTGAGTAGCGAAACGTGGAACTTTCCCAAAACTTCTTTACGATTCCGTAACCTTGCAACCAAGTAAGTAGTCGGACTAACGCGTTCTACAACTACGTAAGGACCATCACGTTTGGGAACAAACTTAGCTGAAACGTTCTTGGCAGTATTACTCAAAACGTGTGATTTTAAAAGAACCTGATCACCGATACCAAGCTCCTCATGTTTCCGATCCTTATCAGCGCAATCCTTTCTCCTATCTTGCTGAGTTTCCACTTGGCAAGACACACTGAAACAAGATTATCTAAAAACCTTTTCAGATAAGGCGTGATTTGTGGAACGAAATTTTCCTTACCGAGAACTGCCCGAATATCGTACTGAGCGTTAACAGGCGAACGAAGCTCCCTTGCAAACGTTAGATACGCAGGCGAAACAACAGTTGTTTGACATACAGATGAATTCATGGCAAATCTGACAGAAGACAAAAATTCCGGCCACGAAGTATGCTGTGTATTGACCAGCTGCGCAAGTTGTACTTTGAGATCCCTATTCTTTCTTTCAGCAGGATTGGCTTCTGGATGGTAATACGGCAATAACTCCTGTGTGATTCCTCAGATGAACATGCATTGTTGCATTATAGCAGACACGAATTGAACCCCGTTATCAGATACGACGCGACGAGGTAGGCCAAAACGTAGAAAATACTCCTCAATTAAGGTTCGAGCACACGCCTCTGAGGTGGCATCATTAAGCGCATAGAGCTCAACACAACGAGTCGCTGTGTCCTCTACTAATAAAATCCATCTCTCCCCGTTTTCTCCAGCTGGAAAAGGACCGAACAGATCAATGGCCAGAACTTCACCTGGCTGGTTCAAAACTGGTGTCTGCAACAAGCCATAAGTCTTTTCATTAGACGCCTTATAGCGTTGGCAGGTGACGCATGTTTTGACGTAATCTGCAATAACGCGACGCATTCCTGGAAATAAAAATCGTTGTGCTAGTCTTTGACAAGTCCTATAGACGCCATGGTGACCATTAACAGTGGAATCGTGGCATTCCTTCAAAATGTCGAGGCGGAGACAAGCAGGGACGACTAGCTATCGACGTCAAGATTGTACCTGTATAAGACTCCTTGCTGCGTGAAATAACCTCTTTCAGACCAACGTTTTGCTCCTACGGAAGAAGCGTCAGAGTCGCCTTCAAGTTCAACGACTATCTTTTCCAGCTCCTGATCACACAGATTGCACAGATACCGGTATCTGTGCAATCACAAATTTTCCTTCCAGAAGTCCATCTGAATTGCGGCGCAGCTTGACGATCCGGAGCTGGAAAAGATAGTCGTTGAACTTGAAGGCGACTCTGACGCTTCTTCCGTAGGAGCAAAACATTGGTCTGAAAGAGGTTATTTCACGCAGCAAGGCGGACGGCTGAGAGTGTCAGCAATGACGTTTTCTTTTCCTGGAGTGTACTGAAATTGTATGTTGAATGACTGTAACTTCAGAGCCCAACGGACAAGCCAGCCCGACGGGGACTTAAGGGTGAGAAACCTTTTTAGAGGCTGATGGTCACTCACCACAACTACCGGCTGCCCCTCAATATGCCTCCTCTGTAGCCCCTGAAACGTTCCACGGCCCAAACGACGGCGAGCGCCTCGCGCTCCGTGGTGCTGGAGTTGCGTTCGGCTGGATTGAGGAGAAGGCTGGCGTACTCTATCGGCAGCTCGTCCTTGCCTTCACCCTGTAGTAATACCGCGCCGAGTGCATAACTACTGGCATCTGTTCTGAGGACAAAAGGTTTGTTGAAATCTGCCTGCGAAAGAATAGGCGCTGAGGTAAGGCGCGTTTTCAATTCTTTGATCGCATCCTATTGTTCAGTATTCCACGTCCACGGCTTGTTTTTAATTAGTAAGCGGGCTAATGGTTCAGCGACTGAGGAAAAACTGGGGATGAACTTCCTGAACCAAGAACAGGTTTGAAGGAATGTTCGCAAATGACCTTCAGCTCAGGTAGCCTTCATCTCCACGACCGCTTGAACCTTGTCGACATCAGGAGAAATTCCACCCTGGGAAATGACGTGGCAAAGGTATTTTAATTGTTGCCGAGCGAAAACACATTTTTCTCGATTTGCTTGTAAGTTGAACATGCGCAACCTGTCGAAGACTGCACGAAGATCTGCGATATGAGTATCAAATGACTCACTAATTATAAGCAAATCATCTTGGTATGCAAGTAGGGTGACGTTTTTCGAAGACGGATCGGGCGCAACCTGTCGATAGGGCGCCGAAAGGTCGACGGTGCATTTTTAGGCCCAACGGCATTCGTTTGAAACGGTACGCCCCGCACGGTGAGGAAAAAGCCGTTTTGTCACGATCTGACTCGCGGACACTAACTTGCCAAAACCCACTTTGCATGTCCAAGGTGCTCATGATGCAACCCTTTTTAGTCGATTGAATCACCTCGTCGATAAGCGGCATTGGATAAACATCGGACTTGGTTATCAAACGCACCTTGGCATTTTTCTTAGGAACTAAGAGTGCAGGAGACGCCCACGCTGACTCACATTCCTCTATGATGTCATCTGCCAGCATCTTGTCAAGTTCGGCCTTCATGATCTCTCTCTTAGTTGGAGTTATGCGATAAGGTGGAACTGCAACAGGAGTGTGGTCGCCAGTGTCGATTCTGTGCTCAGCGAATGGGGTTGGTGCCACCCCTGGCTGAAAAATGACATCATGATCCATAAGAAGGCGGGAAAGTATTTAGCGTTGAATATCCGTAACGGAGGTCGCCTCATCAGACCTCAGAACATTTGTTACCGCAGCGCAAGAAATACTTTCAAAAACAGGTGAAGCCCTCTCATAAATCAATTTAAACCTTTCAGTTTTGTTCTCTGCAAAATTCCAATAGGATTCTCCGAAATTAACCGATATATTAAATGTGTCCAAATTGTGTCCAGCAACTGGCAAAAGCAATGTTTGGTCAGAACTTCCATTGACACATTCACAAGTTTGTAACTTGCAAATATTACACAAAACATTTACAGGATTTATGTCCGGGTCGTTTACAGTAAACACAGAATGAGCGCTTGTCAGAGATACGAACAGGATTAGCAACAACACAAGCAGGCTCAATGGAGGGACAGGCGTTCACGGTGACGGGGGCAGGCTTTGGGAGTGCGGCGGCGGCGGCGGCAGCCGCCGGTACCGGTAGCGGTAGCCTTTAGAGATGAAATGATCGGTTGTTTCATTGCTTTGAGATAAAGCAAAAAGGTCCTGATATAAACGGAATGGTGATCTACGCTCACCAAATGCGCTTCTCAATTTTAGCATGGCTTTATCCCAAGTGTTTGTGCTGACCTTTACTCCCTGCCACCATACTGCAGCTGTATCCTGGAGCAACATGCTCATCTCTTTGAGGACAATATCGTCAGATATTTGTAGACATAATTTATATGCCATCACTGCATCAATGAAATTTTCTAATGACTCTTTCGGATCACCTCCAAACTTTGAAGAACATCTCGAAAAGTTTGCTGGTGGCTGCTGGGTAGCTGTGGTGAATGAGGTGGCGGCGACGGTGGCTGTCGCTATGGGCTTGAAGACCTCACCTCCCGCATAACCTCCACCAGTAGAGCTGAGAAGTCTTTTCTCGACAAAGATAAATTTCCTTCTGTCTCCCGAGGGGTTTGAAGTTCGCTGGAGTCCTGCATCAGCTCTTCATCACTTTTGTCTCCCTGAGCGGACGCGGCGTGAGATCGAGTTACCGGCATCGTGGTTTGAGTACAGTCACCGAACATGTAACGAATGTACGAAACCACATGCGAAGCAAAACTGTCACGGAAGGAAGGCACAATAATAACGCGATGAGATCTTTAGGTAGGTAGGTATTTTACACTTCGCTTCGATGAAACTTTTGAGTTCTTACTCAGTTACTCACAAAAAAGTCACAATTTACAAATCCACGTTGAGCGCCATTTTCGTGGCCGGCTACTCGGTTGGGGCGAAAAATAATAAGGGGGTTTCCTTTGTATTGTAAAATTGTGTAATAATATGGTAAAACAAATGAGTACGAACAGAAATACAATAAGATGCAAACCGGTCTAACAATAATAACAGATCGATCGTGTTGTGTTTGTGACGTAGAGATGTAGCGGGAAAAGCCTTGACTAAAGAGCGGGAGTGCGCGTGCTCGTATCTCTTTTTGTTATTTTTAATTGTATCTATGGTTTGACCAGGCACTGGGTTGTTATTAATTAATGCAAAAATGTAGGTAGGAAATATATTTTTCATCCCACCATCTCGGAAAGAGTATTTTTACTATTCGATATCTGAGTGCAAAAGCCGTTTTTATCCGCTAGAGGTTAAAGTAAAATTGAATTTAGAACATCGTGTGCACTAAATTCGTGAATTCAAAACATCAATAAACCTATTTACTTCTACCTCCATGGTGCCGAATTCATCATACTTACAACCTTTTCTAATTTGTTAAAAACTCGAAATCGGAACCTTCTTGGTGTATTACTTGTAAAGGCATCGTAAGAGCCATTACACTGAAAGAGCCTCAGTCAGATCCTTGGACTGGCCCTTCTACATCAAAAATGAGCCATTACTAAACACCTAACCATCGCCCTCTCATGCCAACATTTACGCCACACAGACTCGAAAAACTCGAATAATAGCAATTCACTCTAAGCGACGTCATTTCAGTATTAGATTCGATTGAAATGCACATAACACTGTTTATATAGACGTGTAGATAGAGAGTAGCAGTGTTTTGTATACAAGATTATATTATTCAGTACATTCTCGTTAGACAATATAGTAAAGTAGAAATAAACACATATGAGACGAATCAGAAAAGAATCCTTATAAGCAAGTAGTATCGTGGATGTTTTAGTAGTTAATGATAATCGCAAAAAACAATGAATATAATAAATATTATTAGACATTTTGCACAGCGCCATCAAGCCCCAAACAGAGCAAAGCTTGCAGAAATGGGATCTAGATTGCTGATAATATGAATACGCATATACAATTTTATATAAATACTTATTTTTAAGATACGATGCAACACCCAAACACAGAACAAACATCTATATTCATCACACAAATATTTGTCCGGGTGGGAATCAAACCCACAACCTACAGTGCGGATGGCAGAGGCTACTATCAACTAAACTATGTGGCCAGTTACATAGACTCACGCCTGTTTCCCAGAGATAAATAGATCGATTAATTCATTTAACATTTTAACACACAACTATCAGTAACGTTTTAAGCCTATTTAAGGTTTGACTAAACACTAGGTTTTCATTGACAGTTACTAACATAGAAAATGTACTAACAAGCAGGGCAATTTTTTTTCTGCCTATAACATCGCCTTACTGCGTAGGTCACATCCACAAAGAACATGGCCTACGTGGCACTGAAATGCAACCGTCAATTTGAAGCAAAAAGTCTACCGTGGAGCGATCCCAGAAGGCGCTGGCTTGCCCACGCATCGACGGAACACGGAGAACAGTTTGGTGCTGGACTTCGGCAGAAGGGTGACCGCTAGCCAGTTGGATCTTTGCAGGTCCTATCACCAGTGCTATCTGCTAGTAACCGCCTCTGTGGTCTAGTGGTTCAACCCACCGATTTCAGATCCAGATGTCTCGAGTTGAATCCCCAGAGGGAGCACAATATTGTGCTTGGTTTGGTTGGTGGTAGGACTTTGTTTAAGTCCGCCTGGCTAGCTACCACCATCTTACCTATATATGTCGCCATAACAACAATTCGAATCTCGGCCTAGGTGCGTGTTTTTATGAATGTTGTTATAGTCTGATAATAATTTTAAAGTAGTAGAGATCCTTGTGAAAGTGCTCGACCTGGGAAGTACTACCACCATACCTGTTTCGGCCTCCAAGCAGCATTGCTGTGTTCCGGTTTAAAGGGTATGGTTGCCGATGAAATTACGGGCACGCGAGGCTTCTCACCGTTTATTTTATAATGACAGAATTTCTAACGAATCCTATGACGTTAGATTTTTGTAGTAAGACTTCTGTATACCATCACACATTTGATGGAGATTCTCGGATCATTAAGTATTCCTCAATCCAAAATCTAAAGATTTCATATCAGCAATCGAAACATCCTCAAAACATTTTCAGAATTGGTTTGAGAATAGCGTTGAAATCATTCCGATTCGAAAACTTTCCGTGTGTTTGAGAATCGCTACACATACATGTAAAAACCTTGAGTCAGAACATGGTGTAGACCACCCTAGGGTGTCATCTACCTACTCCATTCTCTGCTCTATCTATAGCCACTACACAAGTTGTTCTCACCTATAATACATACCTACTATACAGGACATAGAGTACATAGAGTACCCAAAACCTTTAATTTTTTGAATTGATATTATAGCGACAGAATTAGGTAAGATGGTGGTAGCTAGGCGGACTTAAACAAAATCCTACGAACAATCAAACCAAGCAAAATATTGCTTCCCTGGGGATCCAACCCGGGACCTCTGGATCTGAAATCGGTGGGTTGCACCACTAGACCGCAGAGACGGTTGAATTTTTCGTCATGCAACAAGAAAATATCATGTTGTATGACAACAGGATGTTTTCTAAAGAAAAATAAAGTTATAATACCATAAGTATATAATACCAAAATAGAATATAACAGAATTCCTCCAGAAACCACCTAGTTATACTATCAGTAGATCTTTTCTTCTTTTTCTTTCTTTCTTTGCGATCGCAGCGCCATCTACCGGGCCCATTTGTGCGTCTGAACTATCAAGAGTTGAAAGTCTACTTGAAAACTAAAACCCGACTGAAAAATATTTATACGTTAACGCGTGCTAATTTTAACTATGGCGAGATCTAGTTTTAAAATTAAAATAAATATACATCACTATAATGTGTTTATATGCTAGAAAATACTTTGTTCAGTATAATTTTCAGTAGATAAGCATGACTACATTTCTATAAAAACAAGTGTTCAATATATATATTTAGGATAAGCATAATAGCATGCATTTGATACCCATATTGATGGAATAAAATCATTTTTTTGTGTCCACAATCATGTCTTTTGGTTTATATGAGCCGAAAGACTTCCAGTTCCTCAGACTGTTGCGGTTTCCGGGTGAAGTGCGTTTCCACCTTCGTCCTCATTAAAACTTGCAAACCAGGTGAGACGAAGGCCAATCTCTTCACGGTACACATTAAAAAAAATACAAAGTTGGTCGTCTGGCTATTATCGACCACCACTATTTACCTACTCCGCTCTTTTCCAACGCGGACCACTAAAGCTTTTCTCTATCGTAGAGACATCTACTTCATCAGAGTTCAGGAGGAGTTGCGTGACAAACACACGTAGGTACAGACGTATCATATATATAATATACAGTAAGATGAGCGTCGATTCACATTCTCGCCGGCTACGAACAAACAGTCATAAATACGGGGCTCCATATATCTGTCCGCGACATGATATTTATGTTCGCACTTATAAATAGCGCCACAAGTAAACAGTGCGCGCGCGCAGCCTGCGGGCTGTGATCCTGAGTTTCATTGCGGATTGGCTGGCCGGATGATTTGTTGAACGGACGATTCATTCATTCCACAATCCATTCGGTTACGAAATAATTTTCAGAAGTGGAATAGCGCGACATACTTATTTTTTAGTTTTTTTCTAATACCAAGAACATTATCTCAATTGGATTCAAAATACAAATTTGTTACCATAATACATAATAAATACATTGTTATGTATTTATATACATAATAAATACATTATTATGTATTTGTTTTGACCGGATAGAGTTCCCTAAGGAAGATATCTTGCCGTCTCTGACCTCACACATCTGTTGTATCTGTTAACAGAAAGTCTGTAACAGACTCAATATGTGGCCTCAAATGTGCCAAAGAGCGCGTATCCAAGCTTGAAACTGTCAAATAGACAGAAATGTCATTATTCTATTTTTATCTGTGGAATTTTCTTACTTTTTGCCACGCTCTTAGATCTACGTAAAAAGTCAAGAATAAAAACTAAAACAAATTATGGTTGGATATTATTTATAACTAATCCAACAGTATCCATCCTGTTGATAAGAGCGGAGAGATAACAGAGCTGTCCTTATAGTTATATCTTCAACATCAACGTTTCTCCAGTACCGCACTGAATTCCCTTTGTGGCATCCTTTTAGTGCAGCAATTATTAAGTCTTGGTGCAGTAATTCGCTAGCAATTCCTAATCAAATGTGATCCCAATCTTGCTAATTAATAGCGTAGATCTGATATTGTGTGGTCGACAGAACTATGTACAACAGTTGTTATACGCAGGCACTATTACTATATGCAACTCGTTGCATAATTCATGCAACAGTCTTTTACATAATTATCAGAGTCTTTGAATGTAAAACTGGCGATTACATTCGCAATACATGACTTGGCTCGTATATATATTTTTTTTTAATCTATCATGAAACGGAAACAATACTAAACTTGATTAAATTAATAACAATACCTTCTTCCTCCCTTCACTTCCTTATTATATTTTATTTTTTTCGTTATAACGCGACGCACGCTTGCCACTTTTGAAACCTGTAAGGTTTGACATTCTGCATTGAACATTCGATAACAAGACATTTTGCTGAGTGCCAACAAAGCCCAAACTAAGCAAAGGTTTTCAAAAATCTTGCGGGGCTTTTGATTGAGGCGACATGTAACCCAAGGCCTGGCTCTTATTTAGGCCAGCGAATTAGCATAGCTATTCAGCGTGGCAATGCAGCCAGTGTCTTGATGTCCATGTCCTAGCAATTTTTTGGCAAAGTGGCTGTCTGATTACCTATGTCTAAAATACCAAAATATTACCCACAAGTACCCGGCAGTTACACTTGCGGCAAGGTTCTAAGTTCATCACAATAATTTCGGCCATAATATATGCCCACTGCTGAACAAAAAACAATTGTAGTATTAATATCCACTTTCAAGTCAATCCGTCAATATATTCAATGCACTCTTTTTACCTAAGAACATTGGATCAGCTCTTGACCTCGAAGTAGCCTGAGATCTACGATTGAGCGAAATTTCCCAGAAATTGCATTGAAACTTTATTTTTACCTTTAGAAAGAGACTAGTCAAATAAATAATAACGTATGTATGTGTATATATAATGACCAACCATATCTATTTATTGATTTATACACTGTCTAAACTGGAGGACCTAAGTATAATAATGCTTAAAATTACTTTGATTAGATATCTATGATATAATTAATTAAACACTAGTATCCTCCGAACATCACAATGAATATGTAATAGATACCAACATTAAAATAAATAATATGCAAGATAATAATATATTAAGAGACAATAAATATTGAACATTGTTTGTTTTAATATTTTTAGATCGTGATTTTATAGTAGTAGGTTTAAGTTTTAATTTCTTTTCAATTTAATTTGTAGGCTTTCGAGTAGGTACCTACGTCTAGTGAAATTGACCATGTCACTTTGGGAATACAATATCTTTATCTTAATAGTTTGTCGGCATCATCGGAGCCCCTGGCGCGCCCCCTACCCTTCGCAAAGTCCGCAAACATACAGATGCGGGCTAAAAAACTAAATCCCTTTACGTTCACCCACACCCTTTATGTAGATTTCATGCTGCTGCTTTGAAGTTACAATTACAATCATACAACATGCTATTCCGACAGATCAACTTTTAGTTTATTTAATAAACTTTTTACGTTTCTTTCCATTTTGGAAGAATGTGAAGCTATATAGCTACCAGTAGCCTGATAGTGTAGCTTGAAATCCCTCACCACTGAACTTCAAGTCAATCTGTGTAATACCCAGTCAGAATAAGTAAAAAAATATAAACATAGAGAGGAAACTCGCCTGTAGACCACGCCACCAACTCAAATAAAACTATCTGGACGTGAGTAATTAAATTATTAGCAAAGCCTTGAAGTAAGGTTCAAGGCTTTGCCAATATTAGGTTTCGACCAAAATAGGTTGGGTGGTAGTACTTCCCCGGTCGAACCCTTTCACCAGGAGCTCTACTACTCTTAAGGGTAGGCTTTGAGCCCATTAGTAAGCTTCCAAGTTCTGCCTTATCATAACTTAAAAAATCATGTGAGATGAAGGTCAAGCACACACCCGCCTCGCCTCTCGCAAAATGAAAGCTCGATTTATGTAAAACTGTGGACCTCCAGCAGCAGTAGCGGTAGCAGCTCCAGTACGAGTTCTCATGTACATCCCCAAATCTCCCAAGCAGGCCTCAATGATCCCGAACAGAAGGCCATGCGCACCAACGCCGACGAAAAGAATGATTCAATGGAGGAGGTCAACCCACGCCACGGTGACAAAACCGAAATCACCACAGGAAGATTGTCACCCTTGAAATCGGCGAGGCGTGGTTATAATTCGATAAATATAGGAAGAAAGCTATCTGCTTTTAGACATTTATACTTACAGCCGTTTTGTATTCATTCGACGCGAGTAGGTCGCGTGCTTGCGATTGTTTCTACCCCGTGCCGATATGCGATAATGCGAGGGCTCGCCTAATTGAGAGGGCGCTCTCTATTTTGACAGAAGTCATACGCTTTGATAATTTACCTATTGCTGTATAAAAAGTTCATTGAATCGCTTTTGTTGCTTAATCGTAACACTTGTGGGAAAGTGAAGTGCCATGCTAAGTTTGGGGCTAGTAGACGCTGGAAATAAATGTCCTACAACATTTATTTATTCTTAAACATTACATTCTCTGTCATACTTTAGTACTATAATTAAATAAATGAAACTTATTACTTTAGTACTGTATATGTTTGAACATGCTATTTTTTTCGCAACTTATTGCATCGCTCAGAAATTATGTTCATATCATATATCTAGTGAATTTAAAGTGTTTAGGTACAAATGTTCATGTAACTAGGTGTACACGTAACTAGGTGCACACGTAAGTAACTAGTTGAAGTTTATTGTACCAAATATATCCGTATTTTTATTCAGTAATTTATAGTGAAATAAAAACATAACCCCTTGAATGAGAGACCAAAAAAAACACGAAAGGCGTAAAAAGCAATTATTTTTGAAAACATCTAATCATTTAAAATGTGCAGCATTACACAAGTATATACCTACCTATATAAGTTAGACTATCGATTGATCATAGCTTTAAACCGACAATCTGCGTCTATTATATATTTTTTTTAATTTAGAAAAAAAAGGGGGGCAATGTTTAGTATTTGAAAAGTGCTTTATAGTTGTGGAACATTATTTTGATAGTCATTTAACAATATATTTGAATATTTTAAAATAATGTCAGTAAATAATCACAACAACAGTAAGTAAATAGTCAGTAAGTTCTCATAATTGTATTTAAATTGGATATCAATACAAAGGAAACTTAGTAATAAAACAGTTGGCATTAAAATGAGTAGGGTTTTTTTTCATTGTATAAAGTCAAAGTCAAAATTCAAATATATTTATTCAGTAAGATTTTTTAGGATCACTTTGAAACGTCAAATCTACCGCATGTCGGGGAGCTGCTTGGCCTTCATCTCACCAGATTTTTCAAGTCAACGGTGGAAGCGCACTTCACCCGGAATCCTCAACAAACTGAGGAACGGGCAATCTTACCTTTAAATGCCGGAACGCATCAATTCACGAATTGTTGTTATGGCGACCGCATTGGGTAAGATGGTGGTAGCTAGCCAAGTGGACTCAAAAAAAGTCCTACCACCAACCAAACCAAGCACAATTACTCCCCATGGGGATCGAACCCGGGACCTTTGGATCTGACATTGCTGGGCGTACCACAAGACCACAGAGCCGTTAAAATTATATAAATTAATCATTCTTTGAACAACTAATTTGCTAAATCGTCTCTAGTATATTCTTCGGCCGAAATCGAGTCATTATCATCACTATTATTTGGATCGAATATATACTTTTTTATAATTTAAACTCCATTCTCCATCATTTTCATCCTTTTCTTTGTACTTAACAATTATGACATAAATAAATCGATAGTTATGTCTTCAGGAACATGAATTCAATGTTTAATTAACATTTGACGTGAAAAAACTATGAACAAATAATGCGATTCGTCCCTTTTGTTGTCTTTAAACAAATTTTACAAGCATTTGTATCGCTCGTCTTTTTTTTCCTTTCGTATTTTCTTCTAACTTCGCTTTTTTACAATTTTATTTGTAAAAATGATTTGCTTCTTTTCTTTCTGTTTCTTCTCTTCTTCTCTTCTTTTTGACGTAGTTCTGGTTCTTTTTTTTTCTATTTGTTATTTATACCTACATGGCGCTATGACTTTTCGAGACATATTTATTCTTGAAAAGTAAGGTAAGATGACGGCCCGCAAGTAGTTCTATTGCCTGGGTGTTTCAATTTAAAATTTTAAGTAGATGTTGGAACTCCATACTTCAGTGCAATTTCTCTTCTTTTCCTTCGTTTTTAGCTTCATCTATAACCTTTTCCAAACATACAGGATCGTATGGGCTTGTTGTTTTCGGCATCATATAATCTATAATAACATGAATAACTGATGAGATAGTAGGTATTTAAATGCATAATTCATAACAAAAACGGGTCTTCATCGCGTACCTTTTTATATTCCCGACAGTGTCTACCCGTGACCGCGGCCGTTGTAACACGGTCGAAACTGTCGGGAATATAAAAAGGTACGCGATGAAGACCCGTTTTTGTTATTAATTATGTATAGTATTTATATGATTTTGTATGGAGTGTCCAAAGAATGATTTTAAAGGAACATGATAGTCATCGGACAGTGTGCTATGACTGTACAGAAAAAAAGAAAATGAGTGAAAATATACGATACCTAATATCAAGCCTTATACCTGCGTTTATAAGGCATACAATTAAATAAACTTCGTTTAATAAGAATCTAGCTGTTGGACATTCTGTACGACCAAACTCTAAACAAAACTAATTACAGTCCTTGGACACAGGACAATGTAACGTCCCTTATGGAGATTTTCAATAAAATAGCACGTGAAACAGGTCGATGGGATTTCCTCCCAAACCTCCTTGGGTCTTACCAAAATAATTTATTTTCGACATGTAATCTCAGACACAAGCGTCCCAAACACAACCATTTTTTTTCACCAACAACGCCGTATAAACGCATAAATAACAACAATTGTTCAAATAAGTATTGCTTGTAGGTCTCAATAAACCAGTGCATAACTGAAGTGTACAATCACTAGTCAAGTCATGTCCAACGACTAGTAAGTTACCTAGACCAAAGTCATTCAGTTTTGACTTATGTCGGCAGTTCCCATGACTGCATATTTGTTTTATGCCTACCTCTAAGATGGAAAACAACAATAGGAACGACCCACCTAAAAGTTAGCGGTTACAGAAACAACCCCTACGCGTTGTTGATCATCAATATCAAAATGTTTTGGGATCTTGATGACGGATAGAACCCTTACCTATATTCCATTATTTTTGTAACTGCATATACTTATGGTAAACACCCAAACACAGAAAAAACATTCAACCACACAAATTGATTTAGATATCGAACCCACAACTACTAAACTACTAACTGAGCTTGATTATATTACTTTTGTATAACCGTACCTACTAATGTTTACCCACACATAAACAATAAGATAAATTAAGTATTTTAAGACATTATTTTAACACATCGCCATTTAGCCACAAACTTAGCATAGATTGTAATATAGGAACTAGATTACGGATAGAATACTTAAATACTTTTTTTTGTACATACATAAGTACTTATCATACAATACACACCCAAACACAGAATAAACAAACACAATGCGTACAAGCACAGAAAATGGCTCAGTTCTCCTTCTATTCCAGGTACTATTTGATCTATGAAGCAAGATTATACATTCAGATACCTATTGTATCAGTTTAGTGCACCTCCCTGCATTATATGGGTTAGTACGATCTATAGGTACTGTAGGTACTTATGTAAATATGCGAGTAGGTAGTTATACATTAATATGTAAATATGCGAGTAGGTAGGTATACATTAATATGTAAATATGCGAGTAGGTAGGTATACATTAAGACCTCTTGATACAAACCATCCCCATCGTCGGTAGCGACGACGACAGCAACTCGTTAGGTATGCAAATAGCTGCTGCGGGCGGGTGATTAGTACCTTATTGACTAGCGATGGGTAGTTGGGTAAGTGCCTTATACCTACCCTTGACAAGCTTACTATTCAGAGGTATCCCATGGCGAACAAAGCACTTTCCTACTACCTTTCAGGTACTGGTCTGAACATAATCATTCTTCATTATGGTATTTATTAGCTTTATCACTAGGTATCTAACGAATGTTAATAGGGACCTTCTCTTAAAATATAGGTATAATTGGAGTGTTTCCCATAATCACCACATCTGGCATAACTTAAAAGTGGACGTAGGTAACGTAGGAAGTAGCTGTTTCCCTTCTGTAACTTGTCTCCGTGTTAACATCTACAACTATATAGAACTTGGAGACGTGACAAGCAAGCATCCCGCCTGATGTATATATAGTGCCTCTCTTGTCTTATCATTCATAGCTGCTCTTTATAATAAATACAAGGTGATACAGAATATGTGTACTAAGCAGTGGGGGGGCTTTTCCGACCAGGAAAAGTATTTGTTGTGGTGGGGAGATAATAGTGAATTCCCATTTTCAGTTTCCCATACAAATCTTTTCATTTTCTCAATGACAATAAATAGTGACGACCCTATTCCTTTACCGCACTATGCATGTAGGTAGGTAGGTAGGTAGGTAGGTATCAGGTGGTAAGAAGATTACAAGACTAAAAACACGCACAAATTGACTACCTACCTTTGTTGTATGTTTTGTACGTACCTATTAAGCAAGCGAGCAGTTGAGAATAAAGCATTTTTACATACCTTTGATCACTTTTATGGTGAAGAACAGCGAGCACTTTCATCACATCACTGTGGAGTCATCTGAATGGGTACAATCGCGAAAACTACACGTACAGTCCTCGAAAAGGCCGTTCTTACGATTTCATCAAGAACAATTGCACATTTGTCACTTTTTACGTGGTTTTGTTCACTTTCAAGGTTACGAAATTTTTCACTTTTTTCACTCAAAAATTCACTTGCTATACCTTTTTAGAAGCGCCGGAGCACGTAGATCACGTTAGTTTGCACATATTGTCGAAATATAGTCCAAGTTACCGGTAAAATGAACACAAAATTTCGCGCTTGAACAAACTTTCATCACGTCATTTTACGTTTTATTTAGCGACTACACTCGCGAAAACTACACGTATCGTCTTTAAATCTATTAAACTTTATTCAGCACGAAGAAAAACGACACTTTTCACATTTTAAACACATTTTTTGTTTGTTTTGAAGCCGCCGGCTATCTTTGACGTGTCGTGACGTGTCGAGTGTCAAAGGTAACTGTGTCAAAGAATATTAAGGACAGATGAACCAATTTTAGTGAGAACTTGGAGTCATCTCGTGAAAGTAGGTTATTAGATGGAACATACACATCGATAAATTACATAGGCACCTACAGTTACAAAAAGACGATAAATGCGATATTGGACGGACAAAAGTACATTATAGGAACGATTATTTTGTATTTTAGCTAACAGATAGATAAAATTCTTATTGATTTGACAAATTAAACCTTCTAGTAATGGATTGTCTCATTAGCAGCCCAGGCTTTTCGACGATTTTCCTCTGTGAGTGAAAGCGCTTTTCGTTCTTTGTGATTGTGACCTTCTGCTATGTTGCCTCATCTGTCTAGACCTGAGGTCATTGTCGCGAGTTAAGAAACAGCTGATTTTAGGGTAGTCTCAACTCAAAAAACCAGCTGTTGGTGACAGAACTTTGATCCTGTTTTACCAAAATTTTGAACCAAAATTCAAAAAGTCGTAAAACAAACGTTGTTCCACGAGTCGGGTCGGATAACCCCGTTTCGGCATAGTACACATATTCTGAATCAGGTTGTATATACTTTTATCAAATTCTAGAAATTAGTTATCAGAGAAATGACTTTTCGACTTGTTCTTAAAGGTTATTAGAAAAATAGCGACCTCCATACCGATTTGGGCATGATAGCGAGTAGTTCACTCTGCAACGACTGGGCCGAGTGACGTCACGCAAGTTGTTTACTCGTTGTCGGAGGGCAACTCGATTTAAACGTAACAATACTTTATTTGATTTTTGGCTACAACCAGACCGGCCTATGTAGGTACAAAAACAATATGACAAAAACGATATGATGACATTATTTATTCTATTTAGATATACTTACATACTTATAGGCCGTTTGTAACGGTCCTTAGGTAATCTGACTGATTCCTTTGTACTTACATAGTTAGTTTAATTGTACTTTTTATTGAATAAAGAACTTACATATTTATTCGTTCTATATATTTAAGAAATACTTACATTAAAACTAGTAGTTCGCCCCAAACTGAGATCTCGTGATGTCTGGTTTGTCTTATGTATTTAACCACGGAGATTAAAAAAAAAAGTAAACAAACAAACGATAAAAGTGTGCTTTCATTACTAGGTACACCTTTCTTAATACACATACATACATTGCAGGATTTCCCAACTAAACTCTCAGATCTCGTTCGCTTCGCTCACATATCCACGCACAGATATCACAATACAAACGTACATACAACCTCACCCATACAGACATAAACACGATCCATTAGATCGGGCAAATTGTCTGCTAATGATGGTAGATGGCGCTCGTTAAGTACAACACCACTATTAGATGTTGTCTACCTTACGCCCTAGATGGCGCCCTAGGTAGCGAAGACGGCCAGCGAAGAATTATGTTTTTAAGGTTTTATTCTATTCAACCATCTTCTAAATAGTAGATAGTTTGACAAGGGACTAAACCATCCCATAATATACGAGGTTGTTGTACTCCCGAGCGTAGCGAGGAAGGATGACAAGACCGAGTTATAATGGGTGGTTTTGGCCCGAGTAAAACACTCTACTTTTCACTTCGATTGCGAGAAAATAAAACAATTCAAAATTAAACAATTTTCAGTAATTTTATTAAAAATTAAATGTGCAGTTAGAGCAATTTTGAATGTTTAGTGATATGTTTTTCCCGGGAAATTTTATTTCGGTTCTCTGTGATTGGGATGTGATAATATTTTGAGTTGATTGTTGTGGAGTAAAAGTTTGGAGATATACTCAAGCATGAGTCGATCATGCTTGAGTTTCCTGCATTATCTGAGTGCGGCTTCAGCTGAGTTGACATATTCATCCAATCCCGCGATGTAGATGCTTGGGGTTCTGTAATGTTTGGTAGAATATTGATTCCTTCCGTAATCCGCTGTGTGACGTGATACTTGTTTTGTATAGAGATATATAACCTTCAGCCACTTGATCGGAGCTCCATCCACCGTGCCGTTTTAATGTCGTTATATTCGCACCAGAGTCCGCCAACAGAGTCGCGGATGTTCTGCGGAAACAATGGCCCGTGTATAGTTCGGGATTTGGTAAATTTAGATAAGTGGCAATATCTTATTTACATCATGTTACCAAATTTATTTCTGCCTATGACTTGCCTTGTGCATTTACCATTTTGATAATTTAGAAAAAATCTTCTCGTTGAAACATTAGTGGGACGTAACTCCTGATAGGCTTTAACGATATTAAGGTATTCTCCACTGATGACAAATTTACGCTCTTTGTTTGTTTTCGTGTTCGGCAGACTCACAGCTTGTAAGTAGGTTTGTATCCGTTTCTACGTCTTCTAGCGTTATATTAGCAAGCTCTATTCCTCTGCATGCACCGCTGATTCCATAAATTAAAGCAACCTGTTGAACAAAAAAATAAATGTTATAATAATCGTAATAACCTAGGTACCTATTTTAGGTATGTAGGTAGGTATCTATTTTATTATATTAGTTTGAGTAGAGTAGATAAGTAGGTTACCTTTGTTGAAAAGTATTGTTTATTTGGAGCGTTATTTAAAAATGTTTCGATTTCTTGTGTCGTCAAGACTTTAGATTTTTTTGCCTTGTATCCAGTGGACAATTTCTTCAGTAAAGCCGTCAAATTTACATATTTTTTTAATATCGACGTCGTGTCTCGTTTGTAAGGTCATTCTTAACATTGAATATGTGCTCCAAAGAGTCGACGATTTTAATTTTTCCGATAATTCATCAAAATAAGTGAGGAAAACCCCTTCAGTAAAAGAATCCATACGTTTCTCATCTCTCCATTTTATAAAATTTTCGTAACTCTTTAAATATATTCCACGTGATTTTGTCGGCAACAGATTCATAATTATTTCTTTGCCCTTTTCTTCCATTTGCATATTAGCATCTTCAGAGCGCGCCAGGAAAAAATCGTATTTCACCCGCGCGTCTTGCACCACCCGCTCTAGTGCATAAAGCTACCACAGCGCGCCACGATCGCTCGAGGTTGTGACGCTGAGCACAGTAAATGCGTTACACTCAGATAAATCATTTAGGTACTATTACTTTACGATTGGGTTCACGTTATTTACATTATTCATAAGAAAAATATTACTGCGAACGGATTTTAATGTAATTTGGAATGAAGATTTATACGACAGCCGTCAGTGGATAGTCAGAATAGGTACTTGAAGTATGTACCTACTACCTATACCTACATTACCCAAGAAAGTTAGTAGTCGGTAGGTAGTAAGGTAGTTATATTTTGTTAACTATTGCAATATCTCCAATCCAAACACGAATTTAATTTTATCACAAACATTTACATGGCGTCATACTCAAATGATTGGTGTTTTTTTTTTGATCCTACAAGTTTGCCACCATAGTAAAAATTGTACTAGACGTGGTTTGCCGCAAAAAAACATGTGTTTTTTTGCTGGCCGGCACTTTTATCTGTGGGTAATTTTTTATTAATAAGCTCGACGATACAATTCACAAGAGCGTGCGGTGACGATGACGCGAGTTACCTACTCGCTTTTTGTTCACCCAAAAAGTACATATATGTATATACACAGTATACATATAGCTCATGGAAAGCGTTCGGTGACGATGACGCGAGTTCCATAATTTTTGTTCGTGCTCAACCCGCCTGAAGAAGTTTTCTACATAAGTACTGAATTTGACTACATAATTACTAATTGTAATAATCAACATTCATTTATGTCGGTAGTCGAGTATACAAGTATAAATATTACAAATAAATATTACAGGACATTAATTTCACACAGCGCCATCTAGCCCCAAACTAAGCATATAGCTTGTAATATGGGAACTAGATTACGGATAGAAGACTTAAATACTTTTTTTTTGTAAATACATACTTATCATACAATACAAACACCCAAACCCAGAATAAACATCTATATTCATCACACAAATATTTGTGTTGGGTGGGAATCGAACCCACAGCCTACAGCGCAGAAGAGAGTTACTACCAACTGAGCTATGAGGCTATGAGGATACAATGATTTATCTGAAAATCTTGCCTATACTGTCACGATTACGTAGAAATGATATAACATAAAGTCGAAAATTGCATGGTTCAGTTGATAATGAAGTGGCTTTTAGGTCCAGAGTATAATTTTTTGTTAGAGTTTTATTTAATTATTCAAAATGTAAACGTGAAATTAAAAAACTAGCCGTTCATTCGACTAAAGCACTAGTCTATTTTATTCATAAATAAAAAAATGGGGTTGCTGATAATTTCGAGCATTTGAATTAAAAGCGTTTTTTTACTAAGTATCTATTTATTTTTTTAAAAAGAACTCTGTTTTTTTATCAAAATTCTATTCGATTATTGTACTTCAACAAGATTTTTCCCAGCTTTCACTATCACTTGATGACATTTTTCACGTTCACGATTTGGAAGTAAAAGTCGGGAAGTTATACGTAAAAGTTTGTGATTTGGAATGAAGAAAATTTTAGAGATTTAGCGCCAATTCCATCTTTTTTTTAAATCTCTATCTAACCCGCAACGAAACAGTTCGCATTCTACCGTGAAGGGAAGAATCAACCTTCATAAAACATCATCAAGACGGTTCTATTTCAAAAAAAAAGATTGAGGGAGCACCAAGAAGTCGAGTTTTTATGTAAGAGACCGAATGCTTCGTACGGGCTGGTGATTTTAGACAAAAATTAAAAAGAAAAAATACTTTTAGCCCTAGATATTAAACTAGAGTTTGAGGCCCGCTAAGCTACACTATTATGATACACTTTTTGAGCAAGGGAAGTGAAAAAGCTTTTCTTGTACTATACGATAGGGATACGCTTGGCCTGACTGATCGCGGTACAGACTATTGCGTTATCTGGGACTAGGCATGTTCTCGGCGATCATAAAACGTCCTTTTTTTATTTATAAACAAGTTGTTATACTTAGTCTTATTTTCGTGGAACTATGTAAAGGTCCGCGAATGTTCTAGACGTTTCTGATAGGGGTAACAGTACCTACTTATATTTTTTGTAAATAGATGGTACCTACGTACTATATGATGCAACACTTAAACACAGAACAACATCTGTTATCATCACACAAATGTTTGTTCTGAGTTACTACCAACTGAGCTATGAGGCTTGTTAATCATAGATCTTCGCCATAGTCGGTTCCAAACTCCAAAGGCCGTTGCAGTACTATAGTAGCCCGCGCTGCTAGTATTAGAACGCACCACCTTTGGCAAACCTGTCATGGCGCATGATGCTCCAGTCTCCGCTGACCAGTTCCTGAATTTCAACCAAACTGTCTAGATTGCTCTCAGTCACAGCAACCAGGTCATGTTCAAGGCCACTAGACTTACTCACGTCTTACCTAAGTGATCGCATACAGCATGTCGACGTGAACGGCCAGCGTTCTTCAGGATCTTTGGTTACCATGGGTGTGCCGCGGGGTTCTATATTGGGGCCTTTCTTGTTTTTAGTATATATTAATGATCTGCCCCAAATAATTAAAGATGACCATGAGATTGTTCTGTTTGCAGATGATACGTCACTTCTATTTAGATTGAAGCGACAAATGACTAACTTTGACAACGCAAACAATGCAATCTCAAAAATTGTTAACTGGTTTAATGTAAATAACTTAGTACTCAATCAGAAAAAGACCAAATGTATTCGATTTATTTTACCAAATGTAACTGAAGTTGAAGCTAATGTAAAAGTTAAAGAGGAAAACATAGAATTAGTCAAAACCACTGTATTTTTTGGGATTAACTTTAGATAATAAACTTCAATGGGGGCCCACACATAGATAAACTGGCGAAGAGACTTAGTTCTGCAGCATATGCTGTAAAGAAGATACGTCTTCTCACAGACGTTGCTACAGCAAGACTAGTTTACTTCAGTTACTTTCACAGTATTATGCTTATTTGACAAAAACTGTGATAAACATAATTATAATACTAGAAATAAGAATAAACTCGCTGTTCCCACAACTAGGCTCCATAAGGTTAATAAATCGTTCATAGGGCAAACTGTACGCTTTTATAATACCTAAATTGCCAATTTGTGATGTGCTAAGCTTGTCAAATAATAAATTCAAAAATTTTGTAAAACAAAAGCTATCCAGGAAAACTTATTATAAAATTTCAGATTACCTAGAAGATAAGAAAGCCTGGCATTAAAAAAAATTAATTTGCTCCAGTGAATAAATTGTAATTAGTATTAGATAATTTTAAGCTATTGTAATGGATCATGAAAAAAAAAACTAGCCCGAGGTTCTTGCCTTTCTCCTTGTGTGCTGGTCGCGATTCCGAACAGGCGGTAGATTTGACGTTTCAAAGTGAACCTAAAAAATCTTACGGAATAAATATAATTGACTTTGACTTTGACTTTGCCAGCTAGGTTATTTCGCCACATCGCTAGTCGTCAGTCGCCAGTCGTAGCATAGTCTTAAGTCCACGCACATTCTGGTAGAGGATGTTGATACTCAAGAATCTAGCGCGTGACCGTTGCGTCACCACGAAAGGGCCGCGGCTGGTTATACTTCTGTGCGTCATGTCTGGTCAGCCTAACATTACCTATAGACTATCCAAGTGTTGATTCTTGCGTTGACGGGCCAGACGAACCTTTAGTAAGTTCGGCGACCGTGCCTGTTACACCCGGGCATAGATTGCGTAGATATTCACGGATATCATCAGCACTTGACTCCATGTTCCACAAGTGTATGTAGCTGCGGGCTCAACAGCCTTGATAGAAGTAACGGTTGGCTGGGACAACATAATGCGTTGGCTATGTCCAAGGACACAACCAACATCACACCGCCGCCTGCTACTAGGTACCTTTTCCGAGCAGGTTTTTACGCTGCTGATTGCATCAATCTGCCCGCCCGAAAATCGTACTAGTACTTACTCGCATAGGTCCGGTCTCTCACAACGGAGGTCCCGGATAAGGCGAAAAGCAATTATTCATCGAGTATGCAGGGCGCCCATCCTTCTTTAGATGAACGAGCCTGCCAGCTTTCCACATAGACGGGAACCAGCCCAACTCCAAGACTACTATCAAGCAGCCTTCGGCATCGAGTTTCCATAGTGGATTCCATCTGGTCCCGGAGCTTTGTTTTTTGCCCGCAAGCTTCCAGATGGCCAGGTTAGGTTCCAGACTTCGTCATCAACCCTCTCAGTAATTTTCCAGAATTCCGGAGGTTGAAACTCCGATCTACTTGGAAACAACCGCCTCTATCAATTGAGATTCAATACTCTTGATCAGCGGAGTTTTATTTACCGTTAAATAAAAGCTTTACACAGGTTCTCGTTTTTTTACAGCTTCTTCTTCTTCTTTTTAGGTACTTCAAAGAGGTACCCTGGGGCTTCATGGCGTTATTCTGACGTCACCGTTCTATAATCCTCTTGAGTTTTTATCATGATAAACGATCTGCCCAGAAGTCGTCAAGCAGACTAGATGCTTGCTCTTTGCGCTACTACCGCTGTTGTTACCCTTAAGGGTTGAGAGAGATTGTGTACGCCTCGAGCAAGATATGGATAGGTACAGTGGTTGAGTAGAGGAAGTGCAACAAACTGCAGTTCAATGTGTACAAATATTCAATATTAAGCTTCAGTAAGGCAAAAACACCGATTCACTACGACGAAGTAGAACACAGCTGAAACGAGCTCAAAGGACCTTGGGGTGCCTGAGGACACCGAACTGAAATTTCAAGAGCATGCTGTGAATGTCTGCAAAAATACATTTCGGGCTTTAGGGTGCATACTTCCCAGTAGAAATTCTTTCACAAACAGGCAAGCTCTAAGAGCTTCGTATTCACTGGTCAGGAGACAGTCGGAGTGCATTGTGGTGGTGTGGGCTCCACATGAAGCTAAATATAGACTCATGGTGAAGCGCATAATAAATAAAGAAATACAGGTATTTTAACTAAAACCGATTAAAACCCAAATGGAACAGAGTTCGGTGATAGGCAAGTGGACTGGAGTGGAGACGACGGACGCTTAATATACTTAGTTGATGAGAAGATAAATTGATATTTCATGGTTCTCTCAATGAATTCGCAAAGGCTACAATAAAATGTTTTATATTACTAATTTATGTTATATATTTTTTTCAAAAATAGGTTCTTACCTACTACACAAATCAACATTCTGGAAAATTATAAGTAGGTACATTGGGATTTCAACTTTTCAACTTTCTGTTCCTGAAGGCACTAGAGTTGGTGCATCTCTTCTTTGTAGTCGGTAACTGAAGATCGTAATCGTAAGTCACAGGTGGGACTCGATTTAAAAAGCATGGACAACCTGTCGCCAGCTAGAGGTACCTTACCTACTCCGATGCGTCGCCATTAGCACAACATCGTAAAATATCGTAACCGTCATGTTTAGCTGGTTAGTTACAACAGGTAGCTGACCGACCTGCATCTGCATGGGCCAGCATGAGGTCTACGATCGAGCTTGTCTGTTTGATGTGTGTGGTGTCAGGAATATAGAACGTGAAGCACGAGAGGTGTTTGTGGAATTTGATCAAGAAGCAGATATTTCACATACGGAAGTATGGCAGTATGGAAGTATGGCAGTATGGAAGTATGGCAGTATGGCAGTATGGAAGTATGGCAGTATGGCAGTATGGCAGTATGGAAGTATGGCAGTATGGAAGTATGGAAGTATGGCAGTATGGCAGTATGGCAGTATGGAAGTATGGCAGTATGGAAGTAAGGCAGTATGGAAGTATGGCAGTATGGAAGTATGGCAGCTGAACTCATTAGAGCACTACCGTACCCACCGTTGGCATGTCATAAAGTACTTGTGAGTACTTGTGTGTGTGAGTACTTGTGTGTGTGTGTGTGTGTGTGAAGTGCTTTACCAACACAATTATGCTACTACGATTATATCAGGCGCTCCGGCCTCGTGGCTGAACTAAGTCCGTATTAGGAATCAGGTACTGATTCCACTTCATTAAAAAGGTTCGATTTTCAATTCAAAGTTTAATTATGGCTATTTTCTAACTATGGCATTAATTTTACATAAAATTATCCTTCACATCATCAGCCGAACTTTCTAGACCCCTGAAAATTTGACTGGTTTCGGTAGGTACCTACGCTATAACAGATCCTCAATATTCACTTGTATAAAAAAATCGGCAGTCTAATGCTTCATATTATTAAATTCCCGCCGTCTAAACACGTGTCACAATTATGATGATGATACCTACTCATTATGGAAACTTTGTTTGTTTTCTATTAAGTAGGTACCTATACTATTCGTAGTATAATAGTATAGGTACCTACCTAATTAATAGAAAGCAGGAGTTCGAAAAAACCTAGTACCTATCTAATATTCGAATCTAAAAACTTTTCGAATACATGGTACCTACTTATTCTAATAGGTACTACGAATAAATAATTATATATTAATTTATTCGTAGTTCTAATATTATATTTTATACAGTTACGTTACATTAACTTTCAAAACACAATAGCAATATTTTTACTATATGTAAATATATGAAAATTGTGACTTTGGTAGTTATATCTCCTCTTATTGAACTTATAACATTAATAAAATATTAAAGAAAAGCATTTTAAGTAAATAAGAATTCTCTGAACATAATTCTTTAAAGATTAAAATTAATTATCGAAAGTATACAATACTTATAATAGGTAGGTATGTACTCTCACTCGTAAACTTCCACAAGTTAATAATTAACTAAAACAAGCATTTTAGGGTCTACTTGTACTTTTAACGTGTTTTTCACAAACTTACTCTTTCATTTGACACACATGGCGTCATCTATTGATATATTTTTGAACTAGCCTTTCTGTCTTTGAGTTGGGTCTCCATATACCAATTTCAAATAAAAACACAACTGTTGGTGGTTAAGATGTTCCTACCTAACTAAATACACTTAATTTTATTAGGTACCTAGGTACTCATTGTCAAAAACTTAATGTCATAGACCTACAGATTACTAAACAAAGTATTATACGTATATGTAAACTTCAACAAGCTAATAAATGACTAAAACAAGCTATTTTTGAGAACCACCGAATGCCCCATGAGTCCAATACAGTAGAGAACTGGCCTGTGCCCGGCTTCGTGTAGTAGTGCTTCCACCATGTTTACTTAGGCCTGTGTGCGGGTCGATGGGGTTTACGTCATCTCTCGCAAGAAAACATTGCTCAGAAGATTGCAGGGCATCTCCACCATGTGCCTGCCTGGGAATCTTGATCTAGAAGAGGATTATCGGGATTATAAGGTAACGTAAATCTTGAACAAAATCACCCTTTGTTTAAGTCCAATTTATGTACTTCAATTCAATAAAATTACTACTCTCTAACATTATGCAAAGTTTTTATAAATAAGTAATTACGTACTAACAGAATTTGGATTGTGTTGTCTTTTATAATATATTATTTACATGAATATATTATTCAATATTATAAAAACCTACCATTTCATTGCATACACAATTATTTATTTATTTTTACTTTTTGTGATTTAAGTCGTATACAGTATAGTTATTATACAAGCCTAGAAGCATAGAATCAAAAAGTATAGCAAAGTCGAGATTAACCTTAAAAATAGTTCTCGACGTTTCAAAGTTACTGAATAAACATATTTGTCTTTGACTTGAACTTGAACCTAGATGGAGACAGAAACAAGACTCAATTAAATATAAGGTAAATGTGTACAACAATAATAAATACCATACCTAACATAGAAATAATACGACTAACTTAACTATATCATATGTATAATATATACTGTTCATATTATATAATTCTAAACATACATTACATATAATATAATACATTATATACCATTATCTAAACGGAGAGATACTTCTCGTAGACTCTGCTCTTGAAGATAGCAAGTGAGGGACTAGCGGTGATATCGTGGGGTAGAGATTTCCACACATCGTGGGGTAGAGTTCAACACATAGTGGGGTAGAGTTCCACACTTCGTCGGGTAGAGAGTTCCACACATCGTGGGCGTGGAGTATAGAGTTCCACCTGTTTCAGGTCAACGGAATGAACGGAACTCCGATATGAATGTAGGTATTTTAAAGTATTACCTACGATGTGGACATGAGTGCCTTAACTCATAGATCTTCTAAGACAAAGTTGAGTAACTTATGTAACGTATTGTGACGTCACGAGTAGAAAGCTCCTCGCGTGTTTACGAATAGGCGGCAGAGAATAAACGACATGAATAATTATTTATAACACAGCGCCCTCTAGCCCCAAACTAAGCTTTGCTTATTTTCATATGTAAACTGAATTACGGATAGAATACTTGAATACACACATACTTGTAATACAATTAATATGAGTTAATGACTAATGTGGTTACATGTACGCTTATGATCCTATATGATATACCTAGGTACAGCTAGTACGAGGCCCGTCTTAGACAAGCAAAACTAAATGTGTCATCCATTACTAAATATATAAAGTTGTAACAATGCAACTTTAAGAGTACTTTTCTGTTGTAGTGTAGGGGTGCACATATTAAATAATTTCGGAATGACGGGTACATTTATTCCCAGCCGTTCAGTCTCGTATATGGACTACTGTGGGAAGTGTTGAACCAAAAATATGAAACTCTGCCGTTTCAATCAGAATGTGTTTAGTGATCCCTGCGCTTGTGTCTCATATCTTCCCTATTGTATTTTCTGTCATGGCTATCTTTTCTTTCATGCTTCTTATTGTATCGATCAGTGTCCTTCCGGGAGCTGTATTTTTTCTTACGCTCATCAGAATCCCTCCGACCGTGTTTGTTATCATGACTATCCTTGCTGTCTCTCTTATCATGACTTTTCTTGCTGTCTCTCTTATCATGACTTTTCTTGCCGTCTCTCTTATCATGACTTTTCTTGCTGTCTCTCTTATCATGACTTTTCTTGCTGTCTCTCTTATCATGACTCTTCTTGCTGTCTTTCTCATCATGACTCTTTTTGCTGTCTCTCTTATCATGACTTTTCTTGCTGTCTCTCTTATCGTGACTATTCTTGCTGTCTCTCTTATCATGACTCTTCTTGCTGTCTCTCTTATCATGATCACGGTTTTTCTCTTTCTTATCATGTTTATTCTCAGTGGGGTTTTTGTCCTCAAGTCTTTGTTTCTCAAGTTTCTCAAGTTTTCTGTAAATAATGTTTAGTATAAAATATTTTTTAGTCAGTACTTTTTAACAAATACAATTCGATATTCGTGCTATTAAATGCTTGGGTTTCATAGATTGGTTAAAAAACTATAAATGAAGCATCATAGCTTAGGTTGGTTAACTCAACCTTGCATAGGTTGGTTAGCTGGGGGTACTGGGTCGGATAACCTCCTCGTGGTGTACCCTGGGTGCCGTCGATCACTTCCCACTTGTGGGGACTTATCGACGGCAGCGAATAATCCGACGCGAGGGTGTCCTCCGCGTGTCCCTATGAAGTTAGCATAGTCCCAGTGAGGGACTCAGCGGACCTTCGGGTCGTGGGATGGCCGGCCTTCAAGGCTGGCGGCGCGGCAGGGAGGGTCAACTCGGCCACCCTGTCGGGCAGTGGGATCAGATGGGAGTCTGGGGGCCGGGAACGTAGGGGCGTTCAACCGGCCTCCATTGCACAGACCCTCATCCCCGCCGAACGGCGGGAACAGCCTGGCGACCCAGCTGTTCCCGCCATCCCCCCAGTCACACTGGGAGGGCCTGTGGAGCCCCTGTAAAGGGGCAATCGCTGGTGGTGTTGTGGCGGTAAAGGCTTTAGCCGGATTCCCACAACACCACCATTCGGCGAAAGCGGGTCACTGCGGAGTTTAGTGGGTATTGCCTGTCGCTAGGACGGGTTGAGTCCCACACACGGCCTCGTCCCCAACGAGGCTATGGTTCCTAAACGCATTCTCTGCATTAAAAAAAAAAAAAGCTTGGTTAGCTGAAGTTAGATGATAGAGGTAATTAGAGTTTATGCCTACATATGTGTAAATTACAAATGTGGCTCGGATTAATAGAAAGAAAGAAAGATCCTTTTGAATAAACTCGCGTTTTCAAAAATATCTTATCATTGACATTGTTAAAATTTGGAAACAGCTGTATTTAGCTGTATTCACTGTCATGTGTACAATCATAACGTTCCATAAGAGAGGTAATAGGCACTGTTTGGGAGGTTTGATCCGGCATAGACCTCATCCTCGACTGTGCAACTTTAGAGGTCTAGAGAGCTGACATAATAAAAAAAACTTGCCTCAGTAACTTTTTTTTCTGCTTCTTAGTCAATTGACTGATGAGATCGGCTTCTGTGAGTTTATTAGTTTCATTGTCCTCTACGGTAGGAGTAGGCAGGGCAGACAGGGGCAAAGCCCCGGGCTTCATGACCAGCCCAGTATCACGCATGTGCTGCATGAGGGTCGGCACATCTGGCTTCTCCTCCTCATCCTCAGGAGCTGAGGAAGTGGCTTGCAGGGCCCGGGCTTCAGTCATGGATAAGGTGTACATTGAGCATTCCTTATCTGATGGCAAATATATAAACACAATACATTAATATCATAGCCAGCGCCATCTAGCCAAAAACTAAGCATATGGAAATTCGGTTATAGATACTCTTTTTTTATTCTTACACTTTAAAAAAAAAAAACTGGTTTAACCGACTTAAAAAAAAGGAGGAGGTTCTCAATTCGGTTGTTTGTTTCTTTTTTTAATATTTGTTACCTCGTAACTCTGTCATTTCACAACCGATTTGAAAAAAATGTTTTTTTTTTTGACAGTATATGATTCCAGATTGGTCCCATAGATTTTAACAAAATAGGTCAAGTACACTCGTGGGCAAAAAAATCGACTCAGGACGCACGCTCGTGGTTAAAAGTCTCTAGCAAAAAATCTGAAGCTTTCATTCTATTTCTGATTTTAACATATCAAAGCTGTTAGTTTTAGCTTCAAAATGAGTGGTCTACGTTGTTGATTAAACAATTTTTTTGGTAAAGAAACAATATTAAATGAGAAGGAGTCTTAAACAATGAAAAACAGGTGATAATTAACAGTAAAGAAAATACAAGCTTTAATTCGGCAAAATATTAATTTAATTTTAATTAACTTATCAATATTTAGTGTTCCCTTCCCTGGCCCTAATAACAGCTTCCAATCGCTTCTTCATGGATCGAATAAGTTTCTTTACTCGATCTTGTTCGATGCTATCCCATTCTTCAACGAGAGCAGCTTGGAGGTCCGATTTTGTGGCTGGTGCAGGATTTCTAGCCCGAATTTTCCTTTTAAGTTCATCCCACAAATGCTCGATATTATTTAAATCCAGGCTACGGCCAGCGGGCCAGCGGGCCAGTCCATAGCGGCAATTTCAACCTCCTGTAAATACTGCCGGACGGCACCTGCAGTATGTGGACGGGCATTGTCGTGCATTAAGATGAAGTTTTCGCCGATGAAACCGCCGTAGTGAACGACGTGATGTATCGGTTTGCCTTCAATCCTCCCACTCGACCGCCAGTATCAATAAAAACCAACTCTGTTTTTGCCTCCATTGAAATGTCTGCCCACACTATCCAGGAACCTCCTCCTAAAGCCACATTTCCTTTGATGCAGCACTGCGCGAATCTTTCTCCAGGTCTTCTGTAGACTCGTCCTCTTCTATCGCTACCATGTAAGCACACTCTGCTTTCGTCTGAGAAGAGAACGGAGCTCCATTGTTCGTCAGTCCAATCAACGTGTTCTCTGGCAAATCGTAGGCGGGCTGCTCGGTGGGCTGGGGTTAATTTGGGGCCAGTAGCTGGCCTTTTTGGCTCAAGGTTATTATTATTATTATTTTTTATTGTACGACGGGGAAGCGCTTGGCCTTCATCTCACCTGCTAACAAGTTGAGATACGGCCGAAGATGGTGGCGCACTTCACCCTGAATCCTCAACAAACTGAGGAACTGGCTATCTTACCTCTGAATGCCGGAACACAACATTTTAGAATTGTTATTATGGCGACAGAATTAGGTAAGATGGTGGTAGTGTTCAGCGCACGTGCCACTTCACGCTGACTCTGGCCTTGTCGCAATAGGGTGACCGCTTGAACACCTTCATCACTTGTTGTGTCCATTTTCAGGTAGAATTCTTGCTTTTTGATGACGGAGATGTGTATCGGTTGAAGTTTGACGGCTAACTGATAAGGGTGGGTCAGGTAGATAAGTTTTTATATAAGTCAGTAACCCTTAATTAGCACTATTGTAAACAAGCGTAAAAAGGGTGGTTACCGATCACATCATATTGTTGGGTTGTGCGTGCAAGAAACATAATAATTTATCATATAATTTTGAAGCTAATACTATTAGCTTTAAGATATTATTAAGAAAAAAGTATTTTCGCGTTCAGTTTTTTTGCCAGTGACTTGCGAGTGCAGGTGTGTCGCCTGAGTCGATTTTTTTGCTCACGAGTGTAGTTTAGCTTTTAAATAAAAAAATAGGATACTGGGAACGAAAAATCGTTCCAATTATAGCAACATAGTATGAACCGATTTTTAACATTTGTTTTGGTCATCTGTATTAAATTTAGTTCCTATCATTGCGTAGACATTACCCAGAATCCCGTATTAGTGCACCCTCACACGAATCTCAAATAGGCTGTAGTAGACGTCGTGGTGTCGTAGGTTTTACAACAAAAACAGCTAAAAATAAGTTATTTTTGAAATTACCCTGGTAAAGTCGGTTCCATTTTTTGTTTAATAACTTATTTATTCTCACACTTTAACAAACTTTTGTTTTATGTGGGAATTGGACCCACAACCTACAGCGCATAAGACAGGGCTAGATAGGAACAACGGATAAAAAAATGTAATGATTAAAAACTAAGTTAAAACTTTAAACTTGTAAGTCAGGCGGCAAGGCGGCAATAAGGCCTACAATGGTTGGGCTACGCCCTTGATACACGGGATACACGTTTGGCATACTAAGACGATATGAGACCGAGTTAGAAGCCCTGGTCGCTTGCGGCTCCCACGTTCATCGGTAATGAGAACGTAAGCCGCGGAAGTGTGGGGTAGGACCCTTCACAACCGCTAACTATATTCGCATCATATATGTATAGAAGGTATATCATGAGGGCGTTCCTTACCGGTGCTCCACGTAAATGGTTCACCTGGGTGTTCCACGGGTACTTATTTGTACTCGTGGTCCTCTCAAGTGTACTATAGGTAATTCTATGTACCCGTGGAACACCCAGGTCCATTATGGGTAATTCAATGTACCCGTAGCATACTCAGGTGTTCTATGGTTAGTAAAATGTGTCCTTGGATTACCCATTGTTCACTCTTACGTCTATTCCTCATTCTTATTTCGTAATTACATATGCAAGTATTTTTATCATTCATCGAATACAATACTAGTCAACACCTCTAATTAAACACGTGTCGCAAGGTACAATATAATTAACCTAAATAGTTCAATAATCTACGAAAACATATTAATCTCTTAACACTGACTAGGAACATAAAGGACTAAATCTAGACTGACGTCTCGTGTCAAACAGGCACCCAAACAAAACATTGAATAAAAATTGAATTAAACAAATAAAAAAATATCGTAAAATTGAACAGATTCTTAAACAAAAAAAATCTTTAAAAAAAAGAGTTATGTGGATCCTATAAAATTTAATGTTTTTATGAGAAAAAGAAGACTTGATAATGTTGAGTTAGTTGGGTAAACCATGGGTTACTGGGTCGGATAACCTCCTCGTGGTGTACCCTGGGTGCCGTCGATCACTTCCCACTTGTGGGGACTTATCGACGGCAGCGAATAATCCGACACGAGGGTGTCCTCCGCGTGTCCCTATGAACGAATAGATACCCGTGGATAACCAAGGTGAACCACGTAGGTGGACCACGGGTAAGAGACGCATGAGGGATCTGACAGTTCACAGTTGCCCCCACTTGTGGCACTTGACGCATCGGACATTGCTCACTTAAAATGATGTAGCTATAGTTACCTGTATTGATGTGCCCCCACTTGTGGCACTTGACGCATCAGACATTGCTCACTTAAAATGATGTAGCTATAGTTACCTGTATTGATGTGCCCCCACTTGTGGCACTTGACGCATCAGACATTGCTCACTTAAAATGATGTAGCTATAGTTACCTGTATTGATGTGCCCCCACTTGTGGCACTTGACGCATCAGACATTGCTCACTTAAAATGATGTAGCTATAGTTACCTGTATTGATGTGCCCCCACTTGTGGCACTTGACGCATCAGACATTGCTCACTTAAAATGATGTAGCTATAGTTACCTGTATTGATGTGCCCCCACTTGTGGCACTTGACGCATCAGACATTGCTCACTTAAAATGATGTAGCTATAGTTACCTGTATTGATGTGCCCCCACTTGTGGCACTTGACGCATCAGACATTGCTCACTTAAAATGATGTAGCTATAGTTACCTGTATTGATGTGCCCCCACTTGTGGCACTTGACGCATCAGACATTGCTCACTTAAAATGATGTAGCTATAGTTACCTGTATTGATGTGCCCCCACTTGTGGCACTTGACGCATCAGACATTGCTCACTTAAAATGATGTAGCTATAGTTACCTGTATTGATGTGCCCCCACTTGTGGCACTTGACGCATCAGACATTGCTCACTTAAAATGATGTAGCTATAGTTACCTGTATTGATGTGCCCCCACTTGTGGCACTTGACGCATCAGACATTGCTCACTTAAAATGATGTAGCTATAGTTACCTGTATTGATGTGCCCCCACTTGTGGCACTTGACGCATCAGACATTGCTCACTTAAAATGATGTAGCTATAGTTACCTGTATTGATGTGCCCCCACTTGTGGCACTTGATGCATCGGACATTCCTCACTAAAATTCCAAAAGGTTGGTCTCGGATCTCGTCATCTCCTTTGCAATAGCTCTCTCTAGGAGCATTGTACTTTCTCTGCCACTCAAATTTGTATTCAGGCTCATTATCTTCCCTCTCCCTCTCTTTTTTGACGCCTGGAGGAGGTTCATACATAAAGTTCAAGCTTTGCTTATCCTTACTATCCTTACTTATCATTGCTCTGTAAATATCAAACAAATACAAGTTAAATTATGTGTGGATACAGTGTTGGCCACTAATAGGATTGTGTGAAAGAAGAAGACATGTCTGTATGTTGTACCAACCCCATCTAGCATTGGATAAGAGCAGGAGATGTATAGTGTAAGGTCACCATAACAAGGTTTCATTTATATGGCTTCTGAATGTTTATATATATTATAAAACATAAATAAAAAAAAAACTAGAATTAATCTCTACTCTATCTGTTACTGTGTTAAAACCAAAGAGAATATTCCATATAACACTTTTATTAATGACAAAACTTATGACAAAGATTTTTTGTGAATCATTTACTAGGGGGTAGTCAGAGGCACATCCAAACATTACATTAGATACATGCCCACTTTGTGCTATGCAATTAGCTTACATATTGACATTGAATTAGAACTAGAATTAGCTAATATTTATGGCAGGTTGTAAGGCTTTCACTGCTTAGTGAATTCAACCTAACTGCACATGCCAAGATAATATGAAACTTTTGAGATCATTTTGAAATTGCTACTTCAAATTTCTAATTACAACTTGGCAGTGAAAGGAAGAAAAAACATGTTGTGACAACCAGGGATGGATTCTATAAATCTGGTAAATCTTAGGTTAGGCAGATTTTCAAGGCAGCTTGTATTGATAACTATGAACTAGGTTATAGAATAGCGTCTATAACTAACCGACCAACCAGGCTGTCCACCTAGTTGGTCGGTTGGTAATTTTTCCTTAACCAACAACCTATCCAGTTTGTTTGTTAGTAATTAACATTTTTATTACTGACCGACCACCTATATTTAATTAATGATCTGTTGGTTGATAATATACCAATATTCTTAAAATGGGTATTTGTATGTTTGTTCGGCTACCAACTTTTCCAGAAACACTAAAATAAAATTAAGTTATATTTTAATGCAGAACTATTTTTTTGTTAAATCGAGCATGTTAGGAGCTACGCCACTAACATGACTTTTCGATAACTCTCACGGTTTCAGACTTCACCTCAGTGGCCCTGGAAAAAAAACTCATTCTGTTTTATTCTTTAAATACCGAAGAATACAAAAATTTACAAAATAAATAAAATATTCTATGTGTGTACTACTTATATAAGATACAGCTATAAATTATTGAGTTCACAGAAGGTCTACAGGATCTACAACATAAGCCTCTTGAGACTTAGTGTATACCCAGGCATAACACTACACACAATGCCATATACATACCTATTTAATATTACAATATTTATAAAATTATTTAATCTTAGATAAAGCATATTTATAATTTTAATATTTAATATTAAATACAGAATGTTTTAAATATATATATATATGCTTAAAAGCAAATGAAAGTTATGACGAAGATCTACATTTTCAGTGACAGCTGTCAAACTTCAAACGGCTTATATCTCTAAAACTATTCATATTAGACTCACCATCCTTAGTTCAAATGAAAGTTATGACCAAGGTCTACATTTTCAATGACAGTTTTCAAACTTCAACTACTAACATAGTATCTAGGACGAGTAGTTTTAGAGATATGGCCGTTTGAAGTTGTACAGCTATCATTGAAAATGTAGATCTCGAACATAGCATTCATTTGCTTTTAATGGTAATATAATATATTCAACACTATGTTTTTTGATCTATGGTATTTCAAGAATTTCTCTTATATTTTGATTTTATATGTTATGATATGTAATCGTTTCATTAGTGGATAATCCCATTCTCGTGGGAATATCGGAATAACAGTATGCTATGTCCAGAATATGTCTACATTCCAAATTTCGTGGCCAAACAAACATACACATACCCAATTTAACAATATTTTATTTCAATAGATTTACTGGATAAAATATTCCTTTTTTTTTCAACTTTTCAAAGTATTTACAAAGTTGAAATATCTAATTGGAAAAAAAATCCAAGTTATTAGTTCAACGAGTTGAACTTTCAGTTGAACTTAGTGGAATAGAGTCATTCAAAATACCTGGGGAAGAAATTTAACAAGCGGTTTTCGTCATCTCATTTAAGTGTTGTTTTTAATATAGCCATACAGTACTTTATTATGGGTCACTTAAAAAAGTTATCAGTCAAACGTTTCAGCTCATAAGGACACAACATGACCAGGAAATAAATTGTAACTGCGTGCAATCCGTAACTAAGATATTAATTACTAACCAACGCATCAGGTGGTCGGTTAAGAAAATAAAATATCAACCGATAATCCAGGTTGTTGGTTAAGAAAAAAAATTACCAACAGATCAACTAGGTGTACAGCCTGGTTGGTCGGTTAGTAATAGACTTAGAAAAGTGGTTCAACCCACCGATTTCAGATCCAGAGGTTCGGGGTTCAATCTCCGTTTAATTGGTTTGGTTGGTGGTAGGATTTTGATTGAGTCCGCCTGGCTAGCTACCACCATCTTACCTAATTCTGTCATGTTTCAGTTGTGGATTCCGGGTGAAGTGCGCCTCCACCTTCGGCCTTATCTCAACTTGTTACCAGGTGAGAAAGTTGATTAAAGCCAAGCACTTCCCTTTAATACAATAAAAAAAAATTGTAAAGGTTGGTTCTGGCAGCAAATGTGTAAATCTGCCACTGGTGACCTTACCTAGAGTGGGATGAGAAAGAAGATGAAGATGTACTTTGCAAGTAAATACTTTTCTAACCTAAAATTAAAAAGCTTTATCTTCATTTTATGAACTGTTTAAGTCAAAGTCTACAATGAAAATGGATAACTCACTTGTTCTCATGCAACTCCTGTTCTTTTTCATATTGAATTCGTAATTCTTCTTGTTTCTTCAAGTATGCTTCAGTTTTCTGTTCAGCCATCCATACCTAAACATAAAATATATGTTGCTTATTTTTAGTTAATGTTCATATCAAGCCTATTGTAAGTTTCAGATGGTTTATCTAACTAGGAAACTAATACCAAAGTTGTAAAACAAGGATATGGCTCTCCTGATGGTAAGTGGCTATATTAGCCTACAGGTACAGTAACATTAAGGGCATCACTCACACATCCTGACCCTATCGGAAATTTAAAAGCATATTTTCTTAAAGACACTGTAGTGTCTGGGGAATGCATTGATGGTCTATTAATTTTGATCACTTCCTCAAAATACGAAATGGGGTAGGTAGGAACTACCTCCTCACGGTCTACCCCGGGCAATTATTGGCCTTAGCTAGCGGGTACAGCTGAAAGTTCCTACTACTGGTGGTAGGACCTGTAAAGGTCTACCTGGCTAGCAACCACCATCCAGCCGATGACCGGTGCAAAGCGGTTGCCGTGTTCCATCGGTGCTCTGGAGAGCCAGCCCCTTTTAGTAAAGTTCACTCTATCATTGACGGCTTGACAAACAAACCAACCATCTTAGTAAAAAAAAATTGAAGGAAAAAATCTGTCAAAATACGCTAGACCATAATGACATATGAGTATCAGGATGGAAACTATGCCCATGAAGAGTAGTGAGATGAAAGGTGGTTGTGTCATATCAGTATTGTTTCTACAGCCCCATGGCATTAGCAGTAAAAGAAAAATAAATATGTCCTGAGGCTCGAGGGTTAAATATACCACTACTGAGCATGCCAAATACCAACAATTCCCAAAGATCGTCTTTGCTATGAAAAAGGACCACGTTGGTACATACTTCATGTGTTGCCATGGCCAGACTTGCAACGATCTTTTTAGATGCCAACTTAGCCTTGTTCTCCAAATAACAAATGATTAGATTCAACGTAAACTTTCCAGATAGGTAATAGATGTTGTCAACTTACTCTTTTCAAGTTGTCCCTTGATGCAGGATGAAAAAACTTCTTACACATATAATTGTTAAATCCTTTTCCCATTTTTAAGACTTTTTAACCAATTCTTCAAACTCTTCAAAGGTCAACCAAACCAACCAACTCGACTATATGTAAAGCAAGAAAAATATTTATATTTATTTTATTGTAAATTCGCCTAAAGCCAAAGAGTAATATCACAGAACACTAATTATCCTAATTAATACTACTACGCTAGAAAGAAAGAGTATAACAGTGCTACGGAAGAAGAGACGGGACTCGATTATGATATTATTTTCGACAGTGAATTATAAATAGTAGTACCTAGAGTATTGTTGGTTATAATACTATTGAATCGAAAGCAAAATATATAAGTACAGCAACCAAAATTACTTGGTTTTGAGTTGGACCCTGTTGACCTGGAAGATACACATAGATACTACATTTGACAAGATGGTAAAAGGAATTTATGCTTTGAAGAAACTACGCCCTGTCACCTCCGAATCAAATTTCAAATATATACGAAATATAAAAGATAATCAACATAATGCCCTGAGACGAATACAAGTTTAATTTTCACCTCCAGTGACATGCCTCCCTAGAACATGAAAGAACTACCGCCGTATGAGACACGTTCACCAGGTCTTCTGTAGACTCTGCCCCATCCATCGTTACCATCAAAACACATCCTGCACTCGTCAGATAACATTAGTGTCTTCCATTGATCCATAGTCAAATTTTATTTACGTGATCTCAAGCAAACTGAAGGCGTGCCTGTTGGTGAGCTGTGGTCAATTTTGGATCAGTTACTGATCTGTGCGCTGTCAGGTCAGCTTTTTGTTTCGACTTGCCTCCTTCTTACCGTCCACCAACTGACTCCTACTTCTCCAACTTCCTGGAGCTGCTGTCGGAGTTGAACTGCATTCAACTGGTAATTTCAACTTTGACTTTGGTTCTGACCAGCTTAAAGCTTTTTAACCATCTCTGTGGTCTAGTGGTTTGCCTACCATTGTCAGATCTAGAGGTCCCGGGTTAGATTCAGGAGTACAATATTGTGCTTGGTTTGGTTGGAGGTTGGTGGCATGCTACTACCGTCTAACCTAATTATGTCGCCATACCATAAATTCTTAAATTGTTGTGTTCCGACATTTAGAGGTACGGTAGACAGTTTCTCATATAGTTGAGGATTGCGGGTTAAGTGTGCTTCACATCGCAAATCATCATCCCATCAAACCCATATTCAAATTGGACTGTGATATCATAATCGTATGAGTATGTTAATAAATAATATTATATTATTTAATAATAATGTCCATTATTTGTTTTAAACAGAACCTTGCACCACTTGTTTCGTGGCACAAGGCTCTGTTTCTTTAATGTTTTCATAATTTTTCTTCCCATAATAATAATCAAAATAATGATAGTAAAATTGTAATATTGAGTAATTTTATTTATTGACCTAAGACTACCCTAAGGCACCTAGTGCAAATCACTCTGTTAGAATTGAGGTTACTTCCAACTTTTTGACATTGTTGGATAAACTAGATAGCCCAGCTATGACATTATAACTTTTTTTAATATGGAGTCCCGTCTCTTCTTACGTAGGTTTCCTCGGCTCAAGGAAAGAGTATATCAGACAGCATTAGGGAGGGAGAGGGAAGGAAAGGAAGTATTATATTGGAAGTGAACACGCCCAACTAAACAAAAATATGTTTTAAAAGTAAATCAGAATAAAAACAAACTATGTTTATATGTCTAGTTTAGCAAACGACTGAGCCTTGTTTTTATTATATCAATTTCGACGGGCCTATACATGAAAGAATGTCCGTAAGTGCGAGTGCCGAAAACCTTACCACGGATGCCCATGTAAGAGTTACAAAGTTTTTACAACTTTTTTTTTATTGAAACCTGAGTTTGTGATTACGCAAAGACCTCAAATTGTGCGTTATGAATAATGTTTTTGCCTTCGTTATTGTGATTGTGACTACAAGTAACTAAAAGTGTTAGATTCTGATCGCGTCGTTTGGATAGGAAGATAGGGGCCTGTTCGTACGCGGATGTCACGACCTATTTCATTCATTTCGCATCCGTATTGGGCGCGTTCCCGTAGTGACTTGTTACTGTGTGAAGATAGCGTCACCCTAACAGTTTTAACTTCCTTACTTTACACATAAACTTTTCGACTCGACATTAAGTTGAGTAAAATGTTTATGTCCAAAGTGTCTACACTAGTAAATTGACACACACATACACTCAGTGCCTAATAATGAGTTTCTGGTTTCTCTACCATTAGTCACACTGTTTCTCTGTTGTGTTCACTTATGTGACTCACAAAATATTATTGTCTTAGGCAACTTGTTTCCTTATACCTTGTAATTTCTGTTTGTGACACATCAATAACTATTAATGTTTGTCATTGTATACATAATTGGATACAACCACAGTTTCTTCTGTATCATAGTCTCAATGTGTACTTGATTTAAATCACAATTCTTAGAACTTTAAACTGATAGGAATGTATTTTGATATTAGACTTTATGCCACTTCATAGATTTTGTAAAAACAAAAGCTTTCTACCCAACTAATAAGATAAAAAGTTAAGTTGGATATAATAATTAATTATTATTTATGATCACACAAAGCAGTAAGCATAATAGAGGCACACCAAAAAAGTCATGATGACCACAATCATCACCAAAAAATCTTAAAAATAACTAACATCCAAGAGAAAATAATGGAATTGGTCTTTGCTCAGCCGTGGCATATTAAAGACTGACAAAAAATATATGCTAAATGTTTCTTATGCCTGGCATCATTGCTCGGTTAGTAGTAGCTTTGCCTGCCTTTTCTGCTGCAGGTTGTGGGTTCAATCCCCTCAGGATGAACATTTGTGTAATGGACATAAATGCTGTTCCTTGTTTGGGTGTTGTATTGGTGTTTTCTAAAAAAGTATTCTATCAATATTTTTTTCCATGTAATTGTGTTTGATTTGATGAGTTTGGGGCTGGGTAAAATTGCCATAGTAATTTTTAAGACTTGCTTTACATTTCAAAAATAAAAGTGGTGGGTATGGCTATACTCAACAAGGAGTATTTGCAAGTTTATTTTATACATACAAAATAACTAGCAGTTACTCTGAACTGAGATCTTGTTTGATTATTTTAAGGTGTGATGTTTGGATATGTTTTAGGTATTTAATCATGGAGATTATTTCACAAAAAGAAGCTATTAGCTATTAACAAACAATACAAGTGTGCTTATATTACAAACTTTTTCTTGATCTCTCTTTATTCACCTGAGTGTTTGAAGCGTTCTCTCTCTCTCTCTCTCTCATTGCTAACTCTCATTCTAGAATGAGTTCTCATGCAAAGCACCAGCCTTACGTCATAGTAGGTGGGCAGAATACAATAACTACTACTTACATGTAAAGGTTGATGTCAAGTTTTTGAAGAATGCTATTCAAAACTATTGAAACAGTAAATACCAATCTGTTCACTGTATGCTGTTGATGTGCATTTTTGCAGTCAAACCCCTTGCATAACATCCCATAAGTAATTCTTGGATTTGATTGAGACCCATAGCTTGGCAACTCAATTATTGAGTGAATAATAAAAAATAAATAGACCCTCTCTTCATCATCTTGCGAGGCCTGATGATTATCCCCTTCATCTTCAAAACCACCCCTTTATAAGGCAAAATAAACTATAAACCCCTATTATATGATATATCATGTATTGCCACATTTTCAAGACTCAATCATATTTACCCCTTTTAAACCCTTAACATTAAAACAGGTCTCGTCAGGTGAAAAATTAGTAAACTGTGAAGTCAACCCCCTTTAACAGTATATCCTAAGATAATAAGACAAACCAAGCGTGTTTGTTACTCTCTTAATGCAACCCTTTGTTACAAATACCACCCATTTTTTGATTGTGCAACCTATACTATTTCAAATGACACCCCACAAGACAAAAGCTTCTAGTCTCACTTATCTTCCCTATTGTCAAAAAAATCCTTCTGCAGATTGATGAGTATTAAAATATTCTCAGCATGATCAAAATTTTGAATTGATCGGATCAACCATTAAAAATATATGGTATAGTATAAAGATATGGGCGAGAAATTGTATTTATTTTACCTTTTAGACAATTAATTTCAATTTCTCTTATCTTATTACATTTTCAATTTTAACAAAATCGGATAATCACTTTGAGAGTTATGCTGCCACAAATATCGCCACCTAATACATACCAGTGCCAGATTACAAATTTAAATAATATTAACAATCCATAAACATTGTTGTAATTTATAAGGATAATTTATTTTACTATCTATAAAATATACTCTGTGTATATAAATGTGTTGAAGTAAAAGTAGCTGAGTGTTTTGTTACTTGTATAAAGAGTTGCGATGGAGGCTCCATGTGCCTTGAACTGGCGCTGGAAGGCGAGAGGCTGTGCAAGGCCGGCGACTGCCGCGCAGGAGTTGCCTTCTTCAAGGCAGCGATCCAGGCCGGGACAGATGAGCTACGGACCCTTAGTGCCATCTACAGCCAATTGGGGAATGCCTACTTCTACCTTGGGGACTACAATAAAGCAATGCAGTACCACAAACACGACCTAACGCTGGCTAGGTAAGTCACCAAGTAGGTATGTTACCTAGAGTCAGCATGGTACTGCTATTCTTATAGGAATTTCTTGGATTATCTGTCACATTCAGGTTTGCTGGTATAAAACTCGTCAGAGGGTACCTATGCTCGCCTACGAAGGAAAATAAATTATCTTTATCTTTATTTCATTGGCACTCTACAGCCAAAAGCCTCAAAAACACTCTAGCCTTTGCTTAGATTGTATGAGTGTCATATAGGTCATAATTCACAACACAAGTTTTGAGGTCAAGAGCCCACATAAAAAAAAAAGGACAGAATAGTAAATGAACACAACATAAAATAAAAATGTACATGTAGGATATGCGATAGTTCTAAAATGTATGATGTACCTGTTTGAATAGTCCACGTAAATATTTGTTTAAATTCCAGAACAATGAACGACAAACTCGGCGAAGCGAAAGCGTCAGGCAACCTAGGGAACACTCTCAAAGTGATGGGAAAGTTTGCAGAGGCCATACAGTGCTGTAAGCAGCATTTGGAGATTTCGCGATCTCTCGGAGACAGACTGAGCGAAGGCAGAGCGTTGTATAACTTGGGGAATGTGTACCACGCCCAGGGAAAGCAGCTTGGGCGAGTGGGGCAGAATGACCCTGGACACTTCCCTCAGGACGTCCGGGATTGCTTACTTCAGGCTGTGTCCTATTATGAGTAAGTATCATAATATACCTCCGTTACTTCCATGAGTTGGGCTGGCTAGCAGGGAGCCATGCATATTGTGCATATACCCGATTAGTTAACGTTAGTACTGGCCGCGTACAATGTTCGGGGCATGTCTCTCATTTATGGTAACCAGCTACCATTAGATGGAGCCGAACATTAGCCGCATCCTAGTTTGTTACCACTGCTCACCATAATTATAGAGTTTTGGTGAAGCTAGTTGAAGAAACAAGCACTGTAGTCGCAACCACTTCACCGATTTCAGATCCTGAGGTCCCGGGTTCGATCCCCATGGGGAGTACAAGATACTGTGCTTGGTTTGGCTGGTGGTAGGACTTTGTTTAAGTCCGCCTGACTAGCTACCACCATCTTACCTAATTCTGTCGCCATAATAACTATTCTAAAATTGTTGTGTTCCGGCATTTAGAGGTAAGATAGCCAGTTCCTCAGTTTGTTGAAGATTTTGGGTGAAGTGCGCCTCCACCTTCGGCCTTTACTTAACTTGTTACCAGGTGTGATGAAGGCCAAGTGCTTACCCGTCGTACAAATTAAAAAAACAAGCTGAGCGAGCCTGACTTGAGTACGCTAGTAGTTGGTAGTAATTAATGTTTGCCTTGGGTGTGAATCGAACCCACCCAATACAAACATTTTTGTGACGAATGTTGATGTTTATTATGTGTTTGGGTGTTGTATTGTATGATAAGTATAAAGAACTTTCAAAAAAATCTAAGCATTTTATTCGTAATCTATTTTCCTATTGAAGGCTTGGTTAGTTTGGGTCTAGTTGGCGCTGTGTGAAATTGCCATTATAGTATATCTCGCGGTGCTAGTTTTCAGTACTACACATATTGACACAAAAATTTCCGCTTCCTCCGTATTAAGAAATATAAGTAAGAATTATAGACGGAATAGGACACGCGTGGAAAATAATTTGCTAACTTATGCTTATGCCCCAGATCAATGCCGATTTTCGCGTCAACTCGACTCGAACGTTGCGTGAATTCATGTTTCGTTGCCCCAAATTTACTTACACAGTAGTTTTGTTTTGTTTGTTTATTAGTCCTATCCTATCCTAACACACTATTCATATTATATACCTATGTAAAAGTTTGTTTAAAAATGGTTGAATGGATTTTAACCAAAAATTAAAATCAAGTGCCCAAAACTTATACATGTATAGGCGGAAAAAAGCTTGTAATATAATAACTAGATTACGGATATAATACTGATATACTTTTTTTTTTGTGAATACATACTTTTTATACTATACACACCTAAACAGTACAAACATCAATATTCATCACACAAATGTTGGTCCTGGTGGGAATCGAACCCACAACCTACAACGCAGAAGGCAGAGCTACTACCAACTGAGCTGTGATGCTTGTTGGTGTATCATGGTCTTCATTGAAGTCGGGTTTCTTTTTATTCCGTATCGGTGCTCCGTACCGCCGCCTCGCTATGATTACCACATCAGAGCATTTACAGTTAGACCTCGGTCCCCCACATTCCAGATCACGACATTCGATCACAACATTCGATCACACGGGTAGCTAGCTACCTTTTTACCGTTTGCATCCATCATGCTGAGCTGGGACTGTGTTGCTACTGTACTGTGGCACACACACTTTCATTTTTAAATACTTGTTACTTCAAATTATGTTTTTGTTTAACAAAATATGTTTGTACATTTTTTTTTTAGTTTTTTCTTGATGTGTATCGTGCTATTTTATGTGTATACGTGTTATCTATCTATTCATTAGATTTTTATAGATATAGATATTTTCTCTAAAGCGCAAGTGTAATTACGGATGAAGCTATTGTTTGTTTTTTGTTACTCGCACATGTTACATTTATCTCTGGATGACCGCGTTTAGTTTAGTTAGTCTGTGATTACACAATCACAGCTGTTCCTACGTGACTTCCAGAAAGAACCTCGAGCTGATGCGTAGTCTCGAAGACAGGCAAGCGATGGGGCGAGCGTGTGGCAACCTCGGCAACACGTGCTACTTGCTTGGCGAGTTCGGGCGAGCGATCCGCTACCACACGGAGCGGCTGCGGATAGCGCGCGAGTTTGGAGACAAGCCGGCCGAGCGCCGCGCCAATAGCAATCTGGGGAACTCGCACATCTTCCTCGGACAGTTCGAGAATGCCACTGAACACTACAAGTAAGTATTTCATGTCGCCTAAAAATTACGTAGCTTTACATCAAGTGTTCGATTTTATTGTTCTGTAGCAGGCGGAGATGACACACTTGTTTTGCCAGAGTCGCTTTCTATAATTAAAATTATGTGTTAAGTTGAGTCTGAGGAATGTACACAAAAATTACTCTTTTTATTTTGAACAAGCCCCTAGGTTGGTATCGAATATATATAATTTAGTGCCTGAAGACCAAGATCACTTTGGCTACGCGAGTGCGTATTTTGCGTAAGTTTATTCAACTTATTCCTAGCCTCAACCGCTCAGCTGATTTTGATGATCCATCGCAGATGTTCTTCAGAAATGCCGTAAGGTCAAGAGCTGACCTATCTAAAATCAAAAATTAAATTGTGATAACTCTGTAATGCCGTTTCTTTCTCCTTGTATAATTCATTTTTAGTTACCTACGCGAAATAGCTCGTTTCGCAAAGCTAAGCTAGCATTACTCACATAGATAGTTAAGCTCGTGGCGTGGCCTACGCTGTATGTGTACCGATAGCTACAACTTCAATCTTCAAGTCACGGTTGAACAAGTTTCTGGATCCATCGGTCACCATCACCATCTTGTGATAGTACATTGTCCACCAACTATTTCTGACACCGAGTTGGCTTTGAACCTTGGACTCTTATAAAACCTTGCATAAATCATGTTCCGCTGTGATCATTGGCCGAGTTTAACTTGCCAGTAAAAGCTAGCTGTGAAATTATTTACATAAACTCATGTTCTGACCATGCGATTTACAATGCAAATAGCGAATGTTATTGAAAAGTCAGTCAAGGAGCTGTGTTCGATTAGCTCAATGAACCATCGTTTTCTACGGTATCGTATATGGTATATGGCACCAGCGATATTATTTATTTACTATCTATTGTTCATTGTTGCACATCACACAAAACAGACCATTAGTGTACACTGCTGGACAGAACCTCCTCCAAAGCCGGAGGGTTTTGTCATAATCACCACGCTTGGCAGGCGGGTTGGTGATCACAAAAATGGTGTAGATAAAACACAGAAGAAGCTGCCCTTCTTCTGCTGAGATTCCTTAGTCGGCTTTTTCGACTTTCATGGGCCGAGTAGGAGGGGTCGATTCTTAAACCACGACCGTTGCGGCACAATTATTTAAAAAAATAATTTTCTAATGTTACACATACCATATAATATAGCGCACATGCCACAATTTACAAGAACATGCTTGAACCCAGTTGGGATTTTAAGGCTAGTGGTTAAACTGTAGGAAACATTTCAATGAAAACTGATTGTAGGTTTTTTTTTATTGTACGACGGGTAGGCACTTTACCTTCATCTCACCTGGTTATACCAGTTGAGATAAGGACGAAGGTGGAGGCTCACTTCACCCGGAATCCTCAACTACCTGAGGAACTGGCTGTCTTACCTCTATATGTCGGAACACAACAATTTTAGAATTGTTATTATGGCGACAGAATTAGGTAAGCTAGCCAGGTGGACTTAAACAAAGTCCTACCACCAACCAAACCAAGCACAATATATTGTACTCCCCTTTGGGGATCGACCACAGAGGCGGTTAGGTAGTGAAGTGTCAAGTTCCTTGTTGTAAAAACCCCTTGAATCGTGCGGCGAACAGCCAACAGCTTCGTGAACAAGTGCGATCGCACATTTATCGTCCTGGTACAACATTACGAAACTGTTATTGGCCTAGTGGTGTTATTTCTCATTTATGTTGTATGTGCTGTTGGTTTTACTAGAAAATAAATATTTCAATTGCGATTTCGAAGCTCATTTGCATTAATTTTCCTTTGGCGAACGAATGTTGATGCTATTGCGACTTTACTTTTGTATTTAGTGATGATAATTTATTAATAGCTATTATTTTGTCCGCTAGTTACTTTTAAAACATCTGCTAGCTGAGCTACTTAGCCCTACTCGGATAAGAAGTTTTCCATGTTGATGTTGGCATACAATATATCCATGTGTAATTTGATTGGTATCCGTGCAGCCAAAAACCATCAGATTTATTTTTAAGAGTATTAAAAGATCGATTAAGTGAAATTAATAATTCACTTGTTTATTATTCATACAGCAAAATAAACATAGATAATATGTTAGTAAGATCACAATGTCCATGGGTTGCTAAAAATAATATTACCAATACTAACCTAAAGATTTTAGATATGATACTTGTGAGTATGTTACAAAGTATTTGTGCCAATGTATTATGAAATACATTAATGTTTATCTTATGTTTAATGGGTGAGAATCAATAAAGGCTATCCCACCCTATTCACTCACGGTGACCAGTGTAACATTTGTCAAACACACGGAATGTTATCCGATCGGAATCATCATTGTTTGAATCTGCATGAATAGCTTGCAATGCTATTCTCATACCATGTTCCACGAGCACGCCTCTGTGGTCTGGTGGTTCGCTTACCGGTGTCAGATCCAGAGATACTGGGTTCGATCCCCAGAGGGAGTGAAATATTGCGCCTGGCCAGCAACCACCATGTTACCTAATTCTGTCGCCATAACAACAATTATAAAATTGTTGTGTTCCGGCATTTAGAGGTAAGATAGCCAGTTCCTCAGTAAGTTGATGATTCCGGGAGAAGTGCGCTTCCACGTTCGGCCTTATCATAACCTGAAAATCTGGAAAGATGGAGGCGCATCCCCGTCTACAATTAAATAATAACATCTCTGAAAATCTTCTGTGGAATTCTCGAAGTTAGTTAGAAGTATATTTGTATTGATATACTTACTTACTTACTCCGCTGGCTCAGCTACCCGAAGTGGGTCTTGGCCTCCGACAAAAGAAGACGCCATTTCCTCATATCTTGAGCTAGCTCGCGCCAGTCACCGGCATCGAGCTCCCGCAGGTCCGCCTCTACGACGTCCTTCCAGCGGTACCGCGGGCGCCCGTCGGGGCGGCGCCCTGTGGGACAGCTAACATAGGCTCTCTGCACCATACAATCTTCTCCCATCCTCTCTATATGGCCAAGCCAGCGAAGGCGGTGAGCTTTGGTCTCGCCGATGACGTTGGGTTCCGCTATAAGCTTTTCGATCTCCAAATTTTTCCGGACTCTCCAGCTTCCATCTTCTCTGCGTATCGGCCCCAGAATCTTACGGAAAACTTTCCTCTCAGCCACTAGGAGCTTGTTTTCCTCTCTTTGGGTCAGCGTCCAAGCCTCGCATCCGTACATCATGATCGGTCTAATGACGGTCTTGTATATCCAGATCTTAGTTTTCCTGCTTAGGTTCTTGGACACCAGTACCTTATGCAAAGCTGCACTACATCTGAGGGCATTTTGTATGCGGATATCAATTTCCTCTTGCCTCGTGTTAGTGTCAGTTATAGTGCAGCCGAGGTATTTAAACTCCGCCACTCCTTTATATGAAGTATTTCCAACATGAAGGTGCTGTCGTGGTATTCTCGTGCTTCGGTATCTCTTCATGTGGAGGAATTCAGTTTTTTCGTGGCTAACCTTAAGGCCTGCTTTCTTAACCCCTAAAACTTTAACTGCAACTTCTTTAACTATTGATCAATCAATCAAATCAAATCAATAATCAATAGTTAGTATTGATATAATAATAAAAAAATAATATGTACAATTAAACTAACAAAAGAAGCAGTCGGATGACCTTAGGACCGCTACAAACGGTCTACAGGTGACTCAACTGTTCCAGACCAGTACCAGGCGGAAGCGTGCCCAAGACACTGGCTGCATTTAAATAAGAATTGCGTATCCGGAATCTCTAACGGAAGCTCACAAATTAGATCCGATAAGGCTTAGTTTTAAATTCGCTATACACACTCTTTTTCATACGATGCTAACACGGTAGGTACACACTAAGCTATTTGCTGATTAGTTCAAAGGTTTCAGTTAAGTGATACGCTTTGACCATTCGATTTGATAAAGAATTACGACGGTGAGCTACCTACTTTATAGTACTAAACTTAATTCAACTTATCAATTCACTGAAGTGAAACTAATGAACATTAATTTTACACAGCGCCATCTAGCCCCAAACTAAGCATAACTTGTAATATGGGATGTTGAGGGCTTTATTAAGTGCGTCGATATCCCGATGTTCAATAATCGAAGGCGGCAAAAGTCGTGAGTGTGTTGTTTTGTTTATTACAGAGAGACGCTCGCGCTCGCGGAGGAGCTCGGCGACGCAGCGGTGGAGGCTCAGGCATGCTACTCCCTGGGCAACACGTACACGCTGCTCCGGGAGTACCGCGCCGCAGAGCAGTACCACGCGAGGCATCTCGCCGCTGCACGGAAGCTGCGAGACAGGTATCATTGACAAAGGTTATATATAAAAAAATAACCCGCTGTTTATGTATCATTTCTTAAATCACTTTATTATCTTGGATCCTGTTCATATATGCCGGTCCGGCTGACCTTGGAGTCCTCAAATTTGAACCAAAATTATTCAAATGGTCCTAAACTCTTCATTAAAACCTGTTCTTTCTATGATGGTCATCAGACTTTTGAATTTGAATTACAGTTTAACAAACCTAAATCAGATGAGTTGTAGCAATTCTTTTTAATTGCAATAATTCCCAAGACACTTTTAAAAGTGGGGTTCAGAACTGGTGAATATCATTATAATCTGGAGACGGCTTCACCGATTTCCGCCAAACTAAGAGAAGCTCGCAGTGACGAGGCTGTAGCCGATGCGTTGGTCCGATCACATCCGCGACGGAACAGACTCGTCCCGGTACGATCCCTGTACTATCATCAAGAAATAACTCCTATATTGATATCACAAATTGAGGTTCGTGTTCTGACGATCACGAGAAGAAAATACGCATTGAAATTGGAGCTTTAGTTTTGACGATACAATGCTACAGACTGACAGACATTCTAGTCTGTATTTATTTTATTCTAAGACGGTACAGCGCTTGATCTGCACCTCTTGTGTTAAGTAGTGATGAAGGTCTGAACTGCCTAATATGTTACATCTCGATACCTAATCATAACAATGAAATTATTGTCATATGCGTCAGACTTAGGTAAGCTAGCCGTCTGGTTAGCTTTGGTTTAAAATAAGCTCTACCACAAACCAAACCAAGGATGTATGTGTAACCCCCCCTTGGGAAACGAACCTGTGACCCTCTGGGTCCAGGGGCGGTGGACGAACCAATACCACTGATGTTTCGCAAGTACGGGTTCCGCTGTTTGACCCTTGGTATCTTAATCCATGCTTGTGGTTTAATTTATCATAAAATATTATACAAACAGCAACACCACCAACTGTGGGTCTTGAGAAACTCTAAAACTGAAGGGTTCAATTCAATTTTTTTTTTTTTACTGTACGACATCTCATCTCATTTGGTTTCGTTTCACAATTCAATTCGTTTATATGACAACACAGGTCTATTAAGGTGAGAGTGAAAAATAATCCAAACCGGTGTGCTACGTAGGCCACATCATCGCTCACAACAGAGATTGTGGTCAAATATCCTAATTAAATAAAAAGGCAGTCACGGGAACTGCCGACAGAAGTTAAAAACTTAAAATTTTGGGATAATCCTTATACCCTTTAGTATTTTTTTTAAATAATAATATGTAGAATTCTTAGTTTTAATTTTAGTGACAGCTAAGAAATCTGTTTACCACTCCGGCTTGGTGCAATATGTCACATCAGCATGTAGGTGACGCGAACCCATAAGTTTTACCACTGCCAAAAATCAGTCAAAGCGGTTTAAAAAATTGCGAACGTTTGCTTCGTCAGAGCGTAGCAGTTTGTTTACAATTGTATACATATGAATGCTTTGCTTGGTATGTGGCTAGATGGCGCTGTGTGAAATGAATGTCCTGTAGTACATATGTTTTTGTCGATTGCAGGGTCGGCGAAGGCCGCGCTTGCTGGTCGCTCGGCAATGCGCACGCGGCGCTCGGAAACCACGAAAAGGCGCTTTACTACGCGAACGAACACTTTACCATATCCAAAGAGGTTAGTAAAGAGCCCCGAGCCAGTGGTGCGAGAGGGATAGCGCGATGCCAGTCTGCGAGTGAGCGAGTGAGATGATTGATAAGCACAATTCTCCCAAAAATCATACCTTTTTTAACTAATATAGTAATATCACAGATCCATTGATGGGTTTGTTTAGTGAATTATAGTGGAATGGAGCCTTTTTTATCTGTCTTATTGTGAAGCTCTGGTTTTGGGTAAATGTTTCTTCAGAAGTTCTGACGCAACATGAAACTCTGAATCAGAACACATTATGGATTCGAAAACATTTAAACCCACCACTGCATACAGGCTATATCTAAAAGTACATAATCAACAATATTTTTGAAAAAAATAAATAGATTTTCCTTTTGGTTCCCTAGCCGGCAGGGTTTCGCCCACTGGTATCAGACCCAGAGATCCCAGGTTCGCTTTTGTGTTTTGCTGGGTTTGGTCGGTGGTAGGACTTTGTTTAAGTCCGCATGGTACGATGGCGGTACTAGGTACCGCAGACCTAAGTCTGTCGTTAAAACAAAAATTCTAAATTGTTGCGCTCCTCAGTCTGTTGAGGATTCCGGGCGAAGTGCGGTCCCACCTTTGGCCTTACCACAACTTGACGCCAGACACCGCGGTGCGATAATGGCCGAGCGCGTCCCCGTCCTACAATAAACTACAAGTTCGCCCCGAACTGAGATCCCGTAATGAGTTATGTCGTTTTGAAAACTGCTTTCAAAACCGTTGCCTTAATAGTCGTGGTTTAAAAATATACCCCTCCAGCCCACGGATGTAGTAAAGTCAACCAAGGGCCTTCACCAAAAAGGCAGCAGCTATGTGTAAATATAACATGAACTGTGAGCACCAGTCTGTCTGGCACGCGTGGTGATTATGGCCAAACCTTACCGATGTGGGATATGCGTAGTCAAACCTCTTGCATGACATCCCAAAAGTAATTCTTCCATTTTATTGACACCCTTGGTTTGGCGATCCTATTGAGTAATATAAAAAAATAAATATACCAGTTTTAATGTGATTCCGAATACCCTCTCTAATATTACAAGACCTGATGATCATCCTTTGCCCCCTTCATCTTATAAAACACCTCTTATATGGGCAAACATTATCGAATGTTGATATCTGCAGTCTCAACCCCTATTTCATATGATATATTCACGTTTTCACACATTTTCAAGACTTCAATCTTATTAACCCTTTTTGCAGCCCTAAATGTCAATACAGGGTTTGTTTCGAAGAGAGAAAGAAGTAACTTGACTGTTAAAGAGGGTTGCTTTAACAGTCTATTCTACAAGAAAAAGCACTCCTATTTAATATTATAATACATTTATTTTATGCATGTGCAGCCGATACTCTTTCAAATGATACCCCACAAGCCAAAAATCTTCTTATCTCACCAATATTTCTCAAAAACTTTCCTATATATTGTAAAAAAATGCGACAATCATTTTATATTTACGTTATCTCTTCACAGTTTAAATTTCATAAAAAATCGGATTATCCATAATACATTGCCGGATTTCCCAACTACGCCCGGAGATTAGACAATTAGAAATAAAGTTTATTTTTCTTTATTGACCTATTCAGATATATCAAGGCTATCTCTACCTAGGGGGATAGATGTGATCTTTTTCCATCTATTTCCACCAGGGAGAGATTATTTAATTCCAATTCTGGTTCAGAATTACAACTCAATCATTTTTCACTAAAGTCGTGGCTTAAAATGTCGTATCAATCTCAGCTAATGTCAATTCCAAACGTAATAACTGGCCCTAGAGTGTTATTTTTCTTGTGTGCTGTTTGCGATTCCGCACAGATGTATTTGAGGATATGTACCTGTGTGTTGCAGCTAGGCGACGTGTTGGGCATGGCCACAGCGCAGATGAACATAAGTGACCTTCGTAAGGTGCTAGGTCTGCCGTGTGAAGAGTCGCCCCTCCCCACGCCCCTCGACTCACCAAACCGCACCCCGTTCAACGCGCTCAGGGTGCGAAGACAGAGCATGGAGCAACTTTCCTTGATACAGGTACATAAACATCATATCAACATGCAGAACCACTCTCTCGCAATACGATGAACATCATTTCACTGTAAATGTGCAAAAGTTCAGGTAAATGTCTGAAATGGCGCTCTCTAGGAGTCTAATAGTCTCTGATATAAAATAATTTTGGAGGTATGTAAGTAGGGAGCAGCTAACACCTATACTCCTTATGTGAACCTTGTATGTGTATGTGTGTGGGGCCATCGTAGTGGTGCTACGAATCTCCGGGTTACGGAAGTCTGCCCAAACCAGAAACAATTCACCTTAGCTACGTTAAAATGGACGAACTCGAACGAACGACGAACTTGGAGCAACGGAACTTCAGAATGTAAAGTGTCATATTCTGTGACTTTGATATGCGAAGACAAGGAGATGACACCATGACCAAGGCCTAGGATCGTGGTAGGCAGAATTATTGGCTAATAATTCTACTATGGGAAGAAGCCCAATTTTTCAAGGTGGCGTTGGATTCTTCGTCCGTATATCACTCGCCGATAAAATCACGGAATTTTTCCTTCGGATCACACTTTCTAGTGTATAGCGACTAGGGTTGAATATCTGATAGTCGTGCGTGGAGCAGGATTGTCGTGGTGTTGTTTTTCAATACGCGCAATAAACCTCTGCTGAATAACTATAGTCTCGCACGAAGGCTTGACGAGTTTCAACCGAGCAGGCTGCGTTTCGGGTACACAGTACGATAGATAATACAAAAGACGGAGGAGTATAATCAGCCCCCGTGCATAGAGTTTGTGGATTATGAAAAGGCTTTTGACTGTCTCAAGACCTGGGCATTAGGAAGACACAACTTCAAAAAAGAGTTAAACCGAAGAATGCAGCTTGGCTCGACATTATTTGGGAAATATCGTTAGGTCTTCTCGTCGTCCATCCCGCACTATTATACGTCCTACCTGTGATGACCTATGCTAACGAAACGTAGACACTAACAAAAGGGCTATTCCACACCTTGTACATCTTGGTAGAGACCTACATACTGGTTGATGATGTACCTGGATCGATCGGCATCAAAAAAGTTTGTGTTTAAATGTTTATTTTCTAAATATGTTCCATATTGAACAGCGACCCTGATAAGATACGTCAACAAATAAATGACACTCGGTCTAAATCTCCGTCACTTTGATTCCCAGATCACACCAGACGCGAAGAACAAAGACCACGAAAAGACTGAAATGACACGAACAGACTCGGAAGACAATCCCGAAGAGTCTTTCTTGGATCTGCTGAGCCGCTGCCAGTCGTCGCGTATCGACGACCAGCGCGCGACGCTCAGGGACAAAGAGAATCGGCCGAAGGTCAAACCCGCAGCCAAACTGCAGCGGTCACATAGCAGCGGGCACAAGCAGGCCAGGTAAGCGGAACGTTCAACTGACCTACAACGCCAGCAGCGGGCACAAGCAGGCCAGGTAAGCGGAACGGTCAACTGACCTACAACGCCAGCAGCGGGCACAAGCAGGCCAGGTAAGCGGAACGTTCAACTGACCTACAACGCCAGCAGCGGGCACAAGCAGGCCAGGTAAGCGGAACGGTCAACTGACCTACAACGCCAGCAGCGGGCACAAGCAGGCCAGGTAAGCGGAACGTTCAACTGACCTACAACGCCAGCAGCGGGCACAAGCAGGCCAGGTAAGCGGAACGTTCAACTGACCTACAACGCCAGCAGCGGGCACAAGCAGGCCAGGTAAGCGGAACGGTCAACTGACCTACAACGCCAGCAGCGGGCACAAGCAGGCCAGGTAAGCGGAACGGTCAACTGACCTACAACGCCAGCAGCGGGCACAAGCAGGCCAGGTAAGCGGAACGTTCAACTGACCTACAACGCCAGCAGCGGGCACAAGCAGGCCAGGTAAGCGGAACGGTCAACTGACCTACAACGCCAGCAGCGGGCACAAGCAGGCCAGGTAAGCGGAACGGTCAACTGACCTACAACGCCAGCAGCGGGCACAAGCAGGCCAGGTAAGCGGAACGTTCAACTGACCTACAACGCCAGCAGCGGGCACAAGCAGGCCAGGTAAGCGGAACGGTCAACTGACCTACAACGCCAGCAGCGGGCACAAGCAGGCCAGGTAAGCGGAACGTTCAACTGACCTACAACGCCAGCAGCGGGCACAAGCAGGCCAGGTAAGCGGAACGGTCAACTGACCTACAACGCCACCAATTATTTTGCTCTCATCTGGTGGAGGTCACCAGAAGTGCGCCGATCTGCCAGCAGCCAGGCTGTTTGCAAAAGGTCATGGAAATAACACCATTTTTGCGTATGCAAAGATGCGTATGGTTCTTGCTATATATTTCTTTCAATTTTCCCTGCTAACTCATAAAAATATCCAGCTGATATACATGCACCGTATATTTTGTCTGAGGACAAGCTCAGAACGTGCATTGCCTAAATGCAATGCGAAATTACATGTCATGGTGTATGTGGTAGACACAGTCACTGAAAACATAACTCAGTTTAATACTCGTACTGAAAAGATAACAAACTTATATATAATACAGAACAACCGTTTCAAAAACGGCCATTCTTATACTTAACTCGCTTTTACCCGCGACTTCGTCCGCGTATTCATTTTTTGTAATAGGCGCAAGTATTATTTTATTATAAATATATATATTGGATATCTAGATAAATTTGACCTACTTTTTTCCCACCACGTCCATTTCCCGGTTCGTCAATTAGCCCGCTATGTCCTATTGTAACGCACACTGAAGGTTTTGACCCACATTTTCAGGCAAAACAATGTCCGTTTTATGCAGTTAGTTCTGAAGCCTGAGTGTGGTCCGACTCACGCTTGGCCAGCTTTTATAATTAATTGGTATTTTTTGCAGAAAGCACTATAATCACCAAGTTTTAAAAAAAAAGGTATCACCGTTTTTATGTTTAGGTTTTAGAGATATGTAAAATTTCACTTTTAACTTTGAAACCAATTTGAACCCCTCGGGGTGCGAATTTTCAAAATTCCTTACTTAACGGACGCCAAGACAAACATTCCCTCCAAAGTCTGTACGACCAGCGGTTTAGGCTGTGCGTTGTATCTAGTTGAATCAGTCACTCACTCAGGACCTGTCCTTTTATGTATTAGATTATGTATTAAGAGGTGGCGTCTATAGAGCTATTATAAAATACATTTCGGTGTTATCATGTTCACTGTACTCCGCCGCAATACACTTCACACTTTAGTCCCGCATTTATAAAAAAAAAAAAAGAAGTGGTGCATAATCTAAAAAATGTTTCAGTGCATAGGATACGTGAAAAAATGCATTCTTTATTTCGGCCTGTTTTAACCTCTAGACTCTTTTTGAAGGCCGACCGGCTTCCGAATCATGGATAAAGCGATAACAGATCTTGATAGAGATTGCAATCTTGAAAATTTTGGAATTTTGGTAGATGGTGTACTTTTTAATTATCACGAAATTTCTTCGGATCCACTTTCATTTTGCCTTGCCATTTTTCATCGAGCCCTGTGTTTCATATGCACATAGTATTACGCGATCACGAGAGTCAAGGGGTTTTTGTTTGAGGTAGTTTATTCAAGAAATCCAGGAGTGCCTGTTCCATTCAAGTGTAGGTTAGTGTTTATTTCCAAATGTTTTGTCCTTTTCAAATACAATTTTGCAGGTACAATAAGAAAGGGATAATCTAGGTTTACATCGTTTCACAATTTCTAAGATTGTAAACAAGGCAAAGTTATTGTCCCATGCAAACATATATATCTTTTTTTAGATTATGTTTAGCATATAATATGATTTTCATTAAGTTTTTTTAAAAAGAAGAACCTAGATTATTATCCCAATCCAATTATACCTGACATAATTTTATACACGATTTTATTTTTATGTTTCAGCAACGAAGAAATCGCAAGGTGTGTATAGTTTATATTTAAATAACCTAACAGCATTACCACTATATTGTGTGTTGAGTATACCTTAATGATCACAGAGTAATGTATCGATTTTTATGTTTTCATCAATGGAAAAGGGATTTATGAGGTAAGTTTCTATATTATAGCTGGGCCAAAGCAAAGCGGTCAGTTGTCTAGGCAGTAATGGAATAACCATAATGAAATATGCATACGATTTCACCTGACAATTTCTGGAAGTTCTATAAACCACTTAGATCCTATCATGTGTAGATAAGATAAGGCTTTTCAGATAGGGATAGTCAGAACTAGTATTTGAGTGTGTGCATCAATCGAGTAGTCATAAAAACTTGCTTACAAGGTCCATCTGGAGAGCAATCACCTTCCTGCCGAAGTCAGACGCCTAAGGGTTTGCCGAATTCCGTCGGTTGGTCATCACCATCGTGATACGAGATTTATTTTTTATTGTACGACCATCTCATCTGGTTACAAGCTAAGATAGGGCTCCTGGGTATCGAACCCGTGGCATCTGGATCTGATATTGGTGGGCGAGCCACTACACCAAAGAGGCGGTTAAGTAAGTTAAGGCTAAGTATCGGTGTTCGTTCAGGTGAATGCTGGGTCCTTATTCGCTGTGATAAGACATGCCTCACCAACAACTGTGACGTCTCGTCTTGTTTTATACGGTTATTCCACGCAGATAATATCAAGTCCGCGTTTTGTCATGTTTGGTGATAGTGAAAGGGCCCTGCTGTCCATCTCCATGGCGGAAACCCTTAGTCGCCTCTCGTAACACCGGGGCACATAATACATCGGGGATAGGCCATTCTAAAAATAAAAAATATACAAGCATACGTAAAAGGAAGCTGTGAGATCTCACTGCTGGGCTAAATTTGCCAACAATTCATTGGTAAAAGAGACGTACGTTGTTTCATTGGACTGGGAGTGATCGCGATAATATCTCGACACAATCAGATATCGCAGCGCGATATCTGATGTTATCACTCGGACACTTCTGTTATAACGCTCGTTCAAAACGCAACTGTTACATTTTGTGCGTTCTATCATAACATTCCTTGATTTTCGTTGAAACGAAACTATTAAATGTTTTTCTTTACCAAAAACGGCGTAATTGATAAGAAGTGATTTAGCTGCGACTGTTATCAATATGTGTAGGATCTGAAGTAAAGTAAGAGTTTTCTATACTCATGGTGTTTACGTGATACGTTCGTTTTCTTTGCTGTTATTCGAAGTGTGATTATTGTGATTACCCTTACTTACATATAGTCATGAAGGCCAGCGGTGAACACGGGTAGGTTATAAACAAAATAAATAATTATATTTTTATTGCGTATTTGACAAAAAAAAACTGTTGTATTCATTTTATTTATTCGATAACCCGAACTGAGATACATACAGGTGAGTTTTTATTTCCATGGCCACTGAGGTGAAGTCTGAAACCGTGAGAGTTATCGAAAAGCCATTAATGTGTTGCGTGCTCGATTTAAAAAAAAAATAAGAAAATCAATTTTATATTTTTTCCGGAAAAATGAGTTGCACTTTTGAGTTAATTGATTCAAATATTATGTGTTTTGACTACGTGCATAAAGTTGTTGGAACACTATATTAAAATTGATAATTTTGTATACCTACTTATAAAGAACGTTCAAATATTTTTTTTATAGTGTTGCTAGATAAACTGTGAAAAAAAAATTTTCTTTATTGCATAACTTATTTTTTAGGAGCACGTAACTCCTTACATGACTCTTCGATAACTCTCACGGTTTCAGACTTCGCCTCAGTAGCACTAAAACAAACTCACCCTGTAAATTCATAGAACATCGTTAAAGACTAGCTAACCCCGCGCAGTTACACTTGCGCCAAGGTTCTCTACCTACCTCAGGTAGGTAAAGTGAGAACGTCAGCTGTAAATCGATTTTTAACCGACTTCGACTTACGACTTATGGGGTTCTGGGGAAAACGAACTCTTCAAATATTATAGGCACACTTGAAGGGATTTGGGTATTTTTAGGGTGTATTACCTCAAAAGTAAGGATCAACGGACCCCTTATAGGATCACGCGTGTGTCTTTCTGTCTGTCTGTCCGTACATCTGTCACAGCCAATGTACTTCGAAACTACTGGACCGATTGAGTTGAAATTTAGTATACATATGAAAGTCGGTGACCCAAACACGGACGTGTAACGTAAATTAAAATATAGAAAATAGTTCTTTACCTATAGGTTACACGTACATTCAGTAGTTTACATTTCAAATCCAAGTCATTGAAAAAACTACGTCATCCAGGTAAACTAAATTGTATCATATTCTTCGTTGAAGTCGGGTTTTCTTTTTAGTTTTTAAAACATAATTATATGTTTTCATCAATCAGATTAGTAAATCAGGTGAGATGAATAATATCATTACACACACTGGCAAATTACAAGTCCGTAGGTCTTACAGTTTCGTTTTCACACAGCGCCATCTAGTCCCAAACTAAGCATTACTTGTTTTGTGGGAACTAGATTACGGATAGAATACTTACATACTTTTTTTTTGTAAATGCATACTAATCACACAATACAACATCCAAACACAGAAAAAACATCTTTATTCATCACACAAATGTTTGTCCTAGATGGGAATCGAACCCACAGCCTACAGCGAGTTCCTAAGGCAGAGTTCCTACCAACTGAGCTATGAGGCTTGTTAAAAATCGATTTTATGTAATAGAAGATAAGACCAAATAAGGGTTACATAGATTAAGATTAGATTTAGAAACAGAAAGGTGTAAATATGTGGCATTGTATAATATTTTGTATATCATAGTTACACAAAAATGTGTAGCTGTAACGAAAAAGTATCCATCAAAGCGTTTTTAATAATCTGTCACGCCATATCTTTAGGGTTCAGTGTTTCGCGATAAGGTGTCTCTTACTCACACTCACTGCCAAGCTGCAGATGTCGTAAAAGGCGACTAAGGGCACCTGCGCTTGAAGGGTTCAGTGTTGCGCGATAAGGTGTCTCTAACTCACACTCGCTGCCAAGCTGCAGATGTCTTAAAAGGCGACTAAGGGCACCTGTCCTTGATCTCTTCACGTTTCACGAAAATGTATGTTTGTTATATAGTCTTTAATCTATTTGAACAAAATGTAAGATCGTCATAAAAACGGGCAATAATATAAAAATATCAATCGATCTAGTTAATATCTTGTCTTGATTTAATGATTCAAAAAGACCCACTTGGCTTTGAGTACTAGAAAAGCTCATAACCTTTTCCTTATTGATTTTGTGTGTTATTTTAGTGTCCTCGTGTTATAATGCCAGTCAACAAGGTTGCTCCATTATAAAATCCAGCCTGTATAATTACATTTCACATAGATCGAGAAATGGATGAGCAAAGCTTTTTGTCTTCGAAAAGGTATTAACATAGCATTCATACAAAAATTATATTTATTCACAAACAAGTTGAAAGTTTATAAAACTTAAACCCGATAGACAGAAGATATACAGTTTAGTCTTGTATTATCTTGCATTACGTTAGCTGTAAATGCTTTGACAACACGTGCAAAATTTTCATGTGGCGATATCTTGTTTTAAATTTAAATAAGTATACATACCTAATTATAATCGTGATTATAACCTTCATCATACATCCCCCATATAAAAATAATATAGCCTATGTCACTCCTACAAATCAAATGACATAATTATCACAAGCCAAATTTCATCTAGTCGTTAAGGAATACATACATACTCACGAAAAACATAACCCTCCTTCTGAGTAAGTCGAGTAAAAGAAGAAACATTCGGGTTACCTAAGTTGTTACAAAATAATAAATATTACAGGACATTGCGTCATCTAGCCTCAAACTAAGCATTATATAGCTTGTAATATGGGAACTAGTAGTACACTATATGATACAACACCCAAACACAGAACAAACATCTACATTCATCACACAAATGTTTGTCCTGGATGGGAATCGAACCCACAGCCTATAGCGCAGAAGGCAGAGCTACAACCTACTGAGCTATGAGGCTTATTAAAAGTTGATTTATAATTATTTCCTCCCGCACCGGATTCATTGAGTGAATAGAAGCCTGACCGTTTTCAATTACCTTATTTAATAATAACGTGATCAAACATTTTTGTCTATTTCTATATAACAAATAAATATTGATCGTATTTACAAAAAATAGAAATTCAACCTCATCATTATATTCCCATTCCAAATCATTTTTTTGGAAATATATAAAGAAGTAAATAAAGGGAAACCGATGGGAAATCCCATTTACATTGGATGTTTTTTTTGGTTCGATAATTGTAGGCGCGTCTAGTTATAGTTATAGTTAGAGATGACGAAAGAAGTATTGTTGCCAATGTACACGTGTACGGCACGCGTATTGAAAGGCCTGTGATGCGCATTGCAGCGGCGCATAGTTCCTAGGTGGCGGCGGTGGCGGCGGCGGCGGCGGCGGCGACGCGGCGACGCGGCATTCTGCTTTCCATCAGCACTCAGGTCACTTGTGCTTTTAGTGTTGTCGAAAGATAAAGAACAAACAAAACTAACAATCGCCAAGATGTGGTGCTGTTGTGCAGGGGATGATGAACCGTACGTATTGTTTCAGCTGTAATGACGAGTTCGTGGAGTTACTAAGTACGATGCAATCCGACAGAATGAACTCCCAGCGCGCTGAGCTGGCGCCGTTGAAGCGAGCTGCGCCAGCGGCTCCCTCGCTGCCGGGCTCCGTAGCCGCCCAGACCACCGCCATGCAGCCGGAGTACGATTTCATCGAACTTCTGACTCGCGTTCAGGTAACTACATTATATTCCCGATCCAGACTCCAATATGTATATTATGTATGCTGTAATGCTCGTATGAACAACTTGATGAGAGCAAATGAGGCAAAACAGGTGTGTAAGGATCGTAGTGAATGGGAATCCGTTGTCCCTGCCTTTAGTTGCTCGGGGAAATATCTCTGAGGTAGGCAGAGACAGGCGTGAGTCTATGCACGTATGTAACATTTCCTTTTTATGGTACACATATAAATCACCTTTGAATATAAATTTATTGATTATGTCATTGCTAATATACTTTTTAGTCTTTAATTATATTTATTTGGATAAAAAGATCGATACATGTAATTTTTTAGGTGGCTGTTAGAGACATCATCTATTAAATCTCTCGAATTGTTACAGTTGATAGATACATAATTTTGAAAAAAAAAAAAAAACAATCTATCATGGCCATATTTATAATATGACTTGGCCTACATTTCTGTTTTCTTTGTCTCAATTAGTATGTAAAGATAGAGCTAAGCTTGAACTAAGCTTAGCTTAACCTTGCAAGCAATGAAGATATTACTGTTGTATTCCTTTTGCCAATTACCTACTCGTGTATCCTGGAAGCTTTCACGGTCGTTGTTCAAGTTTTTATATTTTTATATTTTATGACGGGGAAGCGCTTAGCTTTCATCTCGTCTGCCCCCTCAGCACGGGGAGGAGATACAATATCTCTTCCCCGTGCTGAGGGGGCTGGTGTCAAGTTTTGATAAGGTTAAATGTGGAAGCGCACTTCTGCAATCCTCATCTACATTAATATTTATATTTTCCACGGGGAGAAGGTTAAAAAGCCTCCGGAGTACTGGTGATGTCCGCTGTCCGGTACATACGTAGTTTGGGGTTCAATTCGAAATGGCACTGAATGTCTGATTCAAATCAATTAAATGTTTCTATTTATATCAAAATATAGGCTGAGAGAAGATTTTAAGAGATTTTCCATACAACAGTCGTTTTATAGAGTAAAAAATACGAATACGAAAATCCATTTCTCTTCTGATCTTATTCTCATTCCACTCAAACTTGGTTTGAAACTATAGCAAGTTTGAAATTCATGCATTTGTCCCGTAATATTTGAAAATATAACGTACCCTATTCATGTACGAATCAAAACTAATTGGCATAGTTATGAGTTTATGGTAAATATTTATTTGCGTAAGCTTTCTCGCTATACGAGTAGATCATAGAAATGACGATTGCGTTACTCGCTCTGAGTGACTTTTTCTTGCAAAAGAAGTCACGTTGCAATCTACTATACGTACCTTCATCAACAATTATTGGCTTCGGTTTTTCTTCCTACCCCAATCCCACACTCGCGGCGAGGTATGCACAACACATTCTTCTAACCCTTCCCTACGGCCCCCTCCCCCCCACCCCTCCCTGTCCCCCTCACTATTTCCCTACTCCTACGACTTGCATATTCATATACTGGAACATTCTAAAAAAAAAATGGACATACTATGTAGTAAGTTATTGTCGGTAAAAAAAATACTATTTTGCTTTACTGTTTAAAATATCGTTTTATTGAACGTTATTTCAAATAGCTATGTTACAAGGTTACCTACCTACTTAAGTTTCATTAATTTTAATTGAAGTACAACAGCTGGTTAACTATCGATTTCCATATACTTTTCCATGCTTGGCATGCGTGAAAGCATATTTTTACAACAGTAATGATAGAACTAGACTGACCACTTGCTAATTATAAAAATAAAAAAATGAGAACCATTCTAAATTTAAAAAAAAATGACATCTCACTGAGTTTGTTGGTTTCATCCCATACGCTAAAAAAGAAGACTCCAGAGTGAATAGGTTCCATTTGGTCAAGCGGTGCACTTATTTTTCAAGTGAGCTGGTGGTCAAACACTTGGCTATCACAAATATATAAACATTTATTATAGTGGATTGGTCTCATGAACGAGTACCCATGCCCTACCCAGAGACGTTTTCACTAGCAATGAGCTCTAACATGAAAATAAAAAGAGACTGAACTCACTATACCTACTGATAATATGATTATGGGCCTGCCGTTGAAACGACGCAACGCTATAATTTGCGCAAAAACAAGCTTTTCTTTTTCTTCACTTGTAAAGTTTCAAGTTATACATTTGATGAATTTTAGTTTCTAAATTACTGCGGTAATTTGTTGTATTTGATGTAGAATGTCCTGTAGATAATAACCCTGTACCAGCGAATGGTAGCCTACACTATATTGTAACTCGTGAAAATCTGTTAAGGTAGTTCTTTGGGGTTAAGTACGCTCAATATGGTGTAGCCTGTATGTAGTGGCGAATTTCACATTTATGAATAATGCGTTTGCCGTGTTTCCTCAGCGCTTATAGACGCCGTGCCTTCTAGGAAAGCTTCGTCGTAGACATCCTTGCTTTGAACTAGAGCTAATCCATCTTTTACTGTAAAACGCGTACCTAAGGCTGATCAACAACCTTAAGGTTGAACAAGTCGCTCGGCTTTCTATACAAACGTCGAAGGATGACTCATTCGTGTCAATCATTAAAATCATGTTAATTTATATCGTAATTTTCTGTGTCGATATGTAATCAAAGCCGTAAAAAAAAAAAATAGAAGCTTCTGAACGCGAAGGGCTTGCACAATAAATATGTTATTTATTAACGTGTGTGGGTTCGATCCCCACCCAGGACAAACATTTGTGTGATGAATATAGATGTTTGTTCTGTGTTTGGGTGTTGTATCATATAGTACGTATGTATTTACAGAAAGTATTTAAGTATTCTATCCGTAATCTAGTTCCCATATTACAAGCTAAGCTTAGTTTGGGGCTAGATGGCGCTGTGTCAAATTAATGTCCTGTAATGTAATGTATTGTATTTAGATTTTCGCCCTACTTCGGGCGTAAAACAATAACGTATGGAGAAAGAAATCTTCAAAGTCCTTCAGACATAGAATATTTTATTCAAAGGTTCAAATAGCTTATTTGAACATTGCATTATATAATAATGTTATGTTATATTAATATTGTATTGTATTGATATACAATGAGAATGTATATGCCAGATGAGGGAGCACAGATTTGTCAGTGTTTCAGTCTTGTTTCGACTTATTCTCTAGCTCTGACGCACTTCACTCAAACTATATCGAAGAAAAACCATATAAGAATTCACGTTGCCCTGCCGTGCTGTTTGTGTAGCCTTACAATCAACAACTTTCATCCATTATGTATTGTAAGAAAATTCTTGGAAATTATTAAAAAATACCTGGATTTAGATTTATTTTTAATGTTTCATGGTGATTCATTGGTCACGTTTCGATTTCAACGCGCAGCGAACTTTGTAATCAACAACTTTGCTTTCTCGAAGGCATAAATGAATTCTAAAAATAAATGAATACCAAGTCTTCTTTGTCTTGCCCATGTGCCTTTAACATAGATATTTTTTTCCTCGTTTTTCGATATTGATGCGCTCTGCAGCCATAACGGCTTGATATATTATGTTAAGTGAGTTTTCGATTGGTTTGCCAAAACTTTGACATTGAGTGACATAGGTTATGTCACTCAATTAGTGGGCAATCATTATTGATATCACATATAGTTTAACTGTATGGGTATCAAATGAAAGGTATCATAACGATTCCAAATATTTGCAGATCAGAATATGTTAGAAGGCCTTAACTACTGTTTATTTTTTATTTATATTTTACGGGGAAGCGCTTGGCCTTCATCTCACCCCACTTCATCGTACCTCTGGACCACAGGCGGGAACAAATTAAATAAACCGATAAGAAGCCGCGTTCGCTAATTCGCTTCCTGTCCTAGCAAATTGACGAACGCGAAGGCTTTTTACCGGAGTCTATATCTATTTTAAGAAGCGTTCTCTGAAATCACTATTTATTATATATTTTCCACCTGTAAGAAAACTTTTTTGGGAAGTGTGCGCTAGTTGGTTTTCCGGTAGCTTGTTGGTGTTTGTAAACCACGTAGCAATTACTATCGTGGCCTAAACCGCTCTAGTTTCGTATCGCAGTGACAGACACGTGGTTGATCTCGGGAAGATACTATTTTATTATTGGGCTCCAACTGTTGTTGTAAAGATTAAAAATATTACCGTGCTATAAAATTAAGTGTGTCATCATGTCCCTGTCGTCATCCCGCTGTAGTTAGGTAATTATTATAATTATCGAGCTCATTAAATATTTTAAAAGAAAATTATTTAATGCCTTAGTAAAATTATTTTTTCTATATCATTAATGTTTTAACTTAATTGCTATAACTTTAGCGACATCTTTTGTGTGCGTGACACCTTTGCGATAGATGCACCGCGAGCTTCTCGTTACATATTTATTACTATTACCGTATTTATACGGTATAGAAACGGTGTTACATGAAATTCCTATAAGACAGGCAAGTTAAACTCTATTTCTTCTTTGAAAATCTTACATTTTTCTTCCAATATCCAGTGATAAAAATTACATTCTAGTCAGAAAATATTTTATCGAAACTCATAAACAGACATACGCTGGTTTCGATCTTCATAATTGTACTCATATAAAATTCGCAAAGAAAAGTAACGTGAATAATGTAAGCCTTGCGGAGTGGAGTGACGGATAGATTAGATCATTATAATGTCAGAAATAAAAGATTACAGAGCTACGTGGTTCAATTGTTTCGCTTTGATGAATGCACCTTGATGGGCGATCGATCAAGGCGCCGAGGTAGTTTTTCCAGAAGTCAAGGTCGTAACCGTCAATCCGGCCCTATAAGGGGTATTTTTTTTACAATTCGTCCATTCATCTTTTAGGATGTCAATTTTCATCTATCTATTTTATAGAAAGTAATTTGAAACACTCATAAAACCGGACAGTATGGACACGCACACCAAAGGTTCCAATCCACATTTCAATGCATTTTTTTTTGTTATGTTGATGACAAGGGATTTTCACTTGTTAAGCACGTTGCCCACCTCTGCCTTAGCCGCTCTCATCGCGTACTTCATGGACAAGGGATTTTCACTTGTTACGTACGTTGCCCACCTCTGCCTTAGCCGCTCTCATTGCGTACATCATGGACAAGGGATTTTCATTTGTTACGTACGTTGCCCACCTCTGCCTTAGCCGCTCTCATCGCGTACATCATGGACAAGGGATTTTTACTTGTTAAGCACGTTGCCCACCTCTGCCTTAGCCGCTCTCATCGCGTACTTCATGGACAAGGGATTTTCACTTGTTACGTACGTTGCCCACCTCTGCCTTAGCCGCTCTCATCGCGTACTTCATGGACAAGGGATTTTCACTTGTTACTTACGTTGCCCACCTCTGCCTTAGCCGCTCTCATCGCGATGGAGTCTCAATCACGATCCAAAAAGATTTTAGGTCTTCTTACTAAATCACCAACAGGAAATTACCAAATAGAATGGCTCCATTGGAAAAAAAAGCCCCCCTGATTGTACAAAGCCTCGTTCAAGCTCTCGAAGAGCAGCAGGTTTTCTTCGTAAGGACCATATTTTTATGAAGATACTGACGATTCTGTGAAAGACCCAGATTTTATATTCGGTAAAGCCAAAGTTACCATTGAGAGTTCCAGTGATGATGAAAATGAATTTGAAAGCATAAGACACACAGACCAGAACGATCGATTCTTATGCACCACCTTTGCATGTAGAAAAAGAAATTGCAGCTGATGTTTATATCCCGACAAATTAGGAAATACTTAGAAAACCAATAGTTGATGCAATAGAAACTAGAACTACAGACACACTTAGCTTCATCTCAGGATACTGAAAATATACAACGTGTAGATGCAAATTTGCGTACATATATTATGTCATATAAGTACGCAAATATGCGTTTAAAATGGTGATTTCTCAATGTTAACAAACTGCCCAGTAGGTAGTTAGTTAACAATAATATACAAAAATATACCAGCCCGAGTTTCTTGCCTTTCTCTTTGTGTGCTGTTCGCGATTCCAAACAAGCGATAGATTTGACGTTTCAAAAATATGATCCTAAAAAAGCTTCATGAATAAAAAAATATGACTTTGACTTAAAAAGCAAATAAACTGTACGTCGTATCAAGTAGTATGAATTGAGAAAAAAAACATCCAGCTCGGGAACTGGGGCCACTTTGGAAAGAGAGTTGTGCATTTGGGTGTCTATGACGGATTTTTTTTCCGTATAGCAGTGACTTGAAATACTGACTGACTACTGGAACTAAGGGCAGATAGAGAAGCAGTGGGCTTTCATTGCTTCATCGCTGAAGAAACTGTTTCTAAACAATGATCCTTAAAGATAGACGCGGAAATGCAACCAACGATGCAACCCAAGCGAACTAGCACCAATGCTTTCCATTTAGAACATGTGGGAAAAAAAAAACAAAGTACCCATGCAATTTTTTTGAATACACGCTGGCCATAATCGACCAATAACTACAGCATTAAGCAAAAAAATAGACTAACATTACAGCAATGATAGATAACCGTGTGGGTCATGGGCATCAACAAAATTGACGATAACACTACAGAAGAGGCTAGAAATTCATAGATCCAATTCCGAAAATTGAATTTCAAAAAAGGCGAGTCCATTCAAAGAGGACTTAGAAGAAAATAGTACACAAAGTTACATTATGGAACGGTATTCTAGATATATTTATTTTCATTATAGCATACATTTTGACTCCAATAGCGTGTTTTGTTTTAATATTTCGTTATTTTAACAAAAACATTAGCATATAAAACGAGATGCGTCTTTATATCTATGCAAAAATAAATATTTTGCTATAAAAACGTAACAAGTGATGCCATTTTTTAAAATAAACATGTTTTTTTTGTTAAAACGAATGGGATACCAGTTCAGCATCCTTTTTTTCGAAAATAGAATTGTTGGTAAATAGTACATCATCAATAAAAAGTTTAGAAAACTCGATCAGAACGAAAATATAGGGATTTGAAAACTTCATAGTCGTTTTCTGACTTGTCACGATCATGTCGCACATGAGCGATATATCTAAAAGTACTCGTCCTAGGCTCCATTTCAAATGGCAGATACAATGTTGACAGCTGTCATTGAAAATGTAGATCTTGGTCATAGCTTGAACAGCTAACACATAACAGGTCATAGCTAACATTTCAAACATTATTTGTCTTCGGTATTTCAAGAATATATATTATTTTACATATTTATATTATACGTAAATCGTTTCACTAACGGATAATCCCTTCTCGTGGGAATATCGGGATAAAAAGTATGCTTTGTCTAGAGTATGTCTACATACTTAATTTGGTGGCCGAACAAACATACACATATTACACAATATAACCCTTTAGGATCAGAATGTTGAATTCCTAAAATGTTGAATCCTACAATGTTGAATATATTTGCATATTTTTTTCTTGAGGACCCTTTTCTCTGTAGTATCTTAAAATCCGTTTTAAATTTCGGCATAATCTCCAGCAGATAATCTTCTGCTTGAAAGCCAAAACATCACTCTTCCGCTTTTAAGTCGAAAGCACAAGCATAGCAAACAGCTGACCTCTAACTGAAACATTTACCTATATATATATATATATATATATATATATATACCTACAGTCTGTATGTTTTTCTGTGCAAGCAGCCGGCTAGGAAGCTCGATTGGGTGAGTGTATTGATTTCCAGAATAGGTATTGATTGAAATATCACTCACTGTATTATGCGGAAATTACTACTGCCCCGAGAAGGTCAATGGCAGGTAACAGGTGCATAATCGTTTCGTTCACAAGCAAAGGGCACAGTAAATAATACAAAATAGTCCAGTTAACAAGCCCCATAGCATAGCTCAGTTGGTAGTAACGCTGCTTTCTGAGCTGTAAGTTGTGGGTTCGTTTCCCACCCAGGACAAACATTTGTGTGAAGAATACAGATGTTTGTCCTGTGTTTGGGTGTTGTATCATATAGTATTTATGTGTTTACAAAAAAAACAGTATTTAAGTATTCTATTCGTAATCTTGTTCACATATTATAAACTATGCTTAGATGGCGCTTTGTGTAATGAATGTCCTGTAATATATTTAAGTGTGCCACGATATGTTATTTATATGAGCTACTAACCTCTATGGAACTAGGTTGTCCGAAATAAAAAGTATTGATATTGAATTTTAATTTTTAAAACTTACGTGTACCTTTTTATATTTGCCTATCACTAAAACCGACTAAAAGATGACTAAAGTTATAAAGTTTTCATGTGAAATGTACATTTGTCAAAGTTTTGATCCGTAGGTATTTTAATTAATTAAATATGATTATAATATTTTTTAGTAACCTTAGATTCGCAGACCACAGGAAACTGAGCATAGCTTGTAATATTGACAAGCCTCATAGCTCAGTTGGTAGTAACTCTGCCTTCGGCGCTGTAGGCTGTGGGTTCGATTCCAACCCAGGAAAAACATTTGTGTGATGAATATAGATGTTTGGTCTGTGTTTGGGTGTTGTATCATATAGTACGTATGTATTTACAAAAAGTATTTAAGTATTTTATCCGTAATCTGGTTCCCATATTACAAGCTATGCTTAGTTTGGGGGTAGATGGCGCTGTGTAAAATGAATGTCCTGTAATATTTATTTATTTATTATTTAATATAGGAACTAGATTACGGATAGAATACTAAATACTTTTTTTGTGAAAACATACGTAGGTTTTTTTTTTGTACGACTAGGAAGCTCTTGACCTTCATCTCACCTGGTAACAAGTTGAGATAAGGCCGAAAATGGAGGCGCACTTCACCCGGAATCCTCAATTAACTGAGGAACTGGCTATCTTACCTCTGAATGCCGGAACACAACAATTTTTTTTAAGAATTGTTATCATGCCGACACAATTAGGTAAGATGGTGGTAGCTAGCCAGGCGGACTTAAACAAAATCCTACCACCAACCAAACCAAGCACAATATATTGTACTCCCCATGGAGATCGAACCCGGGACGGATCTGAAATCGGTGGGTTGAACCACTAGACCACAGAGGCGGTTAAAAGGTACTACTCGTATTATGATACAACATCCAAACACAGAACAAACATCAACAGAAGGCAGAGTTACTACCACTTGAGCTATGAGGCTTGTAAATGATTTAGTACTTTTATCTAGAACTTTCGAACAGCTAGAAAAAATGATAGTCAGCTAGGATATGGGGCTAAAACTAAGCACAGCAAAGACAAAAGTAGCGTCAAACAGCACCAGAACACGCTTCACTATGCAGAGAGCTACACTTATCTTGGCAAAAAAATATCTTCAACAAATCGAGACACACAGAAGAAGTTGAGAGAAGAATTAAAATGACGCGGAAGAAATTCTGGAGCCAGAAAGAAATCTATATAGAATTTGTGTTGTACAGATTTTCTACTTCGAATGCTTCTTCACTTCACTTGTGTGGTCTGCTGTGGCCAGTCATTGTCCGCGTAACCGCAAGAAGATCAACGCCACCAACTTATTTAGTGGATGTACGAACAGTCAGACCATAATCTATATATAACGTGTGTGAAAGAGTGGAGCCCACACAAATGTATATGTAGGGTAAAAGTAACACACAACACAATGTTGCAGGGGTCTCGCATCGACGAGCAGCGCGCGGTGCTGCCGCGCCGCGAGCCGTCCCCGACGCGGCCTGCAGCGCTGGCCACGTCCGCGCCGATGAAGCCGCGCCTCGAACGCAAGAGCGCTAAGGTGCCTGACGATAACTTTTTCATGGCTCTTATGACTCTGCAAGGATCGCGTTTGGATGATCAGAGATGCGTTGTAAGTGCCATACCAATTGCTACTAACGCTCTATTGACGGCCATTTTGTGACGATTACTGATGTCGGCCATTTTGAACCGGTATTGTCATTTTACTGTATCAGTCTGTAGCTTCTATTCCAGTCTGAAGGTGGTTGAGAAAAATCCAGATCATCGTAGCTTCGGCTTCTACGTAGGAGGTATACTTTATTAGTACTTTTGTCTACTGCGCATGATTTTACTAACAACTACAAATGTTTGATTAGTTGCATTTGTACGCGTTGTCTTAGTAAGTCAATTGTGATTTCAGATTCCGGCAAAAAAAGCCGGATGCAAGAACGAGGCAGCATCTAGCGGACCCGGCGGGAACTAAGCTAGTTCCCCCGCCCGCTACGGCGCCACCGCCACCACCGCAAAGGGCGCTTGTCAAACTCACCTCATCACTACATTAAACAAATAAACCCCACCCCATATGGGCCTATTTTACTACTTTAAACATATACTACTTTAATCATAAATGATACTCACAATGAATCGCACAACCAAACAAACTGGTTTCTCAAATGACTTTTGGGCACATTCCATTAAAAATGCGTATAACTAAAACTATAGTAATATATACTTATTGAAATACATTTTTAGTACAGCTCGTGCGACCCCACCGTCGTGTACATAAAATGTATATTTATTAATGAATTTGTCCCATTTATTAAAACGTCTTATCAAAATGAATATAATTTCAATTTGTTATTACGTCAATTGTTTATGCACAATATTTTTTTAATTTCTAAGTTATGTTCAGGAGGGGTGTGTTATTAGTGGCGACGTAGAGATTCCGTCTCTTTATTTTTCATAAGTTTATACTCGAATAATTTTAAATATGTTTTAAGATTTTATTTTAATTTTAATGTAGTTTTTCCACTATGACGCAAAACAAAAAACAACAGGACCATAAATTAACTGGTGCTCTTAATGAATTATAATAGAATATAATAATAATGAACTCGACTTAAACATACTGTGAGATAACTGAACTGGCTCTGGTCTGGTGTATGGCAAATTGTAGCTTTAAAACTCATCGTGGATTTAAAACGTTAATGCCCCACTGTTTTCACGCTACATTTGATTATTAACAATCATATTTATTTTTTATTCCATGTATACCTACATTTTTTATTAATATTTTTTAGTTCTCTTTTAAGGGAACTCTCTATCTGAGCTTTCAAGTATCCAATATGGGAAATATTCATATTTTTCTTTTCATCTTTTTCCACGGTGTGTTTTAGGTACTACAGCTGTCTACTAAGAAAATTTAAACAGTCGAGTCAATAAATCAGATATAAAAAGATCCCACGTCCAGACCATCGTTATTTCAATGCACCATACTTAAGTATCTCGCGCAATTTTACTATTTATGAATTTATGTAATTTAAAGTATAGTAATATATTATTCCATCAATATACGATACTAGGCAATAAACTTCAAATCATGCATCACCATAATTTATTGTTTTATTTTATTTCCTTGTAACGGCTACATCGTAACCTGTCAAAATTAGAAGAATTCATTAATGTATAATGGTTTAAGATAAACATCGACCATCGACGTATTATGTCCAAAATAAACCGGCAAATGCGGACAAGCACACCGAGGGTTCAGACCCAAATTTCAAGGCAAAAAAATCACGTTTTTATATCCCCAAAAAAGAAACGTGATTTTTTTGTCTTAAACCCTAACTTTCTTTTATTACTTGTTGTTATAGTGGCAAGTGTTATAGTGTTAGATACGTTTCATGAGATACGGGTCCCGTTTAGTACGGAATCCTAAAAAATACCCAGTACCTAGTAGATATTTTGTTATACTCAATCAGTTATTACCAATTTATTGGTCAAAAGAAATTTACAGTTCATACATATCTGAAATAAAACAACATTAAATAATATTGCTAATAAAAATTATACAATACAATTACTCACAATTAATGAATTCATGAATGTCATAAAAACCATCTACACGAGCCATGACTTGAGCTTGAATTAATAACTCCGGAGACTAGCGTGAGTAACATGCTCCGTTCTGGTAGACGCAGCAAGCACGTGTGCGTTCTGCCAGCGGAAATCGTCTCATCCTACTCTTACTGATGACATATTTTTTTTTCATGTAAGTCCATTTTGAAAAATGATGAATGAAATATCTCAAAAACGGCTGGATGCACAAATTTAAAAATGCCATACACATTTACACGGCGTCATTAACTAATTATTTAGCAAAGCAAACTCATGAAATTCGTCATTTTTCGAACGCACGGAACGGGATGGGACGGAACGAGAGAACGTACACAGCAAGCACGTGCACTCGCTTCTCTGGCTTGGTCAATGTTGAAGTCTTGGTGAAGGTTTCATTATTATCTATCTAATCAACTCGGAAGTAATAATACATGTTTATTTAAGACCAATAAATAAAACGAACATAATGTCCATATAAATAATACTTACAGTCTAACATACATATGGGTTATATATTTTAACTGTTTATTTTAAAAAATCCGCACATGAGCCGCTTCCCTTTAGCGTCAGTAGACGATACCCGCCGGCCAGAAGTGCGGGTTCCAAAGGTAGGTACCTACCCAATTATCCCTTAAGATCAAGCGTTGCTTAGTTTGGCACTGATTGTTGCTGTGTGAAATGAATGCCAGGGTATTCTGCAGGATTGTAAAAAAGAGGACTTTTTGAGGGGATTTCAGGTTTACCTTTACGCTTCGCCAGGACCTGAAATCCCCTCAAAAAATCCTCTTTTTTACAATACAGATAATTACATAGACAGTAAATTGATGCGTGTTGTCTGTAGTTTATATGACTATGACAGAAAGGAAGATAAATGTTTTTCTACTAAGGAGACTGCTGGAGAGACGCAGTACGGATATTTGGAACTTCCGGAGTAAACCAAGAAGGCTGCCTACCTATTGTCAACTTTATTTTACCATCCAAAATTTGATACAAAAACAAGATGTCTGCCAATTACCTTCTATGTTCTAAAGTATCCAGGTGGGAATGAGTAGGTACCTAATCCTAGAACTAGGTAAGTATATAAATTTAGACTGCGACAGAGATTACTCGTGAATGAGATAATATAAAAAGTTATTTTGAAGTCTCTATTCATCTAATATGAACCTTACATAAAGGACGGACGGACCGCAATACATATTGTAATAAATCTATTAATACCTAAGTAGGTACTAAAAGTATGATTGGGATTTCGAAGTCGTTAAAAAATTTAGTTTGTCTTATTACAAAACCTGCCAAACGCGCTCCCTTTAGCAATGTTTTTTCTGGGTCAGAACAAAATTGCTCAAATTTTCTTATCAAACCGGATATTGCGTGGAGGAAAATAGGACAAACCAGATTTGTATGGCGATACTTGACATTACATCCCACTCCAGTGACTTATTAGGTACCTGATGACTTCCCTAAATAACTACCTAGGTAGCTAAGTTCCTACTACCTACTTAGGTACTTCAGATTCACTTCTATTCCCTGATTTCTTACCAAAAGCCTCGGGCAGGTAGATACCCCTACATTATATTATTTTCCAAACTACAATAGATGGCTTGAGGAACAATTGGCTACAAATTACAAATCTTCAACCTATATTTTTCATTACCCCCCCAAGGTAAGGTTGCCAGTCCTTGCCTAGGTTACAATTTATCTCCTTCCCAAAAGACTGAATTGTTAAAATCATGTTAATTTGCTAGCAATGTTGACTATAAACCTCCCTATTACAAACTAAATGGGCAGATTTTTTTATTGTACGAGAGGGAAGCACTTGGTCTTTATGTTACCTGGTGTCAAAATAAAAGATCGAAGGAATCCTCAACAATCTAAAGAACTGGCTATCTTACCTCTGAAATGAATGCCGGAACACAACCATTTAAGATTATTGCTATGGCAACAGATTTGGACAAGATGGTTTAAGCCAAAGTCCTACCACAAAGCAAAAAAGTTGCACTGTTTGTTGATTGAACACCTCTGTGTCTGATTCTAGTGGGGGAATCACTAGACCATAGAAGTGGTTAATGGGGAGCATTGAAAAAAACACAATTTGAGTAGGTAATTCTTAGATATATTGAGAAAAATGCTAAGTGATACAGAAGAGATGGGATATATTACTTGATTTAAAAGGTAATCAAAAAACCTTTATGGTACACAAAAGTCCAGATTATAACATGAGAAACATGTTTTAAATACCTACATACTATAAAACTACCTCTACAAAGGTTTCAATAAAAAACTCAGGATATTACTCAGATAAACATATTGAAAAAAGTTATGCTTATACCTAAGATTATATTACTTGATTCAAAAGATTGGTAAGTAAAGAACCTCTATGGTATACAAAAGGCCTAAGTATTACATAGTAATGAGAAAATAAAAACTACATTGTGAACATAAGACACAAGCCTGCATATCAATAAAAACAGAGAATCATTCTGATCGAAAGATAGTTATGCTTAGTCCAAAGAACATAAAACAAAAAGTGTTTTTCAAACTTAAAATAATAAATGACTGATAAAGGAACACAAACCTAAAAGCTACCAATTGCAAAATATCTTAAAATATAAACAACAGCCTTTTCATGTTTTCTATAAACTTAACAAACTAAACCAATAATTTCACATATTTGACTTTGACTTTGAGTAAAATACATTATTTTTAGTAAATAAAGCTGAATCCAAAGCAAAGATACACAATAATCCAGGGTTAACAACAATACTGATATAAAGATTCTGCTGCAGCATTCAATTAATAAAGTCAAAGCAAAAAAAAAAACTAAGACATTAAAAGTACAATAGAAGTTGGTAGGGTACAATTCATGGTAACAAGCCTAGAGGCAGATGTTGCACCTAGGTTTTCATCAAGCTCTGATGTATTTCTTTGCACAGTGCAACTTGTGCCTCACGTACAAACTCCTTCAATTCCGGGATAAGAAGTGTACTCCTGCGCTTGTTTACCTGCATCCACACATTCACCGCTGCTATTGTCAGCTCTTCTTCTGTCAGATTCTTCATGCGCAGATTCATTAGATTTAGCTTTGTCTTTGGTGCTGGCAACTCTTCTAAAGCACAGATCAATCTCTTGCCAGCAAGAATCTTTTCTGTGTTTTCTTTGCATAGTGGCAAAGTATTGCCCCAACTGGACAGTGACAAGCATCTTGCAAATAATGATTTATCAAGGGATGCCTTTTTGCATTCAACTTCTAATAAATAGGCACTGATAACTTTTTTCAGTTCGCTTCTCTTTAAATAAGATTCTATACTTGAAATATCAGTTTTGCCATATTTTTCTATGGCCACAATGAGAGCATATTTTTCATCTTTTGTCCAACCTTTTGGCAGTGTACCAACATTAGGCATCAGCCACTCTTTGAGCACAAACTCTGCCCGTGCCATATCAGGGTCAGCATTTGGAGCAATTTTGAGATTCTTCAACTTTTCATTATCCTTAAGAGCAGCCACAACACATTGCAGGTAGATATATCCTGGCTTTAGTTCATCATAGGTAGGGAATCTCCTGCCATGCTTTAAAGCACCATTAAAAGTATTACATATAATATTCAGTGCATCAGTAGCTGCTTTGATTTCAAGCTCTGTTTTGGTGGGTATGTGTGTAGAGATATCTTTGATTATTTTGGCCAGCTCATTTGTAGCTAGAAAATCTTGGATGTCGGCATTGCGCCAGTTAGGGAATGAGAGATCATAATCCGGTGGCAGGGGTGATACCTGCGGCTCAAGTATGGCGACGGGAATATCGGCGGGAATATCGGCGGCAGCGTTGAAATTCATTGACGCCATGTTTAAGTTTAGCCACGTGTTATAGTCCTCGTTAGAGACGCCGGCATTTTCGATCTGTCGTTCAATAGTATTTAAAAGCTCACTATTTTTCAATTCCTTCTTGTACAGCTCTACAGCTATTCTGACATCTTCCTGGGTCTTGGTACCGACGAAGCGTTGTAGCCTTTTCAGCTTTTTCAATCCGTGTACTTTGATTCCTTCAAAAAAGGAATGATGCTGCTGAGTGTCCCAGCCTGGCAGGACCAAGTCGGCCTCTGAGAGTTCGCATTGCAACCTCTTCTTCGTCGGGCTCATCTTCCAAGTTCGCACTCTATATGGACGTCAGAAGACGAAAACGCGCTTCGTAAGAAGATACGCCACCACTGCTGCCGCGCCGGCCGGGTAGAAGATAAAATCGATACCTCACTACATCAGTTTTTCAAAACAATGGTCGCGTTCGCGTCGCGTCGTAGTACCTACCTTACATACTCAAATGCGTCAGTGTTGCCAATCCTTACCAAAATATGACCCCAAGATTTTTTTTAAATGCCCCTAAATACCCCCGAGTATTGGCTATTGTGTGCCAAAGTTGTGCGTAACCCCACGCTTATGATGAATGAGTATTCTGATTGGCACAGTAAAATTACAGGTTTTTTTTTACATGTAGCGGGTTCGATTCCCGTCCCGGTTCAGAAAGGCGATAATTTTATATTCTTTAAATATAGTTCGTATTGGTTCTAAAATAAAAATGAAGTTTTGTTACCTACTTTCCGTTCATGTGGCAAAGTCTAGGACGCTCAGTATAGCACCAGTGGTTGATTTATTATTTTATCTTTAATCATCGAAGTATCATGATAATGCTTTCATACACTAACTAGTGTACTTTGTGGAGACGAAACATCCGTCATGTCATCCGTACCTATCGCTCGCTGATGGGTACCTTACTAGTCTTAATAACACTAAGTAGTAGGTTTAGTAGGTATTTGCAAGGAAATCCCGAGGCGTTAACTTCCTAGTAGTCTGTGAAATCCTGTATTATTAAATATAGGTACATCACAAATGTTTGATTGAAATAACTATCGAACAAGTTTACGAACCTTTTAGTACGGGATCTGCCTCCCAAGATTTGCTATACTTTTGTAAATATTTTTTTGTTTCGGATTTATCTTTCGGCATTGTTCGACCGACCAACCAAATCAAAGAGTTCAGAATAAGAGAGTATATTGTACAAATATTTTTATAGGTAATTACTATATCAATACACAATAGAACGAGAACGAACAAACTAACCCAACCAAGCAACGTCAACGGTCAATGAACGAATTATATATTAGATAAAAAATAATTAATCGAATGAATAAGATGTCAGGTTAGTTCACTCACACAGATGAGTGAGAGAAGTTCATTTCGTTCGTACCACTGACTGAGCATTTAAGGTAGTTCGTACTTGTTTATGTTTATCGTGGTCGTATCGTGCTTTGCGTTTTATTGTGCACAGGGTACTTTTTACTTTGGATTAGAGCCCCTAAAAATAACCCCAAAACATTTCTGCCCCTAAAGATCCCCCTTCGAACACTTTTACCCCCTAAATTTAGGGGTAAAACCCCTAAGTTGTCACCACTGAAATGCGTCGCCGCGCAGCCGCTGCTGGATGGCCGCGCTGCGCGCGCCGCTGACTGGGCCACAGAACTGACATCCAAAGAGTATAGAAGAACACTGGTATCCAATCCAAAACGGCTGGGCACCAAAGAGTATAGAATCTCCTCGTTATGGGCACTATATTTTACGGCAGAAATGATTCATCTAGCTCACCAATAGGATTTTTTTTAATCAAAGTAAAACTAGTCGTAAAAGAAACGGGTTTTTATCGCTAATTTTACCTTGGTACCTATTTTTATCCCGAAGTTTCTGCATTATTGCACCAGATGTGAACGCAGGTCGCGGGCAGACTGTACCGTACCTGTACCGTATATATCTGTACCGTGGCTCAATCACGAATGTCTAACATTATCGTAATGTTAAGGTAACGTATTGGCACGTATAAGGCACTTGGAAGCACGAAGCACTATCGTATCATAACATCGATAGGTAAAAAAAATAGGATAGGATAGCCCCCCCTATCAAGAGCGGATTGCGGAACCTTGTCGTTTTTAAAGTTTTTAAAATAAAAATGAAGTTTTGAGGTGAGGTCGAACTGTACTGAATAAGCAGCTTGTTTTCTTTAGCAATGTTTTCTGGGGCTGCTCCCGCTAGAAAGCTCGTTTGTCACCTCTGAGAAACACTTCACTAACTCATCTCAGGACCTCCTTTGCGAGCTTCTCGCTCCGCCTTTTTTATAAACACACCCCAATGTCACGCACAAGACTCTGCTTCCGACAGGTCCTTAGCAAAGAAATCTCTCCTTATTTTGGCTCTGCGGCTTATTTATCTGTAGGTAATATATATTTAAATTACCAAAGTAACTATGTCTTCGCTCAAACTTATTCTAATATATAGTTATGTATCTAGGTAGTACTTGCTAAGGAACCTACTAAAGAATATTTTGTATATCATGTAAAAAGAAAGAAAGAAAGAAAGAAAGAAACGAGATTTATTTACCCAGTCAAATAATAATAAAACAATACTTAGCTAAAACTAACATACCTAAGCTACACTATGACGGACACAATAAATTAAAGGTTATTAGTACCTGTCTATTTGACATTGAAGACAAATATTTTAGCGTAGAAAAGAATTCACCTAGTGTCCCTTCGCTCGCTTCTACGACGAGCGTTGCAGCAAGATAGTTGTGCAAGGCACTTCGTTTCATTATCATTTTTTTTTTTATTACGCCTAATGGATATGATAACAATGAAATACTGATCTCTAGATAAGTATGTACGTTTATTATCTACCGTTATTGTAAGAGTTGATTGTTGAGTAAGAGTTGACAACGAAAGTATTGACACGGACAAATAGTCAAAAGGTTCGTGATCGCAAATTTGGTTGTACTTACGTACTGTAGGGGCGCTGTGCGATATCCTATGCAAAATTACGTTAACGGTTATTTACGTTAACGATACATTTACCGTACGATAGCATATCCGTGATCAAACCTCTGGTTTTTTTTCGTTACCAAATAATGTGTTCTTATCGCAAAAGTTTTAAATGACTGACAAAGTACCTATTCGACTTGCATGCATAATGCTCAATTATACCTCCTCGTTTGTGTCTTTGACCATATTTTTTTTGCGTTTTTGTCTCAAGTGGTGCAATGTTCTGTTTAATATGTCATTTCTACAGTAGTAGGTATGTTATCGATATCGATAGATTTTATTGATTTTAATTTCGATAGCATAATGTAACATTTCATAGCATTTTGAAAAAAATAGCAAATGTGATAAAAGCTATCAAAATGAAAAATAGCAGATGAGAATAGAAGATAGATGAGTTCCGTCTCTTCTTACATAGTATTATTATATACTTACTCTTTGCCCACAACATACACATACATACATTAGGATTAGGTCAGGGGTCGGCAACCTGGGGCTCGCGAGCCACATGCGGCTCTTTGGATGTGAAGCTGCGGCTCTTTAGTTCCAAACGCAAATATATTTATTTTATAAAAAGTTCTGAATCGATTAACGAGGATTAGGCACCATTTCTATCTCTCAGTCACTTGTACTTGCTTTTCACCGCACCCCTCTCACGTGACACGCGTCGTCACTATTGTCAGTCCATCGGAAGCTCTCGACTGTAGGTTTTAATTGGTTTTCTACGCACAACTGTTTGGCGTCTTGACCAGTGTGTTGGCATTGACGTATAGCTTGCTGTTTCAACTAGAAGAGTTAGAAGCGAATTACCTGTTTAAAGGTATGTATAATAATAATAAAAAAAACCAAGTAAAGTTAGGTAACATATCATGCATTATATTTTTCTTCTTCTTCTTCTTCTTTTTTATGGCTTTTCAGCGGTCCTTTTGAGTAACACGAGAGTTTCATTATATTTTTTAAATACATGTAATTTTTTTTTCAAAAGTCAATAAGAATTGTCAAAAAAGAAACAAAGTACTAGGTAATTAAAAAAATCTGCATTTAAGTTTTCCTTAATCAAAAAAACTTTATTTAGTAAGCAAGTTTAAATTTATAGCAGACAAGAAAAACATTTTTGGCTCTTTAAACTTAAAAAATTTGTAAATTGTAATATTTGACTCTTCCGAGTCAAAAGGTTGCCGACCCCTGGATTAGGTAGGTACTACTTTTACAAGTACCTAGAAGTTTTGATTGAGTAAAACTTTTTACATGAATACTCGGCTTTAAATTTATACAGAAACAAATCCACGTGATGTGTTTTAAAGATTTTGGTTGGAAGACACGAGATACGCGTGATCATTAACGGGTTGGACAACTAATCCATAGAAATATTGGCTTCGTGATATTTCCATGCTTTTTAGCCGGAAATGCAAGAGTCTGGCAACAGCAAGAAAACTGCTTCGACTAGCCAGTGAGTACCTACTATTCACTATAAGTAGTTAAATGTACCTATGCTTACTGAACAGGTTAATGATATCGAGTGTGACTGTGAGAGAGTATTACAATCAATAGGTACGTACCTACCTAGGCACTTTATCAGAAGTCTTCCTACCGTGGAAAATATCTTTTTACTTTTGTGAAACATACACCTACCTGCAAATTGAAATAAAAAAACCTAGACTTGTTTAAATATCAGTCTTCGGAGAGCAGTTGTTTGGAACATAACAACACGGCTCAACAACTACAATGAGAAGTGGTGTTAGTTACACCAAAAATCTACTGTAACACTGTGTTACAGTAGGTCATTATTTTCCCTTTGTTTTGTATCATCTCTATCCAGGACTGCTACCCTGCAAAATGAAAAATATTTTACAAATTGATAAATATTGGCAAAAAGTGTCTATGCATTAATGTGCATGCGACAAATGTAAAATAAAGGAAATCAACAAGTTTATATGTTAAATATAAAAACTCTTTCTTGTTATAAGAACTCCTTGAAATACCGAAAATTTAAGAAGGTAGGTATTTAGTTTAAGGTACACAAGTGGTGTCAAGCTAGATTAACACCATCCCTTTCTTCTTGTAAGTGTTGTACAAGTAGCTTAAGGTTTGAGTTTCATGTGTTCTGCCTACCCTTTTTGGAAATATAGGTGTGAGTCTATGTATGTATTAAGCTTAAGGGATCTCCAGGTCTTAAGTTAATTGCCCTCTCAACCCGTGCATCCACCAGGTGCACCAACCAGTGGGTGCACTGTGATTTCACTTTTTACATAGGGCCGCTTGTACATTTTGACAAATACCAACATGATGAAAATTTTAATGTCACATTGTTTGTTTGCTATTGAGTAGTGAACATTATCGGTTGAATTTGTAAACAGTGATGTCTTGATTTTCTGTTTTTATCTTTCTAAGCAGACTCCGAATCTTCTATTCTTTCGACCCCTGCCCATGCAGAATTCCATGGACTCTCAGTAACTCACCACTATCTATAACTTATTAAGTTTTAATATATTAGGTAGGTACCTTTTTTTTCGCGCTGAAAATTTTCTGACCTCAAAAAACCTTCAAACATTGAGGGTGCAATGAAGTTATGAGAGGTTGTCGGGACTTCGACGATTCATTAGAAGAGGAGAGGCCTCGATGCTTAGGAGGACTCTGGGATGTTTGTTACAAGTTCTTCCAGTGCCCCCCGCATATCACCTGTAGCACTCGCCGCCCCATCTGCTCGCGGTTCGCGACTCCACGTTGCCATTGTGTACCACACTGTAGCATTACCTCCGAACAGGCGGCGAACAAGGGGGGAGAAGTCTAGCCCTGACAGTATTTTTTTTATGTATTTTCCCCGATTACTCGAAGCGCCTGGACCGATATGGAAAATTATTTTTTGTTTGAATGGGTATACTTCTCAGGTTGTCTCCTAAGAATCCTAACTTTTTTTAAAATACACCTAGGTGACGGAAGTGTCTTTAGTGCATCTCTTATCTATATGAATGCCTTACCTACTGCATTGTCACCAGGTCCCATCCACAAAGAACATAGCCTCTAGTTGACAGGCGCAATGCAGTGCCTTGTACTGCATTGCGCCTGTCAACTAGAGGCATAAAGGTGTTAAGCCTTAAATGAGGCTCTTTCGAACAGAGGGCATTAATTTCGTTGGCATGTTGGTAGAGGAGATACTTAGAAGTTCTGATTCTGATATTGCAAAGTTCTGCCGAATAATTCTTTGTTTGATGCAAGAATCTTTCCTGAGATTTCAATTAATGGGGAGAGCCCATTAATTGAAATCTTTGGAAGTTCTGCCCCCTATTACAAGCCACCTACGCTAATGCCGGCAAACCAAACAACAACTTCGTGGATGGAATATGCAAAACATGTTGATGATGATGATGCATGGGTTCGCTCCGTAGTTTATATATACCTACTTACCAATATAGCAAAACGCTGATATTAGCAACATAACTAAAAAATCGATCAGTATTTTAGCATTTTTTTCGTACCTATGTAGCTTAGTTACGGTGCGCGCAATAAAAAATAATAGCGTAAATTACGCTCAAAATAACTTGACCGGAATGAAGTTCGCGCAGATCGCCGTTTTTGCAGCTTAGCGTCCCATAAGCGAACCATCTATAACGCGAAACTCATCTATCTATCTATTAGTCGTACGTAGAGTGCAATTTTTTAAGTGTTAACATCTTTAGGCACGTTGGAAATTTTTTGAGATAGGAAAAAACCATTGAACTCGCGACACTTGTCTACTTTACCTACACCCCGAAGTTAGGGGCGAGATTGGCCCGCTTACCAACGCCACAAGTTAAACCCGTGCCAGACGGTTGCCTACAAGCCATTTCTGCAGAGGTGACCTTGTCAAATCTGCCGTGTGGACAGTTGCTGTCCGATTTGACTTTCAATGACCTCTGTCGACGGGCGTGCGTTGCCAATCGCCGTCGGCGAGCCTCGTCGCCAACCGTGTAGCCGCTTGTTTCCTACAAACGCAAAGGCAGTAGGACTGTGGCAGCTGGCGGGTGCGCACGATCCAAAATGATGAGTGAAAAAGAGAGCGCAACAAATACCTATCAGATTTATAACAAGCCTCATAGCTCAGTTGTAGTAACTGTGCCTGCTGCTATGTAGGTTGGGGGGTTCGATTCCCACCCAGGATTAACATTTGTGTGATGAATATATAGATGTTTGTTCTGTGTTTAGGTGTTGTATCATATTGTACAAATGTATTTACCAAAAAAAATAAGCATATAAGTAAGAACCTATTCTATTCGTAATCTAGTTTGCATATTACAAGCTATGCTTAGTTTAGGCTAGATGGCGCTGTGTAAAATGTAATGAATATGTAACCTGTAATGAATAATTAGGTAGGTACTGCAAATAGCTTTCTTTCTACTTCACCAATAAAATAACATCGCTACAACATCTACGTCAGGGCTGGGTGTTTGTCCATACTTATACTGAGGTGATAACAATACATAATTCATCTAGACTTGATTATGTATTAAAAACAGATAAATCCAACAGATAAACGCTGAATGTAATAATGCAGTAGCCGTTGCCTGCGACTTGGAACGCATGTAATTTACACGTATTCCAAAAACTAGACAATTATTTACTAGCTAATTTATTACCAAGCAAAGTAACGGTCCGCGTTGGGGTGTGCTAAAGAGGAATTAAATGTAGCTTTTTCGGTCTGAAACTTCAGACGAAATTCAGAACGCAGAAGTATACGAAAAAAAACGAAAGCAAAGGACGTCATTCAAATAGCTTTTCCCAAAATGGTAGTGGGACACGTCCAAAGACAACGTGAGGAATGGTCTATGGTACAAATACCAACTTTTAATCGTTTAGGACAATATTTCGTCAACCTTTCTACGTTTTTGTAGGGTAGGTACTAGGTAGTACGTAGAAATGGTAGACCACACAAAATATGATACCGACGACATTTTTAAGGTAACAGGCTAAGCTTGGCGCAGACAAACTAGAGATAGTGAGAGATGGCAAGGGCTGGAGGATACTTTTACAACGTCAAGTGTTTTTAAATTAATAAATAAACACTAAATTCAAAAATAATACATTTTATAAATAATTATACAAAAAACATAAGAACACGCTACGTGTTTCGTACTATTGCGTTTGTTTTGACAAATTATGTCCATGTATAATTAATATAAGTAGTAATTATTAATTATTTCACGCATGACTTTTGTCATGCGTGAAACTTGACGAACAAACTTCTTACGTTTAGGTACCTACTTGTAGCCATTGAACTAGACCCTCATTACCAAGCCCAATCTACTGTACTCGTTAAAACAAATCATAAGAGCCAGAACACGAGGAGTTTACTAGTAGCCCTGGAGAGCGCCACTATCTCATCATATTAGATCCTGTGTCTATCATCAGAAGTTGGTTAAAATTTACTTCTAAGATATTTGATCGAGTGAGCGAAGCGAACGAGATCTCTCCGTTAAGTTGGGAAATCCGGCACTGTATGTATGTATGTATGTGGCAATGTTTGTGACGGCATAACTCTCGAACGGATTATCCAATTTTCATGAAATTTAAACTTAATAGAGATAACGTAAATATAATTTGATTGTCGCGGGGGATTTTTGATAAGAGTGGTAGTTTTTGAGATATAGGGGTGAAAAGAAATACAATTTTTCGCCCATATCTTTCGAATGGCTGATCCGATCAATTCAAAATTTTACACGTCCAGAGATCATATTAATACTCATCAATTGGTACAAGGGTTATTTGGCCCTAGGGTAGTTTTTGAGAAATAGGGGTGTTAAGTGAGACGAGAAAATTTATGGTTAATGGGGTGTCATTTGAAAGAGTATCGACTGCACATTGATAAAATATACATATTTATATTATAGTATATTTTACTTTTTATTAGGAGTGATTTTCTTAACAACGGGGTGCATTTAGTGGTTAAAAAGCTTTGTATGTCTAGTAGGATAGAAAAAAAAAAAAAAGTAAAGGGGGTTGACTACACAATTAACTTTCTTTTGATTTGCTGAAACCACTCCTGTATTTACATTAAGGGTTGCAAAAGGGGTAATTAAGATTAAAGTCTTGAAAATGTTTTAAAACATGAAATATCATATGAAATTGGGGCTGAGACTGATTTCATAATAAGTTTGTTTTGCCCTTAATAGGGGTGGTTTTTAAGATGAAGGGGGCAAAGGATGATCATCAGGGCTTGTAAGATAAGAGAGGGTATTCGATATTTCATGAATCTGGCCTATTTATCTATTGTTACTCACTCAATACGGTACGGTACGGCCATTATCGCCACGCTAAGCAGCAAATTGGTGTACACAGTTAAAGTTTTGTTTACAGTTTTAAAGTTAGTAAGGATACATTACGTTTGCAACAAGAGAGAGCCTCGAACACTCAGGTGAATAAAGAGAGTTCGAGAAAAAAGTGCTTAAGTAAGCACATTTTTATCCCGGGTTCGATCTCCAGGGGAGTACAATTTTGTGCTTAGATTGGTTGGTGGTAAGACTTTGTTTAAGTCCGCCTGGCTAGCTACCTCATCATAACTTGAGAACCAGGTGAGATTTTATTATTGCATTCACCATTATACAATTTTGTCTTTTTGTCCCAAAATTTACATATGCTTTACGATGTTGTCAACTGTGGAAACACAGTGAGCTGGTGGAAGGCTTAGACAACATAATAAAGAACACCCTTTCCACGGTTTTGAATATTGAGTTGGATGTCAGAGCATGGTTGCAGGCCTCATTGCCTGTTCGATTGGGCGGCTTAGGTATACACAAAATTTCTAGTGTTGCTTTGCCAGCGTTCTTGTCTTCCGTCTATAGTACACATTCTTTGGTTGAGCAAATTCTAACACCATTAATTTCGGCTGTTCCTGGCAATATACTCCAAATTTCTTATCTTGACGAGGCTCGAAATGCTTGGCATAGTGCTTGTCCTAATACCCTCTTTCTCACACGGACTTTCGTGCACAAGGTCTGCCGGCAGGATTTCACGCCACGCAAGCCTTAATGACATTATCCGTCGAGCTTTTACCAGTGTCAATGTTCCAGCCGTTCTTGAACCGAATGGTCTGTTACGTGATGATGGTAAGCGGTAGTAACGGTATGACTCTTGTCCCTTGGGAAATGGGTAGGCCTTTGGTGTGGGACGCTACCTGCGTCGACACCCTAGCGCCATCTCATCTGCCTGGGACATTAGGGCTGGTGCGGCGGTTGATTCGGTCGAAGATCACAAAAGGCGCAAATATAGTGGTCTCGAAAGAGCTTACCTATTTGAGCCTTTTGGGGTGGAGACCTTGGGTCCGCGGGGAGCTGGTTCTTATTTAGGCCAGCGAATTAGAATAGCTATTCAGCGTGCAGTGCAGCCAGTGCGTTGGGCACGCTTCCGTCTGGTACTGGTCTGGAACAGTTGAGTTACCTATAGCCCGTTTTTAGATTTGTAACGGTTCTTAGGTAATCTGAAAAAATAAAATCTGAAAACAGAAAAAATATTTAGTAATAAATCCACCAAATCTCTCTGAAAAAATCAAATCGACACGTGTTTTGCCTCTACACGAGGCATCCTCAGGAAATATAGTGTTGCTGCTAAATGACGAGCCCTCTGTGGACGTTTTGCCGCTCCGAGCTCTGCGCTGCAAGTCAACTTGCTGCTAACTGACAAGCCCTCTGTGGACGTGTTGTCGCTCCGAGCTCTGGGCTGTAAGTCAACTTGCTGCTAACGGACGAGTCCTCTGTTGACGTGTTGTCGCTCCAAGCTCTGCGCTGCAAGTCAACTTGCTGCTAACGGACGAGCCCTCTGTGGACGTTTTGTCGCTCCGAGCTCTGCGCTGCAAGTCAACTTGCTGCTAACTGACGAGTCCTCTGTGGATGTGTTGTGGCTCCGAGCTCTGCGCTGCAAGTCAACTTGCTGCTAACGGACGAGCCCTCTGTGGACGTGTTGCCGCTCCGAGCTCTGCGCTGCAAGTGAACTTGCTGCTAACTGACGAGCCCTCTGTGGACGTGTTGCCGCTCCGAGCTCTGCGCTGCAAGTCAACTTGCTGCTAACTGACAAGCCCTCTTTGGACGTGTTGTCGCTCCGAGCTCTGGGCTGCAAGTCAACTTGCTGCTAACGGACGAGTCCTCTGTGAACGTGTTGTCGCTCCAAGCTCTGCGCTGCAAGTCAACTTGCTGCTAACTGACGAGCCCTCTGTGGACGTGTTGCCGCTCCGAGCTCTGCGCTGCAAGTGAACTTGCTTCTAATTGACGAGCCCTCTGTGGACGTGTTGTCGCTCCGAGCTCTGCGCTGCAAGTGAACTTGCTGCTAACTGACGAGCCCTCTGTGGACGTTTTGCCGCTCCGAGCTCTGCGCTGCAAGTCAACTTGCTGCTAACTGACGAGCCCTCTGTGGACGTGTTGCCGCTCCGAGCTCTGCGCTGCAAATGAACTTGCTGCTAACGGACGAGCCCTCTGTGGACGTGTTGTCGCTCCGAGCTCTGGGCTGCAAGTCAACTTGCTGCTAACGGACGAGTCCTCTGTGAACGTGATATCGCTCCAAGCTCTGCGCTGCAAGTCAACTTGCTGCTAACTGACGAGCCCTCTGTGGACGTGTTGCCGCTCCGAGCTCTGCGCTGCAAATGAACTTGCTGCTAACGGACGAGCCCTCTGTGGACGTGTTGTCGCTCCGAGCTCTGGGCTGCAAGTCAACTTGCTGCTAACGGACGAGTCCTCTGTGAACGTGATATCGCTCCAAGCTCTGCGCTGCAAGTCAACTTGCTGCTAACTGACGAGCCCTCTGTGGACGTGTTGCCGCTCCGAGCTCTGCGCTGCAAGTCAACTTGCTGCTAACTGACAAGCCCTCTGTGGACGTGTTGTCGCTCCGAGCTCTGCGCTGCAAATGAACTTGCTGCTAACTGACGAGCCCTCTGTGGACGTTTTGTCGCTCCGAGCTCTGCGCTGCAAGTCAACTTGCTGCTAACTGACAAGCCCTCTGTGGACGTGTTGTCGCTCCGAGCTCTGCGCTGCAAGTGAACTTGCTGCTAACTGACGAGCCCTCTGTGGACGTGTTGCCGCTCCGAGCTCTGCGCTGCAAGTGAACTTGCTGCTAACTGACAAGCCCTCTGTGGACGTGTTGCCGCTCCGAGCTCTGCGCTGCAAGTGAACTTGCTGCTAACTGACAAGCCCTCTGTGGACGTGTTGTCGCTCCGAGCTCTGGGCTGCAAGTCAACTTGCTGCTAATGGACGAGTCCTCTGTGGACGTGTTGTCGCTCCGAGCTCTGCGCTGCAAGTGAACTTGCTGCTAACTGACGAGCCCTCTGTGGACGTGTTGCCGCTCCGAGCTCTGCGCTGCAAGTCAACTTGCTTCTAACTGACAAGCCCTCTGTGGACGTGTTGTCGCTCCGAGCTCTGCGCTGCAAGTGAACTTGCTGCTAACTGACGAGCCCTCTGTGGACGTTTTGTCGCTCCGAGCTCTGCGCTGCAAGTCAACTTGCTGCTAACTGACAAGCCCTCTGTGGACGTGTTGTCGCTCCGAGCTCTGGGCTGCAATTCAACTTGCTGCTAACGGACGAGCCCTCTGTGGACGTGTTGTCGCTCCGAGCTCTGCGCTGCAAGTCAACTTGCTGCTAACTGACAAGCCTTCTGTGCACGTGTTGCCGCTCCGAGCTCTGCGCTGCAAGTGAACTTGCTGCTAACTGACGAGCCCTCTGTGGACGTGATATCGCTCCAAGCTCTGCGTTTTTTTAAGTTTTTTCTATTTTCAGATTTTCTTTTGAAATATGGATCTCCGCAAAGTAACGCCTGAATCAATTAGCTAATCTGAATGATTCCTTCGTACATAGTTAGTAAGTTTAATGGGACATTTTATTGAATAAAGACTATTAATTTTATTTGTAGATATTTCTATTTCTGTTAAGAATCATAAAGCTTTTACTATTGTTATTAACAGTCCATTATCGTTTTCAGTTAAAGTGAGCTTCCTCCGAAACCGAAGGTTGTCAAAATATCCTAGCTTGGCATGCGGGTAGGAGATATGTTATGTACCTACCATAATCCATAAGATGTTTAGGAAAACATCACATACAGACAGTCGATTACTAACATTAAATAATATTATTAGGCCCTGCTAGAGTTCGCTCACGTGGCACGGCACCTCAATAAATATTTGAATAGTTTATATTATATTACATTACTGATGCCCGCGGTTTCTCCTGTTTGGTATCTAATCTCCCGCATAAATAGTAGCCTTTAGATATTCTTGTTCCCCATGGCATACATTATCTGTTTATGATGGTGGGGGAAAAGTGATAGGTTATGGAGACCGTGGGTGTATTTCTACATTAAGGTTTAGCTAATCTGACCCCAGCCAGCCCGCAAAGCAGTGGAGCAGGCCCTGTGCTGTGGTGGCAACAAGCTCCAAAGCCTCCACGGATGAGCTATGGGACTGCGAGTTACATGTACACTGAATTAGATTTTACAGTCCATATTGAGTCCTAGCTGCGCTTGAGTCTATGACTTGCTCCAGTGTCATCCTCTTCCCGCACTTTCAACACAATTCACTGTCCTCCTAGTAGCTCCTGTCTTTGTTTGACAAGGTGATGGCTTAGAAAACAGTGGCCTCTTAGGACCAACCATCCCGCGCGAGTATCACACTGGTATTTTTCTATGATTATTGTTGCGTTTGACCAAGACTTCACTTGAAAAACAAGTGTTGCCTAAGATGGTGCACGCTTATCTTAAAGAACTTCTCTCAGGACTCCAAGATTGTATTGGTACAAAGAACTCTGTATTTTTCCTGCATGTTGTATGAATCTTGTATTTTTATAATATTGTAATGATTATTCCACATTTGGCGGGATCCATTCACGGCTCTGGCAAGAGAACTATAAACAATCTTTGAATGCAATTATTTTTATTTAAATTAAAATTCAAAAAAAGGAGGAGGTTCTCAATTCGTCGGGGGGGGGGGGGGTTTAATGTATGTTTCCCGATTACTCGACCTGGACCGATTTTGAAAATTCTTTTTTTATCTGAAAGGGTATACTTCACAGGTGGTCCCATTGTCTGATGAGAATGGGACCACCTGTGAAATATACCTGACCTGACGGTCAGGATCTGATGATGGAATCCTGGAGAAATCGAGGGAACTCTACAAATATTATAAGCACACTTGAAGCGATTTAAGTGTATTGCCTCAAAAGTAAAGAATACACGGACCACATATAGGATCTCAAAATCAAAATAATTGGAAAAAATACGTCATCCAGGTAAATGAAATTGTATCATATTCTTCATTGAAGTCTGTTTTCTTTTTAGTTATTAAAACATAATTATTGTTACGCCAGTCAGAAACATCTAGAATATTCGCGAGCCTTCACATAGTTCCACGAATATAATACAATAACAACTTGTTTATCAATAACACAAAAGGATGATTTATGACCGCCGTGCCAAAACAATAGTTCCAAATTACGCAACAGTTAGCAGCGCGACCATTCCCGCGCTTACTAGAACTTTCGATAGAGTTGGATATAAATTGCCGAGCGATTCGGAAGCAAGTTAGTATTCGATTACTATACAGCGAGTTAACATCATTGCGCTCTTTACAAACTCTTCAACTGAAGATGCCTGACCGTTCCTCCTTATACTACGGCAATTCTATTACTGTCCAGGCTGTTCGCCTGTGGAATGCGTTGCCTGGTGCCATCAGACAGGCTAATATTATATATAGGCTAATAATAAAGGAACATTGTTTGTCATCTTGCGACTGAATACTGCTTGGAACATTCTGAATGCAGCATATATTTTATTGTAATGTGGCATTATACTTATGTAGTCTGTTGAGGTATAAGTAGGTACATTTTATGTTATTTAATTTAAAGTTTTAAATATTATTTCTAGTATTACCAGTTATTAGTAACACCATTTAAGCCTATTGTATCGCTAACAGTCCATTTCATCCAAAGTTTGTCTGTTAGAGAATATTCACTTTTTAAGCGATAAGATCGCCCATGGTTACACTCTTTTGATTGTTCTTCTTGTTTTGTATTTGTTGTTATATTGGTGAAACATATAGATCTTTTTGTCTGTCCATCTACCTATCTAACAACAAATTGCAACACACTCACGTGTTGACGCAGGAATCTGTATCCCGCCCCGGCAATTACCTTATTTTCTGGAGTAAAAAAAGTTTTGTGTTAATATTTATTTTGTGGGTCTTCCATGCGCAAAAAGTTTTAGTAAGTATTTGCCAAGATGTTAATTGCTTTCCATGATGCCCCGTATGGCCAGTTTTTTTCGGGGCCAGTCGACTAAAGAGCCATGCGATGCTAGGAGTCAAAGATATTACTTATACCCGCGTAATGGTTTCTTAAAACAGGCATAAGTATTATTTTATTATAAATTAATATAAGTACATCTAATAAATAATAAATATGAGTTGGACTTAGCGGTTGTCTACAGTGTAATTTTATACACAGTCAGGTCATAAGTATTGTCACACAGTAAAAACTTTTCTTTTAGAATGCTGGCCACAAAAAAGTTTATTGAATTCGAATTTCGAATTGTTCACGAAAATAAAAATGAATACTATTTAGAATTTTACTCAATTTTAAATATGGAGTGGACGCTTAAAGAAGACCGTGTTGCAGTTATTGCGTTGCATCGTTGCGGTTACGCGCCAATTCAAATTTTTGACATACTGAAAAATTTTAATATAACCAAAAGATTCGTTTATCGTACCATCAAACGATACAATGAAGACTCTAGTGTAGATGACAGGTCAAGAAGTGGTCGCCCTCAGTCTGTTAGGACTCCAGCAGTGATAAAAGCTGTGAAGGCGCGAATTCAAAGAAAACCCAAACGTAAGCAGAAACTGTTGGCCCTTCAGAGGGGTTAAGCAGAACCACGGTGAAAAGGGTGTTAAATGAAGACTTACGGGCATATCGAAGAAAAACAGGACATCGTTTAAATGGACCTGAGACTGAAGAAATGCCGCGCTTTGTTGAAGCGGTACGCGGGAAAAAAATATCGGGAAATTCTTTTTTCGGATGAAAAAAAATATTTTTACCGTAGAAGAGAGCTACAACAAACAAAATGATAAGGTGTACGCACACAGTAGTGAAGAAGCGAGCAACCGTATTCCGCGTGTCCAACGAGGTCATTTTCGATCCTCGCTCATGGTATGGTTGGGAGTTTCTTATTGGGGCTTAACAGAGGTACATTTTTGTGAGAAAGGTGTAAAAACGAATGCAGTTGTGTATCAAAATACAGTCCTGACGAACCTGGTGGAACCTGTTTCTCATACCATGTTCAATAACAGGCACTGGGTATTCCAACAAGATTCGGCGCCAGCTCATAGAGCGAAGAGCACACAAGACTGGCTGGCGGCGCGTGAAATAGACTTCATCCGGCACGAAGACTGGCCTTCCTCCATTCCAGATTTGAGTCCGTTAGATTACAAGATATGGCAACACTTGGAGGAAAAGGCGTGCTGAAAGCCTCATCCCAATTTGGAGTCACTCAAGACATCCTTGATTAAGGCAGCCGCCGATATTGACATGGACCTCGTTCGTGCTGCGATAGACGACTGGCCGCGCAGATTGAAGGCCTGTATTCAAAATCACGGATGTCATTTTGAATAAACTTTATTGTCATAAGAATCTATGTTTCGTTAAGTTCATTTTGGTATATAAATGGTTACATAATGAATAAACTTGTTTCAATTATTTAATATTAAACTTGTGACAGAATTTATGACCTGACTGTGTAGACCCTACATACCAAGACAAACATAGCCTGCAAAATTTAGTCTGTACGGTCAGCGGTTAAGGATGTGCGTTGTATCTAGTTGAGTCACTCAGGACTTTAGATGACTGTTTTTTAAACAAATAGTAGCTCTTACGTAAGAATTTAGGGCTTAAAATGCAAAGCAAGCTACTGTTGTTTACAACCTTGATAGATGAGTGACAGAATGAAACCTGCCGCTCCGGGTATTTTGTTGGAGTTTTAGGCAAGAATTATTAGGACGGATGGTGCGATATCTTATATATTCTAAGGTATTAGTGAGAGTAGGGAGAAACATGATTGCGTGGTGGTATTTTTTAAGATGACTGTCTACTAATAGTCCTAGATAAGGATCTAGGACTATTACTAGACAGTCATCAGTCAAAATCAGGGTAGAAAATTTAAAGGAAGCTAAGGAGCTTCCTTTAAATTTTCTACCCTGATTTTACGGCCGACGTATGGATGTGGTACGATATTGCGTCTTGCTCTAATTGCATTTTTTTTTTCATTTTGAAATTGACCGTCTTTTGACCTCTACACAGACCTTACATAGGCTAGCATGCATCGAGTCTACCCAGATACCCATGATGTTTATCTTTGAAGACTATATGGTCTTAAGACAGCGGAAATACTGATACTGGAAGCTGATTCCAAGTAGTTACTAGGTACATTACGTACTATAAATTATTTTTTAAAACGCTAGTCAGAATCACTGAAACTGGTAAGGATGATGAAGGCGTGATGAAATCTAAGATGTGCATACGTATAGGAACTAAAGCCAATGACATAGGATATAGCTCTCAAAATCAAAAAGCTGAGTGGCAGTGGGCAGGCTAGTTTGCAGAACTGATAACAGGTAGGGAGTCAAGGTTCTCGCACGGTAATCACGATTAAACGCAAAACGGAGTCTGAGAAGACCCCGCAGTCGATGGACCGACGACAACGTGGCAGTTGCGGGAAGTCGATGGATAGAGGAAGCTCAGGTTCACTATTTATGGCGTCGACTGGGGCACATAGAAGCTCCGACGCTAGGCTCTAGGCATCGGCCCAGCCTACATGGACGCATGTACTGTTGATCATAGGCATGTTCAGCTGTGGAATATGAGCAGCGTGTGAAGTCGGAAAAAGGTTGTAAAGGTGTGTAAATTATAGAGACCCAACATCGTACCGCATTACTCGTGCTGCGTTGTCGTTGCTATAAAAACAGGATTATTCTAGACATTTTTAGCCTCCTTAGTGAGATGGTGGACCGTTTGAACCTCAAGTTTAACTTTGTGTCTGAATGGGGTGATTAGGGTAACGCAAATCTTGAACTGTTTAACGCTTCCAAAGCTCAGGCGTGTATGTTCTCTGCAATGAAAAGCCAATTTGAACCCGTACATATTTAATTGTATATATTTGACCTAAGATGGTGGTAGCTAGCCAGGCGGACTGAAACAAAGTCCTACCAACAACTAAACCAAGCGCAATATATTGTACTCCCCGTGGAGATCGAACCCGGGACCTCTGGATCTGAAATTGGTGGGTTGAACCACAGAGGCAGTAAACCTACCTACAACTTTCACAAAATTCATAAAGTTGAATTAATACATTTTGGGCACGTAGTCATGATACATTTTTTTTATATTATCATACAAGAATATAGAAAGAAGTTTTCCATAAAAACTATAGAAAAATATGTTTTTCTTGAATGCAGAACTTATTTTTTTTCTAACATGACTTTTCGATAACTCTCACGGTTTCAGACTTAGCCTCAGTTGGCCTGGAATAAAACTCACCCTATTAGTACTGTTAAAATGTTTATTTTGAAATATACGACGGAGAAGAGCTTGGCCTTCATCAATTGTAAGTCCGGAGGTGGAAGAGCACTTTACCCGTCCGGTTCTTCACAACTAGACCACAGAGGCGGTTAGGAGTTATATCAAAACCGGTTTTCTAAAACTCGAGATACTCTTGTGATATTATGTTATATTGTGTGTGTGTGGTTTACTCGTGTGATAGAAAGGATTTTTAATGTATGTCGGTACTTGTACAGCAGCTCAGCTACCACTGTGTCAGTCGATAACGAGTTTAATACCGGCTAACGAACTGCCCATTAATAAGCCTTAAAACCACTCTAAGCTGGTAAACTGAGCTTGACCATCAGCGATATACGTATGTATCTAACCTTTATGCATATTTTGGGGCAAATTGTTGGCTTATTTAGGACATAAAAGAGTTAAAAAAAAAATTAAAAAGAAAATAATAAAATACAAGTTGATCTCAATCGTTTCTATTTTCCACCAGGAACACTTTTTCCAACATTACTTACCAAAGTTAAGCTTAAATGTCTAATGTTTCAAATTTGAATGTGAATATAAAAGAAGAAGGAATCAAATTTATTAAAATTTAAAACATTATGCTACCCTGCGACTCTCCACTCCACGTTCTCTAGATCTGGCGTTCGGTCAACGAGCCGAAGTAAATGCTCTTCTTTGCCCGCAGGTAGCGACAGTGAAAAGAGCCACCAGCTCGAGCCCTCATGACACGCTTCAGACATTTCAGGTAGGTACTAATACTTACCTACCTACTTAGTAAATAGGTAGTGCTTACAATTAGTCATCTACTTATTAAGTAGGCCCAGGAAGGTCGATCTCACATAGAAACTTAGTTTTTTGATAAAATGGCATGTCCAAAAAAATGTTAAACTGACTCCTGTCTAGTGGTTTGCCTACAGGTGTCCGATCCAGAGGTCCCGGGTTCGATCACTAGGGGAATTCAATATTGTGCTTAGTTTCGTTGGTGGTAGGACTTTGTTTAAGTCCGCCTGGCTAGCTACAACCATCTTACTTTCAATTTAGAATTGATGTTTTAGAGGTAAGATAGCCAGTTCCTCAGACTTGAGGATTCCAGGTGAAGTGCGCTTCCTTCCTACCTCCGTAATCATAAATGTTATCGTAACTTGATAACGGGTGAATGAAGGCGCTATCTTATTGTTAGTGTATGAGGACACGTTTACTGTGACGATACATTCTCTGTGCAATTTACGCTTGGTTTTATTCATAAATTACAAAGGAGATTTATTTATATATTAATAATTCACAGTTTACAATCGAAATAGACTTTACTTATGATATCTTGTTTGGATCTAGATGTACTTAGACATGTGAATGTTATGTGTTTGATATGTGAATACAAAAACATTAGTGTTGCATGCATTCAACTCAAAATACCCTTAAACCAGAATCAGCAAATAAATTGTAAAAAAAATATATACAGCTTCACATTTGAAACAATAATAAATAAAGGATAGTATACGACTACAACCTTATTTTGATAATATAAGGATAAAGCTCGATAAACACAGCGTTTAAACCTCGGGATATGAATGGTGAACACATCATAAGACTTGGCCAACTCTTGTACAGACGACACGTACGAGGCAGAGGATTGTTGAAGGATACAATATTTTTGTATGTGCCTAAGATAAAGGTTGAGGGGTTACGAGATCTATTATATATGTTTTTATACCATTTACCCAATTTTACCGATTGCCTTAGTGTGATTTAGTATCGCTCTCAAACTGGTTGTGTCACAATGAACTATAGCATAATTAAAAGTTCAATAATAGGACTTATATATATACTATATATTAGGTCCTTACATATGAAATTGGCGTTTTGTCGTACTGGCCACTTTGATCTTAAATATCTCCTCTTTGATTAGGAATTCCAAATTCAAATTTAAACAGCTATTTACTCATGCATTTGTGTTTCGAAAACCGTAATTCATTTGTTTTTTTCTCTTTTGCTTTTTTTTCTGCGTCACTCATTTCACAAAATGGAAAACTTAAAATATCGCATTATTTACGAGTACGAGTTCCACCGTGGCACCAGTGCTGCAGAAACGGCTCGAAGGATTAATGATGTGTATGGTGGTGGTGTCGCAAAAGAAAACACGGTGCGTTTTTGGTTTCAACGCTTTCGTTCTGGAAATTTCGACCTGCAGAACAAGCCCCGTGGACGGCCGGAGACCAAGGTCGATAATGATGAATTGAAGGCTATTGTGGAAGCAGATCCATCGCAAACCACATCACAGTTAGCTGCAGGCTGCGGTGTTAGTGACAAAACCGTTTTAATCCACTTGAAGCAAATTGGGAAGGTGAAAAAGCTTGAAAGGTGGGTACCTCATGAATTGAGTGAAGCAAACCGACAAACGCGCGTCGACTGCTGCGTTACATTACTCAACCGGCACAATAATGAAGGAATTTTAAATCGGATCATTACATGTGATGAAAAGTGGATCCTGTACGATAATCGTAAACGCTCATCGCAATGGCTGAACCCTGGTGAACCAGCAAAATCTTGCCCCAAGCGAAAATTGACTCAAAAAAAGTTACTTGTAAGCGTTTGGTGGACTAGTGCCGGTGTCGTACACTATAGCTTTCTTAAATCTAGTCAGACGATTACGGCTGATGTCTATTGTCAGCAACTGCAAACCATGATGGAAAAGCTCGCTGTTAAACAACCGAGACTTTTCAATCGCTCTACGCCACTGCTGCTTCAAGACAACGCTAGACCACACACGGCCCAACAGACGACTACCAAATTAGAGGAGCTTCAATTGGAATGTCTAAGACATCCACCGTACTCTCCGGACCTTGCTCCAATAGATTACCATTTTTTTCGAAATTTGGATAACTTCTTGCAAGGAAAAAAATTCAATTCCGATGAGGCAGTCCAAACCGCTTTCAAAGATTTCATTGATTCCCGTCCGAATGGTTTTTTTAGTAAAGGGATCAATGACCTACCTATAAGATGGCAAAAGTGTATAGATAGCAATGGTACATACTTTGATTAATAAAATATATTTTAATATGAAAAAAATGCCTTTATGTTCCTCCCATACAAAACGCCAATTTCATATGTAAGGACCTAATATATACATATATATAAGAAAAATAATCAACAATTTGATACAATGTTATTTCCGTGTATTTCAATTTGTTCATGAAATATTAACGAGTTTCTGTCTCACTTCACAAAATGTTTATCGGAGTCCATCTCACTACTCTACCGTTACAAACTCGTATCTCAAACTAAACTAATTTTTTTTCTACCCTGTACTGTCCCACTACTGGGCAAAGGATATGGGGGAGACCCATATCCTTCCAAGATATGCGGTCATCCGCCGTTTCCCACCAGTCCGGGTTAAATGCAGTCAAGTCGTCACGCCAACGTTTTCTTGGCATGCCTCTACTTCGTTGTCCATCTGCAGGCACCCATTGCGAGACAGCCTTTGCCCATCTGTCAGCAGGCATTCGACTGGCGTGACCCGCCCATTCCCATTTCAGCCTGGCAGTCTTACCACCAACATCTGCGATACCGGTCTTAGATCGCAATTCGGTATTTCGGATCCTGTCGGCCCTTTTCACCCCTAACACACTTTTTTGAGCTTCGATTTCTGAACCTCGATCAATGACCATGTTTGGGCGCCATAGATGAGTACGGGAAGAATACACATGTCGATGAGTTTACGCTTAAGTGACTTTGACTTTGACTTTGAAGGAAACTAGCTGGCCCAGGTAAATATACTCATCGACGTAGGATTCGGCCATTTTTAACCAAGAGATGGACAAGACTTTCGTCCTTCGCGTAATCTACGAATGCTAGATACAGGGTTTATAGTTGTTAAAGTATGTAGGTGATCAGTGGTTGAAAACCCTGGTCTAAATCCAGCTTGTTCGGGAGGTTGATGGCTATCAAGCTTATCGCGTAATCGATTTTGAATATTTTTTGTAAAGGTTTTATAAATATGGGATACTAAACTTATGGGTCTATAATTGCCTATATCACTCTTGTCGCCTTTTTTATGGATTAGGATAATATTTGAGAGGCACATTTCGGGCGGTAGCGTGCCTGTTAACAAGATTGAATTAAATGAGTTGGTTAGATGGGGTATGAGTGACGGTGCGCCGATTTTTAGTGCTTCGGTGGTAACTCCATCATCTCCAGGGCTCCGGTCATATTTCATTGTTTTAAGAGTTGAATTAACTTCTAGACCTGTTATTAACGGAATACTGTCATCGTAAGAATATTTATCCTTGGTTTTGATCTTTGTGCTGTCGGAATGTGTTTTTTTATAGAAATTTGTACTTATTTCAATAATTTTGAATCGATTGCTGTGTTTATTTCCTGATTCATCTTTTAAGCTGTTAATCCAAATTTTTCCTCCACTAATTCCTTGCTTAGGTATTCTAAGGGATCTGTTTCTTTCCAAGGCAATTTGGACTTGGTGACAGTTTAGTTTTCTTAAATCTTTTCTTATGATAAAACGTTTACGTTTGACTACTTTATCAAGTGATCTATATTCTTTTGTGCCGATTTCTATTTTAGTTCTTTCTTCAATTAAAGCTTGTATTTTCAGTGTTCAATTGCTGTTTTTGTCTCGAGGATTTTTTATTTTCTTACTGCTGTTTCTTATTGCTTTGAATATGGCGTTATATTGACTTTCAACATTCCTGTCTTCAATTTTATCAAGTTATAGGTATTTGAATGCATGTGAAAGTTCCAAATTGAATTGTTTGATTGATTGAGTTATTAAAAAGAGTTTGTTTTGTTAGCCGTCGGAAACAATTATTAAAAAGTTTAGTGCGATGAATTTTGAAATTGAATCTGATTTTTGCACCAACTGGGTGGTCTGAGCTAAATTTTATTTTGTTGATTACATTTACATCGTTAATGATATCTTTATTGGAGGCTAAAACAAAATCGATTTCGTTTTTAACATCTATACCTGGAGAGACCCAGGTCCAACGTCGGTGTTGTTTTTCCTAAAAGAAACTGTTTGCGATATACATATTTTGGCCATAGGCAAATTGTATTAGTCTACTACCGCGTTCATTTCGGTTTCCAAGACCATGTTTACCGACAACATTTTCGTTGTCGTTGGGTTGTCTCATGCCAATTTTGGCGTTGAAGTCGCCTAGGACTATAGTCCAGGTACCACGGTTATCGTCACATGCCTGGTTGAGAAGATCGTAAAAGTCCTCGATATCTTCATCGCAACTTGCGGATGTAGGTGCATAAGTCTGAATGAATGTAATGAATTTATTCGCTTTTAATTGGAATTTTAAAATGGCTATACGCTCTGAATAACCGATGAAGTCGATTATATTATTTTTCCATTTCTTTGACACCATAAACCCGACTCCACAGAATCCCTGAGTTTCACTATAGTGGAAGAAAACTGCATATTCCCTTTCTTCGGTCAGTTCGCCTTTCTTTCTTACTTCCGCAAGTCCTATTACGTCCTATCGTAAGTCTTTTAGGGCGTTTTCAAGTTCGACGAGTCGATCGTCCTTCATTAATCTTAATTCATTATAAGTCAAAATGTTTAGCGTATCGGAGTCCATAATAACATTAGCCTGATTTGTTTGATGGTGGGGTTTGGCCACCCGGAGCTTCTTCGCACCCCGAATGTCCCATGGCACCCGTCAACGCCAACACAGCCACTTGAGTCGCCGGGCACTTGGGGCCTTTGTTTCGTTTCTTGTCTATTAATTTATGGGGGGTTTAGACCAAATGACCCGGCTCGCTGGTCCTGTTGTGAGGCTTGAAAGATGTTGGTTAAGCCCCCATATACCCCAAAACTAAACTATAGAAAAGAACAATTATGAACAAATTGAGTTGTTGAGCTACCTATGGCCGTTTGTAACGATCCTTAGGTAATCCGACTGATTCATTTGTACGAAGTTAGTTTAATTGTACATGTTATCATGGACGAAATGTAGATATTATGAACGAAACAGTCCATTTTTTTTAACCATTAAAGGAAGGCTAAAGCTTGTCAACCATACCACCTTGTCTCACGTTGTATATTTTCATTCGTAAAACAATCCCTAGACAAAACAAAACAAACAATAATTATTTATTAGCAAACTATTTTTTTTTGTCATAGTGTAGTTTTCTAGTTGTGGGGGTAAATTATTTTTACCGCTCCAAGAGAAAAGCATCTTAATTGTAAACGCCATGATCTTGTGGCGCAGTAGGCAGGCCCTTACCCTTACTCGCAGCTGACTCGCCGATTTTCTTTTGATTAAAGGAATTTGACGAAATCCAAAACAAAAACTTTTCTTAACATTTCTATTATCCCAAGAAGTTAAGCTTTTATATGATTAGTTCGAGTAATGATAAATATTAAACACGAATTAGTAACATTATGAACATTTGACACAACTTAGATTATAGCGATACAAATGGGCATTCTCTTTTACTGACCATTTCATAATTGGTTTTAGGAGCACTGCACTGCTGGACAGGTCTCCGCACAGACTTTTAATTCTGCAAATTAACCACGTTGTCTTCTGAACTAGGCGTGCATTTGTTAGCTTTTCCAATAATTTCAGTATTTCTAAAATTACAATACGCCACATCGATTTAATAGTTGAATGACTATCTTGTATCATTTTAGAGTAAACAAATAGTTCTTATACATACTCCAGTTTTTTACTATAAATTATAGGCGCAAATACATATAGTGGTGTCGACAGGGCTTACCTTTATAAAATGAAAACTCGTGACTCTCTTAGGGAACGTTTTAAAGAGATTGGTATTCTTACAGTCAGCTCCCAATACATTTATGAAAACCTAATGCACGCTCACAGAAACATTGATGAGTTTAGTAAAAGAAGTGATGTACACCGTGTTAATACTAGAAATAAAAATAAACTTGAGATACCTAAGTTTCGCTTAGGAAAAGTAAATAATTCATTCTTAGGAAACTGTGTGAGATTTTATAATAAGCTTCCTCAAAGCGCCACCAAACTCTCTACTCGTAAATTCAAATTGTATATAAAGAATAATTTTATTAAAAGTGCCTACTACAAAATTAGTGATTATATCGACGATAAGAACGTGTGGCCCGATGTTGCTATACCAGTTGACAGCAAAATGGTGATTTCTCAATGTTAACAAATTGCCCATAGGTAGATAGGTAATAACAAATGTTTTAAGATTAAGTATTTAGGTTTTTGTTGTATCTACTTAGAATATAATTACAAATTGTGTATCTAAATGTTGAATGGATCATCAAAAAAATTAACCGGCCCGAGGTTCTTGCCTTTCTCCTTGTGTGCTGGTCGCGATTCCGAACAGGCGGTAAATTTGACGATTCAAAATGATCCTAAAAAATCTTAATGAATAAAGAAATTTTGACTTTTGACTTTTGACTTTTGACTACCTATTTGAGCCTTTTGGGGTCGAGACCTTGGGTCCGTGGGGAGCCGGTGCCCTCCGCGTTTTTAAAAATCTTGTGGGGATTTTGATTGAGGCGACACATGAGCCAAGGTCTGGCTCTTATTTAGGCCAGCGTTCCCTAAGGACCGTTACAAACGGCCTGTAGGTAACTCAACTGTTCCAGACAGTACCAGACGGAAGCGTGTCCAAGTCACTGACTGCATTGCCTCGCTGAATAGCTATGCTTATTCCTTGTAATAAAAAAAGAGCAAGCCCTTGGGTCACGACAGTCACGTCAGGTGTCCTTTATAACGTATTATTAGAGGTCTGTGGATCTGAATCACACTCTGCTACCATGTTGAATAAATAAAACGTAGAACTTAAAACAAAATGCCAACATTTAATTTGGGTGTTATAGCTGTGTCCTGCAGACTCGACATTTACAGGGAGGGAATAAACGGAAGTTAACTTATTTGACAGCTTTATCACCAGTGACAACATGAGAAACATGAATGGATGCGTACTCTATTATTATTTTATTATATTTATCATTGTTATTATATTTTCTATTCCAACACATACCCATTAAGATGATAGATACCTATTGGTAGACATTTTAGTGCGATAATTCGAGCGATTTAACTTAAATCAAATTTACATCGATGCCCTGAGGTCAAAACTTTCTGAAGGGTGGGTTATTGAAGTTTGGCAGTCATGATTGACTTATTAACCACTTCTAACTTGTTTACACCACGGATGTTTACAATAAGATCTACGTAGAAACGTAAAATCATCGCTAATTATTGGTATTTAGATTCTATAAGTCCCACAACCCAAAATATGTTTTACAAATTGTAATTGTAAGTTTGTTAATTTTGAATGTTTATTTTGTAATTTTCATACAACCATAGGAACACCTGTTACCCGAATTCTTCAATGGTTGGTGTTTTTTTTTATTCAATAAGGAGAGGGGCAAATAGGGGCAAATAAACATGCAAAATAAAAATATGCTCGCATGTTAAGTGCATCTCTTGCATAGCAATGCTTTACTGCGTAGGTCACATCCACAAAGAACATATCCTACACGGCACTGCATTGCACCCGTCAACTGGAGGCATAAAGGTTGCCTTGCGTGCCCGTAATTGCACCGGCAACGGTACCCTTCAACCCGGAACACAGCAATGCTGCTTGGCGGCTGAAATAGGTGCTATGGTGGTAGTATGTACTCCCTCGGATGAGCCCGATCACAAGGGGCTCTACTACTCTTAAGGAGTAGTAGAGCCATTCGTTCTCAGGATTCCCGATTGCATATCAACACACGTATACACTCTCTTAGACAGTATTACACAGTTTTCTTGATTCTTATTAATTGTTTGTAGTAGCCTAGTGTTTTAATATATAGCATTAATTCATTTTTAATATGTTAACACAACTTATTAGCTAAGACTAGGTACACGTACATATGTAGGTACGTACGAGTTCGTCTCGTCATTATGCGATGTGCGTTGCAATAGTTGCAGGATGTAATGTTTAAGAAGAGGCGCAGATTATCGCATACCTAGTTGTTGCATGCATTTGGTCCATTGCACAATCTATTTACCTACCTACGAACGCGGCGCGTGTAAGTTCTTTACCAAGGTCGCCCTGTACCGCGATGCACCGCCACCGCCGTTGTTGTCGTCTGACCGTTGCGTTGCCGTTTCTCCCTTGCTGATGCGGCTGATGCAGGAATTATGATTAGTTTCAATGCAGGAAAATATAATATCTATGAACAAAAAGAGATCCATTTCATTCATTCATTTCCAACATCCATCTTATGCGAGTAATTGCATCATAAATCGATCTAGCTTCTAATCTAATTACTAGATATATAATGAGCGCTTGGCCTTCATCTCACCTGGTTTCACATATGTGTGTATGTTCCCCATTGACCACAAAACGGCGGTACTTATTTTAATGAACATTTCAGGCAGTCTTCCGGTTAGCCCGGTGGGTGATCCTGTAAAGTTTGGTAGTAATCGGATCAACAGTTTTTTTTAATGTGTAATGTTTGCAAAGATCAGATATGTAGGGTAGTAAAAGATAAAATACACTATTCCAAATATCAGAAAAGCCTGTTATCATACTAGCTATATAAATGCGGTTTTCAATTCAAATACCCTCACCAAAGGAATGACTGTTTGTTCGATCCATTTCTACAATTAACTCGTCAATTTCAGACATAATTATGTCACTGCCGAGCATAACGCGTGAAAAGTAATCCCATCGAATCGGTACGTATCCTCCACTAGTCCTGTTTATATCCATGCGATGCGTTGTTTTATAAATGATGGGTTAGCTAACCTCTAGGCTAGTCTAGCTCTGGCCAGAGCAAGGATGAGGCTTATGATGGAGCGAGCTGTCCCAGCAGGCAGTAGGTCGCGCGCACCGGACTTTGGCAGGTTGGGATAACTCGCCCGATCGGTTGCGGATAACATTGGTCCTTTGGAAAGTTCTTCGCATATGTGGTGTGTATTTATTCCTTCAAATGTCTATGGAATCGGATATAGGTAGGTACTTATGCCATTTTGAAATGAGCGACAAACAACGTTTGTATATAGCTAAAATCAGCGGTACTTATGCTCACCTAAATAAGGGGTACTGAAGAGTATTTTCATCACATATTACTAAAGTTACTTTACATAATAATAATCACATTAAAACTACTTTGTTTTGTGGCTTTTGTTTCCTCATAGGAATTTATACAAATTGACCACTATGATAACTTTGTATTAAAAGTGTTGCTGCATGTGTAATCTAGATCGTGAAAATATTGCTCCGGATCGGAAATACTACTGCGTTGCTCAACTGGTAGTGCAAATTATACAACCTTGCATCTATAGTAGGTATTATCTGTACTTAAGATACAAGGTATACATGTTCGGAAGAGAACAAAAGTACGCACTCAGCCATTTTATTGTAAGTATACCTACCATACAGTCACAACTACAAAGCCAACTTTCGTATACCATCAGCTCGCGGGTTTGCCCGCGTGGTACCCGGATAAAAAGTAGCCTACATGTTATTATTACTGGCCTAGAACAATCTCGGTGCTAACTAATTTCAGCTCAATCTGCTTTGTAGTTTTAGCGCAACAAAGAGCGAATCAGCTTGGCTAAGCGCTGTTAGAAATCTCATAGAAATATTCTATAGAAAATACTGTTGCTGGTTATTGCTTGTTCGTTTTTTGATGATCTATTCAAAAGTTAGATACAGAGTTTAAAATAATTCAAATAACATCGATGAGTTGGTAAATAATGAGTAAATGTCAACATAAAATTGATTAAGTGTTATATGAAAGTACGTATACAAGGTGAAACAGAATATGTGTACTAAGCAGTGGGGGTGGGCTTTTCGGACCAGGAAAAGTATTTGCTGTGGTGGGGAGATAATAGTGAATTCCCATTTTCAGTTTCCCATACAAATCTTTTCATTTTCTCTATGACAATAAATAGTGACGACCCTATTCCTTTACCGCACTATGCATGTAGGTAGGTAGGTATCAGTTGGTGCAATTGTCTGTGTCAAAGAGTATTAAGAACAGATGAACCAATTTTAGTGAGAACTTGGAGTCATCTCGTGAAAGTAGGTTATTAGATAGAAGATACACATTGATAAATTACATAGGCACCTACAGTTACAAAAAGACGATAAATGCGATACTGGATCTTGTTTTACCAAAAACTTTGAACCAAAATTCAAAAAGTCGTAAAACAAACGTTGTTCCACGAGTCGGGTCGGATAACCCCGTTTCGACATAGTACACATATTCTGTTACAGGTTGTATACGGTTCCTAAAACATTTTTTTTTCTATATTGATCTGTATGTCTGTTTGTTGAAATGGATGAACTGACTTTGACGGGACTTTATTTGGGAGACAGCTGATGTTATATGGAGTATATTTTAAAAAAGGATTCGGGGTTCTGCGCAAAAAATTAAACCCATGAAATCCAATTATCATTAATGTTAAAAAATTATAGATACTACTAGCTATTGGCTTCGTAGCCGCGGTACCCACCCGGATAAAAATAGTCTTCCATGTCAAATTTCATCAAGATCCGTTCAGCCGTTTAGCCGTGAAAACGTAACAAAATAACAAACATACAGATACACTTTCGAATTTATAATAATAGTAGTTTGCCCCCGAACTGAAATCTTGTAGTGTCTGGTTTTGTTTGGCATTTATTAATAGAGATTTTATCATAACAATAAAGTAACTACAAACGATAAATGTGTAATTTATCGTTTAAATCATGGGTTCAAATCATGAACTGTTAGATTGATAAAAAGTAAGGTATAAACCTTACTTTTTATTCCTCAAAAAGGTGAAAATAAATTCACCTCTTTGAGGAATAATTAACTGTTGATTTGTGAACAATGATGTAAAAAAAATATGTAGCACAATAATATGTGATGTGCGCAGTCTCACCCCTTGCATGTCATCCCAAAAGTAATTAGTAATTGGATCTCAATGACACCCTTGGCTTGACGACCATATTGAGGGAGAAACGTGAGGGTTTTCTAAATTATAAATAAAAAACTCTTACGTTAATACTGTCTTGCAAGACCAGCAACATCTTATCTTTAAATCTCTAATTAGGACAAAAATAAACAATTTTGCAAGTCTTAGTATCTAAACCCCGTTGTTATGACATATTCCATGACATCAATCTTATTTAGCCTCATAAGGTCAATACAGGGGTGGTTTCATTAAATAAATCAGCAAATAGTGAATCATGAAACCCCCTTTTACATTATATACTACAAGAGATAACACGCATTTTAACCTCTTAACGTAACCCTTGTTACAAAAACCACCCACCCACTTTAAAAAGTTTAATGACTTTTTTGAAATGTGCAGTTGATACTATTTCAAATGACACTCCAATATCTCAAAAACTACCCCAGCTATTAAAATCCCCTGTGACAAGCAAGTTCTATTTACGTTTTCTTTTAACATTTAAAATTAATTTCAAAAAAATTGGATAACGCGTTCGAGAGTTATGCCATCACAAACATTGCCACTTACATAAATACATACAGTGACGGATTTCCCAACATAACATTGAGATACAAACAGTATGGATATGGTTGTATATGGTAAAGTTGTTTATTAAAAATGTTCGCATTGTATATACTTAGGTAACCCAGCATTCAGCGGTCGAAGTATGTAGTCATTTGAACTGGTAATAACATAAACACCACACTGGCCGCGACCTCCGCTGTGAAAAATGCATTACGACCGGAACCCGTGTTGTGACCGACGGTTACGTGGAGTTGATGGATAGAGGTGGCTAATGATCACCGGCGAGGTCTTTTTAAATAGGGTTGGCCGTGGATTTCGAGGCGAAACAGGTCTACAATAGAGCGATCCGTTGGAAACGCACTCCATCCGGAATCCTCAAAGACTGAGCGCCTGGTTATCTTAAATCTACATACCGAAACACAACTATTTAGAATTGTTGTTTATGTGACAGACTCGGAAAATATGGTGGTAGGTATGCGAGCTTAAGCAAACTTCTTTTTTTTAGTACGACAGGGAAGCGCTTGGCCTTCATCTCACTGGTAACAAGTGAGGCCGAAGGTGGAGGCGCACTTCACCCGAAATCCTCAACAAACTGAGGAACTGGCTATCATATGTCTAAACGCCAGAATGAGGTAAGATGGTGGTAGCTAGCCAGGCGGTTTAAACAAAATCCTACCACCAACCAAACCAAGTACATTTGTACCCCTGTGGATCGAACCCGGGGCTACTGGGTCTCATACCCGTCGGCAAACCGCAACACAACAGAAGCAGCGGTTAATGTTAGTGGTAGTTATGAACTTAGAACCTTAGCAAAAGTGAAGTACCTAAGCGCGCGGGGTCAGCTGGTCGTTAATAAATTCACTTATTTTGTTACTCGCAGACAATTCTTCATAAACGTTTTCGTACACCGTTTCCTGAGAATTAGTGATTGAACTATAAAGATATTGTTTGTGAGTCGAAGCGCGAAGCACTCTTAGCAAGGATGCTTATTTGGATACCTCCATTTCGCAAGGTCTGCTTTTGACGTAAATAGAAAGCCTGATGCAATCGCTGCTCACCCTCGAAACACGGGATCGAATCGGTAGCTTGGATTGTTCTGCAGACCTATTACATTGCATTCGTTTTAACGATTATACATTATTCTGTTTTTGCTTAGCATGCAACATATAGGTCCTTACCTACTAAATCAATTTTAAGAAAGTGCTGATTGTTAAACTTGTAGGAACAAACTGAAACCCGACTACAAAATGTATCATTATCATCAACAGCTATTAATCCACTGCTGGGCATAAGCCTCCTCCCCCTAACGCCACTCTAACCTGATATGAGCCCATTGCATCCAGGTTTTACCCTGTATGGTAGCAATGTATAAATAGTGACATTTAGTTTTTACTGGTAAATGGTGACAATATGTGTATTCACTCTCTTCATATTACATGCTTGTTGATTCAGTATACATTTAACAATTTACACGAAAATATGGCCTTAAAAGTGGCATAATCATACATACTTATATTGAACCGGCACGTAATACCCACCATTTGATACCCATACTGTTGTGTTTAAACAATGATGTTATTCTTCTTTTACTTCTTTTGATATTTGATAATTGTTGAAGTTATACCTACTTCTTCTTGCTTCTCTTCTGGCGCGCACACCTACAACTAAAAGCGACACCATTAAAGTTGGATGCGTTTTGGAAAAATTATGAGTGTAATTTTATTACGATGCGCGAGCAAGTTGGTACCTATGCAATTGTCTATAAAATTTTCGTGAGAACTGATAACTATATTCAAGGTAGTTCAAAGAGTAGGTTGGTATAACAGTTATGAGGTAGTTATTCAAATATTTATATTATTCTCCAATACGTATTTATATCAATGGAGATCAAATCATATCTATACTTAAATATACTTGTGTGATTTTAAATTAAAGAGGTACATATATGGTGGTGAATTATTACTGTGAGTATTCGTGATAAAAGTGTTTTTTTATGTTAAAATCTTTTTAAAGTGGGTTTAAATATTTTATATGAACTGTCGGTATATCTTACCATTTGTTTACATTATATATTATTATAATTTAGCTACTTTTGTTTTGTTACCTTAAATAAGTATAACTTCTTACGTGCTTACACACGTTTATTTTTACTCATTCCACATTCCTATAATTTAGCCATTCAGACAATACTACGAGTACACATGTCAAAATTCATTAAGCCGATTTGCTGTATAGTAGAGCGTGCTGATAATGGTCACTATACATACTCTCGAAAAGTTTTCGAAATCGTACCTATATGTACATACAGACTGTGCCATAACGATATCCAGGGAAGGAAGTGGCCGCTCTATCGATTATTTTCGATATTTGGTACTGACCACCTCTGTGGTCTCGTGGCTCGACACCGATGTCAGATCCAGAAGTCCTGGGTTCGATCCCCAGGAGAGTACAATATTGTTTGGTTGGTATAGTAGGACTTTGTTAAGTCCGCCTGGCTACCTACCGCCATCTTACCTATGTCTGTAGTAACAACAATATTGTTGTGTTTTGGCACTTAGAGGTACGAAAGCCAGTTCCTCAGACTGTTGAGGATACCGGGTGAAGTGTGTTTCCACCTTTAGCCTTATCATAACATGAAACCAGGTGAGATGAACCAAGCGCTTCCCCGTCGAACAATAAAAAAACGAAGTAAAGCGATAAAGCCGATTGGCTTGTAGTTAATTTGAAACAGTAAAATATATTTTGCATTAACAGTATATGATGGTACTGCCAAAGTTAAAATGCACATTTGATTGTGTGTAACACAATTTGTATGTTATAATCAGTTTCAAGCTTTATCGTTCTCAATATCTCTCTCTGTACAGTAATGTCCATGGCTGGTGTTGACAGTCGAGTGCCCTTGCTCCAATCTTGTATTATGTTGCTTGTGCGTTACCTTTTCTGACATAATATGGAGGAATATTAGCAGATACGTCGTTTACCTGCTTTTCTTTCCGATTAGGCGCTTGTCAACTGATAACTATGTGTGGTAGATGTGGAAGGACGTAGCCTTCCACAAAGACACTCTAGTGAAAATAAGGGTAATAAATAACTTTAGTTAACATTCTAAGAATTTAACATTTTGCGAAACGAAACTAAATCAACATTCTGGGAAATTATACATTTTGGGATTTCAACTTTATGAGAATTCAACATTCTGTTACTGAATGATATACTCAATGATAACCTTTTAGTCTTTATTTTGAATAGGTTGTATTCTTTATGGATATATTTCTTTCATAGTTTTGATTATAATTAACTTGTAGAATAGATGATGTTGGCCTGTCGGTATGATATTTCCTATCTACCGGAATTGTTACTGAAAATATACGAGTATTATGTTTTCTGGTTAATATTAAAATGTATATCCGCAAAATAACGCCTGAATCAATCAGCTATTAGGACTTATACCCGACTACATATTTAGCATTTATGGTTCTACGAAAACACGGACTTACAAACTGTTACAAGTGTTGTTTTACTTACAATTGGCGTCACACAAATCTAATGTAACTTGGACAAACCAAACGCCCTGTCACACGTTCAATCTATCACGCTGTTTAAACCGCAGAGCGTGACACTCGAAAAACATTAACCTCCTTCTGTGGAAGTTGGGTAAAAACGAATTGATTAAGCTTAGAGGCGGAGTTCCGGGTTCGGGCGTGCCTTTTGGGCGGTGCCACCACCAGCTCCAAATCCACTCACCATATCCTTGGTATTAGATGGTAGATTTCATACGTGGAATCTACCATCAAGCACGGTACTAGTTCAAACGTGTGCCTGCCTTGCAACGTTATCTTAGTTGTACCATGTCATTGGTGTTTGTTCTCTTATGAAGAAACTAGGGTATATTTTTCTCGGAGAGCAATGAGCATTTATGTCACTAATATGATTAAAGTTATAATGATTTTATCAGTCTTCATAAATCAGTCCCCATACTTTAGCGATGAACAACATTTTAACAAAACATTTATACTTGCCTACTTTGCGATTGCCAGGTCGGCCACAAGGATCCTCAGCCCAGTTCGATCCTCCAGGGGATTTATTGTCAACTAAAACACCGCGAGTAAAAATCATGTCTATTATTTACGCGTGTGATTAAAGATGCTGTGTCAGTAACCTTTCTGGCTCATACTGAAAACCAGCGCAGGCACGCCTAGCCGTGCGTGGCAGAAAGGCCCGCTGGGCGGTTCTGCATTGACCACCGACATCACTGTTGGTGATACACCTACATATTTATTTTTCTAATTATACATTATTGAATTCTCATGTGCAGACATTTAATTTTCTTTCTGTTGAGTAGCGAAGTCAAATAAATGAATTTCATTTCAGTGATGTATGATATAGGTAAACAGCAAACGCACTTCTTGTAGTCTATTTGCTTAAAATTCTACCTACTGCCATTATATATTCAAATAGGGTGTTGTATTGTATGATAAATATTTATTTACAAAAAACAAAGGATTGAATTATTATACCCGTAATCTAGTTCCCATATTACAACCTTTACTTAATTTGGGTCTCGATGGTGCTGTGTGAAATTAATATAATATTTATTTATTTATCATGTTTAACACACTTACGTGCCTACCTATTTAATATAGGCATAGTAACTACATTAAATCTACCTTGGGTTGAGGCTGAGGGCCTGTGTCTACACACAAGTATTTATTTACTTAGTTAGAACAGGAACCAATGCTCTGATTATAGTAAAGTTTTCGATACCTACATAAATCAGTTAAGCAGGTAAAATAATGTACATCTGTAAAGCATTTCATGTAGTTGTTAAATTTTCAAAAATTGATACCGTTTCGCTATGTCGCCTTTGCTTATAATTATGCTTTAGTATGTCTTAGAGATGCCCGCGAGGCACGCAATTGTTCCGCGATACAGCGGCGTCCGTCTTTGTGAAGTGTTCAGTTTCGCGACGAGGCATGCTCGGCTCGGTCTCGCTCGTCATTTTAGTACGGCTTACGCGACGAGCGGTCGTTGCGGACGCGCGACGGCGGAGGCAGGCAGCGTTGTGTCGTCTCGGTTACGGCTAACTCGCTAACTTCTACTCTTTGCAACTCGGAAACTTTTTATTTCACAAGAAAGTCTTCATTGTTAACACGGAGAGTTCGATGTAAATTATTTCCTTAGAAAACATACTTATTGTCTCATATAAAAGAGAACTTGAAGGAATCGGCATCGTTCGCGTTCCGGTCAGCGCGAATAGCAAATGGGAGTAAGAGTCATTTGATTTGGAGTTTCGTTAGAGTGCGGAGAGATGTCGCGGGAATTCCCGATGCCAGAGTTTTCGCAATACATGCTTATGCACGAGATGCAGCCGGCAGACCAGAACTACCCTTACTTGCACCATCTGCACCCGCCAGTATCGTGAGTACCTTGCAGCTTTTACCAAACAGTCCAACACAACAAGCCTCACAGCTCCGTTGGTAGTAGCTCTGCATTCTGCGCTGTGGTTGTGGGTTCGATTCCCACCCGGGACAAAACATTTGTATGATGCATATTGATGTTTGTTCTGTGTTTGGGTGTTGTATTGTATGATAAGTATGTATTTACAAAAAAATAAAAGAAAAAAAAAATACTTTAAATACTTTAAATTATTTAAAGTATTATACCCGTAATCTAGTTTCCATATTTCAAGCTTTTTTTAGCTTGGTACTAAATAGCGCTGTGTGAAATGAATGGTGTGTCCTGTCCTGTAATACCAAACACAATATGCGCCACGGTTCGTTCAGCTCCGATCTTAAACAATACTATGATCTGACAAAACTACATTTAATTTGTAACTGCAATGCATGTGTCTCATTTGTGAACTCAAATTCAAATTCATTTATTGCCAATAAGTTTAAATTAATTAAACAATTGCTAGAGGAGTCCACACTAGGGCTAGCCTGTGCCGCGGGAGTCTATTTAACGAATTACCAAAAGACTTGTGCTACTAACTCAAAGCATACATTGTCAAAACAGTGAGCGTAATTTACTGGTCCACCGATTTCCAGGATTTAACATTACGGGAAAATAAAATATGAAAGTAATGTAAAAACTAAAGGCCTTCAGCTCGCATGTTTTGGTGTTGATTTGTATTGTATGATTGATCAAGTGAGAGAAGCGAATTAATCATAAAATAACTTTTTTCGAAATCAAAAATAGTACGAAACTCATTTGCATAGATTTTGTGATAGTTTAGAAAAATCAAGGAATGATACCAGGAAAGAGATGCTGTACTAATAAAGTTATAATAAGATAATATAATAAGATAAGTTTTAGAAATGTGCAAGCCTAATCACAGGCCGCCTTCAGCCGTCGCGCGTCGCCTCCCCGCGACCGTGCGATGTCTGTCCACCGACATGATTTTGAAACATTGATTTGCCCGAATTATATTCGGTAATCTTGGTCTATCTATCTACAGGTAGAGATCTCTACACTTATATTATAAAGAGAAAATATTTCAAAACCGTCTGGACCTATTATTACCACCTTATATCACCTGTAGAATGCTTAAGTATCACTGAGTAACTTATATTTACGAAAACTCTAATTATGTAACCCAAGGTGGAGGAAAATGTGCGGTAACGTAAGTAAAGTAAGGTAAAAGACCGATCAAAATTCCTTACATCGCGTGTGTGGCGAAAACTATTGCTTTTAGATCAGATTTTGAAGTAATTTGAGAGAACACATAAATAATATTACAGGACGTTAATTTCACACAGCGCCATCTAGCCCTAAACTAAGCAAAGCTTGTAATATGGGAACTACATTACGGATATAATACTTGTGTACCTTTTTTTTTAATACATACGTACTATATGATACGACACCCAAACACAAGACAAATATCTTTTATTCATCACAGAAATGTTTGTCCTGGGTGGGAATTGAACCCACAACAACCCACAACCTACAGCGCAGAAGGCAGAGTTACTAGCAACTGAGCTATGAGTCTTGATACATAATTACCTAAATATCAGTTTTGTCAATAATACTTGCTACTTTTTAATAATTAATATTAAAAAGTTAATATTAATGCCGGTAGAAACTACACCACGTTATTTTTACCTTGGTATTAATCGTTAACCAAATAAATCATTTCGTATACAAGTTTCAGTACCTGTAGATAACTTTTTGAATTATTCAAATCGGACATACGGATGTATGCTTCCACTTACCTTTTACAGTGAAAGTGAGCACTGAGAACTAATATTTGAAAATTCATCCTCTAAGGTAAATATAAAATAAACCGGTTGTATAAAAAATCGTAATTTTTGAGGTTACAAATATGCGTGCACGTCAATATGCGTAAACAATATCTGTCATTATGCGTGTAATCCAAATTTTTTATTATAATTTTAAGTTAGTTGTAATAAGAAAACTCTTTTTGGAAAAAAATGGAACCGACTTCACCACTAAAAACTTACAAATAACACTTAGGGTAAGTTCATATAATTTAAAGTTGGTGCCGAATTGCTAAGCACAACAACATGTTTATTGTATGGCACCGCCTTCAAATTATATGAACTTACCCAAAGAGTTGTTTGTAAGTTTTTAGTGGAAGTCGGTTCCATTTTTTCCAAAAAGAGTTTATTTTAGCTTTTTTTCAATGTAAAACCTATGACACCACGACGTCTCCGACACACTATTTAGGAGTCGTGTGAGGGTGCAATAATACGTTATTTTTCGTATGAAAATATATTTTCCAAATCGGTTGAGTAATAACGGAGTTCTGAGGTAATGCAGTAGTCGTTAAAGAGTCATCGATCACCAACACGCCTGCCAAGCGTGAGTATTATGGCAAAACCCTCCATTGCATTTTTAGCATTGGGGGAGGCCCATGTCCTATACAGTTGACTTTTATGGGCTGTAATGATGATGATGATACATGTATACAGCATTTATAGCCAGAATGCGTCAAAGTCAATTCCACTTACTACTACGTATCATCATTACTGCGATCAACAACATGCCAAGCGTGTTGATTATGGCAATACCCTGATGATGATGAAGATACTGGAAGGTAAGCGGTTTTGAACCGCTTACCTTCTACTCTAGTGACCGTAAACACCACAGGAAAGCAGAATACACAATATCGTTTACTTGGATGACATATATTTTCCAGTTATTTTGATATAAAAACGAAACCACTGAACCGATTTTGATAAAATTTCTTTGGGACCACCTCGCGAGTATGGCCTACCAACGTAACAAGAATCATCAAAATCTATTTCGAATTGGCGGAGAAATCAAACAAACAAAAAAACAACAAACACCCGAATTGAGAACCTCCTCCTTTTTTTGAAGTCGGTTAAAAATACTGAATTCATCCATATAATAATTGGGGTCAATTTTAAAGATAAGAATATGGACTTTTGTTTAAAATACAAGTATACCGTATCAAAGCTTAGTGGAAATTCAAATCCCATGAAGGTACATAAAATGAAATTTTGTAAATTTTGGCTCGTATAAAAATAAAAAAAAATCACTTTCAATCGCTGGAGAATAACATTTTGCAATTGTATTATTGTATATTCATTTTAATATTTTTAGTAGTTTGCTTATGTTTTCTTATGTTTGTATTCCTTTCATATTTATGTTTTTCTATTTTTTAAGTATTTAAGTTTGTTTGTTTACTTATCTCACTCATTGTACGCATATGCTGCTCTCTTTTTAATCACGTTGTGTACACATGCTTTGGAACGCGATCTAGCTTATAATTATTGTTGTATTACCTAGTTTTATCATGTTATGATTGTGTTCTGTTTTGTGTGCCAAATAAATAATAAACTAAAATAATCCGTCAAACGTCGTAATTTAAGTATATAATGTGTTAATAATTTAATTTCGGCAATGTTTACAATTCAAATCACCTAAGAATAATAATGCGTGTTAATTCATAACAAGTTAATATATTTGAAGGTTGGAGATCGTGCATATTATTATGAGTCCATGCAGTTGTAACATTTAATATTTCAATTGATCTCAGTAACGGTTACATAATACATAATACATGTGTAGTCGTATGTATGTACTCATATGTATTTTTGTGACATGTGACAAACATTGCGTTTGAGACGGCATAACTCTCGAAAGCATTATCCGATTTCAATAAAACTTTACCTGAAAAGTGATATATAATTACGTAAATATAATTTGTTTTTGAGAATTGTGGGATTTGAGAGAGTATCGTCTGCACATTTCACATTTACTCGTGATCCTATTATTAGCTCACTGTTGTCTTAATTAGTTTTTATACTGAAGTTCTAGCTTTTGGTTTTATAATAATTAAATTTCAAAAAGCTTGTGATTCTTTTTAAAGGTTTTTTGTAACATGCCAAGTGTTTTACCCTCTTAACGAGGGGTGCGTTAAGATGGTAAAACCCTTGGTATCTCTTTAGTGTATATTGTTAAAGGGGGTTTCAGAATAACGATTTGTAGATTTATTTACTGAAACCACCCCTGTGTTGACAATAAGGGTTGCAAAAGGGGTAAATAAGATTGAAATCTTCAGAAATGTCATATGGACAGGTTTTAGTTACAAATGGACGATTTTTAAATTAGTTTGTTTTTGTCCTTTATAGGGGTTGTTTTCACGATTAAGGGTTGCAAAGGATGATCACCAGGTCTCCCAAGATATTACGTGAGAGTTTTTTTTATTTAAATATAGTAATAAATAACAATGGGTATTATTCAAACGAAATGAACGAAACGGTAGACTTTTATGCGTGTCCACGAGCGTCCTTTACCCGATTACTATGCAGAATAATCGCGATAATTTATTTAATTAGTTAAAAAATCCCTTACACTTTTATTATAACTGGTCTATTTATTTTTCACTTAGGGTTGTCAAGCCAAGGATGTCGATAAGATCTAAGAATGACTTTTGGGATATTATGCAAAGGGTTTGACTGCGCACATCCCACATCAACAGCATATTATTTAAGCACAAAGTTGATAAAACTTCCTACTAAAATGTAAGGTTTTTCCATAATCACCACGATTGGCAGACAGATTGGTGCTCACAGTTAAAGTTTTGATTAAACTCAGAAGAAAACTACTGCCATTTTGGTGAAGCCCGTCGGTTGTTTTTACGACATCCGTGGGCTGAAGGAGAAGATTTTTAAATCAAGACTATTAAGGCAACGGTTTTAAGAGCACTTGTCAAAATTTTACATTAAGCTTTTCATGTTAGTAAATGATGACTAGCCCTGTCATTAGACGTATCCTCTTTTTCCAATGGAAAATTATAGTACTTCTGAAAAAGTCACTAATCTATTTTGTATATATGCATTACTTCAGGTACCTATCTACATGCAAGGTAAGCTGAAAACATAATAGCTGAAAAATTTCTCGATAAAAATATTTATTGAAAATGGTATGTTTCCAAATTTACAAGAGAAATATTGTGATACCTACAATGAATATTGACTTACGATTTATTTTAAATGATAGGTTACATGTTGATCTACATTAAAGGTAACCTTGTTTTTCGATACCAATTCAAATTTAATTTTAATCATGAATGATTTGAAAAACTTCAGGCGCACCGCGCGCCCTCCTTTCAATCAGTAGCTCTGTGACCACTACTAGCAATGTACGATCGGTGCTTTGATGCTTTGCTCTCATTCAGACTTTGCATAGAATTCAGACTTGCAAGTGTGAAAGTAGAGACGTAAGGAATGAAAAAAAATAGGGTAGCGTGGGATGGGCATGGCATATCGAGGGAAGTAATTCACATAACTAACATAATGTAAGGTATGCATGTGGACGGACGGACGAGTACGGGTGGAACGATGAAGAAATGGTTGGACTTAAATTGTAGGTGACGATACGCATGTGAGAGGATGCTTGTCATTCAATCATGCTAAAACTACTGAAGAGCTTTGCATGGATTTTTTTCAATACCACATAATATGTTAGGCTTATAGACATCAAGGCTACTTCTTGTACGGGTGCCACGCTGGCGAAGCCGCGAACAGAAGTTAGTGCATAATATGAATGCATTTCATGTGCAAGCAGAGCCTATTGATTGATTCTCATTGACTTCGTTTTACTCAATGAGGTTGGTTTGCTTTCATTAATTTCAATTCAATGTCTGTTTGAATATTGGCGAGCGGCGGCGACGCCTTCTGCAATTTAGGAGGCCTAATATAAACTCTTAAATCCAGTCAATTTATGCCTTATACTGAACTGTACAATACTCGTCCTTTTTTTTACTATATGTTATGTAACAGTGCGGTTATGTGACAGATGGCCGGATTCTGAACGAATGTTGTCTGAAAATACCGAACTTTGATAAAACATTTCACATTACTATTGCCTTTTTTAGTAGTCGTATTTTTAGTTTATGAAGCTTGCTTACGAAGGGGAATACTTCTAGGTCTACATTGGACCGAGATAGCCTTCTCAGATTATTTTTTGTTCAGCAGTGGGCTTATACGGTCACAAATTATAGTGATGGATTTAGAACCTTGGTGCAAATGTAACTGTACTACTGTTGTATTTAAATATAAATGGACAACCTTTTGGGTCCTGGACTCAAAAGGTGCCAAAGAAGCCATATTACTAAAACTACAAATTAGCCACGTCTGTGGTATCGTAGTTCGTCCACCGTTATCAGCCCCAGAGGACTCGGGTTCAATCCCCGGGGGCGTTTAACTTTTGCTTGGTCTGGTTAGTTTTAGAATTTAGTTTGAAGTCCGCATGGCTAGCTACAACCATTTTACCTAATTCTGTCGCCATAACAACAATTCCAAATTGTTGTGTTCCGGCATTTAGCGGTAAGATATCCAGTTCCTCAGTGTGTTCCTCAGAGTGAAGTGCGCTTCACCCTCAGTCGTATCGTAGCTTAACACCAGGAGAAATAATAGCCAAGCGCTTCTCCGTCGTACACTATTTTAAATAAGTCTTGTCTGTCAATCTGTTCGACTTATACCGGGCTGTATCTTTTGAACCGTTAAAGGCAGTCAGTTGAAGATTTCATAGTAGGTACCTATGTGCTATTTTGATGTATTACTTGTAAAATAAGAAAATGAAATAAAAATAAGGCTGGTGTTCTATGGATAAAAACAGTTGAACATGACAAAAACACATGAGAAAATGGCGCCTAAAAGTTTTTTTTTGTAAGGCCAGTGAGTGCATGGTTAAGGTGTGTTTTCGGATTCGAAACATGGCTTTTTGACGGATTCGACTTAAATTCCGATAGATTCAACGCTGTTCAAACAATTTCTGAAAATCATCTGTAGGAGTACCAATTACGAATGCCAAATTAAATTTAAAATTAAGAATAGCTTTCGCTAATGGGAGCTTTTGAATTCCGATTCCGAGATAAAAAGTTAACATGGTCCTTGTAAATGATATCAGTAATTATTTAGCAAAGTTTCATTCAAATCCATTGCGTAGTTTCATCGTGATATGCGTTCAAGATACAGGCAGATAGACAGATTTATATAACAAGGAAAAAAATGATTGCTTTAGCTTCAGTATCGATAAGTGTTCCGTCCACTGAAAATATTCTTTTATACATCATTTAAGCCACATATTTTCACCCGTTACAGTTTTATTACAAACTAGCTAATTCACTGAACAAGCCCTGCGCAGTTACAGTTGCGCCAAGGGCTAAGTAAGTTCATCTCTAGTTTCGGGCCATATAAGCCCACTGCTGAACAAAGCATTTCTTCGGCTCGCTAAATTGTACACCTCATTCTGATTGCCCAGGCAAGCCTCGATATCCAGGGTTGACCTGGGAGGACATACGTACGTATATAAACATAAGCTGTCTTTATCCACGAACTCCACGTGACCGCCGCCGGTCAAAAACAGCCCACGGAGGAGGTCGTTTCTAATTAGCCTGTGAACATAATGCTATCGCTGACATTTTGTAAGTATTAATGTGTTCTCTAAAACTGTAGAATATCACTTTCTTCTATTATCAATAGCGCACGCGATGTAAGGAATTTTATCGGTAATTTTCCTACACCTTCGGTTACATTATTACAGTTTTCGTAAGGATCCCTTGTCAAACCTGAAAACATAGCTGTTACTCAGTGATACTTATTTTTTTATTATTCGACGATTTTTGACGCTTGGCCTTCCTCTTACCTCATTTTTCAAGTTATTATAAGGTACAAGGGAAGAAGTCGTATTACCTAAAGACTGTCACAAACGGAACCTAATCTGATAATACTCTTTGATCTGAGATATAATCTGATCCAGCTATCTGACTCGACCAGCTCAACCGGCGAGACAGTTGTAGGTAATTTGAGTCAAAAGGCTTTTCCATTCTCTGATATCAACGGCACCAATCTATGTATCATTGCTGACTTCCGCTCCTGGGATGCCCCTTGCAGATTGCTTGTGTTTCATGGCAGGAAATCTTTCGGACTTGGCGATATTAATCTGCAGAGTCAGAACTATAGTCCTGGCTGTGTTAAAGTTTATACCTTAATTTAAATGGGCCCTTTTCCTTTACTTAACTACTCTACTTAATGGCGTCTTAAATATCATTTCGGATAAAAAAATAAAGTAGAGAAACTGATTAAAATGACTTTTAATAATAATAACAATGTAGGTGTGTTTATTTAGATATCTTAGATCCATTAATATTGGTAAACATAATGGTAATGGGTTAGTAAAAAAATAATTAGTCCTAATTCGTAAGTTTTTAGATAACATGCAAATTCAATTAAAAAAGAAAAAAACAGGTTTCAAAAAATATGTCATCAATTATTTGGGACAACGCATTGAGTTGAGTTTGACTGGATCAAAACGCATATCTTGTCCTGCAACTACAGTGTGAGGTTTATCAAAATGCTGATTGCTGATGCTTCTGGTATTGCGAGCGTCTACAGGCGACGGTCACCGGTTTCCATCAGGTGGGGCCGTATGCCTGTTTGCCACCTTAGTGGTATAAACAAAACACTTGCTCGGTTTCACGTTACATTAAGACCCAAGGTGGAAGCGCATTTCACCCGTATTGCTCAACAGATTGAGGAACTGGCTATCACCTCTAAATGCACAACAAATTAGGTTCCCATGGCGACAAATTTCGAAAGATGGCGGTAGACTTGGCGACTTAAACAAAGTCAAACATCTACCACCAACCAGACCGAGCACAAATTTGTACCCCCTGTGGATCGAACCCGGATCCTCTGGATCTGATACCCGTATAGACTGACGGACTGACAACTGAGTAGTCTTAGTAATTCCTGGTCTATAGGTCAGTGTTTATTATATCGATTACTTTTAGACTCTTAGAAATCGATAGACATCTCCTTGATAAAAATCAATTCAGCCGTCGGGACTTGAGCTACTTTTAAGGTATAAAACATCCTTCCTACCCAGATACGCGTCATGTTTTTAACATGACCCTGCCTTAGTTGACGCGCGGTTAGGTAAAAATCGTCTACAGCATGGTTTCTTGCATGAAAGGGGATACTTATATTAACGTTATATTATCAAAGTATTTGAATGTGACCCATTCAAATACTTTGATACCCCTTTCTTGAAAAACAAAGCAACGTGCCAATGACTCCTTTGTGTTGCAAGCTTCCATACATAGGCTACGGTAGACACTTGTTGTACTAAATTAAATATCATCATAACATTTTTAGTCGCTCATATCCATATACAAATGATCATACCTACTCTAAAATAACATAACCTATGAGGCAGCATAGGAGAAAACAGCAGAAGATAGGAAATAGCCTTGCAAGTAAATAACACATAATAATAAGTATAGCTTTGCGCTTTAATTATAATTTAATTATAAAGAATTTAAACTATAAAACCACATTTGAATCAATTATAAGAAATATTTAATATCCAATAATTAACATCTTTAACTATTATAGTAAAATAAATCAAATCAAATCAAATCAATTTGATTAAAATAACGAGGACTCATAGTGACTACAAAATTGGAATTCAATAGTAAAGTTTTTATACTCCTACTCAGAATCTACAGTAATCAGTACATTATTGTTTTCGTGCCGTCACTGGTACACTGGTTCCTACCAGTAGGAGAATTTAGTAGGAGCACGACCCCGAGGTGTGACGGCAGGTAGACACATATCTAGACAAACATATAAGTATTCACATGAAAATGTAGGACATACAATACATACTAATAAAACAATTGAAGAAATCATATAATGTAGGTAGGTATCTAGAAATGATGGACGTGTGCGTTCCCCCAGCGGAAAAATGGCGAATTTCATGAGTTTGATTTGCTAAATATTTTATTAGTGACGCCGTGTAAATGTGTATGGCACTTTGAAATTTGTGCATCCAGCCGTTTTTGAGATATTTGAAAAAAAAAACAGTTACCGCTGGAAGGACGCGTGAAAACGTTCTCCCAGCGGCATCATTTTTTTCAAAATGGACTTACATGAAAAAAGAAGACGTCATCAGTAAGCGTACGACGCGAGGTAAATGTGTATGCTAAAATAAAATTTGTGCAGACTATGGTGACGGAGATATTCAAGTTTCCCCTGGAGGATCGTTTGGCCTGTCGCTGGATCTCTTAAACGGTAAGGCCTACAGCTACGTTTTTTTAACACACGTTGCTACCAATTTGTTTATAATGTTTGTGAAAACAGAATAAAAAAAAAAGTCCCGTTCGTAAGAAAAAAAGACCAATTTTTAACCTTAATATGTGCCTTAATACCGTTTAGAACGTCACCCCAAGTCTTATTAGTATACTGTCAGTAATTAATGAGCTATTTGAAAAATACCGAGACGAAGCCAGGACCTATTTTGCCATTAGATTACTAAAAAAACTAGTAGTCATGTTATTGTTTCAATAGCATAGGTAATATTAAAAACCTGTGGAAAAACCAATACCCAATGAAATACCAAATACCAACAACTACATGTATATTTTGTCGTTTGCCTGTATAATATGTAATTGTGCAATACCAGAGCTTATAAATTACCCCTTTTGGTAAGCCCTCATTTAGGAATATTTGTCCTAAACATATTTAAACATGTAAAACATAAAGTAAATTGAGTTAAATACGACTCTTTAAACTTCCCTACCGACCTTCCCTAAAATATAATGATAATCTATATTTTTCTTGATAAACTGTAGTTTACGTTTAAATCTTTACGCTTAAATCTGCCAAATATAATCACATGACGTTCAAATCTTAAAAGGAACTCATATGCTGTCGCGAGTTTGCAAGCTATACTGGGCGAAACTTGCGCGTCGTCACATTTTCAGAGCTCACTCCCTCGGTAAACCTATCGACCTTCATCGTCAGAGCGTATGTGTCAAATGCGGCACATCTGATATACTGAATAGTGTATTAATAATAATATTTTATTTCAGGCAACAATAGAACAAATTATAGATCTTATTCTAACTTAGTCTACTAGTCTAGTCTAGTACTATATACCTTAAAAAACTAACATACTGCATATAACTATTTATTGGCACGTAAAGTTTGTACGTGACTTACTGTGTTGTGTTTAATAATCGTATTGGTGCACGACTTGATTTGAACTTGCGATCCTCCGAATTGGAAGGCGGGCCAATAGTAACATGGTCACAGATTAGAGCTGTGGCCAAGTGACTTCTTCACAGGCGTAAAATAATAGTGTTATTAGCTGTCATGTCACTTAAGTAGATTACCGTCATCGGTGTTCAAAGCGATTATTAAAGCATACTGTGGTTGTTTGTCACCTAAATTACCATGAAAGCAGTGTATTATAGAGATCCTCTAGTCTAGTGCAAGTCACCATCTTGTATAACAATGAATTTGAATTGAGTTGTACATGTTGTTATCCTTGGTTTTTTGTTATACTACTGAGGTGGTAAGCATGCATACGGTCCCTGATTTTAAGATGTAACCGTCGCCAAGGACGCCCGCCCGCAACACCGTAGCATCACTAGCGCGTTGTCGACCCTTAGGTATATAGGAGCTCTGGCGACCTATATATGAGTTTATTTACAACATACTTTATATATATTTAAAAAGGAGGACGAGGGTACAGAAAAATCCCACCCGCCTAACTAAACATCTTACCTATAATTCCGTTAAGACGAAGAGGTACTTGGCCTTCATCTCACCTTATTTACAAGTTATGGATAAGGCCGAAGGTAGAAGCGCACTTCACACCCGAAATCCTCAACAAACGGAGGGACTGGCTATAAATGCTGGAACACAACAATTTAATCATTGCTGTTATGGTGACAGAATTAGGAAAGATGGTGGTATGGACTGAAACAAAGTCCAATTACCAACCAAACCAAGCACAATATTGTACTGGGGATCGATACCGGGACCTGGATCTGGCACTGGTGTGCGAACCACTAGACCACAGAGGCAACATCTACTGACATGTAGAACATCTAGCGATACTAGTATAAAGAATACGTTGAAAGAAAAAAAACCGTATCATTTTGCCACCACCAAATTATATTACTTTTTGAGTAATTCATAAAATGCGTGATGGTGAAACTGGTCCTAGCTCAGCATAATGACAGCGCTTGTCGCCGCGCCATAGCGCTGGTCTTCCGCTAGAGCCGAAGTTGGCATTGCGAACACCTTGAGCTGTTATTATAAATTCACAAATGCACTTGACACACTTATAACTACTTATACCTACCCTACTTATCCAACATAGCAAAACTGAGTTAAAATATTAATAATATAACATTAATAACATTATGCACAACTAAGAAATAGGTAAGGAAACAGAGAGTGATAGAGATCAAACAATTAGCCTCAGCCACGCCATACAACTAAGTGCTGTTTTGTCTGACAGAAATTTTATTCGGATAGTGGCATAACAGACCCATGTATGTATGTCGCAAGGATAATAGCAGAACCTGCTCACCAACTACGTCCTCTTCCTTAGAAGTGCCAGAATATCTATTCCGAAAACGAATTGCGGAATAGATATTATTGCTCCTTTTTTTTTATTATCCCAAACAGGAGGACAAAAAAATACCAGCAAGTAACTACTGTCGACTACCCTAACTACCCTAGGAGGTATCGGTAAACCGAAACTTGCACAAGAAATATGGACAAGCTGGACGAGCTTATCCGTTCTAGCAAGTAATATAGGACCATGCACCGTATCCGCATCGTTAATCTAAGATGATAAGTGAGTCACATAAACTGATGCGAAGATCCTCATCCAGGCACGAGGCTTTAACCGATGGAAGACATTTCGGACACATTCCGTGATGTGTCAGAATGTGGTCGAAGATTCGTGAGACTCGTACACTCAGGTGTACGAGCTCTCTTGTTGCTAACTCTCATTACCTAAATGAAAACCCAGAATGAGAGCAAAGTACCTTAGCACCGACCGTATCCCCCTTGCATGATATACCAAATGTACAGCATGGATCTTATTGACACTCTTGGTTTGGCGAAACATATTCAATTAATATACCAGTTTTATATGAATAAGAAACCAGATACCACATCACTATCTTGCAAGATCTGATGATCATCCATTGCAACCCTTTATCTTGAAAACGACCCTTATTAAGGACAAAACTCTGTTATGCCGTCACAAACATTGCCACAAACATACATACATAAGTACATACAGTACCGGGTTTCCCAACTTACGGCGGTCTATGCAGCAAAAATCGCTGTAGCTGTAGGTGGGGTATACGTATCGTAAATAAAACCTTATGATAATTCTAATTCTGAGATCGCGTTGCTGGTATGTAGTATGGTATGATGGTACATTTACTGGCACAGAACAAATAACTCATTTACATTCGTCCTAATGTTAATTCTGAGTCTAGGTGTTGTCTGACCGCTGCGACTACGACAAGCACACGTCCGACGTCGACAGTGGTCACAGAGGTACTGATTGACAGGACAGGCGGGCGCGCGGTGCGCCTGTAGTTTTTAAATTTGCATTGAATTTGAATTCGTATCAAAAAAATGAAAGCTAGTTTCATTTAATGTAGATCAACATCTAATCTATTATTTAAAATAAATCAGTAAGTCAGTATTCATTGTAGATATCAAAATATTTCTCTTGTAAATTTTGAAACGTACCATTTTCAAGCAATATTTTTATCGATATTTTTTTCTGCTATTGTTTTCAGCTTACCTTTAATGTAGATAGGTACCTGAAGTGATACATATAAAAAAAATAGACTCGTGACTTGTTCAGAAGTACTATAATTTTCCATTTGAAAAAGAGGAAACGTCTATTGGCAGGGCCTTAGCTTTTGATCTCGTTTGCTTCACTCACTCAATCAAATATATCCTATAAGACAGACCACCTCGCGTTTTACTCTCTAGCATGCCCCAAGCCCCAATGTTACGAAAATTACCCTATAAAACACTAACTAACTTACTCATGAGTTCGTATTCTGTACCCTTTTTCACTCATTAACGTTGCTTTCTTATTTATATAGAGCTAATATGCTTATTAGGGTTAAGTGAGTCCCAAAAAACACGTTTTGACTTCAAACTTTAGACTTCTTCGGAAAATCAATTTTAAGGCATAAAACATCGTTTTTTTTATAACAATCATAACTTTAGGATTCTAGTTAGTTAGTTATGGGATTCGAAACACATTTGACTAAACTTTACTCGATTCAATAAAATCGCAATGTTTTTGCTTTTCGCATCTCTTAGTGATCAGATTTTTCAGATGACAATACGTGAAAAATGGAAATGTGAAAATACGAAGTCAGCTGATGAGCCTTGAAAAACCCACCATTTTAAAGCCATTTTAAACAGGTCATGGCACTGTTAAACATTAAAAATCAAAATTCTAAGTAACCTCATATGTGTAATGAGAAAGATTAGTGCTGATATTCTTTTTTAACTCTGAAATGATGTTTCCCTTTGACTTCCAAGTCATGTTTCACGAAATTGTTATCTGCGCACAAACTGCTAGTTATTCTGTGATAAAACCGATATCAATAAATGTTCAGCGAAATCGAGTCGAAGTGAAGTGAAGCTTGACTTTCCCGATATTAAAAATTTGTTAACTCACAACTTTACTAAACTTGCTGAAGCACCTGCTTCCCGGCTACACGAACCTCACATCTAATAACATTTCTCATATGTTACTAGTGGACCGATATATCTCGATTCTCAGATGAAAAATGGATGGTGTACATTGTACGTGACGTGACAGAAGTGTTTATAGAAGTTTTATTGTACACGCACTTATGTACAAATGAATTTTTTATTCACAATAATCAGTAAAATAAGTTTTTACAAAAAGAATAAGAACAACTTCACCTTACCTGGTTTCAAGTTATGATAAGGCCGAAGTTGGAAGCGTACTTCACCCTCAGACAGTTGAGAACTGTCTGAGGAGCTGGCTATGTTACATCTCAAGGCGTAATACAACAATTTAGAATAGCTGTTATGGCAACAGACTTACGTAAGATGGTGGTGGCTAGCCAGGTGAAGTCCCACGCACCAACTATATAATAAGTACGGGACTTCTGGATCTGATACTGGTGGGCGAATCCACTGAGACCACTGAGGCGGTTATAGGACTCGGTGGTTATTTGAAAATAATTCGGTAGATATAATGAGATTAAGTTACTCGTATGACAAGGACCCGATGCGGTGTTTTGGCTTGGATTGGCAAGTTGGCATCAAAATATGTGAATAGATAATTATTTATAAGGTATAGTTATTTCAAAATAAGGATAAACATTTCAAAATCTGAAAAATTAAAAAAAAACCCTGAACTTTAACGAGTTAAAACAACTGCGAGCCTATTAGAAGTTAAGGACTTTTAATTGAACGAAAGCCCTTTCCAATTGTCTGATTCGTATTTTGTGTTGATCGTTATATTTGCGTAATACGGCTCCAGCGTTGATAAGGCTGGCAGTGGTGGATGGAATCTTCATTTTGACCTTCAGCTTGAGGCGTGACATCAGAGGCAAATTCTTCATACAACCCATCAAGGCTTAGTGGCAGAAAAAGTTACGTGATTGGGTTTAGTTAGTTCTTGTTCGATTTCTGATTTAGGAAGCTATGAGACACTACGAGATTGATGCGCCGTGATCACTTACTTTTCAGGGTTCCATACCCTAAAGGTACCAACGGGATCCTATAACTAAGACTTCGTTGTCCGTCTGCCTGTCTGTTCGTTCGACCTTTTAAGATATTTGAACCGTAATAGCTGGCTGAAATTTTCAGATTAAAAATACTAACAGTTAAAAAGGGAATCCTCATGTTATAAACGTGTAATTTTAACCATGGATTGTGAATCGGAATCGGAGCTTGCATTTGGCCGACTTATCCTAAAGTGTCTAAGTGTATTTTGTGAAATAAGGGGCACATCTTCAACCCGAGCCTAATTTTATTAAAAAACATGCCGGTTAGTCTTTGAGGACTGTCGATAGATGTGAAAACGAAGTAACTTGTGAATTGTATCGTCGAGCTAATAGATTATTATTTTTGATTTTTAAAGAATATTGACCGATTCAAACTTTAATCCTTGATTATTGTATCATTTCTAAAAGTATAATCTAATACAAGGTCGACGGTACAACTAACAAGAGCGTGCGGCGACGATGAGGCGAATTCCATGATTTTTGTTCATCCTCAACGCGCCTAAACAAGTTGTCACTTCAAAAGAAGTCGTATTGAAACTTTCCACTTTTTTTAATATTGAACGATTGACACAAATATAATATTTAGGTAGGTATGTGATTATACCCGAACAAAATGAATTTTGAAACATATGATTATAAATTATTTATAAGCGCTTCAAAAATACTCGGTATATAGCCGAGTATTTTTGAAACGTCAAGATATAGAATTGGATTTGCCTTCTTGTTTAAGTAAAGTATCAACGCATCTCAGTAAAAGAACCAAAGTTCTTATAGAAGACCGCTATGCGGCCTATATGTTGTATCGTTCAAAAGCCATACTATAAAGGAGAGAAACAAGCTTTGAGTAGCATATCTGAGTGTTCTCCGGAAAAACCTGAAACCTGACTTCCTAAGAGGTAAAATAAATCCCACCGATCTCGGTGACTCGGCCATGCACAGCTAGATGATTGACTTTACATACATCCAACACTCTTCGTGACGGTACTGGACAGTGTCATGATAATATACATTTCATTTATGAGACCTGTTTACAAAAGTTGGAATCAGAAAAACTTTTTTAGTGAATACTATTTCGGAGGAACGATTATGTCTGTGACTGAAATTGTAACGGGTGAAGATGACGGAAGAAGAGGTGTACCCAGCTGGATGTCGACCGGGTCGTCCCAAGTCCGCTGGAGGACAGGTTGAAGCGGTGAGGGTCTCGAATAGGACGGAGTCCAAGATGATGTTTCAGCGTCGTTGGAGTTAGTAAATAGGAATTGAAAATATATTGTAAATTATTGAGCTAGATCCAGTAGCCTTTAGTTACATTTAACTTTAAAATGATACCATAATGCAATTCAAACGCGAAAAACTGCGTGTAAAATTCAGCTGACCGATGACCGATCGTTGACCGATCGGAATTCAGTTTGTGACGACGATTTCAGAAAATATAAAGAAAGTTTAAAACTAAAACCCGGCTACCGAAAAATTTAGCTGAAATACAGGGTTAAAGTTTTGAATTTCCTTTTTTGGGGTTATCCTATATGTATTTTGGGTATGTTTGGAGAGAAAATAGGTTTAGCTCACATCTGAGGCGTGCTTTTGAAAATTATATCGACATGTATCGTTTATTTTGTAAGATGTTTTATTACATAATTTTAAATCGTCAAAATGATGTCAAATTACCGCCTGTTCGGAATCGTAACTAGCATATAATGGGAAAGGCAAAAACCTCGAGCTAGTTAATTTTTGATGAACCCTGAAATAATTTAAATGACATTCATATGTAGGTGCATTATAAACCTAAATATCCCTGCAGTGTTTGTGTTTAGTAATAAGTGTATGCTGCTACCCATCTCCCAACAATACTATTTGGTGATGAGGGAATTTGCCAAAATCACCACTCTTTACAGTTGAGTTGGTGATCACAGTATATGTGTCAGGTTGATTTTTAGATGGGTGGAAGCTGCCCGCCCATTTCCTTGTAAAATCCCTTCGAATCTAATGATATCATTAGGCAGTTAGCAGAGGAACTCAAACCATTGACATGCTGGCGCCGCCATTGGCAACTCTGCATAAGACATTACTTGATGTAGGTATTTTCTGTATCCATTGTTATGTACAGGTGATACTACACTGGTACGGGTAGTATAATTAAATATATCATAATGTGTCCTCCCTGGAACTCCATTTTGATTATTCGTGAAATATTTTTTTGATATCGAACCAGTACTTTTGGAGACTACACCTACATACACACTTGCAAAACTAACCTCTGAGTATAAATAGCAGTCAATATAACACCCCTGCTCACGCGTAGGTGGTATAGCCAGACTGGCAGGTAATGGTTGTATTGTTGAATTAATTAGCGTATTGTGTGATTGTGAGTGTGGCAGGGGATCGATCCCAGCCGAAGCCGTAACGGTGCTGAGATTTCAATTCCTACGCCATTTTCCTATCAAGTATTTTTAATTTTACCAATTTACTTACAATATTTTTGGTGAAATTCATCATATATATTTTGGTTGGTGGTAGAATGTTGTTTAAGTCCGCCTGGCTAGCTACCACCTAATTCTGTCGACAAAATAACAATTCCTTAATTGTTGTGTTCCGGCATTTATAGATAAGGCAGCCAGTTCCTCAAACAGTTGAGGATACCGGGTGAAGTGCGCTTCCACCTTCGGCCTTATCATAACTTGAAAAAATCGGATGAGGTTTAGGCCAAGCCCCGTCGTACAATAAAAAAATAAATAATCGAAACTACTTTAATTAGTTTTCCTATTGGAAGAGTATTAAAAGTGTTGATTTTAATTATTGTTTTTATTTGTTTAAAAGCCAGTTGAAACCGACTGCAATATTTAAAACTTCATGTTCATATCATAATATCCGAAATTCATTAGATATTGTATGGTGTTGTAATATAACATTTATTCGAACGATGGATTTTGATTCCACGAAGTCGCTAAGGCTGTAGAGAGGGTCAATGAAATAGACATACATAGGTGCCACTCTCTACTTACCTTTAATCTTAACCTTCCTCCTAAGCGCCCCGGAACTTCAACGAATATAAGTCTAATTGTACTTGGTTTAATAACCTTTGAACTTAACCTTACCTCTTAGCGCCCCGGAACTTCAACGAGTAGAAGTCTAATTGTACTTGGTTTAATAACCTTTGAACTTAACCTTACTTCTTAGCGCCCCGGAACTTCAACGAGTAGAAGTCTAATTGTACTTGGTTTAATAACCTTTGAACTTAACCTTACTTCTTAGCGCCCCGGAACTTCAACGAGTAGAAGTCTAATTGTACTTGGTTTAATAACCTTTGAACTTAACCTTACTTCTTAGCGCCCCGGAACTTCAACGAGTATAAGTCTAATTGTATTTGGTTTAACAACCTTTGAACTTAACCTTACTTCTAAGCGCCCCGGAACTTCAACGAATATAAGTCTAATTGTACTTGGTTTAATAACCTTTGAACTTAACCTTACTTCTTAGCGCCCCGGAACTTCAACGAATATAAGTCTAATTGTATTTGGTTTAATAACCTTTGAACTTAACCTTACTTCTTAGCGCCCTGGAACTTCAACGAATATAAGTCTAATTGTATTTGGTTTAATAACCTTTGAACTTAACCTTACCTCTTAGCGCCCCGGAACTTCAACGAGTAGAAGTCTAATTGTACTTGGTTTAATAACCTTTGAACTTAACCTTACTTCTGAGCGCCCCGGAACTTCAACGAATATAAGTCTAATTGTACTTGGTTTAACAACCTTTGAACTTAACCTTACCTCTTAGCGCCCCGGAACTTCAACGAGTAGAAGTCTAACACCTTTATACCTGAAGTTGAGGGGCGCATTGCAGTGATGTGTAGGCTGTGTTTTTGTGGATGTAAACTACGGAGTAAGGTATTTGGTGCGTACCAAGCTAAGCCGGTCTGCCTAGCCTAGCACGAGCGTCCAATATAATTAGAGCTATATTGGAGTATATATATGCGCTGGTTCATGAAGAGGATTTACATACAAAATTCTACCAATTGACCTTGTGAACGTAGCCCCGTTAACAAAGGAATAGCCACCAACCTGTGTCTCCAGATTCCACTGATCACCAACCACCACACGTGGCGATCTCTTGAGGTCTTGAGGGGGGTGTTGGCGCGCTCCGACCGGGACCGGTCAGTCCAGGGGGTAAATTATCTAAAGTCCTACACCGTACACTCGACACTGAGTAACACAACCGGGCTTGTACAATATAAATTTATGAAATGTCTGTTGTTGGCGGGTTTGCAAACTGCAATTAATTGCAAAGGTATGCGTGCGTATGCGTCGCGCTAGGAATCGACGCTGACTGCCCTCAATTCAAGGTTGCTCAGGGGGCGCGGCGGTCGGTTTAGTTTCGTCTAAAAAACCAGATGAATGAAACTATTCCTATGTTGGTATAGGATGCGTGACCCACAAAGTCAATTTGGTGAATTATAACAAATATTAAAAGGAAGCGAAACCAGTATTGTTATGAGCAAGAGTTACACTTAACATCAGATGGGCTTCTTGCTTGTTCCGTTTTCTTGTTCTAGTTGTATAAAAAATAAAAAAATTACCTAATTCTGCCGCCATAATAACAATAATAAAATTGTTGTGTTCCGACATTTATAGGTAAAATAGCCAGTTCCTCAGTTTGTTGAGGATTTCGGGTGAAGTGCGCCTTCACCTTCGGCCTTATCTTAAGAGGTATCATAGTACCTGCAATGGCTTAGCTTCAGCGATCATATTTTCCACAATACTGCATTTACTTTGAAATTAATATATGTTATAGTTCAGGATTTCTGCTATAACTCTTTGTTGCAAATACACGATTCCATAAAATTTTATCTATATATACGTACGCCAAATTAGGCCTTAACACTTTGTAAAGTAAATAAACATAGTATACAGCAGAGGCTCTGTGTTTTAAGATTTTCAAAATTAATATTTGTTTTACCGTAAAAAAATAAAACGTAGAATTTCGCGCGTAGTGCCGTCATCTGGTGGTTATAAGCACCGTGGTTGAGCGCACAGCAATGTCACCTTTATTATAACTATATCTATATCTAGTTCGAAACTAAAGTAAAGTTGCGTAACCTGAGTGCCTAGTGTGAGTTGCAATCTAAAACTGGTCACCAGGTATTATTTATTATACAAATCGCCGTAAAGTGAATCGCGTTCGAGCAGCAAGTATAAAACTCGCACTAGACACTAAGGTGAGATGAAGGCCCGTCGTCGACTCCACTGGATCTGATCTGATTTCGGATGACAAGTCAATCAAAACTCCATTCTGTCATTTTTGCGCGCTCACGCGAGCTAAAAAAAATTAAAACCAGAGCGTGAGGTCTTCTTACGTCGGCGCATAGCGCTATGCTGACAAATCTCCAGCGCGCATTGCCTTTAAAACGTAAACCGGAGCGCTATTAGGTTGAATATCGCTTGCGCTTCTATACCATATACTGCTCGGAAGTAAAGACGTCAGTACCAAATCTAATTTCGTTAATTATAAGAATAATTATAGGTCTAAATAAATTGTGTGTTAGTACTGTTTGTTTGTTTGTTGTTATGGCGACAGACTATAGTAAAATGGTGGTAGCTACGTAGCTAGCCAGGCAGATCAGACAAGGTTCACCAACCAAACCAAACACAATATTGTACCACCTTGTACATATGATTTGACTCAATGAAAACCTGCTTGTGGCGCAGACGTTTCATTCGGAAGCATCTGCTGTAAGTGGGGTGCCAATAATTGCCATGTGGTACGAGGCTAGCAAAGTTGATAGTTTTCATATGCTTGTAACGAAATTCGTCAGATAGATGTGTTGTGTACCGTGATCTTATGTTGAGTCGCAGAAGTACTTCATAATTCACCCAAAAACATTTTAAGTAGGCGTCGTCGCGCCCCGCCTCCGTTCTCGCCCGCCCAACGCACGGTACGCCCTAATCACTTCATCACGTGCACTAATGCACTAAAGCACTGAGAAGGTTTTATTGATCGAGTGAGCGAAGCGAACGACATCTTTGAGTAAAGGTGGGAAATCCGGCACTGTGTGTACGTAGCAATGTTTGTGACGACATAACTCTCGAACGGGTACTCCGAAGTTGATGAAATTTAAATTACAATAGGATATCATACAAAAAATATATTGTCGCAGGTGATTTTTGATAAGTGGGTAGGAAGGAAGGGAATATTGACATGGGTGAACCATGTCAATAGTTCAAGTTTTTAACCTAAGAGAGTTGGGAATTCAAAATAATACCCAGATTTTTCGTGTGAGTAAAATATGAGAAGGGAGTAGGGGCAAAGAACTTAAGCATATAAGAACTACCGCAGATTAGCGGTACAAACGGTCAACAACCAACATCCAGAGAGCTTACAAATGTGACTTTATAAGGCCTATACAACAAAAATGTTGCTCTTCTAGTTTTTTTAGTCCCATTGAGGCTTTTGATTACATTACATTTTATTCGATTGAACCCACCAAAAAGTGATAGTTTACAAATCCACATTAAATTCCACTATTCTTTAGAATGCGGCGCGTTTCCCACATATTGAAAGAATTGTATAAGTCATACAATTTAGCTAAACTCTAGAAAGGTTAGAAAGTGGAGCTCTTGCAATTTCCAAATACCGTTCATCTAGATTTCTAGCTAAAGTAAATTCTTCGCTATACGTTGTCTATTCGCCTACTGCAAAGTATGATATGATATCAATACGTCGAACACGTACTATGAGATTGTTTAATCACGGCAGTATGGATTTCTTGGCAGTATAATATGGATGGCTGCTACGAGACTTGACTCTTACTTTTATAAAAAGAAACGTTTTTTCTTCCACTTGCCGCATCATCAATTACCATATACCATATTTAATGAGTAACAGTTAAAAAATTGAGCCCCTTATGTACGGGCTTGTCATATATCCGATATAGGTATACTTATTACGGCCGCTAAGCAATAGCATTGCTGTGTTCCGGTCCGGCTGAAATATATGGTTGCCGGTGAAATAACGGGCACGCGTGACTTACCACCTTTATTCTTCAAGTTAGCGAGCGGAAGCAGTGCCGCGTTGGCAATGTTCTTTGTGGATGTGACCTACGCAGTTAGGCTTTCTTATAGGCAAGAGATGCATTTAACATCAGGTTGGCTGACTTGCTTGTTCCGTCTCCAAGTTATACCTAAAAAAATATATCTATATTATATTAAGATGCCAAGACTTGTTAATTCTCAGTGCCCGTACGTGCCATAATATGGATATTGTACCATAGAAGCCACCAAAAAGATAATAGACGAAATGAAAGCGTAATAAGGAGAATGATCATGAAAACATATGTAAAAGGTCGAAGTTCAAAATAGCCATCCAGTGGCCAAAGAGAGTAATGATGAAATAGATATTGTTATTGCGTAATTTACATACGTGTTGATTAGAAATTAAAACAGAACGATAAGCCTTTGAAAGTGTATCGCCAGTCGGAAAACTTGAGTTTGTTAATTGTCACAGAGCGCCCCCGCCGAGCGATCCGTCTTCTTGAATCATTCACGCAGATCGCTTGTAGAAACTAGATGTAGGTACCTACTTACTATTTCAGACGTGTATAATTTACTCGATATAGGGTAAATACAAACACACGTACCGTACCGTAACCGCTATCAAAGTATGCCGTCATCACAACGATTCTATATTGTTGTGAGGTATGATATAAGATAGCCAGTTCCTCAGTCTGTTGAGGATTCCGGGTGAAGTGCGCTTCCTCCTTCGGTCTTATAACTTGACATCAGGTGGAATGAAGGCCATGAACACTTCCCCGTCGTCCAATAAACAAAAATCAGTTTATTGCAATAGATAATATGTAGACTCTTGTAGTATTTTTTTTTATCGAATCGACGGGGAAGCGCTTGGCCCATCTCACAGTTACAAGTTGAGATAAAGTTGAAGGTGAATGCGCACTCATCCGGAATCCTCAACTAACTTTGCCGCTTTATATTTTTAACCGCTTTGTCTGCTCTTTACTATCCTTTCCATCCAAAGGTTGCCTGGAAGAGATCGCTTTTAGCGATAAGGCCGCCCATTGTACCTAGTTTAAGTGTATTTCTTGTTTATCTGTTTATTTTTGTTTTTTGGTGTACAATAAAGAGTTTATCTATCTATCTATCTAACTAAGAAACTGGCTATCTTACCTCTAAATGCCGGAACACAAAATTTTTACAATTGTTGTTATGGCTACAGAATGGTGGTAGCTAGGCCAGGCGGACTGAAACAAAGTCCTACGACCAACCAAACCAAGCACTATATTGCCTTCCCTAGGGATCGAACCCGGGACCTCTGGAACTGAAATCTATGAGTTGAAACACTATCCCACAGAGGCGGCTAAGAATTTTGTCATTGAATTTTATGATGTTGGTTGTTTATGTACTTCATTAATGACCGCCCTTGAAAAATACCTCAATTGTGTATATACTAAGTTAAACTCTATGGTTGGTCGAACGAAAACTGTCAACGGCTAATCTTATTATAACTTATATATGATATACCTCGCGAGGTTGGAGCACCCTTGAACTTGTTTTTAGTTATCAATACCAATTGTTATTGTCATACCTACCTAGACCCTTACCTATGTAGACAGGACACCCTCAATCATTATTTATATCATGGTCTGATGAACCACCTCTGCAGTCTAGTGCGGTTCGCCCACCGGTTTCAGACACATAGGTCCCTGGTTAAATCCCCAGGGGGTATAAATTTGTGCTCGCTTTGGTTGGCGCTAGGGTAGGTATACTTATTTTACGTAATATTACTTTTGTTACACATGTTAATTTAGTTAGACTGAGTATCAGCTTCCCGTGTAGTGATAGTGTCAGCGTGCAAATAGTGAGCTCTTTGTTTACCTACTGCATCGACACGCTGACGTATACAGCGGGGTGTGGAGAGGCGGGGGTGCAAGGCCGAGGCGCTTCCGCATCAGCCCATACAAGCTATTCCATTATCTGTGGACAGCTTAGATTACTTCGTGATTACACTATCATATTCAATTATCTGTCATTGATGTCATTGATTGCCCGCAACCCAAGATATTGTATAAATTGATAAATTGCTGCTCAACATCTGCAAATTGTGTTCTGCATCGCAGTTCGCCAATCAATGTGATTGGACGAGTCGCGTCTTCCGACATACTGTAGGTACACTCTGTAGGCAATGACTAGTACTTACATGATATTGCCTGTAGATCGAAAGGTGACATTCAGTACTCTTCATCGAAAATCTTTATCTAAAATGCAATGGTAAAAATATGTCATACATGCCTAGCTACCTAATTCTGTCGCCATATTAGGTTTAGGTTTATAGATGCTTTATTCTCAAAAAGAATTAGAAAATTCACTTACATGAGAACTTAAACATAGTAACATAATTATCATAGTTTTACGTACAGTGCATAACATTTTAAATCTAATAAAATATGTGGGTAGTTTTGTTTAATTTGATACAAGACAAGACCATTGTATTTACAAGGATTAGGTTAAGAATGGATGTGGGTGTTTGGAAGTTGAGTAAGTTTAGTATCTAGCTAGCCATCTTTTTCAACATAAGTTGTTTAAAGATATTAGTAGTATTTTTTTCTGTGATAAATATATTAGTATATTTTTGTGATAGATAGATAGCAAGCCTTATAGCTCAGTAGGTAGCAACTCCGCCTTCCGCGCTGTAGGCTGTGGGTTCGACTCCCACCCAAGACAAACACTTGTGTGATGAGTATAGATATTTGTTCTGTGTTGGGTGCTGCATCATATAGTACGTATGTATTTACAAAAGGTATTTAAGTACCTATTCTATCCGTAATCGTAATTACACATCGCCACCACCATAGATGGTGGTGGCGATGTGTAAAATTAATGTCCTGTATAGAATAAAGATATTTTGTATTTATTTTAACAAATTTCAGTTTGTTATATGAAATTTAAGTATTTTTTTAAATAGTGACATAGAACTATTAACAATTCTAAAATCGTGTTCCGACATTTAAAGGTAAGATAGCCAGTTCCTCAGTTTGTTGAGGATTCCGCGTGAAGTGCGCTCCATCTTCGGCCTTATCTTAACTGGTAACCAGGTGATATGAAGGACAAGCGCTTCCGCGTCGTACAATAATAAAAAAGTACAGAATACGAATTTTTAAACAATACGTGATAAATTCTAAAATGTGGATATCCGTAAGATATCTAAAGATACTGATATAGCTCTTAGAATGAGCAAACGGACCCGATAATCCTCTGGGGAGTAAAGGTTCTTGCATAGCGACTACATGTGCAACGGAGTATGGGAAAACCCTCCACTTGTTAGTCTGACGACACTGTGTCAATCGCGGGGTGTCGATGTATGAAGGCGGCCCAGGATCGCTATATGTGGGTGTCCTACATTTTTCATCACGGTTTCCATCCTATGTCCTACATCGAATGGGTGACGCCCAAAAATATTTATGACACGTATTTCACGTTAGAGATAATTTTGTCTTAAAAAATAAAAATAATAAAAAATAGTTAAACCCAAAAATACTAATAGTACTGTAAAAAAACAGTAAGGTAAAAAAAGTAAAGGTTTACCTTTAAAATCCCATGAACGAACTGTTGACTGTAACAAAGTAAATGTTGCAAGCAAAGCCGAATTATTTACCTATGAGTGGAGTTATCAGGGAGACTGACATTTGATCCATGTCAACAGGGCCTCAGTATCGCTTTCAGCATTTCCCATTATAATCACAGTTCAGATATAAAGACCGCGGCAGAAATTCATCACATTGTGTAAGAATAAAATAAAACTATACATGTGTGATGGTTGTACATTTGTTCATGGTACCTACTAGTGTATAACGAGTTACATTGGTTTACTATGTGGCCATACGTCCTGCATTTGCAGGACAGGAAAGGTAGTGTACCTATTACGAATTGACGGTGGAGTACGTCAGCAGGTAGTGAAATTTATGTTGCACCAAATTTTATAAAAAGCAAAGTTTTTCTATTATTTGCTTTTTGACTTACAATGGGTAAAACAAGACTGTATTGAGAAAAACACTTCACTCATTATTACTCATTTGCGCACCTCATTAGAATATCGTAAATTTTATTGACTCTCAGAAAAAGGATGTAGTTATTGATATTATTTGAAGATCACAGATAAGTTTTTTTGCTTGTTTTATCAAAAAAATATCATTTAAATACATGCCCTTTGAAAAACATCAAATCTGTGCCAGACTAAGAATGGAATAGAAAAGAAGAGAACATAATCGTACAAGACAAAACATAAACATCAAACAACATTCAAACATGATAACCATTTTTGTTCTACTATTGTTTCTTACTGTTATTATGTGCTGTTGGTTTTCCTTACATTTCAATGATACACACGAATAAACAACAGTTAACACAAGAAAACGTAGTTAAGAGTCCATGGTATGTGAAATGGCTTAGCTTCAGCGATCATATCTTCCACAATACGTAGCATTTACTTTGAAATTAATATACGTTATACTCGTAGTTCAGGATAGATGCTAGAACGCTTGTGTTTCGAAAACACCATTACATAAAATTTTCTCGATGGAAAAAAAATCCAAAGTTGACTCTAATTTGTACCAAAAATGTTCGCCATTCAATAAATACACCCAATTAGGGCTTGACACTTTGTACAGTAAATAAACACAGTATACAGCAGACTTCTGTGTTTTCGATTTTCAAAATTCATATTCTACCGTAAAAAAACAAAACGTAGAAATACGCGCATATTTCTGTCATCTGGTGGTCATAAGCGCCGTGGTTGAGCGCACAGCAATGTCGCCTTTATTATTACTATATCTTAGTTCAAAACTAGAATAAAGTTGCGTTGAGTTGCTAATCTGAGGTACTATAACCCGTTAAAATGCTAGCTCTCGCGTTTTCTCTTTATCTCTGCCAAACTCTTCTCTATCTGCTATAGAGTATAGAGAGACACAGTCCAGTAGATAACGCGTTTGACTAACCCAAAACCAGAAAACTATTGCATTTGCTCCTGCAAACTACCAGGTAAGGTATTTTGTGAGAATATCAGATAACGGCATGCACAAAGGGAATAAAACCTTTTTTTTTTTTTTGTGAAATAGGTTAGCTCCTTATCTGGAGATGCAGCGAGCTTACCCAGAAATCACTGATTGGCGCTGGACTTTGCCAGGAGGGTGGTCGCTAGCCAGCCAAGTCCAGTTATCAGAGTTGGGATCATTCAGCCGTAACCGCTGGTAAAAGCCATCGATTCCGTTGCCCGGGGTAGATCACGAGGTAGATATATCACCAACCCCTAAAACTAAATAAAAAAAATACCTATAATTATTGAACAAAATCAATAGTGCGTAAGCCCTCGCATCGTTTTGTTTTGACGGATACAATTGACATGCCAGATTCAATAATGCGACGCACCCTGCCCCTGTCCATCCGTTTACCACCCGCTGCTTCGTACTTCTCGGGAACGAAATCGTTGCGTTGTCATGGCCACTCTGGCCCCTAAGCTGTTGTATTAAATTAGAATTTATACTATTGTTTAGTACAATAAACACATTTTGCATTCATTGCTATTGAATTCAGTTTATTTTTATAAAGGAATCAGTCAGATTACATAAGGACTGTTACAAACGGCCTATAGGTAACTCAACTGTTCCAGACCAGTACCAGACAGAAGCGTGGCCAAAAAACACTGACTGCATTGCCACGCTGAATAGCTATGCTAGTTCGCTGGCCTAAATAAGAGCCAGCTCTTGGGTCACGTGTCTACTCAATCAAAAGCCCCGCAAGATTTTTGAAAACCCGGAGGGCACCGGCTCCCCACGGACACAAGGTCTCCACCCCAAAAGGCTCAAATAAGTAAGCTCTGTCGAAACCACTTTATTTACGCCTTTTGTGATCCTCGGCCGTATCAGCCGCCGCACCAGCCCTAAGTGATGTCCCAGGCAGATGAGATGGCGCTAGGGTGTCGACGCAGGTAGCGTCCCACACCAAAGGCCTACCCATTTCCCAAGGGACAAGAGTCATACCGTCGGGCCGCTTACCATCATCACGTAACAGACCATTCGGTTCAAGAACGGCTGGAACATTGACACTGGTAAAAGCTCGACGAATAATGTCATTAAGACTTGCGTGGCGCGAAATCCGGCCGGCAGACCTTGTGCACGAAAGTCCTTGAAAACCAAGTTGATAGTAATTATATAAAATATATTGCCGACTGCATTAACATACCTACTTGGAATGGGTACTTAATGTGGAGTTCTTTGTACATTAGGATAAGATGATTTTGTACCTTTGAAAATGTTTAGGGTTGTTTTATTTTTATTTAGTACTAGCTTTTGCCCGCGACCTCGTCTGCGTTCACGTAATAGTTCAGTCAGTTAGTTTGGTTCTAAGATAAATTAAATAGGAAAGTAAAAAAAGCAATAGTGTCATCCTTCAAGACGAGCTATCGAGGAAAATAGCGTAGTTAATAAGTATTTTACGAATTTGGCGAATGGAGACAGTTACTCCAATAGGCTGATGGATGCGGGAGGGAAATATGTAATTACCTAGATTTAGTAAAATCTACTTTTATCTCGGGACAATGTTCCATAAGACACATCAATGCCAGATTTCTAGTGGGTGCGTCTTGTAGTTCGTTTTTGTATAATCCCACAGAAGCCTAACATATTTCCGTGAGTAGCGTTTGGGACCACTGTCATAAAGTACCACGGTCACGATCGATTGTTGTTATTGTGACAGAATTCTATTCTATTCTATTTTAGTGGTTACGATATACTTATCATACCTACCTACCTACCTAAACTACTAACCTAACCTACTAACCTGTAAATTTGTGTCTACTTGTACTATCATCCGATATTGATACAGAGTTGTCACTTTGAAACGTTGTTCTACAAAAAGTAACTGCGGTGTGGATGCACCTTAACGCTGCTGTTGTGCATTTTATAGGTCCTAGGCACACAGATGAGAACCATGAACTGTGATGAGGGACGATGTTGAAGGTTAGACACATCAGACAACGTTAGACAATTCATGCAATGCACTGTGGCGAATTTTCGCACGATATCTTTGACCTAAACCCTCCATCCTTGTTCCACCACCGGATACGCAGGTTCGCGACCTGTGCCTGGTGTTCCATAGAGCCGTATACATTGGTTTGGCTCTACCTTTATCATCAGTAGTAGTTATAAGGAACTCGTTTTCCTAATCTGTATTTCCGCACCAGTACAATCTTATAAATCTTCAAGTCCAGAGTGATTAATCCTGAGGCCTCATCAACGTATGGTTTTTCTTTTTATCTGAATATGTTTGAATTTGCATTTTGTATCACGTTGGGCCCTATTTTTTTGAGATGGTTAAAAACTTGTGCATTATAAAAACCCGTAATGTCATTGCCTATTTACCTTATTTATCAAGATTTAAATGTAAAGTGCAATACGAATGCATTTGGCTACCGACATGCGACCAGCGTGTTGCGCTGTGCGGTGACTCAGGTAATGTCATCGGGCTTATCAAACGTTTGCTCATAAACTGCATACATACTCGTAATATTATCGCATAGCACTACCTAAGCACATAGCTATGCCACGGAGAAGGATAATTCTATTCTTGTATGTTATTCAATCAATGCAAATAGCCGAACAACGGAAATCGGAAATTGTTAACCTCTGATCAGATTCAGTACCTACCTATTTTTTTTATTATCAAACAAAGAACTCAAAAATGCAAAACCTTTTTTCTTTTAAATACTTACGTTTCCAGAAAAACTATAAAAAACTGTTTTTTTTTAAATCGAGCACGTAACTTCTATCATGACTTTTCGATAACTCTCACGGTTTCAGACTTGCCCTCAGTGGCCCTGAAAAAAAAACTCACCTGTATACAATATTAAAAGACAAGAAGTATGACATTTTAGAACATTAAAAGTTTAGTTTCTTTTTGTCATGTTGGTATAGTAAAAAATAATACCAGCTCCTAATTTAATTAAATAATCGAAAGATAAAAAGTTTTAATAATTAAAACTGAAAGTCGGAGATTATAAAGAAGTCTTTCTTGATTGCTTTATGAAATGTTATTTACTTGTCGATGAAGTTCCCGTCAGAGATTAACACCTATTTATCAATGATTACATAGATTTCAGCTGAATTAACACAATGCAACACAAAGATTTGTTGGTATCGTAGTGTATAACTACGTATCACTGTATAGTAGATAATTTAATAGATTGCGGAATATCTGCAGTGTAATTTCTGATGGTACCCTTATCAAGTAAGATCACATTCTGTGTCAGTGACATACGCTTTTGATGTCTCATAAGTTCATCGTGGGACACGCACAGTGAGGGTTCCAATGCACATTTCAAGGCAAAACACAAGGCTGTTTTTTTAATTCGTTCTGGAGCACTCGTATGGGTCCAGCTCATGCTCGGCCTATCGGACAACAAATATGTGATAAATCAAAAGGAATATTATGACACCAATCTTGAACTAAGGCAATTACTGCTCTTACGATGGATCTAAAATAAAGATCGTTAAAAAATCACGTGACATTTATGAGCCGGCCTCATTTAATTTATAATTATTTTGTTTTTATTATATGTTGTACCTAATAGCGGCAATAGAAATACACACTCTGTTAAATTTTCAACGATACACGTATTAGACAGATTTATAGACGAGTGGACGGATGGACAACGGAAGCTTAGGGCCACATCTTTTAGGTACAGAACCCTAAAAATACATAAATTCCTTCATTCCGGGTCTGTATTACATTATAGGAACAGTGTCAATAAATTACAATTGGATGCATTCTGTGCGCTATATTCATAGCGTAATCATTATATGATAATAGATAATACGTGCAATCAATATGGTCATTAATTTAATTACTGAATGAGTGATAATACGTGGTATGTAATGCCGGTTGATCGCTGTATCATAACTAACGTAGGGTACATGTATTTTATGAATAAACTTTTGATGAAATCTTTAGGTAGGTACCTACCCTTTCGCAAGGAAAAAACAAAATGCTTGCAAAGTTTGAGCTACGCAAAGAAACGTATATAGTCTTTGTTTATGCTAGCAATAATTCAAAATTTAAGGATATTCATTTATTCGTCTATAGCACACGTAGCTTCGATATTACGAGTACTAAAGGTTAAACGACAAAGAGTTAGTAAGCGTTGTATGGTCACGTAATCGGTAGATATACTGTTGAATGTTGAAAAAACGACAAACCGTCATTTGTATGTAAAACAACAACAAAAAACAACCTACGTATGTAGGTATATTTCTAATCGGAATGTTACTTTTACATAACATTTTATGTAATACCCATATTGTAGTAATAAAACATTTGTTTACGATCCTCCCCCCCCCCTCTTTTGGATTCGTTTTTTTGATTCGAATATTGGATTCGTACCACCCATATAAAAATAACATAGCGTATGTAGTGACATATAGTGGGAGTGCCCACAATTGTGGCGAATCAAACGTCACATGAAAATCCATCAAGCCGCTTAGGCGTAAATCGTGCCAATAAAATTAAATATTCACGAAGGGTACTCTCGAAAAATCTGAAGATATTCTTGAGGCAGTTGGGTAAAAAAAATAGATGAGTGCGGTGATATGAGGGTAGGGTTTATTCCGGTTATTTGGCTCCCAAAAGCTATGCACACCTCCTGGGATTGCGCAAACTCTGATTACTGATTACACGCATTTAGGACTAATAGAAGGTAGAAAAACGATTTGCAGGTCGCTGGAAATTATTCTTCTAAAAATTCTTATTTGATTAGCCTATATTTTCGGTTTAAACTTTTATTTTGTTTGTACAGCGGAGAAGCTTTTGGCCTTCATCTCACTTCCTTTCTTTCTTTTTTACTTATTCACTTTCATTTGATAAGGCTAAAGGTGGAAGCGCACTGCACCCGGAGTTAGAAACAGACTGAAGAACTGGCTATCTTACCATTCTTAATTATCTAAAAGCCATAACTCTACAATTTAGAATTAAAAAAAAAGCATTTCAATTAGCACCAACAAACCAATTACACAAAAATTTACAGCACTCAAAAAATGATCAGAAAATGAAGAATTATTAGAGTACAGACATGATAACATTTTTGGTGTGGCAGGAAGGTGATGATGACCAAAAGGTTCGAAGCATCTGGCGAAGCATAAAATGGTCGCGATCCTGTAAAGAACGTGGAAGACATTCCCTAAACCGAAGCATGAACTTCTCATGCAGTAGAGTTGTAGTGTAGCTGAGTTTCATAGAGGATAGTCCTTGCCTGTCGTAGTACTCGGAAGTCAGGTGAACCGGCTTACGACCACACAACCTGACCGAAGAGTCCATCTTTGTATGTAAGTCACATACAAAGATGGACTCTTTGATGACAATGGTCGTGGTTCTGTTTTCACGCCTCATTAGCTTACAAGTTTCGTAAAATGCAAATAGGCTTGTTATGTAGAGTAGAAGATAAAAAGTATATGGATAAGTAACAGTTTCAAGGATATTTACATACATCTACTGTTCCTTTAGGAAGAAAAACACGAATTTTACATACTGCAATAAAACATCGAGAAGTATGTATCGAAAACGAGCAATGGATGTCAAACCTGGGTATTCACCGATACAGCAAAACACTATACTACATGCCAAAAGACAATCGAAAGATTCATCCTAAATATAATACAGAATGATAAAATAAGACACACTAACATCAGATAGGAAACAAAATAGACGCTCTAGAACGCAGTAAGCGCTTATATATAATATCCTTGTTTCTTTGTGACATGTAAACAGAACGTGAGAGTATGATTGTTTATTGTCAAGTAATAGTCTCAGACATCGTGAAATGGGGGCTAAGAATGAAATGACAATGAGCTAGATATATCGCAAGAATTCAATATAATAAGGTGACAAGGAAAGTCACTGCTATGAAAAACAAGAACACGACAAGAAAAGTTGACCAAAAGCTAGATGGGCAGACGAAATTCAGAATACAACCACAATAGATAAGAGAGCGCAGAGCGAAACACGGAAAAGACTAGTGACTAAAGAAATAGCATTTATAACTATCAGTGACACATATAATGAGTTTTATTTGATTACTTATTATAATGTTTGGATGTTGTATCATATAGTACGTATGTATTTAGAAAACAAAAAAGTATTTAAGTTTTCTATCCTATATCTAGTTCCCATATTACAAGCTATGCTTAGTTTTGGGCTAGATGGCGCTGTTTGTAATTAATGTCCTGTAATGTCCTGTCCTGTCCTGTAATGTGCCGACTAAATAATTCTAAAAATTAAGATTAAAAGAGAAACAAAGTGAGTTTTGTTGCCGAGTCGGTGGGCCCGCCTTCCGAACTGTAGTGCACGACTGGATTTGACCCACAACATATACCTTAAATAACTTTATTAACCGTGATATTTACGTTTTTGTTTTTTTGGATGCTTATGTCCGTGCTTGTTACATGCATATGCTCTGGCGGTGAAGGTCACATCGTGAGGAAACCGGCATGTCTCTAGAACCTTCAATCGGAATGGCAATGTGTCACACTGGCTAGTATTTCGCTAAGCGGCGTAGGGCTTGCCACCTATCACGTATTGAATACCTAGCTACTTATAAAACGTGGGCATGTGCCGAACGTAAGTTTGGATGTTGCCCTAGTAGGTGGATCTTCATAAGATCCACACTCTGATTGTGATCAGAGGTAAATCCCCGAAAGGAATAAGACGTCATTCATATACTGTTATAATAAACATAAGAAGCTTTTTTTACATTTATTTGAAAGTCAGTTCAGAATAAAGATAACATGTAGGTCGCATTTTCCGTCATTTTAGACTTATTGGCGGATTGTCTGTTACAAAGGAATAATAAAGCCGACGCCGATACTCAGCTATAGGTAGTGAGTGTGTAATCTATTAGTGGTGGTGCGCGTTGCGTAACGGAGGCGGCGGCGTGATCGTGATTGTCCGCCCTTGCACTTGAACTGCTACCGAGCAAAGCGGTTGACCGCTACATTATATATTGCTTCGTTTTCTTTCGTGCGATTACGAAAGCGTCTTTCGATAAACAGACTAAAAGTGGGTAAAAGTAAGTTTTTGTGTTTTATAGTTATTAAAATTATATTGAATCGATTTTACACAGGGGATGGTGTGTGTAAGGTTAGGATTGAGGCGCTACCTCATGACTCAAAGAAGATTAAGGGTCAAGGTCAGTTCTTCTATCAAGGAACACTGCAGACAGTCATCCAGCCGGACAAATATGTCGTGAAGTCTTGTAACTACTACAACGTAATCGTAATCAGATAGATGTCTTTGTAGTTGCAATATAGTGACATAGTACTATCATGTGCATGTGTTTGCATCCCGCAAAGTGGTGTTGCCAGTTTATATACGTTTATGGCGATATTATGATTAGAATAACAGAAAAATAATGTATTTAAAACTAGCAAAATCCGCGCAGTTTAAAATGCTTACAGTAAAGGTTTAAGTTATGGAAGCTGTTATAAAATATTTCATGCGGAGATGGGGCTCTACCTACCCCTTGGAATTATTAGGTCCTTACATATGAAATTGGCGTTTTGTCGTACTGGCCACTTTGATCTTAAATATCTCCTCTTTGGTTAGGAATTCCAAATCCAAATTTAAACAGCTATTTACTCATGCATTTGTGTTTCGAAAACCGTAATTCATTTGTTTTTTTCTCTTTTGCTTTTTTTTCTGCGTCACTCATTTCACAAAATGGAAAACTTAAAATATCGCATTATTTACGAGTACGAGTTCCACCGTGGCACCAGTGCTGCAGAAACGGCTCGAAGGATTAATGATGTGTATGGTGGTGGTGTCGCAAAAGAAAACACGGTGCGTTTTTGGTTTCAACGCTTTCGTTCTGGAAATTTCGACCTGCAGAACAAGCCCCGTGGACGGCCGGAGACCAAGGTCGATAATGATGAATTGAAGGCTATTGTGGAAGCAGATCCATCGCAAACCACATCACAGTTAGCTGCAGGCTGCGGTGTTAGTGACAAAACCGTTTTAATCCACTTGAAGCAAATTGGGAAGGTGAAAAAGCTTGAAAGGTGGGTACCTCATGAATTGAGTGAAGCAAACCAAACGCGCGTCGACTGCTGCGTTACATTACTCAACAGGCACAATAATGAAGGAATTTTAAATCGGATCATTACATGTGATGAAAAGTGGATCCTGTACGATAATCGTAAACGCTCATCGCAATGGCTGAACCCTGGTGAACCAGCAAAATCTTGCCCCAAGCGAAAATTTACTCAAAAAAAGTTACTTGTAAGCGTTTGGTGGACTAGTGCCGGTCTCGTACACTATAGCTTTCTTAAATCTGGTCAGACGATTACGGCTGATGTCTATTGTCAGCAACTGCAAACCATGATGGAAAAGCTCGCTGTTAAACAACCGAGACTTTTCAATCGCTCTACGCCACTGCTGCTTCAAGACAACGCTAGACCACACACGGCCCAACAGACGACTACCAAATTAGAGGAGCTTCAATTGGAATGTCTAAGACATCCACCGTACTCTCCGGACCTTGCTCCAACAGATACCATTTTTTTCGAAATTTGGATAACTTCTTGCAAGGAAAAAAAATCAATTCCGATGAGGCAGTCCAAACCGCTTTCAAAGATTTCATTGATTCCCGTCCGAATGGTTTTTTCAGTAAAGGGATCAATGAACTACCTATAAGATGGCAAAAGTGTATAGATAGCAATGGTACATACTTTGATTAATAAAATATATTTTAATATGAAAAAATTGCCTTTATGTTCCTCCCATACAAAACGCCAATTTCATATGTAAGGACCTAATATATAGCTCTAAGAAATATAAAGTAAAGTGAGTTTCTGAAGTGAAAAAATATAAATATTACAGGATTTTAGTTTTACACAGCGCCATGTAGTCCCAAACTTAGCAAAGCTTGTAATATGGGTACTAGATTACGGTTATACTGATATCCTTTTTTATTTGTAAAATACATAAGTCCATTTATTAATGGCAATAAGCATTACAATAAAATGTTACTCTCTTGCGTAATTGCGGTGAAGGTCGCAGCTTAAGAATCGACTCCTCCAGCTCAGTCTGCGGATGTCGTAGAAGCCAACTAAGGGATCTCACCAGAAGTAAGAGCAGCAACTTGTTTGTGTTTATTATACTAGCTCTAACACCTTTACTGATATCAGCAATCTGCCTGCCAAGCGTGGTGATTATGGCAAAACCCTCCAGCCCTGTCCAGTAGTGGACATGAATGGACTGTTGATGGTGATCTTGTGTATATCGCAGTTAGTCCTCAAATAAAGTCGGACCTGGCAGAAAGGTTCAAAGATGGCAAACCCAGCGGACTAGTCGACGCTACTCGGAGTCAATGTCAAGGCAGCGGCAGCTCGCCGCTAGATACGCACTCGCAAACACCATCTACCTACTGATCGTTGACTGAATACATGGACTTCGCGCACCTTTTCTTCTTAGGTAGGAACGTGTTCACAGAACGTGTCTTTGTGGCTCACACGTATAGTTATTCGTATAACAGACACAATAATTTAAATGCAGAGCCAAGGCCGATGTCAACCATCAAATTTGTATGGAAGCTTAATTACAATTTGAAGGTCGCCGGTAACATCTAGGCAAACCATTTGTGAGCTAGTTCAAATTAACTTAATTAGTGAAGATGTTCATGGCTGAGTTATGTGATGCTTTTTATTTAAAATCATCGATAGCCTTATTGCTTATATTCTACAACACTTCGTTGTCGTCTAACACGACTATTGTACAGCTAGAGACACAATTGTATTGCCACCCACAAACTAACGGCCGGTCTAGTGGTTCAACTCACCAATTTTTTGAAGTCCGCCTGGCTAGCTCTACCACCATCTTACCTAAATATGTCGCCATAATAACAATTCTTAAAAAAAAATGTGTTTTAGGCATTTAGAGGTTTAGATAGGCAGTCCCTCAGTTTGTTGAGGCTTCCGGGTGAAATGCGCCTGCAACTTCGGCCTTATCTTCTACCCAGGTGGGATGAAGGCCATGCGCTTCCTCGTCGTAAAAAAAACTTCATCCATATCCATTCATTAAAAGTTTTTTTTGTCAGGTTTTAGAATCTTATATGTCATTTCCATGCATTACTTAATCTAGTTAGGATTTTCAAGACATGAGTACTTATCTGAAATTGTTTTTACGATTACTAGCATAGTATATAGGTAGGTGTTGGTACTAATAATTATGGTGGACAACCGAAATTAATAATTGTGAATTTGAATAGTACATAACATAGTAATTGCAAATTACAAAATATACCAAAATAGCGATTTATAATCACTTATAACTTTTCTGCAATAATAATATATATAGTATAATAATATATGTAGTGTAAAGATAATTATGTTTATGACAGTACCTGTACCTGACACTGACTTCGTATCCTCATTCGTTCTGTAGTATATACTAGACCACAGAACTCTATTGTTGCTTGTAAAGTACATTGCTACTTTCGGATACTAGACCACAGAACCGAGTCTTTTTGTTGCTTGTAAAGTACTCTTGCTACTTTCGGATCCTTTTTGTCTTTTATTGGCTCTCCAGTTGCTGTACGCATCTTAATTAAGTTTCTCAATAACGAAATAGGTACCTTAATCATCTCAAGATAGCTTATTCAGACATTTTGAACTCTACTTCATTAGGAAAACAGAAACATATGTAGTAACAAAATGACTCGTGTTTCGCCTTTACACGGGGCATCCTCATGAAATGTTGTGTCATGTTGCTGCTAAACGCAGCCCCAGGCCCACGTTAACTCTTCGAGCGCTGCGCTGCATGCCGGGCTCTTCGGGTTTCATTTTATTCCAGTTTTTAAATAAACTAAGCGGTTTTGTTAATATATACTTTTCGGTTTTCTTACTGAAATCCAATCAAATCAATCAATGTATTCACTTCACAACAGTAAGTCTAATTTATTTATAATAATTCAAAGTACCTACTCGGGGAATTTTTGACAATCTAGAAATTGTACCTATCTGATGAGTTGTAGAATGACAACACCACTGTACCTATAGTATATTATATTATAGTACAGTACTGTGCAAGTACTGTCACTGTATCTGTTTAAATGATAGTTGATTAAACCTTACTGGTATTGGCAAACTGTTTTAGTAACTAGTACCATCTTCTTTCCAGAAACAACCAGATTGCAGCGCCGGCGTATGAGATGACGGCGGTGACGTCGGCGGGTAACGCATGCGCAGAGGGTTCGCTGCCCTCCGGCCCGTCGGCGTCGCAGAATCACCTCGACCCTAGGAAAAGGAAGAACGCGCAATAGTAAGTACCAACTGTGCATACTGTACACTACATTCAGAGTTTATGCACAAGCCACAACAGTCATTTTGTCATTGGGCGCGCTCTTAAAACGTAAACCGGAGTGCTATTAGGTTGAATATCGCTTGCGCTTCTATACCATATTCTTTCTGCTCGGAAGTAAAGACGTAAGTACCAAATCTAATTTCGTTAATTATAAGAATAATTATAGGTCTAGAGAAATTTTGTCTTAGTACTGAAAATGAAAACAAATTTTCTAACTGTAAGTATTTATTTTAACCTTCTAACTCGAGTTTTTTCATAGAAAATTGCAAAAAAGATGTAAAAAGAGCATGATTTAAAAAAGAAAATGTATGGAGAAAAAAATCTTTCAATTGTGTAACCATCTTAGTGCTGGACAGATAAAAGTCTGAAAAATAACATGCTTTTATGAATTCATTGAATATTTGGTTGACTTACCGTGACACGGCAAATCATTACAACATTTACAACGTTTGCTCCTCTTAAATTAAAAGAGCCGATATGTTACTGTCAAAGTCACAATGTGCATAATTTTACAAAAAAAATAAAAATATACATTGCAAAGTAGTAATAATAAAGTAAATATATAACTGATATTTTTTTACATATGGCAAATAACAGGTTCTGCTCTGCCCTATTTGAATAACGACCATCCGTTTTTTCGTCAAATTCAAAGGAATTGCCAACGGAGTAGGTAGGTAGATAGGTAGTGTAGGTGCGCGCAGACATAGGCTGTGGGTTCGATTCCCACCCAGGACAAACATTTGTGTGATGAATATTTATGTTTGTTCTTTGTTTGGGTGTTTTGTGTGGGGTGTATTGTATCATAAGTATGTATTTACAAAAAAAAAAAAGTATTTAAGTATTCCATCCGTAATCTAGTTCCCATATTACAAGCTATGCTTAGTTTGGGGCTAGATGGCGATGTGTAAAATAATGTCCTGTCCTGTCCTGTAATATACATATAATATACTTTAGTATTTTATTATCTGTGATACGGCTAAGAAGGTAGATGCGCACTTCACCCGGAATCCACAACAGAGGAACTGACTAACTTACCTCTAAATGCCGATAATCATTTCTTTTCAAAAGAATTGTTGTTATTGTTATTGCATAAAAAAAAAACATTATGTGAACGTGCTCTAAATGTATCACTAAAGTATCATCATTGGATGCGGTATTGTAAGTCGTATACCTACATTTTCTATGAAAATATCTCATCAATACCTCTTTTATTGACCAATGGCAAAAAATCACAATTTAATAGAACGATACGCCATAGCGGTGACTGTTGTAGACCTCTACGATATACACGCGTAAGCGGGCCAATATAAACAATTCTCCTGATCCCTGGTTGACTCGGTATATCAATGTGAATTCATGCAAAGAGACAATATGTACATACATCTTTCAAAACTGCAACCCCCCGTCGTGTGTCAAAATTTCTGAATTCTCTAGGTAAAGGTTCCTAAGATATTCTTCCTTCTTTTGATCCTAATTGTATCAACGCTCCCTTTTCCTCATTTCGTTCTGTTTTCCTTTTGTCTAGACCTAGACGATAGTATTAAGCGTAGTACAATTGAAAATGTATCTCTTCTAAATCAAATTGTCTAGACTTCAACTTCATAGAGGTCACTGAGTAGGATTCTTTTAGGAGTTCCTATAAACCATTTTCACGAAACCTTTAGGTGCTGAAGGCATTAGTACACACATGCCACAGATTATCTCAATTCAGCTTGTTTCTGCCATCACTCACATTATACATTTGTCCTTTGAAACTATTTCATGCTTACTCTCCTGGAAAAAATCCTTTGTCATTCCTCTACCAAAGACTACATCCACCTATTGTTTCCAAATTCAGACCAATTTACATGTTGCCCATATCATCCAAAATTATTGAATAGAGCATTCAACTCGGTTGGTTGTGAAATACTTCAATACACCATTTCATATCGTAATGTCCATCCTCAGTAGTCTCTTAGTTTAATTCTTATCTTTCAGGTCGTTTGCAGGGTATACGCTCTGAAGAGTCTTACTCTGATTGGTGTGACATTACTGCAGGCGTGTCTCAAGGTGGTCTTCCCTTCCTCTATTATTTTCTGTCTTTAATAAAATTATGCTATCACTCATATGATTTCTTCTTATTCTTCTTCATCTTTATGCAGATGACTTTCAAATATATTATCGTTTGGAAGTCTATGAGATGTCTGTTGGCCTTGCTCAGATAAATTCAGATCTTAACAGCATACAGTTATGGGAGAAGTCTTCGGGCACCCTAGTTAATCCTTGTAAGTCGCTGTAATATTCTCAACGATCCTTTTTATTCTTATCTCTGTGAGCGGTTTGATTATTTTGTCCCCCATTGTAAGCACTGCACAACAGCTAAATCTCTTCCTGTTAGTACTTACCATTACTCTTCTAACTATGGTGGCTCATTTATTGTGAACACAATCAGGTTGTGGAACTCTACCCCACGATATCTACGCTAGCTCCTCGCTTGCTATCTTCAAGAGCAAAGTCAAAGAGAACTACCGCCGTATAGATTATAGTATTTCTTATTATGTGTGGTATATATGTTTCTCTCTCTACCTAGGTTTACTGGAAGAGAACTCCTTTAGCTAGCCTTTGCTATACTTTTCAATTCTATGCTTGTGTGTACATATGTGCAATAAAGTAGCAATAAGTTTTTTATAAAATGCATAAATAACATAATGAATCAAAAAAAGGACAGTGAAGTGATTTTTAATCTATTGACGATTAAAATGACTGCAACACTTCATTGTGGCCTGCGCAGTTCAGTCGTGAAACTGAGCAGCCTTTACTTAAACCCCAAGATGTATCTTTCATTCATGGGTTCCTATCTCATCATTATATCCACTTATTGATGCTCTGTGATCTCTCAACCCCAGTAGAATAAGAATGATACCTTTTCTGATTTTATTTCTTATTTATTTTATATAAGACGCTCTTTTGCAACTGTGTCATGCGGAATGCGAATTTATCGGTTTGCCTAGCGAAATACCTTCATTTAATAGTATAAAGGTAGTATAACTGCAGCCAGACCCGAAAATAAATAGATGGCATCGTTAGCAGCAGGTAGGCGGGCTGGAGTATAGAAATACCAACAGAAAACGCTACGCTGCTAACTAGACGGTCTGCTTCTATAATAATGTTTGTTTGTACTATAGTTTCTCATTCAGTCTAGTGCGGATTCCGGGTAAAATGCGCTTCTACCTTATCATATATACCGTATAGTCCTTATCATAACTTGACACTAGGTGAACGAAGGCTAATTTCAACGCATTCCCGTCGTAGAAATATACCCGGAGCATGGTGCTCATCGAATCAACTCGACACCTGATGATGTAGTCGTTTTGTATAAGCTTGGGTAAAACGAAGACTTATATTTCTCAAAGCCAATTGAACTGGTCCCGTCCGTATGGTTCTCTGTATTTATGACCTTGTGCCAAGCCACACAGACCAATGTTGTATGCACTCCGTTTGTATCACGTTACTCAGCGTCCTGTCTTTTTCTTATTTTGCGTTGATTGTTCCGCCCCTGTGGCGGTATCAATATGTACTTGTATTAAACTTCAGACTATATTCATTGCGAGGAATCCGAATTAAGTATGCAGCATTTTAAGTCTTAAATAAAATAACCTCTGCCAATCTCTCAAAAGAGATGAATGTTGATGATTTATGTGATAGACCTGCGCGTTGAAGAATTCGATGATGAGTTGAGGGTTAAAAGTTCATGCTTTGCCGATCACACCTAACCGTGGATCAGGTAAATTATAAACCTTGCGTAAATGCAATTGTGCGGGCCACGTTGAGCTGGTAAAGCATTAGAATGTATCACCGTGGTTTATTTCTTCTTACAAAATTCGTCCTTTGTCATAACAAAAATACAGAAATGCTTTCATCTACATTGTATCGGATATGGTTTTGTTTGTTTCGTTCGATGTGTAAAGTTTTTGTTCGGACGTTGTTAACAGTGCCAATGCGGGAGCGATACATCTGCGATACGAAATCGTCACGGTGAAGCGACCCCGACATTGACACGATTATGCGACACCGACATTGATATCTCAAAACAACATGTGTTGTGCGCTCAAGATGGGCTGTGTATTCAAATAATTAAAACCTCCAAAGCTTTACATTAAAGCTTAGTGATTACCCTCCTGTCGAAGTCCGGCGCCATGCCGTTCGCTGTGTTCCGCCGATGCGCGAAAGTGCATTTAACTTTAATAGGCAGCGCCTGCACTGACATAAATGAAAAGCTAAAAGCGCCACAACAACGGCAAAACGACGTAGTTAGGCGAAAAAACTATCAATCGTAAAAAGAAAAAAACGCCTTCCTACATAGATCGCTTTAAACGATTTACAGTGGAAGGCGAATTTAATATGCAACGATACCACGTATTTAGCTCTAATACCACCTTTTCACTCGACCTGTTGAACAAATTAGTCTCACATAAATTGTGAGAAACATGGTATGTAAGTTAAAAATGGAAGCATTGACTGCGACAATAATTGACTTGTGTTAGGCGCTATAAGCAGCTAGCAGGGTTTTACGTAACCCTCGTGAACTGCGCGTCATTTTAATATTTTTGGAATTATTCGGAATTACCCTAAAACATGATAAACTCTCCACAAACGTCATTCTGTAAAGGAATGCAGTGATGGAATGCAAGTGTTGGTCATATTGTTGTTGCCCATTGGTGCTTACAATTAGAGAAAGGGCCGCCGCCGCCGGTCGATCAGTGCGCCTCTCTTACAGAGATTGCAATCTTAGCGACCTATAAACACGAACTTCATTGAAGGGGTGGTTCTCTTTCAAATTAAAAAAAAAACCCTACAAAACAAAGATCTTGATCGTCTCACTTAACACCCCTATATCTCAAATTACACTTGTTAAAACAATATCCTTTATGTGATGTGCGATCAGAGTGTATACATGTGTAACCTATGCAAATAAAACATTTTGAAAGCATCCTATCAATCATTTAAAAGAAATAGGTGGTTCCACCCCAATATCTCAAAAACAGCCCCAGTTATCAAAAATCCCCTGCGACAATGAATTTGTAATTACTTTATCTATTTACAGTTTACATTTCATAAACATTGGATAACTTGATCGAGAGTTATGACGTCACAAGCATTGCCACATACATACATACATACATACATACATCATGCAGTGCCGGATTTCCTCAATAATATTTCCGATTGATTTCAGTATCGATTACGACATGAGCGACGGCCGATGTTCCGGATCAGAGCGGTCTGTCTCCGTCAGCTCAACACGCAAGCGGAAATCGTCATCCTTGTAAGTATCCTAGGTGGTATCAAATATCATATGGTCACGGGGTCCCAACTCATACAAAGGCTAGGCTAGTTCAAAAATAATCTCAATAGATGACGCCATGTGTCAAAGCCGAAAGGAATTTGTGAAAAACACAGAATATACAACAAATAGTACCCAAAAATGCTTGTTTTTTCATTGATTCATTGTATTAAGACCAGGCTGTCTAAAAAAAAATATATGCTAGCTCCGCCCATGCCCCCGCAATCCTACCGAGGCGAATAAGACGCGTTGACGTTCCAAGAAAATAGATAGCATGGAGACTTATTTTTTTAGTTTACACAAAAATATTTTTTTATTGTTACTACCTTACATACCTTTTGTTATTGTTATTGAGATAAAAAAACTAGACTTACATATATTTTTGAGTAAGTATCGCTCCTTGGATAAATAGTATATTTGGAGTCTGCTTTATATTATTGTGGTAAGTAAAGCAGTTTTTTTATTTTCATCGTACTACGGGGATGTTCTTGACCTTCATTTCATCTGATTTTCAAGTTATGATAAAGGCCGAAGGTAAAAGGGCACTTGACCCGGAATCCTCAATAAACTGAGGAACTTGCTATCTTACCTCCAAATTCTGGAACACAACAATTTCAGAATAGTTGTTATGGCGACAGAATTAGATAAGATGGTGGTAGGTGATGAAGGTGCATGGTGGTAGCCAGGCGGACTTAAAAAAAATGCTCCTGTTGCGTAATTTTGTCATTGGGCGCGCTCTTAAAACGTAAACCGGAGTGCTATTAGGTTGAATATCGCTTGCGCTTCTATACCATATTCTTTCTGCTCGGAAGTAAAGACGTAAGTACCAAATCGAATTTCGTTAATTATAAGAATAATTATAGGTCTAGAGAAATTTTATCTTAGTACTGAAAATGAAAACAAATTTTCTAACTGTAAGTATTTATTTTAACCTTCTAACTCGAGTTTTTTCATAGAAAATTGCAAAAAAGATGTAAAAAGAGCATGATTTAAAAAAGAAAATGTATGGAGAAAAAAATCTTTCAATTGTGTAACCATCTTAGTGCTGGACAGATAAAAGTCTGAAAAATAACATGCTTTTATGAATTCATTGAATATTTGGTTGACTTACCGTGACACGGCAAATCATTACAACATTTACAACGTTTGCTCCTCTTAAATTAAAAGAGCCGATATGTTACTGTCAAAGTCACAATGTGCATAATTTTACAAAAAAAATAAAAATATACATTGCAAAGTAGTAATAATAAAGTAAATATATAACTGATATTTTTTTACATATGGCAAATAACAGGTTCTGCTCTGCCCTATTTGAATAACGACCATCCGTTTTTTCGTCAAATTCAAAGGAATTGCCAACGGAGTAGGTAGGTAGATAGGTAGTGTAGGTGCGCGCAGACATAGGCTGTGGGTTCGATTCCCACCCAGGACAAACATTTGTGTGATGAATATTTATGTTTGTTCTTTGTTTGGGTGTTTTGTGTGGGGTGTATTGTATCATAAGTATGTATTTACAAAAAAAAAAAAGTATTTAAGTATTCCATCCGTAATCTAGTTCCCATATTACAAGCTATGCTTAGTTTGGGGCTAGATGGCGATGTGTAAAATAATGTCCTGTCCTGTCCTGTAATATACATATAATATACTTTAGTATTTTATTATCTGTGATACGGCTAAGAAGGTAGATGCGCACTTCACCCGGAATCCACAACAGAGGAACTGACTAACTTACCTCTAAATGCCGATAATCATTTCTTTTCAAAATAATTGTTGTTATTGTTATTGCATAAAAAAAAACATTATGTGAACGTGCTCTAAATGTATCACTAAAGTATCATCATTGGATGCGGTATTGTAAGTCGTATACCTACATTTTCTATGAAAATATCTCATCAATACCTCTTTTATTGACCAATGGCAAAAAATCACAATTTAATAGAACGATACGCCATAGCGGATGACGTCGATGTTGTGTTCGGAAACCTAGAAACGTTACCAATTTGACAAAGTAATAAATCGTTTTAGCACTTACTTACTGTAGTTATAACTAGTTTCAAAGCACTTTTCATTGAAAGACCAACATTTGAATTATGTTGATTTCTCAATACATGTGTAAGAAAAATAAATAGCATAGCATTCTGAAAGATTTTCAGTCGCGTTTTGTGCATGATACATATGAAACTACCACATATACAACTTATCCAATGGTAAGCAAGCTTGAATCCAGTTAGAGCTTGGCACCTCAATGCGAAAGAGAACAATGGAGCATAACGCGGTAAGCTGCCTGGAAAGACCTAAAGCTGGTGGAGCTCCAGCTTTTCCCACATAATGGGGTGATTACTGAGAATTACGTCTTAATGTCATTTAGTCCGTCAAAGATCAAAAGTATACAAATAATAATGTCAAAGGAGTCTTACTAGGGAATAACAAGCCTCACAGCTCAGTTAGTAGTATATCTGCCTTCTGCGATTTAGGTTGAGAGGTTCGATTCCTGGACAAACATTTATGTGATGGACATTAATAAATATCACGCAATTTCACACAGCGCCATCTAGTCCCAAACTAAGCATAGCTTGTAATATGGGAACTAGATTACGGGTAGAATACATAAATACTTTATTTTTTTTGTAAATACATACTTATCATACAATACAACACCCAAACACAGAACAAACATCTAAATTCATCACATAAATGTTTGTCCTGGGTGGGAATCGAACCCACAGCCTACAGCGCAGAAGGCAGAGCTACTACCAACTGAGCTGTGAGGCTTGTTAATGATAGAGATGTTTGTTCTATTTTTGGTTGTTGTATTGTAACTATAATAAATAATAGCTGTAGATACACGCAATAAGTATACAAGTACTGTTCTATCCTAGATTACGGATAGAACAGTACTCCCGTACTACAAGCTCTACTAACTTTGGGGCTAGATGGCGCTGTTAAAACTGAATACCCCATAATGTTGATTTATTAAGTCGTTTTTAAAAGGGTTAGCCTACATTTTTACGAGAAACACCTGATGCCATTACAAAGTGTGGGGTCGGGTCGCGCGTCTATGCGACCAATTAGCTGGTTGCTTGGTAACCAAGACCTTTGAAGGGGTCAGAAAACTCTCGCAGTGGCTGTCAACTTTTGGCTAGTTAGTACGGCCTCCTTCAAAGGCTTACGTTTCCAACTTAGATGTCACGTGCGTAGGTGTTGTGCCTCGTGCCCATTGAAAATTTTCGAGAGTGCTCTCATACGGCTTCACTTCAAAATTTGTTTCGTAATAAAAATTAAACTTGTGAGGAAATATTTCAAATTATCTTGAAGTATTTTTTCGTTAATAATATTAAGACAAATTGCGATTTATTGATTATTCTCCGTGCTTCTCAGGGGTATGAGACGGTTTTTGTAAATTATGGCTTCAAAAACACCAAGTATTAAAGAACGTGAAATTGTCCGCTGCTTGTTACTTTAATGCAACATTTTTTAATTCAATGAATAGATTTCCGTATTGATTTCTTAACTGACTTAATTCTTAACGAGTAAGTTTTCTGTGTAGAAAATCTAAACAATGAATATTCTAATACACTGTAGTTATTAATACATGTAGCCTGTATGACATTATAGGACATTAATTTTACACAGCGCCATCTAGCCCCAAACTAAGCATAACTTGTAATATGGGAACTAGATTACGGATAGAATACTTAAATATTTTTTGTATATACATACGTACTATATGATACAACACCCAAACACAGAACAAACATCTATATTCATCACACACATGTTTCTCTGCTCTGGGTGGGAATCGAACCCACAGCCTACAGCGCAGAAGACAGAGTTACTACCAACTGAGCTATGAGGCTTGTTGAATGAAACAAACAACAAAGAATGAGCAAAGACTAAAACAATGATACAATCTACCAAAAACTATGTAGGTATCTAAAAACCTATGTGAAAAAATACATCTATGTGAATGGAGATGTTTCGAAATTGCTTATGCATTTTCGGAATTATATATAGGTCGCCAAATGTCGCCATGTCGCCAAGCACCATTGCTGTGTTCTGGTTTGAAAGATGTGATTGCCGGTGAAATTACGGTCTCGCGAGACTTAACCATAATATGCCTCAAGTTCACGGGTGCAATGCAGTGGCATGTAGGCTAGGTTCTTTGTGGATGTGACCTACGCAGTAAGGCATTGTTATGGGCAAGAGATGCACTTAAGTTCAGGTGCACGGAAAAACTCAATAGTTAAATTTCTGAATGTTGATTCCATTTTGACAAACATAGGACAGAAAGAGGCAATAAGAGGACAAAATATAACCTTATAGAAATCAAGGCAATAGAGCGAAAGAGACACCTGCAAATATGGCGACTGACCCCAGAAACGTCGTTAGAAAGTTTAACGGGACACGTAAATAAGATCTGTGACTCAGAAACTCCAGTTAGGGTTGATAAGGTTAGATATAAGACGGATATGAGGTCTGGCCGCAATATTCTGAGTTTGGAGAGTGGTTTTGGTTTCGGAGGTATGCAAAAAGAAAAGACGAAGAAAAATAGTATCGTAGAAATTTACTATCAGAATGTAAGAGGCTTGAGGACAACATTAAATAAATTTGACAGCAGTATAGAAGGTTCGGGTGCTAATATGTTTGCTATCACCGAATCAGGATGTAATGAATCCATAGCAGACGCAGAGCTGATTCCACCGGGCTTTCAAATATTACGCTGTGACCGAACAGATGGAAGAAAACGAGGTGGAGTGCTACTCGTGGCAGCACATCCCTATGAACTACGAAGAGTCAAGATACCAACCGATGTTAATGTTGACAATAGTGACTTTGAAATCATAGGCGCTAAAGTGCATTTAAATGACCGATTTTTTTTTTGTTGTGTATGTATATACCACCGGGAAGTAGTGAAATTGGATATTTGAATTTATTTAGAATCATATAAAATTGGTCAGCTAAATACAAAACAAATATAATAATAATAGAATGGTGAATGGTGACTGGTGACGATAGATAATCGCCGCTCGTATTGACGGTAACGTGTGCCTCTCCTATTCTCTACGACCACATCTGACACCTCAAATGTTGAAAATCTGTGGAATTTTTCCAAGGCTGATTACAATTTATTATACTCATCGATGGCTTCAATCGATTGGAGTTCGATATACAAGATAGAGAACCCAGAAAAGGCTCTGGATTACTTGTATAACGCGATTAACAAAATTTTTAACGAGTGCATACCCAAAAAGCGTCCAAAAAAAGAGAACTCTAGGTATAATTACCCTAAGTGGTATACGAAATAAGTAATTCGTGAGAAGAAGTAATTCGCATGAACAGCATCTACAGAGAGTGCAAATACATTTGGCAGATGATCCAAAGATGTTTTGGGATTATGTTAGAGCTAAAAGAGGAACAGCAACTCAAAAGAGAATTACTCTCGATGGAAACATTCTATCAGATTCGGAATGTGCAGTACAATTTGCAAAATATTTCCACTCGGTGTTCGGCACGTCGACTGCAACACTAGACTTGCAGGCGTCGGAGGCGGCGAGCGTCAGTGACGTTAGCTTGCGCGGACACGTGCCGCGGCTCACGCTGGCCGAAGTGCGCACGGCGCTGGTGAGGCTCAAGCCAAAACGCGCCACAGGCACAGACGGTATTCCAGTGTTTGTGGTTAGAGACTGCCGTATGGTCATGGCAGCACCTCTTTGGCATATCTACAACTTGCGCCTGGAGACTCCAAAATAATTAATGACCACCCGAATGAGGCAAAGTGCATGTGGAGCGTCATAAATACCGAACTCGGACAGAGAAATTGTGAAAGAGTTGACTATACCGACCTTGTGAAAGACTCTGCCGGGTGCCTTATAGCACAAAGCAGCAGCTGGTTAACGAGCTTAACCTCGAGTTTACGACAGCTGTCAGCAAGTACGACTCTGAGCGTGAACGCAACAGCACGCGACACCTCGCTGCGACTTACACTCTTCACCGCGGACGAGATCGGTAAAATAGTGTAGCTACACATAGCTCCGAAAAATTGCACGGATCTTTACGGAATATCGTCGAACCTGCTCCGTACCGTCGCTAAATCGCTTGATCACGTTATCGCCTCAATTCAACACCTGTATCCGCGAGGGGGCGTACCCTTTATCACTTAAACGAGTTAGAATATGTCCTTTATATATAGATAAAGGTAAGAAGTCTAGAAGTATTATATTTTATTACAAAAATTAGATTTAATATTGAATAGTTTTTGCTTACCTTTATTTTTTGTGTTTGACTTGTAACTTGGCGTTATAAATAAAGAATTGTATTGTAATGTATGGAGAAAGCATATTTTACATTACGTTGGAAGACCACTCGAGTTGCCAGCGGATTCAGACTGGTGATATTTTTTTCATCTCTGGCGAAGGTGTTTGAGTCGGCAATACAAAGCAATATGCAGGAGCAGGTGTCAGCTCGGCTCTCGGATGCACAGCATAGGTTCCGACCGATGCACAGCAACTTGTTGAACTGCATGGCTTATAGGATACCTTACGTAGACGCAGGAGTGCATGTCGATGCCACCTATTTTGACTTTGAAAAAGCCTTTGACTTAGTCGATAACGACATCTTACTGGGAAAGTTGGCATCGATCGGCTGCACTACAAAGCTGCTGAAGTTCTTTAAGAGATATATGGAGGACAGGCAGCAGTATGTAGAATATGCAGCCTGCAAATCGGAACCCTATTCCACCAAAACAGGAGTGAGCCAAGGGAGTAATTTGGAGCCGCTAGAGTTCACCATAATGATCAATGACTTACCAGAGGTGATATTAGAAGGCAAGTGCCTACTATTTGCGGACGACCTCAAATTGTTCTTGCCGGTGAGGTCTGTAGGTGATTGCGAACGCCTTCAACGAGATGTAGATAGAGTTGTAGGGTGGAGTCTAAGAAACAAACTGCAGTTTAATATAGAAGAATGTTCTACGATAAAATTCAGCAGGGCAAAGCTACCACTCCTCTACAACTACCATGTCGATGGATTAAATTTAAAGCGCATGGACTTCGTTAGAGATCTGGGGGTGCACCTGGATAAGGAACTTAGGTTAAAAGTTCATGCTGTGCCTGTAAAAAAAGCTTATAAGAGCTTGGGCTTCTTACTCCGCCAGGCAGATTGCTTCACAAACATAAAGGCGTTAACAGCATTATACAACGCCTTAGTAAGAAGCCAGTTAGAATTTAACGCGGCAGTGCGGGCTCCTCAGGAAATTAAATATAATGTCATGTTGGAGCGGATACAGAATAAGTTCCATCCATTGATGTACCTCTTCGTTCTGGGTATGGTTGGGTACAGCAAGCTGGAAGTAAGGAGAGAAATGGCACTCTTACTTTATATGCTGAAAGTGTTCCGGGGGATGATCAACAATCCGAGTATCCTAAGGTTGATGAGGTTCATTGTGCCGGATGAATACGTGAATCGCCGGAGAAAGCCACGCCTGTTCGACGTGCCTGGCGGCAAGACTAACTTGCTCGGCAAAGCTCCGCTGACGCGCACCATGCACACGCTCAACCTAGTGGCAGAGACTGTAGACATTTTCCATTGTTCTCTGAACGAATTCGCAAAAATAGCCATGTTTGTTTTGTTTTATGTAATTTTTATTGTTTATTTTATTATAAGTAGATATTGATTGTATATTGTGATTTTAAACAACTATATAAATTTTAAAAAAATACTAAAATGAATTATTTTCAATATAATTAATTAAATTGCAATAAAAAAAAACAGCTTTGTCAAAATAACAAAATAAATTAACCTGTATAAAATAAATGAATAACAACTAAGTACAATCAAAATGTTAGTCAACAAAATTCAAAAAGTTGAATCGGCAAGGCAGCTGAGTTAAATTTACAAAATTAATGTACCTATTTGTGGATATTGAAACTTAACAAAATCGTAAAAATTGCTTAGTGACTATTGACTAAATAACTTTTTACAATAACAAATTAATTTGAACTATATGATAGACATTTACAACAACTAATAATGACATGTTAGGTCAACAAAATTCAAAGAGTCAAATCGGTAAGACATTTGATTTACATTTCAAAACTTCTGTCACAGGCATTAAAACAAGTATACAAGTTCTTAATTGTATAGTTATACAACTTTAATATAGCTATTGTGAATAATCGTAAATACCATTCGTTTAATTAAATTAAATGGACTTCTTGGTTATCCCGTCTCCAAGTTGTATAAGAAAAAAGAAAAAAAAATAGTTCTCAGACAGAAAAAAAGTCTGTGAAAAAAAAGCTTTTACTTTATTTAAAACTATATATCCTTTTATTGATGTTTCGTAAATAGTGTAATCGTAAGTATAGTTAGCATATTGACAAATACCCTGTAAACGCGTTGTCGATGTAGATACGTACAACTAAAGATTATACTTACGGTGTAACTTACGAGTTCAAACCCTAGTTTCCTGTAAGGAAAAATACGTGTTTACTGTTATCGTACGAGGACAAATTATGTTTATTTCGTAATTGGTTTCGAAGCTCCGGTTTCGTAAACGGCCGATGGGGATTCTGATTCTAATTCTAATTCTTTTTTGGGGAGGGGGAATGATTAGCACTGACGACCCGCACTGGAATGTATTGTGCATTGCCCCCCTGCTATCCTGAACCCAGCCAGCCCAACTCCTTGAAGTAACGGAGAAGTGTCCTGGGATACTGACAGCATTGCTCTAGAGTACTTAATGTTGCTGCTTGTTCCCCAGCAGATGAGTCGAGTAGCTTTTGTAGACCAAATTTAATTCTGGCTTCCCTTGTGACGGCGCAGTGAATGACCACGTGCTCCACCGTTTCTTCTTCTTGAACACATCCGCGACATAAGCCACTATATGTGGCACCGCTCGTGACAAGATGGTGGTTAGTTAACAATATCCTGTGATAATGCTGACCATCGTGCGTAGATCTTCCATTTTTAACTAAATTCAAAAAAAGGAGGAGTTTCTCAATTCATCGAAATCATTTTTTTTTTCTATGTATGTTCCCCGATTACTCGAAGACGCATAAACCGATTACGAAAATTATTTTTTTGTTTGAAAAGGTATACTACACAGGTGGTCCCAAATGGTGGAAAAAATACGTCATCCTGGTAAACGAAATTGTATCTTATTCTTCATTGAAGTCGGTTTTCTTTTTAGTTTTTAATCTACTCAAAACATTGGTGGACTAATATTGATATTTTACTATAAAAATCGTAATGAAACAGATTTGTTAGACTATAATATGGTAAATTATGACTATAATAACATTATTGTAACCAAATAATGTTACTTAGTTGTGAAATACAGTAAATATCTTGGATTTTTCACTTAAATCATTTTTTTATAAATATTATCGAGTTTCATTGAGTACAAAAAGGATTTACGTCGTTAAGACACCGTAATGACTTGGATTTTGTATAATTATCTCTTGTTTATTATGTTATTAGAAAATAATACCGTATTAAATTTAATAATAGGTCGTATTTCACTACTATTGTATATTTCATCCAGTTAATCCTTTTAAAAGTATTGTAAAAAAACATCTTTGCAAAAAATATGAATAGTGACACAACCTTTTCACTAAAAATACGAAATAAATCCTTATAACCTTTGAATATTAAATGCCTTACCTTCAGAGGAAGAACTGCTGGGCATTTAGGGACGTGATTTGCAGCTGACAAGTGAATACAAGAATGATTTTAATTACTTTAACTCTGTTTCCAGGTAATTTATTTGGACCTTTTTAGGGTATTAGTGAAAACAAAAACGTATTTTTGTTTCTTACACCATTTCTAGAGAGAAAAGTAGTATTTCAGTTTTTTTGCTGCGTTTAAGAACATTATACCGTTTTTGACCTTAGAGAACAACTTTTTGTCAGTTAACGCCTTTTCCGTCTGAATATCTCGAAATATGGGCCGAAACTAGATATTCCATTCTTGGAATGTCATAATATAGCTTATTTCATTTCGAATCCAACGATACCCATAACTCATTTTGCCAAAAATGTGTAGTTAATTTCGCTTTCTCATTTTAAACCCTTCAATTATTTAACAAAGTATTTGCTATCTTCCTGACTATCTTTGGCATCATTTGTATTGTGTTTTTGCAGCGTTGACTGCTTTCCCACAGTTTCTGATTATCTTTTTCGGTGTACATTTGCAACCTGTTCTTTATTTACGCCGTCGGTCGACGGGGTGGACATTCTGATGTCATCAAGTTGGTGGGATCCTGGGGGGCTACCACGACCTTACCAATTGCGTGCGTTCACTGCCACAACACGTTAGTCGCCATTGTTGTTACATGGCGTAGTTGCTTACGGCCGATGGGGATGTAAAACAAAACACGCATACAGCAATAATTTTAATACCCTACTCACAATATATCTTTACTTATAATAAAATCGTAGAAAAGCTGAGTCCATTTAATATTTCCAAGTAAAATTGTGCTATCAACTAAAGTCACGCAGCCGAGTCTAAAGGTACAAGTCCGTAGCCGACTGCAGGCAGCAGCAGCAGACGACAAAAATGAAAAAAAAAAATACAGTTTTCAGATTTCTTGTCTGATTGTCTGTTTATTTGAGCACAAGTATTTCCGTAATGGCTTATGATTCAAAAGTTCGATTCTTTCGATAAAACATATTAGTTGTATTCATATAATAAGTTGTTGGTAACTTCCTAACTATTCTGTTAGTATTTAACATTACAGCCTTCTGTAGAATGCCAAAGGTCTGCCTCGGTAGATACAAGAGAGTATTGGTACATTACTGCAGCGGTCAGCAAAAGAGGCTTTTATTGACGAACGTGTAAATGTGGGCCGAGGCAAAATCGAGGCACACATTCGTAAGTCACGACGTATGGACTTCAAATAGAAAATAATAGTTTATATCAGTCTTAAACAATATTTACAGCAAAATAAATTGAATGGGTGGTGGAAGGGTTGCACAACAGGAGCAGACTCTGTAAGACAATAAGACGTGCATTACATGGAGTTGTTCGCTTTAACTAAGCTTAGACTTGTATATAGATGCGAGGGCTCTAGCTCTGCCTGGCTCTGGCCACTTTCTTAACGGACAACTTCAATTTCGACTCCATCGCTTGCAGTTCGTTAACATCTTCTTATGGCGTGTTTAGTGGTCTATATTGGAACTCCAAGAGTTTGCCAACATTATTAATGTTTAACAAGTATTTTTATAAAAATGCAAAGAATAAAGCAAAAGAAAATGGACCATGTAAAAATGTACACTCAGCTACGTACGTGTGTGTGTAGCGCTGTCCTTCTCATTTATGTTTCGTGTTTGTTTCCAGCGGGACCGCGAGTGATTACAATGACGACTGCTTCGACGACTCCCGCTCATCAAGAACCAACTCAACTGTAAACACTGAGAAAAAGTAATTATGCCTAAATCATATTATTTATCTTCTCACGCTTCACGACTTATTTAAGAAGACTGTCTATGTCTCTAGAATACCTTAGGGTATTTAAGCATTACACTAACAGAAATGACATCTACCTAGAAATACTGTGGCCATGATTACGGAACGCTAGACAGTTCTAACCGTGACGTTTACCAGTTCGTAGACGCTGAGTGGCTGTATCCACTATTCAGTGGATATATATGTATAATGTCTGAAGTTACTGAATAGAAACATCAGATTATACGTTTAGTCTTTGTTTTGTACGACGCAGTAGCGATTGGCCTTCATCTCACCCTGATTCAAGTTATTATAGGGCCGATGGTGTATGCGCACTTCTCCCGGAATCTTCAACAGTCAGAGGTGCTGGGAACTTACCTCCAAATGCCGGAACACAACAATTTTAAGAATTGTTGTTATGGTGACCAAATCAGGTAAGATAGTGGTAGCGAGCCAGGTTGACTTAAACAAAGTCCTACCTCCAACCAAACCAAGCAAAGTATTATTCTCCATACAATAGAAGCAGTTAAAATGCCAATTATTTTAAAATGGCTATAATTTAAACAATACATAGGTAAATGTTAACAGGCAAAACCACAGCGAGATCGAGAAGCGGAGAAGAGACAAAATGAACACGTACATAACGGAACTGAGCGCCATGGTCCCCATGTGCGGGGCGATGGCCAGGAAATTGGACAAGTTGACGGTGCTGCGAATGGCAGTCCAACACTTGCGTACAGTGCGCGGCTCGCTGTCCACGTGTCCGCTGACAGCGAGGCCGCGTCCGGCGTTCGTCTCCGAGAGAGAGTTGAACAGCCTCATCCTGCAGGCGGCCAGCGATTCCTTCCTCATCGTCGTCGGCTGCGACAGAGGGCGTCTGCTGTACGTCTCGCATTCCGTCAGCAAAACGCTGCACTACGATCAGGTACGGTGCGTTAGCTGACCTCGCGTTAGCTGTGGCCAGATTTTACTTTAGCACTTGCGAGTGAAGTACCTAAACATCGCGAACGTTTTAATGGTGAAAAGAGAAAATATACTACATGTACTTATATTAATTGAATATATAATACAAAACATTGTCTTGGGCACGCTTCCATCTGGTACTGGTTTGGAACAGTTGAGTTGTACATAGTTTTAGTGTACATTTTATTTCATAGATTTTATTAAATTGCCTTATAATTGTATATTCTGGATCAGTTGTATTACCTAAAGACCGTCGTATCGATCGTAACGGTCCTTACTTTATTTTGAATGGTGAATAATTGTAAATATAATTCTTCAATTATCAATGAAATGAATAAATAAAGGTATTTACTATAATCTACTCAACAATTTACAATTTGAATGATAATGTTCTTTTAATTTTATTTTGAAACGCAAAGGGCCAGCCAGCCCGAGTATTGTGATAATAACTGAAAGGCACCATGACACTGGTATTTGTTGTTATTATGAGCCCTGTCAGGTGCTCAGCAGCTCCAGAGCTCCAGAGCATCGTCTGCTCGTCGCCTTCTCGAAACCGAGCAGAGTGTCAGTTTGTCAGTTTGCATGTTTGTGTTTATGTAGTCGGAGCTTCTCGGCCAGAGCATGTTCGATATCCTCCACCCGAAGGACGTGGCCAAAGTGAAGGAACAACTGTCGTCTTCAGATCTCAGCCCGCGCGAGAGACTCATCGATGCCAAGAGTGAGTTTCATTTTCAGCAAATCCATACCTACTCATTTCGAAAGTGTCATTTGTTTGTCTTGTCCACGGCTCAACGGCTCAAAGGCAGGCTAGATCTTGATGAAATTTGTAGAAAACTTTCTTTAGAGATCGATAAAAAGTAGCAGAATCACGACTATTTCCCCTTCGAGCATTTACATCTGATCACTTCCTAATATGAGGATCACAAGGGGGTTGTCAAAGGAGGCAAGTCCAAAGTTCGGCACGAGTCCGCGGTTTGCAAGTAGCTACTATTCGATACATAATTAGACATCGACTGATATTAACCAGCTCTGTGGACAGTAGTTCGTCCACCGGGGTCAGTCCCGGGTTCGATACCCAGGGGAGTACGATATTGTGCTTGATTCGGTTGATGGTAGGACTCTGTCTGTCGCCATAACAACAATACTAGTTGCGTTCCGACATTTAGAGGTAACATCTCGAATTCCTCAGACTGTTTAGGATTCCGGGTGAAGTAGGCTTTCACCTTCGGCCGTATCATAACTAGAAAATGAGGTGAGTTGCAGGCCAAGCGCTTTCCCGTCGCACAAAAAGTTAGTTTTGCGTTATCGTTTCCGTAGCCATGCTGCCCGTGAAGGCAGACGTGCTGGCCGGCGCCCAGCGGCTGTGCCCCGGGGCGCGCCGCTCTTTTTTCTGCCGCATCAAATGCAAGCAGCTGTCTGAGCAGGCGTCGGCGTCCGTCAAAGGTGACCTCAACGCGACCACCAAGCACAAGAAGAACGAACGAAAATACTGCGTCGTGCATTATACAGGTACCTGTACCAGGCACCTATAAAAAGGCGCCGTAGAATTACTTCCCTTCTTCTTCGTGTAGATGATTCTAGTTAGATGGACCCATACTAAAATTCAGCAGCGTCAAGTCTTCCATTGTGCAAGAACTGGGACTCAATGGAGCATGGTTGACTCAACAAGAGCATTACGTGTTGGAGTAACCCAGAGGCCGCTGCTGTGGTAACCTAGGTAACCACTACTTGGAGGTGGTTTAGGGTCTTCCAGATCCCCCAAGGTCGGTCTGAGCCAGCTGGAAGCTCCTATACATGCCCTGCTATTGCAGCGCATCGGGGATGTTAGCGGCGGCGCGGGTTGATTGTTTTCACACCACGTTTCGTAAGCGTGCCGCGTCCCTGGTGCGCAGATTGCGTGCCAGCTCCAACACACTCCTATACATACAAGGCGTTGTTGCGAGCGACACCTGCCCAGCAATTATTCTTGTAGTTTTTAAATAATGTTTATGTTTAAACCTATAAGAGTTTTTTTTCTCGAAATGAATTATTATTATTATACAACGTCCACGGAGGGTCGGAGGTAGCTAAAGTAAGGCAACTGGTTTTGACAGATTACCTAACCCTCCAATTTATAATTAGAACGGAGTAACGGCATTCCCTTTAGCAGCATGTTTATTTCACAGGGTTTTTGAAGTCATGGGTTCCGTTGGAGATGGAGCGTGGTTTGGGAGGGGAGGATGAGGAGCATGCGTCGATATCGTGCCTCGTGGCGTTCGGGCGTGCGTTGCCGGACCTCGCCCCCTCCCCCCCGAGGGGACCCGCCCCCGCGCCTCTCACACGGCGACTGCAGTACGTGTCGCGGCATGCCATCGACGGCAAGTTCCTCTTCGTCGACCAGAGGTAACACGCGCTGCTAATACCATCTTAAAAAATGTTGTCTTGCGGCATTTCGAGGTAAGATAGCCAGTTCCTCAGTTTGTTGAGGATTCCGGGTGAAGTGCGCCTCCCCACTTGTTACCAGGTGAGATGAAGGCCAAGCGTTTTCCCGTAATACAATAAAAAAAAAAAAACTTTGTTGCACTCATCCAAAACCTTTCTTAGTTTCTTAGACAGTTAGCCGCAAACTTTCTTTTTCTACGACGGGAATTCGTTAGATTTTTATATCTATTCCAAAATGTGATAACTGCTCAACCCACTACGTAACCGCAGCGCTGGGTAGCTACAATCTCACTTGACTTTCAAGTTATGATAAGGCCGAAGGTATATAGACGCGCACTTGGCCCACAATCCTCAACAGACTATCTTACCTCTAAATGCCGGATATATATTCAATCAATAATTTTGTAACTGTTGTTATGGCGACCGACTTAGGTAAGATGGTAGTAGATAGCCGGTCCATCCGACTTGAGCACAGAGGCCCGTAGCGACGTGACTGTTGTTCCAGGGTGACGTTGGCTCTGGGATTCCTCCCGCAAGAGTTGCTCGGCACGAGTCTGTACGAGTACGTGAGCGGGCCCCGGCTCGCGGCCGTGGCGCACGCGCACAAACAGGCGCTGCTGAGCAGAAACGCGCTGCAAACGCCGCCCTACTCCTTCCGACGCAAGGACGGCTCGCTCGCCACCATCCAGACGGACTTCAAGCCTTTCTGGTAAATAAAAATTATAAAAAAAAACGTTCATACGATGTCACCTGCATAAGTATTACTACTGTGTCGCAGACGACAACGCCCCTCTGCGAACGAGATAAGTAACGTCCAGGTTGCGTAAACAATGGTTTCTAAACCTAACTTATAGATAGATTTAGATGAGGTGTGTTACAAACAAGAAAAAATAAGTGTTACAAAAAAAAATATTTTTTTGTGGTTTACATAAACTAGCACTTTAGTGCTAACTAGAACAATCCCTCCTTCCCCATTCCACCATCGGACTAGCAGACGTACGGCGCTACAACCTGTACCTTGTAAATGTTCCATTGTTCCGAACACATCGTTTCGACTCTACCTTTATCATTAATACTGGTAGGGAATGGAATTACATTGGAAAGAGTCTTGGATTCTTCAAGTCCAGAGTAAATAGGTTCCTTTTAGGCAAGCGTGCTCCATCTTAGGCCACATCTTTACTTGTTTTACATGTAACCTGGTGGTCAAACGATTGATTATCACCAATAAAAAAAAATACTCGTGTCAGTCTTCTGAAGCAAGTAATCATCTTACTTCACGGACTATCTGGTGACTCATGCCTGCAATGTCTGCGCCAAGTGTACCGAGAAATCCTTGGGGTCTACTCGGACTAAGGTGAAGACCATAATCGAATTTCATATTAGGTATGCATTATTTTCAAATGTGTTGAATATAAGTGTGGATGGATATATGGGTAGAGGTTGATCTCGGAAACGGTTGATGGTTTGTGTGAGCGATGATATCGACAAGAAAGGAGTAGATGAGGTGACGTGATAAAGAAGAGTGGAGGAAGAATGCAGTGCAGACCCCTATCGTGAAATAACGGGCAGGAAGATATTGTTTTTCATAATTACGCTTTAAAAACTAAAAAGAAAACTTCAATGAAGAATATAGTATAAAATTTCGTTGTGGACGTATTTTTTCCAATTGTTTTGATGACAGATGGACGGACAGACACACATAGACAGACGCGTGATCCTATGTGGAGTCTGTTTTTTCCTTACTTCTGTGATAATACACCCAAATCGCTTCAAGTGTGCATATAATATTTGAAGAATTCCCTTCATCCCATCATCATATCCTGACCTGATGTCAATGGGACCATCTGTGAAAAATACCCTTTCAAACAAAAAAATAATTTTCCTAATCGCTCCAGGTGTCTTCGAGTAATCGGGGAACAAACATAAAAAAAAAAAAACCGTCTTGAGAACCTCCTCTTTTTTTAAAGTCGGTTAAAAATTGAATGAGTTCTGGTTAATGTTCGAGCAGCCCAACGGTTTCAACGGGTTAAAGTTGTTATGTGTGACAGGAATCCGTGGACCAAGGACGTGGAGTGCCTCGTGGCCAACAACACCGTCACAGCGGCGTTCGAAGACGCGCAGCAACATTACGAGACGATCAGGCGAAGTAAGCCTACTTGTACATCTAACTACTATATGTCCTAACTTGCTTACAGCTAATAAGTTAATTCCCTCACTTGTCTTTTTGAGAAATTCCCATTTCATTCAGAGTTCCACTGATTTTCTGACTGAGAGATAAAATAAAAGAATGTCTCTACTTGTATATTCAGCTAAGTACTAAATGTCCCCACTTGTAGCTAAATACTGAATGTCCCCACTTGTATATCTAACTATTAAATATCCCCACTTGTATATGTAGCTAAGTACTAAATGTCCCCACTTGTATGTCTACATTGATTGTGTCGTGATGTGTGTGTGCGTTGTGTTGTTTGCAGGTGACCTGGAGGTGCAGCGACTGATACAGTCGCAGGTGGAGTCTCATAAGATAGGGTCTGCGATCGCGGAGGAGACCTGCCGCGCGTCGCCCCAGGTCGCCAGTGTCTCCCCCGGGCCGCCGGACCTAAACCAGGACTCTGACTTCAACCCGGTAACGAAAACCGCTAATTAATAAACAAGGGTTGGTAGTAACTCTGCCTTCTACGCTCTAGGCTGTGGGCTCGATTCCCACCCAGGACAAACATTTGTATGATCAATATACATGTTTGTTCTGAGTTTGGGTGTACAAATATTTAAGCATTCTATCCGTAATCTAGTTCCCATTTTACAAGATATGCTTGGTTTGGGGCTAGATGGCGCTTTGTAAATAAATGTTAAAAAAAACCCCCCAAAGCCCACGGACACGGTACAAGTATGTACGCGGCGATTTTGTAGGACTATGTCTGGTGTAGTGGTTCGATCGCCGGGTTCGATCCCCAGGGGAGTGTTATATTGTGCTTTGTTTGTTTGGTGGTAGGACTTGGTTTAAGTCCGTCTGGCTAGCTACCACCATCTTACCTGAGTCTGTCGCCATAACAACTATTCTTAAACATTATTGTGTTCCGGCATTTAGAGGTAAGATAGCCAGTTCCTCAGTTTGTTGAGGATTCCGGGTGAAGTGCGCCTCCACCTTCGGCCTTATCATTGCTTAAAAAATCAGGTGAGATGAAGGTGAAGCCAGTTGTAACTCGTACATTACCAGCAATGTAGAAGGAAAAAATACTCTCCATACAAAGTTTCAAGCCCTAATTGGGCGTGTTTATTAAATGGCGAACATTTTTCGTACAAATTAGAGTCGACATTGGATTTTTTTTTTCATCGAGAAAATTTTATGCAATCGTGTTTTCGAAACACAAGCCTTCTAGCATCTATCCTGAACTATAACATATATTCATTTCAAAGTAAATGCTACAGTATTGTAGAAGACATGATCGCTGAAGCTAAGCCATTTCACATATCATAGACTCTTAATGTGGGTTCATCTTTTCAATTACAAATATTGACAAGCTTGACATATTATTAAATAATTGATATGAGATAGGAATTACAAAAGAAAATGTTTTGGTACGGCGTTGTCGCCTTGCTTTGCTTGCTAGCGTCATTGATATAGCTTGCTTTGTATCATTTGCTTAGTTATTTTCTTACCATGAGACGGTAGCAGTATTACCGTGTGCCCCTATTTTTCATACGTGGGGGCAGATAGCCATAAGTGTTACCGTCTGCCGCCACGTCGGGGTCGTTTGTGGGGGCAGAAGGTAAAAAACCATCTTTTGCCTTTCCATTCAATCATTTCATGTGGATAAATTTTAATAACAAAATTTATTTCTTGTTCCTTTAATACTTCTTCATCGCTTCAATTCCAATGTCACATCACATTAGGATACTAAAATGTGGACGGTAAAGGGTCGGGAAGTTCTAGGACCCCTTCCACAATTATAAAACAAAAGTGTATGTATGTATGTAAATATTAAATATGAGGTTTTTACCAGGGCCACTGAGGCCAAGTCTGAAACCGTGAGAGTTTTAGTTCCGATTTTAAAATGTTCTTCTCTAACAGCAAAAGAGTATTTAATAGCTTCGTTTACGCATTTCAGACTATACTTACAACCTTTACTAAATGCATAAAGGTGAAATTATAAATTTTCAATTTTGAAAGTGTTCCAACCATCAACCAACTCAAGCACAATATCGTACTCCCCCTGGGAATCGAACCAGTGACATCGGTACACGAACCACTACACTACAGGCGGTCAAACAACTAAAGATTACACGACACGACAACGTGTCGTATCGTGAAACACTATTTATATCTATAATACATGAGAATGTACCTATATTCATAATATTTGTATGTAGGTGTGTCAACATGAAGTAATCGGTACTCGGAAATGCAACACAACGCTGGTTTTAAATTTACGTCGGTTTTAATGTTATGATCAGTGTACGAGAGGTTTACAGTTACAAGCGGCTCGTAGTAGGCTCTTATTTAATCCCAGCGAAATTATTCATAAAAACATGATACAACTTATTAATACCAATACATTGCTATAACATATTGTCTTACCGTCTGCCCCCACAAACGACCCTCATGCGGTGGCAGACGGTAACACTTACGGCTATCTGTCGTATACGCAAGACAGTTTTTAGTAAATTGTAGCTTTAACAATTTACCAATAACCGTGTCATGCATACCATAAGGAGGATTCACCATAGCGTAATGTTTGTACCGTTTCAGTCTTCGCTGGTAGACAACATTCTAGGCGTGGAGATGAACGCGTTCCCGCTAGTGCGCAACGTGTCCCTGTGTGGGGGGCAGCCGGCCCCCCCGCGCGCCCCCTTGCCGCCGCCCGTGGCCCCCCCGCCCGTGGCCTCGCCGCCGTTGCCGCCGCTAACGATCGACGGTAACGGCGAGGCCGCCATGGCGGTCATCATGAGCTTGCTGGAAGCGGACGCCGGACTCGGCGGGCCCGTCAACTTCTCCGGCCTGCCGTGGCCGCTACCTTAAACTCCCCACTCCTATGTAAGTGCACTATCTATTTTGTTAATCGTTACTTCCAAACACATCGTGGCCACAGGTGCAATTCGCCACTACATACAGGCTTCATATAGTTTACAGCACATTTTACAGCAATGTCTTTGGAGAAAAATAAATAGATGAAAGCTAACTTTGTTAATGTAGCACGTGTTTTGTAGCTACAATTCACCAACACCGTATCGCGGCCTAGGAACATAGGAACCTCTCAGGGATCGGTCAAGAATGTACACAACTGGTATTTACACTCTATATATAGGATCTATATATATCTATAGGATAGTTTTATATTATCAGAGTGCCATAAAGGATTTGTATGCCTCTCGCCCAATATGAGGCCGTGGAAACCACCAACTACGTAGGTTAATGAATGGAAGCCATAATAAACAGGATAAGATGCTGATGAACAGCTGATTAGGATGTCAATGGTGTCTAAGGGAGAAGGATTAGTGACGTATATCGGATTAGTATAGGGCACAAACCAGTTTTTGCTCAGAAAGGGAAGATTTGGGGGCGTTCACACAAGTACCCTAAAATGACATAGCTGTCTCTTCCTGCAGACCACGAGTATATCAGTGGCATGAGTTTTCTACTATTAGTTAGTTAGAGTTGTAGTTGATGGTGAGTTGAGTCTCACCGTATTTCGTTTCATAATCGGGAATAAATACGTCATTGATCGTTAACCGAATGTTTGCAGACTCGCTAGGTAGAGAAGACAGGCAATTGGGAGCATTATTTTGTAGCATTAGTAATATTTGTTTTAATATTACTAATGCTACAAAATAATGCTCTAAGCCTCTTCCATTCACGGGATCCCTGCGACAGTTATAATATCGTTGGTCCGTCGAGTCTGCACTACGTTATTCGATTACAATTAGAAATCAAAAGACAATTCAATACTGGTGATGGGATGTGCCTTCACTCTTGTTTTACGAACGTGAAATATTCACCAAAAACTTATGAAAGATATATTATATTGTAAGAAAATATTTATATATATATACATTTCTGTAAACGTTATTGCGTTTAACACTGATGACAATTGTTACCTGACTGCGCAACAGCTTAGTCATGGTTATTTATGATTTCGTTGAAAAACAGAGATTTACACAGTTCATTGATTGATATTAAATAGGTGTGTGTACTTTTGTAATGGTTCAAAACGCGCCTTAAATACATGAGTTTATACTATGAAAATTTAGTTAATCCAATAGCTTTAAGTTACGTGAAATGTGGAAGTTACCTATTATCATATTAACGTAGCGTTTGTTGTAGTCCGTCCAACCACGTGTTTTACTTATGACTTAGGCACGCCTATGAAATTCCATAATTAATGACAGGCTACCGTAGACAAAAAATGCAATACATCATGGACGCTGTTCCTCATGAAGTGAAGCGACGTGTTCTTTAGCTCCGATGTTTATCGATATCGATATTTATTAAGCCCACAGATTTTAAAATAACAGATTTAAAAGAAAATAAAACATTTTAAAAGAGTCAGTGTAAATAAATATTATCATTTTATTTGCGTGCATGCTGACGTTTTTTTCTATTGGATAGGTTGTTCTGTTACACATACTTACATAAAGTATTGTTATATATTCGCCTGGGTATGTTTATAAAACAGAACGAAATGTTGACCGAGAAATCGATTAAAAGTTCTTTATAAATGATAACGATTGTTATAAGAAATCCAATCGGTAACGCTAAGACATCACTAATTTAATGAATATGGCCACCGAACACACAAATATATGTTACAATTGAAAATGTTGAAACATCAGATCGTTTAGCAGAGTGCGCCCGTAATGTAAGAGTATCACAGCGTGTACAAACAGTAATTTATATAACCTAGTTGCTATATTACATTATGTATAAAATGTATGCTAGCTACAAAAAAAAAACATATAAGGTAAAAACTTTTATAATGTGAGTAAGAAAATGTATGTATAGATAGATAGACACAGGGAAAGTAGTAGGTACTTACTCTGTAGTAACTTAAAACTACATAGAAATAACTATATTGAAAATGTACAAAAAACGTTTCAGGATTTAAAAATGTTACAAAGCGAACATACAATTTTATTAATAGTATTAGTACATGGTACTTGATTCATTTATTGAATAAAAAGATAACGATAAAAGATACAATTAAACTAAGTATGTACAAAGGAATCAGTCGGATTACCTAAGGACCGTTACAAACGGTCTATAGGTAACTCAACTGTTCCAGACCAGTACCAGACGGAAGCGTGCCCAATACACTGGCTGCATTGCCACGCTGAATAGCTATGCTAATTCGCTGGCCTGAATAATAGGTACTTGTTTTGTTAAATTGTATATTGTATGTTTACTGTAACATTTTTTAAATCTTGATACGTTTTTGTAGGTACCTTTTTGGTACCAATTCTTATTGGCAAGTGAAGAGATGAGTGTGACTGCTATTTACAGTAAGTACTACCTATAATAGAATCAATGTAAGAGCATTTACTTGCTTTTTGATTTAGGTAGTGAAACAGATAGATCTAGTTCAACATTATTTCATAGATAGTTATATACCCTTTAGGAACATAAAGTGGAATTCCTAATGCATTGTTGTTGTCATGACAGAGTATCTTCCTAGGTTGGTGCGCGATTAGGGCAAAGTAAATGCTTTTCTTCTTGGTAATCGAGTAGGTGTGGAAATACTCAAGCAAACTGAGATCTTTTGTCAAAAGTAAAACTATTGGTTGGACTAACTATAGTGGACAATGAAATCTACAATATTATCAAAGTTATTAATAAGTAATGTATTTTTTACTTAGTAAATGATAGGCAAAGTTTTCTTACAAACTTGAAGTTTTTGAATTTTTCAATTTTTTAGCTAGGATAGGAAGGAATAGCGAACTTACTTGGTGTAAATCACTAGGTACCTAGGTATATCTACCGTTTAATTAAGGTACAACTGTTATACGAATTATAAGACAATATTTATAGAAATGCTAGAATACGCCTGCGACTGAACATATTAAACACCTATTATGGTATTTCAGTACGTGTTTATCATACAGCCCGGCAGGAACGATTGTGATGATTTTTCTTATCTTTTTGAGTCGGTCCTTTGATTTGTGCCGCTGAGATCGTCACGGGATAACGGGATAAAGGGAAGGTATTGTCCTGGCCGTGCTTCAGAATATCACTAAGTAGTTTTATATCGATATTTAGATAGTAAGACTGTTTGTTTGTTCGTTCATTTAATACATGTTGACATCAATCTATGAGGATCTGAGATTGCCACTTGCTTTTGTCGCCAGGCCCGACAAGTAGTAATGTAATATCTTCTGACGTGTGACGTGTGTAACTAACCCCTTACACACACGGCGACTGATACAAGTTAACCGCCTCGGTGGTGTAGTGGTTCAACCAACCGATTTCAGATCCAGAGATCCCGGGTTCGATCCCGGTGTGCGAACCACCGACACTGTGCCGTCACTGACATGCTTGTCGTGTATTCTTACATAATATCTTGAGTTTATATTTTCTACTAACATGCAGATCGTATGATTTTGGTCAGCTCCAAAAAGTGTTCGGTCAGCAAACAGAGTGAATTTAAAAAACAAGGTATTTGGGTACAAAAAATAACAACCTACGCATTTTCGCTATAAATTAACACTACGATTTTTCTAGCTGACCGTATATTTAAAAACGTGTCATTAACTGCTTACCTTTGTATAATGACTATTTATAGCTAGTATGTCTAGGTAAGTATATCTCGCCTGTCAAATATGGCCGTCCAAATAGTTCATGTTAAGATCTAACATTTTATGTAATATTTTTTTTTCTAGTACAATTTTTATTTGTTTTAAATAAGTAGGTACGATGATGATCATGTAGGTATGAAGATAAGTCAACATTTGACATCGACCGTGGGAAAAGATTAGGTCAATGATGCAACGAGATTATAAACTCTACACTCGAAGACATCAAGGTTAATATAGTTAATATATTTTGAATAAGTATTAGAGTAAGTACCTAATAGAAGATTTTTGTTGATAAGCTATCATGGTAATGTTAGTTATTCAAAGGTTTTTAGTCCAAAGTTGTCATAATATTACTATAGTTTTTGTTTTTATCAAAAAACGCAGTTTTTACTGTGATTTACTAATATTATTGTTTGATAATAGTTACTATACATTTTATTGAACAATAGTTTATTATGGTGGTAAGTACAGTATGACACCGCGGTTTTATTTTGAAAGTTTTATTTTGGAGAATTTAGTGTCTCATATTACGTTTATTTTGTTATTGTTTTATTGTTGTCTTAGTTTATTAGAACATGACGTGTTTGACGTAGTTACAATGTCGATAGATGTATTGTATGTAACATTTGATATTGAAATTGTTTCTAATCAATGTGTCAGGAGGCATGTTAAAGATAATATGCTCAAAAATAAAGGTATATGTATATTTTGTCTACTCGCTAAAAGCGTGTAAAAACATTAGCTATAGTGATTTGGTACTGAACCTTCAACCATTTTATACCTTATACTGACCCAAATCGCTAAATGCTAGGGTGACCAAAAATGTGCAAAATTAGTACATCTAAGTAGTTGGTAATGGGTACCTAACTAATAGATTAAAGTCATTGTATAATACATTAATCTTAATAAGCATTTTAATAAAATATACGATAAACAATGGAGTTTCATTAGTTATACCATATACCTACCGATGTACTGACACGTATCTGACTGGAGCGTCTAATATGCATCGACCTGCCCTCTCAACACGGGGAAGCGATAAAAATTTTGTCCTCTGTTGTTATCCACCATCGGGAGACAAATGCTCTCGAAGGTGGATAAAAACAGGACAAACATTATATCCCGCCCCGTGATGAGGGGGCTGTGAACCTCTCTGTGATCTGTGCCACTTTGACTTTTCCAAATGAGCCCAGTAAGGAAGACCGCTCATACAAATATATTATACAAAATGCATATATTATTTTTGGGTGCGAGTCCCACCCAGGACAAACATTTATGTGATGAATATAGATGTTTGTTCCGTGTTTGGGTGTTGTATTGTATGATAAGTATGTATTTCCACAAAATATTTTTTGAAGTATTACGTATATCCGTAATCTAGTTCTCATTATAGTAAATGCGTAGCTTTGCTAAGTTTGGGACTTGATGGTGCTGTGTAATATTAATGTCATGTAATTTTTATTTAATTTTAAACATATACAAATTTATTTATTTTTTCGTTTTTAGCTTGGTGGACAGATTATTAAATACAAAAAAAACTACGCCTCTTTGGTGAAGCCTCTTGCTTGGTTGACTGAAGGCGTAGATTTTTTAACCATGGTTAATACCTTGTAATAATAATAGTCCGATTTCGTAATGCGCTTCGAAATGGGAAATATGCATTCCCATTTCGAAGCCAGTTACGAAATGGGAACGGGTTTCCCTTTGATAGCACTTTTCAAAAACATGACAATAGGGCTTTTCATGTTAGTAAGGGGGTGACCTAATTACTTACTGTATTCTGCTCACCTACGACGCTCGGTCGGTGCATTGGTGCTTTGCTCTCATCCTGTCTTTACATAGAATGAAAGCCTCCGAGCACTCGGGTTTATAAAGAGAGAAAAGTGTGCTTAAGTAAGGTGAGCAAGGACACTTTTATCGTAGTGTTATGAACTTTCTTTTTGAGAAATAATCTCCGTGGCTAAATACCCCAACATAACGAGACCTCAGTTCGGGGCGAACTACTGATATACGATTCATTATCTTGTTGATAGTTAGCAAGTGGAGAATCGTCTTTACCTTCTAGGCTCTCTTTACCCTACTTCATGGTATTTAGAAATTGTTTATTGGACACGGAAAAATAGTTTCACTAGTACCATGGCGGTACTAGTGATACAACAATAATGTATTATGATGGTAGTGTCGGTCATCGACCACCTGGGTGGACAGTTGAAAGTTTTTTTCTATAAGTGCTCACCATGTTCACCTGCGTGTTTCCACCGTCCAACCTCTATCAAATCTCTTGACATTTAAGTGCAGAGATCTATTTTTCGAAGGGTCTATTTTGAATAATGTTAAGACATTGACGGGATCAATGTGTTCTAATCGCGAGTTTTTCTTCGAATGGTCTAGTCTCAGTAAGTCCCCAGGTGGTCTCAGGAGTCAGGAGGCGGACGGTGGGTAATAACCGAAATTGTTTGTGCCATAAATACGAGTAGTGCTAGTCAATTGTACAACTGAACTTAAACCAGGCTAGACTACAGAGACGATTAAATGAAAATTAAATTGTTTTTATTATGATGACAACTGAGTGGGTAGTGACGTGACAAGTGTCACTTTCGGGAGTGGCATATCTTGTTTCATTATACCATGGCTAAAGGAAACAAAAACACAATCAAATATAGCAACTAACTTTATTCCGTTACAGTTTCAAGTTTAGTTACGTTCACGTGCCCAACGGGTTTCATTACATATTATGTAATATTTGAGCACTTCATGTTTTATGGCCAAGATGGTTGTTTACAGCCCACAGATATCAAGTTTTGTTCCTTCTACGTTTACAAGTTCATACAATTTTTATTTTGAAACCATAGGTGTTACATTATGTTTACAAGCTGTCGACTACTTCTAGTTTTAGTTCTGTCTGGTCGATTGTAGTACATTCGATACAGAAGGTAGCAGGAGCGGGTTACTCCATGTCGTCACCGTACGCGTTGGTGTGCGTCGTCTCGCGAGTCGCTCGTCTCACCACGGGAGCGGTGGTGGGGTCCAGTCTGTAATTATTTAATGTAAATAATAATACGTATGGTAGATACCTCATAGAGGTGTACTTATTTAAATACAGTTTTATTTACAACCAAAGTCCGTTTCATGCTTTTCCTATGTCATCAACATATATTGTTACGCCAGTCAGAAACGTCTAGAATATTCGCGAGCCTTCGCATAGTTCCGAGAAAATAAGACAATAACGACTTGTTTATCAATAACACAAAAGGATGATTTTTGACCGCGGTGCCAAATTACGCAAGTAAGCGGCGCGACCATTCCCGCGCTTACTAGTTTTCGATAAAGTTGGATATAAATTGACGCGCGATTCGGAAGCAAGTCAGTATTCGATTACGATACAGCGAGTTAACATCAAGTGATATTTGAGTGCGATAACAGTGTTTAGTGATTCGGTAGTATAACTAAGTAGTGTTGTACTGTGTTTGAGAGTAATTAGTTTGGTGCTGAATAAACGTGTCTTATTTTGAGTAATAACCGGTTGCTTTTATATCTTACGAACCCCAGCTCGTAAGAATTGGTGTCAGAAGAGTGGATTTCAAGTATGCCGGTTCTACCCAAGGATGACGCGGAAGGAATCCGCACCAGGAGTCAGATCCGTCAGCAGGATATGGACCAGCGGAGGTTTGGAGAAACCTCACCACGGACGTCACAGTCAACGGTAGATCAACAATTAGATACGGTGACGCCCATCTAGTCGTGTCCAACGCACTGGTGAAAACTTACAACACCTTGGAAGTGGAGAAACTGGTTCGAAAGCATACCAGTCAGTACCTGCACTCATCGATGGAAACCTTGTGCAAGTATTCATCGACGGAATCCGTGATCTTGAAGTGAGGGCATCTGTAAGACTCGGGCACCACGACACGTTGAAAGATGCCTTAGCTCATGCTTTGGAGGTGGAAGCTGTAAGGCAAGACCATCGTTCACACCGCGTCAGGGAGGTTATCTCATCGCAAGATCGCGACCGTTATAAAAGATTTAGCCCGAGATGCTACACTTGTGGAGAGAGAGGGCATCTTCGATCTAGTTGTCCAAAGCAAAGCGCAGAGAGAGAAGAAAACCGGACTCGGGAGAGGGTGGCTATCAGTAACGCCCCGCAACGGCAGGGAAACGAGTAAAAGCCAGGACTGCGGCGCGGGTGCTGGCTGAGGTTCAAAGAGCCCCAAGGATTTCGATCTCACAAACCCATGATGGGAACAACCTGATCATCAGAGGTGAAGTCAACGGAACGCCGTGTAAATTGACAATAGATACTGGAGCTTCTCGTACAGTCGTCAGTTCCCAACTTGCAAGTCGGTCCTTTGGGGACTCTACAAACAACCGAGAGCACATCAATTTGCTAACAGCCACCGGTCAGCGCATACCCGTCCATCCTGCTGGAAGAACGTTGCTCCAGCAGGAAACGTTTTTCGCGTTTTATTCCAAAACGGTAACATGCACTAATTTCATTGTTGGCGCACTAATACAGCATATATATCGCTCTAAATATGTGTTGAACTCAATTCGTTCTAGAAGATACTTTCCTGCTGGAGTAATGCACACACTTTGCATGCATAAAGCTATTATAACGTAGGCATCCCCTAAGAAAGGATTTTGAGATTTTGCATTTGTTTTGTTTCGGTTTAGTAGTTTTGGTTATAGACTCTGCTTTGTATTTGGCATTTGTTTTGTTTTCGTTTGGTTTAAGTATAGGTTTTGTCGGTTAGACTTTTTTAAAATGGCTAAAGAAAATCTGAACGTTAATGGAGAAGTTGAAGAATGTACTGTCGTTTTTAAGTTTTGTAGGTCCAATTTTTTATACACACGATAAACAAAAGTAAAGCCGCAAAAACTATACCTAATTCATCAACTTATTTTTATTTAGTTTCACATCACATCAATAGCCTATTAGTGTCCGCTGCTGGATTGAGCCTCCACCACGCTTGCCGGGCGGATTGGTGATCGCGGTAATGGTATAGATAATACACACAAGGAAACTGCTGCCCTCCTGGTGAGATCCCTTAGTTGGCTTTTACGACATCCACGAAGTTCGGCTGAGGGGTCGATTCGATATTTCATTTACTTTTTATTAATTTACAAGCAAATGTTATGGCGTCATTAGGGTAATAATGTTATGCACCCAGACATCCTTGACAACTAGTAAGAGCAAATCAACGTAATTCATCGTACAGCGTTAAATGAAACTTGTTAAAACTGTATGAAACGGGAATTGATAAATTAAGAACATGGATGTCATGGTCCGAACCGACTCATAGAGGACGGCAGTATAAATAATAATAGGGGAGAATCCGTCCATGCAAAAGTATTACCGTGTTTTTTGCAGACGAGCGCTTAGTTGACGCGCGCAACCATCAAACTAGACAAGAGAGTAGGAAACCGCTCTGTGGTCTAGTGGTTCGCCCACTGCTGTCAGGTCCTGAGGTCCCGGGTTCGATCCCCAGGGGGAGTACAACTATTGTGCTTGGTTTGTGGTAGGACTTTGTTTAAGTCCACCTAGCTACCATCTGATCTAATTCAGTCGCCATAACAACAATTCTAAAAATTGTTGTGTTCCGACATTTACGCGGTTAGATAGCCAGTTCATCAGTTTTTTGAGGACCATTGGTAATATCAAAACTTGAAAACAGGTGAGATGAAAGCCAAGCGCTTCGCCGTCAAAACAATAGGACTACACTGAAGATACTAACTAGGGATCTAAACTCACACACTTCGTATGGCTATTTGGATCGAACACACCGGTCTGAAGGAATTTTAGGGTGTGTAGGAAGTTTAGGTATGCAGGCACAAACCATGAGTACCTACATGTTTCAATTATCATAATGATTATCTGTATGTCTAGACTCAAACTGTCTGAATACTTTTAAAAAAGTTAAGATAGTTTTTGTATTTGACAAGCCTTATAGATCAGGTGGTAGCGGCTCTGCCTTCTGCGCTGTAGGTTGTGGGTTCGATTCCCATCCAGGGAAAACATGAAAACATTTGTGTGATGAATTATAATTACATATTTCTTCGTCGTTTGGATGTTTTAATGTATCACGTAAGAAAATACAATGACGATATGTATAATAAGAGTTATATGCGAAATCTAGTTTCCATATTACAAGCTACAAGTTTGGGGCTAGATGGCGCTGTCTAGAATGAATTAATGTCTCGTATCGTAATGCATAATACAGAATTAGTGTTTGACTACTACAATGAATATTTACATGACGCCTAACAAACAAATAACGTGACAATTGTCAGTAAGTGTTGGTAAAAGAACGGCCCCCATTTTATAGCTGAAGGCTCTTAAAGATTGTCAATGAGCAAACCTGAGCAACGATACCTCGGCTGTCGCGACGGTCGACACGTCGCTCGCCACGCTAATGTGAAACTAGCGAAGGTGGAATACTACGTGCTATAACGGCTAACGGAGCTATGACTGACTACTGGAAATGTACAAAACATTACGTTGTGGAGTCCATTCCGCGACGTGGGTGGCGCCACGCCTCTGGGCTAAGGTCTGGTGCTCGTCTCGAGGCCGCTATAGCACGTAATTACCTGTGACAAACTCAACTGTTGAACCGCCCGACACCTCACTTTTGACGGAAAGGGATGAAACCGTCGCTAAAATCGACCCAACTAACGCGTAAATCAAACACTTTAGAGTTCTGTATCCAAAGGTTGCCAACGAACCTTTTAGTGACCCTCCGTCCGTCTGTCTGTCAGCATGCTGCTAATGAACCGTTATAGGTAGAAAGTAGAAATGTATAATGCCTACAACAAATTTATTGTATTTTACATACATATTTTGTTGACAAACTTTCCCGACACGGAACTAATTCTAATTCTGATTAGCAGGGTTGGGGGAAGTTTTCTGCACTGACGTCCCACATTGGGGGTGTTATGTGGAGATGGTTAGAGGTTGAGCCTACTCTAGATTACGAGCTCAGTTGCTCAGTTCCTTAGCTCATCCGTGAATACACATCTCTCTGCACCCCCCCATCCACGCATCAGCACAAAACACTAGCTAGCTTAATTCAGTCCACGGTTTGGCCTGCGCTATGAGATAGCTTGTACCAATATTTATAACAAGATACCTGATAATTTGAAACATGAACCTGATTTAAAATTTAACAAACTCATATTATCAGTTCTTGGATGATATGAATTTATGCATATAGTATAAGACAGATAGGTACTCATTCAAATTCATTTAGCAACATTATTATGATATATATAGGTAATCAAATTGAATTGCGATTCCTGCAATAACTCAACTAAATAAAGTTAGGCATACAAAAGTGCTACACCCACCCTGGCTGGGTCACATAATCGATGACGTATTGTAACAACAATAAGATATTCCGTGTTTATGTTTGCATGAAATCGAATATGAATGTAGCCTACAACACTAAGGAGTCACCTGTAAGGATCCTGCTTGGCCTCGGCCTGGTCAGCTCGGTTCCGGCGACGCAACTCCTCGTACGATAGAGAGGACCGCGCCGGGGCCGGCTGGCTGCCCACATCCGGCCCTGCTAATCAATTTATTTACTACTTACTAGATAGGTAGGCACTAATTAATTTAGCTAGGTTAACAAATATGCTAGGTTATATAATACCTGTATTGCAAGTGGCTGGTGCCTGAATTAGGTTTTTTAATAAAACCTGTAGCACAGGTCACCAGCGCATAAATAAATAAATATTACTGGACTTCAATTTCGCACAGCGCCATCTAGCCCCAAACTAAGTATAGCAGAGTTACAATCAACTGAACTATGAGGCTTAAGTATTCTATCCGTATTCTAGTTCCCATATTACAAGCTGTAAGTAAAATTAAAGTCCTGTAATATTTATTTATTTTTAATATGAAAATCTTTTTATTTTATTATAATTACAGCTTAGAAAAAGGTGCCAAGCATGTTGTTCGATAGCGAGTGCAATGCTCGGTATCACAGAAAACCACCACCGTTGCCATCAAGGCTTATGTAGCTGGTCTTTCCAAGTTCCTCTTGGAACTACTCTTTGGATCCATGTTTTACGGGCGTTTTTAACTGCCGTGTGCCCGAAGAGAATTCCCACTGGCGTTTACAACAGTCTCCACCACTCAGGCAATCTATGTATACTTATAGCAAAAATATTACAGGGAATGTATTTCGCCTCATTGTTATGCGCGCGACGCGATACAACGAATAACCACAGAGGCCTTAGTATAAGTTTATGACAGCTAACTGAAACTATTTTCGGTTTCGTATAGGTCGCTTATTTCCATACATACATAGCGGAATAGTAAAGCAACTGTAGTTCCTGTCAATGTCCGCCAACCAAACGTATGGAAATAATCGCCCTATAAGAAAACGAAAATAGTTTCAGTTAGCTGTTAGAAACTCATACTAAGGCCTCAGTATTCGGATAAGAGCAGTAGAGCTCCTTGTGAAAGGACTAGGGGCCCACCATAAGTCTTGTGAACAATATGAATATCATACTTTTTGATTCAGTTTAGGCTGTGCATTATTATGAATAGCAACATAACATACCAGTTTGCGGTCTGGAGAGGTCCTCGCTGAAGACGTGAGTCCGGTCCGAGTCGAGATCGAGTGAGTTACCGGGCCCCGCGTCCGAGTATATGTCGTTGGGGGTAGCGCCGAACATGGACGGAGACCCGGTGGGCTGGCCGGCGTTCACCGGAGTCCTGACAACGCAATACAACGGAACTTTAAGAGTAGAAGCCCCTTGTGAAAGGGCTCGTCCGGACAATTACTACCACCATACCTATTTCAGCCGCAAAGCCGCATGATCGACGCTCCTGATCTGCATGCTGAGTTACTTAAACTTTACGTGCCGAACAATTGTATGCGCAACAGGAGTCATACGTTGCTGGCTGTACCTTTCACCTGTCGCCGTCACGTGACACCACGTACCACCTCCCCACTCTCAACAGGCTGTATGGACCTCGGTATAGACCTATTCGATGATGAATGGATTCTTCTTATTTCTACGTGTTTAAGGTATTGCGAGATTTATGGACGAGTACTGTTTAACTTATTATTGTATAAGCTTGAAATTTAATATTTTAATTAGTTTTTTTATAATTTATGATTATTATAATTTATTTAAATGACATACCTAACTAATTTATATTATTATTTATACTATTGTTATTGTGTGTGACTTAATTATACAACAATGTTTAAAATTATAATTATAATAGGTTGTGTAATTAATGTTAGTGGTTTTTGGCCGTTCTAATTAATAAACAAAAAATAATAAATAAGTATTACTGTGTTCCGGTTTGAAGGGTATGGTCGCCGGTGCAATTACGAGCATGTGAGGGATTGACGGGAGCAATGCAATGCCGCAGTAAGGCATTGTTATTAGGTAAGAGATGCACTTAACACCAGGTGGGCTACCAGCTAGTTCCATCTCGTAGTTGTATAAAAAAAAAAGAACTATCAGTCACCGTCACCGCACGGACCCGCCAAAGCTCAAAAGTTATTACTCGCCATTACGTAACATTGCTTAACTATACGTGAGTCAAAATATTACAAAGATCTCGAGCATCTATCATCAATAAATCCCTAGAAGATATGAAAATTAACATTATAATCGACATGCTTAACTTTATCCATTCAACAAATGAGCTCTTGCATTCATTAACACTGTAGAAAGGGTTGCACTGAAAAAAACTATTTTAATTTATGCTGTAATTGGTTCAAAGGTAGTTGCGATATATCAGGAGGTAATTGAATACAAACTATTTTGAACTTTACATATTTATTTTTTTATTGTACGACCGGGAGGTGTTTTGCCTTCATCTCACCTGATTTTCAAGTTACGATAAGGCCGATGTTAAAAGCGCACTTCACCCGGAATCCTCAATCCCCAAATAGTTGTTATGGCAACAGACTTAGGAAATATGGTGGTAGCTATCCAGGCGGACTCAAACAAATTCCTTGTCTCTGCAATGTTTTTTAACTTTGAGTGGTTTAGAAGGCATACCGTACAACACCATATACGTACAACAGAATTTTGTCTGATTTTAGTTACAATTTACCATCTCATTTTGCTAAAATAAATACAAAAATATGTGATATTTCTATACACCCCATTGTTGTGATCTATAGAAACTCTTCAGTGAGAGGTTTTACACAACTTTCTATTAGAACTACTCATTTTTCAGATTACATTGTATTAAGTTACCGAGACCAAGATTTTGCGGCTTGTTGACTATCTCACTTCTGAGTTAGTTATGCCAATGACATTATGTTCAGTGTTACTCTCAAAACACAAGTAGGTAATATACAATTTTACCAAAAAAAAAAAACTTTGTATGACGGAAAGTGGTGAGGCACTATGCCGGGTAGAGTGGGAGGTAGTTGTATAATATTGTACAGGATAGCACATACCCTCCAATCTTCCCATCCCGGCGGTCTCGCAGCAGCTGGCCGATGTACGAGCCGGGCAGAGACATGAGCTTGTCCGCGCAGGCTTGCTGATACGACAGCTTGCCCGCAAAGTAGCCGACTATCACTGCCAGCGTCACTTTAGGGAATGCACCGAACCGCGGGTTAGGCTTCAGGTAACCTGTCACACAAACAATCAAATTACAAAGTTTCAATTCAGACAACCTGTCAGGGCACTGTCAAATATTTCAATAATACGATATTTGTTTCTGCACTCCTTTTGCATTACCAGTACCCAGTAAGATTCAAAATCAAAATGATTTCGTCCCATAATGGCTGAAATTCAAAATCTCAGAATGACTGAATCACGCGATCGCAGCATAACGTAGATAATCAAACCTACCTATACACTTCTCTTTACACTAAACGAACCGACTCCACCACTAAAACCTAAAAAATAACCCTAAGGGTAAGTTCATATCATTTGTATGGCACTCTTAGAGTTATTTTTAAGTTTTAAGTAGTGAAGTCGGTCCCATTAGAAAAAAAAACACATATTTAGCTTTTTCGTTGCAAAACCTACGACACCCTATTTTAGAGTCTTGTAAGGGTGCAACAATACGGGATTCTAGGAAATATCTACGCAATGATGGGAACGAAGATAAATACAGATGACCTAAACAAATGTTAAGAATCGGTTCTAACTATAGTGCAATGTAGAGGTGCACTATGGGAACGAAAATACGTTACCATCATCCTGTTTTCTTGTTTTTTTTAAATTGAAAGCCATCATATTGGACCACTTTTCTGCACAAATGTAAGCTATCTGCCCATGTATGTCACTTATGGTTGAGGTCATCGCTTAGAATCTTCCGTATTTCGCGTTTTATTCGAAAACGATAACATGCACTAATTTCATACATGTTTGTTGAGCTCAATTCGCTATAGCTATATAGTTATACTTTCCTACTGGAGTAACAGACATTTTGAAACTAGAACATTTTAGGAAAAAGTTACATTGATCTTCAGTTTTTATGAAAAGAACGCCATTTGAATTTGAAACATAATGAGATTCAGTCGTATTGATTAGCTAAACATGTATACCTATACAGTGCTCTTTAAGTAATTGCCGTGGCGGTCGCGGCTTTAAACTCAACCCTTCTTCTGACTCTGAGTCGTTACGACATCCATTGTCGTAAAAGCCGACTCAGGGTCAACAAAGAAGGAGGAAGAAGAACGTCAGCAGTTTCCTTCTGTGTATTATCCCTTTACTGCGATCAACAATCCACCTGCCAAGGGCGGTGACTATGGCAAAGCCTGCCATAATCACCGGAGGCTCTGTTATATAATTAAAAAGGGGTCCGAAGTTTTCTCTTATATGGTGCTGTTTATAAAAAGCCCTTGCTTAAAACAAACATTGTTCGCAGAGTTGGCTAGAATAACCCCGTTGCGACATATAGGACACATATTATATTATAGGTTCTCTACACAATGCTAGCAAAAAAAAAGGACTTGAAATGAATCTACAAAAAACTCAAACAATGACCAAGACCAATACGTTCAAGATTACATATATTTAGGAAAACAAGTATCATTCAAGAATAATAACAACATCGAAGAAATAGCAAAGACTTGGAAAATTTCTGGAGCATGAAATAAATATTAAAGGGCACCTAACCGCTAAGGCTAAAGAAAAAAGTTGTAGACAGCTGTCTCCTCCCTACACTAACATACGGCAGCCAGACATAGACTTACACAAAAGAAGCCTTAAATAAAATCTCTAAGTGTCAATAAGCACCTGCCCCCTGACTTACTGAGGAAATTCGGCAATGCATGGCTAGGCGTGATTATTTATACCGAAAAAATAGGAAATGTCCAAGCGAAGAGAATGTAGCATTTTTCAAAAAAGCTCGAAATAAGTGTAACCAGATGATTCGTAGTGCGAAAAAGCGCTACATTTTTGGTAAAATTGCTGCTGGAACCCCAAACAATATGTGGAAGCTTCTGCATAACCTTGGATTTGGCCGGTGCAAAGCATCTGCTGACCCCTCGGTGGATGTGAATGCAATAAACAAACACTTTGCAACAGCAACCCACATTGTTGACAAGGTAGTGAAGGAAAAGACTGTGGCTGAGCTAGGTATGATACCACAACATACTTTTACATCCTTTTCTTTCTCCTCAGTTAGTAATGATGATATTCTTAAAATAATCACTAGTCATGATGGGCTTGGTCGCGAACTACTGATCCCTATAATTAATATTTCACTACCTCATATCTCACACATCATAAAATATTCTCTTTCTTCCGGATGCTTTCCATCATTCCATCTGGAAAAAAGCATACGTCATTCCCATTCCTAAAAAATCTGACGCAAAATAGAGATGGGACGATAATTTTTGAAATCGGATTTCAAAAATTATCGTCCCGTCTCTATTTTGCCCTTCTTATCTAAGGTCCTGGAACGTGTAGTATACCGCCAAGTCTCTCAATTTCTTCAATATCACTCTCTCTTAAACCCGTACCAATCAGGCTTTCGGTCGGCTCACAGTACCAGCACAGCACTCGTCAAAATTACAGAATAAGATATGCTATGGACAACCAACAACTGACACTCCTTACCCTTCTCGACTTCAGCAACGCTTTTAACTGTGTTGATCACTCCATCCTTCTAGCTGTCCTGCGTTCCCTAAACATCTCCATGTCTGCCTTTGAGTGGTTTCAATCATACCTATGCGGGCGTGCTCAGCGCGTCCAAATCAATGATGTACACTCTGACTGGTGTGAAGTCACAGTAGATGTCCCACAGGGCGGTGTTCTTTCTCCACAGGGCGGTGTTCTTTCTCCACTTCTTTTTCCATTTTTATTAACACCCTTGTTTCTGGACTTCGTTTTTCCACATTTCACCTCTATGCTGACGATGTGCAACTTTATCTCTTTCGATCCCTGTGAGATCCATAATGCCATAATCTTCTGACGGAGGACTTGCGAGCTGTTTCATCATGGTCTCAAAAGTTTGGCCTTCAAATAAATACCACTAAAACCCAAGTGATGATCACAGGTAGCAAGACTTTCCTATCGAGGCTTAATCAGAATACCCTACCAACTGTCAAATATGACTGATGGTGATTATATAATTTTCAATACACTTGCTCATAAAGTGGCTCTATGGTCACCGTAATTAGGCACAGAATGACACCCATAATCAAACTGTGACTTATAGATTTTTTTTAATTTTATTGGTTGATTTTCTTTGTTCTTAAAAAAGTTTTTAATCAAAAATAAGATCGTGTTCAATAGAACAAATAAATTCATGTTCCTATTGCTTGCTCCTTTCAAGCAACTTCTTATTTAAATAGATATTTTTTACTCGTACGTGTTTAATAAATAAAACTTTCACTGAAATATAACTTTGGTTTTCTCTATAATAAAAGAAAACGTTAAATTCCCAATTTTGTACGTGGAAGAATAGGCGCAAACCCTATGCGCGGAAAATAAAAAAAAAACCTTCCGCGCGCATAGGAAAACTGATTAATTTTTCCCGCCGTAGCGAAACATTTTTCACAATTCGTTTTCACTGTTGAAATTATAGTTTTTATTGTTATTTTATTCACAAGTGTGTTGAAAAACGTCGTATGTTACACACTAGGACCATAATGTACTATTATTTATTATCTAAGAAATCGATGTGTATATTTAATTAATTACCTACTTATTACTCATTATGTTAAATGATAAACATGCCTTTTTATTTTATTTATTATAGATAAGTTAGTTTATTCATTTATAGCTGGGGAGCAAAGGTTCTCGCAGGGCGACCACGATTGAACGCGAAACTGAGTGTGGGAAGACACCCTACTCGATCGACCGGCGACACGCTGCCTGTTGGGGGGAGTCGGTGAATGGAGGCGGTTTTTTTTTTCTAACAGAAAACGACATACTACACATGCCAAACTAGATCGATAAGCAGCAAGATCTAGCCCCATACTAAGCATAAACTAAGCTTTTAATATGGGAACTAGATTACGGATAGAATACTTATACACTTTTGTAAATACATACATACTATAACAATACCCGAACACAGAATAAACATCTACATTCATCCCACAAATGTTTGGCCTGAGTGGGAATCAAACCCATAACTTACAGCGCAGAAGGCAGAGTGACTGCCAACTGAGTGATTATGAATAGATATAGGTAATATAGTCTAGGTATATTATGTCGGCTTATGATAACAATTTGATAAATGTCTAAAATGTGGATAGGTAGGTACCAAGGTATAACCACCTCTGTGGTATAGTGGTTCACCTACCAGTGTCAGATCCAGAGGTTCCGGGTTTGATCCCCAGGGAGTGTACTATTGTGATTGGTGTGGTAGATGGTATACGCTTATACACACAGATTTATATGCTTTTTAAAAATATACTTACTTGCCCATATTTAAAAAGGCACTACTTCCTCTTTACTTACTAAAAATTAATATTATACCCTAGTTCTCCAGAAACTCAATCACCAAATTACCTTTTTTTTGTACTATGTGCTTAGCCTTCATCTCACCTGATTTTTCAAGTTATAACAAAGTCCTACCACCAACCAAACCAAGCACAATATTGTACTACCCCTGGTGATTGAACCCAGGACCTCTGGATCTGACACCGGTAGGCGAACCACCACACAGACCACCACAGAGGCGGTTCAACAGCAAGATATTGTTATCGACCTAGCTAGTCGATAGCTATTTTCAAATCAAAGAACCGGAACCCATGATACGCGTCCGTCAGTATCATATGGTTACTTACTCTTGTATGCTCCGTTGAACTACCAATTCAAATATCTTTCCTGGCGTCGAAAGAATCGCTACTGGTCTGAAAGCACATACTTCCGACCCGTTTTCGCCCTTGGGCTAGTAGGAATCACCAGAGTATGTGTAATATGAAGCTTGCAAGCACAAGTTGTAAACATACATGAGTGGATCGGCCAGCGCCATACGAAAGTCTCTAAATATAAAACAGGAAAGCCACCTGGACCTGCGGAGCCTTGGCTCGAGTTTGGCGAGCGCTACGCTCACCTACGCGGGCGAAAGTCGCGGTACGTGCCGCCTTCTCACTGCCGCCGTACACCAAGTGAAAGTACAACTTTATTTTCACTCTACATTCTGAGCCGTAATAAAATCTGCCCTCAACCCACTTGACTTACATTCTAATTTTATTTTAAGTACAATTTTTGGAAAACTTACAGCTAGGTTAGTACAATAGATCATTTCCTTTAGGAACAGAAAGTTGAATTCTTATAATGTTGAAATCCCGAAAAGTACAATTTTCCAGAATATCAATATTTTTGTTTCGCAAAATGTTGAATTCCCATAATGTTGACTTTTTAGTACTTTTCTCAGGTACCTACACAGTCATCAAAGATATTATGAAGTATAACTTAACAGCCTAAAACAACCTCTGGCTCCTGCATCTAGTACAATCTGTTGACAGTGTAGTCAGCTTTGCTGAAGTTTCGCTGTCCCTTTTGAACCTCGCCTACTAGGAGGAGCCTGACATCCAAGTTGAACAGGAAAAACGAGGTATTGGATTTACATTTCTTATTCAATCACATTGCAGATATAACACACATCTGTATGCAGTCAGAGTTGAATAAAATCAAGGTTTTCTGATTTCGATTCCCAGTTATCTCGCACCACTTTGTGCTGAAAATCAGTGTCTTGTTTGCAGTTGAAACACATACTGAGCTTTTCAAAAACATATTTTTGTTAGGGTGATATCAAATGTTAATTAAAGACAGAGATGAACTTTGTCTTTAAGAGTATTTTGATACACAAGATTGTACTGGTGTGGAAAAACAGATGAGGGCAAGGATTTCCATTCAATTCCTTACATTCTTTTCATTCATAGCAGCAGAGCATCTACAAGGTATGGGTTGTTACCTGCCTAAGGCCTGCTAGACCGGCTGTGGAAGGGGAAGCAGGGGAATAAGTCAAACATAATATCTTAAGCACATTCGCAATAGTGAAATTAAGTTAGTTATGTAAGCAATGAGTTTTTTTTTAAACAAGTTCACTAATTATTAATTTGATTTTAGACAGGAGTCGTGGTGAGATGACTAACCTTGCTGTACGGCAGTGACGGCAGCGAGTCCGAGCCCAGCCCCAAAAGGCAGCGAACGCTGAAAGAACGACTCCCGGTTGCATTCTTGCAGAACGCGCATCTCCTCCGCCGAAAACTTGTACCGTCCCTGCACATCACACAACCCGCTTAGCACTCTAATCGCAGGGTAATATCACGAAACAATGCATCCATTACTTATCACTTACCAGTGCAGCGTTCGGAGCCACCGGCGGCGGCCCAGGCCCCGGTGCACCGGCCGTCATATCCTGGTACCCAAACTGGTTGGGATCGTTCATGTCTATCTTTTCAATCATAGAAAATTACGATTTACGAGAATAAATCTACCTTTCATGCAATGTATGAATGTAATGAAATGAACGCAATACTTGAAATTGAAAATCGATTTCCATTCCATTCCATTCTTCTTGACTTGAGTTTATAAGCTTCAACTTCTTAGTTTTATGGCGATTAGTGATAGGGATAGTGGAATAAAATTCTATGGATAAAGTCACGTTTCTGTCAGTGTCCATGTCGTGATAACTTCAGAAACAAATTAAGATTTTCCGTCCAGACTGTAATGAATATACCTATATACAACAAATTCAAAATCATCAATTAATTCATTCTTTTGTTCATCTATTCTTTCATTCATTCAATTGAATCTTATGAATATAATTGAAATCAGCTATTATAGTATACTGTTATATAGGTTTGTTATTGTTATTTTAAATGTCCAAAAGCTGTCAGTAGGTGCCAAACCGTACTAAATTGCAGTAAGTATGTAACGTATATTTATGGCGGAATTTCATAAACGCAATCTATCAGCAAAGTCAACTGCTATTTTCTTAGCTACATTGTACAATATGAATGTTTATGCTAGCTATATGTAGGTAGGTACCTACCTAATATACGAGTAGGTCAGTAGGTATAATAGCTACCGAACTTTTCAATTTTCAAAAAGTTATCAAGACTTGAATAAATATATTCTACAAAATCGAATAGATTGTTCTTATAGAGCATGAGCACCTATCGAATTTTTAATTAATGTAACACTAAGTTGGAACCACATTCTCTAAAGCTCTAAGCATTCTAGCTAAGGTAGATATTATTAGGTGTCGAAAAAATCGAGACTAAAATATACACTGGCGGTATTAAACCGCCCGGTTCGACGACGGGTCGAAACTATTTATTTTTTTATTTTGGCTTGCAACCGTTTCACCGATTCTGTCAGTGTCAAGTGACGTATTGAAAGTGTCAAGCTTATGAAACAAAAAAAATCGAGAGAGATTCTGTAAAAGGAATTGATTTCAAAAGACAAATGCCATGCCATGACAAAGATAATTGGGAAATCCGGCACTGTATGTATGTGGCAATATTTGTGACGGCATAACTCTCGAACAGATTATCCGATTTTCATGAAATTTAAACTGCATAGAGATAACGTAAATAGATTTTGATTGTGGCGGGGGATTTTTGAAAAGTGGGATAGTTTTTGAGATACTGGGGTAGAAAAAAATACAATTTTTCCCCTTTCAAAACGACATCAACCTTTGTTTTATGTTAGAAAGGATATTACATCACATTAGCAACAAGAGAACCTCGAACACTCAGGTGAATAAAGAGAGTTGGAGAAAAAGTGCTAAAGTAAAGTGAGGAAGGTATATTGAAAGCACACTTTTATCGTTTGTTAATTACGTTCTATTTGAGAATTAATCTCCGTTACAAACCAGACATCACGAGATCAGTTCGGGGCGAACTACTAGAATATAATTATATTTTTATTATTAAGGTACCTATATTTATTCATGACAAGTAATTCGAAGACACTCTTCGAGTTACTTCGAACTACTGAACTAAATTTTGGTCACTCGCGCTCTATACAAAACTATTTCAATGAATTTCCGCCAAAAAGTCGGTTCGATTAATAAAATTATTTCAATCTTTTAACCGATTATTTGGAAACTCAAGAATTTTTAACTGTCGCAGCACTACTGTAAACAACTTAATGACAAAACAGTGTATAAACGTGATCCTCATTTAAAATTTTACTTATTGTTTATTTTTTAATCTAGTTTTACGAGATTCCAATATAGATTAATGCACAGGAATGTTTAATAAATATAATTATTTATCCGAGTAAAAAAATTTCAACATTATTAGAAATACTGTTTGTAATATTTTGTGTCTACGTTTGAACAAAGTTGTAGTGTAATAAGAAATGCAAAACGTCATATCATAATGTATTTCTGAGATTTGATGGACTGTAGATCATATAGCTGTAGATATCGCGAATCTGTTTTAGCGTAGCTTTTAACTTAGGTAATTAATATTCACATTAAATATAACAGTTGAAAACTCAGCAATGTTATGTCAAAAGCTTCTTCAATCCATTAATGTTTCCAAAATATGATTATTATTGATTTGTATGGTCTGTCATGTTACAGTCTGTTCTTACTATCGATATTAAAACTCTTTCCAAGCCTAAAATAAAAAGCTGGCAGACATTCGTTGGCAAGCGCGACCTGACGCTTCCCAAGGTTCTTCAGTTGATATTTCCTTATGGTAAATACGGTTACCAAGTAAAAATGTTAAATCGCTAGTAATGTTTTAATATATTCTTCGCAAAACTTAGTTTTGCTTTTTTTTTATTGTACGACGAGAAAGCGCTTTCTCGTCGTACACCTGGTAACAAGTTGAGATAACGCCGAAGATGTAGGCGCACTTCACCCGGAATTCTCAATCAACTAGGAAGGCTATCTTACTTTTGAATTATGGCGACATAATTAGGTAAGATGGTGGTACCTAGCCAGGTGGACTTAAACAAAATCCTACCACCAACCAAACCAAGCACAATATATTGTACTCCCCATGGGGATCGAACCCGGGACCTCTGGATCTGAAATCAGTGGGTTGAACCACTAGACCACAGAGTATTCTCACAGACGTTGCAAGACTAGCAAGACTAGTTTACTTCAGTTACTTTCTCAGTATTATGTCATATGGCATAGTATTGTGGGGAAGTGCTGCAGATATAGACACCATATTCGTTTAGCAGAAGAGGGCTGTTTGCGCTGTTTACAAAATGGGTCATCGAGTTTCACTGAGAGACAAGTTAAAGGAAATAAATGTACAGCTATGCCAATATATTTATGAAAATATTATGTACGCATGTAACATATACTTATTTAACATATTCTTATTTGATTAAAACTGTGATAAACATAATTATATTAAGTACTAGAAATAAGAATAAGAAAGAAGCCGTTTCTGCCGAAGATATATTTTTTTGTGTAAAAAAAAAAGAAAGTACGAATTTCTGTCTACAGAAAAAAGTCGCGGTAAATATGCTAGACTGTATGATGAATTAAGACGATACCCGGATATTTTTTTCCAATAAACTCGAATGACCATTAACACATTCGACTTCATTCTAAAAGATATTGAACAAGATCTTTTGAGAGCTGAAACAAATTTTCGCATAGAATTAAGTACTTCTAAAAAATTGTTCCCATCTAACTTTTTTTGTTTGAAAATATACATAGGTATCAAAATATACATATACATAATAATGTAAGGTAAGTACAATGTACCTATATAATATTAATATGATTGAAATATATTACTTGCAGTACCAAGTGTACCGAGTGTAAGCCCGAGAATTCGAGGGCTAACTATGGTAACATACACAACGTGGTTACGGATTACTAGTTTGTAAATACCAATACCGGACATACAAATGAACGACTTTGCATCACTGCTGTGATAAAATGTTCAACAGGAAAGTCGTTATTTAAATGAAAATTAAATAAATAAATATTACAGGACATTAATTTTACACAGCGCCATCTAGCCCCAAACTAAGCATAGCTTGTAATATGGGAACTAGATTACGGATAAAATACTTAAATACTTTTTGTAAATACATACGTACTATATGATACAACACCCAAACACAGAACAAACATCTATATTCATCACACAAATGTTTGTCCTGGGTGGCAATCGAACCCACAGCCTACAGCGCCAAGTTACTACCAACTGAGCTATGAGGCTTGTGTAATAAATTAGCGACATTTCCCTTACCTTTCTGCGAATAAATATTAAAATCCGCGTATTGATAAGCGCATCAATGTACACACCGGTTCGCACTCCGGTCAAGTTCAAACGTTTCATACATTTATTTAGTGCATCGTTCATTCCACCTGCGCGATGTGCCGTCACTCAAGACGAACACAATCTTAAAGTTACCCCGTCATATTCTGGTGCGCTAGTTATGCAACACTCAGATGGCACGGTACGGTCTGACGTGTCTGCAAACGATATTTCGAATTCCGGTGCTATGGGGTCACCGAAACTGAATACTGTAAACTGGGAGATAAAGAGATAAAGTAAACATGGTGTTGACTTCAGTGCAAAACTAGCGCATCGCCATCTATCGCCCCTTGTAGATTGTGACTTTTATTTTCTGCAAGCTAAGATGAAAAGACCGCTTCAGGTTATCAATGGGAACGAGCCAACAACGTCGAGATACGTGGAATCCCGCTTAAAAATACTGACAATCTGTATGAGATTGTGGAGAAGATTAGGAAAATTGGCAACATGTCAGTCAGGAAGCAGGAGATCAATTATATTGTCCACTTTCCTACCAGAGTAAAAAATACGATAAAGCTGATAATCATCTCATTCAATATTCAGTGGACAAAAGAGAAGTTTGTAGCTTCAACTCGAAAGTACGAGAACTTTAAACTGGAGCCTGGGTTATTCTGCTGGCGCAGTTTTCTAGACATTAAAAACCTATTGAGTAAGTTACAATGCTCAGCAAAAGAAAAAAAATTACAAGCACGTTTGGGTAAAGCACTGAAAAATTATGGCATGCATGTGTCCGACATGCAGATCATTATTATAGGAAACGAGATCTTCTTGAAGATCACAATAATTGTTGGACATTTGTACGTAGTGATGGTTTCTTTGTTTCTGTCATTTAAACTTAATCTATTTTTATGTCGTCTTTTGCACAGTTTGATAATCGCATGAAAAAGCAGTCTATTGTCTTTTTAACCGAGTTCAAAAAAGAAGAGGTTCTCAATTCGGATTTTTTTTTGTTATTCGTTTTCTGCGTCAATTCGAAATAGATTTTAATGATTCTTAATTTGTTTGGTAGGCCATACTTTCGAGGTGATCCCATAGAAATTTCATCAAAATCAGTACAGTAGTTTGGTTTTTATATCAAAATAACTGGAAAAAATATGTCACCAAAGAAAACGAAATTGCGTATTCTGCTTTCCTGTGGTGTTTATGGTCACTAGAATAGACCTATTGAACTGCTTACCTTCCAGTATCATCATTGTCATTATCAGGGTTTTGCCATAATCACCACGCTAGGCAGGCGTGTTGTGGTTTAAGATGTTCATTTTTGGAATCTTATTTTGTAATACCTACTATATTCAAATTGACTCAACGAATTTCCTAGAATTATGATTATTTGTATATTTTTATGACTTACCTATGTTATGCAATGTAACGAAAAGGCGAATAAATGACTTTGACTTTGACTTTGTTGATCGCAGTAATGATGATACGTAGTATTCCCACTGAACTGTCTGCTTTCCTTCCCTTCCTGGTCTAGGGTAGACTTTTGGCTTCATCATCAGATGACGATGATGACGATGTTCACCGAAACCAAGCAGTGTTTGGGCTTTGTGGAAATGTCTTATGATGCAATCTGGCTATAAATGCTGTATACATGCTTCGTCATCATCATTATCATCAGCATTACAGCCCATAAAAGTCCACTGCATAGGACACGGGGCCTCCCCAATGCTAAAGAAGGAAATGGACGGTTTTGCCATAATTATCAAGATTGGCGTGAGTGTTGGTGATCGCAGTAATGATACATATACCCATACTTTTTTTTGTACATATATTCATTCATTCTTTCGTCGTGTGGACTGTATAACAGTTCTGGTATCAGACTAAACGAAAGATCGTCGCCATTATCCTGACATAGTGCACCCCTACACTGCACTATGGTAAAGATTTACATTTGTTTAGTTCATCTGTATTTATCTGCGTTCCTATCATTGCGTAGATATTTCCCGTATTATTGCACCCTCACACGACTCTTAAATAGAGTGTCGGAGACATCGTGGTGTCGTAGGTTTTACAACGAAAAAAAGCTTAAAATAAACTGTTTTTGAATAAAAATGAAACCGAATTCACCACTAAAATGTAAAAAATAACTCTTAGGGTAAGTTTGAATTTGTCTTAACATCGTCATCGTCAAATTCTAAGTCACCGTCTTAAATCTAAGTCTTAACATAGTCTTAATATTGAATTTTTCATCGACATTAAACTTAAATTAATTAGTAAAAGTTATTATACAATTAACGAAGCTTTAGCCGACAAGTGTATATTTTGTGACAATAATGGTTAGTATAACTAGTAAATTTGTTTATAATGTAAGTGCGGTACTAAAGGTACCTATTAACTGATTTTATTATTTGTCCTTGTTTTATTTATTTTTATGTATACTGTGCCTAGCCTACCTATTTTGTTTTGTTTTTGACGTATCTAAGTGCACGTAATATGTTTAAAGAGGAAAAATAAATGACTATATTTACTATCGAGTTTTTTTTGAATTTTTAGTGGTGAAGTTGGTTCCATTTTTATTCAAAAACAGTTTATATAATACGCGTATGAGCGCAACTGCGAACATTGTGCGGAGGCGGACCAGTTTACCGTAAGTACTGCTCCACGAATACAGCTATCTATGTCTACCTGTTTACTGAGTTAAGAGTTCACCTTTGCTTGCTCTGTTGTTTGGCATAGATGGAATATGCTTATTAGTTCGACTTTAAAGCTATTAGTACCTGATTTTTACAAATAATTTGGTCAGTTGGGGATTTGCCTTAGTGGATTTTTATTATAGATCAATGTATATTTTATTTTGGTCAATTCTTAAAAAAATATAATTGAATGTAGCATTATTTAAAATTTCCTGAGATTTAAATATTACTTCACTAGGTGCTGGTTATGTTATTTGTATAAAAATCTTGCATATAAAATCAGATAATCTACAAATTGAAACAATATACATAAAAAGGTATACCTTTTATATCTCAGTCTGCCCGCGACCACAACTTGTACAATGCAACCCCGCCGAAACTTCGGGATAAATGTAGGTAAAATAAACAATGTGATAAAACCCGTTTCTCTTTTTTACTTACTTTGTTTTTATTTACATAAATAGAGGTAACTATGTTATTGGCACAGACATCTGAGATGTAGTTCGCAATTGGTAATTAGTTTTGGAATCTGTCCTATTGGTGGTTGGTGTCATTTGTTGTGCTTGTAGAATAGCTACCGCCATTTTTATTTTTAAGGTTTTGTATTTCATTTCATTGTCTCTGTGAGTAATATTATTATATTCTATGGTATAGTTAAGTCATATCATATGCTCAGTTCATTCAGTCAGTCAGTCAGTCTCAGTCAGTCAGTTTAGTGTGTTGTTTTGTTTCCTTAGCTACATAATAAATGTTATTTTCATTTCTTTCTTTTCGATTGTGCTTTGCTTGTTGTAAGGACTTTATTGTGCGGTGTGGTGTAACAATGGTATGAAATTATGTCCGGAAACCCTTGCCGGTGCCCAGTTCCCTGTGCCATTATTGCTGGAGCTGGAGGATACTAACGAAAGGTAGGTATTGCATTCCAAAGCTCACTGGCACTCTTTAGGCTGCTGGTCAACGCGTTGTTTCTTTTTCCGTTTTAGGGTAAGCTGTAGGCACTATACAGTCGGCATTAGGCTAAGAAAGCGGTGGAGTACCGCTGGTTTCGCTCACCCATACGAACGTAGTTTAGTCGTTTCGAAAAGCAAAACAAAACCTTGTTACCTATTTATCCCTAACCTATTGTAGTTACCTGCAAAATTTATTTGAAATCGGAGACGCCATTTCGAAATAAACGACTTACTATGTTGGAAGGTATGGGAGAGTATGGTACTGTACTACTTACTGGCATTCATCTTACTAAGTACCTACTTAGTAGAAAGAACCAACAGCCTGCCCTCCGAACCACAAAAGCAGGCTTACAATGTCCCAAACTGGGATAAAGCACCACAAAAATGGAATGCCCTACAATAAATCAGGATTGAAGCAAAAAAAGTTTAATAATACTAGAATTTATTTCCAGATTAAAAAAAGCAAGACATTTCATATGCATTCAACAGTACAAACCTAATATGCAACGTAACTTAATATGCAAACAGTGAGACTCCACAACATCTATTTTATTCAAGATGGTAGATTGTAGAAAGGACAACAACATTACAATAAAAATGCAAACATATGAACCTGACGGAACTTTGCTTGATGATAGTGAAAAAAACAAACACAGCACAGAGGAAATGTCTATAAAAGTAGAAAATACTCAACTGATGCAACAAAATCACGTCAATTATGCCTGTAATGACCATATTTCAGGAAGTCAAAATCATGATATTGTAATAAAAATAGAGGAAGCACTTGATATAGGTTACAATAAAATTGATAGTGAAGCTTACAGCTGCCACTACTGTAAGGTAACATTCTCTAAAATAAATAGTTTGAAGTCTCACATTAGCACCCACACTATAAGTCATCCACATCCTTGTAGTCAATGCAATAAGACATTCTCTAGAAACAGCTGTTTGCAGAGACACAAGTTGACTCACTCTGGAAACAAACCACATGAATGCAAACAATGCAACAAAAAATTTTCCCAAGGCAGTAATTATCAAAGACATATGAGAATTCACACCGGAGCTAAGCCATATAAATGCGAACAATGTAATAAATCATTTTCTGATAGTAGCACTCTGCTCAGACACTTGAGGACTCACACTGGCGATAGACCATACAAATGTCAATACTGCAGTAAAACATTTGCCGACAGCAGTATAATGCAAAGACACATTAAGAGAATCCACACCAAAGAAAAACCATTTCAATGTAAAGAATGCAATAAGTCATTTTCTGACAGCAGTGGTTTGAAACGACACATCAAAATCCACACCGAGGAAAAACCATATGAATGTAAATTATGTTCTATAACATTTTCTCAGAGCAGTATTTTGCAAAGGCACATACAGAGAATCCACAATAGAGAAAAACCGTTTAAGTGTGAAGAGTGCTATAAACTGTTTTCGTTCAACAGTGATTTGAAACGACACATCATAATCCATACCGGAGAAAAACCATATAAATGTAAATTATGTGATAAGTCATTCTCCGATGGCAGTATTTTAAGAAGACATGTAAAGAGAATTCATGTTTCAAATGAGTAATGTGAAATGTAAAGTACATCCAATGAAGACACAGAGCCCTCGGTATATAAACCATTATCCTCCCTCTTATCAGAGGTTTTCATAAACCACACTGTGCATGCTTAATAAAAACCTAGGTTCAACATCTATTTTAGTATTAGTAAGATATTTATATAAGTTATAAAAATAATAACCAACAAAACTTTAACATCATTATATCAATAAACAATCTTATAAGTATATGCAATCGGATAGATAAGGATATAGGAAAGGAGGAATTTAATTGAAGTAGGAAGTGGAACCTTTATTGTAATGTGGCTATGCTTTTGTACAGCAAGCTGGGATCATAATTGGGTCAACATAAGATAATATGGTCTGCATCTCCATATTCCACTCCACAGTCGTAAACAGGTATGTCTATGATTTTAATTCTGTATTGCCTCCAACCTCATACAAATCAATATGGTAGTAGCAATTGGCCTTAATCTTAATTAAATTAGTACTTCTTAGTATTTGGAACATGATTCTCAAAATTTGATGTGACTTTTTGGGTACATAGAGGTTCTATACTAACTAAGTATATCTCTATTCTAATATATAAAATCAAGTAGGTATATTGTATATTATTATAATGGTATATGGTATATTTGTAGGTATTAAGCATAAGTTAAGCTTTCTTTTTCAATCAGAGATCTCCTTAATTTTTCTATTTACTAATTAGGTTTGGTTTCTTGTTTAGAAATGTAGTTTAACATTTTCTTGTTACTGATAACACAATCACTTTCAAAACTTCTAAAACTACATCAACAAGCATATGCACAAGTGAAACCCGTGTTTTAAAATGTATACTTATAAGTATCTACTTACTAATAAGTATATTGTTAATATATTAATATATAAGTACTAAGTACTCATTAAAAGTACATTGTGTGTCGAATTTTCTGTTTTACTAATGCGGGTTCCTTCCTGTTTTTGTGTTTTTTTTATTAATTATTCCCATTATCGGCCTATTGAGCATGCAATGAGGATATGTTTGAAGTTCAAACGAATTAACATTGTTTGACCAGGTCGGAGGAGTTGGACAAGTTCTCCAGTAGACAGTGTAGGTAGATCGAGGCTTAAAAATCGACCCCGCCAAATCAGCCCATGGTTTTCGTAAAAGCCTACTAAGGGATCTCACCAGAAAGGCAGCAGCTGCCTCCTGTGTATCATTTACACCTACTGGGATCACCAATCCGCCTGCTAAGCATGGTGATTATATGTCAAAATCCTCCAGCTTTGGAGATCCAGCAGTCCGTGTCGAGGAAGGCTAGTGATACAAATGAATACCACATGTATGAAGAAAGTATTCCAATGGTGCTTTACCTTGGCCTACCTGCCGGAGTACAAATGGCATCAGCCTCGGGAAGTCTAAGTCTTCACGCTATTTTTATAGAGTTGGCCACAATACTCCCGATTAGGATTGGAATTGTCCAAGATGCAGGAGAGCGCTAGTCATCGTGACATCTATGAGTTACGAGACGTTTTCCGAAGGTATCTTACCGTACCTGTGTATGTATATGTATTTTGCTGTGTGTAGTACATACTCGTATTAAGTTGTTTGTACAATTTAGGTAGGTAATTATTTATAATTTAATATTAATTTCTATAATAATTAATTTATTTAAAAATTAAAGATACTTAGTATTAAACAAAAAAAGATCGTAGCAGAAGTTGGCAATCATTGAGATATTGGCTATGCTAATGTTACAGTTCTAATTATTTCTTGGGCCACAAGGATGGGTACCGCTGATTGTGATATTGGCGCATAACAGAGCCTAGATGACCCGGCAGCTGTCGCAACTTGCTTTCGCAATGGGGGATGTAGGCCAGGCGTCCGCACAGGTGACCGAGGCAAAGGGCCAGCAGGATCTTCGGCGCAGCGCCGAAATGCGGGTTCTTACTCAGGAGCCCTAGAAAAAATAATTCATAGAAGTAAGGCGTCGGTACAGGTAGGTACGGCTAAAGTGAAAAAAGTCAACAAACTCCAGCTCTTACTTCTATGAAGATTTTCGTGGACTCCCTCCCTACTCTCTACCGAACTCCATACACACACTTGGACGGCGACACGCTTGCCGTACCTAGGGTTGTCTCGCTTACTCACATGTATCGGTAAGATACGTATTACACTTCTTCTCTACCTACATTAGGTACCTAACCTACCTATATCAATACCAACCTACCAAGTTGTACAGCCGTCTACAGAAATGTAAAGGTACTAGAAATAATAGTACAGAAACATATATAGCCTCATTTTGCAAAACATCTGCTGAGGTATGTCTCTCAATGACAAAATAATTAGGTAGGTAGGTAGGTAAGTAATTCGTTTGACTAAATTGACTCGAGAGTGATATCGACCGTATTCTTCGGCAAACTACTTTTGTCGCGAAAGTTGATGTGACTACAGTAACCCATGGTAAGGCTACATACGTAGGTATTACCTACAACCTAGCATGACTAGCGTCCCAGCTCAGTTGGTAGAAACTGCCTTCCGCGTTGTAGGCTGCGCTGCTGTGGGTTCGATTCCCACCCTTTTAGATTGGTTCTACGTCGTTTTACATTCATCATAGAAAGAAGTAATCATTGAATACCAGATTACTATAATATTTCTTTATTGTTATAATTACAATAAAAAATAGCAAGCCTCATAGCTCAGTTGGTTAGTAACTCTGCCTTCTGCGCTGTAGGTTGTGGGTTCGATTCCCACCCAGGGCAAACATTTATGTGATAAATATAGATCTCTGTTCTGTGTTTAGGGTGTTGTATCATATAGTAACTATGAATTTACAAAAAGAAAAAAGTGTATGAGTATTATATCCGTAATCTAGTTCCCATATTACAAGCTATGCTTCGTTTGGGGCTCTAGATGGCGCTGTGTGAAATTGACGTCCTGTAATATTTATTATTTATAATAATTTTTTGCCACAATTTTCACAGAAATTTAAGCATATCTATCTACTTACGCTACTTATTCTCTTACGCTATTACAAGTCACAGTTACGTGTAAACTAGACACGAAAAACTGCTCACGTCGCAATCTACAGCCTCATGCCGAATACAGTCAGTGAAAAGAGCGGGCAAAAACACTTGAGGAGATGCCGGGTGCGCCGAGAAGCGGCAAAGTAACATAATGCGTAATGAATGGGAAACAAGTTGCAAAAAAGTAATTAAGATTTAAGTCTTGTGAAATATCATATGACAGGACACACTAGACAGCAGACTTAAAAATTAGGTTATTTTCGCCCTTTGTTACAGGTATTTATGATAAAAAGGTTGAAAAGGATGATCATTAGGTCTTGCAAGATAGTGACGTAAGGGTATTTGGATTGGAATGAAAAGGATCCAGGAAATCATCGACCAATCTCGATTCTGCCGGCATGTAGTAAAATTATTAAAAAACTGAATGAAGTAAATGGGGTATAATAGGTTGTTTAACATACTGTTGAAGTAAGTACTTTGTTTAGTCTTTGAAGCCTGGGAAGGAAAACAGGATGCCATAGGAGTACCTATTCTGTGATTTATCTAAGGCTTTCGACTAAGTAGATCATGACACCTTAATCATGGTTAACTTGATATATCTATCTCTAGGTATCGCTTAGGAAAAGTAAATAATTCATTCTAAGGAAAATGTGTACGATCACCCGATGTTCTTTTGCTGTATTTTTTTTCTATGAAAACATTTGGTTCTACTTGTGAAATTTGTTTATTAAATACATTAGAATTTATTGCATCAAGTTGAGAAAATGATGATATCAAATTGATGATGGAATAAATTACATTGGATTAAATAAACAAATTTCACAAGAAGAACCAAAGTTTTTCAATAATAAAAAAATTACAGCGAAAGAACCTTGGGTGATTGCTTTTGCCCCACCTTGTATAACAATATTCCTGAAAGCGCCACCAAACTCTCGTAAATTCAAATTATACCTACTTACCTATATAAAAATAATTTTATCAAAAGTGCCTACTATAGGTACTACAAATTAAGTGATAATACCGGCGATAAGAACGCGTGGCCTGAAGTTGCTATATATATACATAGCCTACTAGTTGACAGAAAAGTTTTTCACTAAAAGTTGCATGTCATGTCACTTTAAGAAAATATCATCTCGGACATCGCAAGATCTCAGTCCGGGGCGAACTACTACGAGTAGCACAGGTAGGTACGAGTAGGTACGTAGGTACACTAAAGCAATGTCAGAATTTACCAGACGTGTAAATAAAGCTTATGTAATGTGGCCTATATAAAGTAATGGCTTCATTTTGAAAATTATAAAGTTTAGTAAAGTATAAAGTTTTAGTATACTTACATATTGCATGCGGGCGACTGTACATCCCAATGAAACATAGGTAGTTAGTTACTTTACTTTACCCGCTCGGCTCACCGAGTGAATAGAGTTCAAGCTCCTCAGAGTATGAACTCATTCAACTACCAAGTCAAGTCGGCAGCCGATCAAGAGTGGGGGTGAGCTAGGGTCTTGGAAGGTCAGGCTAGGTGTAGGTTATACTCAGGCTAGATGTAGGTTATACTCAGGCTAGGTGTAGGTTATACTCAGGCTAGATGTAGGTTATACTCACGATACTTTATGCCGGCGAAGGTGACGGCGGCGAAAAGTGTACTGAACGGCAGACATCTCTGATAGAAACTCTCCTTGTCACATTCCTCCAGCGCTTTGATCTCATCCTGCGTAAACTCGTAGTAACGCTGAAACAGACCAATATTAACATAGGTACATAGACTTACGCCTAGCTGTTTCAAGGAGATTTAGAACCAGTCTAGAATCCAATTGTACTCTCTCTCGCTTTGACACTGTTATTATTTAACCGCCTCTGTGTTCTAGTGGTTCAACCTACCGATTTAAGATCGAGAGGTAACTTTTTCGATCCCCATGGGGAGTCCAACATATTGTGCTTAGTTTGGTTGGTGTTGGGCTTTATTTAAGTCCGCCTGGCTAGCTACCACCATCTTACCTAAGTCTGTCGCCCAATAACAATTCTAAAAATTGTTGTGGTCCGGCATTTAGAAGTAAGATAGCCAGTTCCTCAGTTTGTTGAGGATTCCGGGTAAAGTGCGCCTCCACCTGTAACCTTATTTCATATTTACCAGGTGAGATGAAGGCCAAAAGCTTACCCGTCGTACAATAAAAAAAAAACAGGTATTGACGAAATATACAACATAGGTATGTTACGTAAACTAGAAGCTAATGTAGTTCTTTCAGTAACGGTCATTGACCTAAACTGATTACTGACCTAATGCAAATCATACATTTTAAACAGCCTAGTCAGTCTTTCCATGTAGGACAAAAGGGAATCTTCGATGGTCATGGTCATGGTCATACATCTCATACTCTCTTCACTACATCATTTCTTGCAAGTATCCAAATATTTAATCTAAAATGAGAGTATACCCGGGAAAAATCATAGTTTATTTATTATTTAACAATTGCAACAAATCGATGTCAATTGTATCATCATGATCTAGGACTATTTAACAGCATACTAGCCAGTCCTCAATCACAGGAGGCAAAAATGTTACATAGTTTAGTGAAATTAGCAGTTAAGCGTCGTTTATATAAGTATAGTGTGTAACCATGAGGGTGGCGTTATCTTGTTGATAAAACCCTCTTAAATTGATTAATAAAGATACATAAAAACATGGTAGGTACTGTTAGTACGTAATGGTACAATTAGTGGTCCGGCGGCGTCGATTTACCAACTTTTTGTAGGAGATGATATTGAAATCACCCGCCCGCTCAGACTACTACGTACGAGTCGGTACCTAGTAGTACATTATATTATAGGTACTTGACAATCTGTGAAGAACAAATAAATGTCATCAAAATGAATCTTCATCGTAGAAGGTAACTAACCAAAGGATGCGTCACATTTTTTACTGGAGGGCATGTTTTATCTTTGTTTCCGCTCATAACTATCTACTCGGTCACAGCATTATCCCTAGTGAAAGAATGGAAGGACTTTTAACTAATTCTTAGCATTATTGAGGCTTATAAATTATTAAACTAGAATTTTGCTGGAATGAAACATGTTTGATTTGAACTTTGAAGGTGTTGGTGGCAGTGACATAGTGTCATTTAAATAAATAAGGTCCCTATTCTCATCTTATTCTCTATGCCTAGACCTATGACCCACCTAGGTAACACCACTATCGAGAAGAAATGTACACTTACAATATCCTATTACTCTTTAAATTTTTGGTTTACATTCAGACCACATCTTTATTGAGTTTATTCCTGCTTGATCCTTACATAATTAATAAATGAATATATTGACGTGCCTATAAGTATATGTATAAATGCTGTGCCGACCTAGGTAGCTCTCCAATACCGCTCTAGGTAGCTAGAGCGGTATTGGGATCTGCCTGAGATGAAGACGTGCTTACCTACTTAGGTATTTAGTTACATGGGTAGGTACCTAACTAAATACCGGAATTATCAAAATTCCATTCTCATCATCCCATGGGAATCTTCCACGTTCCACTCTATCTCTCTGATGAGATATGGATGAAACATGAGACCATCAGAGACCATAAACCTCGGCGGTTAATATTAGCAACTCGACTGTAGACTTATGCGTCATTCACCGTCAATTTCTAACCAATAATGATTATCAGCGCATAAGCTAGGCGGTGCGGCGGCGGCACTGCGTAATGTCACCGCGCGGTTTATTCCATGCAAATAATTTACGCAGACGCACTACGAATAAATTAGCTGTTTGGTTTATTTAAGAGGACAATCAATTACTCAGCTGATATTTGCACCATACACGACGTCAAACACAAAACGAAAAGAAAAATCTCACTTTTATTAGATTTTTTCAGACATGTGGGTGTTATATTGCTATAAGGTGGGTTATAAATCTTTAGTCTTTTATCCTATGGCCGGTAGCGACCAAACACATTAACTATTTCATTTAAGGAGCTTGAATGTTTTTTGTACCTACCTAGTGCGCTCCGAGCAATGGATTTAATCCGCTAACCTATACCAAGAAATTTGCTGTGAGTAGTTGGTATGATTGAGACTTACCTTGTTTTTCGGGTCGTATCGCAGTCGTAAAGTGTCGCTGTGTCGTCGAAAACGACAATTCAACTTCTACTTACCTTTAGGATACTTACGATCGGCAAAGTGACACCGGTTAACAGATTAAAGTACACAATTGTTGTATACGTAGGTACTCTTCAGATTACATTACCTACGAAATGACAACTTTAAAATATAGATAGGTACACAGTTTATAAAAATCATGTTAACTAGACTTTGGTATTGTTTAAAAAGCAATGGCGAGTGCTTTACATCTTACTAGCAACTTCGTACGAAAGAAATACCGTACAACTAGCGTGTGCGCGAAAAAACGCGCAGTGCGGGTCATGCCATGGTCATGCCTTATGCAGTATTTTTGAATAAAATCATTACATCCAAAGAGTATAACATACATTGATCTGTGAGTCTAATAGTGATTGTACAATTACACCCATAGACATGAGAAAATAAGTTTTACTCTCGTTCGAGAATAAATAGATCCCTGCTCAATGTCAAATTCGTAGTTTAATCCCAATAAAATAAGTATGCAGCAATTTTGGTTATTTCAAAGTGGTCGGTCGAGTTGACCACCATGATAAAATCAGGCTGCAAGAGCACTTTGGTAGTGGTGGTACTGGTGTGGAGTGCAGTGGAGTCCCTAGGCGAGGACTACAGCGGCGCCGTGTTGCCTCAGTACGGTGCCGGCGGACCCGGAGCAGACTACGGCGCAGGAGTCGGCGGCGGAATTGACGCGTTCCCTCCGTCTTCAGTGCCCGAGGATTACGGACTTTCCCCAGAGGCGCCCGCCCAACTTGACTACAAGTACGAGGAGGAACCAAGAGGTTGGCATTCTTATGCTCCAGATGTTGCAAAATATCATAGGAGCACATTTTAAAGCATTTACCATCAAACCATCGTACCTACTTAATATTGAGGTATAAGGTACTTTTAATAAATGAGATTTAATACACTATTGATCCTGTCATAGTACCTAGATGCCTCTTCTTATTACACATATTGTTTATAATAGATACATGTAATTGTCCACAGGTTCTATAGATAAAGCCACGAAAGATATCATCGACAAGGTGACGCGGAAGAAGCTTCCTAGAAAAATGAGGAAATCTCGGCACAGAGACGAGCCGTCGGAAGTCCCAGACAAGGGAGAGCCGATCCCCAAGAACAATTGGCGTCGCGCCCGCCCACGGCTGCGGGAGCCCCCGCGCCGCCGCCGGCTGCCGCGCGACCGTCATCACCTCGAGTACTCGCAACGCTATTACGACGATAGCAGAAAGGCACTCGAAGACCTCGACGCCGCTCGCCGAGACACCTCCAAGAGAAACTTTAGGAAACCCAGAGATAAAGTGGTCCCAAAGCAGTTCATCAGTGACGAACTCGACCCTGAGCCGGATGAAGTGTTTCCAGATAGGAAAACAAAGGACAAGTACTCAGAGGGGATGGATGAGCGATTAGATGTACTTCCCAACGATTTGGAAGCGGAAAACGAGAAACCACGTGGCAGAGAACGCTCAGATATTTTGGAAGGGCAAGACGAGAGTTTGAGGGGCAGGATACGTCCGGATGCTCTGGAAGGGGAGAACGAGCGTGGTGGGGGTAGGCTGCCGCCTGATGTTTTAGAGGGGGAGGGTGAGCGTTTCAGGGGTCCTCCTACACTGGGAACGCTTGGTGGTAGAGGATTGGGGCTAGCGCGGCGGCCCGTGACTGGACTCGAGGGGGAAGATGAGGAGGAGGCGCAGGCTGGGCGTGCTCGCCACAAGAGCAAACAGTATCATGACTACGGTGACTACTACGACTTGCGCCGCGTTCAGAGTATCAAGAACAAATTACCTACGATTCTTCGGAGAACAACTAGTAAGTAAACTTCCATAGAATGTATAGGTACCATATGGTTGAGGAAGCATTCAAGTGGAGATCGAGAATTTAGAATTAGAAGTACACTAGCTTAGTTCTAGTTTAAATCTTGCCTGTGCTACATTGTTCTGTACCTATTGTCAATTTGTTGCTTTACAGGCAAAGCCTTAAATAATATTACGAAACTTTCAGTCCTAATAACCCACATTTTTTGAAGAAAAAATAACCATCGTTCGTCTTAAAAATAAGTGAAAGTGTTCGAGTGGGTGAAGTATAATGCGCGTGTTGTGTGTTCAGCAAGAAGAGAGCCCGAGCAGACGTGGAGTTCGACCGAACGGGAGTGGAGCACGACTGAACGAGAATGGAGCACGACTGAACAACGGGATTGGAGCTCAACAACGGTATGGCAGTGGAGCTCCTCTGAGCGGCAGCGGAGCTCTCAACCCGAGCCCGAGCCCGAGCCCGAGCCAGAAACGACCTCCAACGACCTACTGCAGTTGCTGATGACCGCGCGTCGCGCTTCCCACAAGCAAGTGGTGCCCGAACCCGACACTACACCAGTACCCGACAACGCCAACTACCGCAGCTCCTCCACTTTTTCCTCAACACCAATCATAACTTCCACCCCCGCCAGCATTAAACTGAAAGCAGAACTCTCCATCGCCGAGAGATCCCGATTATCGATTCTCAAAAAGGCGCAAAAGAAAGAGAACGATGTCAACTCCCATTCAAAAAAACCCCCCGTTCTGCTTCAAGTGACGGACAAGATGCCAACAGTGGTGATGGTGGAGCCTCGGCCGAGCGCGGACCCGTGGATGCGAGCGCAACTCTCGCTCAAAGAGTCCCCATCGCAGCTCGAGAAGGTGAAACGCCTGATGCGGCGAAAGATAGTCTCCAACGCCAAGAGTATGGAAGACCTCACTAAAAACTGGGACGATCTGGTGTGCGACTATATCGACGTGTCACTCCTCAATGACCACGCCGCATCTTGCCATGCATCCACGTCGCTTCTGGCCGAAACTCTCGCGCTTATTCTTGTTATACGGTGAAGTGTACCATATTTGTTCATGATGCTCTTGAATGGACGAGTTACCAAAATAAAAGCTACAACATGATTGAACAAAAATTCATTTGATGTTCTGGCTGCTGGTGGTATTAGGGTTTGAAGAACTATCTAAACGCACTGAACACTGCGTGGGACGATATATATTCCATATAATTATATATAATCCATCCGATTGTAGGTAGGTCAGGTATTATTCAGTCCGATCAGAGTCCGTATGTAGATATATCCAGTTTTTGTCCGACAAATAACACCGGGCAACCTAAGAATCTGTGAGCTTCAGTAAAAGAAAAAGTCTGGATAGGTATATTGTTTTCAACTCAGTCGGTTAAAGTAGATCCGTTGGCTAACTAATTGCTCTTGGTTTATGATAACGGGTTGATTCTCACCAGAAAAAGGGCAGCAGCTTACTTCTATGCATTATCTACAACGCTACTGTGATCACCAATAGGCCTGCCAAGCGTGGTGATTATGGCAAAACCCTTCAGATTCGGAGGAGGCTCTGTCTAGCAGTGGACACTAATGGGATGTTAGGCTTGCTCACTGCGATAGCCAGAACGCTCTGAACTCACGTGTCTAAAAACACCATTAATGGGTTCGTGGCGGTCGCGGCTTCAGAATTGACCACTCCGACTCGGGCCATGGCTGTCGTAAAAGTGATTAAGGGATCTCACCAAAAGAAGAGCAGCAGGTTCCTTCTGTGTATTATCTACAATATTGTTGCGATCACCAATCCGCCTACCAAGCGTGGTGATTATGGCAAAACCCTCCAACTTTGGGGGAAGGTCTGTCCAGCAGTGTACAGTAATGGGCTGTTGATGTGTGATGTGTTGCTTCAATTCGCTATGTGTCGGCTTTCTCCTAAGATGTACACATGTTATTGTGTTGTTGACTGCGACAGCCAGAACGCTCCGAACTCGTCTGCTAAACTCAAGCACGTCCGCTGTAAAGAGTGATTTCACGCGCATCTTTTGGAATTTTGCATTCCGCTTCCCCTGACGCAGCTCATCAATGCAGCATGAGGTAAATACATGCAGGTGTCACATGTTCGGCAGGTCCGACGACGATGGCCGCGGCCAGCGTGGCTGAGCGCGAGCTGCACGCACAGCTCGGCGCCCACGCTCATCGCCGCCGATCCGACAACTCGCTGCCGACGGCCCCGACATCTCTTGCTGGCGCAATCCCCTTTAGCGTCACCTTCGCACCCCGCACCGTCGACGAAACCCTTGATCAACAATGGAACTCCTTTATTAAGGCCAACTCCGCCATTCAAGCTCAACCAACGAACATTTATATATATGTTTTCCTTGTAATAAATTATTTACAAAGATATAGCGAGTTTTACATAACTGTTGCGTGAATGCTATAAACAGTGCTATAAACAATGATATAAACAGGGTTGATGAACCCCCACACCAAAAAATATATTTTTTTTACATCAATATAGGTAACGTATATTTAAAATACTATTAAACCCACAAAATTTGCATATCAAAATAAAATAAACTCAACGTCTATGAACAACTACTTTAGTCTAATATAACAGTACACCAACGAAAATAGCTAACCAGATTAAGACATTTTTTATTCACTGTTAAAATATAACCTAACGTAATTACTTTTTATGGTGTGGTCTTTTACCTGACTGCCTCAGAAGGAAGGTTATGTTTTTCGAAAGTATGCATGTTCTAAAGGGATGTTTAACTTCCACTCTGCAGCCTTAACCGCTTTATGATATTTGATTTGTGGTGTGTCATTAGATTCGTCTGAATTGTGGGATTGACATAGACTTTATTCTTTTTATATGGGGGGTGTGAATCAAAAGTAAGAGGGGGTGGGAGGGGACACGAAAATGATTTTATTCCATCAATATGGGTATCAAATGAAAGCTAATAGTATGCCAATTCTAAATACAACTACTTTTATATGCTACCACATAGTCACAAATTATGTTTAAAGTATGTCACTTGTACCTTGAATCTATTGTTAAAATTATAGTTTGTATAAGCTGGTGATGTCTAATTGTCTATTATATAGAACACCTGTTTTACATTTCATAGAATTTTTTTACTATGCAAAGTGTTTTATAGCTTTTGAGCACCGACGATCAGCCATTTTGCCGTGTTTTAAAAGTTTAATGCAGCGATCGAACATCTATATATTCACAAAAACGCAGATCGTCGATGCTAATTGAGCGTGTGTGCTATAAATAAAGTTCTGATAAGATTAGACAGATGTAGAAAGGAAGGTGCGCGTTGAAATCTTTTGTAGAGGTACGCTACGCGGGTCCGGCGTAGCGTCGTAGCACCCTCTACGGATACTTCTATGCAAGACACGAGCAATCGATAATGGAGAAACAAGGGGTGAGAGACGGGGGTAAGTTCTTTATTTAAGTTTGTTTTTATTTAAGCTGTACGACGGGGAAACGCTTGGCCGTCAACTCACCTGGTTTCAAGTTATGATAAGGCCGAAGGCGGAAGTGCGCTTCTCCCGGAATCCTCAATGAAACTGGCTTTCTTATGTCTAAATGTCGGAAGACTACAATTTTTATTTGTTATTATGGTCACAAAATTAGGTAAGATATTTGGTATCTAGCCCGGCGGAATTAAACGAAGTCCTACCACAAACCAAACCAAGCACAATATTTTACTCCCCTTGCGAAATGAGCCCGGGACATCTGGAACTGAGACCGGCGGGTGCACCACTACACCACAGAGGCGGGCTAGAGGGCAGCTCTAAAATATATTCACACATGTGTATTTGTGTGGGATTTTAAATTATATATGGTGTCGAATAATTTATTGTAAGTATTCGTGTTTTTGTTTATATTATAAACATTTTAAAGCAGGTTTATGGATTAGAGGTTAAACTGTCGGTATGTATTATTTTATTTGTTTACATTATTATTCAATTATTTTTGGTTTGTTGCGCTAATCCTATTTTATTCACAAGCAATCAAAAATGTACAATAATTATTCATGTAAATAAACTGATATTAACTATATTTACTTATAAATTAAATCAACATAAACGAAAGATGACAAATGGATTAAAATTTACAAAGTTAATATTTTATAGATAACCCAGTCGATCGTTTATATATAATAGTATATTATAATAGTGATAAACATTTAACTTAAAAATGTGTTGCGATGTCGCTCTTTTAATAGTTACAGGCAAAGCGTTCCACAGCTTCAGCTGTAAACGAACCACTGTAAAAAGATGTTCTTTGCATCGGGGTTTTTAACAATAGGCTGTCTGATGACCGAAGAGGAAAATTGTGAGTAAAGTAAAGTAAAGGAACTCAAATTTGTCCTTAAGATAGGAAGGTGAAGAGGTATTGAAAAGTATTGAAAAAAGAAGAGAGAATATGCAGATTCCGGCGCTGCCGAGTAGGAAGCCATTTGAGCCTGGCGCGGAAAGGTGACACATGATCATATTTACGAAGACCAAATATAAATCTAATATACAAAGATTTTGGAGACGCTGGTGCTTGTTGAGCTGATCTGCCGAGAGATCCTCATAACAAGCATAGCGTAGTCAAGGATGGGGAGTAAGAGAGACTGAGCAAGCGCGATCTTAGTAGCAGTAGGGAGAAAATTTCGCAGTCTTCATAGCGCGCCGGCAGACGCAAACAGCTTACGGCTGGTAGCCTCCATCTGAGCATCCCAAACAAGCGGCCGTCCTAAATAAGTATTACTTCTTACGTTCGCACGTAATGTCATGTATACACACGCGTTTTTTTTTAAATTATGGATCATGTTTTTGCATTGCGCAACTGAATTATAAAATATTTTTTACGTATACGTAAATATCACACAATACCGTCTCTTTGCATGTATTTTGTACCTACCTAATTTAAAACATATCGTGTATTCAAAGAAGTGAAAAACGCTATTACGTAGATTACATGTAACTAGTAAAAACCATTATATTTGGTGCTTAGATTTTCAATATAGGTTTTATAGCTCCAATTTGGTCCATGTTGGTCCCCAAACTGAGTGCAGTCAGGGAACCAAAATGTTTTTTTTTTATACTTAATTAGAACATACTGAAGTTTTTGTACAGGTTTGTGATGGTAAATTTAACTGTTTTGAATACGCAATGTGTTTGAAGCTATCAAACACATATAAACCCGTCACGTGCGAAATAAGTACCTACCTACGTCTCGTAACTAAAAGGAAGCACCTTAATATACTTCGCGTTTCGGAAAGTCTCTAAACGGAGTGAGCCCGTATACCGTATACCGTATACGGGCCTTGCAGATTGTCTCGAAAGAAATGAGAGTTTTTTGTATAGTTGTGAATTGGTAGGTACCAGACACCACAGGTAAAGGAGTAAGTCTGAGCCATTTAATGCCACGTTAATGCATTAATCCTTATCAACTGTTTTTAATAAAATAATCATGTGATATATTTTAATTTAATTTAATAATTTTAAATATTATAGGTATACCTCCAACAAATAATAATTGCTTATCAGACATGTTGTATCTACAAAATGAGTACTTTAGTATATGTACTTAGGTACTGGCCATCTTTAAATTGTATATTTTTAGGGCTATTTTATGTGATGTACCTAGAAGGACAGCAAGACCTACAACTCAAGTTTTTGACTTTGTTTAGGTCCTGACTGATTTGATAACATGCCTCTATTTTTTACCTAGGTAGGTACTTGATAGATCCATGTGATTTTATTTGTATGCTTGAAATGTAATTAAACTTATTTAGCTTGATTCTTATTTATTAATTAAAAAGTACAATTAAACTAACTATGCACAAAGGAATCTGTCAGATTACCTAAGGACCGTTACAAACGGCCTATAGGTAAATCAACTGTTCCAGACCAGTACCAGACGGAAGCGTGCCCAAGACACTGGCTGCACTGCCACGCTGAATAGCTATGCTAATTCGCTGGCCTAAATAAGAGCCAGCCCTTGGGTCACGTGTCGCCTCAATTTAAAGCCCCACAAGATTTTTGAAAACCCGGAGGGCACCGGCCCCCCACGGACCCAAGGTCTCCACCCCAAAAGGCTCAAATAGGTAAACTCTGGCGAGACCACTATATTTGCGCCTTTTGTGATCCTCGGCCGAATCAGCCGCCGCACCAGCCCTAACTGATGTCCCAGGCAGATGAGATGGCGCTAGGGTGTCGACGCAGGTAGCGTCCCACACCAAAGGCCTACCCATTTCCCAAGGGACAAGAGTGATTCTTGCTTCAACTTTGATGTTCGTGTTTTCCAAGATTTACAATGAATATGAACATAAAGCGCCTCATCGTCGTCGCCCGTGTTTTATCATGGGAGTGACACGAGTCTATCATAATATTTTCTACTGCTTTCAAAATAAGTTGAGTAAGTTACCTATATAAGACAAGAAACAGATAAGTGCGCTGAAAATTCTGTCAATGATAGAACAAGTCATGTTGACCAGTTTAAGAGAATACATCAATGTCTGCAAAAAAGTCCGAGATACATTATAATGTCTACTACTATAGTTAAAAATATAGCTATAAGTATGTCACTAGCTACTTTTATGTTTAAAAAGTTTGCCCTGCCCACTTTTGATACAATATTGTACTATTTACATTATACAGTATTACAGTATTATACATTATTTACATTACAGTGTAAATTTCGTGAAAATAATACAGATAATACGTTCGAGAGTTATGTCGTTACAAACATTGCCACATAGTACTATACATTACATACAGTGTCGGATTTCCCAACTTTACTCGGAAATCTCGTTCGCTTCGCTTAATTGAAATTACACCCGGACACAAAAAAAAACATTCATCACACAAATGTTTGGTTTTGGTGTACACATGTTAAGAAACCTATCCGTTCAGTACATTTGACGGTAAAAATCGTTTCTAGTTCTCATGGAGCTAATTTAAAGCCATCAATGGAGATCGGCTTCGCCGTCGGCGGTAGCGTCCCTGATGGGAATCGAATCCACGACCTACAGCACAGCTGCTACTTACTACTAACTGAGCTCAGAGGGTAGTTTTTATGTATTTATTTTTCCTAATAAATTTTATAATACCTCAATTACTTACCTTAATGTTAAAAATTAAATGATTTAAAGTGATCGAGTGTGAAACTGTGCGTGTAGAGTGTAGGTATACAATTGACATCTTGATACATTTTCATTGCATAGCGCCATCTGTTACAGTACAAAGTAACTAAAAAGTAAAATTTTCTTGCCTGAGGTTAGGTAGGTACGTACAATGTAAATAGGTGTCGCTACAAGTAGATACAAACATTTTTACCTTTGTCTTTTAGACCTCCGTTTATTATTTTGAGACTACAGTACACCGTACTAATGTCCTAGTACCAATTAGTACTATAAAATATATTGCTATACTATAAATATATATAATATTATATATAAATAAGTTTTTGTGTTAATTCATTTGATTCTCCGTTTATACATATTTTGTAGAAAATATAATATTTTTAAGAAAGGAGTTTTAGCTGACTTTATTTTTTTTCCAAAATATGTGAATGCTGATCGAAACATTTTCAAACGTTGCGAAAAACATATTCATAACTTCTGAACTGTACTTTCCTGTACCTAACTACTTACCAGCCGGAAAAACGGAAAACAGTTTTAAATGGAAACGGTGAGGGGAGGGTACCTACCGTTTTGAAAATTTAGCTAGATGTCGTGATTTATAAATCAAGATGCTATGCGTAAAATACGAGCAGTACTATAACATATATGTAAATATTTTCAAACATTCTTTATATTATTATTTATGTAATATACCTAGTACCTTTCCGGCTTGAGAAAAAGATGCGGGTTGCGAGTTTTTGTACATTTGTAAATATAGTAGCTACCAATCCAAAAATAAAAAATAAAATAAAACAATATAAGTATTCGTATATTTATAACAAATTTTACTTCAGCAAATGAATAAATCAGACCATACAAGACAGACTGATTATTAACGCCATCTAGATTATAGAAGCTTTCGTTTGTCACTAAAATCACAGATGGCGCCACCTCATGCGCAGGCAGAGCGAACAATGTGATATGGGTACTAGGTATGTTGGGTAGATAGGTTTGGTATGGGCTGAATAGATACCTACAACATTTTGCGTTGGACCGGCAGCCAGCGAGCCCGAGTGACGAGCGGGGTCGGGAGTTGGGCCGAGTCGAGTTGAGTGCCGCGACGGCGACGCGAGCGTTGTGCTGTGCTAGTGCCAGTTCAACTCCGTCAGTTATTATTTGGTGCGCGAGCCGCGGACCGGAGATCGGTCGTGGTTCGTGGTTCGTGGTTCGTGGTTCGTGGGGCCGGCACCGCTGCCGTCCCAGTGTTGTTTATTTTCTACGTGCCTGTGACAGTGAATATTATGAGCGACAGGGACAGGTCGTCGCCTTCCCTCACGGACACTCCGCTGAAGACGTACATCGGCCGGCATGACGACGACTACCCCCTTATAAACGGAAACGGTGAGTGGTGCTGCTTGTGGTGAGCAGAGACAGGACGGGGCGGGTGGGCTGAGGGTCTGGTCGCGAGTCACGCGCTCGCCGGCGGAGGCGGAGGCGGAGGCGGAGGCGGAGGCGCGCGGCTTTGGCACTGGGTCAGCGTATCGCGGGCGACAGCTGACTTTGATATACTTTGCCGCAGTGAGCCTTCCGCGGCTTCGATCGACCCGCAAAGGGCCTTTCCCCTCATTTATTGCTGGGGTTGACGATTACGACGCTGTACATGCGGGTGAAGGCCTAAAGCTGGCGACTTTAGCCTGCGGACTCAAAAACCTCTTTGAAAACTATCATTCTTTGCCTATATCGTCCAGTAGGAACTGGGCTTAGTTAGTTCTGCCGGCTCGGTGAAGTTTGAAGGCGCGTGGCGTAGGAAAGTTAAGTACCTACCTACCCTCGTTGGAATGTAGGGTCGGTGACGATGCGGATAAAGCGAGATGGGTGGCACGGTGCGGTCTCCAGCTGCCGCGGATCGATACATGTTGACCTTAAGCCCAAAAGCTGAGTAAGTTTTTGGGGTGAGGGTTCTCGAGAATGTTTCGTTTCATTGTGTTCCTCGGTGCGGCGGTGGCGGCGGTGGCGGCGCTGCAGCGTCACGCTCGCGCCACGTCGTCACGGCCGGCCCTGGACTGCACTGGACCCTGGAGCACTCGCTCTCCCGCCGTAAATAATAGTCGCCTCTAAATAGTTTTGTAGAGACGCGGCCGACTCTACTCTACACTCACTATATTTAACTCGCTTTAGCCGCTTGGAGTTGGGAAATGTTTCAATGACATGTTTGGCATTCCAAGAACATATTCTATTCTCCTCGGTTTGATGTAGGTACCTACTATTCGTGAGCATATTCGTGATATGGATATAAAAGAGTTCAAAAATTAACGGATTCCTTACTAGCTTCCTACCCCTCTATACCACGAAGTTATTTTCTAAGTTCAACGAGTTGAACTAATTGGATTTTTTTTTCACCTAGCTACTTTGTGAAAGTTGCAAGAAAAATAGTTTTGTAAATTTTTGTTAATTTTTTTTTTTTTTGAGGTTCGTTCCGGTAAGTGTCCCTATTTGTTCAGCAGTGCAGAAACCGGGATCGGATTTGAGGTTTCTAAAACCGCGATCACTCTAGATAGTAGATACTTATGTGTCATTGTGTTTGCGAAGCGTTTACCTACAGACATGCCTCAGGCGTAATCTGTCACTAAAGGAAAAATTTGTACCTTACCTACCTACCACTCTTTTGTAAAACAAGCAGTTAACAGGTAACAAATAAGTAAATATTTGACCTGTTAGTTGTATCAGCTACGATTTCCTGTAGAAACATTTATAGTAGGTAGTAGGTACCTAGACTAGTGATCGCGCAGTAGTTTTAATCGACCTAATAAAATACCTGAATTTTGAAAGTTTAAAGTTATTAAAATATTTTTTTGAAGTATCATTTTGTTGCATTGCATTTGACATTTGCAAAAATGCCAACAAAAGGGGTTCATATAAAAAAAAAACCTATTTTCCTGACCACATAACTTATAGTAATTAGGAAACCTACACAGCTACAGCTGCACAGGCTATGTATCGGCGTAGGATGTCTCTTGTTCTTGTCACATTTTCCTGTCTCTACAAGGACACAGCTAACGGTTATATTAAAATAACCTATGAATATGAATGTTAGGATCCGAGGTCGCGTCAAAATTAAAAAAAAAATGTTTAGTAATTGATGATTTCCGACGCGACACGACGCCCGCGCAGCATTGTGGCCGTGTGGCTCTGACGCAATCCATAAATACAAGTATCTACCTGTTTTTAAAGAATAACTATTTGGTGAAACTTATTAACGTGTACATATCGCAAATTAAAGCAGCCAACCTTGAACGAAATCTATTTAGAATTTGTACCTACTTACCCAATTTCAAGTAGGTATTCCTGATGATAACTCGCCCATTATCGCGCCGCATCGCGGTAAATAGAAACATGTTGGTTTTATTCATATCCGCAGGTCTGACGCGTTCGACGCATTCCATTGGCCGCCTCCGAACCTCTCCCATCCACAGCACAGCAGTTGAGGTTCCCCTACAGATGATATAAGTAGGATATCAGTTTAGCTATAAACGTCACAAGAACCCGTATACCTAAGGAGTACCTACAGTACTAGTATCACTATATAGGTGTTGCTATTACTTATCTTGTTACTCGCCTGCTCCATCGCTGTCCTGGCCGCTGATATGATCCGATTAGGTGTCAGTGACAGCATCGGCAAACGTCGACGCCTCTAGTCTTGTCGTTTTTTTAATAGACTTACACACTCACGTGAGAAGTCTCGCCCAGACATTGCGCTAGAGACGAGATGTAGTATCTAGACGAGAAGAAGTATCTAGACGAGAAGTAGTATCTAGACGAGAAGTAGTATCTACCGTATCTATCCAACCTTCTTTCTCATTTGCGTTCTCGATCGTGATACGGAATGAACCTCTTTGACAGTTCGGCGGTTGCTCGCGGTGTTTCAACAACCCATTTCATCAACAATTTTAAAACTAATCAATAAACTCATCGGCAATACTAAAATAACCAAGAAAATACCTACTACGTACATAGTAATGTTATTTGTGTAATAATGTATTTTGATTCCACATAATCGGCAACGTATTTTTATTAGATTTTTTTTTTTTTATTTTTTTTATTTTTTTTTTATGTACGACGGGTAAGCACTTGGCCTTCATCTCACCTGGTAACAAGTTGAGATAAGGCCGAAGGTGGAGGCGCACTTCACCCGGAATCCTCAACAAACTGAGGAACTGGCTATCTTACCTCTGAATACCGGAACACAACAATTTTAGAATTGTTATTATGGCGACAGAATTAGGTAAGATGGTGGTAGCTAGCCAGGCGGACTTAAACAAAGTCCTACCACCAACCAAACCAAGCACAATATATTGTATTCCCCATGGGGATCGAACCCGGGACCTCTGGATCTGAAATCGGAGGCTTGAACCACTAGACCACAGAGGCGGTTAAAATTTCATAATTAAAGATTCATAATTAATATGACTAAGCCTCTTTTATAACACGATTTTATTAGCTTCATTGTCTTGAGACTAACAAACAATTTTATCTAAATATTTTTTTTTCCAACTTCTAATTTTCGTGTCTCTTAGAATTTTTTTATGTAGTTTGGATAACAAAACGATAATTTGGAGATACTATCCATCTCCTGGCTCCAGGAGATGGATAGTAGATCTCTTCAGGGCTGAGTTTAATTTGATTGCCCGCCGACGCCAACTCATCACTGACAACAGGATACAAAATACATGTTTAACGCGTGCAAAAGAGATGTCATGACTGCCGGGCGTCGGCAGTTGATCAAACTGAACCCAGCCCTAGTAAACCCCTCGAGTTCGGGCTTACGTGAATTATTTTGACATTTACTACTTTAAAAACAAACGAAATAGTACGAAAAACGTAGCGTGTTTTATAGTTATATGAGCTAGGTTCATATTAACTTACTAAAAGGGTGAAAACGATGCTTAACGAAATTAAAGCAGAATACATTTTGAAAGCACAGATACATTGTGTGAAAAGTATTTTGTAAATTAAATTTAACGGCTTCTTATTAGCCGGTAGAGCCCCTGCTCTTTCAAACAAATGTGTCAAGCTGAGTAGCTAAGCCAACTGAAGTGGTCTAGATGGCTTAGTTACCTGGACACCTAATTAAGTAGGCAATTAGGTGTCCAAATTTCCGTCAAACGGACGGCTGATTAGTAGTTGCCAATCGACTCTCGCCGTCCCTGGATATAACTACTCGAATTGCGTAGTAATTATACCGCTTATCTTCCAAGATAGTGCGCCGTAGCTCGCTGATCGGCTTCGGCACAGATAACAATCACTATTTAGACGGGAATAAGTAAGTATAGGTAGCAATCAAGAAGCAAGCACATCGCGCACGAACACTGACGAAATTGGGTACAGAAAAACATATTGCAAGGACATCCATAATACGATGCTACTGTGATTCTTCTCACCGAATGACTGCTTTTATAATTTTACTGTGAGCGGTATTACTGTCCCGGATTAACCGTTCACGATTCAATAGGTGAATAAATGTATAGTGACACTTTTATGTCACCGTCAATCAATCGGTTACGAAGTCTGCAGCTTATCTTTATTCTCGCCGATAGAATGTAGTGGCTCTAGCCGATGCTATTTATCCTGGCTCCTCTGCTCTACTACCACGAGGTTTCGGAGCATTGATATATATAATTAAGAAGGCACCTTGCCTTCTAAATTATTTGCTCAATCTGTAGCATTTAATTCATTAAGTCGCCGGAAAATTGTCTATGGTCGTATATGGTTGATCGTAAAAATGTGTTTGACAATAGCTCACAGTAATATCGTGTTGGGCTTAATTAATTGTTTAAACTATTTTTTCAGTCATTTAGAAGTTGTTTTATATTATTGAAACTTGCACAAGCGAGAATGAGATCTAAGATGGAGGGAGCCTAAATAAAAGGTGCCTATTAATTTTCTTCTTTAAAACATTAAGAACTGAATGGTTAGTAATTTGGGATCACATAGTTAATAACAAAAATTACGTACTTAATAACTGAAATCAGTAAATTATATTACATTTTTATAATATCATTATTTCTATAATTATATTATTCAGAAAATGGTTAAGGCATAATTTTTGCATGTCAACAAGATACAATATAGTTATTTGTTATACAAGAGTGCAAAGTTGCTTTTTAACCGCGTGTTCAATTTTGATGATCGAGGAAGCGAAGGATTCTAAAATTGAATCACGAGCGCAGCGAGTGATTCAAAATTAGAATCCTGAGCGTTAGCGAGGGAATCAAAAGAGCACGAAGTGAAAAATCTTTGCACTCGAGTGCAACACGTAACTTTTCATTCCACCTCAGCGAGGAAATGACTAAATGCAAAAAAAAAACGTTTACAATCACAAGATAGGTACTTTTATTTCAGTTTAGATATTAACTACTACATTATGACAGGTAAGTATTACAGAATAATCTTTAAATTATAACAAAATAATACTAAGGTATAATTAAGAAAATTTGAAAGTAACGTTGCTACAGTTATTTAAATTGAGTGTAATATTTTTGTTTGGTACTGTAATATTGGTGTTAGTCACTTGTGTACTGTTTTTCGATAAACTATCTGTCATACTTAATAGTTGTACCGATTCATCGGATTCCCTTGGCGTAAATGTTGGCATGAGAGGGCGATGGTTAGGTGTTTAGTTTAGCCACGGCACTTATATCGAAAACGCAGAGCTTCTGCTATATAGCTACAGTGTTAATTTACTGTTCAAAGTTGCAAGGCCTAATTGAGCGTATTTATTGAATGGCAATCATTTTTGGTACAAATTAGAGACAACTTTGTTTTTTCTCTATCGAGATTTTTTAAGTGATTGTTTTCGAAATACTAGCGTGCTGACTATCAATGCTGACATCAATCCGGAACTATAGAATGTATTGATTACAAAGCAAATGCTTCAGTATTGTGGATAATATGATCGCTGAATCTAAGACATTTCAGGTAGGTACCATGAAGCTTAACAACAAACACCAAATGAGTGGGTCATAAATGGATTAGTTATTTGAATACATACACAGATTCTAATTTATCTAATAAAGTACCATCACCTTAATATTATGTTGCCTACACCTTGCTAACACTAAAAGTTATTTTGTTCTCGAGGTGAACTGTAACTCCAGTGGACATTTGTTGGTGATAGCGACTACCAGTTTTAAAGACAATTCAAGAAAGTATCAAAGATTGGAATTATCCAATCTTCGATTCTTTCATTAGTACCGAATGCACAGATGACTGGAATATTATAGTTTTTTTTAAACAAAAATGGGTAAGCTCACAACTTACACAGGCAAGAACAAGGAGAAAGGCAAGAAACTCGGGCTGGTCAAATTTTCAATTTGAGTCCGCCTGCCTAGCCACCACCATCTTAGCTAATTCTGTCGCCATAATAACAATTCTAAAATTGTTGTGTTCCGGCATTTAGAGGTAAGATAGCCAGTTCCTCAGTTTGTTGAGGATTCCGGGGTTCGGCCTTATCTCAAATTGTAACCAGATGAGATGAAGGCCATGTGCTTACCCGTCGTACAATAAAAAAAAAGTACCTACGATCATCATATGATTTGTTATTTACCTGTTTGTATTCGAATGAGTGGTTGCTACAGCTCACATCATGGGCCATTGTTGTCAGTGGACGCCAATAGGTAGTTACGTACCTATAAATTGGGTCATTGAAACGATTCTGATTTGCATAGCTTACGCTTATCAGTCAATATTAGCAGGGGTCAGTCTCAGTCGAATCAATTAACCGATTGACTTTATAGTAAATGGTTAAGAACGAGACAAAAATATATTAAAAATAATTTCGCGAGATGGTTTTGTAGGTTGGTATATACTTTGCAAGCAATAAGTGAGCTATTCAAAATCAACCCGATTTCATTCAAGGCGTCAGTGCACTTTTCAAGGAAGCTCTGGAGTACCGGTAATTTTGGTTCTCTAGTACCTCAACCTCCAAATTATTGAGTGCTATTGCAAAATCATTTTTCGACACACATTTTTGCATATATTTTGATTTAAATCGTGTTTTTGGAGAAATTAAAGCGCTGCGTTTGCAGCGCTTTAATTTGCAGCTACATTACACCTATTACCCAATGACCTGCGAAATTAATTTTGAATCGGACAAGCTACATAGAAATGATCGAATTACGTTTGCACCTATCTTCAAAATAAATAGGAAACAGTCAAGGTAACTTCACATTAAAGTGATCATCACAAAACTTACATAATACAAAGTGCGTCAGAGTAAGCAATACCTACATTCATTTTAAGTAAGTACCTTTGAAAACAGACTACTATTGAAAAGCGTGAACGTTCGACGGCTGAAGGCCATAGCACTCTCAGTAACAATAACAACAAGACTGCCATTTACCTTTTTTTTTGTAAGATGGGGAAACCAAGTACCTTTATCTCACCTGTTTTCAACTTACGATAAGTGGGAGGGTGGAAGCGCACTTCACCCGAAATTATAAAACAGACTGAAGTACTGGCTATGTAACCTCTTTATGCCAGAGCTCAACAATTTAAGATTGTTATTATTTTTATTTTTATTTTATTTATTAGGTTTACCAAAGGTTGCTACAGCATTACATGCTTACTATAAACTTAATTAATATTTATAGCTAATTGCACAACCAATTAAAGGCAAACACAGCATGCAAAATTAGGAGCACACAACTTAAATTAGATAAGATTAGATAAAACTAAGTAGACGAGCAACAAGAGAAGTGCTTAAATTAAGCCAAAAGATTACTCTGAGCACATTTTTTATTTTTTATTGTACGACGGGGAAGCGCTTGGCCTTCATCTCACCTGGTTACAAGTTGAGATAAGGCCGAAGGTGGAGGTGCACTTCACCCGGAATCCTCAACAAACTGAGGAGCTGGCTATCTTACCTCTAAATGCCGAAACCCAACAATTTTATAATTGTTGTTACGGCGACAGAATTAGGTAAGATGGTGGGTGCTAGCCAGACGGACCTCACCAATGTCCTACCACCAACCAAACCAAGCACAATATGTTGGACTCCTCATGTGTGAACCCGGGACCTCTGGATCTGAAATCGGTGGGTTGATCCACTAGACCACAGAGGTTATCCTAATATCATAATATGAATATAGTCTTAACTTGTCTTGAATTTCGACCGCACAAACAAAGAAAAATATAAAGAAGTAACTCACTTGTTCATCGTATAAACTATATATAGCTTCGCTAAAATATTACTCCTCCGATACCTCCTCCCTTGTCCAAGGTATCCCTTAGCGTGGCAATACAGATCATGTTAGAACAAAAACAGTTGCCACCTAGATTAAACGGACGGGGCTGAAACATTTATTAGTTAGCAAAAAAAAGTTATTTTTGAGTGTAAAATTATTTTGCCGCGTTAAAAAGTTTAGGGTATTTAGGTAGGAGAGTATAAAACTTATGTCTTTACGTTACCGACATGCTTGGAAACAGATTACTAGTAAGTTACTATTTTTAATATCTTTGGTGTGTTATATTTTGCGATAAAAGTATTTATAATCTTTCAATTTCACCATTAGAACTTAATAAAAAAGTGTTGTAATGTGAAGTCTTTTTAAATATCCATTTTTACAGTATGTTTCCTTGATCCTACGTGAATATGACCGCCTATTTTTTCATTATTCAGTATGATTTCTTACGAACTCGATCTTGACACCTGTACTACTCATACACTTAGCTTACTACTACTTAAAATGAGCTGTTAATGAGGCTCCAGAGCACACGGCTCTGGTTATATCTAGAACAGGTATGTATAAATATATAAAGTACTGGCGTTGGAGTCAACTGGCACATACTTCGCTGGTACAAAGCTTTTTATTAAATTTTAATTGGGTTTCCTTGCTCCTTTCCCCCATTTATCTTATTCGCAATCTCAGGAAGTGTATATCCGAGATGCAATACCCAGATGCCAGCGTAGGCTTTGCTGGTTTCTGTGTAGGTACCTACTATTGAGTGAAGGCGAGCGAATAGCACTTGACAAAAACGTTTAGATCGCAATGAACCTGATCTGTGGTCATCACGCCCCGCGCCCCCTCCCTCCCCCGCTGGCACCTCAGTTCCACTTGGCATCGGATAAACGCATGCTCAATTTAACATCAAACGCCTGCGCGCGAATGGATCATTGATGCTCTTTACGTGCTGAGTCTGCGCCTCTTTGGACCATTGGGATGAACCTGTTAATAGACTGTTGACAGATTATTTAGTTTTTCTGTTATCACTATTCTTTTTCCACCATTATCACATTTGTTCTTTTTCCGCCATTATTTTTCATAACTCCCTTCAATATCACACATACTAAACTTAATCATGCGAATCAAGGGGTTTAAAAGCATTTTAAGCTAAAGTAACGGTACATTTAGAAATATATCTTGCAACAACCACAACTCAGCTATCTATCCGATAGATGTATGTAATACAGTACTTGCTAACTTCTTGTGTCAAGCGCGAGATCGTGACAAACGCGGTTTCAATGCCGTCCCTCGGATGGAAGCTGAATAGCCAGATTACCGTTGTTCAAAGTTGTTCCACTTGAGTTCTTCCAGTGAATCTTGAACTCTCTACAGTAACTGACATTTAGTTTGAAGAAAAGCGGGCAGCGAGGGACTAACTCGGTTATGGCTCGCGAATGACATAACTATAACAAGTTTACCCGAGTGGTTGGTGTTACCGTAACCGGATGAGCCGGCGACGATTCCAGCTGAGTGGGGTTATATCAAGCCTCGGGATAATGCGGTGATTCAGTCACCGTCTCGCCGGAGCCCAGGCAGGGATGTCGCCGTCTGGACCTGTTATTTATTACAGGGGAATGGAAATTAATTATACTATACGGGACCATTGGATCCGAACCAAAATTATTCTAAAATTTAAGAACTACCAGCAGTGCCGCTCTCTAATATACAGCTTCGCTTTGGTTGGTGATAGGGATTTGTTTAAGTCCGCGAGTTACCGCCATCTTACCAAATTCTGTCACCATAGCAACAATTCTCAAATATTTGCGTTTCGACATTTAGAGGTATGATAGACTCAACAAACTGAGCCAGTTGCTCAGTTTGTTGAGGATTCCGGGTGAAGTTTGCTTCTCCACCTTTTCCACCATATCATAACTTGAAAATAAGGTGAGATGAAGTTCTAAGTTGAAACCCCGCTACCTCGCGTAGAAACCAACTATTTCATGGTGATAATGGCGTTCGTATCTCTGTTTTGATAGCAGGTACCGTCTCACACCCGTCACCATTCGTCCGCCAACTGTAAGTAGGCTAGGTACCTACGAGTACGTCAATCTGTTTGTTCGTATTCGTACTCGTGGCGTCATGGTATGTGGCTTATCATTATCAGTTGCTGTGTTGTAGTGAGCGGTAGTTGAGGCGTAATGTGCCTTTGCGCAATAAGTACGGTCTAAATGCTTGATGTAGGTACATGTACCTAGGTTACCGGTACAGTTCGACACTTGCTGTAAAATTATTTGTTAGAAGTAAAAAGGCAGTGGCATAGAGCCGGTTTTATGATTCAAAGACAAATATAGAACGCAGCGCTCTACACTCTTTAGAGCAATGTTAGCTTGTCACGAGGCTATTATAGTAAAACTCGTGATTTTATTTTGCACCTTACTTTGGCAACTAATATAAAAGTAATCTTTACAATATATTTAAAAGTAGCAATCTTTCAGAGAGCTGATTTTAACATACACGATTCACGTGTTGGATTCGTTCCTCCTCGCAAAATATCTACATAATAAAAAACGACGTGTGACAGAAGCGAGCGATGTTTTTTTCCGTACCTACTAACTATTCGTCTTTAAAATTAAACAGAACCGTCTTTCATATATGTTGTTGAAGTTGGTGACGATTTGACAAGGCAAACAAAGGTTGTCTGTTGAATGATGGATTTCTCGTAAAGTCGGTCAATTTTCTCTTAAAAATAACATAACAAATCAGTGATCTTTTTTCTCTCTTTGTTATTTTATATAGTCAATTCAACAAAATAGTAAATCGTGCACGACCGAAATAAACAAAATTTGAATGAGACTTACCTTAAAAATTCGCGCTATCTATTAAAAAGACGACAAGCAAATATGGTACCCACCACACCATATTATAAAAAATTGAGAACTTCTCTTTTCTCATTGAAAATCAATTACACTCATATTTCTTAGGTAATAGGTACACGAAGATACTAAGTGTTCCTATGTGATCCTATAGTTGTTTTAAATGAAATGAAATTACCCGAGGGGCTTTTATTCTGGCTATCGAATCAGCACCGCCAGCTAGTTTATTGGGCACGCTTCCGCCTTGTACTAGTCAGTTGAGTTGTAGACCATTTAGTAACTGTTCTGATGAAGCCCGACTGCTTTCCTTGATGCTAGTTAGTTTGTACTTACTTTTGCATTTATAATATTATTAGGATATGTTTCTGTGGTGTCAGATATATTGTTTTTATATTAATTGAACACTAGCTTCAGCTTGCGGCTGTGCCCGCATGGTACTTTGTTTAAAAGTTGCTAACACGTTTTTCCTGGTCCAGAATAATACCGGTGCAAAGTCTCAGCTCAATCTAGTCAGAGCTTAAGCGTTAAAGAGCAACAAACAATGAATAATTTCTGTATGGCGATGTTTAACATACCATTCCCATATCCTCTCCATACTTAGGTTGTAAAAGAAGGGAAGAGATCGCTCTTAAGCTATAATACCACCCACTGCACTGTTACCTATACTTTTTTTGACAATTTTCCCATATAGTTTAGGACAATAAATTTTTTCATTTATTCATTCATACATTCCTGTCCCACGAGATAAGATCAATGGAATGAAAAGTGCCCAACGTCTCATTCCCGGTCTTGAGCAACATTTATGTGCAAAGTTTTAGCTCAATCCGTTTAGTAGTGTTGGCGTGAAGAAAGAACAAGCATCCATCCAACCATCCAAACAAACAAACTTTCGCTAATAAAGTGTGAAGTAATGAAGATATTCGTTTGTAATTGAAAGGGAGCAGTCACAGCTCCTGGTATATCGTGCTGCCAGGCTATCACGGGCACAAATATTGACTGTAGCACACCTGTTCCAGCTGTGTGGAGACGAACCCCTTATGCAAGCATTTGCTTCAAGTGAATTGAGTCAAACGCGGGCCTGCCACATCTGTTTCTATTGATCATTATAGAAGTTTCGCACAATTCACTACATGCGAAACGGTAATTAATTATACAGGTCATTTTGCTCGACGAAGTAAGCATAAATGTTTCATATCATCTGCCTGTTGAATTAAAACTACTTGAAGGTGCGCCATTTAGAAACAATATGAATAATGGATTGTTTGAGAGGTGTTCTATAATTTCAAAGAATATTTCGAGAGGAATAGTGACTATACTGTTTAGTTAGCATACCAAGACATTGCAGTTGCTTGTTTTGTTTTAACTTTTTTCAAAAATTGCATATTATCTGCAATGGACGTGCAATGGACAAACAGTAATAACCTGTCCAAATACCAAAATAAGATCTAAACACAAAAAAAAAATATCTTTGTATGCCATTTCGAATTATAATAAAAACTGAATCTACTAATAATAATCTAATACTACTAAATCTGAAATGAGAACCCATATAGTTGTTAGTAATATACAGAAAATAATATTTTTTTTGTTAAATATGTCATAAAATGTGGAAATTCTGTCCACGTGCCGAAGATAATCACAGAGGAGGAGAAATAAATCCATGATCACCCTCCACACAAAGGTACTCCACAGCGGTTATGTACACCGGTCCGCTATAGTCATGGAAGGGTGCAAATCAGCAATCACTGTAGATGCTCTTCCAAAACGCGGCACGACCAAACAAAGACAAACGAAATGATCGACCAATTACGTAAATGTAGGAGAGCGGTATTAGGTTTATACGGGGCCGCCTTCAACTCAAATACCTATCGTTAATCCAATAAAATCAGGCAACTTTTCACCAAGTAGAAAACTAGCTTGCCAGTTCGCAAATCTCGAACGCAGTCTCGGCAGTTTAAGGTTATAGGTACCATACCTGGGCCCCGATTCAACTAAACCAATCGCTTCACTATGACAACGATCGCAGAATTGCCACTTTAGATGCCTTCTAGTATTCTAGTGGCCGTTTTGCGATGATACCATTTTCATAATGAAGCGATGATTCAGTAGAATCGGGGCCCAGGACGACGTCGTATTTTTCAACCACCAATAAATAAATTCAAATTATACACTAGGTAATACACAAAACATATAGGAAACTGATCCTAGTTCATCATCATACATCACAGTGTATTTGGCAACATTATTGAATACAGGTACAAGTACCTAGTTATACCTCGTAACCCGTCAGTTTACACCCTGAGTAAATTCAGCGGTAACGGGCTGTTGATATGGTGTGCAAGATCTTCAAAGTAAGTGTAACCTGCGCTAACCGTGCTGGTTACACGGCGCGTTGAAGTAGCTGATATGACGACACCGGAGGTATTACCTGCAGAGCAATCGCGGTCTCGATCATAACTTGGTTACGGTTATCGGTTGCGATTGCAATCGGCTGAAGACCTCAGCGGAGTCTGATCTCATTTGAAATCGCTGGCTTTTTGCAGCAGTTAAGACTGATTCATTCCGACTGTTTTAGTACCTTGCAAAGGTTCACTTAGCTAGCGACCATCCTCCTACTGAGGTCTAGCGGGAGAGCCAGTGGTCTGGTAAGACCTCCTACGTAGTCTTTGCCTGTGCAAGTTCCTCTGCATTTTTTGAGGTCCTCTTGACCTCAAAACCAGCTTACCCATTTCAAGTAAAAAAAATGTCGCGCATAGAATATGTATAAAGGTACCTATTTATCATACCTAAATGCTTTGATCCTTAAAAACTAAGCATTTGAAATTAGGCTGACTATCGATTTTCAACTGTTACCTATAGGTACTTAAAAAAATGCGGAGTCTCTAATTTATTTATGAGTGTTCGCGTGGCTGAAGTTTTTGGACCTTCAGGCTTCAGACGTACCTTTACAATTTCTACCAGTGATTATAACTTTCAGTCAAAATCGCTAGAAATAATAATCTTTTCCATTTATGATTCATTGCCATACAAGGTGGGACTACAAGGAGGTAGTTCCACCAATACTAAAACATTGCGGAAATTGGGTAGTTAAGGTACTGTTACAAGCACTCAGCGAGTTAACGAAGCTGTTTTAGTCGTGTTGTTGTTCTACTGGTTAGTATATTTCAATGCACAGTAGGCTTGAAGCTCCAGTAGGTACATATACAGAAGTCGTTGGTCTCATCAATTAGGCACGGGCGTCGGCTTGGTCTGTTGCCTGGGAGGGTGACGGCACTGAAGGTCCAGATAGGAGGCGGAAATAGGGAGAGATGCAATGATTTCTGATGAAGCGAGGATTTAAGTACACCGCCGCGCCGGCGAGGCAGGCGGGTCGTTCTGCGTCGGTACTTTCTGATCCTAAAGGGTTTTGTCTGGAAGCTGTCAGTGCGAGTCTTTCAACACCGGTGATTGGGTCATCGGTCTCGAAAATGGTGGACTTTGATTTCGGAGAAAATGGTCGGCGATCGAAAATGTTCATGTTTGTGTGATTGTTTATGGCTTTTCAGTAGCATTAACGGTTTAAAAAAATGTTTCTTTATGGTTTTCTAACAAAAAGTAAAAACGGGTTTCATATCGTAAGTACATATTTTAGTCTACCAATCAATGTAGCCCACAGGTTGGAACCCTTGGTCGCGTCACTTACAGTGTTTTGTAATTTTTTGCAAAATAATTTTATTTTGCAGAGACGTTGTTCATTTATTAAGTTTACCATTAAAACTTTGCAAAAAAGTAATATTATATGATAAGTGTCCGTTTTATATTTGTATAGATCCTCGATCCTACGTGAAAAATAAATTTAAGAAGTCGGTTGTTGGTTTAAACGGTGGTTTAAACTCCTAAATACTATTCCAAAGTTTTGGTTTTCATTTCTGTCCTCATGTCTGCCTATTTTTTATACAAGAGAGTTAGCTAGCAAGCTTACGGCCCAGCTGATGGCGAGTGATGCTACCCTAGTATACTAGTAAGCATTTAGCTTCCGCGCACCGATTTGGGTTGCCATCGCAATAAGATGCCAAAGCAGTTGGAAAATATTCGAAACAGCGTTTGGGACCTTGAAATTATTTGAAACATGGCCACTGCTTTGTCGTTACAGACACTGCCAATTCGTCTGTTTACTTATTCTACTGGGGTTGATATTTAGACGGTTTAAACAAAAGGTTTGCTGATGTGCAAATGTGGTTACACATTCGCATGTCCAATGTTTATGAATCAGCCTGAATAAAAACTGAAACTACGCTGCTGCATTTTATTCAGACTGTAGATCTGCCGTCCTCGGAACAGAATTTAAATTTCCATTGCAACCCAATTTAATAATACCACTGAAAATGTTGTTGGAGCAAGGAACAGAGTGTGGGGTTGGGGAAGGTAGGGTTAAGTCACTTCGATTTCGTAAAGGAAGTTTACCTATACCTACTTACCTTATTGAGTTAAGAGGGCCCCGGAGTACCGCTGATTTTCGCTCTCCAGTACAAGCGTAGTTCCTTTTTCATTTTGAAGTGGTAAGTCCGACTCACATTAAATGTTGCAGGTATCATCGGAAAGAGATAATCTGTGTGAGTAGTGCTATTTCTTAAAACGCAATAACAATGGAAATATACGGAAAAGAGTGTTTGTATGGAAAATCTTTGCAGACTTGCCTTCTTAAAATGAAAATGGAACTACGTTTGTATGGGAAAGTGAGACTACGGGGTCTTCTTAAGTTGGGAAATCCGGCACTGTATGTATGTATGTATGTGGCAATGTGTGACGGCATAACTGTTGAACGGTTTATCCAATTTTGATGAAATTAAAATATAAGCATAAATATATATTGATTTTTGTGGGGGATTTTTGATAAGTGCGGTGGTTTTTGAGAAATAGGGGTGTTAAGTGTGTCAAGAAGATTTTTGACTTGTGGAGATGGTTGAAAGAGTATCGGATGCATATTCAAAATATATATATTCTACTTTTGAGTATTAACAGCACACTATTGCCCACCACAATGGAGGCTTTACCCGTGGTCCCACTGCTTTTGCCCTGGGGTTCACTTCCTCCAAAACTGTGGCTGACATATTAGTGCTTACAGTTAAGTTTTGTTTACTCACAGAAAAAAGCTATTCACTCAATTGTATTGCCAAGCATTGGGTGAATCCACAGATATTTAGTTCCGGAGGCGTATGGCACTAACAGTGTAGGAATCGGTGTTGAAGGATGATTTGTGGAGAGGAAAAGGGTCGATTTGTGCGGGCAAGAAGAGGAAAACGTTTATTTAGATAATGTGGAGACAAAGGATTGTGAAGGGACTTGTAAATGAGAGTCAGGGTATGAAAATTACGAAGAAATAAATTTTAAGACAATTTAGCTGAGATCTAAAATCAGAAATATGGTCGTATTTACGAAGGCCGAACACGTACCAGGGGCCCTACCGCCGACGGCGAAGCCGATCTCCATTGGCTTAAAATTAGCTTCATGAGAACTAGAAACGATTTTTACTACCGGGTATGTGTCATATCCAAAATGGCGTTTCCCATCTTAAAAGTGTACACATGTTATGAAACCTATCCGTTCAGTACATTTGACGGTAAAAATCGTTTCTAGTTCTCATGAAGCTAATTTTAAGCCAATGGAGATCGGCTTCGCCGTCGGCGGTAGGGCCCCTGATGCAGACATGGAGTAGACGTTCTAGCTTATAAAGCTGGTCTTCATCAATGGCGTCACATTAACACACATCAGCATATTCTATAATGGGGAGAAAGCTGGAGTTAACGAGCATTATTTTAGCGGACGAGGAAAGAAAATGTTGTGCATTTAAAAGCATGCATCGAACGAAAGATTTTCTTGCTAACCTCGGTGATATGTATTTACCAGGATAGGCTTTCTGAGATGATGAGGCCCAGGTTCTTCACTTCCGAGCATTATACCAGGGGTACGTCATTATATTTGACAGCTGGCAGGGAGTTCTGATCAAGCCTCGAAAGAAAAGCCTTGCTACCTGTGATCATCACTTGGGTTTTAGTTGTATTGAAGACCAAACTTTTAAGACCAAGATGAAACAGCTCGCAAGTCCTCCGTCAGCATTTATGGCATTATGGATATCACAGGAATCGAAGGAGTGGTAAAGTTGCACATCGTCAGCATAGAGGTGAAATATGGAAAAACGAAGTCTAGAAACAAGGGTGTAAAAAAAGTAGCCCAATAAAAAAAACCTATTATATGTATGTATATTTGAGATTTCTATATGTTTTTGTTTATATATTATATCACATATTTATTATTACGGCTATCTAACTAAAACACGGAATACTTGCGGAATACAGATATAGAAGTATAGTGTGAGCATATCCTAATGATATTTTTTTTGCAGGTTTGAGACTTTCTGGCACATCAAAAAAAAAAAAAATTAAATCCGTCATCTCCGGTTGGTTATGTGACCATAAACAAATAATACAGCGGGATGTTTGTTTGGCACACACCGCATGTGTGTGCACCATGGAACTATACTAAAATTTTAGTTTTGTTTTAGTTTTAGTGTAGGTTCATGGTGTGCACACATCTACAATAAACTGGAATACCTTAAATCCTTCTAGGGGTTTGTTCCCGATTCTACAGATCATGTAATTAGATATCTGTGAGATAAGAATGTAATCTCAATCTAATCAATCAGTAGATGTAATCTCTGTCATTCACAAAACATGTAGATACTGTTAAACTTCATAATACCAGTTGCACAAAAACACATCCGGAAGAAAACCAAAAAACCCATACAAAAACTATTGCATGAATACAACAAGAAATATTTATTGTATTCATGAAGAACAGCGGATTCCGAATCCGGATTCCAAATCCACGCGCAAATATACAGAAGGCATGAACAATGAAAGGCACACACCACAACTCCCTGGTATCAGAGGTATGAGGAAAGTTTTAGAGATATATTTATTATGTAATATTTATGTATTTATTTATTTATTTATTTTGTAGAACAATTTGTGCGCGTTGAAGTCTTTCGTAGGCTGCGCGGGTCCGGCGTAGGATCTTTGCACGCGCTATACGAAGCTCTACGACGAAATAAATTTATCGATATTGAAATTGAATCTAATTCTTTTGCTGGAGTGGGTTCGGTTATATCAATCACATAAAAAAAACTGTTTCAAGCCAAAGAACGGCTATGAGTCTCCTGGGGTCAATGATAGAGCGCGCTAAAATATATCCCATCATCCTTATCATCATCATCATCAACATCATTGCCATCCTTATCATGATCATCAATGACCTACAAGATATTTAACCAAATAGCTTTTTTATTTTTGAATAATGTTGGAAACTATAATCTATGCAAACATTTTTTGATAACGCTAAAATAACAATCGGTTATAATTGGATACCTACCTTCATGATGTAGGCACCTAAACCTGTAAGTACCTGGCTTCTTATCCCGTCAGTGTTTATTTTAACTTGTAAAGGTAGGTTAGGTGGTCAATTACAAAGATCTGTATGATTGTACATCAAATATTTATTACTTAACGTATCTAACTTTTTGTACCTACCGACATATTATTATTTAGTACAACTAATTAAATATAAATTAGTCTTTAATTTTACCAGAAACATTCCCCCGCGTCACTAACTCACGGCTCGTGGAGTTAAGCAGTTTAAGAGGGAGCTTATGATCCAGAAGCGGTAACAACCCTGTTGGTCAGAAGTTACTGCACAGTTGTAGTCAAAGTCAAAGTCAAAATTTCTTTATTCATTAAGATTTTTTAGGATCATTTTGAATCGTCAAATTTACCGCCTGTTCGGAATCGCGACCAGCACACAAGGAGAAAGGCAAGAACCTCGGGCCGGTTAATTTTTTTGATGATCCATTCAACATTTAGATAGGTACACAATTTGTAATTATATTCTAAGTAGATACAACAAAAACCTAAATACTTAATCTTAAAACATTTGTTATTACCTATCTACCTATGGGCAATTTGTTAACATTGAGAAATCACCATTTTGCTGTCAACTGGTATAGCAACATCGGGCCACACGTTCTTATCGTCGATATAATCACTAATTTTGTAGTAGGCACTTTTAATTAAATTATTCTTTATATACAATTTGAATTTACGAGTAGAGAGTTTGGTGGCGCTTTGAGGAAGCTTATTATAAAATCTCACACAGTTTCCTAAGAATGAATTATTTACTTTTCCTAAGCGAAACTTAGGTATCTCAAGTTTATTTTTATTTCTAGTATTAACACGGTGTACATCACTTCTTTTACTAAACTCATCAATGTTTCTGTGAGCGTGCATTAGGTTTTCATAAATGTATTGGGAGCTGACTGTAAGAATACCAATCTCTTTAAAACGTTCCCTAAGAGAGTCACGAGTTTTCATTTTATAAATTGCCCGTATAGCTCTCTTCTGTAGAATAAAAATGCTATCAATATCAGCTGCATTTCCCCATAAAAGTATGCCATAAGACATAATACTATGAAAGTAACTAAAATAAACTAACCTCGCCGTAGCTTCATCAGTAAGATGCCTTATTGTACGTACAGCGTATGCAGCCGAGCTTAATCTGCTAGCTAATGACTCAATATGAATACCCCATTGCAACTTAGCATCAATATTTAAACCTAAGAAAGTAGTTGCTTCAATAAAGTTAAGTATTTCCCCATTTAAGATAATGTTAGCATTGCTGACTTGAACATTAGGCAAGGTGAATCGGATGCATTTTGTTTTTTTCTCATTTAGTAGGAGGTTGTTAACTGTAAACCAATCAAGAACTTTAGCTAGAGAAGCATTTACACAATCATAGTTATCTTTAGCCCTATCGACTCTAAATATTAATGAAGTATCGTCAGCAAACAATACAATGTCACATAGGTCCCCTACATAGGATGGTAGATCATTGACGTAGACTAGAAACAGAAAGGGCCCTAAGATCGATCCTTGTGGTACACCTATGTTAGTGGAGGTTCCCGAAGATCTGATACCGCTAATATCCACTTTTTGAATGCGATTTGATAGGTAACTATGCATGAGGTTTATTGCCTGATTCTGGATGCCGTAGTGTTTAAGCTTTGAGATCAGGGTGTCATGATCTACGCAGTCAAAAGCCTTAGATAGATCACAGAATACTCCAATGGCATCCTGTTTTCCCTCCCAGGCTTTAAAGACGTACTTCAACAGCATAGAACCAGCGTCGGTCGTTGAACGGCCTTTAGTAAACCCAAATTGTTTTTCATGCAAAAGCCTGTTGCAGTTAAAATGTGACTGTAACTGAATAAGAATCAGTTTTTCAAATATTTTACTACATGCAGGCAGAATCGATATTGGTCGATAGTTTGCTGGATCCTTTTCATTACCAGACTTGAATAAAGGGATCAGTTTGCTATGTTTCATCAGATCAGGAAAAATTCCTTCGTCGATGCTTCTATTGAATATGTATGCCAGACATGGTGCAATATCAATTACTATCGTACTTAATATCTTTACGGAAATCCCCCAAAGGTCTTCGGATTTTTTTATATTCATTGACTTAAAAGCTTTTACAATACAGTCAGAGTTGACGTGTCTAAAACTAAAGGAAACATGACACTTTTCAACACTTGTTTCAAGTAGAGCCAACGCACAATCAACAGATGAGTTTAGTGGCCGAGTAACAATATTAGGTATGCTAGAGAAAAAACGGTTAAATTCATTAGCAACTTTTAAATTATCAATTACAATTGTATCATCTACTTTTAAAGCTATTGGTTTTTTTAGAGGTTTTGTTTTACCGGTTTCATTATTAATCATTTTCCAAGTAGCCTTTATTTTATTTGTTGAGTTCTCTATTTTCCTTTTTATTTGCAAAGATTTTGCTGAATGACATACCTGTTTAAAGAATTTAGAGTATTTTTTGACGAAACTAATAAATGGTAGATCATGTAGCCTTAACTCTCTCTCTGCGTAGAGTTCATATAGTCTATTCCTACTTTTATAGATACCGGCTGTAGCCCAGTCTGCAAAGACAGAGCCAGATTTACCTTTACACGTTAGTAGTGGGAAAATATCATCGTGTTCTGTATGTATTATGTTAGACAATATGTTATAAAGTTCATTCGGATCATTTAAGCATGGAATAAGGGGAATCATTTTACCAATGTTGGTTTGAAATTTCATGATGCGAAATTCGGTGATTGGCCTGTAAGTGATTTCCGGAAGCTCCTGTTTCGAATTGCAATCAAAAATCACACTCTGACCATAATGGTCTGAGTCAAATTTTTTAAACATATCTTTTTGAAGGGGAGTATCACTACAATATATATTATCAATGCAAGTGGCAGTTGTAAGAGTTACCCTAGTTGATTCATTGAATTGGCGCCTCAAGTTGAAACATTTAAATAAGTTAATTATTTTTTCGCTCAATGGATTATTAGGGATATCAATATTGAAGTCCCCAAGCACTATTATTGATTTATTACGACTGAAAATTTTGGTTAAAACATTTTCCATAGTGGACTCGAATAGCACGTAGTTTGCACGGGGGGGACGATAGACACAAACCACAATGTGTCGCTCCAGTTCAACACATGACAGTTCTATAACTTCTTCAATCGTGAGTTTCACAATATCTTTACATTCCTTACATTTAAGAGAATTTTTTACAATGATTAAAGACCCACCTTGAGTGGTATTCTTTCGCTTGTATGCGCTAGCAATACAGTAATCTTTATAAAGAGGTAGTAACTTTTGATCCAATACAAAGTGTTCAGTGATGCCCATAACACTGATGTTCATCTTGCTTAAAAATAATTCTACTTCTAAATTTTTGCTGGAAAGGCCTTGAATATTTTGATGGACTAGATGTAAACTATTAGGCTTTCCCATTGTCTTCTTAACTAGTTTAAATGTTTGTCATTTGACCCTACTGTACGATCACCCACATTAGTACTGCAACTAACTGCAGGCCTGTCGGTGTGTTTTGTCATAGTACCTATGACCCTATTACAAATATTAAATGCTAACAATTTAGCAATACTCAACTTACTATATCTACTAAGATACAAAGTATCTTGCGTTAACCTAAAGTCACTAATAAAAATATTAGTGTCAAAATATAAAACGTCACTATGACGACATGTCAAGTTGTATAAAATCATATTAATATTAAAAATATTAACATTATCAGCCCTAGATAACAATTTGGAGTAAGGGAAGGCACATAGAATCAATTTTGACAACCCTAAGTCTACTTTTTGTAACAATATTTCCACTAAATAAGTGACATCAGAACGCTTGACCCCATAACTATTACCTAACTGTACTATTAATGTGGTTTGTTTGTCAAAAGATGTCTCACTTAAAGTCTTTATTAACTTATGGATAGACGCGTTTGGAAAACAGTAGTTGGTAACCACTTGGTCTCCTATTCTATCATTGAGCAACTGACCCATACCTAATCCTAGGCGGTCTGAGAACACCACAGTTTTCTGGGTCTGTCGACAGGTTTCAGTCTGCCTAACCAGAGGCTGTGTTTTGTGTACTAGACTTGCAGGTTCAAACTGCACATTCGGTGTAGGAAGTACTACAGGTGGAACAGGTTGTGCAGTCACTGGTATTGGTGGTTCCACATGTCCTGATGAAGCACTCTGGGATATACTATGAGTCACAGACTGGTCTATGGTACATGGGTCGGTCTGTGAGCTCCTATTACATATCTGTACATAAATACTGTCATTATTTACCATTTCCACAATACTATTCATTTTTTTTATATTTTCAGTGGAATCTTGCTTAGCTTTTTGGTATTTCACTGTCAACTCATGTAAAGACCTTTCCAAACTTTCTATTTTGTCTGACATGTATTTTATTTCTTTAGAGTTCCGTCCAAGTAAGCTGTAGCAAGATTCTAGTTCCTCAGTTAAATTACATTTCTGTTTACTCAATTGTGCAACGCTAAATACATTTTTGTGTTTTTTTAATTTCTTTTCAGATTTTTTTATAAAGCTACTTAATTTTACATATTTTTTTATTTTATTACTTCCTCTTATTGATGAGAATCTGTTTGGTGTGGTGAGATTAATAACAGAGAAGCCTGCCTCACTGTTTTGAAGTTCTGTCTGAAGATCCAGACTTTTGAAGTTGGTTGCAGAGGGCATATTATTATGACTTAATTCTAGATTGTCAATTTTAGATCTGCACTGATTTAGTTCTTGCTGTAGGTCTTTATTTTGTTGAAGCACTAGTTCATAAGTTTCATAACATTTGTCCGCTGAACTCAGCATTGACTGGATGCGGTCATGATCAAACAATAAGTCTTCATATTTGCTGTGCAAATCTGCAAGTTGTCTCTTGAGAGTCTTGTTCTGGCCGAGAATCACCAACATCTCAGCCTCACTCTCATCCTGCTCTTGAATAAGCTGCTTATGAGCCTCAGTGAGCTCAGTTAGCTCCGACTTGGCTGCCAACAGCTTGGTCTGCATATCACATTGCCTCCGGGTCAAAGGCATTGTTGTTTTTCTGGAACACAGTGGTAAGCAAGTATGAGTTAGTTTATAATTATAGATAGATATAGAAAAGGGTGGTAGATAAGATTTAAATTAAAATAGTTAGGGATTTAAACAAAGGTAAGTTGAGAAAGTTTTAGAATTAAGATATAAGGGGAAGAGAACTAAAAAAGAAAAGGATTTTACACTTGGAGATGTGCCTATATAGGTAGGTACCTGCTTAGCTCTGGATGAGTGATATTACAGTGCCTTTTGTACCCTTTTTTCGTATCCAAGTAGGTAAATAAAGTCTGTACAGGTACAGCAAGTAAGTATTACTGTATGGATTCTTTGTAATTATCTCATAAATCTAGTGATTTGGATAAACAAGTTTTCAATTACAGCTATTGGATGTAAACAAAGTACTTATAAGGTTAGAATGTTAGTTTATGCTGTGTCTTTGTAGTTTTATTCTGTATGAGGCAGATTGAGTCTCCAAATAACTTCCACGAATTATTGTCAAGTTATACGAGCACATCAGTGCCTGTGTGTGTCGGGTCAGTGACTCATATTCATGAGTCATGTAGGTAATGTTGTGAATGTAAAAGTATGTTGTTATGTTTAATTAAAAAAGAATATACTCCCCCTGGATATTTGGTAATAATTTGCAGCTCAGGTATCGTCTGCAAGTCAGGGTAACGATTCCAAATCCAGAGATGAGTCACGTAGCAGAACCGGCAGCGGCGGCGGTACGTTACGCCGACAATAATTTAGCATAGAAGTATACACTATGACACAGTTTATTTACACTTTTACTAATCAGGTACGATTTTCCTAGCATTTAATTCATTCGTTTATACGTTTAAACACTGTAAATTGAGCTAAATATAATTAATTTTTAACAGCTGATAATCTTCCGTACTAACGTTAGGGTTGCCACACGGCAAAAAAAATTAAAATATTGTACTGGAGATCTTTACACTGTCGTTAGGTTCTTGGTAAACAACCACATTTGTTAAATTTTATTTTTGTTTAACTTTTTGAAAATTACAAATGTATACGATATTAGCAAAACAATACGTAAATATTTTTCATTTTATTGTCATACACATTGACAAACAAAAAAGCATGAAAACAGGTTACTACCAACTATGGTAACTGTTTATAGTTTAAGACCAAATCGTTTTATGCAATTTTAACGTTGTCTGCGTTAGTTGCCCCGTTGAGAAACGCGTAACGGTTAATTTGATCAGACTTGGGCGGGCCTGATCAGCCAGGTTAAAATAAAACGTTAGACGTACAATCGTCAGAGATGCCCGATAATATCCATTGGGATATTATTGTTCTGTGCGCCCGACTAGTAGTACCTTTGCGAGGCGAGCGAGGAGGGAACCAATTGGAGAGCAAAGAGTTTTTTACATTATAATGGAAGTTAAACGTTGCGGTTTGACGAGAGCCGCTGCGGCGCCAGCGCTGTCGCCAGATGCTGCCTTATCTCGACCACAGACTAGGTAAGTGCAGATACTACGATCTCGACACCTTGTTTGCTCGCTTCACTCTTTGCTCGGTGTTACCACATCGATAGGTACCACTGGTACTACCTACTTTATGCTGCGCTGACAGTTTCTACGTTCTTACGACACATCACCAAACATTTTAGCTAGTAAGCAGCGCTCTAATTAGTGGTATGGTTTCATACCATGGCTGCATTACAATGGATATGATAATTATTAAAACCTACTCAAAGTATGTATCAAAGTTTAAGGTTATTATACTGGTTGAATCGGAATGCTCATATCTGAGGGTCCCGACCTTCACATAGGATCTTTTACTTGATGATAGCGCGCCTTTGAACTCTAACCTTAGCTGCTCTTGCATGCTCTGCCTGCCATCGTATAAAGATGTTGGGAGTGTGGCTCTGGACGGAACCACGCATCGGGCTACTGCCTCTTTATCCTTTTCTTTCAAATTATTTCAGTAACACCAAAAAGATGGAATAGTTTAGTTTAAAAACCTATTAATTTATCGGAGCGAAGGTTTGAAACCATAATAAGCTCCCAGTTTTTTAGCAGTTTGTTTGGCTTCTCATTTCAAGTTTAATTGGTAAAACGATTTGTTAGCTGTCGGTCCAAAAAGCAGTACGTCGATCTCGCATTTTGTCGTTCGTCTACTGCTCAGTTCGTCCATAATTGGATTAGTCCATTTTGAGGTTTGTCATAACGCAGTTCGTCCATTTCGAGATTCGTCATTACGCAGTTAGTCCATTTGGTGACTACATTACAACTGACAAACCAATATAACCTTACTTATAATGTGTATTGCTAAATCGTTACGATATCGCTGTATATTGGTACAGCCTAGGAGTACAGGTACCCAGGTGGGAGGGGGGAGAGAAATACAACAGATGAAATATAACATATCCTTTCAAAATATAGTCCCATCACAGTATAAACGGCAACGTTCTTTTTCTTATAAAAGAAATGGAAAAGAGAGTTCCACTTGTAATTAAAGTAACAGGCTTTTATGAAACGCCGCCCTGAAGGGCTGATAAAATTTGTTTGGTTTAGGTATCCCTATAGTTTGTGCATGTGAACGAAATATTTGTTGGGCGAAATGCTTGTTGGACGAAATACGTGTTTGACCAAATGCGTGTTGACGTAATTTGTGCTGGTCAAAATGCCTGTTGGACGAAATGCGAATTAAAATTCCATTTGGACAAGCTGCTTATTGGCAGCTAACAATTCGGTAAAACTCTCAAAAGTTATCTGCGTTATTTATATATTTCGTAGAACTACTACAGAGTTCAAATTCTGTATTGAAGCACCGAGTCCCACCTGCGACCCGACCCACTTGCCAATATTTTAGATGAGCTTCCTTTCTTAGGCGAATATTTTATTTTTAATTCGAAATGGGTCAGCCTTTGCAACTTGAATGGACAAGAAGAGTGTTTTCAATGTAGCATACAAATAACATTGAATGGAGCACGTATTTATCTTTGAAACACCTACATCTACTTTACTTTGTAAGGATTTGACAACTGATCAACATACATACATTAATAGACTCACAGCTGTTTCTCAGACCAGTGGCTGGCAAAACCATTGGATTTCCACTTGCTGCGCTCCTTGCATACCCATTCGGCATCATTAACTTTAATTACGATCGTCTACATGCTGGGTGGTCGATTTAGGATACTTATTACATTTCTAAAGAGGATCTCTGATTTGGTAAGAGAACGTTGAACCCTGTGCTTTTTCTGCCATCTGTAACATAATATTGCTCCCTTTATGGTACACTAGGTGGGGTCTGCACAACATTGTTTTCTTTCTCCATTTCCTGTCAACTTCCCTAACATTTTAAATGGTTTTTTTGAACGAAATCCTCAGCAGACTAAATAACTGGCTATCTAAATTCTTAATGCCAGAACACAACAATTTAGAACAATTTACCATTTACAATTAAAATTTATGGCGACAGCGACAGAGTTATAAGTACGATGGTGAAAGCTAGCCGTGCAGACATAACAAAGTCCTACTACCAATTAAACTAAGCATGAATTTGTAACTTCCAGGATCAAAACCGGACCTCTGGGTCTGATACCACTATAATAAATAAATATAACAGGACATTAATTTCACACAGCGCCATCCAGCACCAAACTAAGTATAGCATGTAATATGGGAACTAGATTACGGAAAGAATACAACACTATCCGACCTATGCTCCGGTTACGAACCACTAGACCACAGAGACGGTAAAACTGTAGTTAACTATACTTTCTTACCAAAACTGATCAAGATGTGATAATTACCTACGTCGGTAGAACAGCTATCGGGTAAGTCGGGCTATCATTATCGTCATCACCCGAGGTGATGGACGTCGCGTTATCTCGTGCTATCGGTGGCCTCCATATAATTCCACGCCGCCGCCGGCGCTATCGCCACGCGGTCGTAATCACTGCAGGCGTTTTGACAAGCGCCTTCAAAACATGATATTTCGACCGACTGTCTCAGAAGGATTATTATGTTTTTAGAGAGCATGTTTAGCGATAGTGTTTTTCAAGTTTTCAGTGTTTGTCACGGTATCACACAAAAAATCAAATTATTATTAATCAGCAAATTATTCTAATACATTTCTAGGCTGTATTTGAGTATAACCAGTCAAATGTAGTGTGAATCGAGAAGCAATAGGAGCATGTTATTTGAAGAGAGCGATTGAGGAGATCGTCTCTACCTATCACTCTTAAAACAGGTGTAATATTTTGCAGTCGAGGTTTAAAAACCATACTTGCCCATAAATGCTACTTCAAATTAGAAGAATTTATGAACGACTGGAATTTTCTTGAAAATTGATTTATTATTGTCTCTGCATTTTAATCTTATTCAATTTAAATGACATTATTATTATATTTGACTGATCTTATTTCTTGTTTTTGTGTTTGTAATGTTCTATTCGATTTAAATGACCTATTATTTGTATACTTGACTGAACTAATTTTTATTTCCCCAATATTCTTATTCAATGTAAATGACGTTATTATTATATTTGATCTTATTTCTTGTTTTTGTGTTTGTTATGTTCCATTTGATTTAAATTACCTATTATTTGTATCTTTGACTAAACTAATTTTTATTTCCTTAATATTCTTATTCAATTTAAATGACATGATTATTATATTTGACTGATTTAATTTCTTGTTTTTGTGTTTGTTATGTTCCATTCGATATAAATTACCTATTATTTGTATATTTGACTACTACTGAACTACTGAATTTTTATTTCCTGAATTACTAATTTAAATTTTAATCCGACTGTATTATGTAAATTTGAATAAAATGTTGCACGCCGTTGTACGGTAGAATACATTGTGCCTGACCTGACATTACTAATAATACTTTACTTTACTTTTTTTTAAGAATTATAAACATTCTACTAGTTATTGTGAGAATTCCGTTAACCCACAAACTAATATGTACAACATGTAATACAACTTTTCAAAAAAATGCGCGGTTTCATTAAAGTCTCATCAGTATTATCTTACAAAATTGTAGTTTTTGTTAATTTTATTATGAAATTTGAAGAAAATTAAATAAATTAAGCAAAATTTCGTTGATTTCGGATGAGGTTATAGAATGTAAGGTGCAGGTGTAGGTAAGGTGAATGAAACACAACAGAAAACGTGACTGCCAATTTTCTTCAAAAACAGACGCAGGCATCTATTCCAGTCATTAGCTTGCTTTATATTGACTGGTTGGGATGTTGAAAATGATCTTGGGTTGTGAATCAGAGCCAAGCGTTTTGCTGCCGGCGTGCCTTTTGTAAAAGCTGTCCCGGTGTGAAGTACCGCTGAACCTTAGCAAGAATACTTCATACCAGCAAATTTGACCTTAGACTCGATATGGGAGCCAAAGTTCAAGTTTGATGAAAGTTCAACGCCTAAAAGGGTCAAACTATTATTGAACCGGAGCGGAGTGCCGTTAAAAATAGGTGGGGGATGAAATTGGCTATTTTTGTAGAGAACACACACGCCTGAGTTTTGGAAGCGTTAAACCGTACAAGATTTGCGTCCCCCTATTCAGACACAAAGTTAAGATTGAGGTTCAAACGCTCCACCACCTCACTTATTTTTATTGCACCGCTCCATCAAAAGGCCTTAATTTGTAATGTGAATTATGTTCCAATTACTTTGCACAATAGATTATAATAATATGCCTTATAATTAAGATAATATTTTGTAGTGGATTTGATTGAGTCCACGCGAGTTACACATCAATTACCTATGGAAGCAGATGAATTTATTCACGTTTCCTTCATGTATGGTAAATATAATTGAAAGATTTTTCATAGACTGTGGGTCGTTCAGACGAAGTTTGGCTTTTGCTTCTTTAAAACCTGGCTTAGCACAAGAAGCGAGTTTGTATTGGAATAATCTTTGGCATACGCCCCGGACACGGGTAAGGCGAGAATTTGAGAAAATCTGTACTGGTTAACCGGGATGCCTTATCGGATCAAATTCGGAAACTTCCGATGGAGATTCCCGAAACGTCATTCTTAACTATGAAACAAAAAAAAAACATGTGACAATAACAGTTTTCGAGACTTCTACAGAAGATTTTTAGAGATAGTTTGAGAATAGCGTTGAAATCTATCGGAGAGACGTTTCCGATTCAAACAATTTCTGTACGTTTGAGCATCGCTACATAGGTCTCAGACAACCTGGAGAGGCCAGGATCAGCATGGCTTTCCACGAGGCACGATATTGAGACAGGCGTGAATAGACTGCAACAAAGTTGTCACGATACTCAGTAATATGGGAATGACGGTGGAGGAGGAATCGGATAATCGTACCTCTTAGGCACGTTATGCCTTCGATTTTTCCACCCACCATTAGGTTCCTAGGCCCTTTGTTGGTACTTAATGTACCTAAGATATGGACATTCTGCGGAAGCGGCTAAGCTATTCTTATAATGTAAGGAAGTCGAATCAAAGTGCGGTTTTTTTTTTATTGCGTGTAATTTGGCTGGTTCTTTCTGATAGCGGTGATAAGACGAATGATAAATTACGTTATCGCACTATCCTTTATACTGCGCGTTTGCCAATGCCTGCATGGCTGCAACCTTTAGATACAGTTCCTGATAAATGTTTTTATAAATCAGACTAGCTGACCCATCTTCGCTTTATGTGATCATTTCACACAAACTGCCACCAAATAAACAAATGGAACCGATATACCATACATATAACTATACGGTTTATGCACATGCGAGACGAGTGTGAACGTAGTAAATATGCCAGTCACTTGCAAGTGGCAGAGAGCAGGCCACATATCCTACAGACCCGTTAACTATCACGAGAGCTTCTTGGTTGGTGACACGAGCAAGCTCGTAGTTACTGTAGCAAACCAGATTTTTGCTTAGCAGACTGAAAGATTTTGACAAGAAATACAACTGACAGATTGTAAGCTGAAAGACCTCGACCGGGCAAATGCTAAGATAAGAAAGGTAAGATGCTTTAGTAAAGTTTCAGATATAAGTTTCCGGCAAACCTTGTTGCAGGAATATAGCCAATCAGTGTAAGTTTCAAGTAAGTAGGTAGGTGTTTGAGTAATAGCTTATCAGTTTGAAGCTAAAGCGAGTTTGATCGCTTAAACTACAAATTTCTGAGCATGTTAGATAAGTTGCACGAAGGCTTCTTATGCGTTATAAAGGTATCTGTTTTGATAGTCTCGGCAGAATTATATGTGTATATATATATCGGCAGAATATAGGTGTTTGTTCTGTATTTGGGTGTTGTATTCTATGATAAGTATGTATTTACAAAAAAAAAAGTATTTAAGTCTGTAATCTAGTTCCCATATAACAAGCTATGCTTAGTTTGGGGCTAGATGGCGATGTGTGAAATTAACGTCCTGTAATATTTATTTATTTATTTATAATTTGCAATTTCCACAATCCGTAGGTACTCAAGGATATACACAAACAGGCCGCACAGCTCAATTGGTAGTAGCTCTGCCTTTTGCGCTGTACGTTGTGGTTTGATTCCCATCCGGGACAAACATTGGTGTGATGAATATAGATGTATTTTTTTTACTTGGAGACGGAAAAAGCAAGTAGGCTACCAGATGCTAAGTGCAGTTTTTTCCTATTACAAAACTATCCTTTGTAAGTCATATCCACAAAGTAGATGACCTCTGTATTGCGTCCATCAACTTAACGCACCGTGAGCACCGTATGCCCATAATTTCACCGGAACCATACCCTTACAAACCGAAATACAGCGTTGCTGCTTGACGGCTGAAATAGGAAATGGTGGTAGGACTTCTCCGGACGAACTCTTTCACAAGGATCCCTTCTACTCTTTAAATTATCTTATTTTTTATCTGACTTGTGTTTCTGTGTTAAATCATAATGAAAGTATTTGAAAACAAAACCTGTAATAAAGCTATACTTAGTCAGGGGCTGGACGGCGCTGTGTAAAATTAATCAACGCAGTACCTGCGTAAATTATTAATATGTATTAATAAAGCTTCAAATTTAACTTACTACGATGATCGGGATTCCGTTTGCAAAGCCGGCTTACAGCGGAAAATAATAGTGAAATTAATTATCTTTTTGGTTTGCACATGCAATATCTGACCTCATTGCGTAAACATATATAATTTTAGTGAGTAGCTAAAACAACAGCAACATTTTTAAGGAGTCGGCTTAGTTGCAGATGAACCGCCTCTGTGGTCGAGTGGTTCACCCACCGGTATGGGATCCAGAGGTTGCGGCTTCGATCGTCCGGAGGTACATTATTGTTCTTGGTTTGGTTTGGGGTAAGACTTTGTTTAATTCTAACTGAAAATATGTTAGAATGTTTTTTCTACAAACGTAGGTATTTATAAGCATATTGATGAATGCTCTAGCTTGTTTCTCGAACACATTCTGTATAAAGTAGAAAAGACTGGATGTTCGTTGTGAGATAGTGTACAGACAGGATTAATGTGAGATAATGTACAGACAGGATTAATGTGAGATAGTGTACAGACAGGATTAATAGGAAGAGACTATGAGTCATCTTTTGTCTTGATAGTGGGTCCTGGTAACATAGTATTACATATTAGTCAATGGGTAGTATTTTTGATTTCTTATTATTTCCGATTGTTTTACCTACCTACTAGTCACTGTAAGATTTTGACAACTCTGACTATTCCTTACACTTGTGGGCTTGGTGAACATACATACCACCAACCAAAGCACATTATTGTACTCATCTGGGGATCAAACCCGGGACCTCTGGATCTAATACCGGTGGGTTGAACCACTAGACCACAGAGACGGTTAATTCCTTCTGATTTAAGTTTATTTTTAAACAGCCGCTATCGTCTTGTGGTCGCCCACCGATATCAGATCCAGAGGTCCCGGGATCGATCCCCAGGGGGAGTACAATATTGCGTTCTGTTTGTTTGGTGGTAGGACTTTGTTCAAGCCCACCTGGCTTGCTACCACCATCTTACCTTATTATGTTGCCATGACAACTAGGTTCTACGAACTGACTTACGAACAGAAACTGTTTTTTACAAATACATAGAAAAAAAATAGATATTGATAAGATATAGTAATGAAATCCGGTGAAGTATGAGTTGGACGCCCGCTCAGAGAGTATTTGTTTATTTTAAACTGTAACTGAAGATCTTCCCCGGTGTTCGAGTATGACTTTCAGCCGGTATATTGAATGAGTTCCTTGTCTTTTTATTTGTTGAACTAACAGTATTACAATCCTGAAAATGAAATGGTTAACAATGGGCGCTGCGTTTTTGTGAAGCACACCAAGCGGACCTTCGAGAATAATAAATAACCTCCCTTCTGCCCCTACCCGCGCGGGGATCCGCACCCACCCTCCACATTTCGCTGAAAAGTTTCGCTATCGGGAGTACCCTAGCCAGTTTAGTAGCTTGGATTATCACGCCTTCTGTATTTTACGAACTGGTACAAGCATTGTAATTTCGCATAATTGTCATTATACTAATAACCTACAAATACCCGGTACTTAACCTTACTAAGTGCACCTCTACGATACAAAATTAAGCTACCTAAATTTCAAGTCAGTCAGGTAATGAGCTACACAACATATTCGGAAAATACATACCTATCTGCAAAAGTTATGTCATGTTTATTGCTACATTGTTCATCATTATTCACCTTAAGAACCACCCCATAAGGGCAAAAATAAACTTGTTTTGAAATCTGCAGTTTTAATCCCTATTTCATGTTTTAACACATTTTCAAGACTTCAATCTTATTTACCCGTTTTACAACTTTCAGCAAATCAAAATAAAGTTAACTGTGAAGTCAACCCCCTTTAACAGTCTATCCTACAAGACATGCCATGCCGTTTTAACCCCTTAAAGAGCCTCTTTGTCACGAAAACCACCCCTAATAGAACGTATTTTTTTTTTATGAAAGTGCAGTCGATACTCTTTCATATGACACCCCACAAGCCAAAACTCTTCTCGTCTCACTTAACACCCTTATTTCTCAAAAACTTCTGACGCATAAAATCGCGCGATAGAGCCGCAAAAATGGTTAACGTACCCAAACTACGCAGAACCTACTGCAAAAAATGCAAGTGCCACAAAAGTCACAAGGTTTCACAGTACAAAAAGTCAAAGGAAAGGCACGCCGCCCAGGGTAGGAGACGTTACGACCGCAAACGACAAAGTTATGGTGGTCAGTCCAAACCCATCTTCAAAAAGAAGGCAAAAACCACCAAAAAGATTGTACTCCGTCTAGCATGTGCTGACTGCAAGATCCGCTCCCAAGTGGCACTTAAACGCTGCAAGCACTTTGAACTCGGCGGAGACAAGAAGAGGAAGGGGCAGATGATTCAGTTCTAGGCTGGCTAATAAATAAGACTAACTACCTTAGTGCCAAAACTATAATCTAATAATCCTCATTCTGATTGATAAGTATTAATATAATCCCGGCAAGTTAAAAATTATGAATTGATCGGATCAGGCAATGGCCGAAAATTTTTATTTCTTTTCAACCCACTATCTCAATAACTACTCCATTTATCAAAAATTCCTCGAGAAAATCAACCACGTTATTTCTATGCTGTTTGAATTTCATAAAAATCAGATTATCCGTTGGAGTTATTCCGTCTCAAACATTGCCACATACATACATACAGTTCCGGATTTCTCAACTTAACTTGGAGATAAATACTTCTTACTGCACTAGCAATGTATCCAGTTTCTCGGGCACGCTTCCGTCTGTTACTCGTCTGGAACAGTTGAGTTACCTATAGACCGTTTGTAACGGTCCATGGGTAACCCGACTGCTTCCTTTGTACATAGTTAGTTTAATTGTACGCCAGGATGCCTAAATTACAGGACATTAATTTACAGGACATTAATTTCACACACAACATTACATGCAACATACCACCTACGTACATTTTTCCTCGACGGTACATTTAAAGTGTCGCCACATCCCTGTACAATATTATTAGTCAAATTACTTCAAATTACAAAATTACAAATTTATGTAAGACAGTATACTGTCACACAAATTATTTATAGGGCAAAAAGCAAATAAGTCACCGTGCTGTTCGATAAATTACCGATAGGATAAAATACTGTCATACATGTAGCTTATGTGACAAAACACGATCGTGGTAAAACGCGATTAGGAAAAACGGCCCACCGATGAGGAATGCTTTGGGCTGTTTGAGGCACCAATCAACAAATCATTGACTCTCCATCCAACATTTTTCAAGTAATCATATACTTGAACATATTTGTTGTAAGGTTGTAAGTATATTTACAGTGTTTTTTTGCAAAGTTAAAGTTTGTGGTCATGACTAATAACATACATTAAAAGACTAATACACATTATAACATGTCATATTTACTTATTAGATAATATTTATTATAAGCCACAGTTCTTAGAATAAGAGTAAATACAGACATACTTGTCTCGGGATTTCATTGTGATAATGTCGCTAGTGATTATGAAAGACAGCAATGCGCTAAAACAAAGGCCTCCCCGCCCGCCCGCGCCTCAAACACGAAACCGGAAAGCACCTCGCGCTCTCAAATAGTAGGTATTTTCAGATGAAAATCTTGTGGGTGTTTCCTGTTGGTCCTAGTGTTTTGTTGAGCGGTAACTGTTTCTTGCTGTCCCAATACCTAATATGATTTGTTTTGAAAAGATAGGGTGTTTTAGTCGTTGGTGCAAAGGTATTGTGAAAGGTATTATCATATATGTCACGTTTTCTACAGAATGGAAGATTTTAAGCAACATGGTTGTAATGGAACCAAGTACAAGCTTAACATCAGGCGAGATAGCAGTCAAAAGCAAGTTATCCCAGTTAAAAAAAAAGACGTCGTGGGTCCCAGTATTTTTTCTCACCAATTGGATTGATGAGAAAAAATACGGGACCAGTAGAAATACTTTAGTCTTCATTTACGTCCATTTGATTTCCACTGCTGCGTATACGAGTATAGCTGGTCTATATCTTGTCAATAGGTAGTACTTTTTTCGTCCTTTGTTGGTTTCATGATATTTGTGAGGCTGTGGTTTCAAATCCTGCCCTATAATAATATATTTTTTAAACACAGTAATAAATTGCACAATAAACTATGTAATTTACAAATAAATAAATAAATAAATATTACAGGACATTAATTTCACACAGCGCTATCTAGTCCCAAACTAAGCATAGCTTGTAATATGGGAACGAGATTACGGATAGAATACTTAATTTTTTTTTTTTGTAAATACATACTTATCATACAATACAACACCCAAACACAGAACAAACATCTATATTCATCACACAGATGTTTGTCCTGGGTGGGAATCGAACCCACAACCTACAGCGCAGAAGGCAGAGCTACTACCAACCGAGCTGTGAGGCTTGTTGTACTAAAAGTTTTAATACACTTTCATCAAAGTTTGTATCGTTATTTCCGTATTGATATAAATAGTATCTCCACGTAGCGGTCGCTGGAGTTCAGAGCGCCAGATAAACCTTGACATTGCAGAGGTTCTACCCCGACAAGCGGTCCACTCCCTCTAACACTTTCTAATTCAGAGCTTCGTGTATCGGGCTTTTCCATTATAACGTTCTGTATTAAACGACGAACGGCACTTATGTTATTATTCCTTAACACTTTTTTTTTATTGTACGACGGGGAAGCGCTTGGCCTTCATCTCATCTGGTTTCAAGTTATGATAATGTGGTGGACTGCGCACTTCACCCGGGATCCTCAACACAGACTTATCTCTTGCTATATTCCGTCCGCAGTACGACCCCCACCTATAGAAACAAACTTCCCCATACAGAGAGACACTCTTTCAAACCAAAAAACCATGTCAATCAGTGACTCACTGATCGACATGGATGAGTAGAGATAAAACTGAATATTTGTCAATTTCATGGTTTTATTAGTAGAAAAGTTGAAATTACCGAGAAAAGACCCCGACTTTGTTATTGATGATTTATCTTTAGAAAACTTTATATTATTGCAAGTATGAACTTTATAATGTTAAGTGTCGCATAATGTTTAAATTGTTCCAAGAGTTGTAACTTATGTAAAGTGTTGATGATTTAAAAACTGTATCGCTAGTGACACCTATAGGGTACAGTACAGGGTACAAGTCAACTGAATGCTAAGAGCCACAAGGTAGTTGTTATTTTTGTGTTTTTTTAGAAACACAATGAAACTTGAGTAGCAGTCTCCAAGTTAGTAAAGGCTTACTTGATGTCAAATCGAAGTAAAATTGTAAAGTTGGTAAGTAGTTCGTTCAGGTCCATCAGGATTCAGGACCGATCCGTACCATAGGTTTGCTTTAATTCTGACCCTGTAAATACTGATATTAGTACTACCAAAAGTATACTCTAAAATCAATCCTGGTTATTTATAATTTATTTAATCTATTACTTTTATTCGTAGAGTTTAGATTAAAATAGTTATATTTAATTACCTGAACTTTTTTATATTTTTAGTCATATTGGTTAGTTTCTTACTCTTTCCTAATTTGTACCCTACCATCTGTAACACTTTTTACTTACTGTTTCTTCTTCTAAGGTCGTTATTGGTCAATAGCGTATATGTGTCACTTAATGTTGCATTATTCGATGTTTTTGCAAGTCCGCAATTTTTGTATCTTTTCGGATTTATTCATTTCTTCCTGTGTGGATCAGGCTAGCTCGGATCACTTCCGGGTCTACCGGGCAGTCCTTTTAACACATCCAATTTTTTTCAAATCTTCCCATTATAATATAAAATTGCAAGTATTATTCTCACGAGGAGTAAATCTTTCGTTCCACGATATTAAAGTTCACAGAGTTATTTTCGTGAGAATCGAGGATCTATGCATCTATAAAAAATGGATTCATAGAAAAACTATACTTCCTTTGTACATTTTTAATGGTGAAATGTAATGGTATAGGTGTATAAATAATTATTTTGATAAAAAGTAGGTAAGTACTTTATAATTTTGAATGACAGATTTTGAGATATTAAATTGATTTCAGTAATTACTCTTAAATGTTATAGAGCTATTTATTCTAAAATGCGCGATAGCTTTACCACGCCAGACTGATATGTCACATAAGCATGTTGGTGACGCGAACTCATAAGTTTTACCCCTACTAAAAATCTCTCAAAACGGCAAAAAAAAAATATCTCCAAAAAATAAACTACACTCGGCTTTTGTACCCGCTCACAAAATAACCTTACATACCTTATAGTTTTGTGTATAATTCATGTCAGTAAAAATGTGGTTTTACAAAATCATGGTTTTAAAAATTACACTCGTTTTTTTTTTTAATAATGGTTGCCAACCGTTTGACCACCAACTCACTTGAAAAACAAGTGAAGATGTGGCCTAAGATGGAGCACACGTGTCTTAAAGGAACCTGCTCACTCTGGACTTGAACACTCCCAGATGATATTGCTGTAAACAGACAACAGACGGAAAACAGACGAGGGCAAGGAGTACACAGCATTTAATTATAATTAAACTAGGTATCTATGTTATTTTAAAATTGAATTTTATTTGTACAACATTCAATTTTAAATTCTAGAAATGTTCGTTTGTGAATAACGGTATAAATGGTATTTTTTTTTCGTTTACTTTGTCACAAAGCCAATGTGAAACGTCAATTGGACTCGTCAAAACAAATAATATGAGCCCTTTACTAGCACCCACAGAGCCAGGAGGTGGGTAGTGGAACTCCCGCTCTCACTATGCGCTCCCACGATATCTCTTAGCTCCATCGGCAGATCAGAACTCTATTCTCTAAGATACCTACCTAATTGTAGTTGTTTAATGAACTGAAGATTAACTAAGATTTTATTTAATTATTTATTACAAGTGAAACTTACAAAAGGGTATTAAAAGAAAATCTATCAATACAGCGAAGAACAAAACAAAACATATAGCTTTCAGCATTATAAAATTTTGCCTTTTTGTCCCAAAATTTACTTATGCTTTACGATGTTGTCAACTGTGGAAACACAGTGAGCTGGTGGAAGGCTTAGACAACATAATAAAGAACACCCTTTCCACGGTTTTGAATATTGAGTTGGATGACAGAGCATGGTCGCAGGCCTCATTGCCTATTCGATTGGGCGGCTTAGGTATACGCAAAATTTCTAGTGTTGCTTTGCCAGCGTTCTTGTCTTCCGTCTATAGTACACATTCTTTGGTTGAGAAAATTCTAACACCATCAATTTCGGCTGTTCCAGGCAATATACTCCAAATTTCTTATCTTGACGAGGCTCGAAATGATTGGCATAGTGCTTGTCCTAATACCGATCCCCAAAACACCTTTCGGCACAACGGCAGTGGGACGGGCCTCTGTACGAGTTGACACGGAATTATCTATTACATACGTGCTCAACCTCCACAGATCGTGCTCGTCTCTTAGCTGTTTCAAAATGGGAATCAGGTCTTTGGCTGCAAGCACATCCATCTTACAATACCGGTACACTTATGGATCCTGTAACTTTCCGTATTGCCACTTGTCTTCGGTTGGGTGCAAGATGCTGCGCCTCTCACCAGTGCCGGTGCGGTGCGGCCGTAGATCAATTTGGTTTTCACGGACTTTCGTGCGCAAGGTCTGCCGGCAGGATTTCGTGCCACGCAAGTCTTAATGACATTATCCGTCGAGCTTTCAGTGTCAATGTGCCAGCCGTTCTTGAACCGAATGGTCTGTTACGTGATGATGGTAAGCGGCCCGACGGTATGACTCTTGTCCCTTGGGAAATGGGTAGGCCTTTGGTGTAGGACGCTACCTGCGTCGACACCCTAGCGCCATCTCATCTGCCTGAGACATCAGTTAGGGCTGGTGCGGCGGCTGATTCGGGCGAAGATCACAAAAGGCGCAAATATAGTGGTCTCGCCAGAGTTTACCTATTTGAGCCTTTTGGGGTGGAGACCTTGGTTCCGTGGGGAGCCGGTGCCCTCCGGGTTTTCAAAAATCATGCGGGGCTTTTGATTGAGGAGACACGTGACCTAAGGGCTGGCTCTTATTTAGGCCAGCGAATTAGCATAGCAATTCAGCGTGGCAATGCAGCCAGTGTCTTGGGCACGCTTCCGTCTGGTACTGGTCTGGAACAGTTGAGTTACCTATAGGCCGTTTGTAACGGTCCTTAGGTAATCTGACTGATACCTTTGTACATAGTTAGTTTAATTGTACTTTTTATTGAATAAATTTTATTTTATTAATAAAAAAATATTTTGTAAATTTCGCTGTTTTCGGAGCGCATTGCTTAGCAATCTTTCGCTCCAGTGGCTTTTAAAAAAATAATGAACGAGCTATACACGCGATTGCAGCAATTTCCGCGCTCTATTTGTGCGCTTCCGGTCCAAAAGCACTTTCAGGCCCCGCGTTGTGCAGCAGCAAGCGATCACCCGAACAGGCTTTGGGCGATTAGGCATTGCTATTCATGAAGAAGTACAGGGACGAATGATATGAAGTATTTTCTTACAGATGACCTTGTGTATGGGGTAGATGGTAGTACTATTCGGTGGAGATATAATAATAATTTAAAAAATAGATGAATATTATATCATAATATAGGATATTATATTAATAGTTATTTACTTGAAACTTGAAATGCAAAATGCAACGATAATATCGACGGATAGCGAGTTCCAGAGTCAAGCGCACTGGGTTCTCTTAAAGATAAGACAGAAAGTATGTGCTAAAGTTCTTCACACGGCATAGCGACCTCGGCACGCTAAGAGCTGCCAGCATTGCGGCTACCATCAAAAGTATTTCGGAATAGCGAACCCAAATCCAATGAGTCTGGGAGCCGCTGTGGCCCCAGCTAGAGCTCTGGAGCGGCGCGTGCCGAATGCTGCGTGGGCGGACAACAACGCATTTAGAATGCCGCCGACACACATTTTATATTTCTGCTATTTCTGAAGGCCAGGCTACTGGATCCTAGATTGGTTTAACTGTTCTACGATGCATAAACAGAACGAACATCGGCACGTCTATACTAACTAAACATTAAATTACACGAGATATACCTAACCTAGGTCAATATAATATCGTCTGTACGAGATAATCGGTAACTGTAAAATAATGCTCGTTAATCCAGTTTACGATGACGAGCCAAGGTTACTCTCGGATACCGCATTTCAGCTCTAGACTAGATGCCGTTCGCATCGTCCGGCTGGTCATCGGGAGACGTGACCACTTCTGCCACTTCTGGGTAAACAATCGCGAGTAAATGGTGCAGATGTGTAACGTTTATGTATATGTAAAACTTTGGAAGCAAGGAGAATATTCGCGTCATACTTGCGATCCCTGTATCGCAGCTTTAGGCTTTCAATTAAGTGAAAACTGTTTTAGGTCCGTTTTGATTAGGGAGTGAACGTAAATGAATCGTCACGTTCGGGTTGGTAGCGTTGAGTCGGGTCGGTGACGCACTGTATTTGTATACTCGGTACCAGTCGTCATCAGCCAGGTTCTGCTTGTAAACAGTGTAGTATACAAATATGTATACAGATTTTGGGATTACAAAAGTAGTTTAAGTTTTCAATTCTATCATGTGGTCATTAGAAGACACCAGTTTTCTTCAAACAACCACGCTTTAGTAGAAATAATACATTAAAAATACAAGCGTTACCAGCCCAGTTGTCCACGGGGTAGGCATACTATATATTACAGTCAGAATAACAGTTCTAAAGTAACCTATGTTCAATTTGAGTTAGGAATATTAGGTATGTTCGCAGTAGCGATTATTTCCGGGCTAATAGACCCCTTGGCAAGGTACTGTCGCTCTCAAACCAATCGTAACTGTGAATGGGGAGAGGCTTAATGCAAGTATCTCGGTAGGTGGTGGACAGGAAGAGACGCGGACGAAGCGGTCAGTTGTGGGCCGAGGAGCGACTCGACAATGTAATTGTGCTATAATTAGCTGCCTGTCGGTAAATCAGGACGCGCCAGTCCCGCACATTTCGCGTGACATTTCAGCTCGATCGCAATGACTTCCGCCTGCTGCGGCCGCGGCTGTGGCTCTACTCTACACCAACAATATCTTATTTGTACCAGAACTAATCTTAGAATCAGACTTGGCTTAAATTAGTGAATACTTACTCAACTTTTTGTCTTGACAAGAATTCAAATAACTGTAAAAAATATGAATAAATATAGCTTTAGCAATTTCAACATAATAAACGAGCTTTAGTTTTGTCTGTCGAGTGTCATAAGGATGAGAATAAGAAAAAGTTATTAAAAAAAAAAAAAAAACTGGCGTAAAAACTACAATCAATTACATGAACTGCAGTTGGTGCTGAATTGCCAAGCAAAACCACATGGTAATTGTATGGCATTGCCTTCAAATTATTATACCTATGAACTTACTACATATTAGAGTTATTTTTAAGTTTTAAAAAAAAGTCGGTTCCATATTTTTTTGAAAAATAAATTAAACATATATTTAGCTTTTTTTGTTTTAAAACCTACGACACCACGATGTCTACGACACCCAATTTAAGAGTCGTGTAAGGGATTCTGGGAAATATCTACGCTATGATGAGAACGAAGATAAATACAGATGACCTAAACAAATTTTATGAATCGGTTCCTACTATGGTGTAGTGTAGGGGTGCACTATGTCAGGATCATGAGAACGATTTTCGTTCCCATTATCCTGTTAGCCTGTTTTTTGATTAAATCCAAACTATTCAACCTATTTTGATAAAATTTCTATGGGACCAATCTGGAATCATATCTTTTCAAACTAAATTTTTTTTTTTCAAATCGGTTATTTTTTTTATATATTTTATTAATTATGTACGACGGGGAAGCGTAGCCTTCATCTCAACTTGGGTGAACCCAATGGTGGTAGTTAGCCAGGCGGACTTAAACAAAATCCTACCACCAACCAAACCAAGTACAATATTACTCCCCCTGGGGATCGAAACCGGGACCTCTGGATTTGGAATCGGTGAGTTGAACCATTAGACCATAGAGGCGGTGAAATGACGGAGTTCTGAGGTAACAAACATAAAAAAATCATTTTTTTGAAGTCTGTTAAAACAAATAAAAATAACCCATTCCTTAGCAAGTTATCAAACAAGAAACTCGAGAAAAGTTAAATGAAAACGCGGGAGGATGGCCATGAAGTGTCGATGTCTGAGTGCAAACTCATTTCAGCCGCAAGAAGTTCAATATTGAAATCGAACGCCTACAGAACTGTAGGACTATATATACATGCTGAGAGATATTGTCAGTTTTAACTGGAGATAGCTGAGTTGGCAGCGCGGCTAAATATATCAGTTGTACGGCCGCCAGAGCCATAACGCTGTGTTTGTTGTCTTCGCGATGCAGCCATTACACCACACAATGGTCCCGTCCGTGGGCGACTGCAACGTTTGTTTATATTGGACTAATGGTAGCCACTTCTGTATTGAGCTTTTAAGCTGGCTCACATTGCAAAATTATCTCTGCTATTTGGAACATGTCAATGATTTGGTGAAAGCGAGCTTAACTGAAATGTCATTACTTTATGATCGGGTCCTATCAGCTTGCATGTTAATGCGATTTCGACTAGGCAATGAACTTACATTAGGCCGCCTTTGATACTGGCTTCACAAAGTTGTTTTATACTGTGCCATACATAAACAACCCGTAAAATTTATTATTACGCTTGCACTCACACTGGTATGATATTCGAATCAATATTTTTTACAAAACCGACCTCAATTCCAGGGATCCAATCAAAGTATGTATACAAACCAGGGGAATAATAGATTTCAGGATATTCTGTCTTAACGATTTAGTTGTATTCGTTCTTTTAGATGCCGCTACAGTCCGTTGACAGCTATTTTACCTCTGACCTATTACTGTAACAGAGCTCCATACATTTCAATAGAAAGCCAGAGTTAAAATAACCTGTTAACAATGTAAACGCGGTCTGTAGTTTGAGTTTGTGTTCATCAGTTTTTATTAATAAGTGAATATTAAGTAAAGGAAATATGTATATTAAGATTTTTTTTATTCTCTCAGTCTGTTCCAAATTTCAAAATTTGAACAGTATACATAATAAAACATTGCATATGTTCTAGTAATTTTGTACGACTTTGACTGTAATATTGTAATCAATTGTTTTTTCTAGCTGTGTACTAAAGAGCAGAACCTACACCTCTTTCGGAGCAAACTGCAGATTTCCCAATCTATATGATATTTGTAGACCTCATTTGGGATTCGATGTACAAAAACCCGCGTTAGGAATGTCTACGTCACAAATCCTTTGATTTGGGTCAGCAAGAGTGATTAGCATTATATAACATTATACATCATTATATATACAAGGCAAGTTTTATTCCAGGGCCACTAAGGTGAAGTCTGTAACCGCGACAGTTATCGAATATCAATTTTTTATATAATATGTAAGATGAATATTTGCCCAAAGTTGTTGGAACACTTTCAAAACAATTTTTTTTCTGTATTGTCTAGCGACTCCATTTTCCTTTCTGAAAGAACCTCCTTACCTAATTCTGTTGCCATAATGACAATTCTAAAATTGTTCCGGCATTTAGAGGTAAGATAGCCAGTTCCTCAGTTCTTTGAGGTTACGGGTGAAATGCGCCTCCACCTTCGGCCTTAACTTAACTTGTAAACTGGTGAGATGAAGGCCAATGCAATGCCGCGTAGGTCATACTCTTTGTGGATGTGACCTACGCGGTAAGGCTTTTTTATAGACAAGAGATGCACTCTAAATCAGGTGGGCAGCTTGCTTGTTCCGTCTCCGTTTACTATGATAACAACCTACTATGACGCACTATCGGTGGTTTAATGCTTTCGCATTCTGGATTTGCATAGAATGAGAGTTAGCAACAGAGACAGAGAGGGCCTCGAACACTCATGTGAATAAAGAGAGATTGAGAAAAAGTATGCTTAAGAAAGTAAGGTGTAACAGACATCACCTTTTCGTGTTGACGATTTTCAAGCTCTTAAAAAATGTTTTGGAATTTCGTGTGTCTCTTGTTATACCATATTTTTTCAAAAAATATTATACAGTTTAAAATGAAAATATTGTACAGTTTAAAATGAATATTCATATTTAAATTCGTTTGACATCATTGCTGTGTATCTCTAGGCATTCCTTTGTGGTTAAGGCACATGTAACGTTTTACCCAGGAATCTTTTCAAAATCAAACGAGCGGAATCGTAGAGGGATCTGGAGAACCGGTAGTCTCTTTGATATATGACGTCTGAGCTGCATGATGTGATGAAGTTGTGTGGAAACCTTTGAGAAGCGCGAAGAGGGACTTGTTTTATGCAAAGGTGTGATAAAATTTAGTTTCATGTTTGAATGAAATATTCCAGAGCAGAGCGTCTGTCAGCAATACTGTGAATGTAAGCTTTTCTTTCATGGTTATGGCACAAACCGTAAACATATTTGTGAACCTTTCGCAATAAACTGAGCGAACCGCAGTCGGGTCTGGATAGCTGGACCGAAACGTCTCCTTTAGCAGTATGAAATACTCTCTAGTAGGCGAACTATCACAGTAGAATACATATAGTACAACTTCTTACTCTTGACAAAATAAAATATGTTATCTAACTACTATAGTAGTGGAAATTTATACATAAATTAATTTAGTTTAGTAACATTTGCCACCTCTATGGTTTAGTGGTTCGCACCAGTATCAGACCCAGAGATCCCGGATTCATTCTCCAGGAGTAGAAATTTGTCCTTGGTGTGGTTGGGGGCTTTGCTTAAGTCCGCCTGGCTAATCATTATAAATTATTATATATCGGTATCGAGAGGTTTGATTATCCATGATGCTTGATTTCGAAAATTGATATCAAGTTCCACAGTTTTTTGAAGATTCCGGATTAAGTGCGCTACCACCATCGGCCTTATCGTATCTCGATATCAGGTTATATGAACAAACTAGACTAAGCCCGGTTATATTTTTTTTTGTTTTATATATGAATACGACACCCATTTACACACACTGCACAATTAAAGACATATCATACACAGGTCTGTGATCTATTTCAATCTAAGGTAATAATAGCGTATGCGAATAATTATCGGAACACATTGTGATGCTAGGAAAGAAACAAAGAATAAAATAATTTATGAGGACGAGTATATATCAGTTCTAAAATGCGAGCGTGAAAACTGTATAGGAACCCGTTGTTAAAGCGCTGAGCGGGCAGAAAAAGTCTATGAAACTCATTGTTACCATGCTGTTTTTTTTGGGTCAATTATCAGTTTGAAACCTTATACTACGCAAAAAAATAAAAAGTTTTAATCAACACGTGTTCAAAATGATACAAGTCACTTGCTTTTTCTGAACATATACAAAAAAAAGAATATCGAATATACATTTAAGTAACTGTAACAATTTTAATTAAGATATAAAAAATATATCAAAATAACTTGTATTTTATTTCCTTGTATAGTATATAAAGCACAATGTATCCCTCGGAAGAAAGTGCTCGTGTGTATTAAGGAAACTGCATCTTGGTTATTGGTCACTTTCTCCCCTCTGTGGACAATGTACAATTAAAGTTTAGTGAACTTCACTAGTACATGATGAATCGTACGGAGACTCCCGCTAAGCCCTATGTGGCACAGATGTGCAGCTAGTTAGTACTGATGCCATGATCCTCGGCTATGCTGTGGCTCTCATTAGCACCACACTCGCTAACAGACCGGTGTATAATTAGTGACTGCCAGTCATCTTGACAGTTCCGCGTGTGCTTTTCCATATGGATATTTATAGCTGTTGTCGCTCGGCTCACTCTGACAATACCTACTTTGTCTCTTCCACCTTTTGTTGGGAAATTCAACTGCAGTATCAGAGTCTCATTCGATATGTTTTAGATGAAAAAGTAATCTGTGTGAAAGCGGATCTGGAGGGCGATCGAAACGCAAGGATAAAAACTAAGTGATTGGCGAGGAGTTTGCTAATCCATAATGCAAACCACGCCACTTGCCAGTTCATGCCGTTTTGTGCTTGCTAAAGCATTGTAAGGGTTAATGGTTGAATCTATTATATGTAGTAGTTCGCCTCAAACTGAGAACTGTGATGTCTGGTTTGTGTTAGGTATTTAGCCACGGAAATTTAATTATCTTCATGAGAAATCACTTTAGCTCTTTTCAAATAATCACTAAAATGCTTTCTTAACTTTCTTTTAGGTAAGCTGAGTAAGCTTTTTGAGTAAGTTCTAAGAAATTGGGTGTTTTTTTTTAATAAATGATGAGTTAGCTCTTAACCACTAGGTTTGTCTTGCTCTGAGACAGCATGGTTGAGATCTCTGATGGAGTGAGCATTTCCAGAAGGTACGCACCAAAGGAACGCGGCAATCCGTTTGGCGCTGAACTTCGTCAAGAGAGGTGTTGGCTTGCCAGGATGACCTGTACCGCTGTCAAGAGACAGCCTTTGCCCGGGTCGACCACTCGGAGGCAGATCACACTTACCCTCGTATTTGCTGATAATTCTTGGTTACGATAGCAATAGTGACGGATCCTTTAATCAATAGAAAATTATCTACGTAGTAATTTTAAAATGTGATGACCAGACCAATTTATTATGATTGTTCGCAAATCATAATGCTTTTTATTTTGCTGTTAACGAAGCTAGATAAATCGATTAGGACCTGTCAAAGAAGAGGTAGATTAATTGAATTTCCCGTTAAGTGCGGATAATTCCAGCTCCCAGGAGGCCGATGACAAACGAAAGCAATCAACTTCGCATCCAAAGACACTGAGCGCCTCAAGAGCTGGGCAATCGTGCCTATAGCGCGATCGAGTGCTGGGAGCTTGGAGCTTCACGAGGTGCATTCAATATAAATGTATTGAATGCCACAACGACATTTCTTTGGCTTTGCTACATTCATTATATTATATAAAATATTGCGGGGCTTTTGATTGAGGCGACACGTGACCCAAGGGCTGGCTCTTATTTAGGCCAGCGAATTAGCATAGCTATTCAGCGTGGCAATGCAGCCAGTGTCTTGGGCACGCTTCCGTCTGGTACTGGTCTGGAACAGTTGAGTTAGGTACCTATAGGCCGTTTGTAACGGTCCTTAGGTAATCTGACTGATTCCTTTGTACATAGTTAGTTTAATTGTATTTTTTATTGAATAAAGTTATATTTTATTATTATTATTTATTATTGTACATAGTATTGATTCTCTTTGGTATTGATGTTGATTTTTATTGATGATGATTTTTACCCACTAACTGTCGGCTGCATCTACATCTAAAATCTAAGTTTATCCATTGTTTGCTTGCTTTATATATTATGACATCAATTAGGCTTTAAATTTTGGTAAATTGGCTGTAATTATCGAAGTAGTTAACCCACCTCAATTGATTATGCCTACTCGTGTCAATAAACTCATATAAAATAGATGAGAGTGTATAGAGCTGAGAGTGTATGGCCCTGCCTTCCGATCTGGTGGTTTTGGGTTTAAATCCAGTCGTGCACCAATGGACTGTTCGGTGTTCGAAAGATTATGTGCGCATTTGATACATGCACATGCTCTGACGGTGTAGGTCAAAAGGTTAGTGAAGAACCCGGCATGACCCTAGGACCAAAATTCCGAATGGTATATGTCACTGGCTAGCATTCCGCTAAGCGGCGATGGGCGTGCAACTTGTCACGTATTGAATACTAGCTACTTGCAAGCTGTGGGCATGTGCCGAAAGTTCGTGAACCTTATGAGGATCACATCATACGATTCACGCTCTAAATGCCTTGTGCGAGTTGCAATCGAAGTTCAATCGATTCGCGTAGGTTCACCGTGAATGGTACGTTGTAGTATGTGACATGAACGTTGATGAATGAATGAATGAATGAATGAATGAATGAAAATACTTTATTGCACATCTTAAAAATAGGACTATTATACATTGTATATAAATAAAATATTTTTTTTATATACAATGGGCGGTATTATCGCTAAGAAGCGATTTCTTCCAGACAACCTATGGATGGAGAGGATTTCATGGCTAAAGTGGTGGTTGGTGGTGCACATATTATTTAGGGTCTAGCTAAATTAACTATATATCATACATTATAAGAAAAAGCTATACAAGTATGTTGACCACAACCTTAACATAGGGTATAATTATCACTACCTGACCATAAAGCATCCCCCGACAAAAGCGCTGAACTTTTCCTCATTCAGCTCAGGCTCCGTGGTCTGAGCCCTCGCTAATTCTCTTTATGATATCTTTAGACAGGCCGGTAAACCCTTGACCTTCGCCGATACACCCCGCACACCGCACAATAAGGTAAACAACTTTATAAATACTTGAAGCCATGGGGTAGTGTCAACTTGGCCGGTTTTTTTGTATTCTGCTATTATATCATAAATTATAAAGGTTAACGATGCCAAAGTAAAAGTCAAATTCAAAATGTGTTTATTCAGTAAACATTTTTAAGATCATCACACAAGAAGAAGGGCAAGAACCTCAGGACAGCTAGTTTTGTTTTTGTCAAAGCGCAGTTATTGGTAACGAGATACAATAGTAATAGCTTATAGATTTTTTTTAAGACGACGGGTCAGCACTTGGCTTTATCTCACAAGTTAAGAACTGGCTATCTTACCTCTGAATGCCGGAACACAACATTTTTTTTTAGAATTGTTATTATGGCGACAGAATTAGGTAAGATGGTCCTAACACCAACCAAACCAAGCAAAATATATTGTACTCCCCATGGGGATCGAACCCGGGACCTCTGGTTCTGAAATCGGTGGGTTGAACCACTAGACCACAAAGGCATTTAAGCACACAAGCGTTTTATCTTTATTTATCGTATTAGTAATCATCATTATATATTTTATCTAGCATTCTGCTTTAAACGCCTTGGCACGTGGCGTTATTTGTATTCTTGCGAATAGAACTGTGAAGTTAATATTATTATTATTGGCATCCGCGCGCACTTTTCTCGAGCATTATCTCATAAATCTGGTAAAAAGTCTTGAAAATATCACGTGAAGGTAAAAGCATTCGGCAGTACCTACCTTTTATATTTTTGGGTAATATACATCATGATTGTGGCCAATATTGAAGAAGGGAGTATTTTTACCCTCTACATAAAAACTCGTGTGTAGAGGGATTATATACCCTTGATTTATCCCAGTTGTACTACCAATGATTTTTAGAGTCGCTTTACTGGTAGTGATACACTGTATAATTTTTACTATCAGTTGAATTACTGAGTAGTACGACAGATCCGGAGCGACGATAAATGGTATCTTTTCGAGTTGATAGAAAGACGAAAAAGAAAGTACTCTACGACTTTGTAAGAAACGAAACAGCATGCAAAGAAAGGTGTCTACTTTGAAAGGTTTCAATATTGGGTGTAACTTGACTACAAGTAAACTCCGATTGATGAATAGAACGTATTTGCGTTGTATATTATTTTTGTACCTTTGCGGCTCTGCTCAGATTAACTAACTTACCAACTAACTTTGAGGTGAGGGCTACAATTACCTTTTGTTATTAGATTCGACGACTTCAACAATGATGAATTGAACGCAGGAACAGGAACAGAACAGCAAAGTTTTCCGTCAGTGTTACGGGAAAAGATTATTGATATCGGTAGATATCGGAGTCGAGACGGCTCGGCAGGTCCGGTTATCGCAGACCGACGCGACGACGCCGAGATCCGGTTTCCATCCACAAAAGTCTGAGTCGAATATATATATCCTACATTATGTACATAATGTACATAAGGTTGCTTTCATGAGTGGGACACATACTTATACTTATACTTTTATACACATATTTTTCTACTTTAGCGGTGTAATGTTTGCTACATTTATTTTACTTTGTTTTTTATGAGTTATATTTAGTTATATATAATTTTTTTTATAAACTACATTTATATATATTATTTATTTTTACTATTTACTAATTAACCAACGACAAAATTCAAAATTTTATGAAGGTTTCGGACAGACTTGCAAAAATTAACTCACATATGGCTTTCAGCATAATAAAGTTTTGCCTTTTTGTCCCAAAATTTACTTATGCTTTACGATGTTGTCAACTGTGGAAACACAGTGAGCTGGTGGAAGGCTTAGACAACATAATAAAGAACACCCTTTCCACGGTTTTGAATATTGAGTTGGATGACAGAGCATGGTCGCAGGCCTCATTGCCTATTCGATTGGGCGGCTTAGGTATACGCAAAATTTCTAGTGTTGCTTTGCCAGCGTTCTTGTCTTCCGTCTATAGTACACATTCTTTGGTTGAGAAAATTCTAACGGTGGGACGGGCCTCTGTGCGAGTTGACACGGAATTATCTGTTACATACGTGCTCAACTCCCACAGATCGTGCTCGTCTCTTAGCTGTTTCAAAATGGGAATCAGGTCTTTGGCTGCAAGCACATCCATCTTACAATACCGGTACACTTATGGATCCTGTAACTTTCCGTATTGCCACTTGTCTTCGGTTGGGTGCAAGATGCTGCGCCTCTCACCAGTGCCGGTGCGGTGCGGCCGTAGACCTATTTGGTTTTCACGGACTTTCGTGTGCAAGGTCTGCCGGCAGGATTTCGCGCCACGCTTGATTAAATGGGTAGGCCTTTGGTGTGGGACGCTACCTGCGTCGACACCCTAGCGCCATCTCATCTGCCTGGGACATCAGTTAGGGCTGGTGCGGCGGCTGATTCGGCCGAGGATCACAAAAGGCGCAAATATAGTGGTCTCGACAGAGCTTACCTATTTGAGCCTTTTGGGGTGGAGACCTTGGGTCCGTGGGGAGCCGGCGCCCTCCGGGTTTTCAAAAATATTGCGGGGCTTTTGATTGAGGCGACACGTGACCCAAGAGCTGGCTCTTATTTAGGCCAGCGAATTAGCATAGCTATTCAGCGTGGCAATGCAGCCAGTGTCTTGGGCACGCTTTCGTCTGTTACTGGTCTGGAACAGTTGAGTTACCTATAGGCCGTTTGTAACGGTCCTTAGGTAATCTGACTGATTCCTTTGTACATAGTTAGTTTAATTGTACTTTTTATTTAATAAATGTATTAACCAAAGTCTAAAAAATATGTTAAGTAGGTACCTATTTAAAAAAAACTGTTTGTCTCGGTAATAACAGGACATATTTGAATTTGATTGTATGAACTGAATTGAAGTATTATCATTATCACCTGTAAGTATTCACTCTTTGATTGTTCGGTTATGCCATATTCATATTTTGCCTAGCATACACAAGTCTCATACAGGCCAATGACGCTGGTATCTGTTTTGAGCGTGAGCCGGTAATTTGCCGCTTTAAAATTTGAGGCATGAAGGTGTTACGCTTCGCGTGTCCGTAATTTCACCGGCTAAAATAGTGGTGGTAGTACTTCCCCGGACGAGCGTAATCACAATGGGCTCTTCCACTCTTAAAAAAACCTTTACTTGGCTACTAGTAAAACCCTTGGCTCATATGATATTAATGTAATTTTTGCGGCAAAGTTTAAAAAGTTTTTCAAGTTTCATAAATGAGTCAGAGAGATAGATGAGTCAGAAAATCAATGTTATTTTTAATTCCAACGACACTCAATTAAATTCGATTGAATCATTATTTCCAATTAGTTAGAGCATGTGCACGCGGTTGTATCTGAAAATCGCAAGCTGACAAAGGCTCTCCGCGCTGGCTGAAATTCTAAATAAACACAATAATCCATTCTCCAATAATTAGCGACTGGCTATTATTAAAATACGAAATTCTACGAACTCGGTATCTCCTTTATTCTAAATGTTTGTTGTGGGTCGTAATACTCGCCCACCTTCGTTACTATAGAATTCGCGTTCCCTATATGATACTGCGTTCCATTCAAACGAATAACAACAGGGAACACAACACAGGGTTATAGTGCCCTGTGGTAGATGTTATGTTTTATTCTATAGACATTTTTGTACCATGAGCTTAGTCATCGTAATTCTTTGATTTCTTCAGAGTGCATGGGTATTGCTCGGCCTCATTCTTTTTCTAAAATAAAAGTAGTCTAGTACTCGTACCTACTCCTTGTAAAGCTTCACTCTCTGCCAGTGACGGTCCCGTCAATATTGGTCTAGATGATTGGAACATGCATACAGACATCAACATTTATAAATTAGAATTATAAATAAGTAATAAGATATAATCTTCTACAAACTTTTACAATCATTTTTAGCAACCACAATATACTGCAGTTGCTGTATTAGGTATATAGTATGATATAGTATTCAGAGATGGAAGTTAGCGGAGTTTCAATTAAAAGGGAGAGTAAGTTCTTTATTGGGCTTTGTGGATGAGAATAGTGAATGGAAAATTTATATAAAACCGGCCAAAAGCACACTGCAGCGCTAAATGTCACGTTTCTTTAAACTTCCTTACCTCCTTTTATTTTGTATTCCATTATATTTTATTATTATCAAATGTTATAATGACACAACGAATCACAATAGCGACGGGACTCGAACCCACACCTTGAAACGCTCTAACCAATTGTGGAACGAGAGTCCTAACGCAGATTCCGAGTTTTTGTATCATATCCATACTCAGCTTGAGCGCTAATTTTTATATTTGTTATAGCGGCAATAGAAACGCTATTGCCCCTTTCCGTTTCAAGCCCAATATTAACACGTTACAGCTTTTGATTTTGTGTCTTTTGTCATTCCCTTAGTTAACCTAAGAGGTATCTAAGAGATCTTATATTAACATTAGTATACGTATACCATATTATAGTCGGTGATTCCCATATAAATGTAATCAAACATTTATTCTCTTCGCTTTTGAATTGTGATTTGCACATCCTCTAATTAAACAAAATTTGTCACTCCTACGATCATACAAATTAAATCAAACCTCACATCTCAAAATCCATCAAAAACCGTTAAAATTACAGATTGTGCCACTGATAAAGACCATACATACTCTCAAAAAAGTAATCCTCCTCAGGCAGTCAGAAAAAGGCGAACTATAGACAGAGTGGACGGATAAGTACGTTAGCGGTTCGGGGCGGTATAAAGTGGTGACATTTGCCCAATACTATTCACATAACTAGCTCCAGTGAGAGCCAGTTATCGTTGGACAGCTGATTGGGACATCCTTGAAAGTTACAATCACAAGTATATTTGTGTCGACATTAACGCGCGCTATTTCAAGTTATGCTAATCTGCGACTGCGGAGGTTAATTAGTTGAGATATTGCACAGGCTATACCCGCGACACTAATCACCTCATACAATTATTGTATTTTCAAATGTCATCTGATGCGTATTTTATTTATTGAATTTGGTTGAAGCTTAGATGATCAAGTGAGGGAATTGAACGAGATCTCCGATTTACATTGGGAGCTTCGATAGTGTAAGATGCAGTTGTTGACATGTATTCCATGTTACTGACCACCTCTGTGGTCTAGTGGTTCGATGACCGGTGTTAGTCGAGAGATCCCGGGTTCGATCCCCATGGGGAGTACAACGTTGTGCTTGGTTTGGTTTGTGGTAATGTACTTTGTTTCAGTCCGCGTGGCGAGCTACCACCATCTTACCAAAGTCTGTCGCCATAGCAACAATTCTAAAATTGTTGTGTTCCGGCATTCAGAGGTAAGATAGCCAGTTTGATGAGGATTCTGGGTGATGTGCGATACCAACGGCCTTATCATTGCTTGAAAATCAGGTGAGATGAATCCCAAGCACCTCCCCGTCAGACTATAAAAACTAGTGGCTCTGTATGCAAGTATGTATGAATTTATTTATTTAAAAAGTTTACAAACAATAATAATATGTAGACACTAATGAAAAAAACAATATTGTAAGCTGTAGACCTCGCGACTCGCGAGTCTGTCTTTGCATAGCTTTAATCAGAATAAATGTTCACCTTAAACCATAAAGCTGAGTTTTTAATATGGGAGCTACCGCCCTTATGTTAAATGCTTCTTCTTTTCCTTGCATGGTCCGACAGTCTGATTTTACTGGTGATATCAAAGCTCTTTATAAACCTAAAATAAAAAGCTTGCAGACATCCGCTAATGTGGAGCGAGTGCGACCAGACGCTGTCCAAGCTTCTTCAATTAATATTTCCTTAACCGCTACACCCACCGATGTCAAAACTTCATTCTTCATCGAAAATAAAAAGTTGACAAGCATTTTTAAGGATTGCTCTAAGTTTGTAGTTTGTGTAAATCATGGCTTTAAAACTCGTCGTATGTTCAATTGAGGTGATTGAATGAAGTTTCAAATGTTATAAAGACAGAAACATTTTGTGGTATTAAGTAGGATAGATTTGAGATACCTGATTAGGGTTAGAAGGATAAGAAATTTTCGCCAATAACTTTGGAGCAACTTACAGATGTTAAACTACTTATACTATCTTTTTTCAAACGAGAATACTTTTTCAGAAAAAACACGCGAAAAGTGGTTGAGAAAAGTCGAAACACTTTAGAACCCATTTTACTCTTAAAAATGTATTTTTAATGAGTTTTGACTTTTTTTTCAACTGTAGATTTAAAAAAAATATAGTATCACGCTTTTTTGCAGATATTTATGTGTTCTATTAAACTGGACAACATAACTTTGTTCTTTAGTTTTCGCAGCACTCGCGGCAAGGAATTTTATCGCGAATTTTCCTTCACCTTGCGTTACATAATTAGAGTTTTGGTAAGGATTTATCATTTAGCTTGAGAAAAATTATGCCTTTGTTATTCTTTGATACTACTTATAGCGTTTTACTGAGAGTTTTACCAGGCTCTTGGATCCTGGGGTGACCCTACGTATGTAAACAAACACGCCTCTATCCATCAACATGAACAACACAGCCCCAGGTCGCGAACAATTCATCTGCTAAGTGTGGTGTTTATGAACAGTTTATATGTCCAGTTTATTATGAGTTGTATTAAAGTTTATTTATAATACAACTCATAATGCAAATATAGGACAACGAATACATTTAAAAACTAATTTTGTAGCTGGGCAGTTGACGCTCGTAGAAATTCTAAGGCATTTCACACTAGCCAGGACAGTGTTAGAGCTGGCCCGAAACCAACGCACCCTGGACGCGGGACGCGGGACACCCCCGATACACTGCGAGGCAGCCCCAACACCGCCCGGCGCCCACCCTGAGCGCATACTTCACCTACAAGCTACACGTAGGTATATAAAGAAGTGCACAATGCGGAACAATGATAGCTTCACACTCTCTGAGCTACGTGCAAACCTCCATGTAACCATATTCGCCCACCGCTTTGTTCGATATCATTTCAACCCTATAGTAGGCACATATTTGTAATTGAATTTAATTGAATGTATGATGATCCATCCAATTAAGAGCCCTCGTGCGTAGTAAACATTGGGATTCCCGTACGACTCATAATCAATTTTGTGCGAAAATCACTTTCCCGCACAGACATCTTAATATCATCACTTGCCATAATGCTAGATTCTAATACATTTTGATTATTATAAAACTCTTTTTCCCAAATGATCTTCAGCTATAATATAGCAATACATAATATTCACATCTCCGAATTTCATTGTTCCTAAACTCATATACCTTATTGATGAAATAACATAATACATAGTATTCCGAACAATAAAAAATGTAAAAAACGAAATACTAATTATGTAACCTATTTGGTTGTATTACGAATTACAATTTTACTTAAGTGACAGATCAACATTTTCATAGTTTTTATTTGCGAGCTCATTAAGGCTGTTTGATATACTAGCAATTGATTTCTGATTGAGCTGGTGGAAGGCTTAGACAACATAATAAAGAACACCCTTTCCACGGTTTTGAATATTGAGTTGGATGACAGAGCATGGTCGCAGGCCTCATTGACTCTTCTGTTTGAATATTGAATATGACATTGACTAGTGCTTGTCCTAATACCGATCCCCAAAACACCTTTCGGCACAACGGCAGTGGGACGGGCCTCTGTGCGAGTTGACACGGAATTATCTGTTACATACGTGCTCAACCTCCACAGATCGTGCTCGTCTCTTAGCTGTTTCAAAATGGGAATCAGGTCTTTGGCTGCAAGCACATCCATCTCACAATACCGGTACACTTATGGCTCCTGTAACTTTCCGTATTGCCACTTGTCTTTGTCTTGGTGCAAGATGCTGCGCCTCTCACCAGTGCCGGTGCGGTGCGGCCGTAGATCAATTTGGTTTTCACGGACTTTCGTGCACAAAGTCTGCCGGCAGGATTTCGCGCCACGCAAGTCTTAATGACATTATCCGTCGAGCTTTTACCAGTGTCAATGTTCCAGCCGTTCTTGAACCGAATGGTCTGTTAAGTGATTATGGTAAGCGGCCCGACGGTATGACTCTTGTCCCTTGGGAAATGGGTAGGCCTTTGATGTGGGACGCTACCTGCGTCGACACCCTAGCGTCTCAACAGAGCTTACCTATTTGAGCCTTTTGGGGTGGAGACCTTGGGTCCGTGGGGAGCCAGTGCCCTCCGGGTTTTCAAAAATATTGCGGGGCTTTTGATTGAGGCGACACGTGACCCAAGGGCTGGCTCTTATTTAGGCCAGCGAATTAGCATAGCTGCGTGGCAATGCAGCCAGTGTCTTGGGCACGCTTCCGTCTGGTACTGGTCTGGAACAGTTGAGTTACCTACAAACCGTTTGTAACAATCGTAAGGTAATCCGACTGCTTCCTTTGTACATAGTTAGTTTAATTGTAGTCATTATTTTGAATTGCTTGTTAATAAAAATAAATAGAAAAAACGAAGATAAAAGTGTTTGTGGAGATGCTGGGATTTGAACCCAGGACTTTACGCATGCAAAGCGATCACTCTACCACTGAGTTACATCCCCTGTGAGAAGTGATACGAAATAGCCAGCCCGTTTCATTTACTATTATTTTAAGCTGGGCATTATTGAAGGTGGTATTTGTTTTGTAACCTTATGTTGGTTTATATTTAAAAACTAGGTACCCTTATAACTTTTGAAACTATCATGGTTATGAACACTTTAAAGACAAATCATAAGTAAAAAAACAACAAATCGTGGTAAATATCCCGTTAATTTTAGTTATAGGAACCCTAATATGCCAAATTAGATTTATTTTATTTTGGTTTTATAGTACCTATGTCAGATTGAATAAGCTTATTATACTACAAATTATTGGTTAGAATACCAAGCTGTAGAAATAACTTCAACCCTGATTTAACTGACTGAATAGATAAAGTAACTAGAAGTTTGCCCCAAACTGAAATCTCATAATGTCTGGTTTGTGTTAGGTATATAACCACAGAGACAATTTCTCAATAAAAAAGTTAATAATAAACGATAAAAGTGTAAGTTCACTTTTTCTCAATCTCTTTTTATTCGCCGTAGAAGCACTCTCTCGTTGTTAACTCTAATGCTATGCCAGAAAGCGAGTAAACCACCGACCGTACGTAGGTGGACTGAATACAATAACGTGAATCGGTCACCACTTAGTCACATCAAAAGCTTGTTGTCAAATGTTTTTAGAGTGCTCTCAATACCGTTAATACCGCCTTGTAGTAGTCGTAATTTAAATATTACCTTCGACTTTTAAAACACTTTGATTTTGGTTTTTGAACGACATCGATGTTGGGATGTCGTAAAAGTTGAGCAAGGAGCTTTACCGAAAAGGCAGCAGCTTCCTTCTAATCTTTAACTGTGAACACCAATATGTCTGCCAAGCATGGTGATTATGGCCAAACCTTAAAGATTTGGAGGAAGTTATTTCCGCATTGTGGTGGACAATAATGTGCTGTTGTTGTATGGGACGTACGAAGTGCCATGATATCCCAAAAGTTATTCTTGGATCTTATCGACCGACACCCTTGGTTTGGCAGCCCAAGGAATATATAAATATATGTAGACCAGTTTTTGTTAAAATTAGAAGCCCTCACGTCACTATCTTGCAAGACCTGATAATTATACTATCCCTTTATCTTGAAAACCACCCTTTCAAAGGAGAAAATAAACGAATTTAGAAATCTGCTATCATATCCCTGTCATATCAAATTCCATAATATTTATAATTAATAATCTAATCAAACCCATTTGCTACCCTTAATTACAACATACAAGTAAATATCATACTTAATTTTAACAATGTAATTAATAGTAACAATAGGATTAACCTTCTATAAATGGTCTAGTGGTTGTAAGATCCAGAGGTCCCGGGTTTGATCCCCAGAGGGAGTACAATATTGTGCTTGGTTTGGTTTTTGTGTTCCAGAATTTAGAGGTAAGATAGCATATAGATAAATTAGTTCCTTAGTTTTTTCATTCCGGGTGAAGTGCGCTTCCGCCATTGGCCTTATTGTAACTCGAAACATCAGGTGAGACAAAGGCGAAGCACCTCCCCCTCGTGCATTAAAAAATGGCGGATTTCCCAACTTCACTGGGAAAATATATATCATCAATAATAGCAGGTATAAAAATACAGTTCAGTTCAGATTCATAACAATAATTCTTGTATATTTTAACCAATTGCTGTCTGAAGACTTTTGCACCATGTAGGTAGCAGTGTTATCATCAAAGTATTCATCAAACTAATTATTTAAAATGGGTGTCGATACAGCAGGTCGTCCGATCTAAATAGTTCCATTGTTGCGTAGGAATGTTCATTTGGCGGTCGATACCAGGATGGTGTCGAATTCGTCATCCGTCACCAAGTCACCTTAGCTAACGACATTCGCACTGATATGCCTCATCGTTCCGAGGGTCTTGCCGTTCTCCAGCAGAGCGATACCGAACAAGCTTTCAAGTTTCAAATTGATTCTAAAAAATATTTTTTGTTTATGACAAGATATACGAAATTGTATTGAAATATATTCTAGACACGATTTTTTACCCCAATTAATCCAAAATGCGAGTTATTCCGGGCGGTATTCTAGTTTTATTGATCATGGTGCATTTGAGTTTCACTGCCAATGGTAGCCTATGGTACTGTCTAATGGTAAATTTGGTCCGGCGATTGTGGAATCTCTCTCCAACTTACTAACTAAACCTTCGAAGGTGTAGTTATAACTCACGTCCATGTTCTACCGCAAACCTTTATTCCTATCATGAAAATGTGTTAAAAATTATTTGTACGTACCTGTGTAGGTACCTGGCTTACTTTAAAAATATTATCAGACAACACGTTTATATCTTCTTTATACAAGTCTTGTAACATGTTGAAAGTAACATTTTGCATTCCTCCATCGGCTGTGGGCGTTGATGCATTGCAGTCTTTTATTTTAGAAAAACCAACAACGTTAATATTGAGGAATATCGGTATCTCTGGAAGTATGAAAGCAGCTGCCGAGAAAACCACATACTTGGTTCGTTGATGAAGTTTAACTTAAATAGATTAATAATTTATCAACGTAGTAACAAAAGTAGACAACAAGTTATTGTTGGCTACGCTCAAAAACTTGGACTAGGAAACCATCTTTGAAAGGAGTTGCCGATGGCCGGCCGTTAAAAGAGAATATACAAGTGACTATTTATTATGAAACGAAGGGAAAAAGCTTTTATAGTTCTAAAGGCGGGGTGCTTTTGACGAAACATATGGTTAACATATAGTATTGACAATTCCTAACTTTCATAGATCTAAGTTGGTCTTTTGCTAAGACGTTGACTTAGAGTTTTACTATTCTTGAATTTTATAGTTTTAAGTTAGTCTTCTGCTAAGTTGTTAACATAGAGTTTTGCCATTTCTGACTTTTGTAGTTCTAATGCCTAGGTTGGTATTTCATTTCAAGTTTTCATAAAGTGCGCATATTAAATTTATTGAAACTTCACCATATTTGTCGATGAAAAAAATCGATTGCTTTTTACCGAACTGAACTTTTTTACTAGCTAAAGTAGAGTGGACCCTTAGCAAGGAAAACGTAATAATATTTGAGCTAAGTGGTGTATCGAATAAAAACAGTAATGCTTGTTTACATATTACATAGCCATTGCTTGTTAATAACAGGCAATGCCTATGTAATACAATTTACCCCAAAAAAAGTGCCTGAGGTAGAGAATAAATAAGAAATGATAACAGTTATTAATTTTAAGCTCGGTGTGCCTATTGTCAACAGCTCATAGCAAATATTTCGAGTGAGATAGGGACTTGATAATTTTATTGTTTAAAAGCTAATACAATAGAAAACAACCTAAAATCAACAAAAATATGGATAAAAGGTGTTATTCAATCATTAAATTTATTTTGACAAACAGTTAATTGCCAAATTTATGACTTCATCTGTGTACTCGAATAAAGCTTCAATGATAAACTATTTTAAACCAAATAACTATATTATAAATAATAATGTTACAGAAAAAAAACCTAGAATACAACTGATGTAGGGACATACTCAGAGATAAATTGTTTTAGTTAAAATTAGAAGCCCTCACGTCACTATCTTGCAAGACCTGATAATCATACTCTTTTTTGTTTGTTTGATAGAGATCTCTCGAAAGTCTGCTAATAACAGGCAATGCCTATGTAATACAATTTACCCCAAAAAAAGTGCCTGAGGTAGAGAATAAATAAGAAATGATAACAGTTATTAATTTTAAGCTCGGTGTGCCTATTGTCAACAGCTCATAGCAAATATTTCGAGTGAGATAGGGACTTGATAATTTTATTGTTTAAAAGCTAATACAATAGAAAACAACCTAAAATCAACAAAAATATGGATAAAAGGTGTTATTCAATCATTAAATTTATTTTGACAAACAGTTAATTGCCAAATTTATGACTTCATCTGTGTACTCGAATAAAGCTTCAATGATAAACTATTTTAAACCAAATAACTATATTATAAATAATAATGTTACAGAAAAAAAACCTAGAATACAACTGATGTAGGGACATACTCAGAGATAAATTGTTTTAGTTAAAATTAGAAGCCCTCACGTCACTATCTTGCAAGACCTGATAATCATACTCTTTTTTGTTTGTTTGATAGAGATCTCTCGAAAGTCTGCGGCTTATAGATTAACGAGCTCATACAAGTATAAGACCAGTCGCTTAACCATAGGTTACTGTAGTTGAATCGTCTGCCGTGAATACAGCAGCGTATCGAATAAGTTTCACCAGCTGATCCCCTCCACCCATTTCAATGCCCGTTTGGCACTCAAGTACTTTTGTGGAGTGAAGTGGAGTGGAGTGAACCGCCTGAGTGAGTCTTATTATCTTTTTAAAATTCTGTGCATTTAATTCCTGGCTGGACAAAACTAAGCAAAACATAGACGTACTCTCAAGGAGTGTAAGATCTGTGTGAGAATTCAGCCAGTGACCTAGTCGCGCAATGATGACAGCCGAGACGGGATGCTCAGCATTGACCTCTAATCGACGCCAATGTCTGCGTGCGCAGTTGTTTGCGATCCCAAGGGGTCCTGATAAATAGATAGAGCAATCAACGGCTTGACAAGTTACTAATCTAATTTCATCATTTTTTTATTTTTTTAGGTATAGCAGTAATTTTTGCCAGTTATCCGCTTTTTTGGTAGTGGCATTGTATCGCTGTATCGTGTAATAAGTAAACATATTTAGGGTAAACTGGCACTAGCGCCATTTTTTGAACGTGCCAAATAAAAACCTCCATAACTATGTTCTTTGCGGAAAATAAAATATTGTTTCTACCTAATGACTTAAAAACTCAAAAAGGTGGCATTCATAGAAAGCGAGCCATGTAAAAGTTAAAATAGTTGGTATTTGTTAGAGATCAAGGAGCTCTACCATATTAGTCTTCATTCTGTTACTCTTTTTTCACGCTATGTGAGGTTGGCACAGCAAGTTCTCCTCTTCCACACTCTCCTATCAGCCGTCTACTCTACATCCACGCCTTTCATACACATCTCCTCTTTCACACAATCCATTCATCTCTTCTTTGGTCTTCTTCCGCTCGCATTCTGAACCACGCTCAAAAAAGATTTATAATATTCTAGCACCAATCCCTGAAATCAAAGTTACCTCAATTACTCCTTATAAATCTGCTATCTGGCCGTCGAAATTGGTCATGCCTTTTCAGAGTCCACAGGAAACATTACGTAGATACACGCATCGACTTTTAAATATTAGAATATACTGAAAACTTCATCAAATGTTTTATCAAAATCGGTCTAGCCTTTTTCGAGTCCATTGGGTACATACACTATACACACATACGCAAGCAAATATTTTTTTATTGGTTTTGACTGTTTTAAGCAATTCACATTTTGCACTATTATACACATACACACACAGCACTATTTATCCCATAAGTAAAACACGTGACACATAGTTTGGGAAGGGAGTATTGTGCAATGAGATGGTAGCAGTGTTTGTTGGCAGCTGCTCAACGATCGATAAATCTCCGACAATTCGCGATCGATTCGGCCAACGCACCGCCGTTACTTGCGAACTCTGACTTAGTGCAACTATTCATAGCCATACAACTCCACCGAACCTGATGATGGAGTAGAGAAACACTATTTGGTTGCTCAAGGAAGTTCACGCTCATAACTTGTAAAACTGGTATTTTTCAGCCAGAATCAGCAGCAGATCTGCCTGCCAAGCGTCGGGTAGATCTGTCGGATAAATATAAGGTGCGTTTGTGTACGCACAGACGTACCTTGTATAGTTTGCCCAGTTAACAGATTGTGCTTCAATCATTGCGAAAACAAGCTTCGAAACAATTTCCGACTGCGGTTTGACGACGCCGCCCTTGTGACGTTTCAACGCTGGAAGCTGTGGTCAATTCACTCGGTGGATGTCGTGCTCGATCAATCACATTTCACGCTTGACTGACCACCTAGGCACGTCATCAGTATCCAGTTTTGTAGTGCCTTCTTGCCAACCAGTATTTTTAGCAATCATACAAATATTTGACAAAACATGTTTTTCCCACCCCAGTTTTCGTCTGCAATCCCTGACGACTAGATTGGATTGTATACTTGTATTGTTTTGCCGGTCACACCATGTGGCCCCTAAAAGTTTTGGAAACGATGGAGTTTTAAAATAAAACTTAGAATGAACATTTTAAGAAAGTTTATTTAAGGTAAATAATTCTAACGGAGACGTCCTAGACAGAGTTTATTTTTGGCACGAATGCCAATAATCTTATTGCCTTGGCGGACGCGTTATGCTACCTGGCCAAACTATCTGAGAATGCTGAGTTGCAGTTTCATCAGCAAAGGTGAGGCTGCAGTCTGGCTGATAACACAGCTTCAGACTATTACAGGCAAAGCAATCGAACAACAAATCAAACCAGTTCTCGAGAATTCGCTTTTGTGATCTTGATTTGATTTCCTTCACTCCACGCCCCGATGCCGATGCAGTGTCGGTAAATACTTCAAGCGCCTTTCAATGAAAATACAACCTGCACACAAACGTATAGTTAGTTCTTCCCGCAGCATTCTCCGCGTTTGGAATCTATCACTTTTGTGGGCAAATATTTCAATAACCAAATAGAAACCCAATCGCTGAGTAAACTAGTAGTCAAAAATTTACTCATTTTTGGTTTGCTTGTTCTAAAATGCACCATAGTAATATTCAGCCAAGATACACAACATTTAAAATAAAATCACCTTCAACTCCTAACCATCTTAACTGCTCGAGCAAATGATACGTGACGAAGTTCTTATGTCGGTTCACGATTCTTTTTAAGCAAACAATCGTAATTGACAGTCGTTAACTGGTTGACTGCGACTAAATGATGAGACACGCGGGAGTGTATGCGGTCGCAGTCAACGGGTTGAGATTATCCACAACTTTGACGATTTATCATCTGTTCTAAACTGAGTTACCTCGTTGTATTGTGGGTTTTTTGTTACCTTAATAACTAAGCTACTTACAGTACAACAAACCGTTCTCATAGCTCAGATACAAGTAAATAGAATTGAAGTGTCTGTTTGCAATGTCAGAAAAACAGCTTTTTACTAAATGAACAAATTGTATATAGTTATGAAAAAAACCTTGCGTTTTGTGCCGGCTTATCTCGGAAACGGCTCGACCGATTTTGTCTGGATGCATACTAGCTGATAGCTGTTGTTGTATATAGTAACGCAGGCTACTCTTATTTCAGAAACAAATATGTATTCTGTGGAAAAATTGAAACCCACGAAACTCTACTAATACATATCATACAACTAATTTATACTTGTGAAAGTTTTGATGTTTAGATGTGTGTTACTAACGCAAAAACGGCTGAATTGATGTAAAGTAAATTTGTTACACTCATAGTGTTTAACTTGGATTTACACAAAGGATTATTTTATCCCGGAAACATTGTAGGTTCCTATGGTATTATCAAAACATGATTTTCCAGGACTTAACCACTTTGAATGTTGTATAGAAGTGTCTTAGAGCACTAGTTACTGCTCGCTGCTCCGCTCGTGTGGGACTCGGGTATCAAGTACTGTTCATGTTTTCCTGGTCCAGAACAATATCTGTTCACAATTTCAGCTCAATCTATTCTTAAGTTTTTGCGTGAAGGTACAACAAGTTTAAGTTTTTTGTTCCCCGATTATTCAAAGAAGCCTGGACTGATTTGGATTTTTTGTTTGAAATGGTATACTTCACAGGTGGTCCCATTGTCATCAGGTCAGGATCTGATAATGGGATCCTGAAAAAATCGAGGGAACTCTTCAAATATTTTAGGCACACTTAAAGCGATTTTGGTGTAATATCTCAAAAGTAAGGAAAATACTGATCCCATATAGGATAACGCGTCTGTCTATCTGTCTGTCCGCTCATCTGTCATCAAAATAATTGGAAAAAATACGTCATCCAGGTAATCGATATTATTTTCGTTTTTAAAACGTATCAAGGTAATATCTATCTGCAAGCCGAGTAGACTAAATCAGATCAGCCGTTTTTGATGATGTTCGTGTTTTTATCGTTCTAGTAGGTACCTACATTGTTCACATTATAACAGCCATTCAGAAGCGCAGGCCTAAAGCGCGGTATCAAAGTCCACGCCACCTCGCTATATATCTATTGCACTGGTCATAACACCTGATCAGGCTGTTGAGCTTTGTCCCTTCAGCATCCATCAGCCTATTGGCGTAAATGTCTCCACAGATACACAGCTCTCCATGTTATATCTTGATAACTTGTCAATCAATTTCTTTGTATTGCGCAAGTGTCAGACGGATGACGGAAAACTATTGCTTTTTCTGTTATTCACACATGTTTCATTGCTCTCGCCACCAAATTCTAATGTTAACGTGGGCATTTTACAGTCACGGGCAGGACTAAAAAATAAAAACAAAACGTTTTTTTTTTTTTTTGCGTTTATCTTGGTCAAAACCCGCTCGGTTTGGCCGTACTTGCCCAGTATTCCTACAGTACTTATGCGCTAACAATTATATCCATCTACAGTTTAGCGTTTACGTGAAAACATAAATTAAAATCCTTATAACTTCTCGATTATGTTTTTGTATCAAGAATATCTAGATATATTTTCTACCCACATGATATTTTGAGATTAGTCACAACAACAGTGCTGTGTTAATAGTAACAAGTTTTTATTACAGTACTTTACCAACAATGTTGTTTGTGACATGAGGAGGCGGGATGTGGCCCTGCTTCGCTATGTTGTATGTTACCTATGGGTTCATTTCCGTCTACATTGACAGCGACCGGCTTCAGGCACAGTTTATAGAAAATAGTTAATACTACCTCCTGTTTCACCGCTGGGAAGTGGCTGTGTGTCCTTGTTTGCTGGTCGCGATTTCGAGCATTTGATGTTTCATGAGAATTTAAAAAATCGAATAGATTTTTACAAACATTAGGGTTTAAAACATAAGCAGTTTTGTCGATTTTCTGATTGCTGAGAGCTCATTCCATCGTGACCTACGAAGCAGTAGACGTTAAGACGGTAGATATTTCAAAGGCGAACGTAGCGAAGAGCATACAACAATATTTAATAATGCGCATGGCAAAAACGTAGACTCAGCTTAACATTCAAAAAAACCCAAACCCGTAAAATTTTTCAAATTATACCCGTTATCGGCCAGTTGAACTCTCAAAAGCTCTTTCTGGGCCTATCCCATCTACAATCATCTTAGACTCTTACACATGCGTGTATTCACAAGGCTATAACTACATTATGTTATATATAGTCGAGCTCAAATGCTTAGACAGTATCAATTTTGTATGAACTGAAAAGGCTTTTGTTGGAGGGGTGCTACAATTCAGTTGAACGAGAAAATGTAAGACGAATCATTTGAGTTCGTTTCTAAGCTTTTAAAGCGATATGTCTTTATGTGGCTTATTATTATTTAATTTTTTATTTACATATTTTTTTTATTTTATGTTCCCTGTTGGGATTAGCATAATTAGTTAAATTTAATTACACACAAAACTTCAAAAACAATTGTGTTAATTGTAACATGAATAAATTGAATTGAACTGAATTGTATATAATATATTTGTTTATATATTAAATAAATATTAAATATATATTGGTTTGGTTGCTTTTTTGCTAGTAAGAGAATGTTTGACTAGGTATCAACACATCAAAGCTATCTATCTAGAAAAAAATGATTCAATGCAATCCAAATGAATGGCCCTTCTTCTGGTGAGATCCCTTAGTAGGTTTTTACGACATCCGCGGGCAGGGGTGGAGAGGTCGATGCATATGAAGAAACTGCCACGGCAAAATAAAAATGTACTGAGGTACTGCCACGAATTTCACTTTGAATCACGAATCCACAATGTGGTTTGAAGGTATAATTCCAAAAAAAACATCTCGTGAACCTAAATTTAAGTATTCACCAAAAGCGCTTCCGCCTACGAGTGACTGCAAACGCGACCGTGGTTGCCGCGATCCTTTGCACTATATTCAATTAAACACCGCATACTACGCGACCACGACCAGCTGAGAAATGACCGGTCGCGGTCGCGGTCGCGGTCGCGTCGCGGTCGTTGTCGCGGTCGCTCGATAGGCCCGACACCCTCATTAGACTGCCTGGCTAGAGACACAATCACACGATGTCATTACACTGAGTAATCACTGGCGCGCTATCCAAATTGCTACCGTCAGATGAGCAAGGTAATAACGATCTATACTTGGAAACCAATATAATCTAAGTTACGTATGAAGTTACTCTTCATACGGCTAAGCTTCGGTGCATTTAGATTTCAATTTGTAGGAAAGGCACAAAGCTCTTTGGTTCTCAGAAACCATTCATAATTTATGACAAACTATGATTCCAATAATGACAAACTGATGGATAATCCGCTGTACCTATTCATGGTCGGAATAATGTGACTATGGGCCCTGTACAATGTCGTTGACAAGCGTCGTATCATGACGCTTGTCGTGGATATGTAAGGTACTACTCTCTGCGTCGTCGAGACGGGCTCGTGGCATGCTATTTGATGAACGGCATCCTCGCCGACTACAAAGGATGCCTTCCACCGAAGCTAAGCGATAAAAGCGCTATACCAAGTATCTTAAGTAGGTCGTTTCGCTGAATTTTGTTGTACAATGTTCAACCAAAATGTCATAAATGAATAATTTTCGTGGATGTGTATGTAACATTTTCTTTCCCCACTGTGGAGGATGGGCACGCTCGCCAGCCAGGGTGATCGGGCCAGGGTGACGGAAAAGGGGGAGGGGGGGTATTGGGAGGGGAACCGAGTCACGCGAACTATGCCTCCAGTGTATTGCTATGCTTTTCTTGAAACTTGCAATCAGATTATGATGGTACGTAGTTGCCACGATTTGTGGCGAATATAAGTCAATATAGCAATAGCCTAGAAATAATGGTTACCAAGTATTGATACACAAGCATTTGGGGTATCAGATTACTGGTTAAATAAAGAAACGAGGAGATCTGAGAAAAACCAAACCAAAAGATGCGTCTCAACATACACAACGCTTGAAACGGGCTGGCCATGTAGCACGCACCACGCAGAATCGAAGACGAGTTAGATAAATTAAGCTTGAACCCTAAAAGGTCCTGACTAAAATAAAATACCTATTATGATCTAAAAAAGAGTCGACGGACTAAATGAGTAAATATTAATATGTGCTCAAACTCTAACACAAAAACACAAAAAAAATATTGCTTGTCCAATTATTATTATCATAAAACCTACTCCGTGACATCTCCGACCTCTGGCATATTGGAAGTCCTGAGGCATTCATACATGTTAATTGCATACAAATTGATGATAAAGGTACCAAGTGGTGAAGACACTGAACACTCGGATATAGTTTGAAATTCCAAGGTTCTCGGCCGTTGTGGTTATGTTCGTCAAAGAGCCAACAATAGTCGATGCTGAATTGCGCGCACGACTAACCTTCACACAGAGCACTGTCACACTGGTGTTACGGTTAGGAAATAATTTTACTAACCACCACACTAGTGTGAAGGATAAAAATACGATTTCCTCACCTTTACACTGTTTGGATTTGAATGTCTTTTGACTAACGTTCATACCACTGATATGGACTAACCTTCACATTGCTTTAATTTTTTACTTGCATGTATACTTACATAATCATCATCAGGTTTAATTAAAGATAATTCTCTTTTATTAAACCTGATAATAAAGCCGCGTTCTTTACATGATATGCAAAGGATCACAATTTTGTTTCGTACTGTAAGAAAAATAAATAAAAAAATGTATTGTTGGTAAAACCACAAAGTAGTAAACAGTTTAATGATCACGAATTTGAGCTACACTTTCTTTAATTTAGTATCAAACTATGATGAAACTACATCATAGTGTTCTATACTAAATGACAGCTTTTATCAGTGAGTGGAATATAATCAAATATACTGGATATACGAGTATACTGAGTGTATACGTCTGCTAAAACGGAGTACAAATTGTTACCGACTCATTGGTTGTCAATGCTTTGAATGTAGTTTGATTTATATTTGGACATACATTATACAATAGTGTAATATTAAGCTGTCAGTGTCCAACTGCTGGGTAAAGGCTTGCCCCACTCCCTCCAGACTTCTCGATCTTGGGCATCATTTCTCTAGTCTTCTAGAAATGTGTCAAGCTCGTCACGCCATCTGCATGAAAATAAAAAAAAATATAGTTTTTAGTACGGAACCCTGGGTGGCGATGTGGACTCAGTATTTGGCGATCTAAAAATTATTATAGATGAATTTCGGCAGATTGGCTTAGAACTAAATTTTTCGAAATGTGAAATATACATTTCAGATACATGTTTGGATAGAAATTCAATTATTCAAAAGTTTGAGACTTTGGCTTCCAATATTACTGTTGTAGATAAGAGTTCACTCCACCTACTAGGTTCACCAATTCTTGATGAATCTTTTCCGGGTTTCGTCGACGACAAAATTCAAAATTTTATGAAGGTTTCGGACAGACTTTCAAAAATTAACTCACATATGGCTTTCACCATTATAAAATTTTGCCTTTTTGTCCCAAAATTTACTTATGCTTTACGATGTTGTCAACTGTGGAAACACAGTGAGCTGGTGGAAGGCTTAGACAACATAATAAAGAACACCCTTTCCACGGTTTTGAATATTGAGTTGGATGACAGAGCATGGTCGCAGGCCTCATTGCCTATTCGATTGGGCGGCTTAGGTATACGCAAAATTTCTAGTGTTGCTTTGCCAGCGTTCTTGTCTTCCGTCTATAGTACACATTCTTTGGTTGAGAAAATTCTAACACCATCAATTTCGGCTGTTCCTGGCAATATACTCCAAATTTCTTATCTTGACGAGGCTCGAAATGCTTGGCATAGTGCTTGCCCTAATACCGATCCCCCAAAACACCTTTCGGCACAACGGCAGTGGGACGGGCCTCTGTGCGAGTTGACACGGAATTATCTATTACATACGTGCTCAACCTCCACAGATCGTGCTCGTCTCTTAGCTGTTTCAAAATGGGAATCAGGTCTTTGGCTGCAAGCACATCCATCCTACAATACCGGTACACTTATGGATCCTGTAACTTTCCGTATTGCCACTTGTCTTCGGTTGGGTGCAAGATGCTGCGCCTCTCACCAGTGCCGGTGCGGTGCGGCCGTAGATCAATTTGGTTTTCACGGACTTTCGTGCGCAAGGTCTGCGGGCAGGATTTCGCGCCACGCTAGTCTTAATGACATTATCCGTCGAGCGTTTACCAGTGTCAATGTGCCAGCCGTTCTTGAACCGAATGGTCTGTTACGTGATGATGGTAAGCGGCCCGACGGTATGACTCTTGTCCCTTGGGAAATGGGTAGGCCTTTGGTGTGGGACGCTACCTGCGTCGACACCCTAGCGCCATCTCATCTGCCTGGGACATCAGTTAGGGCTGGTGCGGCGGCTGATTCGGCCGAGGATCACAAAAGGCGCAAATATAGTGGTCTCGACAGAGCTTACCTATTTGAGCCTTTTGGGGTGGAGACCTTGGGTCCGTGGGGAGCCGGTGCCCTCCGGGTTTTCAAAAATATTGCGGGGCTTTTGATTGAGGCGACACGTGACCCAAGGGCTGGCTCTTATTTAGGCCAGCGAATTAGCATAGCTATTCAGCGTGGCAATGCAGCCAGTGTCTTGGGCACGCTTCCGTCTGGTACTGGTCTGGAACAGTTGAGTTACCTATAGGCCGTTTGTAACGGTCCTTAGGTAATCTGACTGATTCCTTTGTACTTAGTTAGGTTAATTTATTGAATAAATGTTTTTAGTATGTTTAAAAAAAAAGTAAAAATGTTTGTGATCAGTAATTTTTTTTTGGATATCTTTCAAATCTGTCAAAACTAACGCTTGTTCGGATACGCAACCAGTGTACTGGCTGCGTATCATTGAGAAATACAATAATCTCGGTCTAGTTTTTTATTATTTTTATTTAACGCCGGGTAAGCTCTTGGTCTTCATCTCACCTGGTTTCAAGTTATAATCATGGTAAAGGAGGAAGCGCATTTCAAACGGAATCGTCGACAGACTGAGGAATTGAATTTGAAGTACATCATACACGTATATACTTAATACCATGTTAAAATATTAATTACTACCGAACTGCCTAATGGGCAGTTAGTTAACATTGACGAATCACCATTTAGCTGCCAACTGGTCCAGCAACATCGGGCTACGCGTTTTTATCGTCAACTTATATTGTAGTAGACTCTTATTACTAAAATATTATTAATATGGAATTTAAATTTACAAGCACATTTACGAATGTTTGGTTTGAATTGGTACTTATTATTCTAGACTGCTCTAGGCGTCTAGGCGGCTCTTCTTGAATCCATGCCAATATTATAAAGAAAATAGGCTTTATTTTATACATCCAATGAGTACTTACCACGTAGGTGAATCTGTGAGCAAAAGCTACGTTATTGTGAGGTTCATATGTCCTTATTTAAATATGGTATCGTTGTTTTGTTCATTATGATTTTTCCGTTAAAAAGGTTGCTCTTTGTGGGTATCACTATCATTAAACTAAATAATAAACTTGCGAATGCTTCGAATGAATAAAAAGTCTTATTCGTAGTGCGAATGTAAATAACTGAGGTAGTGAATTGGATTTCATTTAACCGATCCTCAACCGGTTCGATCCCCATTGGGAGCACAATGTATTGTGCTTGGTTTGGTTGGTGGTAGGACTTTGTTTAAGTCAGCCTGGCTAGCTACCACCATCTTACCTAATTCTGTCGCCATAATAACAATTCTAAAATTGTTGTGTTCCAGCATTCAGAGGTAAAATAGCCAGTTCCTCAGTTTGTTGAGGATTCCGGGTGAAGTGCGCCTCCACCTTCGACCTTATCTCAACTTGTTACCAGGTGAGATGAAGGCCAAGTGCTTACCCGTCGTACAATAAAATAAAACCGACCCCTGTGACTTATACTGCTTTATTTTTACGACTTTTTTTCTGCTTACTCAAATAGCTCATCAGGCGAGACTGAACATTGTAAAAAAGCGTACTTTTTAATTACGTTCCCTGAAAAATGGAAACTCTGGAAGTTAAATGAATACCGATTTAATTAGGAATTATTTTGACAATTTTAGTTTTCCCCGTAAATATTGAAATCACTGTACATAGTTTCCAATATAATAGCTTCATTCAAATTTGCGTTTCATTATATACTACATAATAATAAATATTTTGTATGATGGATATCAATGTCGAAATTAATATCTTGCTATGAAACCAGGAAAGCTGGTAGTTTTGATTATATAATTTTGGTCTTGCAATCATTTCCGGAGGGATTCTCTGATTCACAAGTTTGTAAACACTATTTCGTTGTTGAAACGTGAGATTATATTCCTACTCGAATCACGTCTTTGGTATTGAACGGGGTAGTTCTGAACCGGCGTGCTACGTTCGCCTGACAATTATTTCCGTTGTATTGTTGTACTGTATTAACGTTGTTTGATGAGGTCACCACCACTAGTGAGGTAGATGGGATCTAACTCCTAGTGGTCTACGTCGACGACGGAATCGCTGGCTTTTGCTATCGGTCCGTGAACACCCTCCTGCCAAAGTCCAGCGCCAAGCAAATTGCTGTGTTCCGTTGATGCGCGATAGAACTAGTGCCCTCTGGGTATTCTCGCTCATTTGTTGACTTCATCCTCACCTGTGCAAGTGCAGTTGAAGTCAATAGAGTTAACCCAATTCATGTTAATTTAATAACTGGTACTCACCTAGTCTCGTGATGTCTAGTTTGTGTAAGGTATTTAATCACGAAGATTATTCCTCAAAAAGAAAGATAGCAGTAGCTTTCATTACACCTTACTTAAAGCACACTTTTTCTCTATTCCCCTTTAGTCACATGAGTGTTCGAGTATCTCTTGTAGATAACTCTCATTATTTGCATAGCCAGAATGTGTGCAAAGCAACATAACACCGACCGCACGTCATAGTGGGTGAGCTGAATTCAATTAGTGTATAAGTCACAAATCTTTTATCTTATTTTTCCCCTTATCAATCCTAAATGTGTACAGAGGTGGTTTTAGTAAGTAAATAAACAAATAGTTATTTGTGAAGTTAAACCCTTTAACTATATCTCCAACAAGGAAAATTAAGCGTTTTACCCTCTTAACGCAACCCCAAGTTTCAAAAACCACCCCTATTAGAAAGTAAAATAACTTTATTTAAAATTTGTAGTCAATACTCTTTTAAATTATACCCCACAGATCATAGATCTTCTTGACTCACCTCTATTCCCCAAAAAATCCTAATACCAATTGATGAGATGCCATATTCAAATCTGCATATTAATATTTCGAGTTGATCGGTTTAACCATTCAAAAGATATGGGAAAAATGTTGTTGTTTCATCCTAGATTAAACGACCTCACTTATCAAAAATCACACGCGAAAATCAATGTATATATCTGTTATCTCTCTACAGTTAACATTTGATTAAATCGGATAACCTGTTCGAGAGTTATGTCGTCACAAAAATTGTCACATTCATACAATAATGCATACATAATTATACATACTATCATACAATAAAGAGTAAGTAAGAAATAACCCCTACTTGCACGCACAAAATAAGAATAAATTATAATTTTTTTGCAAATTTCCAAGACAATATCCGTGGTATAAAAGTCCTGCATACTGAAGAACAGCGTGGGCTACTAGGTATGTGAATGATTAGAATATGAATTCTTTATTCACTTCACGAGGTCGTCATCAGCGCGTTCGTGACTGTGCTCAGCCCGAGATAATATGTATTTTATTTATTTAGTCGAAGGCTTTGGTATTCTCCAAACAAAAGCAAACAACACCGACTTACGTGCTCAACAGTTTCAATATAAGTATCACGAATTACAATACCCACTAGTACCAGACCAAACATAGCTCTAAGATATTACTTTTTTTTACAATCGCGCTTAACGCACTCGCTAGTTATCCACAACACGCATTTACAATCAGAACGGCGCTACATCAGTTTTAAGAGTAAAGAGTTAAAGAAAATTATGTGAACAAGACTCAAATTGTTTGTTTTACCAACCAGCTCGATCGCCTGGGATAATATTGATAAACTGCTTGAAGATATTAAAAGTTAGGCGGAACAAGTTCTTACTTTGAATGAGACGCTGAGGACTAAACTCCTTATGCTGATATAATTCTTGAGACCGCTTTGATATTTCCCGATAGGATCATAACGATTACCAGCAGCTAGATCGTACGTATAGTGTAAACTGCAAAGTGTCTGTCACTCGGGTACAGCGACATAGTACGGTGCTTGTGACAATGGCACTACGCTAATAATGTTTCTGTGACCCAAATGGAGCGCATTCGGTGCCGCTGCCAACACAGCTCTAATTCAATTAGCGTAGGCTGATCACTGCGCACGCGTCTCTCGCTATCGCTGTTTCCCTGCAATTCAACTAAGTGAGCTCAAACAGCCGACCACGGAACATCAGAGTAGATGCGTGGAGTCTTGGCATACTACCGCTTGTCAAGACACTTGTTTCAGCCGTATAGAAACACCACTCACCGCATTCGGATTTTTGGCAGAGGTAGTCAATTTATTTGTTGACGACAGATAAATTCACGTAGCCTGCCTACTAACTACTAACTATACGACTATAGTTGAATATATTTTATATGAATAAAGAGCATTGTGCCGAATTTTGCGGTTCATGACCGCTTAAAGCTTCAAGCTCATCAGTATTGCTTGCACGATAGGGCCATCGCTGCAAACTGTTGGAATTTCTGGTATCCCAACGGGGCAGGGGTGTGGGAGGGCATGCGGTGCACGTCTCCGCGACGTGCTGACGCGAGATCGATGCCCACAAGTGCATTGTGCCGTTAAATGCAGGATTACTTTTATGCACCAAGAAGTACTTGGATGCGCCGACTTTTGTGTTTCGTCTGTATGGTAACCGTTTTGAAAATTGGCTGTGATAAGTAGCTTTCGGTGGATATATTGATCTTCAATAACCGCATGGCGCATGGTAACAAGCACAAGCAGGTGGCCAGCACCTCGCGTGACCCGACCGACTCCGCAGACACATTCATTTCATACTTCACACCGAGTCAGGCTCCACTTTACTATGCATATTTTGATTGCCCTCGAACGGTTTAAATATCTTTGCTTACTTACAAGCGATTGTGAAAGTAAGTTTACGGTATCTAGTTGTATTGTAATTTAACTCAGTTATCATACATGACAGTTTGTGCTGAACAATATGTTCACGGGTAATTTCAATACTTGACAAAGCGTAACAGGCGCATGAAGAGAAAACATGTTATACGATAAGTGAGCGCTCTTGACAATAAGTCATGGTTTGTTACATAGGTACGTATGTACTGTTGATCTTGCAGTCGAGATGGGGATGGTTTCACATTGTGTACTTGAATCAATTGGCACTTGAACTAATTCCTTTCGGCTAATCTTCCGGTCAACTATGCCGCGTCTTATCGCGTTGTCAAACTAATCAGCTGTAACACGTTAGATGTGCGATTTTGCTGGATATTTTATATGTTACAAAATTGTATGATTTTTGTCAACATTTGCAAGCCTATCAGACAGCGAGACACGGCTGTTCTTATTTTGAAATGTTAAAATCTCTTTATAACCTGTGTTTCAAGCAAATAAATGTATTGTATTGTATCGTTATCATCATGCATGATGGGGTGAAATGCCCTCTGCTGGGCATAGATCCTTTTTTTACCAACCTTCTCTACCCTCACCCGGTACCCTAGCTCATAAATGATCTGTATAATTGACTATGTCGTTTATTACCTTGCCTTTAAATATATTATTATTTTACACGAATTTTTACTTTTTTAATATAGGCTGGGACATATTTTTTATGAAAATCTAACAGACTAGCTTAGGTAGGCCTTGAAGACCAAGTAACTAATGCATTTTAATACATAGTATCGTATCAATGACATATCTTGTACCTACCGGTAATTTTCATTCCATCGAAATTTGAAAATCGATGATTGGTTCTCCTATAAGTGCTAGAAAAGTTTGTCTTTTCTCCAATAGACAAGTAATAATTTTACCGTATTAATTGTCCCGCAACCAATGAGATCGATCGATAGCAATCTCCATGATGAATTTTACTGGCCGCTTAGCAGGACAGGGTGCAGGCAGAAGCCAACCCGTTAGAAGAAATGCTCAAGTTTTTTCGATTGATAAGCCTTGAAGATTTAGCCTTGCCCTAATGGGCGAAGCGAGGTTATAGTTATACTCGACTTGACATAGATATAATTTCATATTATGAAAAGAGAACTTCCCCTATTCGACCCCTATTTAAGCATGCAGTGATTGAAATTGATTCGTCTGTAAAAAATGATAAAATAGATATATTTTAGCATTTTGTACTCATCCTCCGATATATGATGATGACGGAGGACAATGACAATGTGTGTATGAAAATGTACAGTAGATTTTCATATTTTTCAGGGGCTTTGTAAATTAGTATAGTAATTATGTTATTTTCAACAAATTCATGATTGGCGCTGTAAGTATTCTATCCGTAATCTAGTTCTCATATTACAAGCTATGCTTAGTTTGAGGCTAAATGGCGCTGTGTAAAATTAATGTCCTGTAATATTGATTTAATATTAGTAGCTCGTGTTAAGTATTTGATCACGCATTTTTTCATACAAAAATAAAGCTATTATCACCACTCGTTACCCGTAGTTCCGATGGGTCGATCCATTACCGGTTCCATAGGTAATTTTATCTACCCATAGTTTCATGGCATTAGAGATTGTTCTCTGGACTTCTGACTATATCGATAGTTTTTTTTTCTATGTTAGTCATGTTCTCATAAATTTGATAAAATGGAACAAGCGAGCGAAGCGAATGAAATGTGAAGTTGGGAAATCCGACACTGTATGCCTAAGTTTGTATATTTGTGTTAATGCTTGTCACGGCATAACTCTCGAACAGGTTATCCGATATTACCGAAATTTCAAACTGTAGAGAAATAACATAATATGTATAAGTAAATTTTTGGTAAATGAAGTATTTTTTCAGATAGTGGAGTGAAGAGACATACAATGTTTCACTCATCCTTTTGAATGGTTGTTCCGATCAATTCGAAATTTGACATATGCAGAGATAACACTTATACTAATCAATCAGTAAATAAGCATTTTTTGAACAATAGGGTAGTTTTTAAAAAATAGAAGTGTCACTTAGACAAGACGTTTTTATGTCTTGTATCATTTGAAAGAGTATCGACTGCACATTACAAATAAATGTATTGAACTTTTCTGTGAATCGGATTCACCTCGTCGTCCTCACCGTCCTCACGTTCCTCCATCTTGGCTCTTGCTGGCCGCTGCGCTGCAGTCATTTACTATTTTCTTATAGTGGGAAATGGATAGTCACTCATAGTAATGAGTGACTATCCATGGATAGTCACTCGTAGTAATGAGTGACGGGAAATGGATAGTCACTCATAGTAATGAGTGACTATCCATTTCCCACTATCCTATTTATTCTATTTCCTATTTTTTATTTAATTTTTTTATCCTATTTCGCCTAGAAATATAATATTAAATACTATAAGAAAAATAGTATTGTCCAGCACTCTGCATCGCGATATTATTTTTCTAGGCGACAATTATGGCGCCTAATATATAATATTAAATTCTGAATCAGTCGCTACGTATTATACTCTAGAATCCAGCTCTGAATTCAAATTAGCGCCCGCGTACATATATAATATTGCTACCTTGTAATATACTATTACAAGCTTGTAATATAATATTACTATTAACAGAAATGACGCCAAAAAGTTTTCACATCAAAATTTTACAACATACTAAACACGCATTGGGTAAACCAAAAGATTTTCTTTTCGACATTTCAAACAGGTGGAACATGTCCACCTGTTTGAAATGTCGAAAAGAAAATCTTGCTCGTAGACTCCCACTATTTACACACACACACACTCAACAAATACACACTCAACACACTGTCGGTTCTGTCGAAGGTTTACCCAATGCGTGTTTAGTATGTTGTAAAATTGCATGACATTATTTGTTAAGTTTTTTTCAGAATATATACTTTTGCTTCTATATCTGTGTGTAGTAAAAATTACATCTTACTTGAATAATGCAGATTGCCTAACCCGTGATATTGCGTCTCTGATTTTAAATTCATGCCACAAAGCACTCGTTAGTCAATATTTTAGATACTGTCCACAAAACTAGTTTGACCATAGCTTAAGAATTAATTGTACCTAGTTTAAGATCTTAAGTAAAAAAAAAATCTGATCTTATCTTATTTGCTATTACATTATTGTTGTCAGAGTTACTCTGCAGACCATCTACTATTGCAATTATGTATTGTAATTAATAACTGAACCAACTTTTTCTTCATTAACAAATCATCGCATAGTAGAAACTTAAATGGATTTTGTGAAACGGTCGGAAAACGCTTTGATTTACGGAAACAGGTCAACGAGATACGAGTGGCTACCGCCTTCCTCCACCGTCCGCCTTGTTTATAGTGGCTGCGTCACATTCACGCGCTGATTACCTTGCTCTTTTTAACTCATTAAAACTGCCTATTACCTAAAATGGCCAGGCTGGCCGTGAAACATTAGCGCATCCTTCCGAAGGTCTTGATGTAGATTCAATCAATTCATTTGACTTTCCGTTGCAATGGTAATTTTGCCCCAACTTAAAAATATGAATAAATCTTCAAGTTATTCATGGCATTCAATGTAATATATATTGGTAGTTTTTAAACCTAAATGTCCACTATACAAAACATGAAATTCAATTCAATGAAAATTAAAAAAACAAACAGACAAACGCAGCATTTGACTTTTCTTGTTAATCTTGCACTGTGAAATCGTAAAAGCTGCTAATGACCGCTCAGTCTAGAACATAACTCACCCGTTTTAAATTCCCAAAGGAGCGTAAATTCGTTATTATTGCCCTTCTCCCGCCCAATTAATAGGAAAGTGGCGGACACCGTTTGTTCATGAATATTTTGCAAACTAGGCGATTTGTGAGCGAATCTAATTCAAACTGTCATTATCATATTCCGAATCAGAATTATTTACTACTTGTTTTTTATTGTGCGACGGGGAAGCGCTTGGTTACAAGTTACGATAAGCCCGAAGGTGGAGGCGCACTTCACCCGGAATCCTCAACAAACTGAGGAACTGGCTATTTTACCTCTAAATGCCGGAACACAACAATTTTTGGTAGCCAACATCTTGCCTTATTCTGTATCAACTTTATTTAAATGAAAAAGCCGCGTTAATTGACTGATATAATAACTGAATACGATATTAATATAGAATCGATTGAATAACTGACAATCAACGCAGAACCTCAATCAGCTGGGCTTGTAAATGTTCAAGTTAATTGCCTTTTGTAGTACCTATATAGAAGGATATTGTACTGAAAACTAATTTAAAATTGCCATGGGTTGACGAATTCCCGGGTATATTTATTGTAGGTGTACAAAAGTAGTGTTGCCACTAGGGTTTTAAAAAATCTAACGGGGCTTTTGATTGAGGCTTCTATTTGGCAAGAAAATTAACATAGCTATTCAGCGTGGCAATACAACCGGTGTCGTGGACGCGCTTCCATCTGGTACTGGTCTGGAACAGCTTAGTTGCCTAACTGAACTGTTCCAGACAAACTGTTACATATTGCCACTTGTCTTCGGTTGGGTGCAAGATGCTGCGCCTCTCACCAGTGCCGGTACGGTGCGGCTGAAGATCAACTTGGTATACACTTGGTATATTGCGGGGCTTTTGATTGAGGCGACACGTGACCCAAGGGCTAGCTCTCATTCAGGCCAGCGAATTAGCATAGCTATTCAGCGTGGCAATGCAGTCAATATCTTGGGCATGCTGCCGTCTGGTGATGGTGTAGTACCGTCTAGTACAGTTGAGTTACTTATAGGCCGATTGTTACGGTTCCTTAGGTAATCTAACTATTTCCTTTGTACATGGTTAGTTTAATTGCACTTATTAATTTTAATGTTTGTAAATTATATTAAACATGTTACTTTTAATTGTTTTCGAATAAGTGTAATTACATTAGAAAAAAAACAACCTTTTTACATGTAGTGCAAGGTAAAAAAACTGATACAGTGATAATGTTCCCAATTGCTCGTTCAGCGTTTCCATCGACCATATCATTGATTGGGCCTATATTTTTTCAATCAAGATACTGAAAGAAGCGTGACTAGGTTATCTCCCTGGGGGATAGCATGAATACGGGAAGCCGTCACGATGCCGGGAATCACGTTTTATAGATTTTTATTCTGAAAGAGGTTCCACAAACTAGAAATACACGTTGAATGCAAACTTGCAAAGCATACCTAGAGATAAAGCTCGGGATTTCTTTGTATATTTTTATATAAAAATGGTTTTCCAATACCATTGAGAAACCCGATGTGTTGTTATTGCTTGTTTCTATACAAAATGTTTATATGTAGGTACTCTCAGTATTAGGTGCAGTAAAATATGATACTAATAAATGTTTTTCTTCTTTTCAGGTCATAGCCTAATCTCAGGTACTGGATATTATTTGAGTATTTAATTTTAATTTCGTTGAATACGTGGATCGCAGAACGCAAACAAAGGTATGTTTTATGGAGTATTGCGTTTTGTTAGAATCGTTAGATCTATCTTTTGGACTTTCTGTGCCGCAACTATGTTTAACTTTGATTGTATCATACATACTAAACATTGATCGCGAAAATAACCCAAATTCATTGGTTGCATTAAGATTGCTCATACGAATCCGTCCAACAAAACGAAATACTTTACTTACTGAAATTGACGGTAAGTGTGATTCACCCAAAGCGAGATTGGAGCGCCCATGAACGGCATTTTAAATGCAGTTCTGTGGCATACTAAATGTAGTATTCTGGGGGCCTATGCTGATCTACCGGGACTTATGTCGAACCGTCAACCTGTCGTTTGAAGTCCTATGTCATGTAAGAGCCGCTGCCGTAACAGTGCAACACAACGACAGCATACGAGTGACTCATTTTCTCGCGGTGTTCACCGTAGGCCTTCTGGAACGTTAGTGAAGTAATAATAACAGGTGTAAACATTATCATGCCAAGATAATATTAATCCATTGCAATACTGCGCAGCTTGCAACTTTTCATTTTCATTCTGTGTTTGGATGTTTTATCTTATAATGTATTTACAAATGTATTTCAGTATTCTATTCGGAATCTAGTTCCCATATTATAAGCTATGCTTAGTTTGGGGCTAGGTGGCGTTGTATAAATTTAATGTCCTGTAATATTTATTAAATTTAATTTGATAGCCAATACGTGTAGGTACACGTACTTATGACCTTAATAATCCACTGTCGAGCTCCTAGATATCTATCAAGTTCCAAGCATCTGTTATCATCAATAAGCTGTTAGAGTCGATAGCAAGATTCCTACCTTCGATAAAAACGAGGTAAAAATCTAACTGAAATATAGCTAAGCATTAGTGAAACTTTCGGTACTTCGATTCTAATATTTTATGGGAAAATCCTTTCTTAGTGTACCCCTACACTGTCCGAACTAGCTACCCTAATATGTAAAGCCATTTGACCTTTGGTTCGAGCTGTTCGTTGATAGCTAGGTCGGTCACTTGACGATTTAGTATATTGCCTGCGGCTCCGTGTCTTTTCTGTGTGCCGTTTCCATATTTTAGAAAAAAACATTCTTGCCACTAAATCCTGGTTACCTACGTCCTATTCGCTCTATTGGAATTTCAATAGAGTGAGGAAAACAAAAGTTTACCCTCGCTTAGATATCAAATAAATTAAAAAAATCCATTTTAGTATCGCGCCTGCTTACAAAATTTTACGAGAATCGGTTGAGAAATGCAATGTACAGAAGACTATTCTCCACTATCTTCCAACCGCCGGACACACGAAAGCATTTTTACACAAATCAAATCATCAAATCAAAATCAAAAAACATTTATTGCCTAATTACTCACATGACTATATAAACTACTTAGATAAGGGTACTTACAATATAGGCAAAAGGGATAAATGCAGCTTTTGCTGGAGTTTCATTCCGCACAAGTACGTAACGAACTCCAGCGCTGGTTTTCAATAAACTCCTCTCGATTGGATGGTCATCGAGAGTTTAGTTATAAGCGGTCTGGGTTTTTAATCTATAACTATAAAAATATGTGACAATAAAAAAAATAAGAAAAAAACACAAACTGGAATGGTGACGCTTAGGTTTAGGGCTCGCTCGGTCAGTCACACAAATATTTTTCCGCGATTTAATCATATATTTTGTGGTCATAAAAATACCAAATTAGGCGCCAAGAATGTTGATAAGAAATGAGTTTGATTATTATATGATGCATAATGCTTCGATCATATGGATTTTACAGTTCAAAATCATATCATGATAAAAACCTCTTTAGTTAGGGCATTTGTCGAAATGATTTTTGACCTAAAATATATATATATTAGGTCCTTACATATGAAATTGGCGTTTTGTATGGGAGGAACATAAAGGCAATTTTTTCATATTAAAATATATTTTATTAATCAAAGTATGTACCATTGCTATCTATACACTTTTGCCATCTTATAGGTAGTTCATTGATCCCTTTACTAAAAAAACCATTCGGACGGGAATCAATGAAATTTTTGAAAGCGGTTTGGACTGCCTCATCGGAATAGATTTTTTTTCCTTGCAAGAAGTTATCCAAATTTCGAAAAAAATGGTAATCTGTTGGAGCAAGGTCCGGAGAGTACGGTGGATGTCTTAGACATTCCAATTGAAGCTCCTCTAATTTGGTAGTCGTCTGTTGGGCCGTGTGTGGTCTAGCGTTGTCTTGAAGCAGCAGTGGCGTAGAGCGATTGAAAAGTCTCGGTTGTTTAACAGCGAGCTTTTCCATCATGGTTTGCAGTTGCTGACAATAGACATCAGCCGTAATCGTCTGACCAGATTTAAGAAAGCTATAGTGGTATACACCGGCACTAGTCCACCAAACGCTTACAAGTAAATTTTTTTGAGTCAATTTTCGCTTGGGGCAAGATTTTGCTGGTTCACCAGGGTTCAGCCATTGCGATGAGCGTTTACGATTATCGTACAGGATCCACTTTTCATCACATGTAATGATCCGATTTAAAATTCCTTCATTATTGTGCCGGTTGAGTAATGTAAAGCAGCAGTCGACGCGCGTTTGTCGGTTTGCTTCACTCAATTCATGAGGTACCCACCTTTCAAGCTTTTTCACCTTCCCAATTTGCTTCAAGTGGATTAAAACGGTTTTGTCACTAACACCGCAGCCTGCAGCTAACTGTGATGTGGTTTGCGATGGATCTGCTTCCACAATAGCCTTCAATTCATCATTATCGACCTTGGTCTCCGGCCGTCCACGGGGCTTGTTCTGCAGGTCGAAATTTCCAGAACGAAAGCGTTGAAACCAAAAACGCACCGTGTTTTCTTTTGCGACACCACCACCATACACATTATTAATCCTTCGAGCCGTTTCTGCAGCACTGGTGCCACGGTGGAACTCGTACTCGTAAATAATGCGATATTTTAAGTTTTCCATTTTGTGAAATGTGTGACGCAGCAAAAAAAGCAAAAGAGAAAAAAACAAATGAATTACGGTTTTCGAAACACAAATGCATGAGTAAATAGCTGTTTAAATTTGAATTTGGAACCAAAAGGACCAAAGAGGAGATATTTAAGATCAAAGTGGCCAGTACGACAAAACGCCAATTTCATATGTAAGGACCTAATATATATATTTTATTCACTTAAAATTTTAACATATAATTATCAGTAGTGTTTTTTAACTAATAAGGTTTGACTTAACACTAGGTTCTCATTATCAGTTGATAACATTATGTAACTAATTTGAAAGAGGTTTTGACAAACAGTTACGCGTTAGTTCCAAAAGCATCAATGAAGTATTTATAGTTTCTTGATGCTTTACAATCTACTTATTGTGTTTCTTGTTTACGGGATTCATTCGAAGTTCAAATTTTTTTAGTCGAGCCACTAGACTGCTGTCGCTGTTAAAAGAGGGTTATAGTTACTTGGTCCGTGTAAACAAAACAAGTCAAAATGTGAGCTTTGAGACCTTACATAAAAAAACAAAAGATTTCGCTCCATCCATCCGCCCGAATGTGACTCACAAAAAACTCCACCATCAAAAAACGCACCGGAACAGCATTTATTATTCAATTACCCGTTGCCTGTCAAGGTCGTAACGATTAGAAACTTACTTTGCATTTTAAGCCTTATTTTATTACATTAGATTTACAAATATACATAATTGTTTAAAAAGCAGTCTATGACAAAATAAGCTATTTTCGCAGTGCATCATAGTGGCGTGCAGTATTCTTTGTTTTTTTTTTATCTAAGCTTGCGACACATATTTCAAGGTGTCAATGATGTACGGTGTGTTGTGTCATGGTGACAGCTCCTGAAATACCTACGCGGGTCGACACAACAATTCGGCTTTCAGAGACCATGCTTCAAGGCATCACGAAATGCATTGTGTTACAACAATTATTAATTAGAAAAACAATTCGATTATAACACCTACTTCACCTTCAGGATAGGTGCGGTCTCCTTTCTAGTGATCTACTCCGGCTTCATTAAAAACTGCTTCATTTAATTATACTGCCACACTGACTCATGCCACAATGGATTATTTTTCCGGGAACGGAGAGTGCAAAGCATGGATTCCAACTAAAGCATGGTCTTCCTGATATAGGTAATCGGCGCTATTGACTGCACCCATGTCGATATATTTCCTCCGCCTTAAGTATTAATAAAAATTACCACATTACTAACTTCTAACCACTCATTGTAACACATAATAATACATACATACTATTACTGAATTGAATTCATTGAATTCCTGATCAGTAACATCAACATCGCCGAAACCAAAACTTCTTTGTTTTGGTTTTGGCGCTGTTGAAGTCAATAATACAAAGACCTCCAGCAGCACTACTAAAATAAAATGTCGCTTTCATGCTAAGAAACTCTCATCAATAGCATCATTTTAAATTAGAAGTATGATAAAATTAATTGATGATAAACCAAACTAACGTACGATTATACAAAATTGAGTGAATGTAGTGACATTTTTATTTAATTTTCTTTGTGTGGCAACCACGACGGAGAGAAAGGGTTTCTCCATCGTGGATTGAATATCCCCAGTCAAGCCCGTGCTCGGAGAGTAGACAATTTTCTATTCTACGCTGCTCTTCTCCATATTTCACACAAAAAAAGGAAATACAAAAGCATACCTACAGTTTTTTATCATAGGTTTATAGTAGGTTTTCTCAAAAAGGTCCCAGCTCTGCTTATTGTATGCAGGTTTGAAAACCTGCGCTGGTCTTCCACGGAGAACTCACAAATCCAAAAAAATATATGTGCTCGTAGGACCGCATGCCGAGGTTTCAAATCCAATTCCAATGCTAAAAACCAGCATTTACCGCATTGGATGCGGTAAATGCTGGTTTTTAGCATTGAATACTGGAGCTTTTGTGCGGGTCAAACTCACGTTTGGCTGTTTTTTTATTATGTGATTATACGCAACGATTGAGCACTTCAATCACTAGTTTGAACTTTTTAGGTATTACAGTTTGAACGATAGAGCTCAAAATAAATATCGATAAAAAACACGTTGAGGCAATATCGTTCTCATATTTCTGTTACTCGTTTGAAAGCCGGTACATTTTATAAGGTTGAAAAATGATGTCGGCAAATAACGTTATTCTGGCGGCTCTGAGATTTCAGTCTTTTATGTGTTGAAATCTTTACATTCTGCGCCACTTAAGTAGGTACTGCCAATAACTAACCGAACCATGAATGGAATGTTATTACGGTACTGGTAAGGAATGGAACATGTTGCCCTCGTATTTTATCAGCACCATTACAATATCAGTGTTTAAGTATAAAGTGGGTAGTAATAGTATAATAGGTTCTTTTTTCCCAAATCTTACTTTTTTTCAAGTGACCTAATCAAATGCTTGACTATCACTAATATAACTGTTTTTAATCTCTTGTTTGGTCTTCATCTCATCTGGTTACAAGTTAAAATAAGGCTGAAGATGGAGGCGCACTTCACCCGGAATCCTCAACAAACTGAGGAACTGGCTATCTTACCTCTGAATGTCGAAATATATGAAAATAAACAGAAAATGTAGTAAGTCTATGAAACCGTAATGCGGTCTGGCTTATCGCACATCAGGCCACTCCTCCGGCCACAGATAGCGAGTCCAGTGGCCGAGCTCAGCGTGATGGATGGCACCGCTCCCTTCAACTACCATCCACTACCGTTTACACCGCACTTACATAACATACTAAATAAATATACCACTTAGAGCTTGAGCCACAATGTCTACAAAGTAAACCAAGTGCGCACACCGAAGGTTTAGATCCACATTTCAAAGTAAAATATCAGATATTCGGTTTTCTGTAGGATAAATTTACCAACTGATACACATTTACTTATGTATAAACATATATATATCTATCTCTATCTATCTCGTTGCGGCCTGCCTTGCGCTGGTCAACAGTCACAGAAACGAAGGAATTTTGACTCGCTATGTTACCTGCGATGAAAAATAGTTTCTTTTCGACAATCGTAAGCGCTCATCGAGTTGTCTAGATCCTGGTTCAGCACCTAAAAATGAGCTATATGAAAAATTAAACCTCAAAAAGTTATGGTCACTGTTTGGTGGTCTAGCACAGCTTTGTACCAAACGGGACGAGAATTACAACAGATATGTACTGTGAAGAACTGAACACAATGATGGAGAAACTAGCACAACGCCAACCAGCTTTGGTGAATCGATCATTCCCGTTACTGCTGCACGACAACGCGCGACCTCACACCGCACAACAGACCGTCTCCACGCCATAAGAGCTGGGGCTGGAAGCTCTCCGTCATCCGTCATACTCACCAGAAATTGCGCCTACCGACTCCTACTTTTTCCAGAATTTGGACAACTTCTTAACGGGAAAAAAATTCAATACCCGGGAGGCAGTACAAAATGCCTTCGAAGAGTTTTTTGCCTCCCGTCCAGCAAACTTTTTCAAGAAGAGTATCGATAAATTGCCACTGCACTCGCAAAGCTGCGTCGACTGCATGGGCAAATTCATATTTAAATAATATATGCCGACTCATTATTATTGACACTCGTTAAGTAGTTTTTAACCGCTTCTGTGGTCTAGTGGTTCGCCTACTGGTGTCAGATCCAGCGGTCCCGTGTTCGATACCCAGGGGAGTACAATATTGTGCTTGGTTTGGTTCGTAGTAGGACTTTGTTTAAGTCCATCTGACTAGGTACCTACCACCATCTTACCTAAGTCTGTCGCCATAACAACAATTCTTATTTTTTTGTGTTCTGACATGTTAGATTCCTCAGTTAAATGAGGGTTCCGAGTGAAATGAACTTCCACCTTCGGCCTTATCATAACTTAAAACAATAGATGAGAAGAATGCCAAGCACATCTCCGTAACACATTAAAAAAACAAGAGAATATTAAAATCAGTGCTTGTCTGCCTGAAAAAATTCAGTGCAGGACATGAGCCTCGAAAACACCAAAAGGTCGATACATACAGGATAGGAACATTACAGAACATGAACTTCACGCAGTCCCAAACTAAATACAGCTAAATAAGCTTGATGGGAACTTAGATGGATAACGGACAGAAAACTGCATATTTTTTTGTAAATATGTAATGCCCATTCCAACGGGTAATTATCTTTCTCAGTGTAGAGGAAATACAAGTAAATGTGTTCACGTGTCGACCGATGCAGACATAGCAAAGCGATGATACTTATCATACAATACGACACCCAAACACTGAACAAACATATAGATAGTAGAATTTTCATTCAACCCATAACCTACAGCGCAGAAAGCAGAACTACTACGAGTTGGTATGAGCTATGACGCTTGTTAAAATAATAATAAATTACAGGACATTAACCGAACTAAGCATAGATTGTAATATGAGAACTAGATTATGGATTACTGTAATACTTGTTTTTTTTTTAAATACATATGTACTTATCATACAATACATCCACCCAAACACAGAAAAAACATCTATTTCATCACACAAATGTTTGTCATTGGTGGGAATGAGCGCAGAAGGCAGAGTTACTACCATCTGTTCCATGGCGCTTGTTAAAAGACATGATACTATCTGCAGTGAGATAAGACGCACTATAAAAGTGTTTTTTTCAGGAGAGGGGTATTTCTCATAATCCTAATATATTTCAGTGGGATCGTTTGTTGTTCATTATCACTGTAGTATGACATCAAAATTACCTTGAGGTAGAATATCTCCTTCGTTAACTGTGGTACCATTAGATAGTACCACTGATGTTACTGTGGTATTTTATTTGCCGTTGAACTATTAATAGTACTATGTTTTTTTTGGCGTGGTACCTGATGTGCTAAGCTTGTCAAATAATAAATTTAAAAATATATATTACAAAAGCTATCCAGGTAAACCTGGCATTCAAAAAAATAATTTGCTTCATTGAATAAATCGTAGATAGTATTAGATAATTTTAAGCTATTGTAATGGATCATAAAAAAAAACTAGCCGGAGGTTCTTTCCTTTCTCCGTGTGTGTTGGTCGCGATTCCGAACAGGCGATAGATTTGACGTTTCAAAGTGATCCTAAAAATCTTACTGAGTAAAAATATTTGACTTTGACTTTGACCATTGATGGTACAGTGGTAATTTTTATTTACCATTGTACCATCACTACAAATCAATGCAATTATTATTTTTATACAGGAAATCTAAAACGAGGTGACAAGTTTATCTGTACCTACTTCTCTAATGTAACGACGATGCACTGAACACTCATTACCTTCTTGGACTAAGTAATGTAGGTAACTTTTTTGTATATTTCTTACTGGCAGTTTGAAATTGATAGTCGAAAAAGGTATCAATGCTTACTCAATCATCATTATTAGTTAAGCATTATGCGATCATAGTGTTATAGAGATATATTTTGTTCAAAGAAAAGGTGAACAGTGCTTCTCCACGCAGGTTTTCAGTGCTATAGGCATCAGATCTGTAAAGATAAATCTTCGATATGGAGATTTCCATTATTTAAAAAGCTTCGGAGAGGTGTCGTGAAAGTGTCATTATATTATATGAGGCAACAGTTTTTTCACATTGTTCCAAGTTTTCTATTTTTTGTATTTACTAGTTTTGGCCCGCAACTTTGTCTGCCTAGAGTTTAGTTTTATAATTTATATATTGTTATTTTTTTAATATGCTTTTAAAACATAGGTTGGTTAATATAGTAATATAGTAAGTATCATCATTTTATATATGTCGTTGTCTGTATGCGTTCACGGCTAAACATAGGAGTCTCCCCGGTGCCCAAAGTATGCTACAAATAACTGTCTTAAGCCCCTTCCATCCACCAAATCCTCGTCACAACTTCAATAACCTTAAATAGCCTAGCGATGAGCTGAGCGGCATGGTGCCACTCACTCCTGTCAACTGCAAACATGTCCTTTTATATCCTATTTTAAACGTTGATCAAATCGAAATCTAAAGTTGTTTTCTTCCTATATAAAACGAATACTATGGCATTAGAAGCCTTCCTCTCTGATTATCAGTTTGTTAAAGAAATGTACTTCTGTAATAAAACAGTTTTTAATCAGAGCGTTGACCTTCCGGTAACAGATTTTAGGAAAAGGGAGACATTCAATAGTGTTCGAGTACAAGTACGTTTCCTATTTGATACGCATAACAAGCTGAGCAGACTCACTCGTGTGACCCGATTCACGTCTAGCTTGGCTCGGGGAGGTAAACGACCCTGACTTACGCACATAAATATTGGTGAGGGTGCCGGTAGGAGCCGGTGCGTCTCGGTACGTACCCCCCACGACCTCCTAACTCAGGGGCAAGGGGTGCCGCGGAAAACCCTCCAAAGAGAGGCACCGATCTTCCCAAAATCAATCGAAACTGGCATACCTACAGAAAATACTTTCTGTCGCTGATGGTCATAACATGCGGTTTATTACGCATCGATTTCTGCTTGTTTATGCTATCAGCCAGTAACATTTCGGATCAGTTAACCTGGCACGGAAAAGGAATATAAACTAAATATGAAAATTATATTAAATTTACGAGCAAAGTTTTGAGCGAAAAGCGAGCGGTCATGGCCCGCGCTGTCTGGCTGAGTACTGAACTAAACGAGAGCGATATTGCCGCATCACAAAACATGTTTGAGCTAATCTGTAGCTTTCCACCCTGATTTCAAGGTTGAATATCGTGTTTAGGTCCATGCCTCTACAGAAAATCGGGTCTACGCGGCAGCTACGAAACGAAATAGTGCTACGAGAGTAATTGAACTTCGATGCCCCCAAAATACAAAGCTTAGGCCTTTTTTAACGGGCTTCAAAAAAAGAAGGAAGTTTAATTCGGCTGTATGTTTTTTGTTTGTTTGTTACTCGATTACTCCGCCAAATCGAAATAGATTTTGATGATTATTGTTGTGTACATACTTCCGAGGAGGTCCCATAGAAATTTCATCAAAATCAGTGTAGCAGTTTGGTTTTTATACAAAATAACTTGATAAAATATGTAATCCAAGTACACGAAATTGTGTATTCTGCTCTCTGTGTTGTTAATAGTCACTAGAGTAGTATTTTTGAACTACTTACCTTTCAGTATCATCATTATCATCATCATCATCATCATCATCGTCGCGTCGTCTGATGATGAAGCTAGAAGGTAGGCAATTCACGGAAACTCTGTAAAAAAACAATTTATGATCTTACAGTCCATATAAGTCTACTGCAAGACATGGGCCTCTCCCAATGCTAAAGAAACAACGGAGGGTTTAGCCATAAATACCACGCTTGGCAGGTGTGTTAGTGATTGCAGTAATGATACTAATATACTATTTATTCTTTTGTGAATACAAATTTATTTTCTTTCCTTCTTAGAGCCACCGCAATAGGCGTCTAACATGGCTCATTAACGACTAATAGCAACTAAGTTATTGAACCTGTAATGTCCTTACCAAACTGGGAACAAATATCACAAAGATGTGTTTCACCCTGGTTTGTCCCTCAACCCCACGACGTTTGCGATTCCCTTGATCTGATAATACATCAAAACCAATTTTTAAAGAAAACTATCTAGTTGTTGAAAGATTACGCAATCGTTTCATTTCTGTTAAAGCACCGTAACATGACTCTGATAGGATAGTAGACGTCGTGCAGTCGTAGGTTTTACAACTAAAAAAGGTAAAAATAAGTTGTATTTGAAAAAATATGGATAAATTATATGAACTTACCCTTAGAGTTATTTTTAAGTTTTTAGTTGTGAAGTCGGTTCCATTTTTTGTCATAAACAACTTATTCTGGATGGGGCACACGATAATAATGTATTACCGTGTGCCCCTCCACTGTTCATACGTGGGGGTAGATAGCCATAAGTGTTACCGTCTGCCCCCACGTGGGGGTCGTTCGTGGGGGCAGACGGTAACAATTCATTATTAGATGTCACTGCGAAATTATTTGGCGTCAGTAACAGATATTACGAAGTATTGGTCCATCGGAAAGAATTTACCACTAATGCTTCTGTAAGAAAAGTAAAACTCGCGAGCCCATCCAAAAACCGATGCTTTCCTCTTTCTTCTTTTGTTTTTGTCTCCTTTACTTTTAGACTTTTGAGCTGAAAGGGGTAAAAGTTTTAGCGTTTACTCGCGTTCCCTTGTTTACAACTTAGGTATAAATTTTCCAAAACATAATTACAAAATTTAATCCTACAGCAAACTTATCCCAATCTACCCCTCCACTCCCCCTTTTGTTTTTTTTTTCACAACATCTTGTGTAGAATGCAATCCTTAATGTATCTTTCAAATTGAATTGAAATCGTTGATAAACAACGCTACAGCAAACTTCCCCCCTTTTCCCTCCTATTTTTGTACCGATCAGAAATTGCGATGAAACCGGAACACAGCAATGCTGCTTGGCGGCCGAAAAATAGTGGTTGTACTTCCCCTGACGACTTCTTTCACAAGGAGCTACTCCTTTATCAAGTCAATTTGTACAGGTTTCATATTTTAGCGCTACTGAAGGTTTCTTTAAATAACTTTGCGTCTATTAACATCATTGCTTTATCAATTCTTATTAACGTGAAGACGTGTTCAGTTAATGTTTCTGCTAGTACAAAATATGGCCCGTAATCAATTGCCATTATTAGTAATTAAAAACTGACGATATTTTGTTACCTAAAGTTATCTACGAAACTACTAATGCGCTTAGAACGATTGGTTCTACACCAAGAAAAACATGCTGTCAGCAATTTGTCGATCAGCATTTGCATGCAACGTCTGCGGAAATGAGTGGGAGCATGTTTGCCAATGTAAGGCAATGTCAGGTAATCAAAATAAAATAACAAAATAATATTTAAAAAACACTATAATATTGTAAAGTTATTTTATTTTTATTTAACGTCGGGGGCCGTCTCTGTGGTCTAGTGGTTCAACCCACCGATTTCAGATCCAGAGGTCCCGGGTTCAATCCCCATGCGGAGTACAATATATTGTGATTGGTTTGGTTAACAACAGTTACAGTAGTATTAAACACAACAGTTTTAGAATTGTTATTATGGCGACAGAATTAGGTAGCTAGCCAGGCGGACTTAAAATAAATACCGTCACCTACCAAACCAAGCACAATTTTGTACTCCCCCTGGGGATCAAACCTGGAATCTCTGGATCTGACACCGATTTTTTCGATTGGTGCCTCAAACGCATTTCTCATCGGTGGGCCGTTTTTCCTTATCGCGATTTGCCACGATCGTGTTTTGTCACAAGGGCTACATGTATTATCTCTCGGTAATTTATGGAGCAGCATGGTGTATATTGTCTTACATAAATTTGTCGTGAAGTAATTTGACTAATTATATTGTACAGGGATGTGGAGTCACTTTGAAAGTACCGTTCAGGAAAAAGGTACGTAGGTACCTACATGTTGCATTGACGAACAATTCAACTAACTATGTACAGAGGAACTACTTCACCACCTGGATACTGAAAGTGCAACTTTGGGGCTAGCTATCAAGAAAGCTTATGGTAGTTGATAGAGCTAGAATTCTCTCAGGACCTAATACCTGTCTGGGGATGTAAAAGGTGGACAGCTTTATTTATCTTGGCTCCTTTCGCTCTCATCAGAAGCGATGGCGAGTGAGAAGCTGAGATTAAACGCCGAATAGCTATGTACTGAGATGCAATGTCTCGCTTGGAGTGAATGTGGAAGAACCGAGGATAACTTGGACAACAAAAATGCGACTCGTCAGGGCCTTAGTCTTCCCAATTTTAGGCTTAGAGGAGACTTCCGAGTCTCCTCTAAGTCACATTATCAAGAGATAAATGAGAGGAAAATAATTGATGCATTCGAGGTGTGGTGCTGGTGGCAAATGATGCATATATCGTGGACCGCGAAGCGTACAAATGTGTCGATCCTCATGCAGCTGAAGATCAAAGAAGGCCTCTGTCTACAATTTGCCACCATCGTATCCTATCTTACTTCGGACACATTGCGAGACGTGGCGCCAAAAATCTAGAAAAGCTGTTCATCGACAGATACGAAGAAAAGATCTCCAACTAGATGGTTGGTTGTTATGGTTGTTGATGGATGGTTGGTAGATGGTAGACGGATTTTAGCTGGTCAGAACCAGCTAAAAGATAAGGATATGACATTTTACGACGAGGCAACGAATCGGAGTCGCTGGACATAGATCGTCCATGTCTGTACAACGAGTCCCGTGTGATCACGATCTTCAGTTATGAAGTACCGACTACAAAAATAAGATGTACAAAGGAAGCAGTCGGGTTTACTAAGGACCGTTACAAACGGTCTATAGGTAACTCAACTGTTCTAGACCAGACGTGCACAAGACACTGGCTGCATTGCTAGTGCAGTAATAAATATTTATGATGTAGACTGACAAACCCATTTTAAAAAGTGTACTTCAGAATACATGACAATTTGACAAAGACAAAATGCAACCAGCATGCAGTTAAAAAACTTGAGATTTTAAAATATGTGTTCATCACTGAATTCGGCGAGCAAAACTAAGTACATAAAATGTGAGTATCTCACAAAAAGCAACTATGAAACAACCGAATTTGACTAAACACGATTGTGACAAAAACGCGATTAGGAAAATCAGTCAACCGATGAGAAATGCGTTTGAGGCACCAATACAAATCCTGACACCGAGGGTGAACCAATGGACGGCTAGGGAGAGGCGATTAAACATTTCCACAGCAAACGCTGAATGTTTAATTCACTAGCTGACTGTTTAATTGATAGCCTAAAATCGAAGAATCGTCAAAGCATAAAAATTCTAGTCTAGAGGTGCACTAACATGGATCGTGGTTCCCACGGAATAGTGGGAACGCAGTAACGGGCGTTGACTATTGCTAAGTATTTTTAATTGTATAGGCTCACAACTAATAATAATAATAATAATTTTGACGGCTAAAAGTCTAACATTTATTTTCTTGTTATTTTTTGGATATATTTGTTTAATACATCTAAAATTCATAAAAATGTTCATATACAGTACAAAACCAATAGACTTTTGTATATTTCTACAAATATACAGAAATATCTACCTCTTTCTATCCTTTTATGAAAAATGCTTCAAATTTATTTTTCCACTGGTTGTCATGCATTGACATGACACTTTATGATCAAATACAATAACCTACCTAAACAATGATAACAAGAAGTAAATTCAAAGCCGCACAATGCGCACATTTACCACCACCGCCTGCTTCGTCGAGCTCTGCGTCGTCGTCCGAGGATGAGGTATTCGCCACCCCCACGGACACCAGTGCGTCGAGCGACGAGAGCAGACAACCGTCGCCCCCGCCGCCGCGACCACCTGTGCGACGAGGGCGGCCACCGCTGTCGGCCGGCTTGGGGCCTGCGGGACTGCCTGTCCCGCGCTCAGCCCCCGCCTCCGACGGTCCAGTGCGACGCATGAAGTGGACACAACCCATCAATGAAAACATCATGCGCACATATTATAGGGCTACACAGGGAGGAACCTAGCTCACTGCGTACCTAGTCTGGATGCCGCCTCTGTTTGAGGCCTTGGAACCAACTGTCTCTGTCACAGCTCAACGACTGTCGGATCAAGTGCGAGCCATCCATCGATTAAAATTGCTGGATGATTCGGTACTTGATCGGCTACGTTCTGAAGTACTCAGTGCTTTACAGGTTGACCCCTAGCAATCGGACCAGTCTGTCATGTTACCGGTCTCGTCACATACGATACCAGTGACGACACAGGCTGACTCTGTTTCTGATGATGTCGACTATGGAAGCACTAACGTAACTACCCAGGATCATGAGCAAATGAGGAGGGCTTTGGAAGATGCGATTTTGGCATATCGGTCGGCACCTCTTGAGGTAGATTCCTCTCTTTGTAAACCTAGCCATTGACCGCTTGGACCTTGTCCCGCGGTTGATGGTTTACCTTTTTTATATATTTTTTACTGTAATGTTATTTTTATATTCTTTTATATTTTAAATATTATAGTAAAAAATGTATTTTGGAGAGTTTTAAAATAAATGATGTGTATAATAATAATAATAAAGCTTTTTATTTCCTTAACTCAATAAATTTTTCTAAGTAGGAACACAGTAATAATTATAATATAAGTACACAGAATTTTTATAAATAACACATTTTTAGTTAGGGCCCCTTTCGAGTATAGGCCTCCTCCAAGTTTTTCCAGGTTCAAAAACCGACATTTACTTACCCAGATAACCCAGGCTCACAACTACTGGACCGATAATATTTATTTTTTTCACAGATAGATTTAGATTTAACAAACTATTATATCTGGGATTTCTAACTTCCACTCTGCAGCCAAACGGTTTGATGAAATTTGGCTTGTGATGTGTCATTTCATTTGTCTGAATTGATTGACATAGGCATTATTTATTTTGATATGGGGGGTGTCAATCAAAAGTTAGAGAGGGGTTGGATACAAATAATGATACTATTCCACCAATATGGGTATCAAAAGAATTGTAGATATTTATTAATTAAACCACTAAAGAAAATTAAGAAATATTTGTTTCGATAGCTTATGATAATCAATTAAAGTGAACAATTGAAGTTTAATATTATTGAGATCACCAGCTTACACTGACGATAATTTTAACAATAGATTCAAGGCACGAGACATACTTTAAACTTGTGAGTATGTGGCAGCATACAAGTGGTTTAGTAAACTAATATTTACAATCGCCATATTACTTTCATTTGATACCCATATTATAGTCATCATATCAGCACACACACGTCCACTGATGGATATAGGCCTCCCCCAATCGACGCCACAAATAGCGATACTGAGCCTCCTTCATCCATCGACTCCACGAATAAGTATATAGTAATAAATAATCAAGGTGATATCAATTAACGCTTGTTTTATCATTCCAGGTGAGATTCATTCCGCCCCTTTTCGCCGGCGAAGAGATTGTGAGTACCGTTATTTAATATTTTTATAGATATTTTTTATAATTATAGATTGTCAAGTCATTAAACTAAGCTATCCTTAAACAAGATGCTAGATTACTGTAGTTAGTTCATTATTGTAAGAAACTAGATTTCGATGTATGTCTAGACGAATTTCGAGCGTTTTTAACATTTTTTTTATTTAAATAATTAGAAACGATAAAGAGACCTTTGTTTGATCCCCTTACTTTCCACATTTAAATGTTATGGGAGGGATCGAACCTAGGCCCTATGGGTTTGACACCGGAGGGCGAACCACTAGACCACAGAGGCGGCTTAAAATATTCACTAACAAATCATGGTATATATCCCGTTGATATATATTATAGTTATTCAACCTAATTGCAACGTAACTCGTTTGTGCACGGACATCTCAACATCTAAATGTTTCAAAAACTTTGGTCGTGTTGTTGAAATAAAAAAAAAAAAGACAAAACAAAACACCTTCTTTTCTTGATCTCATCATTACACAACAGAGCGTAAGTCTACTGGGAGTGATCTACTAGGAAGTAGTCAGAACACGTTCAAACCTACGTTTGACACTCGCCCACGGCTTGCAAGTTGCTAGCATTAAGTACATGGCAGATTGCAAGCTCATCACCACTTATCGGAATTCACATGTTAATCGGATTACGAGATTGATGATTCTTAGAGATTTCCCGGTTTCCTCACGATGTGACACTCATCGTCAGAGCGATCATCCACATTTCATGCATGGTGTCAAATGTCATCGTCAATATCAAGTATAATATCAAGAAACCAAAAAGTCCATTAGTGCACTGTCAGATTTGAACTCACAAACTCCCGATCGGATGCCGGGCCCATGTGGCCCATGTGGCCACCAGAACTCTAAATAAAAATAATATATATTAGCAAAGCTTGTATTTAAGGGAACTAGATTACGGAAATAATATTTATGTAGGTACTTCTTTTTTTGTGAATACATACTTACCTATCATATACAACAGCCAAACACGGAACAAAAAGAGAAAGGAAAAACAAAATTAAGAGAAACACATTTTGTCCTGGGTGGGAATCGGACCCACAACCTACAGCGCAGACGGTAGAGCTACCAACTGTGTTGTGAGGCTTATTAAATGGATGTAAATAGCGCTCAAATGTTAAACTAAGGTACTTAAGACCGTGTCTACACTGCATAATGCTTTGCCAGGCAGCTGTGTAGGTATACCTAACTAGGTAGATACCTGGCCACATAGCGAAGCATTTGCATCTGTCAAGAGATAGCAAACGAACGAAAACATACGGGATTGAATGCACTGCGCGGTTGGTGGCCTAAATTGTGACGTAGGCACTAGGCGCCTAAGCTGTGCATTTCAAAATATTCATCCATCGTACATACATAAATTCGAATAACACTCTTTTTGTGTTTGCTTACTTGTAACCATATCACGATTGAATCGAAGTCAGACAAGCCACAATTTCTAAACCACCCCATAATTGTATGAGTAGATATTGATTTCATAGTCACCTGTAATGTAAATTATAGGTACACACGTCATAATAATTGTCAATAGGGTGTTGTATACACTTCGGGTTGACAAAAGTAGTGATATTTACCATTTACCAGATGGAAATATACAAGAAATGAAAAAAGATAAAAAACTATAATGTGTAAAATTTAACTATAAAGGGATAAACTTATTACCCACCTGTTTTAAAAACTAATAACAAATGCGAACCATGAAAAACACAAAAGCCACTTACTTAAGAACTACAATAACATTTTGCTAACAACGGTTGCGATCATTCTAATGCCAGGAATGATGTCCTCTCATTTTATAAATGCATTAAAAACAAAGCACCATAAAACACATAAATCGACTCATAAAAATATACGCTGCCAGTTTTATTGAACTCGATTCCAACATATTATAAATTTTACATTCGCTTTTTCATTAATTCGCTTTGTTTACGGAAACGGATCAGTGGTGAAAAGTCTGATGCACTTCCGAGAATGCACATGCATTACTAATACAACTTAAAAGTTACTCGGTTGGCTTGTTTAGATGTTTGTGGTAATTTTTGTTTATTGGCCACAGGAAAGCGCTAGGGTTTCAGCTCACCTGATTTCAAGTTATTATAAGGCCGAAGGTGGAAGCGCACTTCACACGGAATATTCAACAGACTTAGAAACTTTCTTACCTCTTAACGCTGATCACAACAATTTAGAATTGTTGTAATGGCGATAGACTTCGGTAATGTGGTGGTAGCTATATCCAGCTAAAACTGAACGGATCGTAATGAAGTAAACAGGATAGAGTAAGAAGGAATAAAGGAACTAAAAATCAAATGTTGTGTTCCAGCATTTAGAGGTAAGATTGCCATTGATTGTAAGATTGTTTGTTGACGATTCCGGGTGAAGTGCGCCTCCACCTTAGGTCTTATCTCAACTTGTGACCAGGTAAGATGAAGGCCAAGTGCTTACCCGTCGTATAATAAAAAGTAAATAGGAAGCATTTATTTAGCATGGATATGCTGCAGGGAGAACAACAAACTACTTTTTATCCAAATTAATAGGATCTAGGCGGGCGATGCCGCGGTCTAATAATTTTAACATCTAATGTTATAAACCACTACAATCTGCTTCAGTGCTTTGTCCCCAACGATTTAATTATTTATGCCTGCGAAGTGAATATTGTAAAGAATTAGTCTTGAATGAGGTTCAAGTCCAACAGTGAAAGGGAACGGGTTGTATGAAAACCTTAGATCTAGGTCAATTCGATATCCAAACCAATGATTAACTACACAATAGATCGGTAATTCTAATGATATGCTATTTTATACGTTTGTTGTTTAGCTTATTGTATTGATTTTGTATAGCTTTATATTCTAAAATAATACGAAGATGGGAAATAATCGGCTATTTTTTTTACCAACTAGGAGACGGAACAAGCAAGTAGCCCACATGATATTAAGTGCATCTCTTGCCTATAACAATGCCTTACTTCGTAAGTCACATCCACAAAGAGCAGCCTACACGATACTGCATTGCGCCCGTCAACTTGAGGCATAAAGGTGTTAAGCCTCGCGTGCCCGTACTTTCACCGGAACACAGCAATGCTGTTTGGCGGCTGAAATAGGTATGGTGGTAGTACTTCCCCGTTCGATCTCGTTCACAAGGGGCTCTACTACTCTTAATTAGTGATACAATTAGCTTGTTTACTGATACACCACGCATTGACCAAGCCAGAATTACGAGCAGCAACAGTGTTTGGAGTTTGGTCAACCATAAAGTAAATACAAATACATATACTGGCCAAGTGCGGGCACGCATACCGATGAGGGTCCCGATCTATGTTTCAAAGCGACAAATAACTATCTTGTATGGAGGCCCCATTTATTTAGAAATTTATTTTTATTACTGTTATTTATTTTTGTCGCAGCAATAGTAATAATAAATAAAGAAATATTACAGGACATTTCACATAGCGCCATCTAGCCCCAAACTAAGTATAGCCTGTAATATGGGTACTAGACTACGGTGATACACACTCTGTGGAAATTTAAACTGTCTACCTATGACGTTTCAAGAGATACAGCCCGATGACAGACGTACAGATAGATTGACGGGCGAACGGACAGCGGAGGACTACAATGCTTAGTTTGGGGCTACATGGCGCTGTGTAAAATTAATGTCCTGTAATATTTATTATTACATTTAAACTGTGCGATACTTGCAAATAAAGCACGATGATACATGGAGGCTTAGTAACAGGGTCCCGTTGGTATCCTTTGGGTATGGAACCCTAAAAAGAGATGAATGAATACAATTTATTATACATCTAACAAATAAAACTGGAAACCTATCTTAAAAAAACATATAAATACAATGGGCTGTCTTATCGCTAGAAACAAAAGAAACAAAAAAAGCACTTTTTGAAAATTAAGTGAATCAGGAGAAATGAGGATAGGTTTTTTTGTTAGTGTACGACGGGTTTGTGGATGGCCTTCATTTCACCTGATTTTCAAGTTATGATAAGACCATAGATGGAAGCGCACTTCACCCGGAACCCTCAACAAACTGAGGATATGGATAAGGGGGATGAGGATGTTAATGTCACTGGAGAATGGAAAGTGTGACACTCACAGCTAGAGCAGTCCTGGGTTCGGGGTTGCGTATCTAGAATGACTGCCCAGAAGTCCAGAGGATGGTTCTCCAGATATCGGATTGAACCATTTTCTGGACTTCTGGGCAGTTTGTATATTGAACCATTATCTGAACTATTATTTCAACCTATTGCGGTGGGACCTTGTGGTCTGTGGGGAACCGGTTTTTAAAATAATGCAGGACGTTTGTATAGGGCGACGTGTGTATTTGGGCTAGCGAATCAGCATTGTTATGCAACATGCCAATGCTGCCAGTATCATGGGCACGCTTCCATTTTGTGATCAATAGAGATATTAGAAATGTTAACTCAGTTCGTCTAAGCTGTTTAAATTGGGTACGTAACGGTTCTTAGAGAAAAGAGAGTTAATAGGCTGTAAAAGCTCGTTTCATCTTTGAACAAATCCTTGCCCAGGCAAGCCTCTTGGTCATGAACTGACCCATCGTATTTAAGAAGTTAATTAAAATTGCAAAAAATGTGGATATAATATTGAAAATTAGATATTTTTTTTGGAGAAAGTAGTTTTTTCGTGATTATACATTACAGTTACATTAGGTAACCTCCACTAACAAATGAGGCTTGGATAGACAGTTTTTATTTAAAGCCTAAGTAAGTGATTTCTCATAATTGTTTTTAATTATCTGACTGTTTTCTGTTTAGTTATTTAAAAATAGGCACGCTCATGCGTTTGATAGATTTACTGCGCTATAAATAATACTTTACTTTATACCATTCGTTATATTGGCCATGGAACGGGTTAAGGTTCATTAGTTTTATGAGACTAATGAATCACAAGTCTCTGTACATATCGCACTAATAATTCAACCGTGCAGTGGTGAACTGACGCTCGAATCACGTTTTGTTCGTGCTACCGTTTCCATTTCGAAAAGCTTTTGCATGAGAGCCCCGCCCAAACTATTTAAGCTGTTCCCTTTCTAGAAAGTGTAAGTGTCGATTGGAAGCTTACATCAACATATGCGACACTCATTTAAATTTCAAAAGATCTTTATTAATTACAAAAACGAAAAGTGATGAATTATTTAGTGTAAATTCATACTCAAAGGTATCTAACTTAAAAATAGCACGTTTACAAAGTTTGTAAATAACTTATTACACACGAATTACGGAACAGAGAGAACATTTAATTTTCTGTATTAGGGAAAAATAACAAACAATTATGTTGAGCTAAGACAATAGCGGTCGTAGGCAAGTGAGCCCGTTGAAACAATAGGGACACTCTTGTACCTAACTAATGGACACATACCTTAGCGGTCAGGAACCGGCCTGCCCCACATGGTGAATACCCATAGCACCCTTTAAGGAGGCCCATGTAAATAGTCGTACGGGCTTCGCCGGCTACAGTGACCTTTGGGTTTGCGCTGACACAGAGCAAAGCTGATCGCCCGACACCTTCAAAATAAGCACTTAGCACTTCTATAGTAATTGTTATCTTGGATGTTTATACGCGAATCCATCTAAATGAAAAATGAAAGCAGCGTCGTTCACCCCTCGCAAATCAGCCAACCGCGAATTAGAGTGGTGTATCTCCTATTTCTTGTGAATCTCGGAACGAATAGGGTTGGTTCTGTGTAAATCGTCTGTCACTGTACCTCGGAAATCTAGCTTAAACAATGTTCTGTGTTTTAAGGTTTCCTTTAGCAAAATTAAATTAAATACGTTTATTAATTCAGACAATTACATCCATATCGTACATATATACATGGTCAAAAATATAATATTATTATTCACACACACATCATCATCATCATTTCAGCCCACATACGTCCACTGCTGATTATAGGTCTCCCCCAATCGACGCCACAGATAGCGATTCTGAGCCGCCTCCATCCATCAACTCCCCGCAACAGCCACAATGTAGTCGGTCCATCGAGTGGGGGGTCTTCCCACACTCCGTTTCGCGTTTAATCGTGGTCGCCAAGCAAGAACCTTTGCTCCCAGCGGTTATCGGTTTTGCGAGTTATGTGGCCTGCCCACTGCCACTTCAGCTTGTTAATTCTGAGAGCTATTACAACAATAATTAGCACAAACACATACAATATATTTAATTATTATAATATATTGTATAATATATAAATTTGTTTAGCGTAAGGGTTTATTAGAATACCATCCAGTGCCTTTGCAGGCTACTACAATGTCTGTCTGCCAGAACACATAGCAAGCCTTGGTGCTGCCGGCGGATGTTATTTTGCCAAATGCTGCTAACGGGACCCTTTCCTTCTTCAGCATAGACCATCTAATACTTTGTTGCCCATTCCTTCGAGTGAAAATTATTTGCAATACAATGGAGGATTACCTAAAAATGAAAGAAGCGCTCTAATTATTTTCCATAAATTTATTTTGTGCTCGGTATCTCAAAGTCTTAAGAGCCTAAGAAATAATAGGAGGACCTGAAGGCTCGGGAATGCAAATAATCGAGTGCAACTTGCCTTCTGTTACGTTTTTTTTTATATTATCGCAGTTCTCAATTTGTATCTCGTTTGAATTGTTTATACATCGAGTTATAAAAAAGTGCTTTATAGGTTACACAAGTCCGTACTTTCGCGGATATTTGAACCGATAGTGAAAATATGAAATGAAATTCATATATTTGATTAAAAAATCTTATAAAACAACATTTAAGACAGATCTAACTACGCAGAGCTAGAGCCCTCACCTCTACGTACTACTTAGTTGCGAGCGAGGGACTCCCAACACATATGCCTACTAACAACTACAGTGAATCCTACCTATATAGGCATGTTTAGTAATAAAAAAGAATAAATTTACTTTACTTTACTAACAATCAAAATAATATGTACAATGAAACTAACTATGTACAAAGGAAGCATTCGGATTACCTAAGGACCGTTACAAACTATACAAACTTACAATCTATAGGTAACTCAACTATTCTAGGCCAGTACCAGGCGGAAGCGTGCGCCCAAGACACTGGTTGCATTGCCACGCTGATTAACTATGCTGATTCGCTGGCCTAAATAAGAACCAGCCCTTAGGTCACGTGTCGCCTCAATAAAATGACCTAAGGTAATATTTCTTTACTTTACTATGATCAGTTCTGGAGGGCTTAGCAGCAAAATCTAGCGAGCACATTCTTAGGACGATGATGATGAAGATATCATTAGGCTAAGGCTATCTTAGTTCATAGTATCACATTCGAACATTCACAACCAAAAGTTTGCCATGTGAATGTCTGTATCAAAATGTGTATCGTCCCAGGGTTGAAAAGTAATTTTTGTGCAAGAGAATGCGTATTTATTTATCATTTTGTATTTTATTTTTGCCGTTTCAATGATATTAGCTATATAGCTCAAAGGGAATATGAGATTGGATTTGTGATTACCGTTGCCAATATTACGCCCTTTTTGATGATACTAATTTGTTATGCTATGACATTGATCATTAAGACCGAAGAGCTGGCCTATTCAGTGCGAATAACCCACGTATAGGAAATACGCTTTTAAAAAAAACTTTTGAAGTGTTTAATGAGATTTCCGAGTGCTTGCGAGAGGCGGATATTGAAATGACAATAGAGCTCCGTTAATGAATTCCAAACTTAAGAATTAAAAACGCGTTGGGCAGACTCCATTGCCAATTACCTGATGGAAAAGTAATCCTTTATTTCCGTTGAACGAAACCTATTAGTGCAGTGAGCCTTTTAAAATCTGGATACTCTTTGAAACGAATGGAGTGGGCACAGTAGTGGCCTTTACCGGCTGCTCTGTGAAAGTTTAAAGCTGTGAACCGAATCCATGCGAGTTTTCCGGTGGTACAGTCTGTCCGGTAGCACTACAATGATTATGTACAATCTTACAAATTTTCTTAATTTCAAATGATCAAGCGTGTACATATAAGTGCAGGCGTACTAATAAGTGTACACTTCTTATCTTTAAAATTAAGCCATTAATTTTATATTCACTTCTAGAAAGTTCTGTCATTACTTTTGTATTCAAGCCTGATAGATTAATCACACTTGAATACCAATTTATTATTGATTATTAATAATAGGTCTTCACCTATGAAGTTGCCGTTTTGTAGTACTTGTCATTTCGAATAAAAACTATTTCTGAATGTCTATGAATTCTAATTTCAAATTAATTTTATTTTAAAAACATGACGTTCTATTTTCAAAATCAGTCTTTTGTTTACTGATAAGCGTTATGTTTTCATCCCATTTGGGTCTTTTTCGTCATCATGGATACGTTAAAAATTCGAGTTATTATGGAATATGAGTACCGATAGGGTAGTATAACTACCAGATGTGGATACAAAGCCATTATGAAAATTAGCAAGTATATATTAATTAGTGCAGGCAAGTATATATTAATATATGAACACTTATATTTTTTTTTAAATGCCATTACTTAAACATTCAAGTGTAGTGAATTTTGACAATACTTATGCATTCAGGTCTCTTAGACTCTAAATATCATACTAAATTATCAGAAGTGGATACAAATCCATATAATATATCAGTGCAGGCGACTGTACTGCATGCCTCACATGCTGAAAATACTTTGAACGAAACACGAATGAATCGTTGAATCATTTCAATCGGCGACTGAATTGTGCACCATTATTGCAACGTTAGATTTTTTTTATCGTGTAACTCTGATTTACTTAATTGCAACCAGTGAGAGTAAAAACTATTCTGGAATTGGCTTGGGTCATAGAACATGTATTTTATCTGTACCTAATTGAAACACAAGATTTTTTAAAATACATTTCTAGAAATAGTAGCTAATTAAATGCTAGACAAAATACTTATAGAAAATTCATCATTAAATAAATACTGATAACCAACGCGGGAACTTTCAATCTTGTCAATAGAAAAATGTTATGTGGTTAATATGTGTGTTAATAGGTCTCAATTTCTCGTTTACCTACTTGATTCTCGATTCAGTGTGTAATGCGTTTGTACAGCCGTTCATGATGAGGCCTTTGACAAGCATGATATACGATTGAAGGGGTCTTTCTATAAGAGGGTTACACTTTGCTAAGGTTGAATGTGAACAAAATCCCGGGCATTCTCAATGAACATAAAAAGTGAGATATGCGTCGGCTAGATGTTCTTTCGGCGCACATCCGTCAGTGGGGAAGAATCACGGGACCAGTTATGTTTGTGTGTGTATATAGACGGCGCGGTATTTATAGCGCCAGCAGCCATTCATGAGACGCGGGCGCAGCGCAGCGCAGCGCGGCGTCCCGCGCGTGCGGACGTTAGCCACGCGCGGCGCGTGTCCTGCTCGTAAAACGTTTCAAACATTTAATCGGCTATAATTAGTTCATTGATATGCTTTACGTCAGTGTACATCATGTATCGCGATTCGCGACGTTGTATTAATTACTCTCGTGACAGGAAAGCACCGCTGCGTAGGCACCGCTTCAACCATCGTCTCCGCCGCGTCTCGAGCCGAAGACGACGACCTCCTATAAAAGTAGCTACTTCACCGGCTCATCATTTTGTTATTTATTTTTCTTTGCCGTGCCAAACAGTCACCGCTCCATTCCCAAACACGGGAAGCCTTATCGTATAGGATTCCAAAGCTTCCATAATAAGCATAACTCCGAATTATAAAAGTTTTGAGAATAGTATATTCGAGATTTCCGATGACATTTAACTTTTGAAGTAAGGTCAGCTCAGGGCCGAATAGGTATGTTCACATTCGCAAGAAAAAAATACTTGTAATAGCCTAATCATATCTATTTCAAGATTTCCATGTTTTCAATATGTTTCGTTTGATTACTAGCTTTGCTGGTCACCCATGGTAGGTTTTCGGAATGTCTAACAGCGACTTTCAAAAATATCATCGACTGCTTCAAGTCATGTTTGAAGCAAAGGAAGAGCAGACAACGACTTTCCGGGCAGCACAGCTTGTGTTTTTGTAGGCACAGCTTATGGAAGATAGCAGACGAATGCGATTTCCACTCTACATTACTATAATTTCCATCATTATTTTCATACTTGTCTTCCAAACCTTGGCAGCGATCCAAGAATAGTTAAGTAGATTTATTTTATGGATTTGTATTGCCTTCGGGATTTTTATTACGTTTATATATCAGCGGCTCTGACTACCAAACAAACTTTCATGAACCAGTTTCAATGATTTCATCGCCGACGGCCGGCTCGCTTCATTTCAGCGCACCCTGCAGGTATTAATGTTGCGAACCAGCTTTTTTGGAATCGGCTCGAAAATGCAATAACGTATCAAAATAACGAACGGATAAAAAACCTCAAAATTTCACAGATCGTGTATATTGCCGCGAGAACAGTATTTGCATTGTAGTATTATACAAATATTTTACTCACCGGGTAGTTACATATTGTGGTTGGTTTTTATTTGCGATTTGCGGTAGAACTTTGTTTAAGTCCGCCTAGCTGGCTGGCTAGCTACCATCATCTTATCTCATCATTTAACCGCCTCTGTAGTGTAGTGGTTCAACCCAACAATTTCAGATCCAGAGGTCACGGGTTTTGATCCCCAGGGGGAGCTATATTGTGCTTAGTTTGGTCGGTGGTAGGCTTTTGTTTAAGTCCACCTGGGTAGCTACCACCGATGATATTGATGACGACAGAAATAGGTAAGATATCTAATTCTGTAGCCATAATAACAATTCTTATTGTATTCCGACATTTAGAGGTAAGATAGCCAGTTCCCAGTTTGTTGAGGATTCTGGGTGAAGTGCGCCTTAACCTTCGGCCTTATCTCAACTTGTGACCAGGTGAGCTGAAGGCCAAGCGCTTCCGCATTGTACAATAAAAAAAAACTATGTCTGGTATCATAACAACAATTCTCAATTGTTGTGATCCGACATTTAGAGGAAAGAATAGTCAATTCCTCAGACTGTTGAGGATTCCGGGTGAAATGCGCTTACATTTTCGGCCTTAACATAACTTGAAACCATAGCTAAGCCTATGGCCAACCGTTTCCCCATTATAACAGGAATCAACTATCAAAAAATCATATGGACATCGTATTAAATAAGTAAATCTTACATATTTCAGGACATTAATTTCACACAACGCCATCTAGCTCCAAACCAAGCATAGCTTGTAATATAGGAACTAGATTATGGATAAAATACCTATACATACATACTTATCATACAATACAACACCCAAACACAAACATAAAAATATGCTAAACTACTGATTTTTGACTGTAAAAATTCGTTCAAATGTACAAAAAGAGTGTCGGGTTATCTGTCCGTAATATTAATACAAAATTACTTAGATGAAAAATAAAAGGATATTGAACATCTATTTATCAATTTTTGTAAGAGATTGATTTTCTAAAACTAAATGACTCTAATTCTTGACTTCTGTTTCTTACTTATTGCTGACGCTGTTTGAAGCATTGCTATATACCAGTGGTCGATAAAATTACCGACACACAAAGCCTTTACAGTACAATATTATACATAAACAATGAGCATACTGGTCATTCTTATCGCGTTAGAGCGATCTAGCAACAAGGTATTTTTCAAGATAATGAGCGCTATACATAGAGAACCTATGAGTCCTGTTCCAAATAGACGTGACTTTCAGGACAAACCAATATAAGAATCAATTTTTTGGCATCTTCCTGGAACTGTAAGTAGCCTTCTTTGCAATATATTCGACATACAATATATCCATGCCAAATTTCATTAAATCTGTTTAGCCGTTTATTTGTGAAAAGTGAAAAGGCTACAAATAAACATGCATGCTTTGTATGAGGAGTTGCAGCACTACTGTGAACATGAGCAGTAGTAGGGGTGAAAGTGACCGATTCCCAACGAGCGTGTAGTTTGAGGTCTTAATACTAATCAGGTAGGAATAGCACTTCTCTTTCACTTTCTCACTCTAAGGAAAATAAGAGACAAATTCTTATATTGAAGTTTACATTAAAATTGTTACAGGTGATTTAACTTTTTACTTGTTATTATTTTTTAAATTGAGTATATGTAAGTAGTAAGTGTTGTTTTGCCTTTGTGATAAAATAGGTAAGTATTTTTTGACATTTTTTAAGGTTACATTCTGATATGACCCAAAATGAAAAAAAAAACACAGTACGTAACCAATTAATTTTCATAGACTTTTTCTGCCCGCTCAGTGCGCTAACATTGGATTTCCATACGCTTTTCTCCCACCCGCATATTAGTACAACAGTAATGACGTACCTTCTGCCTCATTAATAAAAAAAGAATGAGGCATTTCCGAGCAGGTATAGTACAAAATGTTAATTTCAATTAAAATGTAGTTTGAATTCTTTTAAATTTTCTACCAGTTTTTTTTGTAGACCGATATTTCAATAACTTTTGAGACATCTACGTAAATGATACGATAACTAAAGAAAGTGATGCTTAAACATGTTTGAACGGTTTTATTAAATCTTTAAAACATTCGTGGAAATTCAATGTGATGTTACAGTACATACTAGTAGATTAAAAACGAATTCACTGAACGCTCAAACTGGCAATTATTAATGCCTTCAAATAATAACTAAAAAAAACACTTTGTTTGAGATAACCATGGTTCTAAATGGTAAAATCAGGTCGGCCACTTGCTCCTTCCGTCATCCACTGAGCTTCAATTTGATGCTTATAAGAGCTATGTGGCCAAGAGGGAACAAGCCCGCCTTCTGTTAGGAAGGTTGTGGGCTCATCAGATCCAGTCGTACGCTAATAAACGTCACGTCGTGAGGAAACCGGCATGTCCCAAGGGATATATCCCATTTTTCATTTCGTAACCATTACTAATTACCTATACAACAGTGGCATAGATACATTTTGTCGTATTTGTACAACTTACTCGTAAATGTAGCAAATGTCGAAAATCCGAATAGTTTCTGGCATGATAGTGAGCAAATATATATCGCACGTAGGTTTTGACGTGCCTCTGACTTCTTCTTAGAAGGTGATCTTCATTCTTCTAGTAGTGATGAGAGGTTCCAGAGGGTATAAAAGTCGTGAGTCTGCTTTATTTTTTCGTTAAATCTGAAGCCGATCGATACGAAGTAGGTAAATTATCTTTTAACAAAACATTGTTTACAACATCCGTTATTAGTAGAGGTCAAGGCCGCTTGACGAAACATACCTTACGACAGCGTCGGGGTCACCCGTTACTGAGTTGTTACTCAGAGTTATTATTTTTTGACGCGGAAGCGCTTTGCCTTTATCTCATCTGGTGTCAAATAATGATAAGGCCGAAGGTGAAGCCAGGCGGACTTAAACAAAGTCCTACCACCAACCAAATTTCAACCGGAAACTTCAATGGTCTGAGTAACTAGCTATTTTACCTATAAATGGCGGATCACAAAAACTAAGAATCGTTGTTGAGACAGACTTCGGTAGAATAATGGTAGCTAGGTGGAATTTCACTTGAATTATCGCTCAATGGCAATATGGGTTTTAAATAGAATAGATTTTAGATGGCAAGAAACTTTCTGATTTTATTTTTCATTTGATTACCAAAAAAATTAATAGCAAAGAAGTTATATATGCTGTCATATCGGCTTTGTGCACGGTATAATAATACTTCTCTATATAATAGTTATCTGGTATAATAATTATCTCTTATGGCAGAGTACGTCATTAGGTTTTATGCACCCAGAAAGACCTTGCTTTTTGTCTTCAAGTTATCGGGTTGTGCATTATTGTAAGTTTAATTTACCTTGATTGCTGACAAAATATTTATTGCAGTTTGGAAATCCTCTATACTTAACTGACCATTTAAATGATAGCCATTTGACAAACAAAGTAAGAATTTTTTAAAGCGATTTCCCGGAAACGTTTTAGTTAGTTCTTCAAACGTTGTGTTGACAGCTGTTATCTAAAACCTGGTTTTGACGGCATCCTAAATACTTTTGGTAATAAACGTTTTGGAAATAAGTAGTTATCATTGACGTGTTATGTAAAGTAGCTTTAATTGTATGCGAACGTATGTATTAGTAAGTGTACACGCTACTAGCACTGCACGTGCTTGTCCACGCATACAGGGCAAATTTATCATTTCTATAATCAACCAACGATTTGTCGTTTTTTTGTTGTAATACAATGTAATGCCATTGAAAATGAGCTTACAAATCATACTATTGATATTTGCAATTGTTAATTTTGTTTAAATTAGATCTTTCACAATGACATGTTTATCTGAGATGTTATTGAACTACATTTGGTTTGAGGTGGGTTCCGAACGAGGCACACAGGTGACGTAGACAATGCAGGCGGATCCGTGAATTATACAATATATGGAAATGCATATACTCTTAAACCATTTTTTTAACGTTAGTTACTAGCCATACGTGAGGCTATTTGTCATGTCAAATTTTACGTTTTATCAAATATTATCAGGTACCTATTTCACGATGGATGAAGTAGCGACAGGTCTCTTTAACAATTTCTGAACCACGAGTTCCTCTTAAGTTTAAAGCGAAAATGTAAGACGGCCATCAGTACCTGTCATTATGTGAGGATTAGAATGTTGGCGATGAAAAGACGAATGTGAAGGTGCATGTGTGGTTTGACAACGATGGGTAAGTCATGGGTATACACCCCGGGTATAAATCTAAGTCTAAAGTAGCGTCATATGACTGGGCTAACGTTGTATGAACATGTAATGCGGAGGGACGAAGTTACATATCAAAAATAATGCTAGGTATGAGAGTGGACAGACGTAGTATCAGGGTAGATCGAGGAAGAGATGGATAGATTGTGTGAATGACGATATGCATGCAAAAGGAGTGGACGCTGAGCTGAGGCGGACAGGGGGAGTGGAAGAGGAGAGCGTGCTGTGCTGAATCCCACAGGATAAGGACTGGAAGAAGAAGGAAACGCTTCATCAGCCCTATGTTATTCTGTTAGTATGTTTCTAATTCATAACAAGATGATTGAACTTCCGTCTTAGTGAGACATGTTTTCATTAGTTTTATTTAATAACAATTTTCAAATTGTTTTTTTTCAAAAGGCCCGCTATGTACATACATGAATGTGTAGAATGTAATGATATCGTGAGTTGTTGTTGCCTATGGTTGATTATGGTGATATCGGTTGCTGGAAGGCAGCGACAGCTGAACTGAAATGCTATTAAAATTTGCACATTTGTATGGTTTTAGCATATCGTTGACCTGACACTGCGTTTTGAAAACTCCCAGGTCAGATCCTTGTATTGGGTCAAGACCTGCTCATTTAAAAATTATTCATGGGATACGACTACAATAATAATTCTTTACAATATACACAATACATAAAATGCCTACTTTAATATTGTATCTATCTACTTGATGCAATATCTGTTGATGATTTGCCTTGGTAAATAAGTGATATTAACGGAACGATGTAATAGTGAATTCAGTCTAGCCAAGCATGCTCCATCTTAGGTCATTTTTGATTTTATGTGGGTAAATTGTATGTCCTTCGTAATTGAATCTGTTTGTGATTGTAACATAACTTGTAATTCGGAATAGTAGTAGTTTAAATAAAGATTTTTATGTGCTACTTTACCATGTAGACTGGCACGTCTTCAGATATAATGTAGGTATCTTATCTATGTACCATTCAATTAAATGTAATGAGTTTACCTTATTATTGCGAAATTAACGTTCATTTGCACGCACAGGCTTTCTTTATTTGATCAACTCCCAGAGTTGGTTATTTTTGATTGCATATAATTATACTCTATAACCATAGGGTTGGACTTGGAAATTAGTTTCCCTGTTGTGTCCTAAAGAGTCCTAAAGCCGAAAAAAAGCTGATACTAGAAATGTTGTATAACGATATAAAAATTTACTCAAATTAACTTTAAAATAGTAAAACATTTTATAAATTTAATAATGTACCTAACCCTATATCTGATAAAGATAAGAATAGAACCTACCGGATAAAAACTACTTATTCTACGACCCATAGTCATAAAAATATACCTAAGCCTTTCACTGAAACGCTACTAAGAACGCGTTATCCGTGTAATTCCCGGTATCATGGTCGACAATCAAAGACACATAAATAAATAAAAAGCTTTGGTTTCGGCTCACTTGATATCGTGCGGCCAGCAGTTTGTGTCCATGAATATGAAAAGTCGATCTGTTGAAACCCTCACTATAAACGAGCTAAAACTCGTCATAAAGTTATTGTGACGAGTCCAATTTCCTTCTAGATGACTGGGTCTGCTTCTTCCAGCTACTGATACGTATACAGTTCTTTAGTGGGACCTTCAGCCCTATGAGCAAGCTCTGAAGGTACTGCCGTCCCATGTTGCACTGATTTCGGTTGAGAGCTTCTGTCTCTAATTGCACATCTTTGGCGAAGCCCTCTGTATCACAAGGTTTTTACGAGGAGCCTCCACGCTGCGGATAATCCACATTTTCTATAGCCTTTCCCTTTGATATAGATGGTTGTGAGCAGGGGGAACAGAAGTGTGCGCAAAAGACGCGCCCCTGAGCGGTAGTAGGAGTAAGTATGGGAGCTTAAACATGATGCATTTGCAGTGACAGAGACCGGCGAAGTCCCTGATGCCTTTTGTTCTCCACGACGCATGTTTACATTCTATGCAGCCTTAGATAATTGCTGAAGCCATGGCACGCAAAAGCGCAACCTCAGATCAGTACAATGCTCACCAATCGTGGACTGCAGCTCTTCAAACTTTAACTTTACCAGATTCGCGGGGGATCTAGTGAAGCTCCATCGAAACGTTACAGGGAAGAAATGTTCACTACCTCTGTGTGTAGTGGTTTGCCCACTATCGGATCCAGAGGTCCCGGGTTCGATCTCTACTCTATACAATTAGTGATTGGTTTGGTTTTTGTTATGACTTTGTTTAAGTTCGCCTGACACTGAAGTGCACTTCCACCTTTGGCCTTATCATAACTTGAAACCAGGTGAGATAAAGGCCAAGCATTTTCACATCGTACAATAAAATCAAAAGTATATTATGTAGAAAACATAATTATATATAACTTACTATTATTTATGTCAGTGATAGTGTAGCTATCTATACAACAAAAAGAAATGGAAATTGTTATTCCATGAATAATAGCAGTTCCAGGGATTCGGTATTGAGTCGGTCTCATAAAAAGTTCGATTTATGTGCGGCAATTGCCCACATTATTGTCATTACGCAATGCATTTATGATGAATAGCTACGTTTTGCCGTCGTTATTCCTGCTATTCCTTAATTTCCAGTAAGAACTTATTCTTACACAATCAGAACTTATTAAGTGCGACATAATACGTTCTTATGTTTTACTAGCTGAACCAGTGCAGTTTTACTTTCATAATTATAACACAGGACACCGTAAATACATGTTTTTGATATAAACTTGGATCTCTCTTTATGGGGTAGACAGACTGCCTACCCCACAGACAAACGATGTGTGATTTTACATTACTGGTATTAAATACTATCTAGTGCAAAGTATGGAGGTGGCAGCACGGAATAATATAAGTTCCAAGCAGAGGCAGCGGTTGTCATAGAGATACCAACATTACAATTACAGATTCGCTTGCTACGCCTGGCCACACCCTTTTTTAGTCATGATGATGATGATGATGTTTATTATGTTTACGACGGCAGTAAATTGTTTTTATATATTAAAGTTTATACTTTAATAACACTTAGTACGTTTACGCCGTGGCAACGTCCTACACGTTCAAATGCAAGAAATCAAAATGATAAGACTACAAAGAAGTGTTGTCCCATGTCCCAGAAAATAGTTGTGTACTTGAAATAGGACGCTAAGACAAGCAGGCGAGATCAAATGAAAAGACATACATAGAGCTAATAACATCATTAACTTCTTCTAAGACTAACTTTTAATTCAAGTTTGGATCTGACTACATCTAAGAATGCAAGGTTTCTAGTTTACGATGGCGGCCCCGCAAATAGTATCTGGGTTCCTCTGATTACTGAATCGCATGCAAAGCGTGACCCATGCCCTGTAGTGGTACTTTTTTGGGCTATGATAACTAGTAGTTCCGCCCCGAACTGAGATCTCGTGATGTCTGGTTTGTGACGGAGATCATTTCTCAAATAGAACGTAATTAACAAACGATAAAAATGTGCTTTATTACACGTTTCTCACCTTACTTATGCACTTTTATCTCGAACTCTCTTTATTCACCTGAGTGTTCGAGCTCTCTCTTGTTGCTAACGTAATGAAACAAAGGTCGATGGCGTTTTGAAAAGTGCCCTCAAAACTGTTGCCTTAGTGATTTATTCAATAAAAAGTACAATTAAACTAACTATGTACAAAGGAATCAGTCAGATTACCTAAGGACCGTTACAAACGGCCTATAGGTAACTCAACTGATCCAGACCAGTACCAGACGGAAGCGTGCCCAAGATACTGGCTGCATTGCCACGCTGAATAGCTATGCTAATTCACTGGCCTAAGTAAGAGCCAGCCCTTGGGTCACGTGTCGCCTCAAACAAAAGCCCCGCAACATTTTTTTAAACCCGGAGGGCAATGGCTCCCCACGGACCCAAGGTCTCCACCCCAAAAGGCTCAAATAGGTAAGCTCTGTCGAGACCTCTATATTATCGCCTTTTGTGATCCTCGGCCGAATCAGCCGAGTAGTTGTCTCAGTAGTTGTGTTTTAAAAAACTAACCCTTCAGCCCACGGATGTCGTAAAGTCTACAAAAGAGGCAGCAGCTTTTTTATTTGTGTAAACAAAACGTTTACTGTGAGCACCAATATGTCTGCTCAGCGTGGTGGCTATAATGGCCGTGCCGTACCGTATTGAGTAAATATCAATGGATAAAATAGACCAGCTTTGAAATTTCGAATACCCTCTCTTATCTTACAAGACCTGATGATCATCCTTTGCCCCCTTCATCTTAAAAACCACCTCTATTAAGGGCAAAATAAACTAATTTTGAAATCAGTCTCAACCCCTATTTCATTATGATATTTTTATGTTTTAACACATTTTCAAGACTTCAATCTTAATTACCCCTTTTGCAACCCTAAATGTAAATACAGGGGTGGTTTCAGCAAATCAAAAGAAAGCTAATTGTGAAGTCAACCCCTTTTAACAGTCTATCCTACAAGAAATACCAAGCCCTTAACGCGCCCCATTGTTACAAAAACCACACTTAATAAAAAGTAAAATATATATTTTTATGAATGTTTACCGATACTCTTTCAAATGACACCCCACAAGCCAAGAATCATCTCGTCTCACTTAACTCCCCTATTTCTCAAAAACTACCCTAGAGTCAAAAAAATCTTCAACCCGATTGACGAGTATTAATATAATCTCTGCATGTTAAAATGTTGAATTGATCGAATCAACCATTCAAAAGATATGGGTGAAAAATTTTATTTATTTTCACCCCAATAGATCAACAACTACCCCATTTATCAAAAATCCACCGTGAAAATCTGATTCTCTGTTCAGTTTAAATTTCATGAAAATCGAATAATCTGTTCGAGGGTAATGCCGTCACAAACATTGCCACATACTTAACTGGGAGATCTCGTTCGCTTCGCTCACTCGATCAATTATTCAAATTCCTAAAATAATACACCAGAAAAAAACAGTTCATAATATCTTTAGTACCTGCGATTACGTATCGTAGTGGCAATGACTGTCATTCGGTTCAGAGCAAGGCCAGCGCATGGTCAAAACAAAAAATAAATAGTTTTACATGCCAATCCATACAGAACCAGTAACACCCGTCAGTTACGTCACTACACCTCTGTGGTGTCTCTGTGGTACAATATTGTCCTTGGTTCTTGTCCGCCTGGCTACCACCATCATTCCTAATTCTGTCGCCAGCATTTTTATTGTACGACGGGTAACCGCTTGGCCTTGATCTCACCTGATTACAAGTTGAGATAAGGCTGTCAGGTTGTTGAGGATTCTCTTCTCTCTATCTTGCTACCACTTTTATCATAACTGGAAAATCAGGTGAAATAAAGGCCAAGTACTTCCAAAAAATAAGTTAAAAAAAACACCACACCTATAAAAGCTACTGTAAACGCGATGCAGAAGAAATTAAATGAGATGAGATAATGTCAGGAGTATGATATGATATTGTAAAAGGCAACCAGGAGATGAGCAGTAGTATATATCACAACGACCAACTACCTGCGTGCCCAACATGGTGATTATGGCAAACATTATTGAACTACGAAGTTTCTAGTATGTTTACGCGACATGCCGAAAACGCATCTTTGACCACGCTAATCTCCGAAAGTACCGAACGAATTTCAATGAGGTTTGTCACTTGTAGTGATAGTTTGTAAATTCAATATTATTTGGGTTTACATCACTTGTACAATTAGTACAATTTTAATCATAAATACAAAAGATATGATTAAAAATAAAATGCCAGAGGGAAATGTTATAAAATCAGCACACCTTTTTGTTTCCAAAAAAAACGTTCTTCAGATCCTGCCCTGTATCATACACTTCATTTGTTCATTAAAAACCACATCCAAATTGGTGAAGCCGTTCCAGAAATCCACGTGCAGGAACAGACAAACCGACAAATATTCTAAAAACTGTATTTTCATGTTCTGCTTCCTGTCTTTAGTAGGTAGAACCTACATGAAAATATGAAATGTACAGATACACGTTTTCTACAATTTTATTATAAGTCTAGAGAGATAGATAGATTAATAGATAGATAGATAGAAGATAAAGATAGATAGAATATAGATTAGTTAGTATGAGACGATAAGCAGTATGAAAGAGACATACAGAGTTTTTGTAACTTAATAAGTATTACTTTAATAGATACTTCATTCAAATTATTTACCTACGTCGTTACCGGTCCCGTGTTGATAAATGCCGTGCATTATAAAGCAACAATTTTTTTATTTTTTTAAATAAAAAATTTGATATAAAATATTTTTCAGATATTTTAAGCGTTCGTGTAATACACTCGTACAAATCAACTGCGAAGTACGTACAGACAGACAGGCAGATGGAGGTTCCGCTTATAACGCGTTTTTATTTGACTTGCCGCCTTAGTATGTGGTATCAAATAAAAGGTTAAATCTTGCAACTGAATATATCTTCCTTTAAGACGAGCGTGCTTCATAATATAGGCCACATCTTCATTTGTTTGTTTTTCAAGTAAGCTGGAAGTCTAACGCTTGGATGTCGATAAAAAAAAAACAAGTCAATATCAATATCAATAAAAAGTACAATTAAACTAACTATGTACAAAGGAATCAGTCAAATTACCTAAGGACCGTTATAAACGGCCTATAGGTAACTCAACTGTTCCAGACGGAAGCGTGCCCAAGACACTTTATTTATTTTCACCCCAATAGATCAACAACTACCCCATTTATCAAAAATCCACCGTGAAAATCTGATTCTCTGTTCAGTTTAAATTTCATGAAAATCGAATAATCTGTTCGAGGGTAATGCCGTCACAAACATTGCCACATACTGAACTGAGAGATCTCTGGCTGCATTGCCACGCTGAATATCTATGCTAATTCGCTGGCCTAAATAAGAGCCCTTGGGGTCACGTGTCGCCTCAATCAAAAGCCCCGCAATATTTTGAAAACCCGGAGGGCACCGGCTCCCCACGGACACAAGGTCTCCACCCCAAAAGGCTCAAATAGGTAAGCTCTGTCGAGACCACTATATTTGCGCCTTTTGTGATCCTCGCCCGAATCAGCCGCCGCACCAGCCCTAACTGATGTCCCAGGCAGATGAGATGGCGCTAGGGTGTCGACGCAGGTAGCGTCCCACACCAAAGGCCAAAGTAAAAATTCGAACCCGAACTCGAATTCACTCAAGTGACCGAGCTTACGTCGAAAGCAAACGCGCTTCACCTTGAATAGGTATTCTGTAAATGTTTCGGAGCACATGTGAAGTGAAGTGAGTAGCGAAATGAATTAGGAATTGAACCTATGCGTTACAACTATAGACGACAAATCGATCAATCATTATAAGGAATTTTATGCAATAAAATGACAAGAAACGTATTATTTACAGTATGTAAAATCTTTAAAATAGCTAATTCTACATTATTGGTGCATAAAAATAAATAAAACTTGTCAGAAATAAAAAAAATGGGCCGACTAGCCATATAACCTTAAGTTTTTAAGGAATAGAGCCTTAAAAACTGTATAGACCTTGCCACTTAAATCATCTTGTATTCATGCGGTTGCCTAGAAACGCTATATTTGTAAATATTTCATATCGAATTTGGCTAGAGTATAGGTACATACATTCCTAAGTAGGTACTAGATACATAATTTGTGCCGTCTTCGCTTTCAAAACTAAACTTACAACGAATTCGATTACTTTTTTGTAACTTTTTATTTGACAGGTGAATATGTGTGTCGAGTGCTTGGATGATCGGAAAATCCCCTTACAGAATACCAATTGTATGTCATTCTATACTCGTAGAGTTAAAATTTCACTCAATATAGTTAATTTCTCATCACTGCGGCGCCACAGGTATAATCGAGCTTTACAGAATACGAAACTAATCTCACTGCGACATTCAGCGCTTCGAGGTTCAAAATGTGTTTACAGAATGGCTTTGCTGATCTGACGAACAAAAGCAATTACAATTTCTACAACGAATTACATTTAAATAGGAATCTGTGTTTCATTTGAATCAGCTTGATGTAAACAACCTAATAGATAATATTGTTTTGGAAAACATTTATGCAATGAAATACAGTGATATAGTTTTGTTTATTCGCTACGGAACTCTAAAAACGGGGCAATTCGATTTCGTGCAGCAAGTTTCATGCAAACAGGTCAAAATAATATAAACGGCAATCCGCAAACATGGCTGTTTATATAGATAGGTTTGGTAAGTCTCATGTTGACACAATATCAATATTCGGTGATCGATTAATCCAAAGCGCAGACAAAACACGATTGTTATTCACGTGCTGTGTTGTGGTGGTGGCGTTCCGCCTGCTATGTTGTCGGTGTAATTTACAATCTAATTTAGAACCCTGACATTTATAGAGGCACTGTTCATTATACGTAGCTGGCGCGCGCACCAAAGGACTTTTCTACATGGTTTTATTGTGTTGGGTTCGGGTTGGCCGAGGCGGGCACTTCTTATTGCCACTCTTTATATTTACATAAATCTTACCAGTCATCTTTTTTTGAAGAGACACTTTTTACATGTTTTTAAATTCTGATCCGCCTTTTTGTGTGACGATTAGTAATGGGGCACTGTGTCGTGTTGAGTGTGAGGAAATTAAAATCAAATTGTTGTATTTCAAGTGATTGCAATTCACAACATTTACAATTTTTTTAATGTCACAAAAAATCACAGCCCGCGACGGCACTCGAAACCGCATCTTTTCATAAAGCCGGAAACGCTCTAACCAACTGATCCAGGAGGGTCTCACAGAGGTCCTCTAACAGAGCGTTTCCGGCTTTAGGATTAGATGCGGGTTCAAGTCCCGTAGCGAGTTGTGATTTTTTGTGTCATTATAACATTTGTAGATAATTAAAATGTTTCCCTGTAGTACAAAAGTTTCACTTATATCGTGTGTCCTTATGACACACCCTGTTATTTTATCCATTATCCATGCCAGTCCAATAACAATTACTCTATGAAATAAAATAAAATAGAAATAATGTGCATATTTTGTCTTCATTCATTTATTATCTTTATACGTTAGTACAATTAGCTGTTCTAGATTTCTAACGTCAGTTTGTATTTTGGCTATTGTAGTCTTCAAAGGCATGACGTGGTTTTAGCGGCTGCACGCGCCTGTCTGCTAAACGCCGTGGCAGTCGCTGCCATAAGCTATTGTCAGTAACTGGTGCATTTAAACATACTTTGAAAACACATTTATAACAGACTCATGACTCGCTCAGGATAGGTTTAGGGCGTGTTATTTTAGGTAGTCATGAGTTGAGCATCAAGTCTGTGTACTGTTACTAGTTAGGTATTATATTTTCTGTTATACATATTCTCTTCTCGAAAGCTCCATATTGAACTTCAGAGCCAGTGTAACGAAGAATTAACTCTTCGACCTAGCTCTTCAAAAAAATATTTTTTGTCCTTAGAACTGTAGATTATTTTTTAAACGGGAGACCATCATGGATCAATATGGATATACCGTAAGTCTGATATTTTAAACAATAAACAAACTACTTTTTTTTTTCTTTCATGGCATGACGTGGAAGCGCTTGGCCTGCATCGTATGATATGGGCGAACGTAGAAGCGCAATTCACCTGGAATCCTTAATTGTCTGAAGAACTGGCTACACTGCCTCTAAAATGCCGGAACACAATAATTTATAATTGTTGCTATGGCATCATACTTAGAGGTAAAATGGAGGTCGCTAGCCAGATGGACTTGAACAAAGTCCTACCCACCATAACCCTAAAACCAATCAACATTCCAAGAAATGCTGAAGAATCCTTATGAAATGTACTATTGTAAGAATGTGTACTCTCAGTATCGGCGACCAAGGCGAGGCTACCGATCGTTATTTTAAAATTGGTGTGCCTTCATCGGACCCACGTGAGGTTTCAACAGATATATACTAAATCATATAGGAACTGTCAATATTATTTTTTACGCAGGTATTGGCATATTACTTGTGGCTCATTGATTATCTTACATTAGTAGGTACGCTGTGATAAAACTTTGGGCCCTTTATTTTGGCTTAATATAGTTAAAGTTTACACGGAGATGAACCGCAGAAAGCTATTTTTTCATACATACAAATAGATTATTTGTACAAAAATGTAGGTATAAGTGAATCAGGTAAAAGGGACCGCGGTCCCTTTTGGTAACGGTCCCAATTGCCTGTCTTCTCATTTATGACAATATATACAGGGGAAGCAGTCGGGTTACTTAAGGACCGTGACAAACGGTCTATAGGTAACCTAACTGTTCCAGACTAGTACAAGACGGAAGCGTGCCCAAGAAACTGGCTGTATTTCTTCGCTGATTAGCAACGCTAACACGCTGGCTTGAATAAGAGCCAGGTCAACTCAACAAAAGAACCGTAATATTGTCGACCCCAAAAGGCTCAAATAAGTAAGTTTTGTCAAAAATACATACATATATTTGCGATCTAATTTTGACCGCTTTTAGTCTTGATAAATACACATACAGCAATTCAACCAAGTTTAATTATGTTTATTTATCAAGACTAAAAGCGGTCAAGTCGGCGCAAATACTCGTATACCGAGAAATTCATGAAAAGCAGAGCAAAATGCTGAATGTAGTAAGGTAACCAAACTTATGCAATCGAATATTGCAAAGTGAGTTGCAAGCCAACAGGGAGCCACTCCGTTTTTGCAGTAGTTTGAGTGTTGTGTGTAGTTTGATTAGTTGTAGTGTTTCTCTAATTCTAATTCTATTTGGGGGGGAAAAGTGTTCTGCAATGACGTCCCGCACTGGGGTGTATTGTGCATTGCCCCCCTGCTATCCTGAACCCATCCAGCCCAACTCCTTGAAGTAACGGAGAAGGGTCCTGGGATACTGACAGCATTGCTGCAGAGCACTTGATGTAGCCGCTTGATCCCCAACAGTTGGGTCAAGAACTTTTGTAGACCAACTTTCACTCTGGCTTCCCTTGTGACGGCGCAGTGAATGACCACGTGGTTATTCACTGCGCCATTCATTGGAAACGGTGGGGCACGTGCCCCACCGTTACTTCTTCTTGAAAACATCCACGACATAAGCCACTGTCTGTGGCACCAGTCTTGACAAGATGGTGGTTAAGTTCACAATGTCCTGTGACATTGCTGACCATTGTGCGTAGATCTTCACGTCTCATTTATTAACAAGGTATTTGTTATCTTCCTGTCTATTTTTGGCATCATTTGTTTTGTGTTTTTGCAGTCTTGACTGCTTTCCCACATATAGTTATAGTGTTCTTATTCGAACCGTGAATTCCGTGATAAAACCCTTATTTGTCCTGTGGATACTTCGTCCTAATAATAAATATAACAGGATATTTGACAAGCCTCATAGCTCAGTTGGTAGTAACTCTGCCTTCGGCGCTGTAGACTGTGGGTTCGATTCCCACCCAGGACAAACATTTGTGTGATCAATATACATGCTTGTTCTGAGTTTGGGTGTTGTATCATATAGTACACTGTGTTTACAAAAAGTATTTAAGTATTTTATCCGTAATCTAGTTCCCATATTACAAGCTATGCTTAGTTTGGGGCTAGATGGCGCTGTGTAAAATTAATGTCCTGTAATATTTATTTATTTACTTATATTAATTTTACACAGAACCATCTAACCCTAAACTAAGCAAACCTTTTATATCGGAACTAAATTACGAATGGCATACTTACATTCGTACATTTTGGAAAAACAAACTTATCATACAAATACAATACAACAACCAAACACAGCACAAACATTATTATTCATCACTCACATGTTTGTCCAGGTGAGAAGCGAACCAGCAACATACGATGCAGATATTAGAGCTAACACCAACTGAGCTATGAGGCTTGTGGCAGACTGTGCGAGCCGCCGCTGTTCGATGCATGTACTATAGTTATATTTATTGAATAATCAGGTGGTAACAGGTAAGTGCTCCATCTGGACTTTGAGACCAGGACCTCCAGATACAGAGCCACTAAGCCCTATCACTAGACTACAGAGATCATAGTACCTTGCAGATTCAGAGCGCCGGTGTCTCTGAATGGGGTTTTCCGAAGGTTTTCTTTATCAGTGATGACCGTGGCGGCCCATGCAATAAATGTAAGCTCAAATATGAGTTAACGTCGTATTGGGGGACACAGTGTTTACAGGAGGCAGTAGGCAGTAGCATCCACCTGACACTGAGACTGTAATTCTGCGATCACCAATCGCTGATCAAGCATGGTGGTTATAGCAAATCCCCCATCGCATTCTGTGGGATGCTCTAGGGAAAGCCCACGTCCTGTGGTAGTTTTGTCCGGCCTGTAGTCGGGTTCACAACGCGAACAAAACAGGTGTTGTGTTATATTATTAGAGCATAAAATAGTTTGGAAAACATTGTCAGACTTTATTTTATCTAAGAAAAAATACATACCAATATTATAAATTAGAACCAAACTTCGTTTATACATTTATTTGTTACCATCTCACGAGCAAACGGCTAAATTAACACTTTCAAATAACAAAGTGCTAAAGCTATTAAAACCTAGATGAAAATCAAGATTTGATCTGCCTATGTACCAGGCGAACAGAAAATTGCAGACAGACCGTACTGCCGTTAAAAAAAATGTTTCCTTAGTCCGGTTGATTTCTTCGAGCAGACTTACTGGGATAAAAAAGTGCAATAGATCGGTCAACCGAACTAAGAACCGAACTGCTGGGAATAGACCAGTAGATCTGAGTGAAATTTAGTATAGATATGGTGTTAGCCACGTTAGATATAATGTTTTTAAATATTTCCGTGTTTGGGTGTTTTTTTGTATGGTAAGTATGTATTTACAACTCGTATGATACTCCAGCACTGCAACTTGTTCGATCAGCTGGGAGATGGCACTCTACCAGTATAATGTTGCTACTCGTATGATACGCCAGCACTGCAACTTATTCGATCAGCTGGGAGAAAGCACTTTACCAGTATATTGTTGCTAGTCGTATGATACTCCAGCACTGCAACTCGTTCGATCAGCTGGGAGATGGCACTCTACCAGTATAATGTTGCTAGTCGTATGATACTCCAGCACTGCAACTTATTCGATCAGCTGGGAGAAAGCACTTTACCAGTATATTGTTGCTAGTCGTATGAGTACGCTGGAGTACAGCACTGCAACTTGTTCGATCAGCTGGGAGGTGGGAGTCGCTCGTGACCTGCCTAAAATGTGAATCATGTGATTTGGCAGCGCGCCGCTATCGGCACTGCGACGTCACTGGTGCCGGTTATTTCCGGCGCACGCGCAGCTTAGCGACGTCGCGCCGCTCGGCGCTCCTGCGGCGGGAGCCCTACTCTCCTGACGGTGATGTCCTGGATCGACATTATCATCACAAGTAGCACTATCACTATAGTCAATCATAAGGTTTAGCGTATGAAACGGTTTAAACGCTGTGCTTATCGAGCTTTATCCTTATATTATCAAAATAAGGTTGAAGTCGTATAATGTCCTTTAATTATGTATTATTTTGTAAAATGTGAAGCTATATATATATATTTTTTTATTTTTTTTACAAACAAAATGTTGCTGATTCTGGTTTAAGGGTATTTTAAGTTTAATGCATGCAACACTAATGTTTTTGGATTCACATATTTGTCTACAATCTAGATCCGAACAAGATGTCATAAGTAATTATTGTAAGTCTATTTCGATTGTAAACTGTTTTGTGAATTATTAATAAATAAATAAATAAATAAATAAATGAGACGTTTTTTTTGTTTTTTTAATATCAGTACATTCGTTTCACACAGCGCCATCTAACCACAAACTAAGCGTAGCTTGTAAAATAGAAACAAGATTACGGATAGAATACTTAAATAGTTTTTTTTTTATCATACAATACAACACCCAAACACAGAACAAACTATATTCATCACACAAATGTTTGTCCTGGGTGGGAATCGAATCCACAGCCTACAGCGCAGAAGGTAGAGTCACTACCAACTGAGCTATGAGGCTATTGTTACTATGATACTCTGGCTATAGATTTGATACTGAGGCTGTTGGTCTTGAGTTGTGTGTTGGCTTACGTAGCTCTCAGCCCATGGGTTTGCAGATGAGTGGAACTCAACTGGAAATTCAAGAGGAAATAAACTTGATATACCTAGGTTTCGCTTAGGAAAAGTAAATAATTCATTCTTAGGAAACTGTGTGAGATTCTATAATAAGCTTCCTCAAAGCGCCACCAAACTCTCTGTTCGTGAATTCAAATTGTATATGAAGAATAATTTAATTAAAAGTGCTTACTACAAAATTAGTGATTATATCGACGATAAGAACGCGTGGCCCGATGTTGCTATACCAGGTGACAGCAAAATGGTGATTTCTCAATGATAACAAACTGCCCATTAGGTATATAGGTAATAACAAATGTTTTAAGATTAAGTATTTAGGTTTATGATGTATCTACTTGGAATATTACAAATTGTGTATCTAATGTTGAATGGATCATCAAAAAAATAACCAGCCCGAGGTCAAGAACCTTGTGTGTTGGTCGCGATTCCGAACAGGCGGTAGATTTGACGTTTCAAAATGATCCTAAAAAATCTTAATGAATAAAGAAATTTTGACTTTGACTTTAACTTTGGATGTCGTCTTTACAGTGGTAAAACAGCAGGCACCAGTGGGTGCCTGCTGTTGACGCATGGATGTTGGTTTTTTGACGATTTCAGCTTTTTGTCATTTTTTAGCAGTCTTTTGTAAGATGTTTGGTAATACACTAACGCACAGTTATAAAAAATAATAACTGCTCTACACATACATATCTGAGCTTCTTGGCACAGTACATATTTGACACCTCTTGCATTGCGGAATGAGTTTTGTGGATCGCAGGGGTTAAACGTCAACCACGCACCCCAAGATATGCTAAATCCCATAAACTTTGCTAATGTATTCAGTGTTGCTAAAGGCTAGCATAAGCATGTTGAGTGGCTCCTTCCTTCCAACTAAGTTTGTTCACCGCATCTTCAACCTTGAAGCCTTGCTTTGTAATATCTTCAACTATTTTCTCCGGCTTGCAATAAAATGGCAGTTTTTTGCCATCACCCTTATCGGTCTATCTGGTTTAATTTCATAAGAATACCAAAGGCAGTTGTTTTCTGACAGTGACTTCGTGATGGACCTGTAAGATTTATTGTTGCTGGAATTTATCTTGTTACTGTCACCATTTAAAGTTTTGGTCGCAAAGGTGCCATCCTGGTTCCTTGTGTTTGTTTTTATCCACTCTGTTTCTCTGACTAGTTCTTATTCATCAGTAGTATACTCGGTACGTACCTACGGTTAAGTATTCATAGTAATTTCTTATTATAAGTCCAGAGTTGGAGTAGGCCCGTTTTCTTACTCATCCAATCCTTACCAGGTACTTAGGTCTGATTAACAAGACATTTTGGTATGTTGGATATAGGGGTGATCTACCGCTTGATCGCTTGATGCAGGTATTGTTCTATTAAATATCTGTTATGTAAAATCACCAAGCACTATCAGACGTGCACGGTTCTGGCACGCCGGGTTACCCAATTAGCTTTGGCCATTCATACTCCAAATCAGTCCACTCTCATGACATGCCAATGTATTATGTATTATAGATAGCTTAAAGTCATTATGTGCACACCATAACTATACTTATTAATATTATATATTGATATTACCGGTAGCTAAGAGGTAAGAGTAGTAGAAGCCCTAGTGAAAGGGCTCGTCTGGAGAATTACTACCACCATACTTATTTCAGCCGCCAAGCAGCATTGCTGTGTTTAGGTTTGAAGGGTATGGTTGCCGGTAAAATTACGGGTACGTGAGGCTGAGCACCTTTATGCCTCAAGTTGACGGGCGCAATGCAGTGCCGTGTAGGCTATGTTCTTTGTGGATGTGGCCTATGCAGTAAGGCTTTGTCATAGGCAAGAGTACACTTAACACCAGGTACGCTACTTGCTTGTCCCGTCTCCTGGTAGTATAGAAAAAAAAATAAGGTTGGCATTTGCTGAACTAGTTTTGCACGTGTATAAAGGCGGTACGTATATCGCCGGCGCCACGCGGCCTCGTTTCACTAGTTTACTTTACCCGCGCGACGTCCGACAATCGCTTCGAATGCTATCAACTACCCAAAGTCGTAAGTGCTTTGCGGCTACGGAACACTCCCTTGCAAGGCATTTTGCCTGTCATTTAAATACATTGTTATATTGTTATAGAAACCGGCAATGGACGAGACATGTCAATTTCGTACATATACAATTCAACAAACATTGGTATATTGTTTGTTGTAATATTAAAAACCTGTTTTTAGTCTTCGGTAAGGTAAGTTACTTTGAGGTATGTAAATATTTGGAATCTTGGAATTGTCTATAACCTAACTTCAAGATCAGTAAAGGGCAAGATACTAACGAAGTTGGAAGTTGGAACTCTATGTCAATGTATTTTTAATTTTTTTTGTCCAAAAGGGGATAATATATTGCGGGGCTTTTGATTGAGGCGACACGTGACCCAAGGGCTGGCTCTTATTTAGGCCAGCGAATTAGCTATTCAGCGTGGCAATGCAGCCAGTGTCTTGGGCACGCTTCCGTCTGGTACTGGTTTGGAACAGTTGAGTTACCTATAGGCCGTTTATAACGGTCCTTAGGTAATCTGACTGATTCCTTTGTACATAGTTAGTTTAATTGTACTTTTACTTGAATAAAGAGATAAAAAAAAAGATAACATTTATTATAGATATTGAACGTAAAAATAAAAATAAGGCCAAATAAGGATTACAAAAAAATTACCGCTATTTTTTTGATTTGTCTAATAACTGAAAATAAAATCACAGCTCCGTTTATTTACTTCAAAAAATATGAATTACTTCGTGTGGCACGTTGGGAATAAAAACCTAAATACACATTACAGGACTTTAATTTCACACAGCGCCATCAAGTCTTAAACTAAGCAATAAGCAAAGCTCGTAATATAGGAACTAGGTTACGGGTAATACTGTTTTTTTTGTAAATACATACTTATCATACAATAAGACAACCAAATACAGAACAAGCTCAATAGTTTTAATATCAGCAACTATTCTACAACTGAGCACCGAGCCATCATAGATAGGTACGTGAGAGTAGGTGTAGGTGCTACTGAAATTGGTGCTATTTTGGGAAAGCCTCCGTAATATAATTGAAAGCTTGTTTGAAGTGCAATACTTTGGAGCTAGTGCTTGAAAATGTTTGTACAGTGCCATTGAGTACATAAATAGTAGGTAATTAAAATCAGGCTAACGATACACTCATATAATTATTGGCTTCATACAATTTATGTACTTAACTGATAAGCCCTGAATTTGCTGTCCAACCACCGGCTAATAAGGCTAACACATTGTTATGAACGACACAAAAGACAGGGCTTATCGCCAGCAGTAATCTCTTTAGATCCAATAGCAGTGATGGCTAGCTGACCACTTTTGACATATCCCTATTATCGTATCAGTTAATCTTATGAATTAGGTTACGTTACGAAGTTCCACTAGGGTGGTGGGAGCTAGGTACCCGACACAACTTGCCGACGGGACGGTCTGTGGTATCTTAGAATATAAACATTAATACATTGAATATCAATTATTTTTAATTTATTTATTGTATTGCCACCTGTCTTTGGTTGGGTGTAAGATGGTGCGCCTCTCACCAGTGAAAGTGCGGTCCGGTTGTAGATCAACTTGGTATACACGGACTTTCATGCACTAGGTCTGCTGTCAGGATTTCACACCACGCAAGCCATAATAACATTATCTGTTGAGCTTTTACCAGTGTCAATGTTCTGACCGTTCTTGAGCTGAATGGTCTATTACGTGATGTTGGTAAGCGGTACTGTATGACTATTGTCCCTTGGGAAATGGGTAGGCTTTTGGTGTGGGACGCTCCCTGCGTCAATACCCTTGCGCCATTTCATCTGCGTGGGACATCAGTTAGGGCTGGTGCGGCGGCTGACTCGGCCTAGGATCACAAAAGGCGCAAATATAGTGGTCTCGACAGAGCATACCTATTTGAACCTTTTGAAGTCGAGACCTTGGGTCTGTGGGGAACCAGTGCCCACCGGGTTTTCAAAAATCTTGCGGGGCTTTTGATTAAGGCGACACATGACCCAAGGGCTTGCTCTTATATAGGCCATATTATTATTATTCAGCGTGGCAATGCAGCCAGTGTCTTCGGCCCGCTTCCGTCTGGTACTGATCTGGAACAGTTGAGTTACCTTTAAGCTTTTTGTAATATAGATATAAATCCGACTGCTTCCTTTTTACATAGTTAGTTTAATTTATTGTATATATAATTTTAAATGTTTGTGAATACATATATATTGATGTGTTCCCGTATTTAGAAGTTAGATAGCCAGTTCTTCAGACTGTTAAGAATTCCGGGTGAAGTGGGGTCAAACAAATTAACTAGTCCGAGTTTCTTGCCTTTATCCTTGCGTGCTTGTCGCGATTTTGAATAGGCGGTAGATTTGACGGTTCAAAATGATCCTGAAAATGTTACTGAATAAACGATATTTGATCTTAGATTTTTAAAAGATGCAAGGCCTGTGTAAACATTTTGTGGCAGTAAACAAAACAAGTATATTTTTTTATGTATTTTGTGAAGTATGATTTTTACTAGCTAACCGCTTTTGTGGTCTAGTGGTTCAACCCACAGATTTCAGATCCAGAGGTCCCGGGTTCGATCCCCAGGGGGAGCAATATTATGCTTGGTTTGGTTAGTGGTAGGATTTTGTTTAAGTCCACCTGGATAACTACCACCATCTTACCAAAGTCTGTCGCCATAACAACAATTGTTCAAAAAATGTTTTTTGTGTTCCGGCAATCAGAGTTAAGATCAGAAGTCAGTTCCTCAGTTTGTTGAGGATTCGGGGTGAAGTGCATATCCACCTTCAGCCTTATATCAACGTGTTACCAGATGAGATGAAGGCAAAGAGCTTCCCCGTCGTATAATAAAAAAAATCTGTCAGTTTTTCTCAGGATTTGATTCTCGGTAGGAGAAGGTACTATTAGAAGAATTTATATTCATGTCTATGTAGCTTCTGGTTATACTTTTTTCAGGCACAGTTCTTTAAGGTACATGTAAAAAATTATGATCGTCCCAAAAACGTTTAATTACTGAAGTAGTTTTGTTGTAGAATGGAAATACACCGTTTCGTCGGTGTAGTCGTCCCCAAGAGTTGTGAATGCAAGCTTGGCGCCATAGAGTCTTACACCTTACCCTCCCTTAACCCTCCCACTCGGCCTCACCCTCTCACCCGCCCTAACAAGAGATAAGGAGGGCACGCTATTAATTTTTACTACTGTATTCTGAATCGCACTGTATAAGTGGATATTTGATAAGCGGTCAGCAGTTACAAGCTTTGCGTAGGTTATTTTTTACTTTTTCCGTTTTTTTTTATTTTTCGCCTATTTTTTTGTTCGTTTGAGATAAACTATATAATAGTTGTCTGAAAAAGATAAGTTAATAATAAGGTTATATAGTTAGAAAGTAAAAGGTTTAACATTTGCGGATGATTAAAATGGGTTATCTGATATCATTATGTTGTTTTAACATTTAGTTCTTGAATATTAACATACAATTTACTATATATTGTAGTCATACAAAGAACTAAAAGGACGTGTAGAAGTACTTTATTAACTTCTTCGATAACTTAATAGTCAATAATGTTTTTGAATGATGAATTAGCTTCTAGACCTCTAGTTTTGTCTAGCTTTAGGCCAGATCGCAGTTGAGGTCTACGACGGAGCGAGATTTCTCGATGGCACAGGCTCTCTCGCCCGCCAACGGAACTTCAAGTACCTTTTACCACCACACCTATTATCACAATACTTATCGTCTATCGCCAACCAGCATTCGCTCCAGTTCGAAATATGTAATAGTCGGTAAGTAATAGATATACGTGGCTCAATATAGTTGTTCCTCAAGGTGACGGGTGGAATGTTGTGACGTGTAGGTTGTTCTTTGTGGGTATGACCTTCGCAGCATTGCGGTGTTGGCGAGGGGTGCAACAAGGTTGCACCTAATACATATTGTAGTTTCAAAACACATCTTGTCCATTAAAAAACTATAGTATATCAGGTAACACGTAACATGTAAAATTTTCTCTTGAGTATTTAGTCAGTTCAGAAACCTATTGAAATCTATTGCATATCAAAAATGTGTTACAAAGCTATAATATACAGAAAACTATCTCATGTGGACCTCAATGTCACAGACTGAATGAATGTTATGCCTTTGTCATGTCTGTGAAATCAAATCAGAAGCTACAATGTGCTACGAGCTGCTACGAGGTGCTACGCCGTAGCTGCGTGCGTCCCTTTCCCGGAAAGGGATGACCGTGAGAACTACCACGCGAGCACAAAAGAAGTACAAACACTGTGAACAACAGTGTTTATTCGAAAAATAATGAAGATCTCTTCAAATTACATGCATACACACGTGCATACATAAGCATCCCAAAAACATTACTATCCTTCTTTGCAGATACAAGGCCGAAAACTACTGATACTAGGCCTGTTCATCCTCCTCTTTGGTCTCGTGGTTCGCCCACCGGTGTAAGGTCCAGAGGTCCCGGGTTCGATCCCCAGGGGAGTACAATACTGTGCTTTTTGGTTGGTGTTAGGACTTTGTTTAAGTCCGCTCGGTAAATTAGGTAAGATGGTGTAGTAGGTGGTTGGTACCAGCGACTACACCATACACCATCTTACCTAATTCTGACACCATAACAACCATTCCAAAATTGTTGTGTTTTGGAATTCACGTGAGAAAACTGTCGGCGCTTCCCCGTTGTACTAACAATTAAAACAATTACAAACCAATTTCTTGCCAACACCGATCTTCATAAGTCCGGTTGATGTGTCTAACCAAACCACTAATACTAGACATCGCTGGAAAAAAGGAAACCTTATAGCTCGAAGCTATTGCCATTCTCCTTGTGTGTCGATCGCGATAACGAAAGGGCAGTAAGGAACTATTTAAAATGATCCTAATAACTGGATAAGTAATTATGCAGCTTCTGCTTGCCTGTGAGTATTGCTCGTTTAAAACAATACAATGTACAAAATGTTTGCAATAGAAGGTGTTTGGATGTTTGTCAGTCTCGTAAAGGACTGACAAACCAAAATATCATTGCCAAATGATACTAAAAGTGAACGAAATTCGACCCTTAAAAATATACTTTAGGTCCGGTGTTTTCTCGAATCGTGATAATTATAGAGATGAGAAATGATAAGTGGAGATGTGCCCTGCAATGGAGACCACGTGAAGAAGTGTCGCGGGAGCGTGAGTCGGGTTATCGCGGCTATCGCGCTCTCGTCACAGACCTTTCGCGACATTACAACGACCTACAGAACATACAATCATCTTCTCGGTTTCCATTCACGAGATGCCAATGTCATTCAAGGTTGGACTGTGCTTTGTGCTGTATCTGCCTTCTGAAAATCTCAAAGTTTATGACACTTTCAATACTGGACACTAGCAGAATCAATAAAAAGGTTGCATAAAACCGCCCTGTGGTCACATACCTCTTGAGTACAATATTATGCTTATTTGGTTGTTGCTTTAACTTTGTTTAATTTCGCCTGGTTATCTACCACCATCTTATGTAAGTCTGTTGCCATAACAACCATTCTTTAAAAAAAACTTTAAAGAAATTCAGGAAATATGAAAGACAAGCACATCCCTGTAGTACAATAAAAAAAATGTCAGAATAAAGAAGTTACATCGGTTTCACGAGAGCGCCTCTCTCAAATTATACATTACATGTATCTTATATGTAAACTTTTGTTTTTAGATAATGAGATAGATGACTGTGGGAGATATTCAATATATTGTTAAAACAAAATATATAAAACAATATATTGTTAACATTCAGTTGTTTAGACAGCAGTTGTCAACTACTTTATGAACTTTCAGCTGGCAGAAAAGTGACCCCTATCACTAATTGCCATATAACAAAGAAGGTGAAGTTGACGTTGTGGACCATACGAAAATGTATTAATCTGTTTTTTGCTTGTATTGAACAGGCTCAAAAACGACTGGACCAATAAAAAGAAAACACCAACATAATGTTCAAGAATCACTGAGTAACATAAGTTATTATTTATACGAAAACTGTAGATAATAATGTAACCCAAGGTGAAGGAAAATTACCGCTAAAATATCTAACATCGCGTGCGCTGCGAAAACTATTGATATAAGAACAAAGTGATGTTATTCAGTTTTAAAGAAAACACCAATACATACAAAAAAGTCACGGATCGCATATTTCCAAATAGTATAGTTATGACACAATAACCCTTGTATAATATTTTAAAAGTCAACATATGCGCTGGTAAAAACTATTCCACACTATATTTACCTTAGTATTAATCATTATCCAAGTACCTAACTTACTTCGTAGTCAAGGCCGTTTCAGTTCTTATAGAACTTTTTGAATTATTTATATCGGACATTTCATTATAAAATTATATATTGATATTTCAGATATAAAATTGTTTACTGGATGGCTTTGAACAAAACTTTGCATAACTATTGCTGATATCATTGGCTAGGATGTAAACTTTTATCTATAAATACTAAGCAAAGTAAATAATGAAACATTTGATTCACGAGTTTTTGATAATTATTGTTTTACAGACTCCATTAATTCAATCTATTAATAACCAACCTAATATGAGCTTTCTGTACAAAGAGTTAACTACGCGGACTACGCGCGAGGGTTTTTAGGTGGATGCTCTTTACAAACATTCAATTCAATTCATTTACAAATGAGTACCAACTTGGGTTGACTTGAAATATATAATATGAATTTGCGAAAACCCCCATTTGTTTCTTCAATATTTTTGCAGTGTATAACCTAAGATATATATATATATACTACATATGTTAGCGAACCTAAGATTTTTGTGATGAGATATGAAAAATATTTTTTTATTTTAAATGAGTGAGCTCATTAACGTGGTATATTCGCCAGAAACAAAACACTTAGCAGTCGAATTGGCCGCGTCCTCACCGGGGGCTGTGTTGAGACCGGTGGTCACGTGGAGCTGATAGATAGGCTCATGATTTTATACGTGGGATCAGCCCTGGATCTCTAGGCTTACCTGGACAAGAATAAGGAATACTTATTATGGAGCGAGCCTTCCGAGAAAATGCGTTGTACGCTGGGTCAGCTAGTATTTTATTTATTACAATGACAGACAAAATATTAAACAACAGATACAAAATAATTTTTCATATAGGACCCACCGAGATTCGAACTCGGATCGCTGGATTCAAAGTCCAGTGTGCTAACCATTACACCATGGATCCGCTACCTGTGTTGTCGAAACTAACGATCGGGATGAAATTCGTGACGTCACAGGGGTTGGGGGCTACGAACATTGAGGGTGGTTTGCGGCGGAACAGAGCGATCGGTTTTCATTCAGTGAACGTATTTCCCTTTTTCCTTTTTGTATCTATATCTGTAAGTCTTCTGATATATTAATTCAACTGATGAATGTAATTTTATTGGTTTAATAGAAACTGCAATAATTGTAATATCTCGCATCATGAACACACGTTTTGTTAAAACATAATTGCTATTCGTCTCTAGATCCGTGCATCAGAGTACTCGTGAAAAGAATACAAACAAACCAAATATATTTTTTTTACTAGTTCATTCATATATTTAAGTTGGTGCGGACTTGCCTAGCCAAACTATTAATAATAGTTGACGTAAGAAATAATGTCTCACCTAATGTTTCAGAAAAAGTTAAAGGTTACATTAATAAGTAAATTTTGTTATGAAACCGCACAACTTATGAATGATAGGTAACATTTTTATGATTTTATATATTTTACTTTGAATGAAGGTGTTATGTGCATAGAAACTATATTAGACCTTAAAACAACGCGATTTAAGCTCGGTTTTGGAAATAGAAAGTGATGAAGGAGCTATGTACGAGGAATAATTGATAATCACCTTGAATGAAAGTGCTATGGGCACTTAACGCATTCATTGATTTAAAAGTGATTACAATATATTTTTCTGGAGCGGATGAAGAAGATAAGTTTAAGCAAAAGCATGTTTGCGCTGCGTTGGTATGAATGAAGGTGTTATGTCGTGTACTTGACTTCTTCATATATTTCGCATCATGTTAATTATAGAAGAAAGCGTTATAAACTAGTGGTTCTATAAGAACAGTAGACCTCGCAAGCCTTTATAACCATGCAATAACCGATGCTTTCCTCTTTCACTTTTCCTTGTAGACTTTTGAGCAAATTGGGGTAGAAGTTTTAGCGATTACTCGCGTTCCTTTGGTCTGAGGACATCAAACCTGGTGTCTATGGACTTTTCTAACAAAGGCAAAGAGGACTGCGTAATGAGATTAGTAAACGTAAAAATTCCGAAAAAAATCAAAAAATTTAGTTCTACAGCAAATTTCTCCCTATTTCCCCTCCACTCCCCGTTTTTTTCACAACATCTTGTGTAGAATTAAATCCTTGGTGTTTCTTTCAAATTTAATTGATACCCGTTCATAAATAACGCTACAGCAAACTTCCTCCTTTATCCTCCCCACCCCTATTTTCTTCCTGATCAAAAATCTCGATTGACTAAAAAAAAAAAACAAGAAACATGCCAATTTTCATCAAACTCGGTTGAAAAATGCGACCTGTAGGCGAGAACAAACCGACAGCTGACAGACAGCGGACAAAATATTTTATGACCAATCTCGAAAATGAGACGCTTTGCTCGCTCGGTCAATGAGATATCCCAGTGAAACTACGTAAACGCAAACGATTTCTTCCCAAAGAAAATAAATATTAGGTCCTTACATATGAAATTGGCGTTTTGTCGTACTGGCCACTTTGATCTTAAATATCTCCTCTTTGGTTAGGAATTCCAAATTCAAATTTAAACAGCTATTTACTCATGCATTTGTGTTTCTAAAACCGTAATTCATTTGTTTTTTTCTCTTTTGCTTTTTTTTTCTGCGTCACTCATTTCACAAAATGGAAAACTTAAAATATCGCATTATTTACGAGTACGAGTTCCACCGTGGCACCAGTGCTGCAGAAACGGCTCGAAGGATTAATGATGTGTATGGTGGTGGTGTCGCAAAAGAAAACACGGTGCGTTTTTGGTTTCAACGCTTTCGTTCTGGAAATTTCGACCTGCAGAACAAGCCCCGTGGACGGCCGGAGACCAAGGTCGATAATGATGAATTGAAGGCTATTGTGGAAGCAGATCCATCGCAAACCACATCACAGTTAGCTGCAGGCTGCGGTGTTAGTGACAAAACCGTTTTAATCCACTTGAAGCAAATTGGGAAGGTGAAAAAGCTTGAAAGGTGGGTACCTCATGAATTGAGTGAAGCAAACCGACAAACGCGTGTCGACTGCTGCGTTACATTACTCAACCGGCACAATAATGAAGGAATTTTAAATCGGATCATTACATGTGATGAAAAGTGGATCCTGTACGATAATCGTAAACGCTCATCGCAATGGCTGAACCCTGGTGAACCAGCAAAATCTTGCCCCAAGCGAAAATTGACTCAAAAAAAGTTACTTGTAAGCGTTTGGTGGACTAGTGCCGGTGTCGTACACTATAGCTTTCTTAAATCTGGTCAGACGATTACGGCTGATGTCTATTGTCAGCAACTGCAAACCATGATGGAAAAGCTCGCTGTTAAACAACCGAGACTTTTCAATCGCTCTACGCCTATCTAAGACAACGCTAGACCACACACGGCCCAACAGACGACTACCAAATTAGAGGAGCTTCAATTGGAATGTCTAAGACATCCACCGTACTCTCCGGACCTTGCTCCAACAGATTACCATTTTTTTCGAAATTTGGATAATTTCTTGCAAGGAAAAAAATTAAATTCCGATGAGGCAGTCCAAACCGCTTTCAAAGATTTTATTGATTCACGTCCGAATGGTTTTTTTAGTAAAGGGATCAATGAACTACCTATAAGATGGCAAAAGTGTATAGATAGCAATGGTACATACTTTGATTAATAAAATATATTTTAATATGAAAAAAATGCCTTTATGTTCCTCCCATACAAAACGCCAATTTCATATGTAAGGACCTAATAAAAAACAATGTCCGAAAATTAAAAGCAGCCTTAGCAAGGGAAATCGTCAGCAAACCAAAGGTGAGTGATGTAATCGCCATTAATGTTGATGCCATATCCTTCCCAGTCCATGAACTTGAATATATCCTCCAGTGCAGAGATAAACAGTTTCGGAGAGATAACGTCTCCCTGTGTAAACCCTTTTTGCAACGGGATAAGCATCGTGCCCTTTTCCTGGAGACGGATAGTCATGGTGGCCTTGCTATACAAACACTTCAACATTCCGATATACCGGTAGTCGATCTGGCACCGCTGAAGAGACTGTAGCACTGCCCAGGCTTCGACTGAATCTAAGGCTTTCTCGTAGTCCACAAATGCTAGACATAATGGCCGACTATACTCTTCGGTCTTCTGTATAATCAGCCGCAGCGTATGCATGTGGTCTACGGTACTAAAGCCTTTTCGAAATCTGGCTTGTTCGGGAGGCTGGAAGTCGTCAAACCTGCAAGCGAGATGGTTGGTGATTACTCTCTATATTCCCTTCTTATGGAACAGTACCACCACGCTCCTGTTCCACGACTCTGTTGTACCCTCAAGGATGACAGAGTCAAACAGCCTCTGAAGGTATTTAAGTACCTGTTTTCCACCCGCTTTGAGAAGTTCTGTTGTTATTCCATCATCCTCCGGCGCCTGAGAGTTGTTCTTAAGCTGTTTGAGAGCCGTCCTTATCTCATAAAGGCTGACGTCTTAAAATTAACGATTTGCCAAATCAACTCAATTGAATAAACAGGAAAAAAGACGAGAATAAACAAAAGGATAGCTTTAGAGAATGCTTTTATTGGATACGGGTAGCAGAATTCGGTTCTTTCATATAATATTAAAGAAAGTTATGTTGTAATGACTCCATTTAGAAAGGTGGATATTTTATTAAAAAAAAGAGGTCAAGTAGAAGATATTGAAGAAGAACGTGTTGGGAGAAAATGGGAACAATTTCTGAAGAAACGAAAGTTAATATTAAAGAACAGATAAAATTTGTAAAACCAGAATATCAGTACTATAATAGAAATATTGTGGGCCAAGATTAATCATTGAAAATGACAAAATAACTATTTTTATATACTATAATCGCCTCTGTGGTCTAGTGGTTCAACCCACCGATTTCAGATCCAAAGGTCCCGAGTTCGATCCCCATGGGAATAACCATATATTGTGCTTGGTTTGATTGGTGGTAGGACTTTATTTGGGTCCGCCTGACTAGCTACCACCATCTTACCTAATTCTGACGCCATAACAACAATTCTAAAATTGTTGTGTTTCCGGCATTTAGAGGTAAGATAGCCAGTTACTCAGTCTATATCTATAAGTACGATTTGTAACTTTACATTAATTAAACGAATAATGAAGGAGTTATGTAGGTAAATGTTTTAAAAAAAAATAATATTTTGAAGTCTTGGGCATGCCTAAAAGAATATAAGTTGAAGAGAAAGACTCATTGTACAAAAAAAAATCAAATCTTTATTACAAAAAAAAACCTATTATACTATTGACGATTTTTTTTCTGACAAGTTTACATAATTTAATTTCTACCTCTGACATCCATTCACTCATTATGTAATGTTAGGTATTAATATTTCTAAATTTTGACCTAGTGCTATAGTGTATTTGCTTGTTAATAATATTAATTAAAAAAAATGCTATCAATTTATGACTTCTAGATATTATTTTTATTCTGACATTTACTCTCAGCTACATTTTTGACTACTGACGTACTGAATTTTGATTCTTATTCTAATATTAATTTTATTTATCTGACATCAATGTAATCAATTTGTAATAAATAAGAACATGTGGCAACGCCGTGACAGGATCAATGTACCTACTTTCACCTTAATCTAGCTTACATGTAAGCTATAACATGTCATTTATACAGGACAATAAGCAATAATAAATGAATTAATTTATATTCATAATAATGTGCAAACACACACAACACGGTCATACAAAAAAAAATTAATTACTTAGATACAGTATCAATGTAAATATGAGTAACCATTTAAAAGATATATCAATAATGTAGTAATCCTATATCTTAGTTCTTATAAAAAAATGTATTAGTAGTAGTAGTATTCTATCCGCATAATGTTTCCATATTACAAGCTGTGCTTAGTTTGGGGCTAGATGGCGCTGTGTGAAATGAACGTCCTGTAATATTTATTATTTAATATTGATTTATTTATTTATTATTCACGGAGGAACAATCCTATCAGCAATCATCATCAGGACAGTATTAGTGCTTTGAATGGCATGCTAGGAAACGCAACGATAGTATTACAGCAGTCAGTATGCAGTACCGGGGTATCATCAATATGTATCCGAAACCATTGTTATTATGAACTTTAAGAGTACCTATATGCTGCCTGGGTATATTTTGCACACAGACATCCTCGTATATAAGGCGCAACGTAAATCTGCGCGCAAACATGTTAGTCCTCATTGCCGTGACCCTCCTTTCCCATTCAATGTCCTTATTGTCAGTTGAGGTCAGATGTAGCTATGGCCGAGATATTTGAATCTTACTCTTTCTATGCACATAGTAAGAGTAAATTTGAGCCACCCAATGGTTCGTTTTAATTTTTTATTTATTATTGGTGAAAGTTAAGCGTTTGATTTCCAGCTTACACGTAAAACAAGTAACATGCGATATGGCCTAAGATGGAGCACGCTTGCCTAAAAGGAACCTATTTACTATGTACTTGAAGACTACAAGATAAACGATGTATTCGGCACAATATTACATTTACAAGGTAGATACGGGTTGTAGCCTGCCGTACGTCTGCTAGTGCGGTGGTGGAAAGGGGATGGAGGGATTAGGTCAAAGATATCTTAATTGTTATTTCAATTAAGCCGCCACCAGCCATCTATGTTATGCGTTGCTTATTTTATTATAATCTATTTCAGACAAAGTCAGGGTTTTAACCCTTGTTTTTGTATTTCAAATGAAAAATCGGTGAAAACTACTTCAACATTTTATTGTGAGCCTATACTCTTAATATTCTTTTAATATAAGGTCGAACCAAGAAAGGTCTTTTATGTTTAGAAGTTTCGATCTATCGGTACCCAAATGTACCTACTTATATATCTATTATACAAAATCCACAGCCCTTAATTTAATACAAATGTTTACATGTCAGAGTCTATCTCACGTCCAAAAAAGGATTTCAATTTTATAAACAGACAGTCTACAAAAAAGATAGCAAATGAAAATAAAACCAAAACAGAGAAAATGAAAAAACAATGAAAGTTAACATTAAAATAACGTTATAATCTAATTTAGAAGAGGAAAGTCACAGTGAGTACGTACATATACACTATAAGATAGTTTTGGTAGTTGGTACCTACCGACCTACCACGACGACCAGAGAGCAATTAGGTTTGTCAATGACCTAGGCCTTGAAAGCGTCAACAATTGCCTTCAGGGTAGGATCACATGGCTTATTCCAGAAATCCCCTTCCAGTGCTCAAAGCGGAAGCAAAGGGGATTTCTGAACATTAGTTCCTCAAATCCCCAATATCCACTTACTTCCATTATATTTTGTATTATTTTTTTATTTTGTTACGCATTATGTCATCATCATTAGATAATCCACTAAGTACCTACTTTCTACTTCCAATATTTCCAACACGCACATTTATGATGTCGAAACAGGACAGCGACATGGATATTTGCAAAACGAAAAAAAAACAGCCATTTAACAAGCCTCATAGCTCAGTTGGAGTAACTCTGCCTTCTGCTCTGTAGGCTGTGGTTTCGATTCCCACCCAGGGACGCTACCGCCGACGGCGAAGCCGATCTCCATTGGCTTAAAATTAGCTTCATGAGAACTAGAAACGATTTTTACCGTCAAATGTACTGAACGGATAGGTTTCATAACATGTGTATACTTTTGAGATGGGAAACGCCATTTTGGATATGACACATACCCGGTATTAAAAATCGTTTCTAGTTCTCATGAAGCTAATTTTAAGCCAATGGAGATCGGCTTCGCCGTCGGCGGTAGCGTCCCTGGATAAACATTTGTGCGATGAATATAGATGTTTGCTCTGTGTTTGGGTGTTGTAGGTATCATATAGTACGTAAGTACCTATTTACAAAAAAAAAAAGGTATTCAAGAATTATATCCGTAATCTAGTTCCCATGTTACAAACTACGCTGAGTTTAGGACTAGATGGTTCTGTGTGAATTTAATGTCCTGTAATATTTATTTATTTAAGTACCTACTTACATTAATAAAAAAAAAAAATCAAAATGTTACAAAACATTTTTGTTAGACCTAACAAAAATGGTAAAAAAGGTATACCTGTACCTGACTCAGAGGCAACTTTTTAGTCCAAACGCGGGAAGGTGTAGGTACGACGGAGGGACGCGGCGCATAAAAAAAGTTAGCATGCTTTTTGTGTATGAAGAAATAATTTTATACCTACAATATTACGTGTGTACGTTTTAATAGTATCTGCTATGAATAATGAAATGAAACCTACTATGGGCTTGTCCAGGTACCTTACTGTTAGATAGGTAGGTAGGTACTTATATAAAGAAAGATTCATTGAAGAAGCTTGGAAAGCGTCGGGTCGCGTTTTACCCCACAGTAGCGAATGTCTGCCAGCTTTTTGTTGAGAAAACCGATAATAATCCTTCAATGAAAACATGAATGGATTACTATTACATGATATTATAATGGATAATAGATACCTACTGAAGATTTGTGTAGGTACTGCATTTATCATATTAAGTACTTACATCATATTACATTCTGATTGTCCATTTTTAACTTTCTGCTGCTAAAAACACGTTGCAAAAAACAAAACACGTACCTACCAACCTATGTATACGTACCTACCTACAATACCTCACTGTGTAGGTACCTACTTACCTACATAGTACACTACATGCCTACCTAGGTACTACGGTGTGGCTCAAGGTCACACTTCTCCGTTAGTTTCGCGATAGTGAATAAACCGGTCAGTGGCGGTGCTTCGAACTCTGCGCTAAGCGCGTAAAATATACGTCAAATTATGTCACACTCGTAATAAATACCAGTTGGTAGGTACCTACGTACCCAATAAAAATGTAAATGAAAGTAAACTATACAACAATAAAATTGTAAACAAGACCGCAAGCGCCATCTGTGATTGAGGTCGCGAAGTCTGACGCAGCGTCACGTGCCTGTCCGTGCTGCTTTATCGACAGACGCTCCCGCGTGCCACCGACCTATCACATCGCTTACTGCTGCACCGACGGATTGCGTTCCACCAATGGTAATCCATGCCGCGTCAAACTGCGGGCGGGTCACAGTGCGCACGTGTGTCCTAACTCCCACGCGATGTTATTATTTTTTTATAATAACTTTACTTTCAAACAAACTTTTAAAATTTCGTTTTTGACTTTGGTGCTTTAGAAATTGATAAGTCTTTGTACAAATGAATAAAATGCATCGAAGTGGTAAGTCAACTCGGACTAGGTATAGATACCTACACGATTAACGAACTATAATAACTCTCTAGTAGGTAGGTAGGTACTTTATAATCAGTCTATACCAAACCAAATGGCTGCTTTTTACGTTCTAAATTGTGTTTAGTTACTACTAGCGACATCGGTGAGCATTTCCATAACTACCTATCTTACGGTAGGATTCACGAGTTAAACGCGACTCTCACGCGGTGCTCCTAAAACTGTTCATAGATGGAGCTTAAGTAATTAAAATTGTGCCCCGCAGTTTCATGGTGAGGTAGGTATTTGTGTAGATTTTGTAGTTTTCTGAGCATGCCAAGTGGCGGCGCGCTGCGACTGCGAAGTTACTACATTTATGATAAAAGTTTATTTTCTTGTTGAACAATAGAGGTTGGTTTAAAAACACCGCGCAAGTTTTATTTGGTTTATTAAAACCTCGTAGGTAGTCCTAAAATAGGCCTGGGGCCCTACCGCCGACGGCGAAGCCGATCTCCATTGGCTTAAAATTAGCTTCATGAGAACTAGAAACGATTTTTACTACCGGGTATGTGTCATATCCAAAATGGCGTTTCCCATCTTAAAAGTGTACACATGTTATGAAACCTATCCGTTCAGTACATTTGACGGTAAAAATCGTTTCTAGTTCTCATGAAGCTAATTTTAAGCCAATGGAGATCGGCTTCGCCGTCGGCGGTAGGGCCCCTGGTTAGGTACTATATCTGCAATGTTTCCTTCGTTAATGTTCAATAAATATATTTTTATATTTGATTAGATCCTCTATCCTACATGAAAAAAAAACTTTGGCGATTAGAAATTATTCCAAAGTTATAAGTAAGTAACTACGCCTGCCTATTTTTTTTTGTTACCCTAAAGTTAACATAACGGAAAAGGTCTCTCCCAAAGCATTCCAGACTTTACAATTTCATTTCATTTATTTCATAAGCAATTGCAGAATCGTATTAGAAATTTTGTCTTAAAATTGACACAATATAAGAAAATAAATACTAATAATAATCACACTATAGCTTTCAAGAGTAGCCGGGTGAGTTTAGTTTTAAATTTAAATGAGCTTGCTATGGTTATTTTGCTTCGTTTGGGACTTATTTATTTATTTAATGGTCTTACTTTCAAAAATAAGCTAGTTCAATAATTTGACAGGCAGGGACGCTACCGCCGACGGCGAAGCCGATTTCCATTGATGGCTTTAAATTAGCTCCATGAGAACTAGAAACGATTTTTACCGATTTAGGTATGTGTCATATCCGAAATGGCGTTTCCCATCTCAAAAGTGTACACATGTTATGAAACCTATCCGTTCAGTACATTTGACGGTAAAAATCGTTTCTAGTTCTCATGCAGCTAATTTAAAGCCATCAATGGAGATCGGCTTCGCCGTCGGCGGTAGCGTCCCTGATGGCGTGATCGAGTGTAAGAGACTGGTCCCTACTTGTAGATCCTTGCGTCTGGTCTCTAGTCTGTTCTCGTTGCTCACAACATTAATTTATGATGTTTTACTCATCTGCCTTCCGCTTTCCACCGCCTCTGTGGTCTAGTGGTTCACCCACCAGGGACGCTACCGCCGACGGCGAAGCCGATCTCCATTGATGGCTTTAAATTAGCTCCATGAGAACTAGAAACGATTTTTACCGTCAAATGTACTGAACGGATAGGTTTCATAACATGTGTACACTTTTGAGATGGGAAACGCCATTTCGGATATGACACATACCTAAATCGGTAAAAATCGTTTCTAGTTCTCATGGAGCTAATTTAAAGCCATCAATGGAGATCGGCTTCGCCGTCGGCGGTAGCGTCCCTGTGTCAGATCCAGAGGTCAAAGGGTTTCATTCCCTTGGGGAGTACAATATTGTGCTTGGTTTGAGATTTTGTTTAAGTCCGCCTAGCTAACCACCGTCTTACCTAATTTTGTTAATTGTCGTGTTCCGGCATCTACAGTTTAGATAGCCAGATCCTCATTCTGGGTCAATTGCGTTTCCAATTTCAGCCTTATCATAACTAGAAAGAGTCATAACTCAGGTGAGATCACGTCAGGCAGGTACATCCTCTTTTTAACCGCCTCTGTGGTCTAGTGGTTCAGCCCACCGTTTTCAGATCCAGATGTCCCGGGTTCGATCTGGGGATCGAACCTGGTGGTAGGACTTTGTTTAAGTCCGCATGGCTAGCTACCACCATCATACTATAACAACAATTCTGAAAAAAATGTTGTGTTCCAGAATTAAGAGGTAAGATAGCCAGTTCCTCAGTTTGTTGAGGATTCCGGGTAAAGTGCGTCTCCACCTTCAGCCTTATCTCAACTTGTAACCAGGTGAGATGAAGGTAGAACGCTTCCCCGGCGTACAATAAAAAAAACCGTGTCTTATATGTAATGTAGAGACTGCGGGAACAGTTAAAGTTTGTAAATTCCGAAAATGATTCCTTCACAAGACTCAAACCTCGATATAGGTACGTACCATTGTATGTATGGCGCGTTTATAAATGCTTTCGTCGTATTGTAGTCATAGATAATAGCTCATTATTTTATACCATATCTCAGCTTAGATTTAAATGCCTAGTATTGACTTAATCCCCCAAACTGCGAAAAGCATAGCACGCCGAACTAATCGAGTCCCAAGTCGTCCTTCTAGTTCAGGTATCGATCTATATAAATTCCTAATAACTTAGAACTGTTGGAGAGTTAAACTTTAAACTCGTCAAGCATATCATCTCATGGCTCGTGTGCTCGTGACGTTGTTTTAAATAAAGTAGCGCTTGTATTATTTACGTTTTAATTTATTGGCCTGGAACCAAATATTGAATTAAGTGATTTGATGACTTAATTTTTTGGATAGTCGAAGCTGGAATGATAGCATTCGTGTCATCTGCAGTTTCAATTGTAGGTACATACCTACCTACTAGATTTCGCCCATGCTACTATAGTAGGTACCTTATTAATATATGTTGTGATTTTGAATATTACTGTGTGGTGTAGGTAAGGTAACGGAGTGTGGGAAGACACCCCCACTCGATGGACCGACGACATTGTGGCGGTCGCGGATAGTTGATGGATGGAGGAGGCTCAGATCGCTATTTGGTGGTGTGTGGTGTCGATTGGGGGAGGCCTATGTTCAGCAGGGGCATGGTGTAGGCTAATGTGATGTATGTTTGCATCTACATTCCATTCTACGAGATTCGATATCTTTAATGGTAAGCAAGGAGGTTGTCAACCCTCTGGGCCAACACAGCTCTTCGGATTATAATCAATTAGCTAATAAATATTAAATATTGTTCTCATTTTAATTCATCACCACTTTGATATAGATAACTACAATTAACATATACATACAAGGTAATTTTACGCATGCATTGCATTATATTTAATAGCGGCACATTAATACTTTAGGTTAGTAACTTGATAGTCAAGATTGTAGTTCTTACTATATTGAAGGCTTAGGAACGTTCCTATAATACCTATCACTCAGATCGGAAGAGTGAGTTACTCACTGCACCGATTAAATAACTCGGTGTCTTTGCTTATTTAAAATAAATTGTACAGAATTCATCCGAGTTTACTAACACCGTATCACCAATCAGCCTGTCAATCGTGGTCATTTTGACGAATTGCTTCGGAGCCCTCTTTGAAGAGGCATTTTTTCTCAACTTTTTGGGCCGTGGTATTGATGATGATGATGATGATGGCGACGTGTTGAAAACGCATAAAACGGTATCAAAATAATGAAATTCGCCAGGCTATATTGTAACTGGTTACAATCCTTACTATCTTACTCCTACGGCGCAGGCGCAGAAACCCAAAGTGCGGCTTGGCCTCCGACACCAGGCCTCTCTACTTTCCCGTGCCAACCGCCTCTGTGGCCTAGTGGTTCGTCCACCGGTGTCAGATCCAGAGACTTGGTTGCTAGCTTGTGCTTGGTTTGGTTGGTAGTAAGACTTTGTTTAAGTACTAGCTAGCTACTACTATTACCAACTTACCTAATTCTGTCGCCATAACTGCAATTCTTAAATTGTTGCATTCCAGCATTTAGAGGTTAGGTAGGCAGTTTTCCTGAGAAGTTGAGGATTCCAGATGAGGTGCGTTTTCACCTTCGGCTTTATCATAACATGAAAAAACATGTGAGATGAAGGCCAAGGGCCTACTCCTCTAGTTTTCCAAAAAGTTCAAGCAAGTAAAGTAATGTGCGGACCAAATTTTTTTTTCCGGAAACGTGTAAAAAAAAACATGAACAGAGACAGATACATTCAAGAAAACCAAATTCATCTTATACTCATTATTCATCTAATAGTCTTTATCAGTGTCATTTAGCTTCTCATGAAAGATTTTGGGAAAATCTGATTTACATTTTGTTCTATGGCATGAAACTCGGGTGACTAGCTTTTCACCGAGTTTCATGCCATAGTCATATGTCGTTTTATGGAAAAAAATGGGAAGAAAATGTCTCATTCCGTTCGATGGCGTCATGTTCCATAGAACAAATGGGACCTATATATATGTACTTATACCTATTTTTTACGTAACTGTAAATGAATAAAAAAAACAGAGTAGACTGGACACGACACCGATGATTCCAACCCAAATTTCATGGCATAAAATCACGTTTATATAATTTTTTGACTATATATTTTTTTAAGGCCAAGAGATTAACCGTCGAACAATAAAAAAAAATTGAACGAATGAGCGAAGCGAACGAGATCTCTGAGTTAAGTTAGGAAATCCGGCACTTTATGTATGTGTGTGTGGGAATGTTTGTGACGGCATAACTCTCGAACGGGTTATCCGATTTTCATGAAATTTTAACTGTAAGAAGATAACGTAAATATAATTTCATTGTTGCGGGGTAATTTGATAAGTGGGGTATTTTTTGCGATATTGGGGTGAAATTAAATAAAAATTTTCACCTATATCCAAAAATATCCTATATCCAGGCCAAACCTTATTGGTACCATTACCATTATAATACTAGTGTGTAACATTGGTGATTACCGCCGAGGCGCTATTGAGACCCGAGTCGTAGGCGAGGGTCTTAAGAGAGCCGAGGACGGTAATCATCAATACACACGTGTATCATACGACGTTTTTCAACACCCTTGTGAATAAAATAACAATAAAAACTCATTTTATTTAGTAGATAAAAAGTTTATTTAGAGAAACAATTAGTAAATGTGCAGTTAGTAAAATTATAATTAACTGTTTTTGATGGCATAGCGGTCTCATCACATAGATTATTTATTGAAATACCTTTATGTTCTATTGTAATTTGAGATGGCTCATTATTCGTGTAGGTAGGTGAAATCCAATCATTGGATGTACTTGGTGTTTCGTCAGTAGGAAGCGCCTCAGAATCAAATTTAATTCTTCGTGATTTTTGCACAAATTTCCTTCTTGTTTTGTATAGAATCTTTTACGTATGATTCTGCTACATTGCTAGATCGCCACCCACCATGACGCTTCAAAGTCATTATATCAACTCCTGAATTAGCCAGCAATGTAGCTGAAGTTCTTCTGAAACTATGTCCAGTGTAGCTTTCGGCATCTGCAAAACCTAAAAACTTAGCGATTTTTTTAGACATAGAACCAAATTTGTTTATACCTATAGGCTGACAGATACATTTACCATTCTGGTAATTTAGAAAGAAACGGTCAGTTTTTGCTTTTGGAGACCGCAAACCTTCATACTTCTTAACAATTTCATAGAATGTACCGTTTATGGTGAATGACCTCGGTATTTTATTTTTCGTGATAGGTATCATCACTAAAAGCATCTGGCCATGGTTCTTTATTTTTATTACGGTTATATTTGTTAATTCTTGTATCCTACAGGCACCAGTTACACCAAATATAAGTAACCTGAAAAAAAAGTAACAATAATTAAGTTCAACACAGTCTGAAGTCGTGTAGATATATAAAATTAATTTAACTAACCTTAGTAGCCAGATACTGGTTATCTGGAGCATCTTTTATAAATTTTTCAATATCGTCAGACGATAAAACCCTTGAATTCTTGCTTCTAAATCCATCGGATGGTCTCTTTAGATAAGCTGACAAATTAGAGTATGTTTTTAAGTCTTTCTTTGTTCGGACTGTTTTGACTTTTTAACATTGAGAATAAACACCACAAAGAGCTAGTTTTGTCCTTAGAAGATAATTCTTTAAAGTACGCCATCAACACATTTTCTGAAAAAGACTGCGTATTTTTGCTGTTTTGCCATTTTATGAAATTTTGGTATGCTAATAGCTATTTTTCCTTGGAGTTTTCAGGTAGTAAACTTTCCATAACGTTAAGGGCTTCACATCTTATACCGGGCGGTGTACAACATAAATCATTTTCTTCGTAACTGGTACTTGTAGACATTTAAATTAATAAATAACTATAATTTCAACAGTGAAAACGACTTGTGAAAAATGTTTCGCTATGGCGGGTATAAATTATCAGTTTTCCTATGCATTGCGACCGGCCACAGACTAAAAGGATGAGTTTTTTTTTTATTTTACGCGCATAGGGTTTGCGACTATTCTGCCACGTACAAAATGGGGAATTTAACGTTTTCTTTTATTATAGAGAAAACAAAAGTTATATTTGAGTGAAAGTTTTATTTATCAAACACGTACGAGAAAAAAATATCTATTTAAATAAGAAGTTGCTTGAAATGAGCAAGCAATAGGAACATTAATTTATTTGTTCTATTGAACACGATCTTTTTTTTGATTAATAAACTTTTTTAAGAATAAAGAAAATCAACCAAATAAATTAAAAAAAAATCTAAAAATCAGTAAGTGAATACTTACTGTTCTCTACCTACCTACTATGACGTACGGTCGGTGATTTTGTGCTTTGCTCTCATTCTGGTTTTGCATACAATAAGAGTTAGCAACAAGAGAGTGCCTCGTATACTCAGGTGAATAAAGAAAGATTGAGAAAAAGAGTGCTTAAGTAAGGTAAGGTGTAATGGAAGCACACATTGATCGTTTGTTAATTACGTTCTACTTGAGAAACAATCTCCGTGGTTAAATATCTAACTCAAACCAGACATCACAAGATCTCAGTTCGGGGCGAACTATTAGTACAATAGGAGTTTAACGCGAGACAAGAAGATTTGTCTTGTGGGGTGTCGTTAGAAATAAATATGGTTCGCACAATGGCGCATACCATGCCTAATTAGATATTTTTAAGTTATGTAGATAATCATTGAATATCACATTAATGTTTAAAGTTTTTTTTGGATGTTTTTAGAGATGTCCTCACCTCCTTTACGCCAGAACTACTGAACGGATTGCGATAAAACTTTGTCACACCAGGCCCTTTTTAGCTGGTATATTACGGAGTTATATTTGATTGAATTTTGCGCCATTTAACGCCATTTTGATTGAAACCAAAATGAAACTGAGGTATTAGACCAGCTGTGAACTATTTGAAAAAAAAAGAAAGAGAGTAGCCGACATTTTTATTTGAACCAATTAAAACCTAAATACAACAAAGTTAGTTCGGCTAGCAGGACTGAGACATAAGATATTTTTATGCCTGATACCAGTTCCCGTGGGGTGTCGAAGATCGCCTTATAAAACTGATTCGTTTTTTTGATGCTCTTTCACGCCGAAACTACTGAACAGATCGAGCTGAAATCTTAGGACAGGTTCAGAAACACTATAGGCTACTTTTAATCCGGGCACCACACACTTGTACCTATGCTTTCGTTTGGGTCAGCACCATATGCACACCAACTTTGAACTGAACATTACCGTTTTTACAACAGAGCTTAAGAAACACCATAAAAGGAATATATTTTTAACCACTTCAAAATAAGGAGGAAGGTCTCAATTCGGTTGTATTTTTTTTTCTCAGAACTCCGTCAGATCATAACCGAATTTTTGTTGAAAATAATATTTATTTGTTTGAAAGAATATGATTCCAAATTTGTCCCATAGAAATTTTATCGAAATCGGTCTCTTAGTTTTGCTTCTAACTCGTCGAGTGCTCGTCCCGCTCTCTATGTAAAGCACACTGTGTGTTTTACAGCACCCATAGAGTCAAATAAAAAAACAGGATAATGGGAACAAAATTTCGTTCCCAGTATGCTAATATTGTGCACGTAGGGGTGCACCATAATAGGAACCGATTCTTAACATTTGTTTTAAGTCATCTGTATTTATTTTCATTCCCATCATTGTTTAGATATTTCCCAGAATCCCGTATTATTGCACCCTAACATGACTCTCAAATAGGGTGTCGTAGACGTCGTTGATCGTGGATCCTAATACTAAGACTTCCTGGTCCGTCTGTATGTTTATTTGTCAGTAATTAGGTAGCCAGTTGACATTTTCCAAGACTTTACAGTGATCTGTTTTTGATGAGAGAAATATCATAATAATAAGTTATTTAAAAAAGAAATGGAACCGACCTCACCACTAAAATATTTAAAATAACTCGAAGGGTAAGTTCAAATAATCAATGCAGCACACGGACAAGGAAGTCTTAGTATTAGGATCCAATCTAAAACCTTTGTGTATTGAACCTTATAATAATCATATAATTAGAATAATCTTATCATATACTAATATAAAATGCTAACTGAGTCACTGATAACAACGCACAGCCTAAACGGCTAATCGTAGAGACATGAAATTTGCAGGGTATGTTTGTCTTGATGCGAAAATGAGTGCTAAGAAGGGAATTTTGAAAATTCCTACCCTAAGGGGTTCAAAAAGGGGTTGAAAGTTTTTATTAAAAGTATGCCCTAACTCTGAAACCGTGCATGATAAAAGGTCAAAATTATAATTATAGACTCCTCATATGAAACAGATAAGACCGTGATTCATGGTTTTTTTGTTTTTTTAATAATTGAAGGACAGGGGGTCCTTTTGTAAAAAAAAAACATAAAACATTGTTATTTAACAGAAAAAAACGCGATGTACACGTGGTTTCTATAATAAACTGGTATATCTTGAGTGCTCTTTATGCAATAGATGAATGTTAAAACTACCAAGGTCTGATGATGGAGTTGAATCAATATAAACGGTTTTTTTACTAAATAACAGTAATACATATTAGGAGCGTTGCGCATATAAAATAATTGTATGTGTGATACTCTTCTACGAACCATGTAAACCAAGGTCTTACGAGTTTGACAGCGGAACTCCTGAATAATGTGTAGAATAATAGTCGTGCTTATACTTTTTGAAATCTGTGTAACGAGGCATTCGCTAGCAGTCGGTTTAAGAATCGGCCCCCTAAAACTCAGCCCGCGGATCTCGTAAAAGTCGATTTAAGGGATCTCACCAGAGGAAGCGGCAGCATCCTGCTGTATGTTACATAACACCTTTACTGTGATCACCAACCCGCCTGCCAAGTGTGTTGATCTATTAGAGTCAAAGTCTGCTTTAATACTTTCTAAACTCAATTATGGGGATTTAGTGTATGGGCCAAGATTAACTGCAAAAACTTCCCGACTTGTACAGAGGATCCAAAATGCCTGTTGCCGGTATTGCCATGATGTACCTCCGCGAATCAACATCACGCCATATACCTTAATAAAGCATCAACTCTCAATATGGCTTCACGTAGGTATCTACATTTGGCGGTACTGGTGCATAGCGTAATGGTATTCGAAGCCCCAAAGTACCTGTATAATAAACTTAAAAGTTCTCGGAGTAAGTACAGCACGAGGCCCACGAGGAATCTATTACATTACTGTAAACTCAAAACGGTGGCATTTAGGGGAAGGTTTCTGTACCAGGCAACCAAGTGTTGGAATAATATACCACCACCTCACCGCCAATTAAAGTCTAAGTATACATAAAAAAAATATGTAAAATACATGTATTGACGTTGCAGAAGACTGGGTTGTCTGGTACACATCATTATAGCGCGCCCTTCACCGGTTAAAAAGTATCACGTCACATGTTTATCTGTATAGGTATGTATGTACTACTAATACAATATCGAATACTTTAGTATCTCTGCGTATATAATTTGTGTGTATTTTCAATTACTATCTATTATTTTACTTTCTATTTTGTGTTAAATTTTTTTATTTCATATTTTATAGATTTTCCCCTCATACATTTTTCTATGATTTTATTGATATTAAATGTTCTCTCACTTCATGAGGTTGAGTGACTGGGCTGGGTCACAACAGAATATCAGCGCTGACCTGTGTTACAGTGAGGCATAATGCTGAGTTGTGTCCCATTTATTGCTGTAGCACAAACTGTATTCACTTATTACCTACTCTGGTTTTTCTGTTTGACAATTTCATTATGTTATCTTTGTGTATGTATGTTATAATAGTAAATAGTTTGATGTCTATGTCTATGTCTATGTGATTATGGCAAAACCCTGCCGTTTTTGGTGGAAGCTCTGTCCAACATCCAATTAACCACTACATAAATGGACTGTTGACGTGACTGTATTTACGACCCTTTACTTCTTGATACACAGTAATCTTCTAATACATAAAAGGACAAGTCCAGAGTGACTAACTGACTGATTCAACTAGATACCACGCACAGCTTAAACCGCTGGGCGTACATACTTGAAATTTGGAGGGTATGTTTGTCTTGATGTGTACACGTCCGGTAATAAAGGAATTAGGAAAATTCGCACCCCAAGGCGTTCAAAGTTCAGAGTGAAATGTTGCATATATCCGAAACCGTTCATGATATACGTTTAAAAAATCGTTTAAAGATTGCCCATATAAAATAAGCAATGCCATATTTTTTGTTTTTTTAGGACGTAGCGGGAAAACGAAAGAAAATTTCAGACTAACTGACTAAATCAACTAGCTACAACGCACAGCCTAAACCGCTGTTCACTCAGACTTTAAATTTCAAGGGCATGTTAGTCTTGGTGTAAACGCCTACTAAGACAGGAATTTTAAAAATTCGCACCCTTAGGGTTCAAAATGGAGTTCAAAGTTCGGAGTAAAATGTTGCATATCCCTGAACCACAAATGATAGGCACTTGAAAATTAGTATGTTGATTGTCCATAAGGAATAGGTTATGGCATATTTTGGGTTTTTAATAATTTTCAGAAATAAAGGGTGGGATGTCCAATATTCAGTCCTGACTAATAATAAAATAAAAAAAATGCAAAAAAGTAGGAGCTAATCGGTCAAAGGATAATGCCCAAAAATGTATGGACCAAAAACCCGGAATCGATTAAAACTATTTATGTTGGGCAAGGTAGAGTAAACGTACCATATCCGAAATTCAATATTTTTTTTTGATTAACACTCGCCAAGTACTAAAAATCCGTGATATTTAGAGCAATATTGTGACTAATTGTGCGTAAAATTGAGAGATTTTTGAGAGTAAAGTACATTATACATGTATACTATATATGATACTATATATATATATATATATATATATATATATATATATGATGGGTCGGTCACGGTTTCGCTACCTGTATAACAATGGCGCGAATAGATATACATCTGCTATCTCTTTCTTTCTCGTATATTGTAATTCCTTATCTGTATTCTCTATCTCTCTCACGAGTGAGCAACAAACACAATACAAAACAATGAACCAGTTATTCAACGCACTCTGCGGTCTGTACCTACGGAATTGTTGTATTCTGCTGGCCTGTTTGGTTATAGTTTTAAGCGTAACGAGTTGCGTATTTGCGACCTCCCATGCAAGGTCTACTTTGCTGATCATATTTTTTTTTAATCGACTCTGGGTTTTTTTTGGGAAGTATCCTTTTCTATCCTTTATCTAGATCCAACAAATATTTGTATTTATATTATAATACTAGCACCTATTTAAAAAAACCAATACGCGAAAGAAGTTGCGAGTAAAAGTTAGTCTATAATATAATCTTGCGGGGCTTTTGATTGAGGCGACACGTGATCCAAGGGCTGGCTCTTGTTTAGGCCAGCGAATTAGCATAGCTAATCAGCGTGGCAATGTAGCCAGTGTCTTGGGCACGCTTCCGTCTGGTACTGGTCTGGAACAGTTGAGTTACCTATACTCCGTTTGTAACGGTCCTTAGGTAATCTGACTGATTCCTTTGTACATAGTTAGTTAGTTTAATTGCACATTTTATTGAATAAAGATCTATAATTAATATATTACTCGTCGAGTATTGTTTTTATCATTTATATCGTTGCTTCATCGGTCTCAATACAAACGGAAAATGCTGCTTTATTGAATCCAGTTATATTCATACATTCAATGGAAATGATTTACGTATTTTGTTGCCGTCTTTATTTTTTTATTTTCTAAGTTAGCGTTGTTTTCATTTCAGATTTCCTGTGCCACGGGGCTAGTTTCAACAAGAAATACGGTCAGTACTGTTTTTGTTTGCGGTTCTCTTTTTTCTCTTTGCTCCTTCTCTCGAGACCTACCTTACCTACTCTTTTATCACAGCCTAGCTATTTATCTCCTTATACTTTTCCAGAGCGTGTATTAGACTAGTGCGGTGTGTGTAAGCACCAATAAACTGCTGGTTTTGACTAATAGTGTCAAAACGTTGTGCGAGTGAGATAGGATACACGGTGGTGGCTTAACATTTTTCTTGTCTCGTTTGTTCAGTGCTCACTTTCGCTACATACTATTAGTATTTTCAGTACATAATTTATTCTCTACATTATGCTTGCTTTACCCCTCTCACGTGCAAAATAACGAAATATTAAATATAGAACATGGAGTGGAGTTTATATAACTTGTAAAATTTATAACCAAAAACCCCGACTGTAAAGCTTCACTTTTTTCGAAGTTAGGTTGTTGTTGTTTTTTTTTGTTAAAAATTTAACGAAAAACATATTGTTGGTTAGGGTGTGGAAATTGTGTAATAAAATTTATTGCTGCTCATAATCTCGAAATTGTCAACATGATTTTGAAAGCCTTATTCAGTACCTATTTATCGAAAATTTTAACAAACTTACATAAATGCCCATTTTTGCTATAAATTTGTCTGAATCTGAACTATTGCGATTTCTCATATTACTTGTTTTGTTTATGTTCGTTTTTCTCGGTACTAGTTTTTAAGGCTTGCTTTCTTGCTAATAACTATTCTACACAACAAACATTTTTTTTGACGTTTATTAATAGGTAAGTATATAATTTCTTCTTAACCATATTCTTTTTTTTTTTTTGCGTTTTATTTGAAAAAGATATTTAAAAATATAACTTTACCGAAACGTAAAAAAACGCTTAGCAAAAAAAAGTTACGTATTTGATACTCCTAATTTTTTTTTATAGTACGACGGGTATGTGCTTTGCCTTCATCTCTTCTGATTTTTCAAGTCACGATAAGGCCGACGGCGGAAGCGCACTTCACCCGGATTTCTCAACAAAAATGAGAAACTAGCTGTCTTACCTCTAAAATGCCGGTGCAGGACACAGCATTTTAAGAATAGTTATTATGGCGACAGAATTAGGTAAAATGGTGGTAGCTAGCCTGGCGGACATAAACAAAATCCTGCCAACCAAATCAAGTACAGTATGGGGATCGAACCCGGGACCTCTCTATCTGACACCGATGGGCCAACCACTAGGCTACTGAGGCTGTTAAAATAAATGTCTATCAATTTCAAGGTAGTGGCAAAAACGTGATTGATATCACATGATATCACGTTTTTGGCGGTGATTGTTTACTAACAGGTGTTTTTTGCTAAACTCCTGAAGTTGCCATGGACAAAGGTTATGAGCAAACTTCGGGCAAACATCTTAAAATTTAACTCTGTGAATGTCACGTGTTTAGGGTTTTGCAAGGGTTTTTGAGGGTCAAACAACAATACGTCAAAATCAAAAGTTTTGTGTTCATGTCGTGTTGCCAAACGTTGGAAATTCTAAGCTTTCATCTGTATAAGACTTACTACGCACTTTGTTTGCAGCCTTTCACGTCGAGTCCCCATATATTTTTTTTATTCTACGTAGGAGAATCGCTTGGCTTCCATGGCACGTGGCCACCTGACCTTCAAGTTATGATAAGGTCGAAGCAGGAAGCGCCCTTCACTCGGGATCAACCCACAACAGTCTGATGAACTCACAATTTTACCTCTAAATGCCGGTACAATAAGATTTGTTAAGGCGTCAAACTAAGGTAAGATCGTGGTAGCTAGCCACTAGGACTTACGCCTACCACCGACCAAAACAATTACAATATTGTACGACCCCAGTATTGTAGAACCCGGAACCTTTGCCTCTGATATCGGTGAACGAACCATAACACCATTGAAGTGGTTACATGTATGATACTTATAATTAATAGCATTAATGTATATTTGCGTGACCTACTTGTACGCTACAAATTTATGATACAATCAACGTAGGCTAATTGCTCTTACTGTAGTTGTAGCTTTTGTACGTTACTTATGATCACATCAACAGCCCATTAGTGTTCTCAACTCAGCCCGAGTTGGAGGGGTCGATTCTTACCCATATCTGTCGAAGCTTACAATTACTTTACTTATTTCTGCAAATGTATTTTTATTGCATGCAGGTAAAATTTAAACTTTATAATAATAACAAAATACTCTGTAACCCCAAAAAATATGCTAATAAATAAATAAATAAAATATTACAGGACATTCATTTTACACAGCGCCATCTAGCCCCAAACTAAGCATAGCTTGTAATATGGGAACTAGATTACGGATAAAATACTAAAATACTTTTTGTAAATACATACGTACTATATGATACAACACCCAAACACAGAACAAACATCTATATTCATCACACAAATGTTTGTCCTGGGTGGGAATCGAACCCACAGCCTACAGCGCCGAAGGCAGTGTTACTACCAACTGAGCTATGAGGCTTGTCAAGTGTTGCTGTAGGTGATAGTTAAACTACTGAAAAAGGAGACAATATAAGAATGAGACAATATTAATAGTTACAATCAAATCAGTTTGCTTGTTCTATTGTGAAATACTAATGTACTTTAAAATCAATACTTTACATCATCAAGGAATAACAATTCCTTGAAGATGAAATAGTTGTGAGTAAGTTACTGTACCTCACTTTGCTTTGCAATGACTTTGTTAGATTGTCTGTAAAACTATCGTCGCATCAAAGCATTCGCGTCATGTCTCCAATTGTAATGATGAATTTCGTTGTTTCGTACGACAGTATTGTATCGTACCGTCGCACGACGTCACACAGTCGTTTCAAAACGTGACCGTAAGCCAACATCCGATAAATTTCCCAACATGCGTTTTCATTTAAGGTTTTAGTTCACGGCTATATTTTGAGCGTGTCCACGTCAATATGACTGTAATATTCCTCATTTGTTCTAATCATCATCATCTTCTTGGTCTTCTATGTATGACCGGTACAACACATCCTCCTTTTGTACATTTGGATCGATGGTTTAAGTTAAATGATACTATGAACTCTGTATCAACTCATCCCTCACCGTACAATTTATGTAATTTCTAATATAAATCTTCGGAAAAATCATCCACAAAAGAAGGTAAACTTGCCTGAAGCACGTCTACGGAGCATAGTACGCGGCGTAGCAAAGTGCTACGAAGCGCTACGGCAAATGCTACGCCGGGTGCGCTACGAGTGGGGGTGCGTTGTATAAAATTGCATTTTGATCTACGATAACAATTCGTAACCCAATCTCATCTGTATTGTATATAATACGCTTAAATAATTTTGCCCCAGAGAGCGTATTTTTTTTGAGGACGAATTTTGACCATGTTATAAATACTACCACTAACATCGTGTTAACGTTATTGAAGTTCGGTATTCCCTTATGTTATTGAGTCAAATTTGGTGATCCGGTACTGAATGTATATAATATGTGGAAACATTTTTAATTCTGACTTCCATTCTTTGATTTATCCCTAATAAGACTACTATTAGTCTTAAGGAAAATAAATACTATAACTATAAAGAGAAAACATTTGTATTTTTGTTCGCATTGAATAGGATCAAAAATTACTGGACCGATTTGAATAATTCTTTCACTTATAGAATTATTTAAATCATCATAAGCACTCAGTCATCACTGAGTACTTATTTTATTTATTTTTTATCAGGTTTTATTAGGGATTCCTACGAAAACTATGTAAACCGATAAAATTCCTTACATTGCGTGCGTTGTGAAAACTATTGATGGTAGAACAAAGTGATGTTCTACAGTTTCAGAGAACACATCAATACTTACAAAAAGTCAGCGATAGAATATTTCCAACTATTATAATTATGTCACACACATTTTAATGAATAACTCCTCTGATGCTCAACTCATATTCATACATTTCGCTTCATATTCAGTGAAATCTATGCGAACAGCGGCGGGCAAAGGTTAGAATGAAAATGTTTAGCGCTCAGACGCACTAGAGGTAAACCGCGGGGATGGTTTGTTTGAACGACTTGGCCGTTTTATAATTTATTTCCAAGTATCGGATGCATGCAAGCAAATCCTAAATGTTATAATAATAAAACCATTGTATTGTATGATAAGTATGTATTTACAAAAAAAAATGTATATGAGTACCTATTCTATCCGTAATCTAGTTGCCATAAATTACAAGCTAGGCTTAGTTTGGGGCTAGATAGCGCTATTTAAAATTAATGTCCTGTAATATTGATTTATTCATTTTATACCCAACACGGCATTTTTATAGATGATGGCTTCATTGTCCAGTAGAGAGCGCCATATTCAATGTAATGAACTTTCTGCTCTAAAGCAAAGTAACAACCAAGGAGGTAGCTTGTTAACAAAGCTTTAATTTCGTACTGGCATCTTAAGGTCAGATATCGCGATTTTTTTTCATTACGGATAGAATCAAATATTGGCGCGTGATTAATTATTGTTACTAGTAGATGCAATTTACCTACTAATATGGAGAGACAGGTTGTTTGACACACATATCAAAACAATTTAGCCATTTTGAAAGACATCTAAAGGCAGATTGTGACTTTGTTTTAAACGCCTCTGTGGTGTAGTGGTTTGCCCAGCGGTGTCAGATCCAGAGTTCCCGGGTTCGATCGGGATTACAATATTGTGCTTGGTTTGGCTGGTGTTAGGACTTCTACCGACTTTACCTAAATCTGTCGCCATAATGAAAATTCTTAAATTGTTGTATTTAAGAGAAAGATTTGTTAGCTGTCGGTCCAGTAAGCAGCTTGTCCAAATGGAATTTCAATTCGCATTTCGTCCAACATGTGTTTGGTCCAACACGCAATTCGTCCAACAAGCATTTCGACCAGTACAATTTACGTCAACACGCATTTGGTCAGACACGTATTTGGTCCAACAAGCATTTTGCCCAACAAATATTTCGTTCAACTGCACAAACTATAGGGAGGAACCAAACAAAAATGTTCGGTTCATGCCTATGTGTATATGTGTGAAAAATCACAGTTTTTCAGGGTAGCGTTTCATAAAGGCCTGTTACTTGAATTACAAGTGGAACTATCTTTTCTATTTCTTAAATTAGAAAAAGACTACCGCTTATATTGTGATGGTACTGTATTTTGAAAGGATATATTTCTATGTTATATTTTATCTATTATATCGTGTCGATATTTTTGACACTATTACTGAAAATGTGCAAAAAAGTATCTTTTCTCTCCCGTATTTTTTTGTTGTAATTTACTGTGTGTTTATTTATTCTAGGGAAGACCAACAGCTTTGTAAAATTTGTAGTAGGTATTATTTAATAAATCAATCTAGTCTAGGTTATCAGAGAACCTAATTAGCGGCTAATGGTAACGGAGTTATCATTCGTGACTTTCACATAATTGATGACCTACCTATACACTGCCACAGAGTAAATGGCAGCACTACACCACTAGGTGCCTAATACGAGTACATACCTAATCGAAAAATTTACCGAGTAATCGTACGAAACAAGTAACTGTATTGTCTCGCTTTCTTTGTAGGTATTATTTAATTTACTCCTCGCTCTATTAATAAATGAGTACTGTCGGTAATTCGTATTGACAAATGGAATAAATAGGGCGGATTGAACCTTTTACGTTTGGGTGGGACGTTTAGCTTAACTTTATTGAGTAATTCAGGACAGTAAAATTGAAAAGATGCTATTTTGCGTAGGTAAATGAAGTTGGAAATGTCTCGTCTTGTGCTAAGTGGTAGAAGAACTTTATTGAGTAATTCGGGACAGTAAATTTGAAAAGATGCTATTTTGCGTAGGTAAATGAAGTTGGAAATGTCTCGTCTTGTGCTAAGTGGTAGAAGATGGATAAGAATAACATTTAAATTTTTAACATAAACATTTCATTAATTTCTTTTGAATTCGTCCAACGCCAGTGATGTAGGTATCGTACCTCTTCCACACTGTGACGCGTACTCCAAAATACTACGAACAAAAGTGCAGTAGAGAATTGTTAGTGTTTTAGCTTTTTCAAATCCTGCAGAACTTATCATTAAGAATCCTAGGGCCTTATGTGCTTTTATTACAATGTGAGTAATGTGTTCGTCAAACAGTAGTTTCGAGTCGTGGATGAAACCTACGTCTCGAGTCTGATGAGAGTACAGAATAGATTGGTGGTTAAGCGTGTATGTCGCCTGTAAAGTTTAATACTTTCTTGCAGGTGAATGTGTTATCAGAACATTTAACGGGTTAACATTAAGCTTATTGCGAAGGCAATAGTCATAGTCATAGTAATTTATTAATAACAAAATAAAAGTTACAGGTCATAAAACATAAGTTACATAATCAAATAAAATAAAATTTTACTTAAATAAATTTTACATGAAAATATGTCCTACTTGTACAATTCATCTACCCTATAAAAGGTAAATAAAAAAATATAGATAGTCATCAAGTCGGTCTTTGTAGTGCATTCGATTCAAATATACTAGATTATATTTTTATAGATTTCCATATCATCTGTCATTAGTACAAAGATCACAAAAAGTATCACCAAAGAGTAAGTCTCCATGGATTCCTATGTCCAAGAGTTTGGAGATGAGGGTGATATGATATTTTCTGTCAAAAGCTTTGCTATAGTCAGTAAAGACCACATCCACCTCCACCAGAGTCCATTGCTTCAGTTAAGTACACATTAAACACTTTAAAGGTTATCTACTGTCGACCGCCCCCTCAAGAATCCACATTGGAAAGAACTGCATGTTTTAGAATTGCAAATACTTGGTTGTACACAACTCACTCAAATAATTTGGACACGATGCATAGCTTGGAGATCGGGCGGTAATTCGTCACTTCCATTTTTGACCGAATTTATATACATAAAATCTGTCAAATATGGGACACACCTTCGTATAGTGTTCGGCCATTGATCTTTCGAATAAAATTGAGACCGAAATTGCAATAGTTTTTAGGACACTTGATTTCTTTTTAATCCTGTACAAAACAAGAGGTAGAAAGACGAACGAAAAATACATGGAATAAGTATTGGGCGATGAAAGAAATATTTAAGAGTAATTTACCAATCAAGTTAAAAAGTAAAGCCATGGATACTGCCTGCTGCCATGCCTTACATATGGTTGTCAAACTTGGCCTTTATCTGTAAGCAATCTTGAAAAGATAAAAGTCCGTCAGCGGGGAATGGAACGGAGTCTTGTTGGTCTCAAGTTAATAAAAGTTAAGTAATAGTTATGCAAATTTTAATTCATATTCATTAAGTACATAATATTTTTTAACAAAAAATTTAATTTACGATATTTTTTTATATGGAATGTGTAGGCATTGAATAATTATAAATCATTCAATAAACTCTTTTTGAAAAAAATGGAACCGACTTCACCACTAAAAACTTAAAAATAATTCTAAGGGTAAGTTCATATAATTTGAAGTTGGTGCCGAATTGCTAAGCACAACAACATGTTTATTGTATGGCACCGCCTTCAAATTATATGAACTTACCCTTAGAATTATTTTTAAGTTTTAGGTGGTGAAATCGGTTCCATTTTTTTCAAAATAAGTTCATTTTTCGCTTTTTTTTGTAGTAAAACCTACGACACCACGACGTTTCCGACATTTAAGAGTTATTATATTTTCAGAGTTCTGAGGTAATGCTAGTAGTCGTTAATGACTTATGTTAGACGCCTATAGCGGCGGCTCGTAAAGTCTGATACCATAACTGTTACACAGTTCACACGAAGAAACAAAAAATGAAAATATGTATTTACATAAAAAAGTATAAGTACCTATCATTACTGCAATCACCAACACGCCTGCCAAACGGGGTGATTATGGCAAAAACACTCTATTGCTTTCTTTAGTATTGGGGGAGGCCCATGTCCTTCAGTGGACTTTTATGAGCTATAATGATGATGATGATGATACAAGTATTAAGCATTTATAGCCAGAAGGCATCATAAGACAATTCCACTGAGCCCAAACAATACTAGGTTGTTTTTACGGAGTTTCGATGAACATTGTCATCATCGTCATCTGATGATGAAGCCAAAGGCCTATCCTAGACCTACCGGAAGGGCAGTTCAGTAGTAGATTAATGATGATACGTAGTAGTCCCTACTACGTATATATTATGCTACGTATATATTATGTAGTATGATGATACGTAGTAGTCCCTACTATGTATCATCATTACTGCTATCAGCAACACGCGTGCCAAGAATGGTGATTATGGCAAAACCCTGATAATTATTATGATGATACTGGAAGGTAAGCAGTTCAGTAGGTCTACTCTAGTGACCGCAAAAACCTCTGGAAAGCAAAATACGGATTTCGTTTACTTGGATGACATACTTTTTCCAGTTATTTTGATATAAAAATCAAACTACTGCACCGATTTTGATGAAATCTGATGGAACACCTCGAAAGTATGGCCTACCAAACATAACAAGAATTATCAAAATCTATTGCGAATTGGGGAAGAAATCAAGTAACAAACAAACAAACAAAAAGTAAGCTACGGGTAGTTAAATGGACTTGAATTCTGTAGTGATTCTGCCTGCGCTTATTGTAACTAAAAAGTTAATAAAACCAAACCTGTTTTTTTATTTGAAGTGCTTGGCCATCATCTCACCTGATTTTTTCAAGCTATGATAGCCGAACGCCGAAGGTGGAAGTGCACTTCACTCTGAATCCTCAACACTCTGAGGTATTCGCTATCCAATCCTATAAAATTTCGGAATACAACAATTTTTAAATTGTTGTTCTGTCGACAGATTTAGGTAAGATGGTGGTAGCTAGCCAGGCGGACTTAATCAAAGTCGTACAACCAACCAAACTAAGCACAATATTGTACTCCCTTGGGGAATCAAACCCGGGATCTCTTTTTTGTGAAACCCCCCAGTTATAGAAACGTGTATTATTTATTGCTGTTTATATACAAACATTTTTGGAAGTTTACATTTGAGAGCGATTATTGCGGAAAGTTAGTTTGAACGTTTGAATGTTATTATCATAAAAAAAATCTACAAATAATGCCAGATTTTTTACATGAATATAAAGTTTTTTGATGAAACGTAACACATTTAATTTTTCACAGTGAATGAACATAATGCTGAGTTAGTTCCCTACTTAAATATAAACGTAAAATAAACTTTTATGGGACTACTTAATTGTAAAATCCGTAATCGGTCTGTCTATCTGTCAAGACCCATGTACACAAGAACTCGGTTCTATTCTGGATGTATCAAGCTGGGTTTTAGGCGTCGGCCTTTGCTATCAATCTTTGTGGGATTGTGATTTTACTGACTTTTTGTGGACGCAGTTTTCTCTGAACAATCTTTCATGATATTATTATTTAAACGCTTTAGCGTCGTATCCAACTGACGTTCAGACTGACTATCAAACTAGATGTGTACACATGTTTACATGTTCAAAAGAATGTTGTGTAGCATCGGATCATAAACATCGGACGTCAATTCACACCACCCAGCGACAGTGATTTTGCAGTAAAATTATAAAACGTTTTAATATTGTGATTAAACTATGTAGTAATAGTTTAATTTCTAAGTAACATGTTTAATTTCATGATTGTTTTTTTCATTTTTGATTGGTCAGCTATTGATTAGGTCACCCCAGCAGCCAGGCGTGGTTTAACAGATTTCTAGTTGTAACTTTTCGAATGTCATGGGTTTCACTGTGCACGATTCACGTCAAAAGCCCATCAATGTCCACCACAGTAAAAAAAACTTCCTCCAAAACTGTTAGGTTTGGCCATAATTACCACGTCTGGCAGACATAATGGTGTTCAAAGTTAAAGTATTATAGTATTATATATATATATTTATTATACTACCTATATGGTTGGAGATGTATCAACAATATTAAAAACTTGCAATTATGCCTGCGAGCCCTTTGGAACTGGGGTTCAGAGCTGATGCATGTCATCACAGCATGGGAACAGCTGCAACGTTGCATTTAGAACTATCTTAGATTCATTAGCATTCTTACAAAATAAACCGCATTGCAATCGAATATTTAGTTTTAGAACTACGTGTATTCAGTCGCGTACCCTTGAAAACTTCTTGATAACTTTCATTTAGATTACTTCAGTGGGCAGCCATATTAATTCGGTCATTCGGTCAGTCGGTTTCATAGTTTGTTTTCGCAATTTACAGCGTTACAATATTTTTAACTTTTTAAAGAGTTGTTACTTACTTTCACTTGTTGAGTCGAGTTGTTTCTTACTGACTGGCTAACATTTGACACCGCACAGGCTATCGTACATTAAAGACATTTCAAATTGTCTAGATGCACATAGAGAGGAAAGCGGTTATGTATCTCTGTTGCAATCAGTTTATTTTACAAATAATAACAAAACAAAAATACGATATCAGTCCGCAAAGTCGATTTGAATCGTGTTTTTCAACACAACTGGGAGACGGAACAAGCAAGTAGCCCATCTGATGTTAAGTGCATCTCTTGCCTATAACAATGCGTAGGTCACATCCACAAAGAACAAAGCCTACACGGCACTGCATTGCGCCCGTCAACTTGAGGCATTGAGGTGTTAAGCCTCGCGAGCTCGTCACCGGCAACCATACCATACTCCATACCATACCCTTCAAACAGGAACACAGAAATGCTGCTAGGCGGCTGAAACAGGTATGGTGATAGGTCTTCCCTGGAAGAGCCCTTTTAGAAGGGGCTCTACTACTCATGTTTTCTTGTTTAATCGCTTGGCAGTGCTTATTAATAGAAGCATAAAAGGTCAATAATCTAGTCGTTTATAAATTACTAGCTGAAAGTACCCGTGCTTCGCTACGGTGAAATAATAAAAACGGAATGGCTGTAGATACCTAGTATACATTCAGGGGTAAAAAACGACGGGGTTCCTAGTTTGTACACGGCCCGTCCAGGTAGGTAATTCTGAAGTCTTAATATGTCCAGATCCTAATTATACTATTTGTTATGCGTAGGTCATTTTTTATGACTATTGTGTAGGTACGTAATGATGTTGGTAGGTAGATACATTTATTTGTTGTTGTTTTTTCTGTTTATTTCATTAATTAAGTAGGTATCTATTTGGTTGGCACCTACGTTACCCAAATGTTTCTTCTTATATTATAATAAATGTGTCTTTCTTTCTTTTCTTCTTATTTGATATAAAATAGAGAACCTGGTGCTTATTAGTTTGCTAGTAGGCATAAGTATCATTGGATTTCAAAAACACAGTCGACAATTATCTTCACACACTTCGCACCTGTCTAGTTTTTAGCAGGTTCGATTCACGGGTGCGGCATTCCTTTATGAGGTTTGGCCGCCGCCGGGCCGTTTTGTACGGACATTGCAGGCTAGAATTACCTGATTGCTTTGGATGGCCGTCGTAGGTCCCGGGCACCTACTGAAACTAGTAATGGTCTTCAAAAAGCCATGTGGCAGCTCGTAAAGTGTTTTGGATAACCAGGATTGTTTTAACCACCTCTGTGGTCTAGTGGTCCGCCCACCGGTGTCAGATCCAGAGGTCCCGGGTTCGATCCCCAAGGGGAGTACAATATTGTGCTTAGTTTGGTTGGTGGTAGGACTTTGATTAAGTCCTGCACAATATTGCACTCTCTCTGGGGATCGACCCCGGAACTTTTGGATCCTATATCTATAAATTTCAAGATTTCGATTGGATCAAATAAAAAGATATCACCGCACAGTAATATCTGCCCCATGTCACCCTATCAGAGGCAAAATATAAGAGTATTTTTTTTCATAATAAGCATTTCAATGTTAGCATATAATACACATACATATTGTCAATCGAATGAAACTAAGGATTTTAATTTTATGACTTGCCCTATTTCACCCTTTAGAGAAATAGTAAAAAAACATGACACGTATCTCATTAGTCTTTGAAACCCAAATAAATGCAATATTTTAACTTAATCCAATTATAAAGATTTTGGATGCATGTTTTGCCCCATTTCACCTTTTAATAGTAAGATTTTCGGTTTATTTTTATAAGCATGTAGTTATAATCAAGAATTTCCACTCGATCAGATCATATTTTTCCATACAAAAAGTATTGCCCCAATACACCTTTTAGTGGAAGTTTTTCTATTATGATTAGCATTGCAAAGTAATTATAAATACACTTTCAAATTTTCAACTCAATCGGATCATAAACATTTTTTTTTTATAAAAACTGCTTTGCCCCTTTTTAACCTTTAATAGTAAGATTTTTTTAAATATTGTTTTCTAAATAAGTATTTAAATAACAACACACACAAAATTTCTACTCGATTGGATCAAATAAAAAGATAATATCCTTACAAAAAGATTTGCCCCATGTCACCCTATCAGAGGAAGAATCAAAGTTATTATATCTATACATTCACAAATTTCAACTCAATCGAATAAAACTAAATACATTGAATTTCAAGACTTTTGCCCCATTTCACCCTTTATGAGAAATATTAAAAAAAAGCTATGATAAGTATCACAATATTCTTTGAAACACAAATACATAAAACATTTTAACTAAATTTAATTATAAAAATTTTAGATGCATTTTTTGCCCTATTTCACCCATTTAGAGGAAGAATCTCAAGGATTTTTTCCATAATTAGCATTTCATACGTATTACACTTAAAATTTTTTTACTCAATCAGATCATAAATAAAAATTTTGCGTACAAACTTTTTTGCCCCAATTTACCCGTAGTAAAGTAAAGTTTTCACCCCTAAGTAGTTTGATCTTCCGAAATATTTTTTCTAAATCATCTAGATCTCTAATCGTAGTTATATAGACACACGTACAAAATTTCAACTCGATTAGATCAGATAAAAATACATGACCACACAAAAGAATTGCCCCTTTTCACCCCTTAGAGGCAGACTCTACCAAGTTTTTTTTATTATTAGCATTTCAAAGGTTGTACAAATACACTTTACAATTTTCAAATCATAAATAAAGAGTTTGCATAAAAACTGTTTTGCCCCATTTTACCCTTTAAATGTATGATTTTTCGAAATATCACACTTAAATATCGCATTTTAAGCAATTATTAAATACAATATTTCGACTTGATCGGATCAAATATAAAGTACATCTCCATACAAAAAGTTTTTCCCCGTTTCACTCTTTTAGAAGCAGAATCTCCAAGTTTTAAAAACAATTAGCATTTTAAAGTTATTAGAAATACACATACAAATTTTCAACTCAATGGAATCATAAATTAAGATTTTGCATACCTACTGTTTTGCCCCATTTCACCCTTGAATAGTAAGATTTTTAGATTTAATGATACACACTTTTAAGCTAAAATCAACACACGTACAAAGTTTCAACTCGATCGGATCAAATATAAAGATACAATACAAAAGTACAAATACAAAACGTTTTGCCCCTCTTCACCCTTTTAGAGGAACAATATCTAAGTTTTTTTTTTTTTACAATTATATCTCTAAGTAATTACAAATACACGTACTAAATTTCAACTCTATCGGATCATAAATAAAGGTGTTGCATACAAACTATTTCACCCCATTTCAACCCCTTAGGGGAGGAATTGCCTTAAATTCGTTCCTAGTGAGCACCTACATGTCACAATAAACACCCTGGCAAAATTTCAAGTCCGTAGGTCCTACAGTTTCAGCTCTAGCGTGATGAATACCTACCTACCTATAACGTCAGTGGTTAATCGATTTTATATAATAGAAGAAGAAGATAGAAGAAGATGGAAACGTATCGAATAATATACGAAATTGAACATTTTAAAGTTGTTAAAACCCGACCGCAAAATATTTAATTAAGGTAAGACGCGTGCTATTTTTTCCTGTGGTGACGTCTACTTTTTGAATTGAAATGAGTATGCATAGTTATAATTGTGATAATAATATGCCATAAAATACTTTGTTAAGGTAAATGTTCAGTAGATAAGCATGTGTTCACATTTCTATGAAAACAGGTGTTCAATATAATTATAGACATCAGCAGTTTACACATACCATCATTTAAAAGATAGATTCAAGGTACTAGTGACATATTTTGAACTTAATTTGAGATCATGTTGTAGCATAAAAGTGGTTTTATATATATTTTTAGAATCGGCATATTACTAGCTTTCATTTAATACCCATATTGATCGAATATAATCATTTTTGGTGTCCACCCCCCACAAAAAAATAATACAGCCAAAGAATCAAAAAAAGAAAAATCAAATGACACATCACAATACAAATTTCATCAAGCCATTAAGACTGTCAAATGGAAGTTAGAAATCCCATAAATACATGCGTTCATACTCTTGAATTAAATAACCCTCCTTCTGAGGCACTCGGGTAAAAATTGCACGGAACCAAATGCAGCCTACTAAAACCTTGATCAACAGTGGGAGTCAGTTTGTTGTTGTTACTGGAGGAGTTTCAACATATGTTTTTACATTTATGGAACCCGTTTTACCTAGTACGCCCCGAACTCTCGTGATTTCTGATTTGTCTTAGGTAAAAATTAAAATTATTTTTTACCCACGGTTTTTATTCTCAAAAAGAATGTAATTAACAAACGATAAAAGTAAAATACACTCTTTCAATCCACCTTATTTACCTAAGCACTCTTTTTTTTATTCTATTTTTATTCACCTGAATTTTCGACTCGCTCTTGTTGCTTACTCTCATTATATGAAAAGCCAGAATGAGAGCAAAGCATTAAACCTTAAAACACCAAACCATTGACTGTACGTCATAATAGCTTCCTACTAACATGATAAAAAAATACGATTTTTGAAATATGCTTGAAAACCGTTGCCTTAGTAGGTATGTCGTGGTTTGAAAATCTAGCCCGTGAAAAGTAGCGTCGGAAAGGCAACGAAGAAAAGCCCCTTGGCTTCATCAAAAAGGCAGCAGTTTTTTTTCGTGTGTAAACAACAATTTTATGTGAGCACCAATAGGTTTTTTTTTTTATTGTACGACGAGGAAGCGCTTGGCCTTCATCTCACCGGGTAACAAGTTGAGATAAGGCCGAAGATGGAGGTGCACTTCACCCGCAATCCTCAATTAACTGAGGAACTGGCTATCTTACCTCTGAATGCCGGAACACAACATTTTTTTTAAGAATTCTTACTATGGCGACTGAATTAGGTAAGATGGTGGTAAGCCAGGCGGACTTAAACAAAATCTTACCACCAATCAAACCAAGCACAATTTATTGTACTCCCCATGGGGATCGAACCCGGGACCTCTGGATCTGAAATCGGTGGGTTGAACCACTAGACCACAGAGGCGGTTGATCGGTGGGTCTGTCTGTGGGTCTGTGGGTGGATGTCTGCCAAGCGTGGTGAGTATGCCCAAACCTTACAGTGTATGATGAAGATCTTTCCACATTGTGGTGAACAATAATGTGTTGTTTATGTGGGAAGCATAGTGAAACCCCTTGCATGCCATCCCAAAGTAATTCTTGGATTTTATTAACACCGCTAGTTTTTGGCAACCCTATTGAGTGATAATTAGAATAGTTTTAAATTAAATGATTCAGAATACCCGTTTTTTATTTTGAAAGACATAGTGATCATCCTTTGCCCTTTTATCTTAAAAGCCACCCCTTATAAGGCCAAAAATAAATGAATATTGAAATTTACAGACTTAACCCCCATTTCAAATGATAGTTCAAGTTTTCACTCATTTTTGAGACTTCAATCTTATTTACACATTTGCAACCCATAATGTCAATACACAATGGGATAAAACTTTCGCGAGTTATGCCATCACAAATATTGCCACATTCATACATACAGTGCCGGATTTCGAAACATTACCCGGAGATCTCTTACGCTTCGCTCACTCGAACAATAATAATTGTGATCTTGACTTTGAATTAGTAGAGCTTCTGGATTTTTTCAAGCTATGAATGGTGCAAGTTTGGTTAGAAGGTTGTTGTTTAGGGTATTTCCTCCCCGTTCCAGAAGGTGATGTGGGTGGCATTCCACGTGACTTTACACAATACCGCGACACGCGGGTAGCTTTGCCTCACACTAGCACGTCCGCATCATAATAACATTGTTCTCTAAATATCATATGTTACATCTTAGTGCGGTTTCTGGTAGGTATTTAACAGGTACATAAGAAAATAATTTATCGTTATTGATCTATAATATGTCATTTACTCCATAGAAACGAAGTTAGCTACGTATCTATGTAAAAGGCTAATTATTTATGAACAAATTATAAGGAACTCGAAGAATGATAACCCTTTTGAAAATAAATTATCAGGCATGCGCGGCACAAATGATATTCAATATCAATAACCTATCATCGGGATATAATATTGACAAGTGGGTACAAAGGTCGAAAGTCCTTAGGCGCCTCTTACTAAAAGCATTGTTTTCAAGAGCCGCTGGCGCAGGAGGCTTTGCTCGCGCGAGGGCGTAAGGCTTTGCCGGCAACAGTGGTAGTGGGAGGTGAGGCACGTGAGCGCGGCGGCGGCGGCGGCGGCGGCGGCGACGCGGGCACGTTGCGTTTCGCGTGCGGCGCACTTCGCTTGGCACGTGTCTCCCCGCGGCAGCCGCCTCCTAGCCGTCAATCCTCGTTCGCAGCTCCCCAGGAACGGTCGCATGACTCTGGGCACTCGCGGAACTTTCGTTACCGGCTTAACAACGATTGACTACGTAAAATCTTCGGAAGCGGGGGACGGCGAGCAATTGCGTCGCTGTCCCACGCGCCGGCTTGACAGGCACGGCTACATCGATATGGCAGGTGGCAGTGAGCTGATGTCGTTGCACGACCTGGTGCTGTGGCCGCCGGAGTGGCCAAGCCACACGCCCTGCACGTTCGTGCCGCAGTACCACAACCCGCCGCCGTCGCATCCGAACAACAATCTCCAGCTTTTGGTGCAAGGTACGAGACCTCTTGACGCGCGATCATCTGCAGATTTGTTCAGGGAAGAGTAGCGCGTGCTGCCGCCGCCGGCTGACAGCATCTACGCACTACGATATGACTAGGATATGATGCGGATAGTTCTTCAGAGTAAAGCCTTCTGTTTGTTTTTATATAAGATGGAAGGGTACTAAGTAAGATTTCATGAAGTATTAAATCTCTCAACTCTCTCTTCAACAGCATCAATAACCAAAAAGTTAACAGAATGAAATATTGAATTACCGATTACCCGGCAACAGGTAAAAGACCTGAACACAATAACAAAAACACTGAGTCCCAAGCTATACCTTCTTTTACTTTTAACCCAGAGTTACAAGTAAATGAAGCTAATCGATGGTTACTAAAAAAGTAAGCGATTTCAATTATTTGTGTATATACAATTAAACAACTAATGTAGAATGGTAGTACATTCAGATAACAATCGGTCTATCGGTAACTCAACTATTCCAGACCAGTAACAGACGTACCAGACTGACAGACAGACGCCCAAGACACTGGCTGCATTGCCACGCTAAATTTCTATACTAATTCGCTGGCCTAAAGAAGAGCCAGTTCTTGGGTCACGTGTGCAATTTAATTTCTGTTAATCAATGATATTAATGCAATAGATTACATCTATCTTCAATACCTCTAGTAAATCTGTCAAAATGGGGTCTAAATCTGTTCAAACATATCTAATTTAGTTTGAAATGTTCAATCAAAGGAAACACTGTTATCGATGCAGAATATATAATCGAAGCCAAATCACTAAAACTCCATACATTTTGTCCGTCTATATATTGAACGCATATCACGCTAAAACTACTGGATGAATTTGGATGAAACTGTATAACTATTACTGCCTAGCTGACCCTGCGCAGTCACACTTGCGCCAAGGTTCTAAGTTCATCACTAAAGTTTCGGACCATATATGCCCATCGCTGGACAAAACATTTCTTCGGAAGGCTCGCTCCATTGTGGACGTCATTCTACTCGTAATTGCCCAGGCAATCCTCGAGATCTAGGGCTGATCCTACGTATATAAACATGAGCCGCCGCTATCCACCAACTTCACGCGACCGCCGCCGGTCACAACACAGCCCCCGGCGAGGTGGCGGCTAAGTCGTCTGCTAAGTGTAGCGAATGTATCCCTAGTTCAAGATATCAAACGTTTCAAATAAAAAATGTTTAATACGTCGACATTGACCTAACAATTTTGCTGGTTATAGCTTGGGTAAGCTATAAACTGCATCTTGGTTAAGAAACAACTGAGGGGTTTCCCATATTCATTAATGTCCTGCAATATTTATTATTATTTATTACCATAAATATTTCGAGTCGATACGAGTACATACTTAATAATTGTATTTTAATTTAATTAAGTGTATGGAAAACGTTAGACCCTCGCGGGCAGTAAACTCTTTTTACAGAGAGCTCATATAAGGTGGGTTTTTGTAGATTGGTTTCGATATTTAACATCATATTCCCATCCCACGATAACATCTAAATATCCAAGCACCTACATATCCAAACAAACTTTTGCTTTTATCATGTTAGTGTAATTAAAAATTACAACAAAACACTGGCTGTGTCAAATAAATGTAAATGAGTACGAAAATTCTTTACTCCATTTACAATAAAATAGTCTTTGATAAAACGTATTACTAAGTAGCAGAAGCCGCCCACTATTGCATAAGTGGCTGACAAAATACGAACAAGTGGTTTTAATTTGTACATATTTCATATTGCTATTCCTTTTACTTTCTAGGTAGATATATGAATTATTTATTGCTTAGGATCCTTGCAAGCATGCTAAGAGTGTTGTTGGCATAATAATAGTAAACTTCGATGTTTGATATTGCTAGTTTGGGGTCCTATATATTTTCCATTTCTTTTGGTTACGAAGTTAGAAACGAGAAATAAACCCATGTAATAACTGTCTCGTAATCAAATTGTTTTATCTTTTTGGCATAATTCACGAACACTTATGTGTTTCTATCGTTGGATTGGCTAATGTTTTTTAGGGTAAGTTCTTGCCTGTTGCATTAGCTGTGACTTGTATTTGTATCAAATGTTTTAGTGCCCGCCCTTAAACCAGCACAGTGGTGATAATTTGGAATGACTTTTAAAGAGTAGTGGAGCCCCTAGTGATAGGCTCGTCCGGGAAAGTATTACCACCATACATATTTCAGCCGCCAAGCAGCATTGCTGTGCTTAACACCTTAATACCTCGAGACGGGCGCAATGCAGTGCCGTGTAGGTTATGTTCTTGGGCTGCTTGCCTGTTCCGTCTCCTAGTTGTATAAAAAGAAGTAGACTTGCTATTTTGCCTGTAAGTAATACCCTACAACGGTGCATGCTTACCCAAAATAAACCCACACCTTGTAAATGTTCCATTGTGCCGATCACATCGTTTCACCTCTACCTTTATCATTAATACTGGTAAGGAATGGAATTCCTTGCCTTCGTCTGTTTTTTCGCACGAGTACAATCTTGGATTCTTCAAGTCCAGAGTAAATAGGTTCCTTTTAGGCAAGCGTGCTCCATCTTAGGCCACATCTTTACTTGTTTTACATGTAACCTGGTGGTCCAACACTTGACTATAACCAATAAAAAAAACCTATTTACTTTTGGTTTGAAGACTACTTTTAAAGTTTATTACGAACAAAAATACAGAATTAAAAATGACAAAATACAGATAAACTACTAGATTTAAGCTCTAATTTTTGCTCATTAAATTTTATTGTAGACAGCAACTATATAAGCTACTATAGTCTATACCTAAGTAGCTGTCCCGGCAGACGTGTCTGTCCAAATTAAGGTCTAAAGTTCTGATATGAGTTCCAGTTAAAAAAAAGCACCCACAATAAATTATTGCTCGTTCTAAATTGGTCCAGACGTTCTTAAGTGATGCAAATTAAATATTGTTTTTTTCATTCAAGTTCATAAGTATTTTTTATCAATATCGTTTTTTCATCATTACCTACCTATTGCATTTTATTTAAATAGATATGATACATCTTATTTGATAGGACAGAAGTGACGGCAATAAAATAATATAAAAATAAAATGAAAGTAAAAGCATATACCAGATACTACAGCAAGTCCGGACCGGACTTGGTGTAGTATCTGGTATATTTATATCTGGCTTATTGGTTGTTGGCCTGGCTAATTTATATCTCATCGATACCTTAAGTTCGTCTCGAGACACCACTTGTCTACGCCGTCTAGTTTTCAATATTGTGCTTGGTTTGGTTGTTGGTAGGATTTTGTTTAAGTCCATCTGGATAGCTACCACCATTCCTTAATAAATGTTGTGTTCTAGCATTTAGAGGTAAGAGAGCCGGTTGCTCAGTTAGTTAAGGATTCCGGATGAAGTGCGCTTCCACCTTCAGCCTTATCTCAACTTGTTGCAACGTGCTCCCCTGGCTATAACCACCCACCGGGCCAGACTATTCCTATCTAGCCCGGTGAGCATCAATTGCTGGGCCAACGCCAGGCCCGTTGGTACTTTTGATCCACCGGGCCCGATAGCAATGAGTAAGTTTTTGTAATAGCTAATATCAAAGACAAACTCTGTCTCTCTTCATTGTAAAATAAAAAAAGAAACTATATCAGTATCGTAATTAGTAATAGACAAGTGTAATTTGCGAAACCTATACGTTTGTTAAATTGTTTAGCATGTTGACAGCTCCATCTAGCTGCTATGGCTAGCAGCCACTCGCTTGACCGCTTGGTGAAAGGCTGCTTGATTTACCGGCAGCCACGTACGGCTCGGATTCAGTTATGTTGTCGCTGTTATAGGTACCCAGAGGGCGCTTTGCTCTTCCTTCCGCCAATGTGTAACTATTTTTATGAAGCATAGCCCAATGATGCTAAATTATTAAATAACAAAGAGAAGGATTGAGACATAGATAGAGAGCCAACAAAAGCAACAAAAGAGGCTGACAAATACAGTAAAACCATACACAAGAAACGTTTCGGTTTACTTACCTACTATGTACCAAATTGGCGTCCAACTCATCTGGTTTTTTAGTGTAACCATAATTTAATTTAAATATGGATACAATGATTCCCCATTGATTTGAACATCCTGTTCTTTTTAAGCAACTTAAAAAAGGAGGTTTGCAATTCGTCGAAACTTTTTTTTTTCAATGTATGTGCCCCGATTACTCGAAGATGCCTTTGTTTAATAGTAGTTTATGCAACTGTCATATAGGAAGGGGTATTAAAACACGAGAGTCTGCGATAATAGGTTGACTCGAGTGTTTTAATACCTAAGTTATAAGCAGTTTCATACACTACTTTATCTTCACTCATAGGAAAAAATGAAATTAAACAAAGTAGGTAGGTTACAAGGAAGTAATTTATTTGGTATAGTAATTATTTAAATTGTGGATGGTGCAGTTATGAAATTGAATGTTAATTACTGCATTCTCGTCAGATGCGGTATTTCTGCTTGTAGGTGCTGGTATGTTTATATATACTTCATTGGCTTTATTTTCTAAGGTGTTCATTATAATGTTGGACACTTTTACAGGACATTGATTTCACACAGCGCCATCTAGCCCCAAACTAAGCATAGCTTGTAATATGGGAACTAGATTATGGATAGAATACTTAAATACATTTTTTTTTTTTATTTGTAAATACATACTTATCATATCACATTACACATTACATACCCAAACACAGAACAAACATCTATATTCATCACACAAATGTTTGTCCTGGGTGGGAATCGAACCCACAACCTACAGCGCAGAAGGCAGAGTTACTACCAACTGAGCTATGAGGCTTGTTAACTTACTTGTCACAACTTGTATCTTACTTGTCATTGATTCGTCAATGTAACTCTCTGCCACAGTCGTAGATATCCAGCCCCCGTGCCGCTTGAGGGCTGTAATGTCTTCTCCACCGTCTCCTAGCAACGTAGCAAATGTTCTTCGGAAACAATGTCCGGTAAAAGTTCCGGGTTAGGAAGGTTCAGGTAGTATGCGACAGCCTTTCCAAGACTTCCAAATTTATTAATGTCAATTTTCTGGCTGTAGCATTTTCCAGCACACTAATTAATAAAGAAACTAGGCGTTTGACAAGCATTTGGTCGAAGTTCAATGTATTTCTTACAAAGTTTAAAATACGATCCTGTAATAGTAAAGGAACGGTTAATTTTCGTTTTGGTATTGCAAATCTTTACTAAAATAGTCGACTCAAAAACTTCCACATGCTTCAAATCAATATTATACAGCTCTTGTCGTCGATATGCACCCATTATACCAAATATTACTGCAACCTGCAACAAGTAATACGTAAATGTAAAGTATTTGTTTACTTAGCACAACTTGATAACCAAACATTCGCATATGTTGCAGTAACTTACCTTTGTAAAAAGTTATAGCTGATCAGGTGCTTCATTCAAGAACATATTCAACTCAGATTTGCGTTTCAAGAATGATAGATAGATAAACTCTTTATTGTACACCAAAAAACAAAAATAAACAGACAAACAAGAAATACACTTAAACTAGGTACAATGGGCGGCCTTATCGCTAAAAGCGATCTCTTCCAGGCAACCTTTGGATGGAAAGGATAGTAAAGAGCAGACAAATCTATTAGTTTTGAATATTTAGTGATATCAACATTGTGATAGATGCTTAATGTAGACTTGAGCATTGAATATTTCGACCATAAAGAAGACACATATTTTTGTGCTAGATTCTGGAAATAGGCGAGTAAAACATTTTCCGAAAAAGAGGTAGCCTTCTTATCCATTTTCCAATCTATAAATTCTTGGTACATTTTGTCGTACATTTTTTTGTTATTTTTCTGGCAGGAGACTTTCAGTTAACTCCAATGCCGCGTCTAGAATATCTGGCGGAGTGAAAATCTCGCCGTCACTACTCTCTTCTCCAATCATATTTTAATCACTTACAGGATTTTAGTAAACTTTTTTGGAATCCCAAATACAAAAACACGATCGGCAAAAAAATGTATGGGAAGCGCGGGAAATTAAGTTCAAACTACGCATGCGTGCGCCATTTTTTCACAGTTAGAACTGCGCATGCGTGCGCTTTTTTTTTCATATTCAGCCTAAAACCATAGACTAGTTTAATGAAATAATAAAAAAAAAGATAGCGGTACTATAATGAGTTTTATTCTTAATTTTATGTATATGCGTTTATAAAGTGCGTCTGTATAGAACCGTCTTTGAATTCATAATTCGAATTTTCGATTTGAGTGTATATAAAAGGGTACTTCACAGGTGGTCCCATCGTCATCAAGTCAGGATCTGATGATGGGTTCCTGGAAAAATAGAGGGAACTCTTCAAATATTATAGGCACACTTAAAGGATCACACGTCTGTCCATCTGTCACCAAAGTAATTGGAAGAAATACGTCATTCAGGTAAACGAAATTGTAACATATTCTTCATTGAAGTCGGTTCTCTTTTTAGTTTTTAAAACATAATTATTATTTGTAATCTATATTATGTATACCTAATTTGTCACGCACAGCAGTAAATTTAAGCCAACAAGTTTTTGATTGTACTGTAGTGGACTCGTCCAAATATACTAAATAAACCCAACTCGATGAAAGCTATTTTCTAGAGTTGGATTTTTAGGGAAAATTATTTTTATCAAATTTTCTTTATCCATATCCTGACTCCAAGTTATTCGAAATTATTTTTTGTGATCTCACCATACGAGTAATACATTATTATTTCATCAGAAAATACGTACTTCGCCTTCCCTGTTTTGCAAACATACATTCAGGGTTCATGCATGAGACTGTTTTTAGTAAATTGTAGATACAAAACACATCGCGGATGTTAAAAACGTGAAACGCGCAACATACCTATATGAAACGAGTGATATTCTATGTTAGGATTTTCCATATACTTATTATAAATTGCTTATCCAAGCAATTTGTTTAAAAACGTACTTATCATGCTAAAAAACGTATTTAAAAATGCATCTTGAAGATCTGTAATGTCGTTCTCATCACGCACGACGGATGTCATCAGCCATAGCATAGTATTACCTCATATTCAGACATTTACTTTTCTGTCTCTAAAGTGAAGTCTGGACTCGGCGTCTTCCATTTAAAATTTAAAACAGTTCAGTATTATTATAATATACGTATACAGCTTTTGTGTAAAAATAACTTAGCAATTCATACAAATAAATACATGGCAATATCACTTACACTGTAAATAATCTGTTATTCTGAGATAACTGATAATATGATGTATTTCTCAAATATATATTTTTGATATACATTAGATATAATTTATATCAGTAGTTTAAACATGACGATAGTAAGGTAAGGAAAAATATAAATACCTATATAAAACATAAATGAGGTATCAATTTCCTGTCTGAGAATCTTTCTGGTTGTCAAGTGTACAAGGACCCCAAGGGTTCAAGGGTTGCCTTGAACTTGTAGTAAACGTCCACAGTTGGACAGAGTTGCCTCCAAAAGTGCTCCACTTTTCATTTTGATCCCTCAGTCGCCTTTTAGGACATCTGTGGGTTAATTTAGTAGGGTCTGTTCTTTAGCTGAGATCGTCAGTTCATTAACCATGTTGTATTAATGTCTCAATTTAGCTTTTTGCTATGTGACAAAATGGCTATGTTAAATCAACTCTGGTTTGATACATAATTTGCTATCATCGATGGAAAGAAAACAATATTATATGTATGAGGAAATGACTATATACTTATAATAAATGCTGAAACACAACTACGAGTATATAGAATTGTTGTAAGCCAGGCTAGCCAGGCGGATTAAACAAAGTCCTACCACCAACCAAACCAAGCACAATATTGTGCTCCTCTGGTTACAATTCTGTACTTGATTGTCGTCGTGCTACTCGTGTACTAAATCATGGGCTTATTTAATGCAGTAGGAGGAGGAATAGACGGATAGTAGACGTTTCAGACTGCTGTGTGTGTGACGTATTACATTTATGAATACTTTTAAATATTTTTTTTTTTTTTATAAATATTTAATACTTTTTGCTCACTACTCTTTTTTTTTAATTGATAAATATTTCATAAAATTATTACTATGGAAGTAGGTTAGTACCAAGTGTCAGTGCCCCATGACACGTCTTCTTTACATCTTTGATTCTAAATTGTGCTTTACGCACATTACATCGATCCGCATTAAAACTGATAATTCCACGGTATGGTCACACAAGGCAGTAGGACACTAGAAATACAGCTGTACCGATGTATATAAAGTTTTATATGTAAGAGTGAGAAACCTCGTGAGAAACCTTTTTAAAGTCAGTTGAAATGTGAAAGGATTTCAATTAAACGAGTCTTTCTACAGATGCAGCCAACGCAGCCTGTGGGCAGACATTGAGTTATATTTGGCTCACTTTGATAAGTTAGGTATCTAAAGATATCTTATAACAGTCGTATGGTACTATGACTTTGTTTTTTCCCTTCAAAATGTCCGCCTGCCAGCAACTTCCAGCTACCAAGGTGACTTTATGGATATTTCATCATTACAAAGCAATCGGTAGGAACCTACAGTGACGTGAGTACCTGCTGTGATAAAAAGCGGTACCTCGCTCCGTATTCTTAGTTATTCACCAGCACTTGACCTCGAGTCTTACCTGGATCAGGTCTACTATAGTACGAGTCTTCCAAGAAAATGTCTATTAACTCTCCCTTTAAAGGTGCTGGGAGTCGAAAGTTCCTGCGTGTGGTTTTTGACCGACCTGTACAATTTTAGTGAATAGGTTTATTCTAGCGAATAAAGATACACCTTGGACCTCGTTAAAATCTTATCAGCGAAATACATATCAAGAGGCTTATCAATATAACGCAAGCCAATTAATACTGGTTGAAAGTTGAAAATACTTAATAATAACGCCTGCAAAATTATTACTTCATGCCTTAATACTGCAAATTGCTAAATGTAGGTAAATTTTCATAGGAATTGCGAAGCCACTTCCAGTTTTGATATGTAAATGGTTCATATGGGGTTCAAGTAGGGATTTTCATTTGGTTATTTAAATCTGGACAGGTCAGTGTCAAGATACGCAAATGTGGTGCTGCGGTGCTCAGACATCAATCACCTCCTATATATATTGCATACATTTATTTTCCAGATAGCCTTTGTGTGGCTTTGTGTATACTGGAGGTGCTTAAATAATAATTATTGAAAAAATATTTCAATATTTTTTTCTATTTCAAGCTTTTTAAAGATTATCGATTATCTTTTACTTAGGATTAACTTACTTGTGTTAAAGTAAAGTGTGTAGAGCTACTTCTGCGGAACCATTTATTTCACGGGCATTTTTCAAAAATCTTTTTTAATATGCCTCTACACACAAAAGAAATCTTACCTAATATTTCAAGTCTCGCGGACCTGTGATTTTCGCTCTGCCCTTAATTACTGTGAATATTTACATGAAAATTCCAAGATGGTTTGCTTTATTGTCATGCGTTTTATTGGGATGTGTGGACTGTGGAACTAAGCCACGATGAAGTTACAATGTATGTATTAACTAAGGCTACAGCAGGACACACGGTTCTGCGAATGGTAATTGTTACCTTTCAAATGTAAAACTGCGAGAGAAAGGCGTTCCTCGCGTGACTGTCAAGGTCGCCTCTCGCTTTCCAATTTGACTTGAGCGCGCTGAGAGCCTTCCGTTATTTTGGGGGTCTCCGCAACCGCCTGCGCCGACCTCAATACTAGAAACATAAATCGCGACTATAATAAAATTGTCTCTCTAGATTTGAATGACGATAACTCCTTATAACACCATGAAATATCATCAGTAAAGTAGAAAAATAATCTTGAAGCTTACAGGTAAAAAATAGAGCATTCTCTCTCTTCTTTTTTTTATCTTTTAGAAGGTACAAATGTGTGATTAAATTATAAATACGTACGACGAAACTCATTATTACTATCAGCCCGATGAAGTACACTACGAGAAGGCCTCACTATTCCTGGCGGGTGGATTGGTGATCAAAATATGTATATCTAAGTATTCCAGTAGATGCTGCTACCCATCTTTTGGCCATCATCATATTACATCATTATATACATCCATTAGTCGCCTCTGCGTCTTATAAATTATATTCAGGAATGTACAGATTAAAAGCACGCAGTGTTTAACTAAAATTGATATGCGCTATTATAACCATCTTACTTAACTAAAATATCTAATTATACAAACACAATACTAAATATAATTGTATGAGTAGTAAAGCCCCTTGTAAAAGGGCTCGTCTACTCATACAATAATAATACCTATTTCAGCCGCCAAGCAGCATTGCTGTGTTCCAGTTTGAAGGGTATGGTTGACGGTGAAATTACGGACACGCGAGGCTTAACAAATTTATGTTTTTTATTTTATACAAACTTGTTACAATAAACAACTTTATGGCTCAAGTTGACGGACGCAATCCAGTGTAGGCTATGTTCTTTGTGGATTCGACCTACGCAGTAAGGCATTGTTATAGGCAAGTGTGCACTTAACATCAGGTTTACTACTTGCTTATTCCGTCTCATAGTTGTATAAAAAAATGCATTTCCAAAATGTTAAAAATGTATGAATCCTATGTACCATCGAAACATACAAAAAACTGAACAGATTTTGTGTAAAAACAAAACAAGATATATTTAGATCAATATGGTAGTCGATTTTTTATTTAATGAACACACTACGTATTCCACTGAAATGGAGTTTAACTTGACATCGCAACAAAGGGTTAACCGAAAGACCCGTATCTATATGTTATAAATTGAAAAAAAACCTAACAAGTTACCAAAAACACAGTCACGAGTTCTAACTTAACTTGTTTGAAAATGTTTACAGCTAAAATATAAGTATATCAATTTTAAAACGACATCGTCTTGGTTTATTCTCGCCAAAGCATCCATGTTAGTTCAGGCATTCAACTCTCACTTTAAGGTTCTGTACCCTCCTATTTAGTTTTCGGAAGGGAACCTGGAAAGGTTCTCTGAATATTACATACGTTATGGAGGCATTGGTTTTCATTGGTGCCGTCTGCGTGTAGGGTAGAGGTAGGGTACCCTATACCTTATCTTGTACAGTAACCCTGTATTCTAAAACAGCTTTTTCAGCTTAGAGCAGGTATGAGCGCGGGTGACAGTAGTGCAAGTGACATGCGTACGTGTGTTCACATCACAATAACGTGCATTGTTCTCTGCACAATACGAGGCGATAGCGCCCTAGTGTGTGTCGATGATATCGTGCCCAGCGATGGCTCTAAATCCTACGCTTGTGTACCTACAATTGCCTCTTCAAGAAATTTTACTGCAAAAGAAGCGCAGCATGTATACAAATTATTAATTACTCTTCCGAGAAAATACAGGACTATCCTAAGTTATAAAATCACTTAAAGATAAAATTTAATCGGCACTTGTTTCCAAAAAATAAACTTTGACCTGAATGTTTTAAACAGAGCATATTTTGGTAGAGCTCGCCTAGTTGTAGACTTGTTGTGCCCACGCACAACTTGAAGTTAAAAGCTAACCCATAGAACCACCAACATGCTTATCCTCATTACAGCCTGAACCACCAATGCTGCGAGCACTAACCCGCCAGTCAAGCGTGGTTAATTCTCCATAGCATACTTTGGGATCTTTGAAGGAGGCCCAAGCCCCGAATGACTTTTTGTGTAATTATTGAACTGTGAATACTTGCATGTTTCTTCTAGGGATTACTTTTGAAGAAGGATCGATGTAATGAAAGGCTGCGCGGCGTACAGTTTAGAAAGTAGCCGTTGTCGTCACACCTCCCTCCTTCGAATTGATAGTATAACTTCACGAAAATAGCACACGACTAGCTTTAAATACGTATTGGATTGATCATCTTTATTTACCGGTTTTATCTTATGTTTGACTGTGTCCAAGGACATCGATTACTTGCGAATATTTATTATAGGTTGATTATTTCCGTGCTACTATTAATTATTTTGTGTTTTTTTTTTTTTATAAAAAATAAAAACTTCTATTGTATATATGTATTCATATATTTTAAGTTATCCAGTTTTATTTAATAATAATGATAAGTATTCATACCACACCTATTGCCTATTTAAAGATAATACATTTAAGAAATAAAAACTGAGGGCAGGTAATGTACAACATAGGTTACAGAACATTAATGTTACAGGTAATTCGGGACCCCTTATAAATGAAGGGGTCATCTTGCCCTCTCAAAACTCAAAATTTGGGCCACTTAAAATGTGTAATACCTACAGAGTTCAAATTTGTTTTGATTAAGTACTCACTCTAGGTACAACAAATACTGAAAGTTAGCCAGCAGTCGGCACACGCCCTGATTGCGCTTGTGAGTTTTTCCACACCAGTACAAATCTTGGAGTCTTCAAGTCCAGAGTGGATAGATTGCATTTAGACAAGTGTGCTCCATCATAGGCCACATCGCCACTTGTTTTTCAAGTGAGATGGTGGTCAAACGCTTCAACTAGCGATAATAATATTTTTTAACAATAAACATAGCATTTTTGCCTTGCTTTGAAATGTAGTGAGGTGATGGCTAAGCGCTTCCCCGCTCATTATAATAATAATTAAAAAGAAATGTGTGTCTCCACCCTCAGTCTACGTCTCCAACTTTCACTTGCCCGTTTTATTTCTTATCCCGATACAATTTCAAGCGTATCGTGCTGTGACTATTTTGTTTTTATGAAAATATAGGCTTAATATAATAATTATCTCAATAATGATATTCAGAAAAAATATTATACAATAAATTTATTGTTGTTGCTCTCTGTAACATTCACGCCGCACAGCTTAAAGATATTATGTTTGGAGAATGCCACGGTCACGTATCAAAAACTACCTACTAATAATTTAATAATTTCGTAATCTGGCAAATATTAATTTGCTAAGCGTCTAGCATGAACTTTCACAAACATTTTTTTTTCTATAAAGCCAAGCTACATGCACATAATATCGTAACCGTCCAACGTTGGAAATGAGCCTCCTCCAAAACTGAGATTCACGTGCCGATATAAAAAAATACACATTTATGTGAGCTTCAATTAGCGCAAACGCACAAAACTTACCATCTCAAACCGAGTCAAGTTAAGGTGGCGTGAATTCGAATATTTTCTCGCAGGTTTCGGCGGTGAAAGTGAACTCTTTGAGAAAGGAAAAGTTGCTTCATTTTTTGGTAAGAGCCGCCCCCGCTCGCCCCGCGCTCTTGCCCCTTGCCCCTATGAAAGTGAATTTAGCGCGCGGGTATTTTGGTCGCGGCTATAATCGCCAGCCAGTATCTATGAGCAATTGCTTACAAGCATATCATTGGCGTTGTCGGTTCCTGAAGCGATAGCGGTAGCGGCGCGCGCGCAGGGACACGGGTCAAGTTCGAGATCGCCGCCGATATGAAGGTTATCGATACCTCACCTCCACATTTTGATATTCAAGACGCGAGTCGGTTCAGTATAAACGTTATTTTTTGCGAGGAACGGCCCTGTTTTAGCTGCCCATATTCGATACGTTTCATAGTTGTGTTGAATGTTTTTTGTTCAATCAAATACTGAATCATACCCTGCCTAAAGCGGGTTAAGGGCAAGATGATGATGATGATATAGTACAAAATAGATAAGCATTACAGTTAGGCTCGAATAACAACTGAATATAGTCTAAATACAGAAAATGTTTATGCACTATTATGCTATTTATAGAGGATTATAAAATAATATTAACCAGCCCGAGTTTCTTGCCTTTCTCCTTGTGTACTATGTCTCCCTGTGTCGCGATTCCGAACAGGCGGTAGATTTGACGATTCAAAATGATCCGAAAAAATCTTACACAGTAAACGATATTTGATTGATTAATTGATATAGTTAAAATCTAGCGAGGACAGCCAATGAACGCGGGAATGCGACTGCTTTCATGCATTAGCTTCTTTCCGCAAGAACAATTTATTTGAGTTTTTAGTACCGCCTCTGTGGTTCAACCCATGATTTCAGATCCAGAGGTCCCGGGTTCGATCCTCACGGGGAGTACAATATATTGTGCTTTGTTTGGTTGGTGGTACGACTTTGTTTGCCGCCTGACTAACAATCACCATCTTTCCTAATTCTGTCGCCATAACAATAATTCTAAAATTGTTGTGTTCCGGCATTCAGAGGTAAGGTAGCCAGTTCCTCAGTTTGTTGAGGATTCCGGGTGAAGTGCGGCTCCACCTTGGGCCTGATCTTAACTTCAAACCAGGTGAGATGAAGGCCTTAGCCTTACCCGTCGTACAATAAAAAATAAAATAAAAAAGTTTTATCACCAGGCTATTTTTAAATATCTTTCTACCTAATTAATTTATTCGAAAATGAGAGGGTAAAATTATGAGGAATTAAATAAAAACGAACAATAATTGGATTGTTATCTATTTTAATGTAAGTTTAAAAATGTTAAAAAACAATAATACTTACGTACTTTTCTTTCTAAGCCGCCAACGCTTTCCATCGACTCACTTTTCGTATGTACTGATACTACGCCATAGGGTCAATAAAAGACACAGTGCGTGTCGTTGGTGCTTACTTCCTCACTTCGGCGGTAATGGCGTCTCCCGGAAGTCCGATGGAAGTGTCGGCTGCCGGACGGTGTCGTCTGCGCGGCACGCCAGGATGACACGAATCATACTCGAAAGAACACAACTGTATCTTAGAGGAACAGCCACAGTTTCAATCACGCTTCACGAAATTTTTATTATTAAAGTCGCGAATGATGTCGTATGAGATAACTAAGAGATTGAAATACCTAAATAAGTTATAAACCGGCTCCTCCGTGGTCTAGTGGTTCAACCCACCAATTTCAGATCTAGAGGGAACGTGTTCGTTTCCCATGGAGAGTACAATATATTGTGCTTGGTTTGGTTGCTTGGATTTTGTTTGGGTCCGCCTGGCTAGCTACCACCATCTTACCTAATTCTGTCGCCATAGTAACAATTCTAAAATTGTTGTGTTCCGACATTTAGAGGTAAGATAGCCAGTTCCTCAGTTTATTACGTGTGAAGTACGCCTCAACCTTCGGCCTTATCTCAACTTGTGATACCAGGTGAGATGAAAGCCAAGTGCTTACCCAACGTACAAAAAAAAAAACCTGGTTGGACTTAGTTAGCCTTTTGTTAGCCAAAGTGATAGTAGGAGTGTACCATGGGTCGGTTAGGTTTTAATTCCGTTCTTAATTAACGTCTTTATAGACTATCCCACAAAGAACATATATAATCCAGTCTACCATTTGATGTACTTGGATGTCATTGTACCCATGTGCAAATAAATGAAATACCACTTCAGTGACTTCAGCGACCAACCAACATACCCAGCTTTGACATTTTCATTGTCAGATCGTACATTGCACCCTACCGTAACCGTAACCGTAACCGACGTAGGCGCATCTTTTCCTCAAGCTGGAAAGGCTCTAACCAATCAAGCAACGAAGGTCCTGACGCAGATTCCGAATTTTTGTGTCATATCCATACTCAGATTAAGCGCTGATCACATTCACAAAGAATTTGCCCAACGTGGCATGGCATTGCGCCCATCAACTTGAGGCATAAAGTTAATAAGCCTCGTGTGCCCGTAATTTAAACGGGAACCATACTTTTCAAACCGGAACACAGCAATGCTGCTTGGCGGCTGAAGTAGGTATTGTGGTAGTACTTTCCCGGCCAATATTGTATCTATAGTGGTGAGCATATACTAGATAGGTACATATATACTAGAAACGGCGCTCGGTCAGGTGCAGTCATGTTATGAAATTCCCAAAAGCTTCATTGTGCGCGAGCACCTGGGCACGCGGTAAACATCATTGTTGCCGCTATCGCACGCTAGTACCCTCCCACACCGTCGCCTCTGCGGCTCTGTGCTAATCGGTCACTCAGCTGAACAGAGAATATGTATGTAATTACCTTGTGAGTGTAATTATCTGCACACGACATCATGTCCGTGCTCGGCGACACACAAGCGACTGGCTTAGATGCCTCAAAGACCCATGTAATGTAATAGGAATTTACATGTTACCAGCTTGCAAACAAAACCATGTTTGTTTATTATGCTTTCTGTCATATTTCATACAAATCCCTTTCATAAAAATAACATGGCCGCCATACCACTCCCACATTTTTGCTAAATCAAACGACACCTCAGATGTGAAAATGGTGTCGGTGACGAGTTCCAAATCCAAGATTTTCCTTCATTACCGGTTACCCTCAATTCGGTCGCTCCATTGATGTATCTATCCATATATATATATTTTTTTTCATATAATTAATAAATGTGTTGTATACTCGTTCGTAAGTTACATAATTTTATTAACTGACAATGAGAACCTAGTGTTTAGTCAAACCTTATTAGGTTTAAAAACACTACTGATAATTATATGTTAAAATTTTAAGTGAATAAATCTATCAATCAATCAATCAATCCTTCTGAGCGCACACGCTAAGAACATTGGACAATATTGTTTATATAAAATTTAGCTATGTATCAATAATATGATGCATAGCGCTTTAATGACCTAATTGGAATCCAGCTACTCGTGGAATAAGGTCAACAGGTTTCGTAGAGGCACTACGCGGCGTAGCATGCGGCTCCTACGGAAGACATAAACGCGCCCGCATGCATGCTACGGCCGCATTTTAACACAATCCACGGATAAAATGATAGCTGGTTAAATAGTTTTAGTTTTTACAAGGAAAATTTGCGTGAGCACGCAGCTCTTATTGCTATTGTTTATCTATGCGTTTTTTGTTTAAAACCTGTTCGAATTGAAACCCATTTCGTAATCGTTGACCGAGGTCCGATCTGAAGTATTGCGCTTCAAAATAATAATTACGTGATAGAGTGTGAGCGTCAAGTGTGCCAGTCAGTGGTCACATTGTTTACATGCGATGGCGACACGTGTGGTAGGTGCGTGTGCGCCGCTACAGGAGGCTGCGCATCGCGTGACGTCACGGCGCGGGCGGGGGTGAATGAGCGCAACCTCATCGGTGGGAGCAGAGCAGCGGAAGGGCGGCATGACGGCGATGGTGCGCGTCCGCCAGTCGCGCGCCGCTCGCCGCCGCGCACGCACGTCGCCCGCCGCGCACACCGCGCGCCTGCGCCCGCGATCCCGCGATGTGTGAACAGTGATCTCGCGCCCCACTACCGATGGAGTACCAGCACCAACCGCTAGCGCCGCTGGGCCCTCCGGCACCGCCGCCGCAGCTCCTGCCGCCCGCGCCACCACCGCCACTGCCCTCGCTACCGCAGCTGCAGCATGGACACACGCACGTACAAGATGACGACCGCTGGAGTCAGTACCACATCTGGAGGCAGCACGTCTTCGTCAATGGTCAGTCGCCGTCGCCTTGTGCGAGCCGCCTCCGCGATCGGACCCGTCCGCGCACTTTCTCCGCGCTCGGTCCTCCATGCCGTGAGAGCCGCAAAAAAGAGAAAGTACGCGGATGTTCGTCATGCGAATTTTTGGTCAATGGAGAGCTCTTTGTTTCGGTGATTTTTGGGCTTTCACCCGCCCAGTACGGCCCACCTGCGTCGTTGAGGCACTTCAGGAATCCGCGTGCTCGCGGAACCTCAATAGACATATAAGCCAAAGCTCAATCACTGGTAAGCGTCACTCACTAAACTTGCCGCATACCACATGATGAGTGTCATCAACCAAGCAAAAATGTTAGTTCCAGGCATGAATCACTTGATTCATGCCTGGATTGATTTCGGTGTTTCGAACCTTCGGCTCAAACGTTGCATGTGATCACAGCCCAGTGTTTGCAGTAGATGTACTGTAATCTGCTGATCGATAACATGTATACCGTGACAGTGGCAAAGCGTGGCGGAAAGGCCGCAAACCAATTATAGCGGCAAATAGGAAGCCTTAGCGGCGCCGAGCTGGCTGAGTTTGAGGGAACATTCCAACTATCGTCCTAATAAAAACAAAACAACTTGTCAACACGACTTTTTAGATGCAACAGCTCCTGCTCGCCAGCTAATCAAAAATTCAAGGTCTCGGTTACTTTTTACACAGGATATTGAAGTCTGTGTTTGAGTTTTAAGTGTCAATATAGTACTTATCATAGTTCTTGATAAGTGTCTGATGATCTCTTGACTGACATGCAGAATAGTTTTAATTGTGAGATATCAAAAATACTTGCTCTATCTCCAAGAAAGAATCAATTGAAGCCATAACGACGTCGATGTCATGCGCCATAACGGCTACGGACGTTAATGGAATAATCATTTCATATTGATAAGCTCAATAACAAGAACATTAAACTGATTGACAAAAAAAAAACACATTTTTGTGAAAAACACGGACGTGAACGGAGGATCCGTTCAGGTCCGTGTTTTTTTGCACGAGTGCAATCTTCGAGTATTTAAGTCCAGAGTGAACAGGTTCCTTTTAGGCAAGCATGCTCCATCTTAGGCCACATATTTTCTTATTTTTTCTGATTGATCAGTTTGGTATTCAAATTGCATTCAGCCCCGTTTCAAACCAAGGAATAACACCCCCTCGGTATACTAACATCGTTATAGAGTGTTTCTAAAATTCAAATGCTTATACAGCCATAATGTTTAAAAGAAATTGACAGCCTCAGGTATAAGATGTTCTATCTCACGAAGGCGGACTAGTTATACTCGTTGCTGAGATGTGTACTCGTATAGACACTCGCTTTTGTGTGCGAAACGTAGCGATGGCAAGTTCTTCGTTATCGAAATATGTAAACACCTGGTAGCTAGCAGGTTAAGTTTGTGTTAAATTGTAATCAAACACACAAAAAAAACATCATTTTTATGCTAGATGTTTTTGACCTAAATAAAATTAGGTGACATATAAATTTAAAAATTAAAATCTTCTCTTTCACTTCGACTTCGCTTCAATTCGGTGAGTATACTTTTTTGATTTAGCTTCTCTTTAATTCTGCTACTGTGTATAATGTGTCGCTAGTAATATTTTTCTAAAATAAACAATGCATCACGTATTGCAATAAAACTGTAAGAAAAGTTTAATCTTTTTATTTACCACGCTATAGGTACTGAACGATACATTTTGGCGCGAAATATTTAGCACGAGTAGCCCGGTCGGCAGCAGCATTATAAATTGGTCAATAGAAGGTAGATTGGGCGATATTCCTGCGCTTACGCACACTGAAACAATGTGCACATGCAACAACAATTCTACACACACAATTAAGATTGACCCGCCTTCGTGAAATAAAGCAACTAGTACCGTATAGAGTTCAACAAAGATTCAGACTAGTATAAGGTCACAAGGTCACATGTGATCTCTTAATATAGTTTAAAGAAATAAAGCTCAACAGTTGTTAATAATATCTTAATAGCTGATAAGCTAAAGACCACTATTATTAACATTATAGAAACGGAGTTGACATTGGATAAATTTTCCAAAGTACGAATATTAACAAACACGTTGACCCTTCACTGACCCTGCGGCCTCCAGCCTCCAGGCTAGCTATGGCTATAGCTAGGTGCCTCGGGAAGCCTGTCTTGTGATTGGATTATAGGAATGACAACACGCACACCGTGTCTACGATTCGGCGGTCTTGACATTCATTCTCATTAACTTTACTGATGAATACATCATTTAATACGACTTCGAACATCTACACTCTGCATAAACCTTATAATTTGAATCCCAGAAATTGGTTATTTAATGGACAGATACGGTTAATACCTTACCTACTATCGGATTCATAATTATATTTTTTTATCAATCTACCTCACTTGCACTAAAAAGTTGCCTTGCAGCAGTAGACGATTTTTTTATTTTTATATTCTGTCATAAGAGGAACCGATACCTAATATGATAATAAGCTGGGCTTGTTAAATTTTTTTATTGAGTAAACTAACTTAAAATTGACGGTTGATTTCTGAAGTGAAGTTGACGAGTCGGTTGACGAAACAATACGTATAAATAGTCAACATGACATTCTTATTTTTTCATTTTCTTTTTTTTATCCTACACTCAGACTCGATTATGCACAGCACATTCTTCTTTTCCGCTCTTCCCTGTCACCCGTAAACTCGTATATAACTAGTATCCTTTTCCACGTCCGTCATTCATACCTAATATTATTTTTATAACCATCATACGTAAAAAAATAAACCTGATAAAAAATGTAGCCTAACTTTTGACACACTTGTCTAAAATAAACCTATCCTTTCTGGACTTAACGACTCTTAGACTCACTTTGATGAAAACTCGATATGTATTAAATGTATATAGTAGCTTTATCTGGTATTGTATTTTATGGTAGTGGACCATTATATTTATGGTAACTCTTTCAGTGTTCGGGTGGTTCGTCTTTGGAGCACTGATAGCTCCGTCAATTCATCATCAGTATGTAATTTTTGTGTAAAGTGTTGTATATTCTATTCACAAAAACATTTTAGAATTTGAAGTGAGATTTTAATGGTAACAAGTCCGGACATTATCAAATTTAAAACGTAATGTCTTAAGATAAGACAAGAGAAAACGCGCTGGTATTGAGGCGACGACGCTGGTCCGTCAGAGCTCGTGGTATCTTTTTGATCGGCTCGAGTGGTCACTGGGCACTTTCTCTCCGAATATTTGGGAAAAAGTTACGACCTTTTCGCGACTTTCTCCCCTCGGCCCGCCCCGCTCTCCCCCCCCTGCCCCGCCACCCGCGCACGTGCTTACTTCCGCGTGCGCGCGACCACTTTTACTTTCCAAGCCAACAAAGCGCCGCTCTCGGAGAGATGACGACACTCTACTTAACGCCTTCCGTTTCATACAGCTAGCTGAAATTATAGTGATTCTCTTTTCACGACAAAACATAAAAAAAAACGAGTGATGTTTTTTTTAGAAAGACACATTTTACAAAATATTAGGGTTGAAGTACGGAGACGTTTTTTGTATGAGAGCCCTGTTTAATTATATTTTCTATTAGATAATGCCCGCTGAGGCAGCAGCCGCGCAGGCAGAAGGACGAACGGACCTTGAAGGCTAAGTAATTGGGTCCTAATGGCATCCTTTAGGTACAAAACCTTAGAAGGAATTCGATAAAAGTATATAGGTACCTACAGACATACAAATATAAGTAGCGGAAGAAAGTACATGCCTGCATCATCAAAAATATCGTGTAGGAGGAGTGGATATGTCTTTTTTTTTAGTCTATATTTTTGTATTTCTAACAAAAAAACGTCTGTATTACAATGCCTCATTTACTATTCTGATACAATTATTACAATTACAATACTAATTTAATTTATAATTATAAATATTTTTATAATTGCGTTGAAATTTGGTAACTAAGGTATCATCTAATCTGTCTAACATCGTTATTTTCTTGACCAGTATCCCTCACTAAGTGATTGGCACGACATGTTTAGCGCCACGGGAGAATGTAGAGTGTGACACTAGCAGCTAGAGCAGTCTGAGGTTGTGACCCTTAATGATTCCGGCAGATATCGCACAGATATCTGGAGATCTGGAAATATCTAGACTAATCTAACTAATCAATCTAACATCCAATTTAAAATTATTATGGATGTCAATTTGCCCATAATCATAACATAATAATATATACCTACCTATTTTGCATCAATATAAGATTAGAGATAAATTGTATATACTCTCGTAAACTCTTCAACCGAATAGTCTATCTAAATATTTTATTTCAACCTGTCGACCTGGTAAATAATTGAAGATAGACAGATAGATAAACTCTTTATTGTTAACCAAGAAACAAAATAAACAGACGAACAAAGAAAACCACTTAAACAATGGGCGTTAAATCTAACTCTTCCAGGCAACCTTTGATGCTCTGATGCCATTAATAATGTATTGCTCCACTCGAGAAGCATTAAATATTTTTACGGCTTGATATCGACACATATGTTTCATAATATTTGGGTAAGAAAATTTGAACCGGATTACCTAGCGTAAAACCTGAACTGCTGTAATCTATCTGTGGCTGTGAGCAAAATGCAGTAGTTGTGTTTGTTGATGAAAAGATGAACGTTAGAAGCAGTGGCGCGCTGGCGGCACGACGTAGCGCGTCAGAGTAAAAGTTATCTTCCGGCGGAGTTTCCGTGTTCTCCCTACCCCTCCGCGAGCCCCCTCTGCACTCGCCTTCCGACTTTTACTTTCCTCAGCGCGGGCGCAGCTGGCCAGGGGGAAGGGGGGCAAACGCGACCAGCTGACCGACCGACTCGACCAGTAATGCTCTACTGAGTACATTTCCTTAATATTTCCGGTTTCTATGATTTCATAATCGATTCAAATGAGTTTTAACTGTTAGTAGGTATATCTGTTTCGTTAAGGTTTTTTTAACTAATATTTTTTTTTATGATTCCAGCGCCTTGGAATTTTAGGTACCTGAGGCATTTCCTTTTTTCTTATTTATTCCTTTTTGCATTTAGAAGTAAAAATATTTTCGTCTTGATGACTTATTACAAATCTAGTGATATACGGGTTGTTTACTTTTTTTATTGACTTAACATTTTAATAAACTAAACTCTAACACACTACTGACAGTAGTGTTTTAGAGCCTAATTACGGTTTGAGAACCTAGTTTTTAGACAAGATTCTAATTGACCGTTACTAACATATATATGTACATACGAACGAGCATACAACACACTCATACGTCAACATGATAAGATTGAGGACATAAAATTCCGACCGGATTAATAAAACTTGGTAAATTAAAGCAAAAGTACCGAATTTCGAGGAAAAACACTAGAAACAACAAAAAATAACCTTTATTTTCTCTCCTGCCCTGACGCAACCATCAGATCAGCTCAATTTCATCAATTATTGTAGTTCCATCCATCATATTCTTGAAAAGTTTTAAATTGAGAGGTTCAAAACAAAGTCAAAAAGTTTAGGGCCACGTACCCAAAGCGTACTAGCGAGGTACTTTGTATCACGCTAATATCAGTTTCACTTAAACACTTAAACTGAAGCTTAAGTGAAACTGATATTAGCGTGATACAAAGTACCTCGATAGTACGCTTTGGGTACGTGGCCCTAAACTTTTTGAGAACGCACTCGTCAATAAATGTATTCATGTGAAGAACTACTTGAATGTTTAAAGAAACTTATACCTGATTGCAATATTTAAAACTACATAGTTTTCCGAAAACACGACCTTAATAAGCATTACAACATTATATAATATTTTTAGTTAAATATTTAGAATCTACCTAATTTGACCTTCTATTTAATATTCATATTGCAAAAACATATTGACATATTATATCCTCAATTTTTTTATGTACCCTCCGGACATATTAAAGTAATATAGCATATGTCACTCGAAAACTACAGGCAAACAAAAAGACACCTACTCGTCGAATTAATAAATCTATCAAAATAATCGTCCTTTTGATTTTTTATTATTAATTAAATAATAAAATAAAATAAATATTACAGGACATTCATTTTACACAGCGCCATCTAGCCCCAAACTAAGCATAGCTTGTAATATGGGAACTAGATTACTGATAAAATACTTAAATACTTTTTGTAAATATATACGTACTATATGATATTGTCGCTATGTGGATTTTAAAAGCAAGTATAATCAACTATTTTAATAAAAAAATATGTTTTTATAATTCTATGTGAATTTATTGCCTATTACATTAGATTTCAATGTTAAATCAAATAAAAAAAAATGGAATTTAAATGTACATCTGACCGACTGACAGACAACGCATAGGTACTTTTAAACCAAACTTGTGGAAATAGGATGACTTTTAGCACAGTGCGTACTAACTTTAATAGCAAAAGTGAGTGTGAAAGTATTTTTGAAAATTCATATCGGTCATCTCATGTTTTCGTACTTCGATCTTCGTTCTTTCGTACATACTCTGTGTATGGAAATGCGTCTTTTTATAAGTAATAAAAGATATGAAAGTAAGTTAGTGTTTAGACTTATGCTTTGTTTTCAAAATATATCTTATGTAATATAATTTATGACCAAATAACCACTGGTCAACCATTTCTTTTGCCGTAGGGAATTTCCATCGGTCATATTATGGTTCGAGGATACTTAACATCTTTTGCGTATCCATCCGCTTAAGAGTGGGACGCATAATTCGTCAACAGAGTAGTAGAAATAGAAGCAAAGTATTCGGATAATAGGATTATCAAAGTTAGAAACTACTGACTTTGAGGCTTACTATTTTTAAATGCAACAATGGCTTGATAGCGATAACAATGCTAGTCTGAAAATTGAACGGATGAAAAAAAGGAAGGATGAAATAATTGTTTGTGTTTAATTTCCATAATCACTTTAAATCACACAGCTAATTCGGATACACTTGTCCGAATTTTCGACTTAGTCTGACAGACAAGCTAAAATGAATATAGATATAATCCCTTCTTGAATCAGTCTGATATATCCGCCTTATTTTATCACTCTTGTATGTTTCACAGTAAAATATTATTCGCTCCACCGAAAATCTGTGAAATTATCTTGTCGAGAGTTAAAAGTACCTCGAGTATTTGTTTCCTGTCTCTATTCTATCGACATTTATAACGTACCGGATATTATTAGTATACATAATATGGAAAAGAAATGTTGGTAGCAAGTATGAACTTGAACTGGTTACGCTGTGTGCATTGGGTAATAGGTTATGACGACAAGACCAAGCGGTGTCATAAGTAAAATAAGTAACACCATAGCTTCTGTTTCGGTGGCCACATCGGAAACTTTATCACCACTTTGCCTCTGCATACATTTTTATAAACAAGTTAATATTATGCTATTCTTAATCAGGGTGGACTGTTAATCATTAAATAGGCTTCGTTCAGGAATGTCGCAAGAAGGATTTTACCATTCACATGCTAATTTATTTGATAATACTGACTTCATGCTAAAGAAAGATACTTCATTAACTATATTCATTAACCCATCTGACAGTTTTAAGAAAAGATTTGATACATGAAATGAATTAGCAAATCATAGTCATATCACTTCATCCGCAATACGGGCGCTGACCGCCGTGCGCGTCTTCAGGCGTGTTAACTGTGCGTGTATCTTTATAATAATAATATGAATATGTTTAGTAATCAAAACTGAAATAACTTTTCGCTCGTGACAACACAACATATTAAAAATACCAAAAATATGTTAATACAGACTCGAAAGTACCTACATGCGATTTATTTATATCTTGTATTCGTAATGTTCATGGCCTTCTAATAAGGCGTGTGCGTTAACATTTGCTTTACCATACCTACGTCGTACGTCGTTGAATTTAAATTGGTTTGGTTTGTTAAAACAAGTGTGCTAGACCGTCCCGAGAAATAAATATATTAAATCAGGATTTTTTGAATTGATGGCGGCGGCGGCACTTCAAACTTAGTTTTAGGGTGCTGCCGCCGCCGCCGTCGCCGACACCACAGTTGCCGTTGCTGACTCGAAACTTTCTCGTTCACTTTCGCTTAATTCACACGTTTACGAAAATGATCGCGCGTCGCCGGAAAACGACTGCTTTCTCCATTGCGCAAGAGCAGCACTTCCCGCTCCATCCCCGCCCCCGCGCCCCGCACCCTGCACCCCGCGTGCCGGCACTCCTCACCTATATTCGAGAGTAGGAAGTGAGTGGTTATGCAACAATACCTTTCCACAGCCACCACCACCAATGCCTGCGCAGCGCACGGCACCGCCAATCGGCATGCAACGTACTCGATCTATGTAGGTACTTTTTGTTGTAATTACAAGCATCGAAGCTGATGTTTTTCAAAACAGTACGTTCTTCACTTGATGCTCTATTATCAGCATGAGATCTGAGAAATCGGTACAAATGAATCATACCAATTTTGCTAACAAATTAGTATTTTTTTATATAATATTGTGACCACAATTCGTGAAAGATAACAGCATCATCTACTTAAATTTGAAATAAAGTGAGAGTGGGCAGCGATTTCGGTCACGTTTGGTCGTTATTCTACGGAGCGCAAACGATGACCACTATGAAATTTGAATGTATGAACAACATTCTCCAGAAGCACTCTGTATGGTGGCCGGTGCGTGGGCAGTGTTGTAAGCAATGACGTCACGCGGCACTTTCTCCGCACGGTTCGAATTGAAAGTGAGAGTAGCCTGGCGGTCATATGCGCGCCCTCGTATAGCCAAGCCTCCGAGTTCTGAGACGAGCGAATAGTCTCCTAGAGCCTGGGGTCACAGGTCGCGGAGGCTCCCCGGACGTGCTGTGGGGCGCACGCGCGGAACCTGCGCGTTGAAAGCGTGGCGCGCACGCAACGCCGACAAGTGGGTTACTTCCCGCTTCCTGCTAGCCCCTCCATCGCCTCAGCCCGCATTAGCAGAACCGCTTTTTGTCGGAAAACGCTCGCTTTTCCTTCGGTCGGTAATGTAACTGTAGTCAATGGAAAATTGAGATGATGTTGCGTAGTATCGATCGACGAGTCATCCGGAAGTTATTCAACGCATTGTTCTTATCAATCTTAATACATACGTGTACTTACATACCTTCATAAATATTATTAGTTTTTAGCTTTACTCTAAGGAAAATTTACCCATTTTAATGAAGGTATAGTTGTTGTACCTCTATTGTAGTAGTGAAGTCAAAGTGTTCTAAATAATTCTCCCTGGTGTGGCGGGGTTAGTCTAGAATAGGCCACATATTTGGGTAAGTATGTGATTGACAAGCTAGGTAGGCGTACTTGTGTGAACATTGCATTCAGTAATACAAACATACATTTGATAGTTCATACAGTCATATTCACTTGATTGAGGTCTACCTCAACTTAATGTATATTCTAAATTTGTTACTTCTTAATCTTCGATAGGACCAGAGTCAATGTTGAGGTACAAAATGTGAATTGATTTTCATACCATTCTCGAAACGTGAACTGTCACATGTCCTGCAAGTATTCCTCCGCACAAAACGTTGAGTTATGCATGTTGGGTGAACCCTGAGCTTCCGCCTGGCGAACTCTATGAAATAAGCGAGCGCATTGCGAACTGCGTTCCACCTGTTTACGTAGCGTTGGTCTCCACTAGATGAGAGCGCGGGCCGCGGCGGGTGTTCTCGGCCGCGGCCCGCGACTGTTGCGTGACCCCCTCCGCTTGTTGCAGGCAAGTCGGTGAACAGTAAGGATGCCCTCGAGGACAAAAAGGACGACAGTGACCTCTGGGAGACACAAGCCGCTTTCCTCGGGCCCAACCTCTGGGACAAAACGCTGCCCTACGACCCTGATCTCAAGGTACAAGAAGTCAGTACGCAACTTTATTACCTACTGCGTGTCGTGTGCGTCCCGCTTGCCCCTCCCGCAATAGGTAATAGAGTCGCCGCCTCCTTACCACCTCTTCCTCGCGGCACCTTGGTTTCTATCTGCTTCCGCATTTGATAAGCGTTTAACATTTTGTTTGATTTAGTTAGGTTCTTAGTTATAGTCTTGTAAGTAATGCTGGCGCCCAATGCGTTGAACTGTGATAGCCTGGCGAAGATTCTGTTTATTTCTACTCGTTGTTTGGCTGGCGTGCGGCGTGCCTCGTGCGGGCCGTCGCGCGTTGGCTCATGGGATGTGTCGTGTTGCAGTATGTGGACCTGGACGAGTTCCTGTCGGAAAACGGCATGCCAGGAGAGGCGCTGGGGGGCGGGCACCTCGGCGCGGGGGCCGTTGGCGCGCCCTTCCCCCCGCTACACCTGCCTGCGCCTGTCACCAAGCGCGAGCGTTCGCCTTCGCCCTCCGACTGCATGAGTCCTGACACCATCAACCCGCCGCTCTCACCCGCCGACTCCAGTGAGTATCAATATTCTGTATAATCTTCTGTCCTTACCCGCACCTCCTCGTCATCTACGTGTGCTAACCGTGCGTGCTTGCTGTTTCAGCATTTTCAATGGCGTCGTCGGGTCGTGACTTTGACCCTCGTACGCGCGCCTTCTCCGACGAGGAGCTGAAGCCGCAGCCGATGATCAAGAAGTCCCGGAAACAGGTAAATGAAGTTAGTGCGCTGATCATTCCTACGGCATGTCGGAGCCGGGTCGGCGGCACTCACACATGCACGCACACATACACACGCGCCGTCCGCCCGCGGTGACGATTTCATTTATATAGACAGAGCAGATTGCACACTTTTACTAACTTGTACATACTGAACCCTCCGATAAAGGTGCGATTCCGTCAACAGCGTCAAAAACTGTCAACTACTGTCATAACGACAATAAGTGACGCTGGTAAGCAGCTTCGAACAGTTACTGTCTCTGCTAACGGAGTGGCACCCTTGACACTGCTCACACTAAATTTTTTTCGTCCGAACCATAGATTACCAATATATAATAAATCAAACAATAGAAACCTACAGTAAATAAATCATAAATAATACAATAATAGTTTAGTGTATCCTAAAACACACGGAAAGTTTTCGCATCGGATACATCACTTATTGTCGGATTCAATCTATTTCAACAAAAAAAAATAACTTAAATTATAACTTAATAATATACTTCATTCAGACCCAAAAGTTAAAAAGTACACTTTCTGCAAAAAAATAATCTAGTTGCCTTAATGAAGGCAAGTACAAACGGGAAAATTGTCTCGGGTTTATTGATAGACTTAAAAAAGCTTTTGATACAGTCTCTAAATAGCTTACTGTTGAGATAACACTAGAAACTATATAATAGTAATCAAAAGAACTGCGCATAAAATGTGTAAATCTTATCTAACACACAAGCTTCAAGTAGTTAAAATTAAATATGCTCAAACTCCAATTCCACCCCTAACATGTGGTGTCGCACAAGGATTTATAATATGTATCCACCAAGTATCAAGAATATTTCTTGTTTTATTTTGGGTCTTCAATTATTAATCATACAACCACAAGCAAAATTAAACCTAGACGCACGTTTTTTTTTATTTCTGAACAACCTACTGAAAATTAATATAGAAAAGACGTGTTACACCATTTTCAGGGCAAAAAATTAAACAATTGCACTTAAAATGTCCTTATAAAAAACCAAAGCGCCGGAAAACAATATTATCATAATTACGAAAGTACTTTTTACTCCAACAATAACTTTTTATAAAGAAATCAAAATAATAATTTTAAAGCAACTACACATTTATAGCACATGCATACTTGTATTTTAAGTTGTTGGGGTTTCTCTCCATAATAACTTAAATAATTCACAAAACACGTTAAGTATCCAAGCGAAGCACTTGTCGAGCCAGTTCAATAGTTTTACCGAAGATAACAACATATTACGGGAATAAAGTGTTAACAGAAGAAAGCGCACGGCTTTTATAAAAAAATTAAACTACCCTCAACTATTAATAATGTTAACTCATTCAATGGATTCTATGACGTAATGTAAGGTTTCGGTACAGAAATCTTAAGCACTAACCAGTAAGTTAGAGATCAGTGCTATCAGAAATGATATCCAGGGTTTTCATTAAAGTCAATAGGCTCTTTTCATTTTGATACCTATATTGATGGGGTATACAATGTTTTTATATACAGGTATTATGCAACTAACTGGCACGAGGCAAATTAAATGCAGTCATAGTTTTGTACAATATTATTACTATTTTAATTAGGTGCTCCATCGTGAAATCCCTCAAAGTCAAAAAAGGCACAGACGGGCGATGGAAAGTCAAACTTAAGAGCATTAAAGATTATAATACGGAGTTAAATGTCTATTTGATTTCAGCTTGATTTTAATTTGTTGTTTAAACCCACTTGAAAATGCAGAATATTGGTATTATAAAGTCACTAAACTTTAAAAAACCCACGCCCTAGTGTACCTCTAGAATTTACCGTGGTAACGGATTAGTAGAAAGGTTATTGTTTCGTTTTCATATTATTGCAATTATAATTAGCCAAAAATACGATTCAGTCTGATTTTAATTGAGATGAAGTAAATTAAACATATGAACTAAAATATACCAAAATGTATAAAATGGTTCTTATGTTAAGCAGAAATACGGTACATTAAATCTAGGGCAACCTTCGGCCTTATCTCAACTCGTAACCAGGTGAGATGAAGGGTAAGCGCTTCCCCGTCGTACAATAAAAAAAAAACTAAAATTACAATATAGAGTTTTTTACTTTATTAGATTTAAGCTGCTAAATCAACTAGATGGGTGTAATAAGCTAAATTCAGGAATACGGGAAAGTATTTAATATGACGAAAGTGGAATCTAAAAAGTATGTCCTGAATCTAATAAACTTATCCAGGATTGTTATATCTGTCCAGTAGCCCAGCAGATCTTAAAGTTAAATTGTTAGCCACCTTAGACGTTTTCATATAATAAAGAATATGTTTTAAATAATAATAAGTTATCTGTAAGATAAATCATCACTATTGACGACCGCGATATACACACACACAGCACTTGCTTTAATAACGCTTTAAAAATTTACTAACATCAACTAAAAATGTAAAATGTAAAATGTAATACATATAATGGAACAACTGAAATAATTACGGGCTCAGTTATCCACAGAATAACAATTATTATTGTGCACATAATTTATTAAAAAACTCTTCTAAATACATTTTTACCATTAAATTTAAAAATATGATACACAAAAACAAATCACAGAAAAAAAAATGGATAAAAATATCCATAAAATGCGAGACAAGGTCTAAACGGCTGATAGTTTGGGCTGCTGAGGGGTACCTCCTCACGAAGCGTGCCTACTGCATTTGGACATAAATTCATCCATATCTACCTTGTAGTGCAAGCCTCTTTTTATATAAGTCCGTTCACAGACACAACTCATGTTGGACACAGTTTTATCCACATCCATTAATTATTAGTTCGAGCCTAGAGGGCCTCCTCTATTCACTTCTTATAACTCCGTCGTAGGCTTTTCAGCACAAATCTAGGCTTTTGTTGTACATGAATAATGTAATAAAATACTATATACCAATGAGTGAACTACAACTCTCATTCGCATCATCATCTTTGTCAGCATCTTGTGTTCCAATATTGGATGTATGGCTCCCCTAATTATTTCCACTGTACTCTATTCTGAGTATCACGCCTCGACTCGTGGCCAGCTACGGCTTTTATATAGTCAGATCATCGTGCCCTCGGCCTGCCGGGTTTTCTGCTACCAGTCCGGGGTCTCTACTCGGTTATCTTATAACTCCATCGGCCGTCTGAGTTACGCATCAAGTGGCCTGCCCATTGCCACTTCAACTGGGAAACACGTTTTCCAATATCTGTAACTTTACATCTTCTGCGGACCTCCTCCTTCCTTATTCGATCTCTTAAAGATAACCGCAGCATCGACCGCTCCATCGCCCTTTGTGTAACTTTAAGTCTGGTAATATTGGCGTCTGTGAAAGTCCATGTTTCGCAATGATTCGCAGATCATTCGCTTCTTTATCATCTAGTTTTATTGAGAACTACTGTATGAGTGTAAGCCACTGAGAGTGAAATTTTTCATGGAAGTCCAAGCGCGAGTATGACTCACGCTTGACCTGTTGATAGTATATGTTGGTATACATCAAGATAAGGACCATAATAACACTAAGTTTGAACTTTGTCGACAATACCGGTTTTACGATAGAGCTCAAATAAAAAACGTTAAAAAACGGATAGAAGATCTATTATGTGCACCGTGCACATAAAGGGATATTTTATATGTATTTTTTTTTATGATTTACACATAGTTTCAACAAATGGCATTGCTCACCTATCACCACAGATCAAAATATATTGCTCTTTATAGGTTGGACAGACAAACAGATAAACGAGCGGACAACAAAGATTTATATAACATAATGTTTTTACAGTTAGCGTTCTTATAGCTTTGAAGCGACCTCTTATATAACGTTTGTATGGAGAATTTGTATGGATAATGAGAGGGTTGTTGACGAATAATTGAGATTTTGAATAAACGTTCGGCATAAGGTTTAACAGATAAATAGTAGTCATAAACTACAAAAACAATAGCGCGTTCTAGTTCACGTTTTTTAAAGTCACCAGTTACTATTCAGCGTGGCAATTCATGTCTTGGACACGCTCCAGTCTGGTACGGTCTGGAACAGTTGAGTTTCCTATATACCGTTTGTAACGGTCTGAAAATAACCCTTCCTATATCGTTTTATATATTGTTTATGTATTTACAGAATAAACGGAAACAAGATAACGTGAATAAGGTCTCGTAACAGTTTTAAACAAATACAAATTTAACGCAAGAGTCAGCTAGCCCAAACTAAATCAAATTATGTTATGACACAAACCTTAATAAAAGGGATACGTATAAATGTTAATGATATGTAACACATAATAAACAAATGGTAATAAAACTACACATTGACAATAACACACCCAGGGTTTGCTTGTGCACGTAGCTATTTTTTGCACTTTGGACTAGTTAAACCGTGCTCTCTGTTTTGCGTCCATACCCAGAGCTATAAATTAACTTAATTGTTCCAATAACACTGTTGTATATTTGATAAATCCATATAAAATGAAAGTGTGAAAGTATACTCTAAAGTTAAGTTGCATCTCTGATATGGACATTAGTAATAAGTTTAAAATATTTTCTGATAACTTTCTTTCGACTCGTCATTTGAAAGATTGGTATTGGTAACTTTTATCAGTGTGTGACCGGTCTCTCGAGCATTAGCTTAGGCTCAAGTCGTGATAAGTACTCTCATACCTCTACGGAGGTGGCTTGCTCAGTCGGAACACTAGGCTGGGGTCAATTGAATCACGTTTCAAAAGAAACACAATTCAAAAGAAAAAGTAGACTGTTTATCATCAAGTTTAAAACAAAGTTCATGCTTCGAAGGGCTTTACGCAAAAATTGAGTTGTTCATTATTTTGTACTATACAAAGTTCATGCGACAGATATGGCTTCAAGCCGAAATTCAGGTTGTCAACGTGCTCCAAACTTATTGTATTGCTGGGTAAAAGTTTTATAAAACATTGCAACAACAATGGTCGTTGAAACCAAACCAACAATTATTATAATAATCAAACTGCTGAAATGGCCCCAGTCTCCCGCTGTATAAGTAAAAAACTTTTGAAAGTTGACATTTTTGCTTATGAATGAAACAATAATGAAGCCAATTTTCTCAATGAACAGCAAGCACGAGATTGATTGTTTCAAGTTTGCAAGATTGTGTTAAGACATAAACATGTTAAGTTTGCTGAATTGGATGAATTACTGTTTCAGTTTTTGGTTACTTTTTAATGTTTTGGCACAGAATTATGTTAATTGTTTATGAGTTCTTACCATTATTGAATTGAATATACAAGCTAGTCTACAATTCCACTTGCGTGGTTCCTAGCCAAAAAGTTGCTTATTTCTTCCCCACTATATTCATGACCATTTTAGTCGTGTATCCTTAACAAGATAATAAACAAATAAACAATGAAAACTAAACTTTCAAATGTATAATACTGGTTCGGTAAAATAACCTTACACCGATCTTTTATTTTTGGGGCGGCCATTTTCTTCATTTTTAAAGTCATTTTATGCCCATAGTCACATATTGTAGCTGAATAGCTCTTTTTCATTACAAACATCTCAACTCATTGTTGTACGCCTCACCTTTATTCCGTTAGTTATGGTTTTAAAAAAATTGGGTTTGTTTGTTTGTTGGATCAGGAGCTTTGCGCTATGTGTTTTGTTAGAAAACTAATGTTGACTATTTCTTTTTTCTGCAGGTACTCGATCCTAAAAGGATTCACAAGCATTTACTTAGTTCTGTGTTACAGCACCTGATTCCACGTGCATGCGTTGAGGAAACGTATTATTTCGAGAACAGCTACCTACCTGTGTCTGTTGTATCAGCTGATATCAAATTATCTGTTTGAAAAGTGTTTTAAATCCATTTACATTTCCACCTTAAGCCGCAGGACATATATACTCGTATAACTAGGTACCAAACCAAAAGCAGCCTCTAAGTTCTTAGAAACCTTCGCCTTTTAAGTGAAGTAAAATGGTAATCATAGGTACACTTTCACTGTAGAAAATGTTTTCGGAATACTATGTGTTTTAGTCGTGTGAATGTCCAGTTTTAAATTGGTTTATCAAAATAGTTTTGTGGATACTTTCAATCTAACTTTTGCCGAAACAGTGTTGCTCTCGAACTTTCAAGATGAGCGCGACCACCTTCAGAGCTAGAAAGCAATATTAGTTTGGGGATTGATAAGTGTGAAAGTTATTCTGCTACTAGCCATCATGGGTGCAAGTAGACGGGCGTCCATAATCGGCACACCAATCAATGCTTATGCCTCAATCAAATCAGCATCACTACAAGATGCCGTCTCGGGTAGTTTTTAAAAAACTCCCGTATACCTGCACGCAAAGTTTGCTTTACTGTCAGTGTGATGATGAGCGGTGGTATTCACGTACTGTTCATGATCGCAGTTCGTGCCCGATGACCTGAAGGATGACAAGTACTGGGCTCGTCGGCGGAAGAACAACATGGCCGCTAAACGCTCGCGCGACGCGCGCCGCATGAAGGAAAACCAGATTGCTTTACGCGCTGGATACCTCGAGAAGGAGGTATCAACCTTAACACCTAATAGATATGATATAGTTCTCTCCAACGACTCGCCAACTGCATCAGAGCATTGATATAAAAACAAGCTCGGTCTTTTAAAAGTTCCTTTAAAAGCACGTTATTCTTTAATAAGAATATTTAGTGATTTTCGCAACTTTTGAAATAAGTCGTGTCGCAGGAAAGAGAACCAGATCGCTTCGCGCGATTACCTAGAGAAGATTTTTTTTCAACTTCTTTTATTTCAACTCTACAATCTATCTATCTTCTTCTATCTGGCTAATTGGCTGAGGGGAGGACTGGGAAACAGGCAGAGCCTTTACATCCAGTCCCCCTGAGGACCGCCCGCCTTTACAGCGGGGCCTTCACGCCCGCTATATTCACCACCGGGAGGGAGAAGACAACCTTCGTTCAATCGCCTTCTCCTACCCCAGTTTTAATGATCCCAGGTCCAAGTTGAACCAAGTTTCCTGTTACCAGAAGATGACGCGAGTATTACTTTTCAGAACATGGGCTTGCGACAAGAAGTGGATTTGCTGAAGAAGGAGAACCACATTCTTCGCGAGAAATTGTCCAAGTTCGCGGACGTGTAGCAGCCCCCGCCCCCACCCGCCCGCGCACCGCGCTGTCTGCACAAACACGCCACTATATGTCAGTACCATCCTTTATATATTATACATACTTTAGTACTCGGAGGTAACCTATTTATAGTGAGAGGTGAAACAAGATATGATGTGCCGACTTGTGAGATAATGTCTGTAAAATAATGATGAGAAGTCAGAGTCGGAAATGGGATAGTTTTGAAACATTAAGTCTACCGCCTGTTCGCAATCGTGACCCGCACATGAGGAGCAATGCAGGAAAAAATAAAATAAAGTCAGTCAAATGTTTTCATTCAGTAATATTTTGAAACGTCAAATCTACCGACTGAGTGGAAACACCTCGTACTTGTTAGTTTTTGCATATATACCTGTGGATGACGGTACACGAAATTTTCAAGAATGTAGTGCAAGGGTGCCTCCCCATAATTATCCGTAAACTGCTAACGTCATTTTTTTTTAGGCATTTCATCATGAAGGTTTTCAGAAACACCTTAATACTAAGTGGTAGTGATAATGTGAATGTACATTTCAGGTAGCGGACTGGCGACGCGTGTTCGCCTCGCGCCCCGCCACGCCACGCCACGCCGCGCCGCGCCGCGCCACGCCACGCGCCGCCTCTCATCCTCCGATCGCCATCGTCACCGCTTGCGGACCCATTGTTCTCCTAGGATTAATGTAATGATCGATGTCGCAGTTACCATAAGTTTACTAGTTAGTTTGTAATAGATGAATGTTTACCAAAGTTCCGTGGTGTGTTTGCGCGGCTACCGGAGCCGTGTAGTCCTTGTTGAGTATTCATTAGAGAGGCGAGGCGCCCGCAGATTGCTCAAGCCGCTGCGCCGAGGTCCGCCGCGCCCGCGTGGCAGCTCTGTACATAACTAGGTAGGTAGCCCGCTCCAGCTTCTCGCGACGATACGTCCGCGTCCGCGTCTACCACCGTAGACCGTAGACCGTAGACCGTAGACCAGTGAGCGAACTGTAGTTTCCTTTATATTTACTTAGTGAATAGATTAAGTAGCATGTACTCGTAGTGTCCGTAGGGTAGTTGTTTTTAGAATATTTTTTGTTATGGCTGTAGTTGTTAACGGTTTGAAAGTTTATAATGATTTCGTTTATTTCGAGTGGAGGGACTGGCAGGCGTCGGCGGCGGCGGCGGCGCGGCGGCGTGACGTCACCGCCGCCGCGCCGCCGCCCGCGCTCGGCGACGCACGCCGATGTTCATATATATTTTTGTAGTTTGTCGTTGATATTGAGTCAATTGAATGTTTATTGAAATAATAAAGAAACATAATGTTTGTAAAGTAAGACTAAGAAGTTGTTGCATTTGAAAGTATTTTATGAATACAACGCGAGAACAATAATACTTTTTTGTAGAAAGGTTTACACTATGAGGGAGTTGGTAGCGCTGTGCCCCCGGGTCGGCGCCGCACCCTCTCATATCAATTACGATGTTATATTTATTGATGTATAAACGAACTCGCTGTTTGATAAATCCATCTTGATTGTTAAATTATTATAATAATATACACTGTGTTTTCAATATGATGTAACATGTTAAAGAAATGATTATAATATGTTTACATTCAATGTAAGTATCTTTATAACTTGTTTCCCATTCAAATGTAAATGGGTTAATGGATAAATAAATTAATATTATTAAGGTAAAGCGTTAAGATGGAGTCTGTAAGAACGTTGCATGGCAAGGTGTAACCTCTCCTAGTATCTTCCCCCCCCTTCTTTTGTACCCGTTCCCTTACACCCCCGTCTCTTATCCCGCTTGTTATTTATTAATGAGTCGGCCCCTTAAGGCGCTTGCACTCGTCCAAACGTACATACACCTATAAATTGCAACATCATAAAACCATATTAATTTAGGTGTAGTATTTTGTTTGACTTTAATTTATATGGTTCTATGGATTGAAAATAAATGTTAATTGTTGTATGTTCAATTGTTTTCTTTAATACTACAACACTGTATACACAATACAAGTCATTATAGCAATGTCAGCTTTGAATAGTTACTACTCGAACTCAGCCCGGGGGACATACGAGTATCTAATTAAAGCTAAGGGATATTATTACATTACATTTAAGTAGTCCAATGCACTATTTTTATTTTATTTAGAACAAAATCCACAGATCTTTTAAAATAATACATTAGACTTATATAATTAACCTACAGCCAATAATGTATTTACATTTTATGGGTATATACGTACTCCAGCATTCGCGCTTCACGATCCAATATCACGATACGTTAAGCGTGGATATCACAAGGCCGATCCAAGTTTGTTGAAACTGCTATCCTTATGCGAACCGTGATTCAGTCGAACTCTTGCTGGAGATAGAGTCACACGGCGGCTTCGAATTGTTGTAGCAGCAGCAACATTATTTTGCTTAAATATTTGGTACTTCTTATTGGATTATACACGCTCATGCCGCGCGCGATTGGAGCGCGTTGGATCATCCGGTGTGGACCCAGCTAATGACATACGCGGATTTCTTATAGGACATTCACCTCATTGACCTCTGATTACTACTGAGAGCATGGATCTTAAGAATCACCTCCTATGGATGAATGAATGCCAGGCTTTCTTATTTTCTAGGTAATCGAAAGATTTATACATAACAAGCTTTTAGACAGCCTTTGGTTTACGAAATGCATTGAATAATTTTAAGACCCTATTAGGTATATATGAGTATACAGGTTGGAATTTTAAAACGCCACCTGAAAGAAAAGTACTTTAAACACTGGATATAGAAAATTTTACTCAAAGGAAACATTCCCTACACTGAAAGATTTTCCTAATTTCGCTTGCAACACCCAGGAATCGATACGACTGAAAATTTTAAAAATAACATCCTGTCCTTATATGACATTGATCGTTAGGGTCAATCTCTATGATCAAATCTTTCTAAACAATGTGGTAAATTATATGATAGAAAAAATACGAAATCTTATTGTATTTTAATTGAACGTAAGGTAAACTAAACTAACTAATTAGTTGCTCGAGACAATACGGGATCCATAAGAGTACCGGTATTAGTAGATGGATGTGTTTGCAGCCTAAGACCTGATTCCAATTTTGAGACAGCTTAGAGACGAGCATGATCTGTGGAGGTGGATGGAGGTTCCGTGTCAACTCGCACAGAGCCCGTCCCACTGCCGCTGTGCCGAAAGGTGTTTTGGGGGATCGGTATTAGGACAAGCACTATGACATGTACACACATCAACATTGTCTAGATATTCCATTTCGAAATGATTTGCTTACTAACTATTTGCTTTTTAGAAAAGTTTATATATGGAATTAAATCTCTTTTGTTCCCTTTTCAAAATTTAGAAAAAAATAAAAATAGAGCGCAATAAACAAATGATAGAATGGGGACTCCGATTTAAATTAAACAACGTTAGTTTTGCCTAAGATAAATTAACTTTTATTTAATTATCAATTAGTGCTATCTAAGTAATTTTTAATTTTAACGGATCTTGTGATATTCGTAATGTCATGGAACGTCGACATTTAAGCAGAGAAGAAATGATAAGAGCGATAGGCATGTTACAAGCCGGTGCTATCCAACGCGTGGTTGCCAATACCCTAAACACCAATCAACACGTAATTTCTCGATTGTGGTCACGTTATCGTATTACTGGGGATGTAAGAGAGCGCCACACTGGAAAAAAACGAGTAACCACCCCTAGACAAGAGCGTTTTCTCCAAAATTCCGCCAGGAGGGAACCCAATCTCACAGCAAAGCAGCTAGTGCAAAGGCTTCAGTCAGACAATCAGCTGTCAGTCAGCGACCAAACCGTCAGAAGAAGGCTACATGAAGTCAATCTTCATTCTCGTAGGCCGCTTCGTGTGCCAGCTCTACGACGAGGCAATCGCGGAAGGCGACTTCTTTGGGCTCAAGAACATTTGTTATGGAACAATGGCCAATGGACAATGGTTCTCTTTACTGATGAGTCTCGGTTTGGATTCCACCCCGATTCACGAAGAACACGTGTTTGGAGAGTTCCAGGTAGAGAAAGTCGCCTCCAGCAGCCACAAGAGGTCCATTCGTACCGAGGTGGGACAATCATGGCTTGGGTGGGAATTCGTATTGGCGCGCGAACCGAACTCATTTGGATAAGAGGCAGCATGACTGCACTAAAATACTGGAACGAGGTCATAGAACCTGTGATCATCCCTCACAGAGTTCAAATTGGCCAGGAACTTCAGCTCATGCATGATAATGCCCCCCCACACACGGCGCGTTTGGTGTCAGCTGCCCTTCAGGAACATGATGTCGCGGTTTTGGACTGGCCTGCACAGTCACCCGACTTAAACCCAATTGAACACGCTTGGGAGATGTTACAGCGAAGGGCTTTCAGCAATTTGCCATGAAATTCGACCACAGAAGACCAACTTTTTTGCCATTTAAAAAGAACATGGGATCGCATACTCCAGCGAGACTTTGACACCCTAATTTTGAGTATGAACAACGGCAGGGGAGGCAAAACCGATCATTAAATTGTAAAAAGGTAATTTTATAAAGTCATGGCAACGTAAAAATAGTTTTAACACAATTTACCGAACCTTGTAAATTTTCTGATTTTTCGAGATTTTGTTCCTACTTTAATGTTTATTAAATTTTTCCCACATTTCAAAGCAAAACATAAGTACTGGATTTTGCATTTCGATCAGGAGCATTCGTGTAAGTCTGGCTCCGGCTTGGCCGATTTATACTATTTGTTGTTTTAAATTGAATTTATATTATTTATTAAATTGTTAGTTTATTTTATTCGATATATATATATATTTTATTGTAAGGCCGAAGGTGGAGGCGCACTTCACCTGGAATCCTCAACAAACTGAGGAACTGGCTATCTTACCTCTGAATGCAAACAACACAACAATTTTAGAATTGTTGTTATGGCGACTGAATTAGGTAAGATAAGTAGCTAGCGGACCTAAACAAAGTCCTACCACCAACCAAACCAAGCACAATATTTTACTCCCCCTGGGGATCGAACCCGGATCCTCTGGATCTGAAATCAGTGGATTGAACCACTAGACCACAGAGGCAGTTAAATCATTTTCATTTTTTTGTTGTGATAGAGGCACTCTCTGAAAATGATTTTTTTTTACCTCTTAAGGTTCATGAGATACAGCCCGCTAATGAAAGACGGACGGACAGATGGAGGCATAGTAAAAGGGTCCCGTTGCCACCCTTTGGGTTCGAAACCCTAATAACTATAGTTCATTTGCTAAATGGGTCAAGTTACAAAACCTTACCCTTCATTCTTGTTAAACACTTACAGGCAGGATAAAATGCGTAACTAAATTATCCTAAAACCATATCATCCGTTGCTCGACGGGATTTGAACCCACAACCTCCAACGCAAGGCGGGAGTATATTTTTTTGTTAAAATATTTTGTTTTGCCATGGAGGTTTATAAATGGACCTCTAATCCCGCCAACGGTAGTCGTTAGAAGTCGAATGAGGGATCTCACCGGAAGAAGAGCAGCTGCTACTTCTGCACAACAGCATTAACGCCTTCACTGAAACACTGATCCACCGAAATCCTCCAGCTTTGGAACCGGCTCTGTGTTCATCACTGGGCTGTTGTATAAGCTTTACGGGTACCTTTTTCTAAAATGTCCTTTTATTTTGTTCCACTAGTAGGACAAATGGGGTAAAAAAAAACACATCTGTACTACTGATTTTTATTAATTACTCCCATCCACTTAAAATAACAAAATAATCGTGCTTAATATCTCAGAAAAACTCAACAAATATTTAGTACGAGACATGTACTCACGGATCATATAAATTCAACTACTTAGGCATGTTTGTGTTAATAATCATCTCATCAAACATAACAACGAATATATATAAATGGTCTAGAAGTCAGTTTAGGTGTAGGTACCTATATACTAATCACAGCGTGAACAGTTTCGTTGCAAAAGTTGTCAGATAGTCGTGATGTGATGTGATGCCTTACTCGTTTGTATCTTCATAAAACACGTGCATACCACAAAATATATATTAACATATTGATAATACAGGACATTAATTTTACACAGCCCCAAACTAAGCCAAGTTTTAATATGGGAACTAGATTACGGATATAATACTAAAATACTTTTTTGTAAATACATAGGCACTACCTATAAACGTATATGCTCAATATCTCACATATATATGGGTATATACCCAATACAACATCCAAACACAGAAATACAAATACATTTATCACACAGCTGTTTGTAGGTACTGGGTGGGAATCAAACCCACAACCTACAATGCAGAATGCTTGATAAGATCAATCCTTGGATAGTCATCAACCGTCGCTACTAGCCATATATATTATACGTGAATGGACTGTGATCATAGACAATATTTATACACAGATACTAGGACTCGAATTTCAAAGAGAATTTTTTACTAAATTCAAAATAAATTAAAACTCTTTGGTTCAGGGCAGAGCTGCTCTTAACATTTCACTTTGGCGAGTGTGCGCACGACACCTTTGACCTAATCCCTCCATCCCTGATCAGGACTTGCACTTGTACTTGGACGGCAGGCTACAACCTGTACCTAGTACATATTCGATTGTGCCGCACACACCAATTCGTTTTTAACTTTATCATTAGTGTAATTGTACCAGTACAGTACATTTTAAAAGTCTAAAGTGAATCGGTTTCATTTAGACAAACGTTCTCTGTACTTGTTTATCAAGTGAGCTAGGTCAAACGTTTGGCTATCACCAATTTGTTTTTATTTTAAATATAATTTTATTAAATTATACCAACATAAAGTTAAATTATGATGTCCTTTCGAGTTAGTGTGTCAATGTGTCAATGATAATTATACCAACATAAAGATGCCTGCCCGAACATAACAATATTCACAAAATTTTGTTTCAATGTCGCAACGTAGCACCGTAGCACCCTCTACGCATATCTCTTATGATAATAATATGCTAAGCGTCAGCATATTTAAAAATAACATTATATTTATCATAAAAAAATTACTTTAGCTTATTATAATGTAATATATATTGTTGATCTATATTACTAAGAATTCCTTTTATATTTTAGCCAACTGCAGTTGTTGTACTTAAATATGGCTGATTGTATATATTGCAAGATACATGCTCTAAGAATCATCAATATTTTCAGCCCCTTTAAAAATCTACCTAAATTATGTTTATAAAATTAACCACATCATTGAAGTCTTAGGTATAGGGGCAGCAAATAGCTTGCAGTATAAAAGGTATAAATTGAGCTTAAAACGCGGGCTGCTACCTTCTTAACCCTTGCTATAAGTTTTTCAGTTATTCTCGGACGGTACTTCACTGAGCGTTATATCGAGAAATACCGATAGAAAAGATATTAACTGAATTACAATCTAGAATTTCACTCACTAGGTATCACATATTTTGATCGAAAGTCCAAGATATATACAGACGCTCATAAATTCAGAAGACGCAAACGCTAAATTTCGATAAAAAGCGAGGTTTATTGGTAAACGTAGCTTTATCTGGACACTGCGATATTTGTCCGTGATAGCAGCTCTCTAGTGAGCGAATGATTTGTTCATAGTTTATTAATATAAAGAAGGTTTTATGTATGTATTAGTTCTCTCGCCAGAAAATCGTTGGCAACACGGTGATCGTTTTTATGATTGTAATCAATGTCTGTGTGTAGCATAGGCAATAGGCACAGCGGTAGAATAGCCTAAAAAGCTATCACGCCTACATGTTTCGTGTTATTTGTTTGCAGTGACACTATTTTAATGGCTCAGATATAAACATATTGTGTATACTAAATAATTTTGGCCGTCACATTCCCGTCTGTATGGACCACGGCAATAAACTTTTCTATGTAAATACTATTCTTAAATATTAAATAGCTCAGCGTTTGTAACATTTGTGATCGGACGGGTATTGAGCCTGCGTCGTGTACTATACTAAGTGCTCAACTGATGGTTTGGCTTTGAGCTATTCTACGCGACCTCAACGTGTCATGACAGGAATCAAGTACCGCTTATTATCACAGAAACAGTCAAAGAATACTTATTATGTGTTATCTAAAAGTTAGCTTTTTTAATTACATTTTGTAATAATGGGAAAAAACCTCATTTCATTTATTGGTTTGGAACATGATGATTGATAAATGTGATCTCTTGATTCATTTAATGTAGACATTTGTAAATATAAGGTCCTTGAATTATGTAGTTATCATTATAGTTTTTAATTTTTAATCCCAAATGTGTATTTTAATTAGATTATTTTATATACATTTGGGATTAAAAATTAAAAACTATAATGATTAAAACAGGAGATTTACTCACGTATTCTTTAAAAAATATGTATATTAAATATATAATAGGCGCCTGCAGATTTAAATGGGCGCTTGAAACGTGATCGCGCATCGTTTGCATCGAGACCCACTGCTTCTAATCGTATACGTGTATTAATTTTTGAATTAGATTGTTCCTGAAATTCAATTGATTACTATAATAATAAACATGAACGTATACATGAGGAAAGTCCGTGTTATAAATTGTGTGCTTACACATAATGGTATCAAGTTATGAACTTTTTGTTATTTTTTTTTTCAGGAGAAACATAACTGCAACTTTTACAAGTTTAGGGTACCTTATTATTAAATATCGAAGTAAATTTGCTATCATACCATCGACACATATATAAATCGTGAAAATAAGCGGGGAGGTTTCTTGTCATTACGAATATTAAAAATACGTTTCGGTTTCGCGACTAACTGCCCAAATATTATGCAGCCTTGAGTGATTTCCACGATGAGCTGGTGCTGGCTAGCGGAAGGTTCGCTAGGCCTTCACCGGTTGGAAGGAGACTACGATGGCAGCAAGAGCGGCGTATGTCCCAGCTACGAGTCCGATCAGCCCAACAATGAAGAGTAAAGCATCCTTGATGTGACGGATCTTGCTCGTCCGCCATAAGCATGCTTCCATTAGCGCAGGGAAGCAAATGCCCAGAGCAGAAAGGCACAGTGCTCCAAAGAGAGAGATAAACAGCCCCAGTCGTGGAATTGCCGCTGCCAGTACAACTGCAACAAACAAATCACCCATCAGCTCTAACGCGAAATGTCAAGTGACGACCCGACAAGAGAGATCTGTTTTATTTATTTATATACCCTAGGTATAAAAAAAACCAGCCTGGGCAAGAATGAGGTCTACAATGGAATAAGTCTTCTTAGAAAACGATGTGTTCAACGGTGGGCTAATATGGGCCGAAACTGTCAGCTATAACCGCTGGGTAAACTGGTAAAAAAATTAATACTGCAGAACATTAATTTCACACAGCGCACTTCTAGGTCTAAAGCAAAGTTTTTAAAAGGGAACCAAATGTATAATTACACTGCTTACCTATTTACTTTTTTTTAGTAAAATACTTTCTTATCATACAATACAACACCCTAACACAGAAAATATCTTTCATCATCACACACATTTTTGTACATTGTGGTAATCGAACCCACAACATACAACGCAGAAGGCAGAGCTAAACAACCAACTGGGCTGAAAATACCTTAAAACACATTTTATCTTACTTCATACTGAACGGTCTCTAAAATGAACGTACGAATTTTCTGAAAAAGAATTAGAAACTAGAAGTATTTGAACTTATATACGAGTATCTCGTAACAACTCATTTTGTTCGGCGACGCGTCTGCTGGCAGTCTGGCTTTCACAATACCTTAAAATACCAATACCCGATACCTATTTAATATAATTGAACTATAGTATTTGTATGAACTCCACACACAAAATGTTTTTTTTTTTTTTAAATAAATGAAATGAAATGATACACCACCTCCACAGATACGTTACAATGTAACCCGTAGCTGATGAGTGAAATAAAAGCATAAGAACGAAGTTTGTAGTACTCACACGTGAGCAGACAGAGGGAGATCCGCAGAATTATCTCGTAGCACCGCTGTTTATTCGGGGACGCGTCTGCTGGAAGTCTGGCCTTCACCCCTCGCCACACCACCTCCACAGGTACGTAGCAATGAAGACCGTAGCTGATAAAAATGGCTATCACAAACATAACAATCACGCTGCTCGCCAGTCTGAAATTAATAAAGATAGACAAAATAATTGAGATGGTATATACAGGAAAAAAAATCTATCACCAGCAGTCTGGGTTCTCTTTAAGGTTGGAGCGTACCTTTTTTCTCATTTTGGGCACATATGGCTAGAAATACAATAGTAACGAATTATTTTTATCTGAGAATAACTGCTGTTTTTTTTAAATACTAAAAAAATAAAAAATCTTTTAGTATGATAAAGTTTGAGCATCTGCTGTATATAAATCGTATGGATACCTCATTTAAAAAACAAGTATAATTGTATTGTGTAGTATAATTTTATAGAAGAAATAAGATGGTAAGGAAAGACGTAATGCGAAATGGGCATAGATATACCCTAAGCGTTTAAAAAAAGTAAAAAACAAGTGTTCATAAAGTCTAGATTGTTTACCTATATTCCACTTAGTTCAACTCAAAGTTCAACGAGTGAACAAATTATTATTTTTCAATTATTTAAATATTATTGCTACTTTGTGAAAATGACGCTGAGTCAGTACCCACATAAATATTGCTATCTTAGTTAGAAAACAGTGCATTGGGTTACTGATTCGGACTCGCCCATCGCCCTGCAATAAAATCGGTTCATTGAAATTCATCAACTTCAGGAATCTTCGTATGAATGACATCACAAACCTATTAACAATCACTATGAATGATCGAGTTTTATTAATTGGCTCGTTTATTGTTCTGTGGACGCCTCGTTGCGCCGCAACCAATGTCACTTTATTCTCGCTTATAAGTCATCTGACTTGAACAGGGATCGATAATGATGTGCATAATAATATCTACTGAAACATACGTTTTAAATGCTCAGCAAACAAGAAATTGGATTGACTATCATAGTCTACTAACATTTACATTAACAATAATAAAAAGCGTTGATGTTTTAATAGGTACCCGTACAATTTTTGCAAGCATATTTTTAAACTATTTTTAGTATTGTGGCTATAATATTGATGGATCTCATCTAAAACTGGCTTATCAACTATCATCTGAAACGGGTGCATTGATTTTCATCAAACATTGCTAAAAAGTAATTTAATCAAATAATGATTTAATTAAGTACACGGTGAAAAATGGAGTAGCCAGCTATTTTTTCTCTTGACAAGTTGATTGAGTCGGGCTTCTCTCGCCCTTCACTGCCGCCCTTCACTGTCGCCCTTGATGAAACCGGATGGATCGCTGGCCCACACCGCTGAAGAGAAAGCCAACTTGTTTGGTTCACTCTTCGCGGAGTCTTCACGTCTTAGTACTACTGATGAGACTCCTCCATCGCCTCCATGGTGCGGAAAATTCATAGTAGGTACTATTAAACAAAAGGATGTAGTCAAGGTGTACTGTCACCAGATGTAAATAAAGCCAGTGGTTCAGATGGGATCCAGGCGGTAATGCTTATGAGGTCTGCCGAGCAGACTCCGCTAACTACCGGCCAATCTCTATCACCTCCATTCCAAGTCTATGGAGCGTCTTCACAACAGTAAACGCCTGGCATACCTAGAGTTCAATGATCTAATGGTTAAATGATGACGATTTAAGTATCTCCTTATTGGTCGCCAATACGGTTTACACCGCAAACGATCTTCTAGCTTATGCTACGCACCGTGTCTTTCAGTGGCTTTGCTCCAGATTCTTTTTCTACAGTTTCCCCTGACATTTACAAGGCTTTTGATGAGGTTTGGCAGAAGGGTCTTGTGCAAGCTTTTCTGTTACGGATTACCTTCCAACCTTGTACTGTGGTTAACATACTTTCTAAGAGAACGATCGATTCGAGGAGTCATCAATGGCTGTTTGTATGACCCCAAATCTCAAGCAGATCCGTTCTGCCTTAAAGCTGTGAACACATAACAGTCATTAAGTTTGTTCAATTTGAATTTACAATAGTAGGTAGTTTGGAAGTTTAGTTAATGGATGGACCTACTACATAGATAAAGAACAGATTTTTATCACAGTTAACATTGTACAGACAGACATACACTTACATAACAACAAAGACACAGTTGATATCTGATTAAACAAACAGAATGGGATAAATATAAATAGAATAAAATTAGAATATTATTGTTATGAAATCTTTTCATATAGCAAAACAAATATAATAGATACCTCAAAGTAAGCAATGTGCTGCAGCGTGTCAAAAAGTTTAGTAGCTCTGCGTACAACATAGCTCAGAGAGCAAGCACTGATTTTCAGCTACACCCGTAATGACATTGAAGGAATGACAATGAATTAACAAACCCCACAGCTCAGTTGGTAGTAGCTCAGCCTTCTGCGCTGTACGTTGTGGGCTCGATTCCCACCCAGGACAAACATTTAAGTGATGTTTGTTTTGAGTTTGGGTGTTGTAATGTACGATAAGTATGAATTTACAAAAAAAAATGTATCTCAGTACTATATCCATGATCTAGTTCCCATATAAGCTTAGATTAGTTGGAACTACATGGCACTGTGTGAAACTAGTGTCCTGTATGTAATATTTATTATTATATTTTATTAAAAAAGTGGATTGTTGTATAGTAGGATAGGATATGGAGTGGCTACTCACGGTCCATGCGGCAGGTCCAGTGTGATGGAGTCTTGGCATTCGGCCCCGCAGTAGGCGTAGCCCAGCGCGCCTACAGACACGTACAGCAGTGTTATCAGCGTCATTCCCGAATTGAGAACACCACACGGTGTTCCGAAGGCGCGCGGGTTCTTCATGTTATTCTCCAGCGCGACCACCTGGAACCATTCACTTCATATGAATGCCTGCTACCTTCACATGTCACATGTCATCTCCAACGTCAATATATTGCAGCTTCATATGTTGGTGGACCGCTCCAGCTCTTTCCGCCATCAGCCTTACCATTACCCGTATGTAATATAGTTGCATAAAAATAAGATTATTCCGTGTGTTAAAGCATTTGCTTTTACACACAGTCTTTAATTAAAAGTAGTTATTTAAAGTCGTTAGTTTAACACACGTCAGTATGTACTGACCAATCGGCAATTACTTTATCCAGTATTATTTTATAGATTATTGTATTTGATTGGGATCGTATTTGAGGCGAGTCTAGCTACTAGGTTGTGTAGCTAGTCAGCTAGACGGATTCATACATGTGCCTCCAGTGACAGGATCAATCAGCCTTAACCGTTTACTATACAATGAAGGTCAACCATTCCAGAGATTTAGGATTCCATTCATTACGATCTTACATACCCAAATAATACATCAATGTATATCATCTTGTGATGTCTTCAATTCCATTCATTATTGAAAGATTGATTCACTTCTTAAAATGTGTAATCAATTTTTTTTACATCTAATTAGTCTTTATAAGCTATGATATACTACTGTTATAGTGACACAAAAATTCACACCTAGCGACGTGACTCGATCCCGCAACATTTTGTTATGTTATACTCGTACTAGTTATACTTACAACGCCAACCGCGGTGAGTGCGAACAGGATCGTACCAAAGAAGAGTGGAAATGTAGCAGCAGTGCCCCACAAATCTAGCTCCGAAGGCGTGGGAGACAGCGCTGCCGGTCCAGACGTCCCCAACAGGTAGTACAACACTATAGCTAACCCCACGAGCGTTAGCAGGTTCGCCAGTAATGAGAACGGTGCCAGCAGTTTCAGAGACGGGATCAGGTTGAATCCCATCAGCGGCAGGAACAGGATCAGCATGTGCACCTGAACGCTCATCTCGTACACTGGGTCCAGCGCCTGTCGGAACACATGCTCTGCTTGACTACGAATGTTTGTAAATATTACAAGTGCTTGTCATTTTGAAATAGCAACGATTTTTTAATACTAAGAGATGGTAATTGATGAGGATCAGCATGGCCTTCAGAGTCAAACCTCATCTAGTTATTAACATAGTCGCCTTATCCCATGCAGTATGAGATATTTTTTTCTTCAAGACGAAAGACTTTAACAGTGTCTGTAACAAGTGATGACCTACGGATCCGAGACATGGTCGCTGACTTTAGGCCTAATGATATATGGATACAATGGTAATAATATAATGGTATATGGATATCGTAAGAAAACCAAAGCTATTGACATGGCTCTCAGAATTAGCAAGCTGAAGCGGCAGTGGGCAAGCCACAAAGCTCGCAGAACCGGTAACCGGAGGTATGATAGGATAGGTAGGGATGGAGGAGGGAGACCTCGATTAAACACAAAACTGAGTATGTGTCGACACCCACTCGATGGCCCGACGACATTGTGACGGTGGCGGGGAGTCGATGGATGGAGTCGGCTCTATGATGCATACCATATCGTTAAAATGGCAATCCTAATATAAACAAAGGGCTAAACATATTGTTACCTTTTTGATGTTATCCGCAATGAACACAATATAGACGCAACAGATGCCGAGCTGGTAAACGACAAGGAAGACGTCTACGGTGATGGCTGATGGACCCGCGAGGGAGCGGCACGCCACCGGGCCTGCCTCCAGGGCTTCGGCCATGGCCTCCGGGTACGAGAGCAGAGGCACCCGGCGCCGCTTGCACGCTGCGTACTGCGACCGCACCAGCACGTGCAGGCAGTGCGTCACCAGTATACCCGCCAGCAGTGTGCCTATGGTGCCCGTCACCAGCCCGGCACGCGAAAACGCTTGCGGCATCGCCAGGATACCCGTGCCCAGGCTGCACTTCACTAGATGCATCAACGTCTCCCAGTTGCTAGGAAAGTTCAAAAATAATGTATAAAAAAAAAGTTAAGATGATTTTGAATCATCAACTCACGATTCAAAGAAATTCTTAGGATATGCGAGCATTATTCAATTCTGAAGAGAGTACCAAGGCAGGTATGCTCTTTACACACAACAGCTGTCGTATGGCATATCAAACGAGTATCAGATTCAGTCTCACTCACTTGGTGGGGTTGGGCAGGTTGCGGTGAGCGTGTGGGTCGTAGTCCTCATTGCCAGCTTCAGGAGAGGTAGTGCGCTTGACTGGCGAGGCTAGACCCTCCTCTCTCAACTGCACCATCTCAGCTTCCGGGTTGGATCCCATGCCGCCGGCGAAACCGCTCCGGCACCCGGGTGGACTATGACGAAACAGGGACTTACTGTGCTGTGACTATATTATTTACAAGGGAAGCAGTTGGGTCACTTAGCTTACAACCGGTGTATAGGTAACTCAACTGTTCCAAACCAGTACCAGACAAAAGCATGTCCAGGACACTGGTTGCATGGCTACGCTGCAAAGGAATGCTAATTCACTGGTTAATAAGAGCCATGCTATCACTAGGCTTATTATTAAGTTAATTAGCTTGTTATTAAGTCATTCTAGAAGTAAGGGAAGAACCGATTTTACCGGCTTTCAATGCAAGTTATACTCACAAACGTTGTTTGTTTCCTAGAGTAAAACGAAAGTAGGTTTGGTTGTTATTGGTACTAAGTATCCACTTCCTTAGAATTGATTACTGCGACGACCGGCGTCGCTTGTTCCCATTCCGGGAATGAGTCGGGCGCCGCCCGCGCCATTGGAGGCGCCTCATCTAGATAATATAGCTAGGAACCTACCATTGATATATTTCATATGGACGCGACACGGTATTCATTAAATTCACACCTTTTTTTTTATTGTACGACGAGGAAGCGCTTGTCCTTTATCTCACCTGGTCGGACAGCGAAGTATTTGAGTGAAGGTCTTTCTGGTGCACGATGAGCTGCTGGGAAAACACAGCAAAAAATACCGCAAAATATTTGGTCTAGCTGTCACCTGGTGTATATGGAACACCCCAACGACTCAACTGCTACCTTGGATTGATTTCGGGAATTTCCGGAAACGCTATTCCGAAAATCCAAAATAGTATTCAAAACTTCCACAGAAGATTTTTAGAAGCTCACTGTACAATAGAATCAACAAAATAATAACTATATATCCCCTCACTTTAAACAAATCCAAATGCGTGATATGGCTTCTGACTCTGACATACGATGATACTGAAGAACTTTTACAAACCCTTCAATAGTGTTGAGCAGTTTTTACATACTTAAACAATCCCTATAATCATAGAACTCTATTTCCTTAACCCTTTCCTACTTATCACCATACTATTACACACATTATTTTCAACACAAACCAAATCACACCATCATATATTCACCTACATTGGACCTTCCGTCGCCCAGAGTCTTAAGAGACTGGTGTTCTCGGGAAATCCAATGTGCCTTATTGGTAGGTTTACTCATATCTCATTTGGAAAGTGGCTATATGTTAATAATAGGTGTCTTTCTAATGTTCAACAATAAAGCAAAAATAATCACTTCGTTACATCATTCACACATAAAATAATCAATCAAACAGCAGCGGAGTACCTACTGTTTAGGTACACTATACACTAGCTAAGGCAATAAATCAGTTAAGTGTAACCGAGTGTGAATGAAACATCCTCCTCGTTGTGTTAGGTTTCGTTGGTGGTACGACTTTGTTTAAGTCCGCCTGTCTCGCTACCACCATCTTACCTAATTCGCTATTACAACCATTCTAAAATTGTTGTGTTCTGGCATTCAGAGGTAAGATAGCCCGTTCCTCAGCTTGTTGAGGATTCCGGGTGATGTACGCTTCCACCTACGCCTTACCATAATTAAAAATCAGGTGAGATGAAAGTCAAACATCTCCCCATTGTAAAATTGAAAAAAACGGTACCGTTTTCTTCGTAGAATTAACAACTGCTCTTCAAGTTCTCCAAAGTAGAAAAGCTTGCTTATAACAAAAAAGTTTAGTCGCGTGGTAGATAATAAAGTACAGGTCGCAAATAGTGGCGTAGTTATAAAAGAGTAGGTAAGTGGGAGTATCTCACCGTGAAATCCTTGAGGACAGTGGGTGCGGAGCGTGTGGTTTACTTGTGGACACCCACCCACAGTGCGGCAGTGATGCGCTGAGATCGCCGCGCTAGTACCGAGTGCGCGCGCGCAGGATCACTCCCAACGAACCACGGCAATCAATCTCATCCCGTACACACACACCGATACTACAATTAAGTTCAATTACAAACGTAAAGCGGTACACACTGACATTGAATATATATTAATACTTCTAAAACAACATCGCGTTCCTCTTGCTGGGACACACTGCCTTGACATCAATTAGCCGTTTTTAATTTTACTTCTTTTTACATTCAGATATCTAGCCTGGGCGAGAATGTGGTCTACAATGGAGCGAGCCTTCTGAGAGCATGCTTTATTCAGCAGTGGGCTTATTTGACCCGAAACTATAGCGATGAGTTTAGATGAAGGCCAAGCGCTTCCCCGTCGTATAAAAAAAAAGAACCTTGGCGCAAGTGTAACAGCACAGGATCAGCAAGTTCTTAATATTTTACTAGAATTATTTTACTGGTACCATTTGGCATACAATTAATAATAAACTTGTCATTGAATTTCATATAGTTACACATTATTTCCATGAGGTTGGCCTTTTGTATCTGAGAACATATAATTTTTGTCAACATTTTTTTGTACTCTCGATATTGATTCTTTGTTTCTCATCAATTTCTTAATTATCCTCTCGTTGACATATATCCGTTTTTGTCATTTACTTTATCCTGATGCGCCCAGTGAGTGTTGTTCTTATCACATATTATTATCAAAAAGCATTAGCATTTGAACTTGTTGGAACTCTGTGGTCAGATATTTGATTAAATTTTTGGCGTCAATCATCGCTGCTTGCGTTCTGGTTGCTAATGCTATCATCTCACCTAATTTGCAAGTTTGATAAGTCCGAAGGTGGAAGCGCACTTCAAAATTCTCAACTGTTTGAGGAAATGGCTGTCTTATTTATAAATACCGGAACACATCAAAAAAAAATTCTTATTCTGGTATATATCTTGTTTATTTACTGTACTATGCTTTGAGCGTATTTATTGAAAGGCGATCCATTTTGGGACAAGTTTAAGTTTGAGTATGTATTTTTTTCTCAGAGATTTTTTTTAAGAATCGTGTTTTTGAAACACTAGCGTAATATCATCTATTCTGAACAATAGCATATATTAGATATAAAGTAAATGCTACAGTATTGTGGATACTATGATCGCTGAAGCTAAACAATTTCAGGTAACATGAAGCATAACGATTAATTGCTCACATGAAGGCAACTGGCAATTTCACCTACTCAGGTGAAATTCGTAATATACTTATATATTGGAGTTTTGACTCGTGGTCCCACCAATTTTGTACCATTTTTACTCATGGTCCCGCTAGTCATGAACTACAGGTTCATTGATACTGTCACTCTTGGCTGCTAAACATTTTCACAGATCATAACACGCTCTCTCACGCTCCATATCTCCGCTTGCTGTCGAACACTGGCATTACACTGTTACACGCACAGACACAGACCACAGATCTATGTATAGTGACCGCAAACTTGAAAATTCTTGCAATGTGTATGAGATCGGGTTATAGTGGAAAAATCATGTAAACAAAGGTCTAACAGTACCCTCAACGTAACAGTCACATGTGTTGAGTTTATAAATGTACAGAAAAACGGCAAATAAATCCTGTTTATTTTCGTTTTACGTCTACGCTTTCGTCTCTAGAGACGAAATCAGGCCAAATTTCAAACGGGCGGAGCTGGAGTGTTAGTTGCGTAACATTTTACCACACTATGTCAAGAACTTTGATCCTACCATTGCACGAACACATTTTTTTTTAAATTGACTAAAATTCGCTGGCTTGGCAATGCATAAAATACTAGACGAGTATTAGGTACCTACTTACCTCAATAGAGTTGTTTTATTTTTGTACGCGATCACGTGAAACGATGCTTGTGTGCTGACTGCCAGGTCAGCTAACTCAGTGGCATAGGCTTGCCTGGGGTACGGTTGCGCGCGCAGATCCACGCCATAGCACGACACTGTTGCCACTGGCGTCCAACTTCCACCCACCCTGTTTAAAGGGATACTGGCACACCTGGGGTGATATGCTATTTTTTTTTTTTATAAACTTGGAAAAACTGTAGGCGTACGGTACTGATGGAGTGACGTCCTTTGGCTAAGCTAGCAAGCTTGGCCAAAGGACGACCCGACCTACTTATTTGATACTGACTTCTGCGGCTTCTCCGAATATGATGAAAGGCAATACCTAAGATATCTTATAGGGTAAGTGGAAAAACCGTGTTAATTAAAGAAATATATTTTATTTTTTATTTTTACTTATATTCCTTCGGCCTTATCATAACATTAACTTTATTCCAATAAGTATTTTCAATACAAATTTCAATAACATTGTATGTACCTACTAACATTAAGTTTTTAAGTATTTTAGATATAAGTACTAACAAATGAATCTTTGTAATCTGAATAAATAAATAAATTATAATTTTTATTTTAACCTTAATAACATATACAATTTTTCTTTTTCAAATGGTCACAACATATGTTGTAATGACACAAACAATTCACAATTGCTCGAAGAGCTTAGCAAGATGCTCAGAGACATTGCTTCCCGACAGGTTGGACTTAAAATTAACATGATTTAGACAAATATCATGTCAAGCGCCCATGTCGCACCCGTGCCTGTCCATATTGGAGACGATGTTATCGAAGTTGCAGATCATTACGGGCAGGTACCATTTTTTTTTTTTATGCTTAGAATGCGTTTAGGCACCTTAGCCTCGTTGGGGACGAGGCCGTGTGTGAGACTCAACCCGTCCTAGCGACAGGTAATAAACTAAACTCCGCAGTGACCCGCTTTCGCCGTGTGATGGTGTCGTGGGAAACCGGCCTTAGCCTTAACTACCACAACACCACCGGCGATTGCCCCTTTACAGGGGCCCCACAGCCCTCCCAGTGTGACTGGGGGGATGGCGGTTACAGCTGGGTCGCCAGGCTGTTTCCGCCGTTCGACGGGGATGAGAGTCTGTGCAATGGAGGCCGGTTGAACGCCCCTACGTTCCCGGCCCCCAGACTCCCATCTGATCCCACTGCCCGACAGGGTGGCCGAATTGACCCTCCGGATCGGATTATTCGCTGCCGTCGAAAAGTCCCCATAAGTGGGAAGTGATCGACGGCACCCAGGGTACACCACGAGGAGGTTATCCGACCCAGTACCCCACGGGCAGTTCAATCCAACTCGGATGGGTAGCGTACGGAAAGCTTCGAAATATCTTCTCGTCAAAGATACTGCAGAGATTCAAGACTTCAAACACCTATGGATCTAAGACGTGATCGCCAACTACAGGCTTCGTGAATAAGTTCAAAGTCGCACAGCGAGCTACGGAGAGAGCTATGCTTGGAGTTTTACTGCTAAAATCCGAAATGATCCGATTTGTAGAAGAACCAAAGTCATTGGCATAGCTCTCAGAGTTAACAAGCTGAAGTGGCAGTGGGCAGGCTACATAGCTCGCAGAGCCGATAACCGCTGGGGAATAAAGGTTCCACGATTAAACGCGAATCGGAATGTGGGAAGTTCCCCCCACTCGATGGACCGACGACACTGTGGCGGTCGCAGGGAGTCGATGTATGAAGGAGGCTCAGGTTCGCTTTTTGTGGCGTTGATTGGGGGAGGCCTATGTTCAGCAGTGTATGTGTGTGGACTGATATGATGATGATATCATAACTTGAAAATCAGGTGAGATGCAGGTAGCAACCTCCTCGTCGGACAATACAAATAAATATATTTATTAAATACATGAATGAATAGGCATATACATAAACACATGCTTGTTACTACATACTATGAGTAGGTCTTCAAAACTATGGCAAATATTTAGGCCAGACAATGGAGCAGCCTAAAGATGAGAAACGAATAGCTTAGGTTTACGAACTTTTCAAGGAATTTACGATCAGTCTATTCCAGGCTTCATTGCGGGGCGAATGGTCTGAAAGCGGGAATGAGTGCACAAAATACCCAAACCACAAACTATTCTCTGGCATACTTCCTCTTTGCTGGATGGTTTAATAAAACAAGTTTTCGTTTATTTTTCTTTGCTGGATGGTTTCTTGCAGTTACTCTATGGTTCGCTGTCATTTCAATATTTTTTTTTATTTTGTTATGTTATTTTTAAACACTTCTAATTTTCTCATAGATATTTTAGCTACCGCGTAACCATGCAAAAGAATTTTATATAGTGCTTTGTGTATATCACCATCTCATTAGTGATTTTCCATGATCGCAAAAGGGCTACTATTTTCATAATTTTCAAGTATACGTGCTCTCAACGTGAACGGACCAAATTATTACCAAAATGGATTCATATCTAAAGTAAGTACATAATAAACATACAACATAGTTATGTTTTTTTTCTGAGGAGCTGATCGCAAACTTGTTTTGTCATAAACTCGTCATCAAATGTCATCAACAAGCCTCATCGAAAACTGAAAGGATTTGTTCTCGACAACAGGCGGTAGATGGAGATTGCCCGACATCAATGCGCCGAGTAGAAGTCCTATTCTTGTCTCAAGCCTAAAATAGCCCATGACCCTTCACCATTGGAACACTATCTCAATTGAATAAACTGCGATTAGCACAAGGAATGGGAAGAACCTTCTATGCAGCTACCTTATTCTACGATGATAACGATGATACAATAATAATAGAAAATACATAGGAGTTTACTATCTACTACTCTGGACTGGGAAATAATGGAAATAAAGTTATTATGTATTTATGATGTAACAAAAAACTTAAAAAATATAACAAACTTCATCCTTAAAGTTTATTTCTCCTTAAGGCAGACATGTTGTTTACGCGAATTGCTATTAAGTGGTACCTCTACCACTTAATAGCAATAACCTTCTCAAGGTCGAAGGCTTAATCAACGCTCAGATTTAATTTAAAGCGGTTTCGCTACAAAGAAAAACTGTCCTAGTTCGAGTTGGACATGCATCCTCATTTTGGGGCAATACATCCTGGCTATTTACATTTAGTACTGTCGCATTCGTGTGTGTCTGACTCACGCTTAGCGGATTCAATATTTGATAATAAAAATCAAGGTAAAGACTATATTACTCCATGTTTTAACTATTTAGGTAATTGCAAATGTAATTTAACGATTGAGCTCAAATTAAATTCACTGAGACTCGCCTTTTTTTTATTAATGTTATAGTATTTATTTAGTGTCACAGATAGATGATAGATTTGAATAGATACAGCCCGCTGACTGACAGATGGAACGGAGGCTTCGTAATAGGGTACCGTTTGCACCCTTTGGTAATGAAACCCTAAAAGGGGCAATGTTTGCTATTACTTTCGATTGTTCTGGGAGGTCATCGGGTAACCTAGTCACTCCATTAAGTATGATGCTGGATGGTAGGATGGATGTTTTCTAATTGTTTATCTTGTAAACATGAACAAACTCTGTTTAGTGTAATTACTTGACCGTTTGCCCGTACACAAAAATATTCGCTTAGCCTTATTATATGAGCTGAGCATTCACTACGCTGGCTTGCCCATCCATAAAAATATTTATAATTCATAAGTGGCTCTGTTTATATTTTTGTCAACCACGATCTTCCCTAAGCATGACGCCATAGCAATTGTTTTATTTGTGTTCCGGCATGTAGAGGTAAGATAGCAAGTTCCTCAGTATGTTGAGGATTTCGTATAAAGCGCGTTTCCACTTCCACAAGGTGACGTAAAGGCAAGAACAAGGGCAACCCGTCATAGAATATAAAAAAAGCCATCATGGATTAATTAATGTAGTTGCATACCTCCGTTTAGTACTTTCTGCTCGTCACAGGGTATAAAAAAGGCGCGAAGTCGCAGGAAAATGCTAGTATAATTCTAATAATTATTATTCATTTTACACAGCGCCATCTAGCCCTAAACTAAGCATGCCTTGTAATATGGGAAATAGATTACTTACATACTTTGTTTTTGTAAATATGTACGTACTATTATTATTACTATTATTAGTTTACTTTAGGATAATGTACAATCGTGTATTTTTCTAACAAGGTTACCTCAACCAGGTCAATATGTTGATGATCTACATCGACCTCGTTTCTCGTGCTGACTATTCATAGACATTATCCTATGCATGGATGTGTTGAGATGAGAGTAAATACATCTTTCCCAAGAACATTGGGCTAGGGGATAAAAAGGTTTTCGTAATTAGAATAAGCTGAGTCTATGATATGTGAAATGGCTTAGCTTCAGCGATCATATCTTCCACAATACTGTAGCATTTACTTTGAAATTAATATATGTTATAGTTCAGGATCGATGCTAGAACGCTTGTGTTTCGAAAACACGATTACATAAAATTTTCTCAACAGAAAAAAAAAACAAAGTTGACTCTAATTTGTACCAAAAATGTTCGCCATTCAATAAATACGACCAATTAGGGCTTGAAACTTTGTACACTAAATAAACACAGTATACCGCAGACGGTCTGTCTTTTCGATTTTCAAAATTCATATTTGTTTTACCGTAAAAAAACAACGTAGAAATACGCGTATATTTCTGTCATCTGGTGGTCATAAGCGCCTTGGTTGAGCGCACAGCAATGTCACCTTTATTATGACTATATCTTAGTTCGAAACTAGAATAAAGTTGCGTTGAGTTGCTAATCTGAGGTACTATAGCCCGTTAAGAATGTTTTACATACAATTCCCGCAGCAGCAGCTTGCAGCCAGCATATGACGCGGACGGTGGCGCGTGCGATGGCTGTGGAGATGCGCAGTTGCTGGCGGCGCTATCCTACTCCCCCGTCGATGAGAGAGAGAGTATGTACCCTTCATTCAATACTATCTCTTATAAGCTTCCTCAGAGGTCCACCAAACTTTCTGGCTATTTTATGTACGATGGGGTAGCGCTTGTGTTGCATCATTTACCGGGCCGAAAGTGGAAGCGCACTTCACCCGGAACCCTCAACAGACTGAGGAACTGGCTATCATGTCTCATATGGCGGAACACAACAATTTACAATTGTTGTTATGGCGACATTGTGAGATAGTATAGCAAAATCCGACCTCCATCCAACTCGTGACATTATCAATGAAAGAGCGCGTGGCCCTAAGCTGAAAGCAGGTAAATACCTGTTGACACCTAAATGGTGATTTTGCAATGTAACTAGGATGAATGCAACGATAGTCACTAGGTTCCTATACATCTACTTTATTACATATCAATAAGTAATTGTAAGATACTAAATACCACTAATAAATGGGGTGTATTATTGTCCGCACAAACCAACAGCCGTTATCAGGGCACAACCAAAAGTATTTATGTGTTATACAGTACACAGTATACTGTTATAAAAGTTTTTATAACTTTGTTAATACCTACTGATTTGATGACAGTAAATGGATCGGAAAAAAACTAAATAGTCCGAGGTTCTTGCCTTTCTCCTTTTGGGCTGGTAGCGATTCCTAACAGGCTTAACCGTCTCTGTGGGCTAGTGTTCCACCCACCGGTGTCAGCTCCAGAGGTCCCGGGTTCGATCCCTAAGGTGAGTACAATATTGTGCTTGGCTTGGTTGGTGGTAGGATTTTGATGCAATTCCTGGCTACCTCCTACTTCTGTCGCCATAACAACAATTCTTAAATTGTTGTGTTCCGGCATTTATAGGTAAGATAGCCAGTTCCTCAGTTTGTTGAGAATTCCGGGTGAAGTGCGCTTCCACCTTTGGCTTTATCGTAAATTGAAAAAATCTAGTGAGATGAAAGCCAAGCACCTCACTGTAGTACAATAAAAAAACATGTGGTAGATTATACGTTTCAAAATTATCAAAAATCGTATGGCATTAACGATAATTGATTTTGTTGTTTAAGTACCTGGTACTCTTCAACTACAAAATCAATAATAGGTTGTGCATTTTTATCACAGTTTCCTATTTCAGAATATAGTAATGGCGGTAGAAAACTACGTCATCGATCCTCGTCAGTTTTTCGGTGAGAATATCCTCTTTAACACTATGCGCGAAGCATAATCAATAATATTAGCTACTGTGATGTACTGAGCGTTCAATATGATATATACTATTAATTACAAATAGGTACCTAAATGCACGTTTACCTGCAACAATATGTAAACACTTCAAATTGTCAAAACGATGCCGTTACTTTTATCAGACGTCTGCTCTGAACAATTAGAAGATCATAATGTTGTTATGTATGGCACTGGCACCAACCACTGTTGTGAACGTGGAGGGAAACCAGCTCTTGACAACTCAAATACAATGAGAAAACTGAAAAGAACTACGTTTTCACTACTACAGATAGTGTAGTGTGAATTACAATTGTTTTTGTACAACTGGAGAAGAAACAAGCAAGTATCCTGATGACCTGATGTTAAGTGCATCTCTTGTTTGTAGCAATGCATTGCTACGTAGACCACATCCATAAATAACATGTCTACAAGGCACTGCGCCCGTTAACTTGAGGCATAAACATTTACAAATGTTATTATGACACAAAAATTCACAACTCACGACGGGACTCGAACCCACGTCTTTTCCTAAAGCCGGAAACGCTTTAACCAGTGGAGAACCAGCGGCTGGAGATTTTGATTGTAATTTCAAACACTACAGCAGATCACAGTTCACACAGTTGTGATTGCACTTGGAATAACTTGAAATACAAAAATTGAGGCATAAAGGTGTTAAGCCTCGCGTGCCCGTAATTTCACCGGCAACAATACTCTTCATACCATTCAAAACGGAACACAGCAAGCTCGGCGGCTTAAAAAGGTATAGGTAAAGATACAAAAATTCGCAACCCGCGACAGGACTTGAACACGCATCTTTTCCTAAGCCCGGAAACGCTCTTACCTGTAGAGCAACGAGTGTCCTGGCGCAGCTTCCGAATTTTTGTGTCACAACCATGTTCAGCGCTTAAGCTGAGCTCTTCACCTATGAGCCTCTTGGCTCCGTGCTTCACCATAAAATTAGGTAAGATGGTGGCAGCTAGTCAGGCACACTCAAACAAAGTCCTACCACCAACCAAATATCATGTAATGTAGTTTTAGGCGATCATACTAAGCGTCTAGAAGACATAAAGAAAAACACCTCGTTCGTAGCTAGGTAGGTTCTAATCGGTATCGGTGTATAGACGTACCTATTTATGTATGCATCCACCAGGTCACGACAACCTGTGCGTGAAGTGCCTGCGCGTAGCCCTTCTGCCTCGCCTTCTCCAACGCGAAATTCTGTTCTGCCATTACATCTGCCCTCACTGCTACCACCATACTCGAAGTAAGTACACCTACTACATCTACAATGCCATCAATATCCCAAAGTCGCCTACACGAGACGGGACAAGCAAGTAGCGCAGCTGGTGTTATGTGTACTCTTGCCCATGACAAAACCTTACTACATAGGTCACATCCACAAAGAACATAGCCTACACGGCACTGCATTGCGCCCGTCAACTTGAGACATGAAGGTGTTAAAACTCACGTACCCGTAATTTCACCGGCAACCATACCCTTCAAACCGAAACACAGCAATGCTGCTTGGCGGCTGAAATAAGTATGGTGGTAGTAATTCTCCGGACGAGCCCTTTCACTAGGGGCTTCTACTACTCTTGTTGATGTGGTATTTATAGAACTTTTAAGATTAGAATTATTTATTTTTCATGTGTGTAACGGGTCTTGTTCACTCTGCCAGCGACCAATTTGTAACATCACCACATCCCAGTCCCAAAGCTGGGTGAACCATTATCACCACGCTTGGCAGTAAAGGTGATAAAATAATGTTGAACGGGAAAGCGCATGGCCTTCATCCCACCTCAAGCTATGATCAAGCCAAAAGTGGACCCACACGACTCAACAGACTGAGAAACTGGCAATCTTACCTCTTAAAGTTACGGGAACACATCAGTTTATACTTGTTGTTATGCGTCAAAACACTTACCTTATTACCTTGACTTAACTTACTAAGTTTAGGATGTATACTATTAAAACCAAATCCAGCACAAATTTGTACTCTCCTAGGGGAACTAGAGGCTTCCGAGTCAAATGCCGAGGCAAACCAATAGACCATAGAGGGTTTAGTTTAGATAATACACAGAAGGAAGCTGCTGCCTTTTTGAGATCCCTGTCGACTTTTAGGACAAAACCTTGCAATAACCATTCCTGCACTAATACTACCGCCTCTGTGGTCTAGTGGTTCGCCTTCCAGTGACTCATCCAGAGGTCCCGGGTTCGATCCCCAGGGAGCAACAATATTGTGCTTGGTTTAGCTGGCACCCTGGCCAGCTACCACCATCTTACCTAATTCTGTCGCCGTAACAATTCTATTTTTTTTTTGAAAGGACAATACGCTGGCCTGGTTCTAAACCGGGAGGGCACCACTTAGGTACGGTCCTTAGGTACGGCTTTTGGTTTTACGGTCCTTTGGCCTCAGGTTCCGTTGCCATTTGGTGAGGAAGGATAGGAACGGCCGAAGGCGATACCGAGGGTAACGCTTTGAGGCGCAAAGGTTCATCGACTCCGCCGGCGAAGTCGGTGTATCTGTATAGTGTTTTCTCTGTGTGACGAGATAGTTAATGAATGGATGCCGTCACCTCCGGTTAGCGGTGGTGAGTGGGTCATCCGGGTCTCCAAGAACGTGTCTTGGCCTACGGAGGGACCAGCAATTCTAAAATTGCTGTGTTCCGGCATTTAGAGGTAAAATAGCCAGTTCCTCAGTTTGTTGAAGATTCCGGGTGAAGTGCGCCTCCACCTTCGGCCTTATCTTATCTTATAACCAGATGAGATGCGCTTCCTCCTTCCCTCCCAAGCGCTTCCTCGTACTAAAAATAATAATATGCATACATTTATGTAATCTTTATTAAAAAAATAAGGTTTCTTTCTTACATTTATTACATATCTCACTAGTTTGTAATGTAACTTATTCACTACCTACAAGTTACTTGTATTCCTGTAATTGGCTACTTATTTCTATTAAAGTTTTAAAGGATTTTTTATTGTAACTGTTGGCTTTACGGAATTTTAATAAATACATTTCACGAGTCGGAAAATTTGTATGCGTGTGTATCCAACCGTGATAGATAGATAGATCACACAACATCAAATTAATAACATATCAACTACGAGTGGATATAACGTATTATGAATATAATCGAGTGTATACATATGATTGCAGACGACTGTACCTACATATAACCAGCTGAAGACTATATTCTAACGAGAAATGTTGTTTCAGCGATAAGGCACGAGCCACCCCAGGCGCATGGCAGAGTGACGCGTTCTACGCCGGTATGCCGCCTCCAGAACCACTTATCCTGCGAGCGCTGCCGGTAGACCCATCGCTGCAGGTCTCCTACGTCTCCACCGCAACTGCTACTTCCTTGATGCCTCAAGTACTTCCTGTCTTATCGCCATTCAAATGTATAATACTAGTAGTACGCCTCCAACTGAGATCTCGTAATGATCGTTTGTGTTAGTTTACCACAGAGATTATCACACAAAACGAAAGCTATTAACACCGCCATAACCCTTTTATGTGGTTTCATTACACCTTGCTCAGACACATTTTCTAAATCTCTCTTTATTCACCTGTGTGTTCTCTCGTTGTTAACTCTCATTCTATGCAAAGCTAGAATAAGGGCAAAGCACCGACCGTACGTCATAGTGGGTGCGCAAGAATACGCAATTAGTGAATAAATTACCCCTTACTGACATGAAAAGGTCGATGTATAATTTTTAAAAGTTTTTTCAAAACCTTTACCCCAGTCGTGGCTTAGATTGAATTATCTAATCCAGCCCACGTATGTCGTACAAGTCGATAAAGGGGCTTCACGAAAAATGCATCTGCTTTCTTCTGTGTGTAAATTAAACTTTCACTGTGAACACCAATTTGTCTGCCAAGCCTGGTGATTATGGCTAAGCCTCATAGTTTTGGCGTGGTAGATAATAATATGCTGATGATGTGGGGTTGAGTGAAAAGCAAAAAATAAATTGACATTTATAATTTCTCAAAAACTACTCTGTTGTGAAAAAAAATCCCCATACTTTGATGGGTATGAGTATAATCTCAGCATATTTAATTTTTTTAATGATCGGGCATACCATTCAAAAGATATGAGTGAAACATTATATTTCTTTTCAACCTTATATCTCAAAAACTATCCCACTTACTGAAATCCCCGCGAAAATAAATTTCTATTAATGTTATCTCTAAATTTCCCTAAAATAAGGTAAACCGTTTGAGAGTTTTTTCGTCACAAACATTGCCACGTACATACCTACATAAAGTGCCGGATTTCCCAACTTAACTCGGAGATCTTATTGGCTTCACTTACGAGCTCAAAAATGTATCAAAAAATAAAATACAGTACCTAGTAAAAAACCTACATCAAAAAAGTCATGCATACTTCCTAAAGCAACTGCAAAGGCTATTGGAGAAAATGTGAATTTCGTGATGCCTGACAACGACAACGCCGTATTCGCTACGAAAGGTATTCACTACGAATGAAATTATATATTCGTAGTTTATACCCTTTAATCTGATGATGGAGAATTCAGACCGAGGTTTGAACGAGCAATACATATGATCAGTACAAGGGATTACAGATAAAATATACGAGGGTGAATTTTTTTTTTAAGTTTTTAGAAAATACAAAATTAACTATGTGGACTAATCTGCATTTGTGCAACTAACATAAATGTAATGAAAATCATTACAAAAGGCATATATCGTTTAGGCCAGCGAATAAGCATAGATTTTCAGCGGGGCAATGTAGCCAGTATCTTGGGCTCGCTTCCGTCTGGTACTGGTCTGGAGCATTTGAATTACTTATAGATCGTTTGTAACGGTCCGAATGTAATTCGATTGCTGCCTTTGTAGTTACATTGTCAGTTTAATTGTACAAATTATTTTGAATTGTTTGTAATAATAAATAAAAAAATTGAAAAAAAAAGGCTTACGTGGAGAAGCTGGGATTTGAACCCAGGACTTTCCGCATGCGAAGCGGACACTCTACCACTGAGTTACATCCCCTGTACAATGGATCACGAAATAGTCAAACCGTTTCATTTACTACTATTCAAAGTTGGGCATTATTAAAGGTAAACTTTGGTTTTGTTAACCTTATTTATTGGTTTGTTTATTTATATATTTCATAAAGGTACCCATGTATATCCATGTAAAAATTAGATGTAAATTAATTTGGTATAGGTATCTCAGAATGAATAAGCATGATAGAGATATCCATATAATTTGTAATACCTATCTAAATAATGACCAAGCTATAGAATTAACTTAATCCCTTTAATAACTGACTGAACAAATATTCTACTAGTAGTTCACCCTGATATCCATTGGTGTTTGGTTTATGTTAGGTATTTTACCACGGATATCATTTCTCAAAACACTTTTTTACGAATAAACGATAATCGAGTTTTTTTATTGCACACGAATACTCTACTATAGTTCTCAATATCTCTTCATTCGCGTTTCTTTCGTTACTAACTCTCATTCAATACAAAGCCAGAATGAGAGCAAGCACCGACCGTACGTAATAGAAGGTGATAGGCACAGGCAGAATACAATAAGTGAATAAGTCACCCCTCATTAACATCAAAATGTTGATGCTAAATGTTTTAAAAGTGCTCTCAATACAATGCCTATTAGTAGTCGTAGTTTCAAAATTAGATTAGATTTTTAAACTAACAGCTAGTGCTTCACCAAAAATATAGCATTTTCCTTCAAAATCTTTAATTGGGAATACCAATCTGTCTGCCAAGTATGGTGATTGTTTTGAAAGAAGCTCTTACCACATTGTGGTGGGAAAAAATGTACTGTCGTGATGTGGGACGTGCGCAGTCAACTCTTTGTATGACATCCCAAAAGTAATTTTTGGACCATATCGAAACTCTTGGCTTGGCAACCCAATTGGTTAAATATACCAGGTTTTGTTTAAAGTCGAAGCCCTCACTTCACTATCTTTCAAGACCAGACAGACATGAGGCGGATTGCTATAATAGCAGCCTATAAAAGTATTCTTGTCTAGTATCATTCTATTCCCTATTTTCCTCTCGTTTTCTTCACACTGAAAAAACAAGACAAAAGTAGAGTCATCTTGTAATACTACTTTTTGTTATGTCAATATCTGTCAGTGACAAAGAAAAAGTAATACTACAAGAGTGTTCAAGGTCACTCTAATACAATGAAATCTTTTTATAGAAAAAGAAAAGCTCGACGAATCAACGCCACATAGTGAGATGTATAGCGGCAGAGCTTATCGATAATCTACCACTGGATGGTCCTGGTCAGCTGTCTACCTCTCACTACTCACCAACTAACGCAGCAGACTCGGGGAGAGATGCGAAGATGAAAGCGTCGGTCAGGACGATCGACAGTCAGATACGATTAGATGCTGCGTCATCGTTGTGTTCGACATGTTCTTCTAGACCTAGCCGGTAAGTTACTAGTACCCATTTATTACTAAGATTAGAGCCACAGATTATTACTAAATAATAAAAAGCTTATTTCTAATCTTAACCGTCTCTGTGGTATAGTGGTTCAACCCACCGATTTCAGATCCAGAGGTCCCGGGTTCGATCCCCAGGGGGTTAAATATTGTGCTTGATTTGGTTGGTGGTAGGACTTTTAAATCCACCTGACTACTGGCTAGCCACCATCTTACCTAATTCTGTCGCCATAATAACAATTCCTAAAAAAAAATTTGGGTTCCGGCATTTAGAGGTAAGATAGCCAGTTCCTCAGTTTGTTGAGGATGCCGTGTGAAGTGCCCACCACCTTCGGCCTTACCTCAAATTGTAACCAGGTGAGATGGAGGCCAAGCGCTTCCTCGTCGTCTACTAAAAAAAAATAGGTAAACAATAATATGTAGGTACCCATTTTTCTGTACAATCAACTCCAATCATTATATCTTCTGAAATCGCGGTCAGTAAAGACGGCTTATTCCTAAAAACCCCATACGCAAGTCCCCACCAATGTAGATACCTAATTGTTTATTTTTTAATTGCCCCCATTCCCTCTACCATTACCTCCTTTTTATGGTTTTCCCCGGCAGTTACAGTAAGGGTTCTTTCAATGAGGGTGTTGCAGGCGTTTGTATTGATTAAAGGGTCGGCAACGCGCGGGCATTGCTTCTGGAGTTGGGAGCGGTGAAAGTAAACCCTGACTTTTGATTACTGGGAATGGAAATGACAAAAAATGGCCGAGTATATGCCTTCCTGGCCTTCCTGCTTTAAGAAGATGGCTTGATGGCAAAATACGTTTCTGGGTGGTTAGGTCTGAATGTAAAAATGTACTCATCTACATAACGTACGTACTTCAAAAAGAACTTTTCCCGAAATGACTGATTTTATATAGGTCTTCATTGTTAAATGACGGAAATCCGTAAAGCCTGACACAAAAGACACACTTAGCTACAAAAAAAAATACACAAAATTCAATTCGACTTGGAAGAAGCCGGGACGCTGTGGCCTCTTACTTGCGAAAAAAAATTCTTAGCAGTATCTTGTTTCGCTATCTCTTTTTCTTTCACGGCAATGTATACTTGAGTAAGACCTTCAACTTCCACTCTTTGATGGTCTTTTGAACGTAGTGAAAGATAATAAGTCTATGTTCCAGTCTGTAATCTATATCTGTGCTTAATTTTATCCAGATCCGTTCGGTAGTTTTTGCGTGAAAGAGTAACAAACATCAATCCATCCATCCATCCATACTTAAAAACTTACAAACTACTTTCTCGCATACATCGCCCTCGAAACAGCTCTCAATTCAACGATATATTCCTTGGTGTGCGATGAAAAGTGTTACTGGCCACTTATGACTTTGTAATGACACTTGAAAAACAATACATTCTCGTCACCTCGTCATTCCAGTATTTTTACAGATTGAGTAATACATAATTTAATTCTGTTGTGCGTTAAAATGGATAATAATACCTTAAAATTTATAGAGAATCAAAAAGGGAAACCTACTTTGGTGGACGATGGGCATAGGTACAACTTTCCTAACACCAATAAATCTGGGACTGTGAATAGTATGTGGAGGTGCATCAATCACACTAAATGCTGAAAAAACTACTATAATAAGGAAAAGTAATCACGCGTGTCGGTCGCATTTTAACCATAACCAAGTAGATATATTTTAAATCAAAATATTACTGAATTCAATCGGTTGGCCGATGTGAAAATTCCTCAACTGATATCTGACAATTTCCTTGTCATTGAAGATAGTATGGAAGAGAAAATCCTTGTTTTTTCGACTCCACAAAAAGAAAATTACTCAATAATGACAATGAAGACAAAATAAAGTATGGCGATGGAACTTTTAAAAGAACTCCCCACCCGTTTTATCAGATCTTTACTATTCACATTGTCATTAGCAGAAACAACGACACAACGAATGTAGTACCTACCTATTGTGTACGTGCTTTTACCCAACAAATCTCAGGAGACCTACACCAGGATGTTCAATCTGTTGAAGGACAGATTGGGTTTGGGAATAGAATGATTTAAGTGCGACTTCGAAATCGCCATTATCAATGCCGTAAAAGACGTTTTTCCGTCCGCTGTGATCAGCGGCTGTTACTATAATTACAGCAAAGCAGAATGAAAACAAGCTAAAAAATTAACGGTAACCGCCACTATGGAAAATAGAGCATTAATTATAATGTGTGCTAATTTACCTTTATTACCCAAGGAAAAAAATCATAGTGCATGGGTATCTTTGGAAGCTCTGTTCCCCAAATCTCCAGAAATGATAAAATTTCAAAAGTACTTTTCTAAGCAATGGATGAGTTTGTGTGCGTCTTTTATTGAATGCGGAAATGATAAGCATCGTACGAATAATGCTGTCAAGGGCTGGCATAGGAGATTAAACTCACGTATGCCGCACAAACCATGAGAGTACTCCTGAGATTTTTATATAAACTAAAAAAAGATGCGAAATTTCAAGACACCAGAATTATAAATTCACTCTAAATAGTGGTGCTATTAGACGACGGCGTGACATTTTTTTGACAAGAGCTATAAAAAACAGATCAATGAGTTACAATCCGGAGAAATAAATGAAATCCAATTTTTAGAAAACATTAGTACTTTAAAAAAGCGTTTACACTAATGTAGCATCTCATTAGTTTAAGGATATGTGTTTTTGTTTCGTTTGCTTATTATCTATAGAATGTATGATTTATTTTAATATAAGTTGATCTATTTAAAAAAGTTTTTAAAAACAAATTTTAATGTAACGTATAGTCTTCTTCTTTCTTCTTATTGTTATTTTTTTTGTCATCAAATGTATTGTCATCCAAAATAGGCATGTATACCAAATTTCAGCTCAATCGGTCAAAGATAACTGATTTAAAATTCAGTTGCAAGATTCCACCCGGACAAACATACATTGCAAGTTAATAAATAGCTTGTAACTTTTTAAATAAAGAGAGTGACTGTACATACATTTGACAGTTTCATTTCCGACATTCAATAATGAAGACCTATAGAAAATCAGTCATTTCGGGAAAAGTTCTTTTTGAAGTACGTACGTTATGTAGATGAGTAAATTTTTACATCCAGACCTAACCACCTGGAAACCAGAATACAACCATCTGTATTAATGAAGGCGATATACTAAGAAGAAACACCAAAGACAATGCCTATATTTAAGACACCTGCCATAATTTCAATACACAAAAAACAAGATAAAATACTTATCGTTACCATTATGTGGGCCGTACGCCTGGCTTTTCACATTAGTTGTTACAAGTTAAAAGTTGAAAAAAATTAAACCCAACAGCAAAATATGTCAATTAGAAAAGCGCGTGCTAATTTTTGCTGTGGCGACATCTAGTTTTAAATTGAAAAGTTAATGTTAAAGTTCTGAATGAATTTTGCTTAAATGCTATAAAATACATTGTTTTGATTTTTTTAGAATGTTCAGTTGATAGGCATGGTGTTTACATTTCTATAAAATCAGTTGTTAGATATTAGTATAGACGATTCAAAGTATGAATTACATTCCATTGCATACATACTCTTGAAAAACATAACCTTCTAAGGCAGTCGGGTAAAACGAACATAAATAAGAACGACTATTTTGTCTTTGTCTTGTCCCATCCGAATCACAACACATCTTAGTGTCTTAGTAAAACAATAATCACACTAAATAGTTCACAGCAAAACAAACCACCTCCGAAATTAGGTATCCTAAGATTTTTTTCCTCACATGGACTTCCCACGAGTGTATTAAGATCGCGTCTGTGAATAGGTAATCGCAAATATTACTCACTAAGTGCACCGGTGCTCTACCAATCCCAATAGATCTTAGACCACTTCATTACGTATTTGTTTTTCTAGTTTTTTATTTTTTATATAATAAATATTACAGGAAGTTTCACACACTGCCATCTAGCCCCAAACTAAGCATACCTTGTAATATAGGAACTGGATCACGGATATAATTCTTGGCCATATATTTTTTGCAAATACATACCTACGTACTAAGCACAACATACAACACCCAAACACAGAACAAACATCTATATTCATCACACAAATGTTTGTCCTGGCTGGGAATCCACAACCGATAGCGCAGAAGGCAGTGGCGATAAAAATCAAACGAAACCAGCTGAAGGTTTAGCATAGACCCATTATAGTACGACATATTATACGAAGGGGTAGTGCTTGGCCTTCATCTCACCTCGTTTCAAGTTATGGCAAGGCCCATGGTGAACCTCAACCGGAATCCTCAACAGAAATGATGTCTGACTCTAGTCTAACCTCAAAATGCTGGAACACAACAATTTCAAATTGTTCCTATGGCTAATGACTCGGTACGTTAGTATTTTATTATCTGTGACTCAGGTAAGAAGGTGGCAGCTAGCCAGGCGGACCCAGCCAAACCATGCACAATATTGAACTCCCCTCGGGATTGTATCCAGGGACACTAGATCTGACACCGGTGGACAAACCACTTGACAACGGAGGTGGTTAATATGTAACATGGTTTTGACATAATTACCACAATTGGCGGGATTGCGGGTTGGTGTTGTACAGTGGGTGCTGCCGTCCAACCCCAAGCCACTTCTCCACGTAACCTTTTGCATATATTTTAATTTCCAGCACACACGATGCAGTGGCAGGTGGATCCGAGGGCGCGAGCGGAGCCCCCGTGTCGATGTCAAAAAGACGCCAAGTCAGCGTTGCAGTGCAAGCTCTTTCGCGAGGGTAAGTCAGGCTTTAGCACATACATTACGCTTAACCAGCTATACATTATATGTTACAATAAGTATTCTAAACCATTGAAATGGTTGGTTGCCGGTTTTGAATAGTCATTATGACTCATGAATAGTCTAGAAAATGTATTCTGCATGGACCATGTAATTTTTTAAATCGGATGGACAAAATGGGTGAAAACGTTTGTACGTATTTTTTACTGAAATGGATTTGGGACACGAAACTTCGTGTAAATATTCTGTCTAGTAAACGATAATACACAGCATCGATTTCTTGAAAATCTACCCCGACATAGTTGCAAAGTTTGTTTTGTCAAATTGAATATTATTGACGGATTGACTTGAAAGATCCTATAAATACGAAACATTTAATATTAATGAAATATTTATTTTTAGATAATAATCATCTTTTTAAAGACTTAAAAAAAACAACCTAGAGCTGGTGGCACAACCGTGGTGTCCTAGTGTGATAGTGCCCTTATTGACAGTTCTCAGCTCAGGGGGTGACACGCCCTCTTATTATATTAGTATTTTTGTTATGTTATTACTTTATTTTTGTCACTATCTGTCCAGTGTAGATGTAAATGAGACTAATATGTAATATCAAAACGAGAAAATAGAGGTTATGGTTAAGCCTCGGGTAGTAGCTCTGCCTTCTGCGCTGTAAGTTGTGGGTTCACTTTCCACCTAGGACAAATATTTCGCTTCTTAACCGTGGTACGGTTATGTAGTCCGGTCAACCGAACCACGGAAAATAGTAATCCCATCGTAATAAATGCAGTATGTAATCTATGTAACCGTCGTGTGTTTAACCGCCTCTGTGGTCTAGTGGCTTAACCCACCGATTTCAGATCCAGAGGTCCCGGGTTCGATCCCCAGGGTGGGATAAATATTGTGCTTGATTTGCTTGGTAGTGTCCGCCTGGCTAACTACTACCATCTTACTAAATTCTGTCACCATAACAACAATTCTAAAAGCGAAATATTTGTTTGTTTAATGTTGATGTTTGTTGTGTGTTTGGGTGTTGTATTGTACGTGATTCTGTTGGTGTCACCAAATTAGTTGCGCAACCAAGCGGACACCAGGTGAGGTGTCCGCGTGGTTGTCAATACAGCTCAGGACGCCACCATGGTGTCCTAGTGAGATAGGCCCTAATGATGAATGAGATGATTGATGATAGTTTGTTGTAGGCCTCGCGACGAAAGCTCGCACGACGTAGGTGCACTGGAAGCACGTGCCAAGCGCGACGCGCACATCTGGCTCGTGATGCGCGAGCTGCGCAGCTTGCGACGCCTCAACGCGGCTGTTGATCGCGCCGCCGCCACCGCCCAGCGCGATGCTAATCAAAATATGTGAAATAAACTTGTTTCATCACACTCCTGTGTTTTTATTGTACGCCAGAGAAGCGATTTTATGATAGTTAAGGCCGAAAGGGAAGCAAGCGCACTTCAATTTCTTCATCCTTAACAGTCTCAGTAATCTTACTTCTGAATGCCGGAACGTAACCATTAGAATGGTTGTTATAACAACAGACTAGTTATAGGCAAGAGATGCACTTATCATCAGGTGGGCTACTTGCTTGTTCCGTCTGCTAGTAGTACGAAAAAATAATACTAAGGGTATATACCCATAACACGCCGGGTGTAAAACCCTTAGAATATTTCGCGCACGGATTTGGCCGACTTTTTGCAAAAATAGCTTTAAATGTAGAGGGGGACTACAGAAGTTTCAGTTTTTTATCATTAGTTCGATCGTCAAACTTCATGCATACGCATATACTCATGGACATAATTAGAGGAACGCAACAAAAACTGACCCTTCACCACATGGCTCTCTTCCGGCAGTGTTACAGGAGCGTATCTTTCTCCGGGCCGTCTCCAAATGTATAATGATTGGTCAAAAGTACTGTTCACTACTTCACGAGTTCCGGTTAGGTCTAAGTAACTAAAGTTAGACCTAACCGGAACTCGTGAAGTAGTGAACAGTACTTTTGACCAATCATTATCATATTAGTGTCGGTATGAACAACCTAAGCCCGAGCTACTCAATGACCTGGGGTAAGGGGCCTGATGCCTGGCAAGTGTGTCCCTATATCAGCCACTTTGACTTACGGTTTCGTGCTAACTATCACTAGTCGAACTTCCTGAAGCGTAGTTCCTGGCCTGACCATTAAATCAGTCAAAGTGCGTTTTCTTAGAACACTGCCCACCATAAATTGATCGTCCCGAGACTCTTGCGACCTTGCCTTTCACGTCTCGTGAACTGACCAGTTTGCCGGTATCATCAAACGCTACGATAAGATCTCAAAGTAAACTGGAAAGAAAGAACTCACTAGAAAAAGAGTAGAATCAACTATTTTTTGATCGAGTAAGCGAAGCGAACAAAATGTCTCAGTTAAGTTGGGAAATCCGGCACTGTATGTATATATGTACCTATGTATGTTGCAATGTTTGTGACGGCAGAACTGTATAGAGATAACGTAAATAGAATTTGATTGTCGCGGATGATTTTTGATAAGTGGGGTAGTTTTTGAGAAAGGTGTAATTAAAGTACACTTTTATCGTTTGTTAATTACGTTCTATTTGAGGAATAATCTCCGTCTCAAGCCAGACATCACGAGATCTCAGTTCGGGGCGAACTACTAGTTATCGAGTTCCTCTTATAATGTATAAGTATTTGTTTTACAATCAAATGTCGATATCTGGATCCTAAGTACATTCACAAGGAAACAAACGTAGAACATTTGACACGGCACTACTAGCAGTACCGTAGGAGATTTTTTTTCCCGTGACACTGCGAGTGCCATGAGTAAAACAGCATTTCCCATGACACACTCCTTTGAAGTTGTGATTATTATATTACTATGTCTTTGATTTCCCCTGGCACGACCGGTTATCTATGATATATTAACTTCAAATCGTTAACTATATATAAAATTCAAAGACTGATTTATCAACGCACAGACTAAACCGCTGGTCCTAGAGAAATACAATTTTTAGGGTATGTTTGTCTTGGTGTGTAGACGCCCGCTAGGGGTTTGTAATGGGGTTTAAATGGACTGAATATTTGCATACCTCTGAAACCACACTTGAGAGGCACTAGAAAATTAGTATGTAGATTGCCCGTATGAAATTAACAATGCATGTTTTAAGGTTTTTTAGAATATTCATAAATAAAATGACAAATGCTCCAACATTTAATGAAAATCTCATGAAGGAGCTATATATTTTTAACTGTAGCAGGAATCAGGTTGATATTTACAGACTTGACAAATAATTAACAAAAAATAAAAATTAAAGGGGCTCTTATACAAGAAATGTTTTTATAAATTATTATTTCCTGCCTGAGTATATCATACTCGGTGTGAATATATGAGGTCAATAAATAAAAAAAACTGGCCAAGCGGTAATCGGACCCGCACTGAGACTGAAAAAAAAACTTTTTTTCATGTGTATTAACGTTATTGCCATATTATTCCATGACCTACACATGTTTCTTGTAACAGAGCCACCTATCAGAGTTTTGGTGAACTAAGAAGGTTCACCGATTGAGTAATACTACAGTTCACCCTTTCTGTTGATACAAAATAAAGAGTCTACTATGCTGCATATGTAGTTCCAACACTATCACAAAGGGGGCGCTGTTGCGCATTCACACATATTTCTGTCATAGTGTATTCCATAGAATCATAAATATGTTGACATTATTACTAGTAGTTCGCTCCGAACTAAGATCTCGTGACGTCTGTAAGTATATCGAGTTACGCCAAACCCATCGTCAACGTAAAATGTGCGAGTATAAACGTTATACTCTACTATTTTAGTTACGTTTACTCGAAACGTTTTCGAAAAAATTACGATCGATGCTCGAGAATTGCATAAATCTGTAGCGTACCAGATGTGGCAATTTCAAGGGAAATGTATGGAGATTTTCAAAGGAATGTCAATGCCACTTCTATATCGGCCGATTTTTACTTAGATCTGCGTCTAGTTCAAGTAATTTTTCAAATTTTCAATGGCCAAGCACGAGTTTTGATCTTAATTTCTAAGCCAAGCACGAGTGCATTTTTTTATGACGTAGACGTTTTTCTTAGGGGACCTCTCGGACCTGATTATATATGTCACATTATATATATGTTTTTGACGCACAGCGAGGGATCGCTGTGCGTCAAAAAAAAAGGAATCATCGATCGAGGCACCACGATACTAGGGACGAGGGTGTCGAAAAATATTTTTGGACAATTTTTTTTTTTATTACTTTTATATATTTGTGACATATATGAATACAGCCTGCTGACAGTTATAGGGATGAATATAACAATAATAACGTTTATTGTTAAAAAAAAAAACAGTTGTACAGCCTTACCTATTACTTATTAGGTAAACCTAATAGGTAGGTAATGTATTTAGCACTAGAAATAAAATATTGAAGATATATGACCTCGAAACTAAGTTGAAAACTTGTATTTTAGAGACCGAACCAAAATAATATTATTTTGTGCACAATAAGGCAGGTGGATGGTCCTTTGACACCTGAACTAAGTGAATCACCTAGTTCAGGAATAGGTGGACGGTGGACGAACGGCCGGTGATACGCTAACTCGAGGCTTGGTGTGGTGATAGATAGATAGATAACTCTTTATTGTTCACCACTTACATAAAACAAAACAAAATACTTATAAAAGAAAACTTAATCTAAGCGACACTGGTAAAACAATGGGCGGCCTTATCGCTGAAAGCGATCTCTTCCGGGCAACCGTTGGATGGACAGAGAAGACAAAGGATTTCAAGGAAGCGGTGTACAAACTAATACAAACAACATAATGTAGGTCTGCTTAGCAACTATTTGAAAACAAAAAGAAAACTACAAATATACATGAAAAATACCTACCAATATATCAAGTAAATTTGTATACTCAATAGATATCTTATACTTATTATATACATATAAATATAATACATAATATTACATAAATAATATTCATGATTATAATAATATCTAACTAAGAGATAAAAATAAATTAAAAATTTAACTACAAAAATGATAAGCTAAGAATATACTGATAAATAATATTGATAAACATTTAAATTAAAAGTGTGTTGCGATGTCGCTCTTTTAATAGTTACAGGCAAAGCTTTCCACAGCCCAATAGCTTCAGCTGTAAACGAACCACTGTAAAAAGATGTTCTTTGCGTCGGGGTTTTTAACAATAGGCTGTCTGATGACCTAAGAGGAAAATTGTGAGTAGAGTAAAGGAACTCAAATCTGTCCTTAAGATAGGAAGGTGAAGAGGTATTGAAAAGTATTGAAAAAAGAAGACAGAATAGGTATGCATATTCCGGCGCTGCCGAGTAGGAAGCCATTTGAGCCTGGCGCGGAAAGGTGACACATGATCATATTTACGAAGACCAAATATAAATCTAATACAAATATTTTGGAGACGCTCGAGCTTGTTGAACTGATCTGCGGAGAGATGCAGATAACAAGCATCGGCGTAGTCAAGCACGGGGAGCAAGACTGAGCAAGCGCGAACTTAGTAGAAGTAGTTTAGAGAAAGTTTCGCAGTCTTCTTAACGCGCCGGCAGACGCAAACAGCTTACGGCTGGTGGCCTCCATCTGAGCCTCCCAAGAAAGGGTGCGGTCAAACGTTACTCCCAAATTTTTTACTATCTCGCTGTAAGGGATCGCTACCCCATAAAACTCAACCTGGGGCGGTGTTTGCCAATCATTATTGCAGAGTCTTCTTGAGCTGCCAATTACAATGGTTTGTGTTTTAGTAGGACTGATTTTTAATCCGTAACAGCTACTCCATTCAGTAATGCGACTTAAATATGGTGGTAGTAGGGTTGCTTTGGCACCTTGGCACGGAATTCTAAAACGGGTGATATTTTCTTGTGCCTGTGCAAAAGCGTACGTTTTTCAAGCCACAGATTCATAATTATTTATGTGCCTTTAGCTCCATTTCTATAATAATTATCCTAATTGTTGCTAGATGTAACTATTTCTGCTAGAATGTCTCACATAAATATTTACCTACGTCCGTTTTCCTCTCAATTCGTAACAAGGTAACATTCTAGAGATTTCGCGGCAACAACAACAATTTTATTAGTTTCTTGAACGATAAACGCACGCACGCATCACTTTTCTCATAACACCAATTGCCAAAAAACGCAAAAGTTAAAGTATAATGTATTTTAAAAATGAATCATCTGTGTTATCATATCTTCCAATGTAAGTCTGCCGTCGAGTAAGGCTGGTGCAACCGCGCTAAAATGTCTGGTTACATAGGTAGGTAGCACACGATAAATACTTACCTTATTTTCTTGTTACCCAACTGCATCAGAAAGTGGGATATTATTATGTTTTACAAGAGTATGTAGAGTTTATGCCCATCTGCAACTTAAGCAGCTTGATTTTGACATATGAGGTGTCATAGAGTTTGCCTAGATTGTGGGTGTGACATAAGTAATATAAATATGGGGGAAAAATATCAAATAAAATGTACAATTCAACTAACTTTGTACAAAGGAATCAGTTTGATTACCTAAGGACCGTTACAAACGGCCTACTGGTAACTCAACTGTTCCAAATCAGTACCAGACGGAAGCGTGCCCAAGATACTGGCTGCATTGCCACGCTGAATAGCTATACTAATTCACTGGCCTAAATTTGAGCCAGCCTTTGGGTCACGTGTCGCCTCAATTTACAGACCTTTAACTTATATTAGGTACCAATCAAAAGGTAACATTCTGGTTCTAAGCATAAAAACATAGATTAAAATCTTAAAAACATTCAGAATGAAATTTGTTTTTTTTTACTAGCTAATTGATATGTTCTGAATATCGAATATCTGTCAATATTTCGGGATATCTCTCCAGTTTTGGAGAAGATTCATGTCCATCTGTGGAGAGGTATGGTTGTGTTGATAATGATGACGATGTAGGTAAGAAAGGGACTCGCAAAGTGCGTGCGTCGGCCGCACCTCGGCAGGTGATGGTCTATCGATGTGTTAACGTCTCGACCATCAATTTTATTATACTGCTTGCGATACACCGAGCGCTTGCATGAATTTTAAGTATATGCCCATTACATACCATCTAGTTTTCATGAAATTATATATAAATTTAATTTTGGTTTGTTTTCGAACTCATATTTTAATTAGTAAACATAATTTTAAATTCTTAAATTGAAAATAATTAACTAACCACATGTTTTATTCTATAAAAGTAATAGTTAACATCAAAATAAATACGTTTTATATTAAACAAACAAACGCACTTAATACGTAATTGATCGAGTGAGCAAAGCGAACGAGATCTCAGAGTTAAGTTGGGAAATTCGGCACTGTATGTATGTATGTGGCAATGTTTGTGACGGCATAACTGTTCAACGTTTATCCAATTTTGATGAAATTTAATATATAAAGTGATGAATTTGCTGAGAATACATTAGGTTAGTTTTTGAGAAATAGGGGTGTTAAGTGTGACAAGAAGATTTTTGACTTGTGGGGTGTCATTTGAAAGAGTATCGCCTACATATTAAAAAAAAAATCTTTTATTTTTGAATAGGGGTGATTTTTCTTGTAAAATATACTGTTAAAGTGGGTTGTCACAACAAACTTTATTTTATTTGCTGAAACAACCCCTGTAATAAGGGCTGTAAAGGTAGTAAAAATCGATGTTTTGAAAATTTGAGGAAATGTGAAATATCGTATGAAACGGCGGTTTGAACTGCCGATTTCAAAATTAGTTTATTTTTGTTCTTATTAAGGGTGGTTTTTAAGATGAAGGGGGCAAAGAATGATCATCAGGTCTTGCAAGATAAAAGACGGTATTCGGAATCTCATTGAAACTGATTTATTCATTTTTTGTTATTTACTCTTAGGGGTTGCCAAACCAAGGGAGTCGATAAAATCCAAAAAAATCTTTTGGATGTCATGCTAGGGGTTTGACTGCGCATATCCCATATCATATAACACATTATTGTCCAACACAATGTGGAAAGAACTTCCTCCAAATCTGTAAGGTTTGACCGTAATCACCACGCTTGGCAGATAGATTGGTGCTCACAGTTAAAGTTTTGTTAACACATAAAAAATGCTGCCTTCTTGGTGAAGCCCCTTGGTTGACTTTACGACATACGTGATATGGAGGTTTAAATTTAAAACCACGGTTACTACGGCACTTTTAAAAAAGATATCAATCTTTTCGTGTTAGTAAAGTGTGACTTATTCACTTATTGTGTTCTGCCCACTCACTATGACATACTGTCGGTGCTTTGCTCTCATTCTGGCTTTGCATATAATGAGATGATAGATGATATTATTTATTATTCGATTTTTTTACATGTGATTTATTTCCAAGCGTACCTTGGATTTTCTGCTCTATGGATTTGTAAGTAAAATAAAATACTACTTTTGAAACTAGTGTAAAACTGATTAATATCTAATCAATTTACATAGCTGTAAATAAACCTGTATTTTTTTGTATAGAACAAGATTTATTTGTTTAATTTTAATTAATCAAACTTGTCTTTTGTTAGCTATTTTGATGTTTTAAATTTAATTGAATCCTTGTACCATACAATGTATTACTTTGCTGTACGTACTGAGATGTGATTTGCTTTGTTACTACAGTAATAATGTTATTTCATTTTAGGTACTTTTTGCCAGACGGACTTAAACAAAGTCTTACCATCAACCAAACCAAGCACAATAAAATATAAAATATTGTTCTTCTCCTGGGGATCGAACCCAGGATCTCTGGATCACTAGAGACAGGCGGTTAAACCTAAAAACAGCGCCATCGAACTCCTAACTAGGCCAACTAGTGATATGAAATGCCTACTTAAGTAATGTTAATCGTCTTTTTCTTGCGGATCTGCTCGTCAGAGCTTGGTGTATCTGGCGTTGCCCATCATAGCGCTTTGTTTTCGGAGGGGCCGGTATTGACAGAGGGTTAAAATGAAATGTGATCAAATATTTTATGCTCGTTTTGTTGCTGTTATGATTTGTGTGTTTTGGTTTGTGTAACCCTAAGGGGCCAACGATACCCAGAATATGTTGTCCGTCTGTCTGTCTGTCTGACTGTCTATCTAACTGTGAATCTGGCCATCCAAATTAGAGTTGTGTCTTCTTTAGTTGTAAAAGCCTTTGAAGTTATGACGTAATTGCGACACATTCCCATCGACCCTTTGGGTACGAAATCCATTTTTTTTACATGAAATGGGTAAACTCTTGACCTCAAAACTTGCACAGGTAAGGATGGGAGCCAGCTAACCCAGAGGTTTGAGGTTCAACTCCCACTCAGGACAAGCATGTGTGTGATGAATATTGATGTTTGTTCTGAGTTTGGTGTCGTTTTCTATTGTAATGTAAGATTGAACTAAAAAAAGTGAATCATTTTATTATCTGTTACACACGGCCTTACTATCTGTGTTTAATATATTTTCTAAAGATTTTGCTAAACTCCCACCGGATAATTGGATTGCTCGTGTGGCATGTTTTGGCGAAACATTAATCAACATAATGTTAAACATTTGTTTTTACGACGAGGTGGCCTTCAGCACACCTGATTTTTCAAGTTATGATAAGGCCGAAGGTGGCAGCGCACTTCACCCGGAATCCTCTACAAACTGAGGAACTGGCTATCTTACCTCGAAATGCCGGAATACAACAATTTGTATTTGTAATTAAAGAATGGTTATGATAGCGACAGAATTAGGTAAGATGATCCAGGTGGACTAAAATAAAATCCTACCACTAGCCAAACCATGCACAATATTGTACTCCCTCTGGGGATCGAACTCGGAACCTCTGGATCTGAGGCCCTACTCTAATTCACCGAAGTAAGACATTTCGGGTTACGTTGCGTGCCATTGGTACTCTAATCAAACGAAACCCGAAATTTCGGCGCGAAGTTCGCAATTTGACAGCTTGAGCGTTGCGTACCCTACTCTAATACACGAAATGTACGACTGAACTTTTGGATTTGACAGACTTTGATTCTTGACTTTTTGTCAATTCGCACGATAGCATATAAGCTGCCTTTTTATTTTTGCTAGCTTTTTTTTTAACTTATCAGGACGGTTCTGCATATTAATTTCAGATAATAGAACGTTCTATGATAGACTAATTCAAGTAAGTGGTATAATACGTGATGTTCACACATAACCTTTTAAAAATTTTGATAGTTTATTACCTTCATGATAGCTATGTAACTTATGTTACTACTTAGTCATTATGTTTAACAAAAAATGGCAAAATTAGTCGCACTAGGTATTTGAAACCGAGAGAAAAGAGCGTCTAGAAAGAAGGAGAAGCCGTTCTCTCAACCCTTTGTGAAACCAAAGTTAATTTGACTAAACTTTTGTTGTTTTCTGTCATTCAATAATATAGGTACGTAATAAAATATATATATTAACACGTCTACTTCGTGGTATGTGAAAGCAACGTTTCAGAGTCAGCAACAATACAATACTATGGTCAACAAGGACTGGCATAACAATAAATAAATAAAAGTCCAAGTCCCAAAACAAATAAACGCAAGTGTCGCTGCTTCATACATAAAAACGATGTATGAAACAAGGCAGAATTTTAGTGGCGAATAATGTTATCTCACTCACTTTCTAGGTAGCCCCGTTTTTTAGAGAGGAGTCTCGTATTTTCTTAAGTAGTACTGTATTTTTTTTTTGACAATGACACTGGCAGATTTGAGCAGCAATTCATATTTTTTGTTATATTATCTGTGGTTTCATTCGGTATCGTTCACGACGGTTGTCTCTGGATCACCGCACCGGCAGATGCGGATCCGAAAGTAAACAAGAGTAGCTACACATTACGTTTTGCGGTCGTACTTCGTTCGGTACCGCAATTGCGGATGTAAAGAATAAGAGTAGGCCCTCTGGCTCCGGTGGGCACACGCACCACTAGACCACGGAGGCAGTTAAAAGATAACTCTATGTGGTTATTTAACCAATTAGCAAACGCCGAGGACTTTGTTCCCTATCTTGGATTTCATGGGTATACTATTTGCAGGAAACCCTTATTCATGTAAAAGTAGACCAAGTTACTCCTAATAACATCAGCTATCTGTCAGTGAAAAATCAGTTCAGATATTTCAGATATTCGTTCGTAATAAACAGACACACAAACACACAGATACCGGATATAATATCAGTTATTTTAAAATTGAATATATAAATCCGAAATGTCAGTTCTTAACCGGCACATCAATTTTATTTAGTTGCATTTGCGTAGAATAGAAATATGTTTGTTGATACGAATACTCCAAGAGTGGACCTGAATTATACATGTATGTTCGATACTCTTTGTCAAGTTATTATAGGTTACTCGTAATAATAATTCGTACATAATATAGCGTATTTTTAAGCTCATTTTACGCAATATTAGTTCCTTCCTCCTAGGATATGAATTTCGAAAACTTCTTTGTGCTCACTTTCAATATGACAGTTAATAGGAATTTCCGTGCCAAATGTTATGGTTTCTATACCGGCTCAGGCTGTGCGTTGTCTGTCAGTTAGTCAGTCAGTCAATAGTAGAATACTGAGAACAGCTGTGGTTCATAGCCAGTGATTTGATTCCCACCCATATCAAAAAATTGTTTCATAATTAATCGGTGTTGTATTATTGGTAAAAGGATATTAGTCTTCAAATGCCAGGCAATTTTGTTTGGGGCTGACTCAATGACATCAATTTCATACTCTAGCATCTAGCTAGAGTATGAAATTGATGTCATGCTATTAAAATATTAAACAAGGTCGATATAAAACCTCTTCTTGCATTGAAGAAAACAGAAAGAATACAGACTAAGTTTTTTTTTCAGGGCCACTAAGGCCAAGTCTGAAACCGTGAGAGTTATCGAAAAGTCACGTTAGGAGTTACAAGCTCGATTAAAAAAAAAAGTTCTGCATTAAAGAAAATCGATTTTTTCTATGGTTTTCCTGGAAAAGTGAGTTTTAAAAAAAAAAGTTTTTTGCATATTTGAGTTCTTTGTTTTATAGTAAAATAAATAAAATATGATGACTATATGCCCAAAGTTGATGGAACACTTTCAAAATTGAAAATTTATAAATTCAACTTTATGAATTTATTGAAGGTTATACGTTCAGACTATGCGTAAGTTAAGCTATTATAACCTCTTTTACTGTATTTTCTGTTCGTGATGTGCTTAAATTTTGTCGTTATCGGATTAAAAAACGTTCGTTTTTCGTGTTAATGCAGCTGATGACCAGCCAGTTCCTCAGTTTGTTGAGGATTCCGGGTGGAGTGCGCCTCCACCTTCGGCCTGATCTCAACTTGTAACCAGGTGAGATGAAGGGACGCTTCCCAGAGTTGCAATAAAATGGTAGCTACGTTGTTACATCGACTTAGATTGGTCGGGTTCGTTGAGAGAATAGATACGAATAGCACCCAAAATAATGACTGACAGAAACCCGCAGCAGAGGCCAAGATGGTGCAACCGCATGCCAAGGGTTGTAGCGCTGCAAATAGTAAGTAAACAGTCTGGTAGCTACATCTGGAGCAATGACCATGACTATCATCAGATACTTCCTGTATCTGATGATAGTCATGGTCATTCTCTACATTCTTCAATCTACATTGGTGGTCTACATCATTATCGGAAAAAAATTTCAATAAACCTTCAACAAACGATAAACCGGCCAAGCGGCGAGACACGCAGGGTTCCGAACCACATTTCAATGTAACTAATTCAGGGTTGCTTGGCACGCAACCTGCATGATTCTGGAGATTCTGGAGTCCAAATCCTAAAGAAAACCGTTAAGGGATGTTAATGTGACGACGATCTCTAAATATCGATTGATGACCGAAGGCCTTCTCTCATTCAATATTGGGAACTTGCAATCATCATGACGCTTGGCTGGCGGGTTGGTGATCGCAGTATTGATGTTTAGCACTCAGGTGGATGTTGCTGTCATCTCCTGGTGTAATTCGAGTATCTTAGTCATCTCTTACGACATTTATAAGGTACGTGGACGTTGTAACCGCACACATAGAAGTTTCTTATAGGTATTACTCGTATTATAGATTTTGAAAAATACACAAACACGCTTGGCTAAGGCGCGAACAAAATGTTCAAATGTTCAAAGGGCGACCCGCCCCGCTGCGATTAACCGTGCCCACTGAGCATTGGTCTAATTACCGAGCTTTGCTTACGAATCACGAGCCGAGGGCTGGGACTGAGCCACTGAATCGTGACAAATCTCAACCTGTGTAGGTTCGTAAACGTAAAAAGAAATCACAAAATAGAGAAAAACACAAAAAAGAAGTCATGAGTGTTCATGACTATGAATTTTATGATTTATTTTTACCATCAACACAAACAGAGCATGATAAGTGTGAGACATAGCCTCACACTTATCATAGCTTACTATTTTTGTGAGTGCAACATTGTTTTTATAACAAAAATCCACAGTCCTTAATTTAATACATTTTGTTTACATGCTATTGCCTATCGTACGGCCAAAAACGGTTTAACATTTTAAAAACATGGACTTATAAACAGTCCATAAAAAAAACAGATAACATATGAAAACTAATACAAAAATATATTGTAACAGGATGATAATGTACGGTTTATTATTGCAACCCATTTTACGAGCCTACAAAGAGAATTTTACTAATTCAACATTAGTATATCCAAAAAAGCAAAGATATGGCTTCGCCAACAGGCGAAAAAAGCATTAGGCGCGGATAGCTTTATCCCACGCACTTCGCCCCGCAGATATGGTCCATCTAGGGTAGGCCGGGGATGCCGGCGCGGATGATCCCGCGCAGGCGACGGTAGGCTCCGCCCCGGGGCGTGGCTGCTGCTCCTCTGCCACCCCTTTGCCACCGGAGCACCGGACGAGGCTCCTCACTCGTATTATCCCGGTTTCCTGTTCGCGGGCGCGCGTCTTGCCCTTCTACCCATCTATCCATCTATCCATCTATCCATCTATCGATCTGTTTATTTTTAGCGACAAATAGCTTGAGTCGTCGTCGGTACCGGGTGTGATATTAAAGTGTCAGCATGGAGGTGGATGAAGGTGGAGAGATGATGCATTGAAGGTCAGTTAAATACTTACGTAGCGGGCTATGAATCAATTATCTGATGACCGATACCCATCTAAAGAAATACCAGTGATGACTTTGTTGTTTCTATATTTAATTGTTTCTCTGTGAAAACTCACAAATGTAGTAAATAATGCCACATGTCAAAATACTATCACTATTAATGTTTTTAAATTAATGCTCATATGCCTCATAGGAGCATCTATGAATAAAATGAAGATTTTTTATTTGTTGCACAGTTTTTGTCGGTGGCAATGCAGCCAGTGTCTTGAGCACGCTTCTGTCTTGTACTGCTTTGAACCTATACACCGTTTATAATGGTCCATATGTTACCCAACTGCTTGTCTTGTACAAAGTTATATAGAATTCCCGCCCAAAAAAAAAATCACATGGGACTAGTAAAATAATACTTACGCGCTGAGCGGTGGCGCCAAGTCGACAACCGACGGATTCATCCCACACTAACCTTACGTCTACCATTTTAACGTTGCTGTTCTACTGGACAACCTGCCGTAATCAACTAAATCATAAAATATGACATTGAGTGCCTGCTTAGTTTTTACCCTGCTGCCTCTGAAGCAAGGATATGTTTATAAAAAGTATTTATGTTACCTGTCTCTTTCATTGGCTCGCTCTGAAGCTTGAATGGTTTGGTAGATTTGGATGTACTAGTGTCGTTTAGCTTGTTTAAATTGTGAGTATATTTTTTCTTAGGGGATGCAAATTAATAGTTATGCGGAGGGAGTTAAAAATACTTTTTTATTGCCACAACAGCTCTTATTTTTTTGCCAATTTAAATGTAAATGTTTAGATAATATAAACTTTTCAGACAGTGTTTTTTTGTTAATCCATGAAGTTTTCCATTATGCATTTGGTTTTAGTTAATTCAACTTTCAACTAGTTAAGAAATGAACATGTAGTACCACATAGTGCGTGGTAGAACTTTGCTGTATTTATATTTACCATGAACCACAAAGGTCCTATGGATAGTCTTTTTAAAAATCAGTGACTATACCATAACGTTGGGAGAAGCTTAAGGAGACCTTTGCGTTGTTATATCTGGATACAGGGGTTGGAAGTCACCATCACCCGAGCTTAAGCTAAATAATAAAAATAAATAATAAACATTACAGGACATGGAATTCACAAAGCGCCATCTAGCCCCGAACTGAGAAACACTTGTAGTATAGCGACTAGATTACGGATGTAACTCTTATACTATTGTAATTTTTTACTAATATTTAATATATTCATTAATAATATTCCGTGAGACACAAATACGACAAAAATCGAACATGGCGACTAGATAACGGATATTATTAATATATTAATTAATAAATTCAAATTCAATTTTTTTACCATTAAAATTAGAAACACAATTTTGGCATGTCATTCAGATACATTTTATCTATATTTACTTAAACTATTAATAAATTTTACCTCGTATGAACATCATGTAAGTATATATTTATGTGCATCAAAAACTGACAAATAATTGGATTTGATTATACCTACTCCTAATTTACAATATTGATTATACAAACCATCTTATCAAGCTACACCTTGAGGAGGCGGGGTCAATCAGTAATATTAAAAAAATATATATAACTAAAACATCTTAATGTCCTTTAAATTATGTCATTTTATACTTAACTATGATACAATACAAAACCCAAAAGTAGAGCAAACATGTGTGTCACGAGCCCGTTATGTTGTTTCTTCTATCGACACTACGGCTGTCAGGTTCATAGGCACAAAGCAAAACTTCCTTCCCCCCCCCACCCTCCTCCCACCTCCCTTGAAACCTGTGTATTATGATGTCATGAGTAATACATCCTTGTATGTTGGCACCACCAGACTATTACACAAGCACATCGCAAGCATGCAAGTGTACAATGCATGCCACGCTGCCGTTTCGCATTTTTCCTTCCATTTCGTTTATTAGCATCTCAAAGCTGGTCGGATAAGACTGTTATTGCTAATAAATGGGATATTAACAAAACGAAGGGTGTTTTAAACACTTTAACGTTGATATACCCGTACATGTTATTGCTTTGCGTGTTCGTAATTTGATACGTAATAGTGTTTTCAAAATGCTCTGAAGATAATATTTCTTGGTGAGCTTAGAACATATCTTTTGCAAGTATTACGAGTATAACTAAATTTGCAAACAGCATGTTTGCCTTAACATGTGGGTCAGAACCCTCGAGTTTGAGTTCGAGTCGCACTTGATCGGTTTTTTATATAACCTGGGTATAATCTTATGTGTAGATTTACACTTACCAGCATCTGGTCATCTCTAGCACCTCCATCATCATCCTCCTTCATTTTAGTTTAACGATGATTTTAATTATATTAGAACCACTCTGCAGAAAAGTGTTGTTTCATTTCTTCCGTAATGTGTAATTAATGAAAGAAATGTATTATTGAAGTCTGATTGCAATCCAAAGGTTTGGTTTCACTCATAATCTTTATTTTGTGACGTAGAAGCGCTTGGCCTTCGTCTCACCTGGTTTCAAGTTATTATAAGGTTGAAGGTGGAAATGCGCTTCACCCGAAATCCTCAACAGACGGAGTATGTACTGGCTATTTTACCTCTAAGTGCTGGAACACAACAATTTTAGGATTGATGATGTATGGCGACAGACTTAGGTAATAACAGCTGATCCCACGCAGCTCCACTTGCACCAAGGTTCTAAGTTCATCACTATCATTTCAGCCCATATAGGCCCAGCTAAACAAAGAACGATTAGGAAAAGCTGTCCATTATAGGCCTCATTCTTGGCCTGACAAATCTTAGAATCACTACGTATTTAAAAAGAAACAGCCTTGCCTCTGATATGAGCCGCTTCTATCTAGTGCTACCACGTGGCCACCGGTCACAACACAGTGTGGTGTTCATGACAATGTTCAAGAGCTCACCCATTGCAAAACAAATGTTTTAATACCTTGGCCAGTGAATTTTAGTAAGTAAGCTTTACAGTGCATACATACACAATGCATCTTGAAAAAACAACTGTAAGTTTTCCCATTTTCATATTAAATATTTCAGGTCAACCCAACAATAAAAATACCCCTCGCGCGTAGAAAAATATTTGTACAGAGAGCTTATACAGGAATACAAGTTTCATTTTTATTTTATTCTTATTTGACGTCATCTTACCTGATTTTAAATTTATGACAAGACCGAAGGTGGAAGCACACTTCATCCGGAATCTTCAATAAACTGAAGAAATGGCTATCTTACCTCTACATGCCGGAATACAATAAATTATATTTAGTTAGTTGTTATGGCGACATAATTAGATAAGAAGAAGTGGTAGCTAGCCATGCGGACTTAAACCAAGTCCTACCAAACCAAGCACAATATTGTACTGCCCCTTGCGATCGAACCCGAGACATCTGGATCTGACACCGGTAAACGAACCACTAGACCACAGAGGCGGTTAAATTATATCAATATATATTTTTTTTTCAAGACTTTAAGTATGATTATCATAAACGCGTAAAACAAATGTTTCATAATTTACTTTACTGTGGAATAGTTACGTAGTATAATAGCAACTTTAGAGATAATCCGTCAATATGTTAAATTTGTAAAAAAAACTTTGCAACCCTGTAGTACTGCAACGGGGTGGGTTTATAATAAAGTAGAGGTATGTTATTGTTAACCATAAAGACTTAGGATTGAACAATAAAGTTTTGTATTCCAAACAATTTCCTGTAAAAAGTTACATGCTTACGTTTATACCGATATCAAACTGATGGTTTCCAAGTCATCGTTCGGAAGAAAACTGCATCACTGATGAGCAGGACGAAATCCTAAAAACCGTGGCGAAGCATTGTCTGTCTCCCATGTGGACACAATTTGCGAAATGTGTTGCACCAGTCTGTGCGTATGATGCATGTTAGTAGGTCTAATGTAATTTTTAAAATTTAATAATTCTTTTAATAAAATGTAATTAAATAATATGAACTTGTAACATAATTTATCTTATCGTATTTATGATTTTATTGAAAGTGTAATTTTGAATTAAATTTTATTTCGTGTTTATTATGTGTCATATGGACTACTTTATGAAATAAATGAATACAATATAGTATACCCCTTTTCACTGGGGATGAATTAGGGATACACGAGGGGATATAATAACTGGTTTAACCCACCGATTTCAGATCCAGAGGTCCCGGGTTCGATCCCCATGGGGAATACAATATATCGTGCTTGGTTTGGTTGGTGGTAGGACTTTATTGAAGTCCGCCTGGCTAGCTACCACCATCTTACCTAATATTGTCGCCCTAATAACAATTCTAAAATTGTTGTGTTCCAGCATTCAGAGGTAAGATAGCCAGTTCCTCAGTTTGTTCCGGGATCCCGGGCGAAGTGCGCCTCCACCTTCGGCCTTATCTTAACTTGTTAACAGGTGAGATGAAGGCCAAGCGCTTCCCCGTCGTAAAAAAAAAAAACCCGGGATCTTTGGGTCTGATACCACTGAGCAAACCACTAGACCATAAAGGCGGTTCTAATAGTTATTGTCGCTACTCGTATAAAAAACAACCAGTGGTACATTTATTTAAAGAAATCTTCCAGCCGGTCTTGTTCAATATGCTACGTATTAAGATGATACATATAGGAAATCCAATTATAAGTTAAAAATTAGTTGTGTTGAAAACCTCATGGTAAAACATAACAGCCCATTAGTGTCCACTGCTGGACAGAGCCTCCTCCAAAGCTTGGCAGGCGGATTAGTGATTGCATTAAATTTGACGATAAGACAGAAGGAAGCTGATGCCCTTCTTCTGGCAAGATCCCTTAGTCGGCTTTAGCGACCTCCATGTTCTGAGCTGGAGGGTTCGATTCGCGTTTATGGTAATATTCGTTTTCATCAAATTTTAAATATACATGCGATCCATCCAGAACGGAAGCTTAAACGTTTTACAATTTTAAAATAAACTTCAGCCAGTAGAGATAGCGCCAAGTACCTACTTACTAGAAAGTAAATGTATTCAGTAGAACATTAGCATAAGGCATAAATCTGGGCGATGTAGGTACCTACAAACCTAAGTCAGAGGTTGAATAATATTCGCATAAATCATGCTCGAATTAATTATTGCGCCCGACTGTATTTCATAATTTAAAATTGAAGTTGAAACTTACCCGCCATCATAACCTTGCGTCTTTTTCGTGATGTTCCTGTCTATTTCTGGTCTATGTTAATAGATACTGTTAATTGTACTACCAATTATCTTCTCTTAAAATATGCCTGGATAATTATAACTTAATTATTGTTGTATGTTTCAGTTTATTTTTTATTAATGTATGCATTTGTTATTTTAAGTTTCAATTTACATGGTGTATTCTTCTTATTTGTGCGATATAAATATTGTTTTTACCGGTTTCTTCATGTTGCCTGGAATAAATCTCTTTCAGCGATAAAGCCGCGATCTTCTACTTCTGATAGTGTGCTGTGTAATAGATCAGATGTTAGACTTTCCTAACAGTCAACCGCCTCCTTGGTCTAGTGGTTCGTCTACCGGTGTCAGATTCAGAAGTCCCGGGTTCGATCCCCAATAGGAGTACAATATTGTGCTTGGTTTGGTTGGTGGTAGGATATTGTTTAAGCCCGCCTGTCGCCACAATAGCAATCGTTAAATTATTGTGTTACGGCTTTACGGCATTTAGAGGTAAGATAGCCAGTTCCTCAGTTTTTTGAGGATTCCATCATAACTTGAAAATAAAGAAAGGCCAACACCTACCCGTCGTACATAAAAAATTAATACGCATGTACGCGAAAACCTAACCAAACTAGGAACAATCCTCTCAATGAGTCGCCTGTAAATGAGTGGCTCCTGAGAATATTGAGAGTCCCTTGAGTGGCCTCCTGAGAGGGCGAGACACACTCGCCCTCTCAGGTGTTCACAGATAAACCTTAAAATTCATACCCTCGTAAGCACACCTCGGATTAGAGGACTTCTCGTATTCCGAGCATTTAGTCCCACATAGTTTTATTACGTTCCAACGAAATCATTCAAAACATTACTGTTGAAAAGCAAAATATATACATAATATTTTGTTTTTTATTTGTGTATTGTGTTTGTATAGTATGTAGGTACATAGTGCATTAAGCTAGACCCCTATTAATATGTGCTCCACCAACCACCTCTTAAGCCATAAAATCATCGCCATGAAAAGTTGTCTGGAAGAAAGAGCTTTGAAGCTATAATACCACCCGTTATATATATATATATTTTAATGTAATCCAGTTTTATTTTAAATGTGTGCAGTAAAGAATTATTATTCATTCATTAGTATATCACCACTGGCTATACACCCTCAGTTGTATTTGTACGGGGTATGGTGGGTCCGCAGCGCAAATTTCTCGGGTAAAAGTACTTTATCATCACAGTTATCTAAGTAGTAAATTTTTTGTTAATATATTAAAACTAGCTTCTGTTAGCGGTTTCGTCCTCGTGGTATCCGGATAAAAGAATAAAACTTATTTTTGGTCCAGAAATTTCTGATCAAGCGAAACAAAACTGAGCAAAACATCTAAACATCCCCAGATCTTGAGATGTATGGTTGGTGTTAGGTATGTTACGAAGATCTGGTCCAGAATCTGCTTTCTAAGCATAGTTTTCAAGTATGGCTCAGGCGACTCGTTTATGCAACCAAAAAAAACTTATGGTAAGAAATTATTGAGATGTAAGACGCCATGTTATATGTATGTATACATTTTACAAAATTTTAATCTTAGTTAACCCCTTTTCAATACTTTAATGTCAATAAAAGCAGTTGTTGTCAATTGCCTGGGTGAACATTTGTTTATCAATAAACAAATGTTCAACCACAATAATCAATTGTCACCCATGTTATCTCAGGTTATCCGATTTTAATAAAATTTAAAACATTAATATCTAAAATTTTATAAAAAAACGGGCAACCATACATTCAGTGCCGGATTACTCAACATAACTCTGAGATCCCGTTCGCTTCGCTCACTCGATCAATTAGAGCATGATTAAATAAAAAGGATACGGTAAGTGTATGGTTATTAATAATATGCACAAAAACCATAAAGTCCCGGTTTATTTAAATCTCTCCCGACCTTGGTGCTAACCTTCCAAGGCAATGGGCATAACTCAAAAAGCTAGAGAGCTTTCTTCGTGGTCTGCGTCCTGGTGGTGGTTTTGCTGGTGCGAGTTACACAAGCAAGGCTTAGATAGTTCACTGTCCACAAGTGCGCTCTCATGATGCATCTGTGGAGCAGGAGCACGGAGCGGATGAGGAATAAGTACCACTTGGGCTTCGGCTGTTTCACGACGTGCTTCTGGGTAGTAATGGACAGGCTCCTGCATCGCGGCTACGATAGGTGCTGGGCTGTGGCTTGGTTCACAAGGAGTAACTTGCTGGCACGGGTATTGCTGCCTCGGGTTCAGATAACGGTTTCCAAAGAGTTCTACGTAGCCGTATTGCGGTGGTTGGGCCGCTCCGAAATGGAGGCTGGCGACCACGCTAAGGATTGCAAGAGTCCGAATACCCATGATGGATGATGCACTGAATGCCGGTCCTATAAAAAAAGCTTTTATATATGCGCTCTAATTATCCGTGGAAAACTGTAACATTACTCGTTAGTGAAGGTTAGCTACATGTAGATATAGTGGAACAAATCTAGTTACTCTAAATTAGAATCGGATCGGATGATATATTTTATTAATAGGGTAGGTATGATCTACCTCCTAGTGAACTCCGGATAACAGCATCTCTAGTATTGCTAGTGGATACGGCTGAATGATCGTAACACTGCTGGTAGGAGTTAAAAAAGACCACCTGGATAAATCGCTCCGGACGCCATCGTAACCAAATTTCGCGACCAGTTGCGATAGCGGCTTTAAAACTCTTTACACGCAATTAGTGGCGATGGAAGTGTTTACGTAATTTGTTCGTGTCTATACATTACAATACAATTCAATGGAGCGAAGTATGTTATCTATAAGAAAACTATACCAAATTAAAAACTCAACGATAAGAAAGAAAACTTACACATTCAGGAAAATCAAATGGAGATGGGCAGGCCACACCATGAGAGGATCTGAGATGTGGAGTCAAACCATAACATTCTGGTATCCCAGAGATAGTTCAACAAGTGCGGAAGGCAAAATTAAAGATCGACAGATAAATATAAGAATAGAAGTCAGATGAAAAAAAATAACGGATCAAACCTGGACCAGAGTGGCATCCCTTAGGGAAATTTGGAAAGGATTAGAAGAGGCATTTGTCAACACTGACAAACAGATGCTGTAGACAAGAAAAAATAGAATAGTTAACTAGTTTATGACCTAATGCAACATTGTAATCAGGTATCAGAAACAATGGTTTTTATTATTATTACTATACATCACAATAATCACGTTTCACTGCCAGTAACATTAAAGGATTTTTTATTCCCGCATTCGCAAACTTCATTATTAGTTTGTCAGCGTACAATTTATTTCAAAAGGATACTGGCCAATGATTTATTTTTACTAATAACCTTGACAATGCTGTTATTGTGACGTACTCACTTAGGTACCTAATCATAATAAGCCCTACATACGCATTAGCGTATTTTAAATCTAAATTAAATAATAAAACTGTATAGTATCATCATCCAACGTGTTTCCTACTTCTATATATGGAATTTATGTCTACTGAACGAGGAGGTACAATAAAAAATAATGACATCAATTTTAATAATAAACTTACTGACATCTTAGATTCTGTGGAACTTTGGATGAATGACCATAACCTTGATATTAATTACTCTAAAACAAAAATAATGCAGTTTAGACCATATCAAAGATCACCTCTGGACATTAATTTTATTTACCATGACATCAAATTAGAATGCGTTAACTCTTTTACATTATTAGGACTAAATATAGATTCAACTATAAATTGGAAAAGCCATATCCAAAAGATAAAGTCAAAACTTACTAGCTTCACTTATGCTCTTAAGGAATTGATAAGAGCTACCGATCAAAAAATAGCTACCTCAGCATACTATGCCTATGCGTTCGCCTGGTTACAAAACGGAATTATACTATGGGGAAATAGTACTGTTAATAAAAAACTTTTCGTCCTACAAAAATTATGCATCCGCGCACCATTGCCAATATAAAAATCCCCGATAGCGGCAAAAATCAATTTCGTAGCCTAAAAATATTAACACTGACATGTATATACATATTTGAATCTTGTAAATTTGTAAGAAACCACCCTCAATTTTTCAAAAAAAAGGGTGACATACCACGACGCTGTCCTTGTAGGTATAAAAACAAAATAGATCTACCAAAGTCTAAACTACAGATGCACAGCTCAGGACCAAATACAATGGTATCAAAAATTTACAATAAATTTTTGAACAGATAAAAGATGAACAAAATAACACTATCTTCGAAAATAAATTGAAATACCTACTTATTGAGAAATGCTATTATAATTGAACTTTATAATTTGAATTGAACGACTTTTTTAGTGATAATATTACACTTTCTGAATTCATTTAACATTTATTTCCTCCTGCTTACCTTAACGTTAATATGGCTTGTACTTGTTCAAAGCGTCGGTCCGCTTTCACTCTTTTGCTATGCCCTAATAGGGTTATTATGTATAACTTTTTCAATTATAAGACCATTGTACCTTTACATCATTATTGCAATAAATGACTATGACTATGACTATGAGGTTCAAAAATGCTGCATGACGGCTATCGTTACAATCGTAAGAAATATATTTTAATGTACACTCGTTCTGGAAGTGCTGCAATGAGAAGGTGTGTACTGAAAAATTCAATATGACATTAATTAATCGGAACGAGATTACGAACTGTCAAGCTAACTTTGCTAAAAACATAGTACTGAAAGAATTTGACAATCTTAAACTGACCAGTAATATTAATTTTGACTCTATCCAGCAACAATATGATAAAGGAGTGTATAAAATAAATGACTCCGGTATCCAACATGTGAAAGACAAACCAAAACATAACAGTATTAAAACAGGACTTTACAACGAAAGGAATAAAGTACTACGTGTTGCTAAGGTATGTTTTGCACCTTTAAAGAATCTAATTTTTCTACTTGCTGGTATTTGCCCAAATACATATTTACACTTTGAATTGTAAGACTGAGTAGGAGGTAGTTACTTATTTTTAGTTGTTGGTAATTTAAGTTAATAAAATTTTGTTTTAGGAGGAAAAGGGGGTTTAGGGTTATTGCTATGGTATGGTTATTGTTGACTAAGAATCAAGAAATGTATTTTTTTCCATAGCAACTACATATGTTGAAATGTTTAAATATCCTTTTTCGCATCCTGATTGCCAAGAACAAATACTCTATCCATTGTCACCACACAATTGCGTAGAAAGAGTATTGAATCCGCAAGCAGTTGCGAATTTTGGTTGCGATGGCATCCAACGCGGGATAAATCACCCTCCTGCTGAAGTTTTGTGCCAAACGGCTTGTCGTGTCGCGTCGCGTCGGTGCGCGGGAGAGGCTGTGCCTTCTAGGAATGCTCTCTCTGTCGTAGACCTCATCTTTGCTCCTAGACAAACCTAGATGTTATAGCTAACCCATAATGTATGTTAAACAACGGTTTAAATAGGTACCCATAGGTCATTTAGTTCACACCCTTTGAAGAAGCTCTAAAATAGAGCTTTTTTTATACTACTACTACTGAGCATGTCTGTTTCAGGAAATATTTGAGGGATCAAGTTCTTTTTCAAGCTCACCTAGCAGGCAGGTTCGTTAAATGCAATAAAGTTATACCACTAATAAGTAATCATACAAATGAACACAAAACTCTTTTAACAGTTTAATTTTCTGAATTGCTACTGATCTTAAAAATGTAAAAACATCAGCCTTGGACACCGTTGTACGGCAGAATACGTTGTGACCTATCTAACACCATCCATAGCATCATCATAGCTGTCAGATCAGCCACAATGGCGTATTAAATTAATATTATTTTTTTAACATATTAAACATGTATATCGAGCATTAAACAAATAATACTTTACCTTACTTAATCTTGCTAGAAAACGGTTTACTCAAGCTTTACTTGCTTTTCAGACTCATCTTTTTTAACTAACTTAAGTCTTAACTGCAGAATAATCTGCATCAGATTTTTTATCCAAGTGTTATCGTTAAAAAGCTGAAACAGCTGTGGTTTATTTTAAAACAGAAATGTAAACAATATTTTCCACACATAAATTGAAAAATAGCAAACTTCAATGTAAGTTTTTGCAACAAATTCCTATCATAGAAGCGGTTTTTATACCTCTATATATATAAGTACCAGCCGTACACCACTTTTCATAAATACAAATATTTTCACCATACAAACATTCACCCTCAATTATTTTACAAAAACCATGGATTAGATTGGATTTTTTTCAACTAACTATTAATTACGAACAAAAACATAAAAATGTCATAATTTGTTACTTCAAAAACGACAAACTTGCTTCCAAGCGATCTACACTAATTTGCATTATGAAAGTAACTACTGTATAAATATCATGCTTATACATCTTACGGCTAAGGTTGTATGTTGTTAGTCAGTCAGTCAGTATAAAAATGAAATAAAAATACATACAATAAAAAAACTATGTAATGAGAAAACCAGCATCTGCCTAGGACGAAAAATCTGAATGGCATGGCATCTGATGTCACAGGCTAGTATTTCACTTAGCGGCGATGGGCGTCCAACTTGTCACGTATTGAAAACTCGCGACTTGCAACCTGTGGGTGTGGGCATGTGTTTAATGCAAGTTTGGACGTGCCTGTGACATCTTCCACGCTCTACACGAGTAGTGATCCGAAGTGAAACCTTAATGCGAAAAAAACATGAGAGTTATTTTACAATTCAGTTACTTAATACTTTACGTTACTTCACAATTTTAATTTAATAAAAAAAAATGCAGTATTGAACCAATATGATGTCAATAGCACTTATTACAACTTCCACTTCACTGCTAGATTAACTTACATTCCTCGTGTTTGTCATAAAAATTGATTGGTCAACACAGGCGTAGTTATTGTAATCATAATAAAATGGTTGTTTATTGTCACGCAGCTATCAGCAAAGTAACACAATATTTGGATCATTATATTCAAATCGATTTCCTTTTTTCGTCACACCAGCTCCAAGAATTGAAAAAATGATTTGAAACAATATGTAATCGCTGAGATAAAATATTGTTTTATGATAATAACATTGTTTTGGTTCATATGTTTAATGACTTTCGATTTAAAAATCGTTATCAGATTAATATCAAGATGTAAATGCAAATTATAGCTCAAAAAACCAACACAGTTGTAAGCACACAATACAAGATGTATAATGTATTTTACAAAAAAAGGCTTTTACAGAAACTGTCTCGATAACTGTCGCATTCCTTCCACGTTCCTAATCTATTTGTAATGCATTTATCTCATAGTTATAGTTCAAGGTCATGTCGATTATGGTGGTGAAGGAAGGTCACTGCCTATTCATCGGCCGGATATACCTTTTAGCCGCATGCAATAGGTTATCCTATAACCAGGCATCCTGTTTTGCGCCCACGAGGTACTTGTAGATACCTACTCATTTTGCCGGACAGGAAATCATCCGATAAAATTGTTTGTAACATATTTTATGTTAATTTTCTTTTGCATCGATCACTAGCCTTCACGTTCTTACACAACAGTAGATGAAAAGATAGAGCATATTTTGATTTAGACATGTTTGCCACATAAAATAGTGTTTAAATCTGCCAATGGTAATTAGCCTACATAGTGAACGTAAACAGTAAATAGACATCATCATAAGGTGCGCTGAGCCCAATCTTCGGCCGTTTTCATCCACTCTGCACTCCACTGTTTGGATGTCTTCGCTCCATCTCGTCTAGCCGGAGTACTGCCTACACCAAGCTTGCCTGGACGTGATCTCCATGGAAGGACTGGTTGACCTAAGCCGTTTGACGGTCCATCGACATATATGACCAACTCACTGCAATTTCAGACTACTAACCCTTTGAGCTATGTCGGGAAGCCTCATTCCTGATATATTTTAGAAAATCGCAAGCATAACTCATTTTATAGCACGCTGAGTATCAATTTGTGCACCAGCATTATCAGTGTCCTCGGGAACGTTAACAGCATCACCAGGTGAACTAGACTCGTTATGTGATGTGCGTGTTAATTGAAATTAAAATGACCAGCGTTTGTGCCGCTCGTAGCGTTCACGTCAAATCTAACAGAGAATAAATTGCTCATACGACATTTTCCCTTTAGCCGGATGCTTTCAATTTGGACGTTTGCGGCAGCGCGCAGTTCTGCGCAAGCGACGCTCGGCGCATCTCCTGGCGATAAAGATATTCGGTTTACATCCGTTAAAACGGATATATACCATTGGAAACCGATAATCGAATTTTAATCGAAAATATCGGTTATTTAAACCATATTGCGTAACATAACAAGTGCTAATGGGTATTGTGTTGCGATATCAAAATGAGCCATGTAATGGGACATTGATAAACAGTCTCTTGTTATTCTTATCGTAATAAAGTGGTTAATTTTCACATGAAAAGTGGGTATCACGATATATTGTGATACCACAGCAAGCTACCACGACGGACAAGTTAAAGAAACAGAAAAAGCGACTGAAGAGAAAGAGAGTTTCAGACATGAGGTGAGACTCGAAATATTGACTGAATCGGACATATAAAACTCTGTGATACTAACATTTTCATGGCAAGGATATCGATATTTAACTTTCTTACTGAGCAAGAGGCCTGAAACTGAATAACATAAATATAAGCATTTTTGTTTGTCTAAAATTTTGATTCAAATCATAGGTTCCTTTAAATTATATGACTCCTTCCCCAATTTAAAATAACGTACACATACTTCAGCTTAAACAGTACTGCAATGTTGTCAACGAATCATGTGTACAAATATGTCAACACAGTAAAAATACTTTGTGTCTCTGAGATAGTTAGTGGATACAGTTTGCGTAGATCCATTATGAACATGTAAATATATAAATATTTAGTTAACTACAACATATTTATCCACTGTAATTAATGAAAAAAAAACGTGTCATTTTGCCTCTCCATAAGGCATTACATGTAGCCTAAGTTAGAGTGAACGAGCTTTCCCAGGATGCACTGGCTTTCTCGCGCAACGACGGAATACACCGAATCGTTAGACAAGGCATTATCAATACATATATATCTATATACATATGAATCTCTCTATATTTTTATCTAGATTGTGATAAAGATGTAGCATCAGCTTTGCTAATGGGCAGGTACACACCGTAAGACTTATTCTCTGAGACTGTCTATTATTCATGTTGTGCTCGAGCACTAAGACCTTGTACCTAATTGAAATCATCAATGTTGAGTAGGCGAAGAATGGTCTCCGCAATGATTGCAGACCTACCATAGATATTATTTTATTTATTTGTTTAAACAATATTGCCCATTTTTATACCACAAATTTATTTGAAAAAACAATGATAAAAATAATTAATTCTCATTTTGAAGAAACATGTAGGAGTAAATCGATTTGATAAATGATTGAATACTACTCTTCAGATGGGTAAAAACTACTCTTCAAATGAGTGAAGACCATTCCTAAAATGGGTGGCGGTCCAACCCGTAAGAGGTTGTCTTTTTGCTTTGATCCGATAATTGATATGCAAGTATGCAAGCCTCTCTTGGATGGAGTATCCTACCTTTAATTATTTTAGTCATGTCATTTTAGTCAAGAATAAAGGTCATCAGACATGAACTTGATTCTTGTCTTGGCAAGGCCGATATCTACAATTGAGCGAGCCTTTACAGATAATGTATTGTATGATAAGTACTTATTAACAAATAAAATAATGATATGATTATTATATCCGTAATCTAATTCCCATATTACATAGTTTGCTTAGCCTGGGACTAGATGGCGCCGAGTGAAACTAATGTCCTGTAATAAATATATATAATTATAATATAATGTCAAATCACAATAATTGACAAAAAGTATGTCGCACGCTTTAAAGAAGGCATGCTGCCGCCACTAGAGTCTTTTTAATATGTCAGCTCTACATGTGTAGCAAATTGTAAATGAAGAATATTTTAAAGAGCTTTAAGTAATGGACAATGGTAATGTACAAACAACAAGGGAATTATTCGTGTCCCATAAAGTACGGCTAACAGGCATATCACTTTTTTATTGAATAGTCCATAATTTAACAAAGCGATACAGATCTTTGGGGTTGATAACTACATGTAGAGCCCCACTTATCTTTGATGAAACTCCAGGGAAACTTAATGAAATCTATTTATTGTAAATAATATGATTTCAGAGTGATTTCTATCGATTGGTGCCTACCTGTCTTATTTGGAAAACAAAGGTACAAAGTATTAGGAATTTTGTCTACCTATAAAATTTTGTTCAATCTTTATTTGATGTTATACTATCATTATATCGTAGCAGAACTAGATAGATGAAATGAAAGTGAAATCATGAAATTTCAGGCCTAAAGGACAAATAGTGATTTGACTGTCAGAGATTTTATTTACAAAACACTACTTATTTTACGTGAACAAACTGTAGGTAGTGAGTGAAAACTCAAAGATTGCAATCGTAAAATGTTACCTACACCCTAACTACTTTACGGAAAGAAGGGTCCTGGCATAAAAGTACATTCCTGTGTTACCTATATCATAGGATATAGGTACAATTATTACTTTTGTTCTCCAATTATTTCTACAATTATTACTTTTGTGACATGATCACCGCACGACAAAACTTATTTATAACTTATATATTGTTGAAAATATAGGAAATAAATAAACTATATCATTTGCAAAAAATAAAGACTTGTATCATGTTATTGTGGTTTTCTAAGGGTTGGAATAATTGTTAAGAGGATTGCCAACAATAACATTTCAAACACCGAAGTAACCCATGAAGGTTAGTTACCACTTAGGTTACTATAAAAATTTTTGGCGTTGGCAATTTTTCCTAAAACAAAGCATTTACTTCCTTTTCTTACTCAGGAAATTATTACTTGTGTGCAGACAGTCATAGGTGGGCATGTAAGTGGTTACTAAAATAATTAACATCCAATTCTCTACCGCCAGGGTTGACTTCCGCGGACTAAGGTGTGCAAGCGCACTCCGTAGCGTCACAGCTGCGATGTACGAAAGCAGTTGCTCCTATGCCGGAGCTCTAGAACTAAAGCGAAGTGCCTTGAAGGAAGAGCCTTGGCCAGCCACTGAGTGGCCTCCTTACCGTCTTCACCAATCCACATTCGAGCAATTGAAACAGAGTGTGGAGAAAGCTAAGGCTGCGTTACAAGACCGTTCAGGACTGCTCGGGACCGCGACGGCTTTCGGTGATTTCTATGGAGGTCAGTTGGGACAAGACACTGGCGCAACGCTTGGCTTCGGACGGGCTAGGAATGAAGACATGCTTGGGACGTTGGACAAAAAGAGTACAGGTGAGTTGATTCAACATTTTATTAAAAGTGTCTGATGTCTATACTTGCGGTCTAGGCATGCGTTGTGTGGGACACCCTGCGGCTTGATGGAGCAGTCGGCCCATCAAGCCGCAGGGTGTCCCAGGTGTGGCGTCCCAGGTGTGGTTTTTCTTCAGGGTTTCGCTGCTGTAAGCAGGAAGTCTCCTTCATACAGCAGCGGGTATGATGGACGAGAGAGATCGGGTTCTGTGGCTCACAATTGGAGAAGCCTACGTCCAGTAGTGGTCTGCAATAAGTTGATGGTGCTGATGATGAATGATACGTAAGCCGTCTAACTTTTCAACTCTACAGTATAGACCAATCTTTTTCATCTATTGATCTCTGCATGCCTGAAAAAACTAAGATGAGGTCTAGGTTAGAACAGTGGCAAGATAGAAAGATGTATCGACGAGCATTTTATGTTTGGTCGAACATGAGAAGAAAATTCTTAAAAGAACCTCCTTATCGTGCAAAAATGTATCAAAATGACTTATCTCCGTAATGATGCAAGTTCCAACATGTATCTCGAAGAAACGATAAACGACATCGGAGCCTGAACACTTTACACCTTCAACAAAGATACGAGCTACAATATACCGACCTCGGCGTGTACCCACCGTATCCTCACAAAGAATATTATCGATTGGCAACTACTCGCTTGCTGATGCACAACCAAACTTACTGCCAAGAGATAAGGTTCCATTTTCAGCGAAAAAAGATAGAACCCTTTTAGATTAAGCAATGCTAGGTACAAAGCCAAGGTGGGGGCAAAATCTTCCTCAGATGACAATCGGTGAGAGACGCAGTGGGGCGGGCGGGATACCCCACAGTCACCATGACGACGCGCCCGCCCACACCCCGCCCTAAAGATCATCGCTTCCATAATACTAGTTGTGAGAATAAAATTTTATTATTCAGTTCATTATTTTGGAAGCGGCTTCCCCATTAACGAGGGTCGAGGAAATCTCACGAAAATGGCACTGCATTTTCGTGCAAGCCCGAAATCTTTTGTGAGATTTTCGGCGGTTTGCGAAAACAAATGGTGGCGGTTTTTTATCAGCGCCGTAATAAAGGTAGCTTAACGAGCTCTTGAATGGCGGATTATTGGTGAATGCGTCTTTATTATGATTCGCGTGACTCACTTGTTTACGTTGAATATAGATATCTATATATTAACTGGTGGAACGCTTGGGATAGTTTTCCGTGGTAGCATTTATGATGCCTTCTATTGGCTACAATTGTGAATCTAAACCAATAAATACCAAAAAAATGACATCAATATCGGTCCTGGAAGAGTGCTGATACAAACACACATGCATATATAATACTAAGCAAAATACATTCTAAGAAAAACTTCAGACCATTTTTAGCATATTGCACGCACGGCATTGTGTGATTTGGCATAGCTTAAGTTTTTATAAAAAAGGATACGGAAAGCTTAAATAACTTAATGTTTATAATTTTAAGACGCTTCAATTTTGACCACAGATTGACCACTAGATATATACCGCAATCTCAGTTTGAAAGTTCACATGGCTTACAAAGCATTATTTATTTAAACGTGCCGTACCCAAAGACTTCCAACAGGACCCTAATTGCAAGGACTTCGCAGTCAGTCCGCCTGTCTGTCCGCCTAGCTAGCCGGTCAATATTTTCGGAGAATATATGCTATCACTCGATTTATTGAAAAATCTAAAAGAAACAAGAGATGATATTGAACTATTCCACAGCTTGCAGGCATGATCCTGACGATGTGTTCCCCGGTCATTCTCTTTATGCCTCAGAAAATATCATTTCAAACGTTCCCGTCACATTTTCACATTTCTCGAGCGCACAAAGGATCGCGCTGACAAAGGCGCTGGAAAACAATAACTTTTACCATTAAAAAGTTTACAATACATTGAAAAAATGTAAATTTGAGCGACCTCTCTTTGTAGACTTGGCACGGGTCGCGACTTTGAAGGTAGATTGGGGCCTTCCTTAATTGTTCGCCGTGGAACCCGGTTTTTACTTATTGCTCCAAAAGATTTGTATTACAATAGGTATTTGTTTTCTTTCGCGTTTCATCGTTAATTAAAAAAACAATAATTTTGCTAAGAACCATGCTACTTGTGATACGAGAGCCGTTTTAAAACGTGGAGGTAAGGATCTCACGTGGAAGTCTAAACTGGCCACTTCCTACGGAGGCCGGATGGGCATACAGGCGCGACTATCCTAATGAATATAAATAGTGCCGAGTGCCGACCCTTTTGAAAATCAATACCGCCGCGTATTGGACCAGTTCCAACATGATTTATTAATAATATTTCACGTAGATACCATCTAAAGTACGCCTCGTAATTGATGACGATTGGTACAGAGATTGTTCGATAAGCTGTAATCATTTTCATGTTAACAACTCTTTAGTACGGGCTTATAAAATTTAATACGTTTCTCGTAATGACATAGATTAGGGGTTGGGTGTTTTTCGCAGTGATTTGAATATTATGTAAATGTTTCTTTGCTTTATATTCTTGGCGCGTTTGGGTCGTCTATCAGCGGGATTGTGGCACGTGCCTGTTGCAATGCAACAGCCAACAGAGCCTTCACCAAGTACTAACGATGACAAATAAGATGCTGAAGTTCTGTAGATTTTCTCTGCTCTTAGCTAAGGAATTCCAAACCAATACAAAAGGAAGTCGAATTGTTTGTCTGTAACATTGCTTGTAAGTGTAATTTATTTTGATTGAGAGATATAATAAAAATACTTAAGTATTATATCCGTAATCGAGTTCCCATGTTACAAGTAGAATTTTAATTTGAAGTTTTACTTTGTTTCGGACTAGATGGCGCTGTGTGAAATTAGTGTTCTGTCCTATAATAAAAGCCTAAAGCATTGAAATTGCACAGATTATATCTGTATTAAGTAGTTTGATAAATAGGTATAGTACAGAGTCTAAGCTCACAGTAACTGTATTACTATATCGGCAAGATAACTAGTACTTCCTCTATCTACGAATCTACGGAAATTCTAGGAAAGTTCTACTAAATTTCTATAAAAGCTCTACAAAAGGTCTATGAAGGCTCAACGCAATGCCTATGGAGCGGAGCTTACGATAATTCAATGAGTCTATAAAGCTACTCAACATGACCTTTAGTTGCCTCCCGGTTGGATCACCAAGTCACTCGAGTGGAAGGGAATTTTGTTTTTTTTCCTAATTGAGGCCGCCGCAGGGTTCTTTGGGAATAAATCCCATATAAATTAGGCTACAGTCATCTTCAGTCATTACTATCAGTTATTACTTATAATAACTTTAAAATAGGTTAGCAGCAAACAGTCTTGGTGCTCGTGGTACTTATACTTATCTTTGGTATCCACTTACCAAACCATCCTATGTTAATACCACCCTAATATTTAAGCGTACGTTATACTACTTACCTACATAATTACCTACCCATATAAGTAATTTTTATTGCCTCCTAGGCTAATGTAGGTTGAATTAATAAATGTGTCTTTCTTTCTAAACTATGTATACCTGATGAATGGATCATCAAAAAAAAAAATATTCCGAGATTCTTGCCTTTCTACTTGTGTGCTGGTCGCGATTCTGAACAGGCAGTAGATAAGACGTTTCAAAATGATCCTGAAAATATACAAAATTAGACTTTGAGTTTGACTCACGAAAACGTAATTACATTAAAAATCTATAAGTACCAGGAAAAGAAGAGATGAGAGTTGGTATATATATTATAGTGAGAAGGAGTGGAGTAGGCAAAATTGTATTTTATTCTTTTTTTACGGTCGAATTTCGAGCACTGGGTGCAACACTAGTCTGTATTAAAAAGTCACATTACATGACCAGTCATACGACCCTCCCACAGAGTTTGCAAAACACTTGGCTCAGACAATTAAGTATCAACACTAGTAAGCCAATAAGCCGCCACTCGAGTTCCCACAGGACCCCTCGAGCCATAATGTGCAATCAATGCACCCGTTATAAATCTACGATGACAATGGTGACTTGACATTAGGATGACGACAAGCGCTTGCGCAGGGTTACAGAATAATATGTTTAACTACCGTTGACATTATCTGAAAAATCTGCTAAACGTAATTTTATTGGAAAAACGTTTATCATTTCTGTGTCTTCTGTGTCTATTTGTTGAAAAAAATGTGGCTAGAAAGATCTGATAGTTTTGTAAGATTACAATTATGAGAGCCAAGAGTTTATTTTGATTTGAAATAAATTGTTTTTATTTCGTAAACATAAAAAAATCTGATATGACTTTCGCCCCCAATCCAAGCCCTTTCTGTTTACAATCATGGGAACCACGGTCTAGACAATATCAAGTTAATTGTACGAATAGACACCAATGATGACCCTCTTTTAGATTTATGCAACATGACCGCCCGAAAACACCCTACAAAAGTACCCCAACATATTTATTTCGCAGATAAATAGCTGAAAACATATTGTGCGCAGTGATTTGATACGTTTCACTTTACGCGTGGGATATTACGGATTTTTATGATAATTAAGCTATAGGCTTTAGATTTGTTTAAAATATATATTTTTATCGTGGTATTTATTCCGCTGTCAAAGCATGCGTGTGTGTGTTGTACTTTTTTTCATCTAATATGCAGACATACATTATGACGTGAGTAAACCCTCGTTTTAAAATTGTTTAATAAATGTTTAGCTTTGGCCCGCGGCATCGCCCGCAAGATACCTAGCCATTGCTGTGTAAACTAAATATGCTACTTACTCACACACAAACTGCTAATGTTACATAGAGCTAATGCTGCATCCATGCTAAATAAAATTCGTTATGTTAAATCGCTCAATTGGCGTGACGACCTGACTGCATTTCACCCGGACTGGTGGGAAACGGAGGATGACCGAAAATCTTGGAAGGATATGGGGGAGACCTTTGCCCTGCAGTGGGACAGTATAGGTTAAAAAAAATAAAAAGAATCGCTTCATATTTCAACAACAATTAAACCTGTTTTTCTGTTAAACGACCTTCAAATTTATAATAACGTGTGGAAGACAGGTATTTTCACATTGACGTAATACGGATCTGCAATTTAGTTGGTTTTTGGTATGAAATAGCAAAATGTAATTTGTGGTGTACCTGTGACGCGAAACAATTATACCAAATAATAAATACTGACAGATTGATGCACGCCTAAAGTTTTATATTGAACAATTCATTTTCTGCAGGATCAGACAAACTTTCGAGTGGACTCACAAAGGGGTACTCCACACCCACCTTGTCAGAGACACTGCGGGCCAGCAAATGCACAGGTCAGTACAGCCACTTAAATAATCCATGCAGGCTGTGTTGTATGGTATCTAGTTGATTTCATTGCCTTCTGTCAAAAATTGACACCAAATTAGGCAGTAGAACCAGTTAATTACCTATGCCTGGAGTAATGCGATGCCTGTCTGATTTAAGGTAGGACGTCAAGAAATAATGTCTAACCTCGTGGGTGTATTAAAGTTCCAAGTCGTACAGCGAGCTATGGTGAGAGCTACTACGTGATAGAATCCGGAATGTGGTTATCCGTAATAGAACCAAAGTTGCTGACGTGGCTCTCAGAATTAGCTGCTATCAGCAGTGGACATGCCACATATCTTGCAGAACCGATAACCGCTGAAGAGCAAAGTTCGAAGTTCTTGCATGGCGATCACGATTAAACGCGAAACGGAGTGTGGAAAGCCCCCCCACTCGATGGACTGACAACATTGTGGCGGTTGTGGGGAGTCGATGGATGGAGGCCGGTCAGGATATTTGTGGCATCGATTTAAGGAGGCCTGTGTTCAGCAGTGGACGTATGTGGTCTGAAATGATGATATTAATGAAATATGATATCGAGAGTTTTGTCACGCTTGCGAGTCACTGATTCCTAGTAATAGGAACACAGATTTATTTAAAAGCCTTTACGGATAGCCACAGAAAGAAATTGAGGGGAAATGCTTCGATTATTTAGCTACTTTACTTTGACGACGTAACGATTTGACCGATTTTATGCCCATGAATCGATGGGCTCTCACATTTTGCTTGCCTCAAATTACACAAAGTTAAATATTTACATATATAACCAGCAAAAAAATAATATGTTTTCCTATAACTGGTGGAGTCTTTTATAATGAAAGAAGTTAATAAATCTTGAATTTATCATAACCACCTTTACCGCAAGTTTGTGTACATCAGGGTTGCCGGGTGTATAATAACATTTACCGTTTACATTCAATATTGAGATACAACAATATAAGAACAATTGTGACAAAGAATGATGTCTAATGAGGCCGAGGGCTGGATGTTGGAATTATGGTTAAATTCAACATACAGCCCGCATCAGCATCCATGGGTTGAATAAGAAAAAGGTGGAAAGTGGTTGACCGACGATCTCACAGGCTGAATTGACCTTTGAGTGGTTGACTTTTGTTAACTAAGGGCGGGTATTGCGGGCTAAGTTGAACAATAATAAAACATAAATTGATATAGCTTCTAAGGCAATTTATAAAACGAAAACTCGTGACTCTCTCAGGGAACGTTTTAAAGAGATTGGTATTCTTACAGTCAGTTCTTAGTACATTTATGAAAATCGAATGCAGCGTGAATTAGATTCATTGATGATCACAGAAACATTGATGAGAAGAGTAAAATAAGTGATGTACACAATGTTAATACTAAAAATTAAAATAAGCTTGTTATATCTAGGTAACGCTAGGAAAAGTAAATCATACATTCTTAGGAAACTGTGTGAAATTCTATAATAAGCTTTCTCAAAGCGCCACCAAACTTTCTGCTCGTAAATTCTAATTGTATATAAAGAGTAATTTTATTAAAAGTGCTTTTTACAAAATTAGTGACTATATCGACTATAAGAACTCGTGACCCGATGTTGCTATACCAGTTGACAGCTAAACGGTGATTTCTCAATGTTAACAAACTGCCCATAGGTAGATCGGTAATAACAAATGTTTTAAGATAGTATTAAGTATTTAGTCTTATGGTGTACCTACTTAGAATGTAATTTAAAACTGTATATCTAAATATTGAATGGATCATCAAAAAATTAACCAGCTCAAGTTTCTTGCCTTTCTCTCTGTGTGCTGGTCGCGATTCCGAACAGGCGGTAGATTTGACTCTACATGATCCTCAGAAATCTTAATGAATAAAACATTTTTGACTTTGACTTAGACTTAAGGTCGTAAAATAATTGATGATATGTAAGATAATTGATGATATGATGACCTCTAATTTAATAATAAATAAAACGTTTATTTTCCCTCACAAAATTAGTAGGTTTTAAAGGATAACATTTTAAACAATTACTGTCAGAGGCACCTAGTTACATTGTGAGAGATTGGTGATGCCTGAAGTAGGTTCTTGAGAACCTGTATTACAGGTCACCAGACCCCCCCTTTGCCATAAAAAGTAAAAAACTGATCGGTAGACTTTAAACAATAAGTATACTTAGATAATTAATTTATAAACTATATATATTTTTAACACTGATATTTACTACCCACTGAAACGAATGAGTGTGCATGTGGTGTGTAGGTGTAGAGTTGAAGTGATTAGTGTGATGTGTATGTGTATGTGTATGTGTATGTGTATGTGTATGTGTATGTGTATGTGTATGTGTATGTGTATGTGTATGTGTATGTGTATGTGTATGTGTATGTGTATGTGTATGTGTATGTGTATGTGTATGTGTATGTGTATGTGTATGTGTATGTGTATGTGTATGTGTATGTGTATGTGTATGTGTATGTGTATGTGTATGTGTATGTGTATGTGTATGTGTATGTGTATGTGTATGTGTATGTGTATGTGTATGTGTATGTGTATGTGTATGTGTATGTGTATGTGTATGTGTATGTGTATGTGTATGTGTATGTGTATGTGTATGTGTATGTGTATGTGTATGTGTATGTGTATGTGATATGTGTGTGTGTTATATGGTAAGTATATGTGATATGTGAAGGTGCCCGTAGAGAGCAGCCAGATTATTGGTATGGTGGGAACATAAGAAACGACATGTGTAAGAAGATAAGGATGATTGAAAAAATAGTGCTGGTGGAGGCTCCACTAACTAGGTGATTTAATAAATTTTCAGTATTTTCGTAATCTAAAGATTTGATGTAGTTTGAGACAGTTTTTTTGCAATTAATCTTACATTGGGGGTATATATTTCAGGAGTGGTTTAGGGTTTTATACTTGTCACCAAGGAAGCAGTCAAAATTGTGAGAATGAGAAGTACGGAAAAATTTGGTATAGGAGACGGTGGCTTTTCGACTCTTTTCATTCAAGAACAGTAGGTCATACTTCAGTTCAGCGTGTTTTTTTAATAACGTGCTCAGAATAAAAGATCTGTCTGACTGTTAGTACGTCCCATTTTGAATAGAGACTTACTGTGGGAAAGCGGAAAGAGAGACCAGCTCCAACTTTGAGTATAGCTCTCTGTGCTCTTTTTTATTCAAGAAGGTTAATAAATAAATAGTTCGGGACATTAATTTCACACAACGCCTCTAGCCTCAAACTAAGCATAGTGTAAGTAAGCATACTTACACACTATTTTTTGTAAATACAAAAGTACTATAATGATACAACACCCAAACACAGAACAAACATCTGTATTCATCACACAAATGTTTGTACCGGGTGGAAATCGAACCCACAACAGACACAAAATACAGTGCAGAAGGCAGAGTTACAATGAGGCTTATCAAATTGCCGGAACACAACCATTTACAATGGTTATGGCGACAGACTTGGATAAGATGGAGGTAGCTAGCCAGGCGGACTTGTAACAAGTTCTACCACCAAACCCAAAACAAACACAAATTTAATTACTCCTTTGGGGATCAAAACCAAATCTAGGTTCTGACACCGGTGTGCTAACCACTAGACCACAGAGGCAGTCAAATTCAGATTCGAACTACGAACTCGAACTAGTTCTTTTATTACCTTACACAGAGACAGGGGCCCATTATACCGCAACAAATGACTACCAAGGTGGTGGCCGAGCACCGAGCTCTGGCTTGGTGTTATTTAAGTGGGCATATCCGGACGTTTGCCGGATATACCTATTTGGGCGAATCGGTTTTTGTCGGTACAGTCTTGACCCTCGGCTGATCTAGGTTTGGATGACGTCATACATATGTTCTTTTAGGCTTTTATATCCGAAATTTTGCCCAAATTTTTTATGTGGAAGTCCAAACTCGAATGAGTTTCTTCTAAACAAGCTTGAAAAACATGTTTACCAATGCTTCTCACCTTTGCTCAGGTGAGAAGCATTGGTTCATGCATTGGAAAAGGAATTGCATCGTGTGGGGAAACACGAGCAAGAAGAAACTAAGACTAATAATGAAACTAACAACGTATGTTATTGAAATGATAACCGGCTCTGTGCTCTAGTAGGTTTTAGCCCACTGGAACCTGATTCATTATTTAAATTATAACCGGCTCTGTGCTCTTGTAGGTTCTAGCCCACTGGAACCTGATTCATTATTTAAATGATAACCGGCTCTGTGCTCATGTAGGTTCTAGCCCACTGGAACCTGATTCATTGTTTAAATGATAACCGGCTCTGTGCTCTAGTAGGTTTTAGCCCACTGGAACCTGATTCATTATTTAGATGATAACCGGCTCGGTGCTCTAGTAGGTTCTAGCCCACTGGAACCTGATTCATTATTTAGATGATAACCGGCTCGGTGCTCTAGTAGGTTCTAGCCCACTGGAACCTGATTCATTATTTAGATGATAACCGGCTCGGTGCTCTAGTAGGTTCTAGCCCACTGGAACCTGATTCATTATTTAGATGATAACCGGCTCGGTGCTCTAGTAGGTTCTAGCCCACTGGAACCTGATTCATTATTTAGATGATAACCGGCTCGGTGCTCTAGTAGGTTCTAGCTCACTGGAACCTGATTCATTATTTAGATGATAACCGGCTCGGTGCTCTAGTAGGTTCTAGCCCACTGGAACCTGATTCATTATTTAGATGATAACCGGCTCGGTGCTCTAGTAGGTTCTAGCCCACTGGAACCTGATTCATTATTTAGATGATAACCGGCTCGGTGCTCTAGTAGGTTCTAGCCCACTGGAACCTGATTCATTATTTAGATGATAACCGGCTCGGTGCTCATGTAGGTTCTAGCCCACTGGAACCTGATTCATTGTTTAAATGATAACCGGCTCTGTGCTCTAGTAGGTTTTAGCCCACTGGAACCTGATTCATTATTTTCGATCCCCACATTTGGTTTGGTTGGTGGTAGGACTTTGTGAAATACCGCATGGTTAGCTATCAGCTCTTACCTTAGCCTGTTGCAGTAACAACAATTATAAATTATTATGTTTCGGCTTTTTTTTATTTATTTATATATTAGGAAGACCAACAGATTTATAAACTTAATATGTAACTAATTTATTTATTAACTTATTTTATTTATCAATCCAGTCTAGGTTATCAGAGAAGCCAATTAGCGGTCCTCACGAATGCATTTACAGGTAAGATAGCCAGTTCCTCAGTGTGTTAAGGATTCCGGGTGAAGTGCGCTTCCACTGCCTTATTACCTACTTGAAACCAGATGAGATGAAGGCTAAGCTATCATAATATAAAGAAACGTTACATAGGTGAAGTTCTTTGCCTCATAAACACAAATCGTGGAGTACTCAAGATACATATGTAGTTATTACTTTTTGGTTTCAATTGGTCACGTAAGTCGTTCGTGGGGGCAATTCAAACCTCAGATATCCCCTTGAGGTTATTTTTAATAAATAAATAAAATTAGTTTATTTCAGATACCAAATATCCATTTTAGGTTAGTAAGAAAATAAACTTAAAACGTACTTAAGAATCTTAGAATTTACTTGTTTTTGTTATTTTGTATGATTTGTTTTTTTGTGTACCTACAGGGTGACATGTTCAGTTATGAATAAACCTTCCAATAAATAATAAAAAAAAAAACTTTAAATGAATTTGTTGGTTGATAAAAAAATAAAGGTACCAAAACATTAAATCACCAAAGGGGTTATTATTAAGTAGGTATTCCATACTTTTATGAACAACAAAGCCGAGTGTTAATAAGAACTTATAACTTGAATTTTACTGAAATTAACATCCAGAAGACAAAAAAAAACATTTGTTATCGTTTCACGAAAAACGTCTGGTCTGCTGGCCTATTATTACCTCAGTCTGTTCCGCCATTTTCATTGAAACCCAAATGAAACAGATTAAGGGCAGCTGATCCCAATGATATTTGGCATAGATATAGAGAAAGCCACAAGGAACAACATAGGCTACTTGATATTCGGTTAACACGCAAGAAAGCCCGTAAGCAAAGTCCAGAAGTAAATGTATCCAGGATTGTGGTTCATTCTGGAATACGTACTGTAAGATTTGTACCCCATGTATGGGCGTGACGTCATTAATCAGAGTGACGTCACCGCTAACCCGCCGTCGCTGTCGACGACATTTACATAGAAAACTAGTTAGATTTTACGCGAATACATTATCGTACCTACGGTGAATAATTTCATCGTAAGATAATAATTTCAGCAATGTAACACGATTTGTTTCAAAGTTTTTTAGCCGATATAAGCCATGGCATCTAGGTGTTAAAGAATAGACCGGTTTTTGTAAGGGCTCGTCGGGGGGAAGAACTACTACCAATACTTATTTAGGCCAAGCTGCATTTCTGTATTTCGGTTTGAAGGGTATGGTTGCCGGTGAAATTATGGTTACACTGGGTTTAACACCTTTATGTCTCAAGTTGATGGTTGCAGTGCAACGCAGTAAGGCTTTGTTATATGCGAAAGCTGCACCTAGAATTAGGTGGGCGGGCTTTTTGCTTTTTCCGTCTCCATGCTTTATAAAAATAATACGGGATTATATACAAATAGTATCATTTCAGTAAGTTAAAAAAGAGATTAAGTTAATTCTAACGCTTAATAAATATTTCGTTTTTACAAAATATATGGTTAACTCTGTCATGCTTATTCTTTCTGAGATACCTATACCAAAATAAGGTATATCATATTTTGTCGTGATATATTTCATACCACGATTTGATATTTTTTTTAAAAGTACCCGTTTCCTTATGAAATATATTAATAAACAAACCAATAAATCGGGTTACAAAACAAAATTCACTTTCAATAACGCCCTGCATAGAATAGTAGCGACTGAAACCGGATGACTATTTCGTAACAATTCACAGGGGATGTAACTCAGTAGTGGAGTATCCGCTTCGCATGCGGAAAGTCCTGGGTTCATTATTTAAATGAGCTTTGTTTTTTACATTTTTTTATTTATATTCACTAACAAAACAATTGAAATCAATTTGTACATTTAAACTGACCATGTACCTAAAAAGAAATCAGTTGAATTACTTATGGACCGTAACAAACTCAACTGTTCTATACCAGTACCCATATGCAAGCGTGCCCAAAACACTGGCTACCATGCCCTGCTGAACACCTATGCTAATTCTCTGGCCTAATTACGAGCCATCCCCCAGGGGTTGGCTCGTAACCCCAGGGTCACGCGACGCCTTAATCTAAAGATCCGCAAGATTTTTGAAAACCCGGTGATCACTGTCACCCCACGGCTCCAAGGTCTCGACCACAAAAATATTGACTGTGTAACAGTTCTGGTATCAGACTTTACGAGCCGCCGCCATAGGCGTCTAACATGGCTCATTAACGACTACTAGCATCTAACTTATCTAGCAATCAGGTGATTCGAGCCTGCAATGTAACCAAATTGGAAACACACATCACAAAGATATGCCCCACCCTGGTTTATCCCGGGTGGGAAACGAACCCACAACCTTTAACTGATTATACATGAAAACCAATTCAAAATATATTGCTCTGAACTGGGAAAAACACCCTCTCTTCTATCCTTTTATTAGTTTCCATGGTATGGATGATAATATGTCCAAACTGATATGTAGGTACTATTAATATGTACATCATTGCAATCTGGGCTTGCAATATGTAACGTATTGAATACTAGCTACTGGCAAACCATTTGAACGTAACGAAGTCATTTTGGATATGCTTTGACCACTCCATTGAAGGTGATTCTCAGACTATCAACGCTTCGAATAGTGTTCAGATTTTTTTGATGGAAGTAAATATCGTGTGCGCTTTTAGATTCTATCACATGCTTCTACTGCGTACAAAGTACAGTGGTTTTGGGAGTCTGTGATTCCGCACCTCCTGTAAACTATTCACTATTACAGCATGTGTGGGCTGTATACACCATCGATTGCCGTTTCCTCACGCCGTCGAGCGAAATGATCACCCTTTGATTCCTCAGAGGGACAAAGACAAAAGTTGCAGTAATTGTCTCCCTCTTACCTTTGAAGTCACGGTCGGCCGAACTCAGTTTGATGCTATCTATCAGCGGTACTTGGAATTTAATTGCAACAATTTTACTCAAATGAGAGCTTGTTCTTCAAAAGCCGAGAATCCTTTGTATAAACCATGTTTTCTAAATGACTTCGCATTGACTTTACACCACAAATATATGAGAACAACTTGGTATTTTTTCTTTGTGTCGACAGAAAATATATCATTTTCACATTTTTAGAATACTTACTTTTTTAGATAACAACGTATTTGAAGTAACCAATTACTTACAAAAGTTACTAGTAATTTGAAATAGTAGTGAAGTTCGATCCGCAGAGGGAGTACAATATTGTGCTTGGTTTGTTTGGTTGTAGGGTTTTGTTTAAACCGCCTGACTAGCTACCACCATCATACCTAACTCTGTCGCCAGAACATAAAATCTAAAAAAAATTGTGTTCCTGCATTATTTTATATTAAGGCCTGTGAGGGTTCCGGGTGAAGTGCGCCTCCACCTTCGGCCATATCTCAACTTGTAACCAGGTGAGATGAAGGCCAAGCGCTTCCCCGTCGTACATAAAAAAGGCTCACCTATCCCACTACTTCTTTCACTAGAAACATGTTTATTAACTCGGTGGGTCAATGCCCAACAGTCAAAGGCACCCCCGAGTATGACTCTTAAGGGTTATCTTAGACGTCATCCATGCTCAAGCAAGCCTGGAAGTCAAAACCTGACTAATCGTCAATAAAAAAAACCAGCCTTCTCTTTTTTGAATATTAAACACGACAAACGAGATTGGTAGCATAGCATACATTTTTTAGTTACACGTATGCAATAGGTACATACAATCATAATATATCGAGTGTGTCGTATACTGTTCATTTGACATAATTAGAGACAAACAACAAATGCATCACTCAACCCTGATCAAACAACAGGCTCTCAAAGAACAAATAAACCGGCAGCCGAGACTAACAGGCGCACGCGGCGTCGCATGCGCGATATTAATTAAGTACCTATTGGTCTTGGAACTCGAGTGTTTTAGCCGCCTCGAGTGTTTTTTGGTCGGTGGTAGGATTTTGTTTAAGTCCGCCTGCTAGCCAGGCGAACCACCATCTTACCTATACCACCATCTTACCTAATTCTGTCGCCAAAATAACAATTCTCAAAAAAATGTTGTGTACCGGCATTTAGAGGTAAGATAGCCAGTTCCTTGTTACCAAGTGAGATGAAGGCCAAGGGCTTCCCCGTCGATAAAAAAAAAATGTGTCTTTGTTTCTATAAATGAGAGGTTAGTTCTTGACCTCTAGGTTTGTATAGCTCTGATTCAGAGCAAGGATTCCGTTTACAGTTGAGTGAAATTTGCAAGAAGTCATTGACAGTTCCGCGCACCGACGTTAGACGGTTAACTGGTGGGCTCCGGCAAGCAGGTCATCGTCAGACACGTGAACTTTTACAGTTCCTGCTAGTGTTGTGGTGTGATGGCAAAATAAATACATGCACTTAATGTGAAACAAACATAAAATAACTGACCTCACTACAAAAAAAAAACCAAAGGAAGTGGGAAGAAGAAGAAGAAGAAATAAGAACAAAAAACACCTTATTATGGTGCTGTCACTTCTGTCCTATCTAGAACCAATGCGAGTTGCATCTAAACCGCCTAAAATACATAATTTCAACCGCCTATATTATATAATAGATGCTGCAGAGGCCCCAGGGCATTACAATATTGTGCTTGGTTTGGTTGGTGGTAGAACTTTGTATAAGTCCGCCTGGCTAGCTACCACCATCTCACCTTATTCTGTCGACATAACAACAATTCTAAAATTGTTGTGTATTTAAAGGTAAGATAGCCAGTTCCTCAGAAGATTACGGGTGAAGTTGGAAGCGACCTTCGGCATCATAATAATTATAACTTAAAAACCAATGTGAAATGAAGGTCAAACGCTTCCCCACGTACAATAAAAAAATGATGATTTTCAAAAAGCAAATTCTAAGATCTGTTGTCTTTCTGATCACCAATAGTGACATGCATCAGAATATCTCAATTATATCGCTTAGATTACAATACATTTGATATCTGCAATCTCGGGGGTCCCACAGAGCCCGTGTCAAATCGTCGCACGCGCAGGGCCAATTTGCGGTGACAGCCGTATATGTCCGGAACTTTCCCATGCCATTACACAGATAGCACTTTAGGGTTGAATAAATACGGTAATTGTTACGTACAGACGATGTTTTATTGGTGAATTGCTACTTGAATTTGAGTGCTGGTTCGATCCCCAGGGGAGTACAATATTGTGCTTGGTTTAGTTGATAGTATGACTTCGTTTAAGTCCACCTCTAGCTACCACCATCTTATCTTAGTCTGTCGCCGTCTGTAGCAACAATTGTAAATTGTTTTGTTCCGGCTTTTAGAGATAAGACAGACAGTTTGCAATGTTTTTATCTCTAGTAGATATGCATTAAATTTAACAATCTGTACAAATAAACAGATACCTAGCTTTTTTGCGTGGCAATGCAGCCAGTCAAAGTAAAAGTCAATGAAAAGGTAAAAGTCAAAGCCAAAGTCAAGGTCAAAGTCAAAGTCAAAGTCAAAGTCAAAGTCAAAGTCAAAGTCAAAGTCAAAGTCAAAGTCAAAGTCAAAGTCAAAGTCAAAGTCAAAGTCAAAGTCAAAATTTCTTTATTCATTAAGATTTTTAAAATCATTTTGAAACGTCAAATCTACCGCCTGTTCGGAATCGTGACCAGCATACATGGAGAAAGGCAAGAAGCTTGAGCTGGTAATTTTTTGATTATCCATTCAGCATTAAGATTATACAGTTTTAAATTATATTCTAAGTAGGTACATCATAAACCTAAATACTACATTTATTATAACCTATCTACCTAATGGGCAGTTTGTTAACATTGAGAAATCACCATTTAGCTGTGTCTTGGGCACGCTTCTGGGTTGCTACCATGAAACCGCAAGCTCGAAGTAGTACGGACCGAAACGATAGACGCAACTAACGCCGGACTTGCGTCTTACACAGAAGCTGTTGCGGACGCGACATCGACGGACACCTTTCGTTTCGGATCCATAAACAAATATACGGATGATTTAGTCTTAGGGTCATGTTACTCTATGATAAATCGCGAGGAAGATAAAACAGTGTTGCTAACTTATAGAATCTTCGGTCAAATGTTGCAGATTGCATGAGGGCTGTTAAAATACCCGTTAAATTTTCAACAAGTTTTGTTATCCGTGTCAGACAATGCTTAAATATTTACAGATACCAAAAGCATTTTTAATCAAAGAGATTTTCCCACTTTTTACACCCAAGCCTATAATTTGTATGCATGCTAACGGAACCCTATTACTCAGACGTAGGTAGGTAAACAAGTTTTTTTTTTCAAAAAATGTACCTTAACTAGTTATATGGCTACGGTTTGAAATAAACGAATAGTAAACGAAGTTTAAGAACCGTTGCCACCGTTTGGGTACGTACCCTGAATTTGAATGAAAGGATAGGTTGTGTGAACATTTATTTGCTCCAAAAAACAACATTTCAAAATCAGGTTTTAACAATTATTGGGTTAATGTGCTGGCTGCTGCCAGATGCCTAAATGACGTTTTTTTGTTATTGTAGACAATAGTGTCAAATGTTTTCAAAGTAGGTTTCATCGAAATAAACTAGTGTCAAATGACAATCATCCGAACAAAGGATCGAACTACGGGCACGTAGGTACATCATCGTAAGGAAATGTGCGATCTGCGATGGCTGGTACTGGTCTTAAACAGTTGAGTTACCTATAGATCGTTTGTGTTCGTCGTTAGTTACCCTGACGGCAGTGTTTTTGTAATCGTGCAATACAATACTCTTTCATACACCAAAGAAAATGGGCAGGTAAAAGTGCACATGGTTTCTACAAATGAAATTAGCGGTCTCAACGCGAAAAGCAATCTCTTTCAGACAAACATTGTATGAGGTGAACCAAAAACATTTATGATGACAAACCTCACTTGCTTCATTAACGGGCATTTCTCAATACTGGTGATTTTGATTTTACATATTGTGTTTCATAATCTAATATACATAATAATGCAAGCTCGACAAATATATATGATCGTCTAAGTTTTACTACTTCGATAATGATTTTCGTTTGCAGTGCGCTTTAAAAAAGCGTATCCAGACAAAACTCCATATTTAACATTCAGAACAGAACAAAAGGATTTCCATCAACGGAATATGCAAAGTTGTTTCACATGCTACAGTATAAAAGTATTTACGGTACGGACAATCGATAGCACACTGTATGCTCATTTTCACGTAACGGAACAAAGAAGAACGAGTGGTTAGGATGCGCCCATTTCCGCTTGCTAGTGGAAAAGTTTGACAGTGGAATATATTTTCAACTTTCTATGCATTTTGTTCATATTTAATTTTTTTCAGTTTGTTTCATCTAGGGGAGGGGATTTATCGAAACATTTTGTTTCGCTCATGTAACATTGAGTTCCTATCGCAAGCATTGATGCTTGGAATCCAACCATACTATTGATAATCTTCATGAAACATACGACGGTAGCATTTCTAGAGATCTAGATGAAAATTTTACCATAAGATTGCTATGAACTTGATACCCAGCAGGGCCCGAGGATCCTGCTCTTATTTATTGTTTATTAGTGAGTTCCAATTTCCATTGTTTTTGAACAAACCAAAACACAGGTACAGTCACTCGCACTAATATTATATTCAAATTTCATAATCTTCAAAACGGTATTGTTACCAGTGCGGAGCTCAAGTGTGATATATCTATCAGATTTTAATACAATATTTTTAGTTTTATTTTGGAAATTACGAAGTATATTCATTAAGTGAAGAAACGATGTCATTTTTTTTTTTGCTGCTGTCTATAGCAAGTACCCTTGAAAATTATTGACATTGCATATTATTTTAAGGTCTTTCAAAGTGAATTCGAGTTAGCGTTAGATTTTTCACGAGTGAGTGTAATGGATAGGATATAATTTTGACAGAGGCTCCACAGTTATCTAGAGGATTTAAATAATCAACAGATACATATGTTTTTAAAGGCGTAAGTCATCTTTTACTACACCCACATTTGGATAGAGAGGGGCCTCGCGTTATCCAGTTTAACATTGTAGAGCAGTAATCCGAGTTAATGCACCCTCCAGCGGAGTCAATCATACTGCCATTAGCATCCGGACTCCGGAGCGGGTGGGACGCGCCGTGACGGAACGATTTGCTGCGCTCCGTCACGGTGTCGTCACGTCATGAGTGTGTGAGAAATGCCTCAATTATTGCCTGATTCTGAGCGGTGCACTGTCACTGTTTTACCACCATTTAATGGTTACTCTAATATCTTCAAGCAAGGAAGTAAGCATCTTCTAGGTTATGGAGCGAGCTTTCCTGGCAGACTTTACCCTCGTACGTGCAAGTTTTGCGGTCAGGAGCGTACCTTTGAGAAAAAAAGATAACTATGAAACGTTCCGTTTTTACCGGCTTGCTTTGAAAATATTCTTTAAAGTCGGACATGGTTTAGGGGCGCTAGTGACTTTGGAATATTGAAAAAGTTAGTCTTAAGATTTTCTATAGTTTCTCGGATGTTTCTCCGACGAAGTTGTATCATAATTTAATTAAAACAGGACCATTGAAACGAGGTTGGTACAATGTGTTTAAATATAAGTGAAACGCCTGGAACTTGGTTTCCGTCATTCATTTAGAAAGTCCTGATATAAGTTCTTAGAGGACTACAAAAAGAAGACATCTTGGAATAGTTTGGTGAGTTGGACCTATTTTTAAGGTTTTGCGTTGATTTCAGTCAGTCAGCCAGCAACAGATAGTTTTATTTATCAGTATTACTAGTATTACATAATAATTACGTATGCTCTTATGCGGTCCGGATAACCTGTTACCACTCCAAAGCATACTTGTCATATTGATAAAATGTTGTATTTCAATATCTAGGAATTTTTAATTTTATGATAGTATTATTTATTTCGTGGTAGGAATTACCGCTTTAATATTGTAACACTTGTAAGTATATACATTCTATACAAATAACCAAGATTATAATCAATAAATTTGTTAAATTCCCCAGTCACGGTATCAATACAAACATTAAGATTGCAAAGTGAGCCCTCCCCCCGTTTATTGCTAACAAAATAAATGGCTTAAATTTCTACACCCGTAATGAATACTTCCAGGGGTTGTAGATAAATCATTGCTACGTTGTATTTCGCCTGATGCGGTTAGGGTGAAACCCAGTCATAAGCGGAGCGATTTGAATTACGACGCGAGACTTGCCGCCGCTTTAAATACAAAAGAAAGCGCTTTGATGTATCTTCTTACATTTTTTTTCTACGTGTAAATAAGATCGAAAACGATTTCCAATAAGCCAGCCAATTGCGAGTCGGATTTCAACACAGAAAGTTCCTCTGTGTGGAAATCCGAGGAAAATGTAGATTTTGCGATCTTTGGTATGTTCTCAAGCTTATAGCTTATTGCTTCTCTAAGCAATAAGCTGTTTTAAGACCGTATTTTCATAGAACCAGTCAACTTGTCTACATATAACTAAAAAATTGACACTTCTTTAACAATGGATTCACTTCGGCCAACGCCAGTTTTCTAAAATGCTAGGTAACGACATCGCATTTTAACTTACCGATCTTTAAAACCTCTTTTGGATTATATGGGATAATGACCGTCTGGCTCGTTGAGTGTTCGTGTCTGTGGACGAAAAACACACGTCTGTGTGTGTATCTCAGCATTCAACGAGTCGCAAACTATATTTTAACCCGCTCCGCTGTTCCTTGGGTCTAGCCTTTACTGGCGGCACGCGTCACGCACCGGAAGAGGGTGACGACCAGCGCACGCGCACCTCCGATCATTCTAGCGCTCAATGGCACGGGAGGCGCACTTAAAACATTTTTATTGTAATCGCCGAGGGTCCGTCATTGTTATCATCCCTCTTTTTGCATGAAGCATTCAAATCCTGAAATAAATGTGTGAACATTTTTGGTTGATATTAATTATGCAGGAATGAATCTTCTTTTCTCGTACAGACAATCTCCTTTGAAATTACCTCCAAACTTTTTGACGCTTGACATCTAACCACTTTTTATGCGCTTTAATTGTAAATAAACCAAAGTGGATAACAGTCATAACAGTATGAAATAAATAGTTTGTTAACACATTTTATGCACATCACATGTTCCTGAGCTATTTACTTCATTTAGATAATGAAACTTTACCAAATATTCGTTATATTATTTACGTAGGATGGCAAACAAAGATTATTATGAACGTTGGCTACAAATAAGAGAAAAACTAAATTCAACATTAGCTGAAGATGAACGTATTCAGGAGCTAGCCAATGCTTTCGTCGGTATCAAGCCACAGGCGACGGCCGTGGAACTCGTGGCCCGGGTGTACTGCAAGTACTGCGACCTCTACAACAAACTGTGCGATTGCTATGATCAAATGGAGCAAGCACAACGTCGGCCTTTCATCAAAACGATCATTGATGCCATCACTTGTCGTCTTATTGAATTAAAAACAACACTAGAAGAAGTTGAAGCTTTCGAATACACGTACCCCGAAAACGCTCTGCAACAAATGCTTATGATACCTCAAGATATACACATACTCTGCCCATTTTTCTACCCGTTTGAAATCAGACAACAAGAAATGCAGTTCATCATTGATCAAATTTTTGCTGGCAACCGGCTGGGTGATCCTGAACCCACACCATCTGAATTAGAAAGATTAGAAGAAGAGCAACTAGAACAAGATCGGATCAGACAGGAGGAGAAAGACGCGAAAATTAAACAAATGCTGGCCATGGGTGAGGATATTCCTGAGTCTGTCGAGGAAGTGATCTTATCTCCTGAAGAGCAAGAAGCAATAAGAGCTCAAGAGGAATATGAATTTCAAATTAACTCTATACAACGAATGGAAAGAGCACGAGTTGCAACGCGAGAAAAAGTTCATAAAATCAATAAGGATGCTAATTTGTATCTTGAGCTTGCAGGGCTTAAAGCACCTCAAGCCCGAGAAGAACTGAGGCAAAAAGCAACTAAGCTTATTCAGTTTGTTTACAGACGTTTCTTGGAGATCAAGCGACAACATATTCAAGAAAATAAATTAAAAGAAAAACTGGGTATGGTAATGCCAGCTTATAAACCGGTTTCGGCCAAAATCCAACTCGAAAAAGTCAAAGCAGATAGACGAAAATTTAGACAAAAGTACTACGAAGAATGGATCGCCCGAAATATAAAAGAAAATGCGAGAGTTTTAAGACTACGTGAAGGCGATATTATGGAAGACATTTCATCAGAAATAAGACAATGGTTGCGAGAGTGGTACAATAAAGTTCGACTTTTTGATGAATTCCCTTGGCCTGATGAAGGTGGCTCTATACTCATTGTCAAAGGTGAAACTTTTACACTTGAAGAGTACGTAGAATGGCGAACAGCAGAAGATAAAAGGCTCAAAGCAGAAGCGGGTAGTCCTAAAAGTAAGGAGCAAATCAAAGCTGAAAAGATGGCTGAACGAGAGGAGAAAAAAAGATTAGCTCTGGAAGCTAAGGAAAAAGAAAAGAAACGTTTACTGGATTACAAAAAATCTCGTCTTAACCCTGATAGTGACCCCGGCGTTTACGTAAAGATAGGAAAAAACTTAGAACCACTAGTTGGTGCCTGGGATATATATGAGGGTCAGTGGAAAGATATCGACGTACCTGATGCTCCTTTAGAGGTATTTAAAGGCTTCATTATGAAACTTATTACTGAAAATGCGTACATGGATGTTCAGTTAAAACTGCGACCAATTGTTGACGAAATGATGAAATTGGAATTAAATCTGTTAAAAAATTCTCTAAAATTAGATTATCTAGCTGCTGGTATCGCAAAACCACCCCAGAGCAAAAAAAGAAAGAAACCTAGGAAGATTAAACCTCCAAAGCCGGAAAAAATTCCACCTGAAGTTATGTTTCAAAAATTGGTTGATGAAGGTGTCATCAGAAAATATCCCAAAACAACATTAGAGGACTACTGGGGTGATCAAAATTACGCGGCAGCTAATATGAGGGCTGTTCCATGGACACCGTCTTTTCCACCTCCTTGCATCGGTGATGTGCGGGAACAAGTCAGGAACCGTTGCATACTTACTCTTGGATCGACGTGTCCAGACGCTAGCAGGGTCCAGCTTTTAGTTGGTCCTAAGGCTGCTGGCAAAAGGACGCTGGCTTACGCCATCGCCACCGAAACCAACTCGATATTGATCGATGTCTCGCCTATGAACGTGTATAATAAATTTCCGGGACCTAAAAACTTGAAAATGATGTTCACTTATATTAATAAAATTAGCAAAATGATGCAACCGACGGTGATACTAATCGACAATGCTGATAAAATATTTTTAAAGAAAGTGTCCAAAGAAGAAAAAGTATTTGATCCAACTCGACTTCAAAAAGATATATTTAAGGAACTTATAAAGCCTATCGGTATAGATAATAATATTTTAGTATTGGGCACAGCGTCTGAGCCTTGGCTTTCTAAAGGCCCCCAAATGTACAAAATCTTTCCGTCTTTGATCATGATACCCAGGACGGACTATGGTAGTATATCATTCATCTTGTCTCATATGCTAATGAAATACCATGGGGTTGATCGTGCCTTTAATGTGCACTGTGTCGCTCAAACCTTGCGAGGGTATGATATAAACTCCATAAGAAAAGGTGTAGACACCTTGTTGAGTGGCGCTAGAGTAGCTGGGTTGTACCACAAGCCTTTAGAGCCCACAGAAGTTGTGCAGGCAGTTTTGGATTACGAAGGCGCATCGTTTATGGATGAAGGGGATGTACAAATGTTTAAGGAATGGTACCTGTCGTACTCGCCTTGGGGTGAGAAGTATCTTGACAACATGTTTATGCTTGATACGCAGTTAGCGTTCAAATTGAAGGCAGAGAAAAAGAAGTAAAGATTTTACATACAAATATTGAAAACTAACAATCTCCACTCGAGGATCTATACGCACACCTTTACCATAAAAGTCAGAACCCAAAGTTGATAGGGGCGCAAGGTGTTGTACTTATTGAATGATCGTGTTAAATAATATTATTATTTTCAAGATTTCTGTGACTGATGTGTCTTCCATACTAGGTGGGTTCGACACAACAACATTGTCCTACAAATTATTAATATAGTGGTGACAAGTTTTCGTCACCTCTCAATCTTTTTCTAACAGATGTGATCTCGTAAATATGTTAGAATAAGAACCAATGTCTCAGGAAATTCACAAATGAACTTAAAATAGCAGCGATACATTATTCTTTAAATTGTTATTCAGATAATGTGAAAAATCGACCGTAGAATGAATGTAGAGTGATTTTCACTTAAAAATTTGTTTTTGTTGAAACGCAGGAAGTATAATAACTCTGACCTTGCATCATAGATTTTGTTTTGCTCTCACTACAAGCGTTTATCCAAGAACCCGTTAACTAGGATACCAAAAACTAGGAGCGGTTGAGAAGATTTTTGACAAAAATACATACTTATTTGCGCCGGTTTGAAGCAGAAGCGGTTTAAGGCGCGTAAAGCAGAGTGGTTCAAATTAATTAAATACAGAACCTTGTTAGTAGAACTTATTCCTGCAATTACAGTCATCCCTGCATGAGAATGAATAATAAAATGAAGACGTTCGGCGCCGTTTGAACCTTTAATCCGAAGTCGTTAGGGTTAGATGTTTAGTGCATGCTCTAACAAATATATCGCAAGCGAACATATTTTGATATTTTACTCATAATATCTGAATCGACTCTTTGAATGTAGGTATATTCCTAACCACTCCTATTTATTCAATTTAATACAATAATAAGTGTAACTTCATCCGTCAGAAATTAATAAAAGCGCCATCCCACGCGAATCAAAGCAATATATCAGAGGGGTGGGTGTCACTCAGGGGTTGAACTTTGCTCACTTCGCACCCTTCGACGAATTAGTTCGCGCTAATTAAAGAAGAGGGCGTTTAAAATTGCTCTCCTTAGTTTCGATGTTCCTGTTAGATGGCGCTTTTGCCAAATTCGTAAAATAAATCAGCTGCCAGTCAGCCAGCCATAAGTTATGATATATAAGTAAAGTCATGTGGTGATGTAAACGGTAATAAATAACAATGACAAATCAAAATTATCAGGTAACAAAATAAAACAGAGACACTATTACTATATATTTAGCAAGTAACCAAGATACCGCCATAATAATATTTGGATGTAGTTTGATTTTTATTGTCAACACTGATCATGCTTACGACGGAGTAGGAGTAGGAGTAGGTACATTTGTTGGTGGTAGGACTTTGCTTGAGGCAGCCTGGCTAATATCATCTTATGTAGGTTTGTCTGTCTGTATTTATGTTGCCATAACAACAATAATGAATTATTGATATTCAGAGCGAAGATAGCCAGTTCAGGTTACAGGAACGTAGTTTGTCCGTAATCACCACGCGTGCCCGACAGATTGGTGCTTACAGTTTCGTTTTTAAACAGAAGAAAGCTGCTGCCTTGGTGAAGCCATTGGTTGACTTTACTACATTCGTGGGCTGGAGGGATAATTTTAGAAACAAGGACAAAGGCATAGGCATATAATTTTATTAAACAAAAGTTTGTACCGGTTGGGAATCTAACCCACAACGTACATTGTAGAAGGCAGAACTACTACCACCAACTGAGCTGTGTTAAATTTGTGATCTTCATCGCATTTTCTGAAAACGATCGCTCCATCTGTTATTGCAGGTTTGTCTGGGCCCGTTATCCTTGCCTAGGCAAACCTCGAAGTCAGAGAGCAAATCGTAAAAAAAGTATACAGACTTTTCTCGTTTGAAGATGATTAGTCGGTAACATTGTAAATAAAAAGTTCGTGGTCATCCTCGCCAACATTTAACGCAGTTAATATCAGCTGACCACGCGGGTGCAGGAAGCTCGCCAATTCCTCAGTTACCGGTCCGGGAGTGCAGCAATAACGCAAATTTGCAGAAGTGGGGCAGGCTAAGGTGGCTCTTCCGGTAGATGGGAACAGGGTTCAGGATACCGCTGTCTCCGCCGCCGCTTCCCGGAGCTGGGGCGATGGGGGCATTCGATAGAGTTTCATTGCTCGTTTTTATACCTGCCCTCCGCTAATCTTGTGCGGATAATGATGTTACTCTATATTTGTACTCGTACCATTTAAATTGGCATTTGCAGGTCGGATTTAACTGCTTACTTTTGGCTAATAGAATACGAAATAGAAGGTACTAAGATGCTTGATTATGTTTGTAGTAAATACTGTGGAAGAAGAACTGTCATGAAAGATGATAGAATAGAAGCGTGAGCTCGACTCAAGGTCGCTATTTGTTTTGTTTTTGTTGAAGGCTTAGTCTAGAGGGTTTAGTAAGTGGACGTAGGTAGCGTTTGAGCAGAAATTATGCTACGAAAAATAAATGTTATTTAGATTTTTTTGTTGACATTTTGATGCGTATGACTCACGTTTGACCAATTTGTATCGATATTGATGTATATGGTGATTTTAAATAATTGTAAATACTATGTCTTGGGCACGCTTCCGTCTGGTACTGGTCTGGAACAGTTGAGTTACCTATAGGCCGTTTGTAACGGTCCTTAGGTAATCTTGCTGATTCCTTTGTACATAGTTAGTTTAATTGTACATTTTATTAAATAAAGGTTTTTAACTTTGTAAATTCTATTATAATAGAAAGTTTACCATGTTTTTACGCTAAAATCTAAATTGTTAACAAATCACGTTTTATTTGAAATATAGTTTTGTTGTTATAGCGGCAATATAAATACACCTTCTGTGACAAGACGCTTACTGAGTTCGGCTTAGTAATAGGGTGTTCAGTACCCTTTGGGTACAGAACCCTAAAATGTATGTGTATTAAAAAAATACATCGTCTACCCCAATATATATGGAAGATAATAACCTATCACCGATCTTGTGGCAAAAGAAAACAATATTCCGGCGACGGGATTTTCTTCATGAGGCAGAGTAAACATCTGGGTGTCAGCCTCACCCCATTCACCCCCAAGCGGGCGCTGCGATTCTCTGTAAACTCATTAAAGTACCCGATGAAAAGTTTTTCAATAGAGACCTGAACAACTAGAGTTGAAATGAACGTAACTGTGATTGCCTTAATATCCATTGGTATGTGTATACATATTACAATGGATTACGACACTCACAGTTGATTGTTTTCAAAATGAAGCCATTACTTTTATATTCATCATCATGATCATCATCATCATCATCAACCTATCACAGTCCACTGCTGGACGTAGGTCTCCCCAAAGGTACGCCACTGAGCCCGATCTTTGGCCTTTCTCATCCACTCTCTGCCACTTTTATGTTCACATGTTGTAAATTCTGTCATAACTTTTTTATTCAAGCTTTAGTGATAGCACAGATATCGGAATACCTGAAAGATTTTTTTTTTGGTTGGTGTTAGGACGTTGTTTAAGTCCACCTGGCTAGCTATCAATGCTCAAATTGTTTTTATTGTACAACGGTAAAGCGCTTTTCATTAATGTGGAAACGCAATCCACCCGGGATCCTCAACAGTCTGAGGAACTGGCTATCTAATCTCTAAAAGCCGGAACACAGCAATTTATAATTGTTTTATGGCGACAGACTTAGATAAAATGGTGGTAGATAGCCAGGTCTTAGTCAAACTTTAGCAAAGTCCTACCACCAACCAAACCAAGCTAACTTACCATTCAATGTTACATACTCATTAACTGTTTAGTGTTTACCTCAATTTGTTGAATATTATTTTATTATTATTATTCAACGATGATGCGCATGGGCTTTCTTCATTTCACCTGATTTTAAATTAGGATAAGTTATGAGTGCGACTCGCGCACTGGTTTTACCCTATCTCATCCTTTGACAGTATAATTTTCTGATTTTTTTTTCTTAATAAGCACATAGTTATAATAAACACACGTAAATAAAATTTCTCGAAAACTCGATCAGATCAAATATAAACACATCCATACAAAAAGTTTTGCCCCGTTTCACCCTTTTAGTTGGAGAATCTCCAAGCTAAGTTAAATAAGTGACATTATAAAGTTATTATAAATACACATACAAATTTTCAACTCAATGGGACCATAAATAAAGATTTTAAATTTATTGTAAATAAACATACAAATTTTCAACTCAATCGAATCATTAACAAATGTTTTCCATACTTGTTTTACCTCATTTCACCACCATGGGGGAGGAATTTCCTAAAATCTGTTCCTAGTGAGCACCTAGATATCATAACGAACACACTGTCAAAATTTCAAGACCTCGTCTTACAGTTTTGGCGCTATTGTGATGAATACCTATCTACCTATAACGACAGTGGTAAATCATAATCAGGATTCATCTAATAGAGAAGATAAATATAAAAATACGGTCTGGTTTGAAAATGTCTTTCTTTGGAAGTAAACTGACAAAAAAACTAAAAAAAGCGAGCTCAAGAGAAAAACCCTGTAGCTATTCTTCAAAGCTGTAATAATGTTCGGTTGGCAGAAACATACAAGCGCCCAACCCATTCCTCACTTTTGCACGCTCCTTCTTGCGTCGATAGCCTCACTGCTGAAGATCGAAACCTTTTCGTCAGGCATTTGCACGATGCGTCTGCAAAACTAAAAATAATTATTTACAGTTGTACATTTACATTGTTTAATATATAACGCTCTCTCGTCACCAAAATAAGTAAAAAAAGCTTGGTTTTTGGTGAATTTTCATAGTAATCACACAATAGAGTCCACAACGCGCGAGTGATACTTTTGGTATTGTGAGCGTCCGAAGGCGAGGCCGTATGTAAAATTGGTACTTTGTACTACGCTACTACGATCCTTACTGGATAACTTTTACGCGAACTAACGTTTTGTCTCAAAATAGTTATACGTTGTATTGAAATCGTACTAATAAATGACTGACAGAAAACACAGCCAAATTTAGTGGATATCGAAGCATAATAGGCACAAGAGTCAATAAAAAAACGAAAGGAAGCACTAAGACATTCAACCCATTTTGGCATGGAGTAGGAAATTATAGTTTGTATTGAAAATTCGATGGATTATCTGAATTAAGATACACTAACACAACACTTTTCACTTTTATTTTGGATATTTTTAAATTTCCAAACAATCGGTAAAAGGGAATTAAAGTGAAAAGTTTAGTTACAAGTCACAGTTCTTGTCCGTGTATTTTAGTTCCGTACTCGACAATTGCCTCAGGACATGACAAAATAGCTTTCTGTGCGAGCAAAGTTCGTTATTCGAGCAAAAGTCAAGTACATACAAAGCAAAAGCACTGTTTTGCTTACATAACACACTTTGCCGCACAAAATAGTCAGGGTGCTTTTAGCTGAGCGTTAGACTCACTTCACAGCTTGTAGGTAAAAATCCCAACTGAACACCAATGGTATTTTTAACAGACCGAGGAGGTTTTCAATTCGTCGGATTTTTTTATGCATGTTCCCCGACTTGAAGACGCCTAGCTAGACCGATTTGGAATATTATTTTTTGTTTGAAAGGGTATAACTTCCCAGGTGGTCCCATTGTCATCAGGTTAGGATCTGATGATCCTGGAGAAATATTATAGGCACACTTGAAGCGATATGGGTATTTTCGGGTGTATTACCTCAAAAGTAAGGAAAAAACGTGTGTCTGTCTGTCCGTCCATCTATCAAAGCCAGTGCCAATGAAACTACTGAACCAATTGAGTTGAAATTTAGTATACATTATGAAATTCGGTGACCCAAACCCGAACGTGTAACGTAAATTAATAAAAATACAGATTTATTATTATGTATTATATTTACCTATTTTGTTATCTATAGTATTAGCATACATTATTCATAAGATATTTTTGAGTACACACTTGAATTTACTAGATATGTATATAGGTATTTTTCATGTATATTTGTATTTTTCTTTAGGTTTTCTGATTGTTGTTAAATAGTTCTACATTATAATGCTGTATTAGTTTGTACATCACCATCCTTGAACACTTACCAGAATGTGCTTACATATACCATGTTTATACTGCTAACTTAAAAAAAAACGAATAAAAATAAATAAAACATGAGGGCATCTGTCCCTACATACTATTCTTTTACTATAAACTTTTGCCAGCGGTTTCACTAGCATGGTAGCCGTCTATGTTCATCCCCGAGACACAATCTCTTTGCCAAACCTTATGTGGATTTGTTTATTTGTGAAAAATTAAAAAATCATAGGCATAGGTATAAATAGAGTACCTACTAAACTTTTCTTATTTAAAATGGATATTATGGAGGTATGCGTAGGGTAACTGGTAATTAAATAAAACAGCTGCTGTGTCAAAGTTCTTAGGGTATGTAATCATCAGCTACAAAATGATCCCAACTGTACAACCCTCAATAACCCTCTACCCTCAATTTCCCAAAAATTCTTCTGCGTCACATATTCCACTACATCTTCAGCCTTCATGGAGTGGTGAAGTCAGAATACGTAGGTACAGCGTCGTTGGCACCGCATATCGCCAGATCCGATCGGAGCTGAGCCGCACTGAATAGAGCTGTCGATTTTCCGTTTCATTAGCACCATTTAAATAAAACCCTCAGCATTGCAAGGCATTCTTTTGCGAAGTGACTAGGAAGCACTAGGAAGGTGTCCACAGCTCCGTTTATTTCCTCTTGTCGGCGCAACTGGACGCAGCGGGGACGTGGTAGATTGCAGCAGGTATAGGTATAGACTGCAGTCTACCATGTCACACGGCGACATAAGCGCGCGGACTTATAGGCGTAGACGCATATTAATTATAAAACATAGGTAGACCAGTGCTGCCAACCCTTACCAAAATATGACCCCAAGATTTTTTTTAAATGCCCCTAAATACCCCCGAGTATTGGCTATTTTATGCCAAAGTTGTGCGTAACCCCACGCTTATGATGAATGAGCATTCTGATTGGCACAGTAAAATTACAGGTTTTTTTTTACATGTAGCGGGTTCGATTCCCGTCCCGGTTCAGACAGGCGATAATAAGATTTGCTATACTTTTATATATATTTTTTTGTTTCGGATTTATCTTTCGGCATTGTTCGACCGACCAACCAAATCAAAGAGTTCAGAGTAAGAGAGTATATTGTACATTTTTTTTTGTATTGGTAATTACTATATCAATACACAATAGAACGAGAACGAACAAACTAACCCAACCAAGCAACGTCAACGGTCAATGAACGAATTATATATTAGATAAAAAATAATGAATCGAATGAATAAGATGTCAGGTTAGTTCACTCACACAGATGAGCGAGAGAAGTTCATTTCGTTCGTACCACTGACAGCATTTAAGGTAGTTCGTACTTGTATGTTTATCGTGGTCGTATCGTGCTTTCCGTTTTATTGTGCACAGGGTACTTTTTACTTTGGATTATTGCCCCTAAAAATAACCCCAAAACATTTCTGCCCCTAAAGATCCCCCTTCGAACACTTTTACCCCCTAAATTTAGGGGTAAAACCCCTAAGTTGACACCACTGAGGTAGACAAAAATTTGTAATTTCATGTAACAAATATTGTTTTGATTATTTACATTTACATAAGCCATAGACAAAGAGGATATATCAACTAGTCATGCTTAGAGAATATATGCACACAGAATTTTTTTTTCAGTCTTGATACTGGTCCTTTTGGCGAATCATATTATGAAATAGAGCGAATGTCTACTACGTGAATGTCCCACATGGAATTAAAAATCATCCGGTGTACGGATGATTTCCTCTCAAATAGGGACGTCAAAGAAGGAAAAGAAGAGTTCCAAAAAATATCAATAATCAAATATTACCAACACCACACCTAACTCAACTCACAATTCTTATGGATAGGAAGCAGATACTAACTGTGAATAGGTTAGTCACTCTGGTTCTTGTTTTTTTTCGATTTAGAATTTTCTTACAAGATAGCCCACCGTATTTAGGGTGCAGTGCGTTAGGGGATCGATAGACAAAAATTGGTTGTGTGAGGTTGTCAGGACTCTGATGACTCACTAAAACCCCGTCGGTGGCCGGCCTCGATGCTTAGGCGGGCTCTGGGATGTTAGTTGAAACTTCTTCCAGTGCCCCCCCGTATATCGCCTGTAGCACTTTCTTTAGAGCTATCCGTACAAGTTTACCTTTTAACTATACTATGTATTAAGTAGAATATATTTTTATATCTTAATCATAACCTCTTTTTCTCTGATCTCTTAGTACACCACCTCACCTTGTCTGCTCTTATCAATTCCTCCTATCCAATCGGGATTTGATAGGAAGGCCGTAACTAGTTTAAGTAGGTATGGTTTTCTGTTTTTTTTTGTTTCTTAATATACTAATACTCGTACTATAAATAATTTAACTATTTTCATTTATGGGCAAAATAACGCCAAATAAGGCGTAACAATAAATACTTGCAGATTACCCAGCGTCCTTTATGAAATTATAGATTATCTGTAACGACGCTACCGTGGTGCCTTGGTTGGGACGTTCCGAGACATGACCGTAATAGCAGCATCGAGTCTATAATCGTTGAGGAAGTTCAACGTTGCGACTCACGCTGATCACGTGATCATGTCGACGCATCGTCTATTCACGCATCGTCTATTCACGCATCGTCTGTACACGCATCGTCTTGAAACGCTAGTTATACGGTGAATGAGGCGCTGGTACTGTAAGTGGCAATGTTTGTGACAGCATAACTCTGGAACGAGTTATCCGATTTTAATGATATTTTAACTGTAAATAGATAACATATATAAAAATTCAGAGACGTGGGGGATTTTTGATAATAATTAATTTCGCCGATATAAATTGAATGGTTATTCCAATCAATTCAAAATTTTAAACATGCAGAGATTACACTTAAACTCATCATTCGGTTTAAGGTTTTTTTACACTATTGTAGTTTTTATGAAATAGGGGTCTTAAGTGTGACAAGAAGATTTATATCTTGTGGGGTATGGTTTGAAATAGTAATAACTGTGCATTCCACATAAATTCATTAAAAATTTGAACAGGGGTGGTTTTTGTAAGATAGTTGTGCGTTAAAAGGGTAAGGCGCGGGAAGAGGTATGTCTAGTAAGATATGATTTTCATCGTGGTTGATTTCACAATCCGCCTATCGTATTTTTATTCACTAAAACCAACTCTGTAAGTTTTTTTTTGTAAGACGGGGACACCTCCCCGTGCCTTAAAAAAAAGGTATATGAGTGCAATGAAAGAACATTCATCATTTTTACAACAAGCCTCATAGCTCAGTACAGGGACCTAAATGGTATTTTTTTTGTGTGTGTCTATCTATGTCTGTCTATCTATATCGATTATTGATACAGATTTCTTACTCGTTAGGTGCAGTACTGCAGCTGAACATGGCGTGTGAAAATAAGTGTAGTCCAATATCGAACCAAAGATAATTCTGTAATTCTGTAATTCTGTAATTCTTTATTGTACACACAAGAATAATAACAAGATAAAAAATAAAAGATCATAACAAAAGGCATGTACAGAGGCGAGCTTAACCCTGTTAAGAGTTTTCTTCCAGCAAACCTTTGATGTGAGAGAGGCGATATATTAAATGGGTATAGTGTACATTAATTATATAATATAGTTATACCTACCATATATCAAATAAATAAATAAATACAATACAATATACTTACATAAAACTACGTACCTAATACTTACTACATAATACACAAATATTATAAAACAATACACTACTTATATTCTTATACTTACAGAATAATACAATACACACAATTAAATAAATACTTACACTGGTCTACTTATAAAACAATACCAAATAACTACATATGTAAATGATACACAGATATAATGTAATAACAATAATAAAAAGACTATGCAGATAAGAAATGCTCTTTCAGCTTCAGCTTAAATATGTTTAGACATTTGGAGGCACGAATTGTATGTGGAATAGAATTCCACAGCCTAACCGCTTGGACGGTGAACGAATCACCATACCGTGTGGAAGAGTGAGGAGGAGTTGCAAGACGGAGAGAGACAATCGACCTGCATGGCACACCGCGAGGAACAAGAAATTTAAATCGCTCACGGAGGTATGTTGGAGAAAGGGGATTGAAGAGAATGTAATAAAGAAATGAAAGAATATGGAGATCGCGGCGACGGCGAATAAGAAGCCAATTAAGTTTGAATCTAAACTCGGAGACATGATCAAACTTGCGCAAACCAAAAATAAATCGGATGCCCAAGTTTTGAAGACGCTCCAGTTTATTCCAAAGTTCCTCCGTGGCGTCAAGGAAACAGACATCAGCATAGTCGAGAAGAGGGAGGATGAGAGTCTGGGAAAGGATGATTTTGGTCTCAAAAGGTAAAAACCTCTGAAGACGCTTGAGGGAATGGAAAGTAAAATAGACTCTTCTACTAATCTCATTTATGTGAGGAGTCCAAGATAGACGGTTGTCAAAAATAACTCCCAAATTCTTGGCCTTCACAGAATACGGAATGGAACTATCTGCCAAAACAATGAGAGGAAGAGGAGTATCGGCAATGCTGCTCAGCATGTAGGAACTACCAAAGATCAAAGTCTGAGATTTCAGGGGGTTAACCAAAAGACCATAGGCTTTCGCCCATGAGTCGATGTTACTGAGATCTGAATTAATTTGGTTAATTCCTTCAAACAACTGATCAGCTTTGAAATGGCAGTAAATTTGCAAGTCGTCAGCATAAAGATGGTAGCTAGAAGAAATTACATTAGTGATTGAATTAATAAAGATAGAGAATAGAAGAGGTGAAAGGACACTACCTTGAGGAACACCCGCTGATATGTTACACCAATCAGAGTAAGACTCTTCAAGGCGAACACGCTGCGAGCGTCCTGAAAGATAGGACTGAAGCCAATTGATAGCTGTGGAAGAAATATTAAGAGAGGAGAGAATGGCTAGGAGAATATCGTGATTAACTGAGTTGAATGCATTGCTAAAATCTAAGAGGACAAGAACCGTAAGCTGCTTCTGATCCATGGCCCAGCGAATATCATCGGTAATTTTTGTAAGTGCACCGGCAGTGCTGTGGCCAGGACGAAAACCAGATTGCAATGGGCTCAAAAGGGAGTAACGGTTAAGGAATAGGGATAGTTGCTTATGAGCAACATTCTCAAGGATTTTAGAAAGAACTGGAAGAATGGAGATAGGCCGAAGTTGGGATATGGAAGTAGGATTAGAAGTTTTAGGAAGAGGAATGACATAAGCCAATTTCCACGCACTGGGAAAATCACATGTCTCCAGGGAATGGTTTACAATGTGGGATATAGCAGGACAAAGTTCAAGGGAAAGGAGCTGCAGCATCTGGACATGAATGCCATCAGAGCCAACAGCTTTTGTAGCAATAGAAGTTAGAATTTTAATAACATCCTCCTCAGCAATCGCTACAAATTCAAACGGTGGGCAGGAAGGCAGGGCTTGGCGAGATAGAGTGTCTATTGTAGAAAGTTTAGAACTATTATTCAAGGAAATTGGAGATTTAGAAAAGTGTTGATTAATAGTGTTTAAATCAAAAGGAATAGGAGAATCACTAGACCCTCTACCCAGCCCAAGAGATTTTAGAAATTTCCACATTTGTGAAGAATTTGAATTTTGGATAGTGTTGTAAATGTGACACTTTTTTGCGTCTCTACACATCTTGCTGCAACGATTGCGAAGTCTTTTATAGGTGGCGAAGTTTTCATCACTAGAATGTTTCCTATTGAAACGTTTCGCTTGATCACGCTTCGCCATCATCTTTTTTATCGACAGAGTCAACCACGGAGCAGGGGGATGCTTTATTTTGACTTTCTTAATCGGCGCATGGATATCAAATAAATCGGTTAAGATCTTGTTGAAACAAGCCACTTTTCCATCTACACTAGATTCATTAATTACAGGTGCCCAGTCAATGTCAGAAGCATCCGCTTTCAGTGCCTCAAGGTCGATGTTTTTATAGCTGCGAAGAAAAAGGTACTTCGCTTTACGCTTAGGTGAACGAACTTTATAGGAAAGAAAGAGAAGGTCATGATGAGAGAAAGAGGCAGTAATTTGGCCAAAAGTAGCCACGCGGTCGATGTCTGAAACAAGAATAAGATCTAAGAGAGAGGGAGGACAATTAGGAGCAAAGTGAGTAGCAGACAGAGGAAGAATATGCATATTGACTGAAGAGATAAGAGATATTAGTTTATTTGCACGGACATCTTTCTTAAGGAGACAAGTGTTAAAATCACCTAAAATAATAATATGCTCAAAGAGAGAGGAAAAAGATTCAAGTTTTATTTCAAGAGAGGAAAAGTAATCAATATTGCTGGAAGGGGGATAGTAAACGCCAAGCAAAATTTTTGAATGGTTGACAATAATTTCGATAAAAAGATGCTCTGCAAACTTAGAGTATTGGCCAGGAGATTGATCAATGATTTTATAAGGAATATCCGCGCGAAGATAGATAGCAACTCCACCGCAGCCCTTACCGATTCTGTCATTCCTAATAAGGATGAAACCAGGCAAAGGATACAGCGTTGACGGTAATGAAGGTTTCAGAAAAGACTCAGATATCAGAATAGCATCAATGATCTTGTAATCGAAAGAACTGAGCATATCTGGGAAGTGAGCCGGGATACTCTGAGCATTAATATGAATTATGTTTAGATATTTAGAGCAACCAAGAAACTTGCGTTCTAGTATAGTCCGAAGGTGAGGTGGATCTATAGATGTATCACTAACATTGCTATCACTGAAGCTGAGGTACTCATTATCTGAAGCACAAGAAGAAGAGCATGAAAAATAATTATCATCAGGTACATTTAAATCCATATATATGTGTATACAATAAATAAAAATATCTATAAACCTACTAAATATAATGTTATATATTAAATAGCTAACTGTAATATATGTAACTAGAAAACTAGTTACCTACTTCAAACTGCATTTTGTCTCCCTAACACTCGCCGGTTTGCGGTTACATGAATTATGATATAAAAATAAAACACTACAAGTACCAAACTTAATGAACATGGTTTAGAAAAGAAAACAATAGTAGGTTATTTAAAACTAAGAATGAACCATGAAACAGAGGTTTATAAGAAGTTTCCAACCCGGTGTTTGTGCAAACAAAACAAAAAAAGAAAAGAAAAAAAAAAAACTTGAAGAGGATAGTTGTCACTGTCAGCTAAATAAAAACAAAGAAGTTGAAGCTGAAGTAACAAATAAAAATGTTTTGTTTTGATTCACTTTTGATTGATAACATTGATCGCATTGGAGTTGAGTGATTGAATTTCAATTGAATTTAGAAAAACAAACATCTATTCAACTACCTCAAAAAACTATTCGAAATTATGATGCTAAGTTTTGTAGTGCATGAAAATACAAAAGCAATCTAAGACCAGATAAACGAACAACAATAACACATTCACCGTGCACGTCTGGATCTGGAGTCCGCTCTACTGGTGCTAGGCTTAGTTGAAGGCTTGGCAGAGGAGGCTTTTTTTTTGTTCTGAGACGTGCTCGGGGTTTTCTCCTGGCTCGAATTAGGATCGGGAAACTCTGCGAGCAGCGGCTTTAACTCCGTCATGGATTCGATCCTCCGGCGTTTATTGTCAGACACCAATATGATAATTCTGCCCTCAGAGGTCCAACACCGTCGAACGCCGAAATGCTTACGAGCCGTCATGAACACATCATGTCTTGTTTTTGTGAGAAACTCAGATACTGAGATGTCTGTGCCCTTTAGCAATGTTTTGGAGTCCCAGATCTTTGTGCGCAGCTTATGGTTGGAGAACCTTACCAAAATAGGCCTGGGTTTGCTGCTATTCGCGCCTAGACGATGGCAAGCAGAAAACTGTTCAGGTGTAACATTTGTCACTTTAAATTGGTCGGTTAACAGCTTCAAGACCAAATTCTCCACTGAAGACTCGGATAAATGACTAAGATTCTCCTCTTTATCATTCATCCTTGTGACCGATGTTGATCGTGTATAGAAAACAGTGAAGTATTTTAATCATTTATCTTTAGTTTTACCACAAATCCACCGCGGATGTCGATCGCGTACAGAAAGCAGCGAAGTATTTTAATCATTAATCCTAACTTTTACCACAATTCAACCCCAGATGTCGGTCTTGTACAGAAAACAGCGAAGTATTTTAATCATTTATCCTGAATTTTACCACAAATCCACCCCGGATGTCGATCTTGTATAGAAAACAGAAAAGTATTTTCATCATTTATCCTGAGTTTTACCACAAATCCACCCCGGATGTCAACCGCGTAAAGAAAACAGTGAAGTATTTTCCCAGTATTTGATTGCGTAGGTACCAATTGGCACTTAATTCAGAGGCTGCGCTCGCCCGGATGTCAGTCTAAGCTCATTTCCGGCGCGCCGGCTGGCGGTATTAATTTAAAATCAAACACGAGGCAGTAGAACATTATTGGAGATCCTGGATCATTTCTATGAAAAAAAAAACAGTTTTCTTCATGAATATTAATTCTATCCAGGAACCCTAATGATGTGATCATTCTGAATAAATTAAAACCGATTTCGGTTTAAATTAAAACTTATTTCTGAATATATAAAACTTAGAGTATTGATGATAACTTATTTTTGAAAAAATTGTCTGCTATTATCGACGAAAGTAATTAATGAAAGTGCTATAAGCTCTCCTGAACACATTCATGATGAACATAGGGAATTGCTGTGACTACAAAATATAATCCCTGTTATAATAAAAGTCCTTTACCTTCTTAGTCCTTGACTATCTTACGCCGACTCAAGAACTAAACAATAGAACGAATATCTTCAATATTGAGAAACTTTACATTTATACAGTTTATAAAAAATGACTTAACTCTATTCAATGAAACATTAAACTACGTCTTGAAGAAAATAAATACATTTACACAATTTTTTAAAGAAAAAATAATAAAAGTTAATGAATTTTTGTGTCATTAAAACATTTTGTATATGTTCAAGTGATCAAGTGCAATCACTTGAAATACAAAGATAAAAAAAAACAGAAACAAAATAAAATTACAAATAATTGAACGCACTAATTATCGTAATAAAACGATAATATCTGAGAAAGCGAATTTGTTTAACAATCTCCCTTTAAGTTTATTATACGTAGAATATGTTATTATAAGGTTATAACAAGAAATATTACAAGATTTTTTTTATGTCAGAGGACAGTTAAGTACGAAAAATAGCAGTAAAGTAGAAATCACAAGACAGTAATATAGCAGCTATCTTTTCTACAACAGCATTATTGCTGTGTGTAAACTCTTCTGTTTGGTCTCACCCTATTGTTTAAAGATTTTTGTGTCGGTAGTTTTCTTTTTAATTATATGTTTTTAAACATATATTACTGACTAGACACGTTAAAAGGTTTACGTTTAGAGACCTGTAGATTATCACTGTTAAAACGCATCGCATGAGACCAACTACAAGACCACACCGTTGAGGATTTTTTATGGTGGGTAAGGAATCCTGTAGGATCCTGGTGATGCCTGAGCATCATGTCGTTATTATCATTGACAAAAGTCAATGATCGGATTTCATAATTAGAATCAATCAGACTAATTGAAATTGTTTATTATATCTTCATCTTGAAAAGACGTGATGATCTTCAAACTCCTCAGCAGATTTTCTTGAAATATAATAGAATAACACTCCTTCTTAAGACACCTTTCAACGAACATTACCTAATCATTTTAGAGCCATCCGTTTAGGAGCTATGATACTACAGACCGACACACAGATACACTTCAAACTTATACCACCCCTATTTTGCGTCTGAGGTTAAATTATAAAACTGACAGACTTGGTACCTACACAGCCCAGCCCAAACCGTTCAGAAGATAATTTTGAAAAATTGACCGATGAGAAAGAAGACAGATGAGGATTTTTTTATGTTACTTTAGGACTACTTGTCCAGACGGTTTACTTTCCTTATCGGACAACTTTTCAAAACTATCTACTTTCTTCTACGGTCAACTTTTACGAACACTTCAAAATATACTGTTTCAAACAATATACCCAATATCCTAGAAAAAACAAACCAAACAAGCGCCAAGTAATTGATCCTGTATCCTGTTCTGTTCTTTTTCAAGAATTATGAGAAAGATTGAACGAATAACTTCAAGGTAATCTTAATAAGGTAAATGGATTAAACCATTCTTAAACCTTTTCAAAAACACAGCAATGTTTGCTCAGGTAGTTTAGAGTTCATCATAAATATTACTTCAATAAGGTATTACATAGAACACAACGATAGCGCGATCTAGAACTGGTTAAAATTTACTAGCGACATCTAGTTTGCGACCGCCATATTATTGCACAACTGACAAAACCTCGCAATTGTGGATAGTGGGAAACGATAAAAGCTGAGCCAATACAATTATATGAATCCTTGATTCAATTTAATACAATTAAATTACCACTTTCTTGCAAGTACAAAATTGTGTGTGTGTCATAATTATAATACTTAGTAGTTGATCTATGGTCATAATTGTCAACAATGACAATAATGAATTTTAAACACTTGAATATTTCAAGTGTAGAACATTATATTACAGAACATTAATTTTACACAGCGCCATCTAGCCCCAAACTAAGCATAACTTGTAATATGGGAACTAGATTACGGATAAAATACTTAAATACTTTTTGTAAATACATATGTACTATATGATACAACACCCAAACACAGAACAAACATCTATGTTCATCACACAAATGTTTGTCCTGGGTGGGAATCGAACCCACAGCCTACAGCGCCGAAGGCATAGTTACTACCAACTGAGCTATGAGGCTTGTCGAGTAAGTGTAAATAGTTTAATTCATAAAAAGGTTCTTCCTATGAGTGAATCAAAATGTAAACTTAATGTACCCGGTGAATAAAGCTTTTTAAAAGTAACTTAGATAGAAGCAACTAATGAGGCATTACACAAGATAAGTAAAAGAGCTATATGGCCAAGTGTAATAAGGGCACGCCTTCCGAACCGGAGGTCGTGGGCTCAAATCTAGTCATGCACCAATTGACTTTTCGGTTTTTCGTAAATTTATGTGTGCATTTGACAAGTGTACATGCTTTGACGGTGAAGGTCACATTGTGAGGAAATCGGCATATCCCTAGGATCATAAGTCCGGATCATGACGAAGTGTCAATTGCTAGTATTCCGCTAAGTGGCGATGTGCTTGCAACCTGTCACGTATTGAATACTAGCTACTTGCAAACCGTGGGCACGTGCCAAACGTAAGTTTGGACGTGCCTCTGACTAGCACGTGATTTAGGTCCATCAGAATATTTATAGTTCATAGTGCATAACAGGTACTACATTTATTTATAACGTTGTTACACATCAGTTTAAACACTCTAAAACAATAAAATTTATGTAACTAGAATTTACGCAGCAATAAACTTTTTAGCAGTATATTTATTCTTAACAATGAAATGTAATATGTACAATTAAACTAACTATGTTGTACAGTTGTTGTATGGTATACAGCTGTAGATATTCAATTCAATTCAATTTCAATTCATTTATTCCAATTACAAAATACATTGTGTGTATTTTGCAATCGAATAAGTATGTAAATTTTATCCTACTTTTAATTGAAGTATCTAAATTAAACGTTGTATATAATGCAGTTCATACGTCAAAACTATTGTTCAGTATCTTGGAGCTGATCTGATGATGGATCTAGGAAGATGGATAGTGGAACTTTTCAGCAGCTTCTAGTAAACCACTCGAGCTTGGACTCAAATGATTTGCTATTATTGCTAGAAATCTAATGTCAATGAAGCCTTTGATAGTCTTCAGAAACAGCGCTGATTTTGATACTTTTTAGGGTATCGTACCCAAATGCTATTAACATTTCGGCCCCTATTACTATTCAACCACTGCCCGTCAGTACTTCAGCCGTCAGGCTGTATGTCATGAGCCGTATAGGCAGACAGTTGACATTTTCAAAGAGTATTGCCGCTAGATCAAAAAAAGATTATCATCAAATTGTAGGGAACGTGTTTGGCCATTATCTCGTGTTTTTTCATTTTATGGTAATGTACCCGGAATCCTCATCAGTCTGAGGAACTGGCTATCTTACCTCTTAATGTTGGAATACAACAATACATAGGTACTTAGTAAGATGGTGGTAGCTAGCCGGGCGGACTTCAACAAAGTCCTACCACCAACCAAACCGAGTACAATAATGTTCTCCACTGGGAATCGAATCTGGGTCCTTTGGATCCAACACCGGTGGACGAACCACTAGACCACAGAGGCGGTTAAATCAACATAGGTCGCCGGTCACAAAGATACTTCTATTATTTATATAAATTTCCACGTGCATATGTCGTAAAAGCTGACAAAGGGGTCTCACCAAAAGAAGGACAGCAGTTTACTTATGTTTATTAATCTAACACCTTTACTACAGTCACCAAAACGCCTGCCAATTATCGTGAAAGATAGAGACATTTATTCACACAGCATAAATAGAGACAACAAATACAAAAATTTGCATGAATATTACAAACGAAAAAAAAATGGCTTGAGTCGGTGACAAATAAAAACAAACTATAAATATGTACCGTACCATGTTATATATTCTACCATAGATAAATAAACCAGTAAATTACTCATTATTCTGTGACACCTAGTTATACATGACCGCCCGAAAGGTATCGTATGCTGTTTGTATATTGAGAAACTTGTATTTTAAACAAAGTTAATTAGAAAATGTCTCCTCAAAGGCTTTCCTCATCAGTAGAAGCTTACCGTAGAAACGGCAACGCCACGACACCGGATGCCAACAGAGCGGCAACGCCCCGTGCATCGATCATGGCACACAGAGATAGCCTTACGCACACACACGTACATCGCCTTGGCACAAGATAATAGAATAGTACCTCCCGAGATTCACCCTCACAAGTCACTGCAACATCTTGGGAATTAGTTTTATACTTTTGTCAAGTAGTTCTTTTAAACGTTTCCCTTTATCTTCATTAGTACCTGCCCTGCTTAACTATCAGATTTTTCAAATCCAGCCTGTACCTACACCTACTCAGTGTTGTTAATCTTTTGTCTGGGGTAGTGTAACGTAATGCTCCGCGGTGCTACACAAAAGCGAGAGTAAGCCTCAAACCCCCTGTTGAATAAAGATTGAAAAAAAGTGTGCTTAGAGAAAGGTGTAATGAAATCACAATTTTATCGGGGTGTTTTCTTTCGTGTGATAATCTCCGTGATTATACCTATCACCAACTAAATATCATGAGATCGCAGTTCGGGGTGATCTGCTAATTTATTAGTTCGGGTTAATCGACGTCTTTCATCGATTTACCCGAACTAATAAACTTGCTATGTAAAACTACCACAAATTACATAAAAATGTTGTGGACACAGGAATTAAATATGCTACGCAGTGCTACAAAGGGCTACGCGGTGCTACGAGCACTATGTACACAGTGCTACGCTGTTTGATCCCTACTATTAGACTTACCTACTTTTGCGTGTAAATATTGTACATAAATATGGTAAAACAAATACTAATTTTCAAAATCTCCCCCAATTCTTGGTATAAGCCTCCTATTCTTAAAGTCACTCTATTATATAAGATAAAGATAAATTTATTTTATAGTACATTGGGACGAATTCTTTCTAACATAATCATAAGTAGGTACTATCTAACGATACTTACCCAGTAATGCACAGTAAAGGTTATTTTCCTTATAAATATGAAGTAGTATACAAAATCGTACCCACTGCGCTAGATTTAACTGTGCTACGGTAGGGTACACGCATCTAACCTTCAGTAAACAACCAATTAACAGGACATCAAAATATTATTTAATGATATCTGCTGGTAATGGCTCAAAACTATTACATTTCTTTAAACTTACTTACAATAATATTACTCACATTAGTATTATATTATATACTATGTAGTCACTCGTTGCTCTCGTGCAGTCGACGAGATTTTACCCGAGGTCCCACTGCACTAGAGACCGAGTTGCTTCATATAATTTATATACCTAAATACATTTTAATCCTTGATAGTTGGTGGTAGGACTTTTTGTAAATTATCTCAATCTTATCTCAGTGTGTCGCTATAATAACCATTCTAAATTGTGGTGTCCCGGCAAGACAGCCAGTTCCTCAGACTCTTGATGATTCTGGGTGGAGTGTGCCTTACCTTCAGCTTTATCATAACATTAAAAGGTGAGGTGATAGTAAAAGCTTCTCCGTCGTACATCAAAAAATATGTGTCTACCTATAAATAGAGAAGCACTTTGAACATTTGATTGTAAATTATGTGTATCATTTGTTGGTGGTCCAAATAAAAAATAAATAAAATAAATGTGTAGTTACTTGTACATTACAATGAACTTTGTTACTTTACTCCATCTCGAGGGAATGTATTCTTATAACCAAGAGTTATAGTTCACTTTGCGTTACCGAAAAAAGGAGAGAGACACGGCCCCAAAGTGCTAAAGGCTGTTCAAATCAGCCGGCGCTGGTTATTAGGTTATCTCGATTCCGATGAAGGTTTTTGATTTCATATCTTTTGAAGAGTTTTAATAAAAACGTAAATTAATAAGTTTGGTTTTATAGATATTGCCACATACTTTTAACCGCCTCTGTGATCTAGTGGTTCAACACACCGATTTCAGATCCAGAGGTCCCGTATTCGATCTACTTATATACTTGGGAATACAATATTGTGCTTGGTTTGGTTGGTGGTAGGACTTTGATTGAGTCCGCCTGGCTAGCTACCACCATCTTACCTCATTCTGTCGCCATAATAACAATTCTCAAATTGTTGTGTTCCGGCATTTAGAGGTAAGATAGCCAGTTCCTTAGTTTGTTGAGGATTCCGGGTGAATTGCACCTCCATCTTCGGCCTTATCTTAACTTGTAATCAGATGAGATGAAGGCCAAGCGCTTCCTCGTCATACAAAAAAAAAACGCATTCTAGCCCCAAACTAGGCAAAGCTTGTAATTTGGAAATTGTGAAATTATACTTTTTTGTTTCTATGTTTGTTATTATGTTCGATTCTGTTCTACCATTTAGTGGGTTTTGCAATCTCTGTGGTTGGCAAGCTAAATGGAAAGTGAAGGTGAAGCTGTAAAAATATAACTTAATCAGATTGATGATGCTGGTAGATCCGTTAATCGCTTTCTTTTAAATTTAGTCTTCTTCTAAATGATCATTTAAAAGAAAGCGACGTATCTCCCTATGATGATGCAGGATGATGATGATGATTATGAGAGACAATATAGCTGTTGCCTCCTTCGGATAAGATCCTGTCAACATTAACGACATCCGTAGGCTGAGACGCTATACATAGGTTGAAAACACATACGTACTGTAAACTGTAGGTTCAAACTATTTCCCTGATCTACCCGTGAGATAATTGCCACTAACAGACATGTCAGAAGCGAGCATGCATTTGAAGGCATCGTCTGTGAACTGAATATCCGTCCAATTCCGTTGAGATCCGCCCTAGACAGACAAACGGATTGACGGGTGTCTTGATGTATTAGCAAGCTATTTCAGGCACGATTTCCGTATTAATATTTTTATCGTATAGAGGCTATTCCGTTCAATTTGTGGTGATATTTGATTATTGGACAAAAAAACAAAATACTAATTAATATATTCGTGGGTTCGATTCCCACCCAGGACAAACATTTGTGTGATGAATATAGATGTTGGTTCTGTGTTTGGGTGTTGTATTGTATGATAAGTATGTATTTACAAAAATAAATGTATATATGTATTAAAGTATTCTATCCATGCTCTAGTTCCCACATTATAAGCTATGCTTAGTTTGGGGCTAGGTGGCGCTGTGTAAAATTAATGTCCTGTTATACTGGTTTTGTTTAGCCACCAACCTCTTAATCATTGAATGTTCATTGTGAATATACCTAAGAATGTAAATTTCAGAATTAGATCAGCAAAATGAACACATTTCCACAAGCCATGATGCTTGTGGAAATGTGTTCATTTTGCCTACTAACCTACTAATCTAACTATTTACACTTAACTATTTACGAAGGTAGCAATCGGGTTACCTAAAACCGGTTACAGTCGGGTCTATACCGGACTAGAAGGAAGCGTGTCAAAGACACTGGTTCTTGTTGTTGACTGTTTGTCTGTTTATATGTGTTAAGGCTGTTTAGGCTGATCTGCATTAAAAAGCTTTTTAATGCAGATCAGCCTTCGGGCAGTTACTTTTTGACAGGAAAACTGTTAACAATTATGACAAGTAACCATTTTCTATGAAATAGACAAACACGACTAAGCGGATTTCACCGTCCATTTAGTATTTTTGTCGCATATTTCGTGAAGTACCTACATACTTCGAGCAAGGTACAGAAACATCAGCATAATTAATTCAGTCAAGTGTGATCCTTTGCAATGCAATGGTGTCACTCACCACGAGTAAAATCAATTCCTGTAAGTCACACCAATGTGACAATCTGGTGTGACCACAAGACCGCAGTCTGCAAACCGAGTATTAGTCATCGCAGCGCACCCTAGGCCTTCTAACCAAGGTCTAAGTCAAGGTCAAGTTCAAGGTCTCATATGTGTAATTATTTTCAGATTATCTATTCCATTATGTGAAACAATGGTACCTACAACGCATGTGTCGCGTTGCTTTTAAGATGTTGTATGATGGCCGGTAGAAGTACAGATGTACAGTACAATATTCAAACCCGATCAATTGTTAGCAAGCATAACTTACTAACCTATGTTCAGCATATAACAAACCGAGCAACATTTATGTAAGCAAGTTGAATGTTGAAATTCACGCATGCTTTTCATGATGGTAGACGATCTATACTTGCTGCAATCAATACTAGCTAAAACACCTTCCTTGCGTTATTTACTTGCTTGTGTGCTGTAAGGTACTGACAAACTCAGATACATACGTAAAGATAATACATAAAGATACCCTTTAGGAATATTTTTGTATTGTAACTGATATCCATATTCTTATAATGTATCATTTTATTGTATCACTTATCACGACACCTCCCTTGTTAAAATACATCAAGCCGTTCTTCAGAGCGTTACAATGTAATAGACATGCATCCATACATACATACATAAATACATACATACATAAATGCATGCGTACATACATGCATACATACATATATACATGCATACATACATACATGCATATATACTCTCAAAAACCATAACCTATCTTCTGAGGCGAAAGCTTTGTCAACTCAGATTAAACTTTACAATGCGGAACTAATGTATAGTGTTACCTAAAGAGCTAAGTACAAGTTGAGAGAATGTCAACCCAAGCACTGCATGAAAGTAACCCTTTTGTGTGCAAACAGATCTATCTGAGTGGACAATGCTTTGAGAATGGCGCTGCGATGCGTCAAAAGTCAGGACATAATAGTGCTGCAGTTAGTGGGTGAACTTGTCAGTAAACGGCTTGACTGGGTTGGTATTTATAAAAAAAATTAACTCATTATTACGAAATAGTTTTGAAAATAGGTTGTTTTAATATGAGAAAACCCTATATAAAAATAGGGTTTTCATTTAGGTTTTTAAAAAAGGGCGTTTTGAAATGTTTAAATGGTCGGCAATGCGCGAGTAATGCTTCTGGTGTTGCGAGCGTCCATAGGCGACGGTAACCGCTTTCCATCAGGTGGGCCGTATGCCTATTTGCCATTTTAGTAGTATAAACAAAAAAAAACACATTCTAGCTCCAAACTAAGCAATGCTTGCTAGATGAGAATTAGAACGGATTTAAAACTCAAATACTTTTTATGTAAACACATACATTTTTAACCCCCACTGAGGTCTTGTGGTTCGCCCACCTATATGAGATCCAGAGATCCCGAGTTTGATCCCCAGGGGGGTATAATATTGTGCTTAGTTTGGTTGGTGGTAGGACTTTGTTTAAGTCCATCTGACTAGCTACCACCTTAGTCTGTCGAGCAATGTCTGTGAGCAACAATTCTAAATTGTTGTGTACTGGCATTTAAATGTTAGATAGCGAGTTCCTCAGATCGTTGAGGATTTTGTGTGAAGTGTACATTCGGCCTTATTTTTGCTTGTAGCCAGGTGACAGGAAAGCCAAGCACTTACCCGTCGGTCAAAAAAACATACTTTTCACAACACAACTCCCGAACGCAGAACATCAACATTCGTCACACAGATGTTGCAAATGAAAATCAAACCCACAGCGGCGCAGAATGCAGAGCTACTAACAACTGAGCTGGAAGGCTTGTTTACTAAGAGTTGCCGTAGAGACCAACCCTGCCCGCTGATGTTTAAAAAGTTTTTTTTTCAATCTATATCGCACGGCCTTTCACTTTGTACCAGTCAGGTAGTTTGATTCCTACCACCAACCAAATCAAGCACAATATTGTTCTCCCCTGGGGATTAAACCCGGGACCTCTGTATCAGTTACCGGTGGGGGGACCACTAGACCACAGAAGCGATTTGATGTTTACAGGATCTACTTCGTACAAACCCAGTCCAATGGTTACCCAACAAACTTTCTCCGCAACATTGTGCACTGAAATGTAGCTACGGGACCATTGTACAAATGCATTCAAGGTGATACTGACGCGGGCAAATTACTGTGATGCAGAAATGAACCGATTTGCTGCTTTGGACGCATTCGCTTGGAAGCGATGAAGGGAACAGTGTGGGTGCCGCTTTGCTTGCAAAATTATGACGACTACCCATACCACACCCTCTTGTCATCACTCCCTTGTGTAATTAGGTAGATACGTGTTTAACGACCTTAGATTCATTTTTTAAGGCTATCATTTAAACGGTTGGTTAACTGACGAGGTTTTGGTTAGCTCCAAAATGGTTTTTATCAACTAACAGAGTGAATTATAAAAGCAAGTTGTTTCCACCATTAGGTCGAATTATATGCTGTCTATAGACCTTTTTATGAATATACTGCGGCTTATTCCCAAATTTAATGAAATATAGTAAAACTAGAAGTTTGCCCCGAACTGAGATCTCGTGATGTCTGGTTTGTGTCGTGTGGTTATGTTGAGTTAGGTATTTAACCACGAAGATTATTTATCAAACAGAATTAAGATTAACACTTTAATAAAAGTGTGCTTTCATAACACCTAAGCTCACTTTTTGTCATTCAAATAGAGCCATTCACCCAGAATGAGAGCAAAGCACTATAGATGCAGGGTTGACGACTGATAGGAGTGAGTGTAAGAAGAAGAGGTGGATGGAATGTGTAAAGAGGACATGGATTCATAGCCAAGGTGTGGATGCAGGGTTGACGACTGATAGGAGTGAGAGTAAGAAGAAGAGTTTTGATTTGATTTGTTTAGAATGTTTTGATTTGTTTAGAGTCAACATTCCATTCAATTATAAAGTTTGTTTCTTGAAATAATGCCATTTTTGGTTTAGTGTGCGTATTTGTACACTTTAACAATTGTCGTGATGTTAAGAAATAGTGGATCTTTTTGGTTTTCAAACACTTTTTATTGTGTAATTTTATTTGTTATTGATCATAAACATCGTAGTTACAAGAACTGGTAAGAACTTTTTATTTACTAGATCGTTTATTAATGCATTAAAAACGCCGTTACTAAATCCAAGGATCCATAAAATAAAATGTCTGATGGGATGGAAATGCTAATCAACCCTTATCATCGCCACATTAATTACCACCCGCTGCAGTATAGAAAACACAATCACCTTTAATATAAGAAATGTTGAAACAGAAAGCTGCTTTTTGTGTACAATTTCTGTTCACAGACAGCCCAATATACTGAATTTATTAAACAGTTACACACTACTGCTTTGCAAACAACTACAAACAAAGACAGTATATGGCAATAAAAATTTGCCTGAGAGCCATATGACAAATCTGAGCTAAGCAGTAATCAGTACTTTCGAAATACCAAATCTTCAGATTCCTCTGATACTGATGATCAAAAATTCGATCGTGATTTTCTAAAAAACGGAGTTTAATAAAACATTGAACCTGATCGATTATATTATAGTTATTTTATGTTTTGGGTCTAAAACTTATTGAAAATTACATTCATGTAACTACAAAAAGTGTCATCAACTGATGACACTAGTTCTCAAAAAGGTGTCTTTTTAAAAATTGAAAAAGTGATTGAAAAAGTGTCACTATGCTAATCATTTTTTTAAACCCCCAAAAAACAAGTAAAAAATAACAGTAGAACAATTTCTTTAATGCCAGATTATCAAAGTGACGAAAAACATTGAAACTTATACAACCTGTGTCATTTTACCTATCATTATCAATATAGACAATATTAAAATATTTGAATCGTTAATTACCAAAATTTTCGAATTTTCTTTAGTGACAATCTGGTTATCAAGGTGCGTTATGTTCATTTTCATTGACCATTTTACCACGACATTGGAGGCAATATAACAATAACTGAGGAGTGCACTGTAGTAATCCTTCAATAATAAGTGACATATTTTGTTATACACACATCAACATTGTCTAGGGATATTCCATTTCGAAATGATTTGCTTACAAACTATTTGCTTTTTAGAAAAAGTTTATATATGGAATTAAACCTCTTTTGTTCCCTTTTCAAAATTTAGAAAAAAATTAAAATAGAACGCAATAAACAAAAGATAGAATGGGGACTCCGATTTAAATTAAACAACGTTAATTTTGCCTAAGATAAATTAACTTTTATTTAATTATCTATTAGTGATATCTAAGTAATTTTTAATTTTAACGGATCTTGTGATATTCGTAATGTCATGGAACGTCGACATTTAAGCAGAGAAGAAATGATAAGAGCGATAGGCATGTTACAAGCCGGTGCTATCCAACGTGTGGTTGCCAATACCCTTAACACCAATCAAAACGTAATTTCTCGATTGTGGTCACGTTATCGTATTATTGGGGATGTAAGAGAGACAAGATCGTTTTCTCCAAAATTCCGCCAGGAGGGAACCCAATCTCACAGCAAAGCAGCTAGTGCAAAGACTTCAGTCAGACCATCAGCTGTCAGTCAGCGACCAAACCGTCAGAAGAAGGCTACATGAAGTCGATCTTCATTCTCGTAGGCCGCTTCGTGTGCCAGCTCTACGACGAGGTAATCGCGGAACGCGACTTCTTTGGGCTCAAGAACATTTGTTATGGAACAATGGCCAATGGACAATGGTTCTCTTTACTGATGAGTCTCGGTTTGGATTCCACCCCGATTCACGAAGAACACGTGTTTGGAGAGTTCCAGGCAGAGAAAGTCGCATTCGTACCGAGGTACCGCCCAAACCATGATTGTCCCAATCATGGTTTGGGCGGGAATTCGTATTGGCGCGCGAACCGAGCTCATTTGGATAAGAGGCAGCATGACTGCACTAAAATACCGGAACGAGGTCATAGAACCTGTGATCATCCCTCACAGAGTTCAAATTGGCCTGGAACTTCAGCTCATGCATGATAATGCCCCTCCACACACGGCGCGTTTGGTGTCAGCTGCCCTTCAGGAACATGATGTCGCGGTTTTGGACTGGCCTGCACAGTCACCCGACTTAAACCCAATTGAACACACTTGGGACATGTTACAGCGAAGGGCTTTCAGCAATTTGCCATCAAATTTGACCACAGAAGACCAACTTTTTTGCCATTTAAAAAGAACATGGGATCGCATATCCCAACGAGAAAGAAATTATTTTCAGTTTTTGTAAAAATCAACAAAATGTTGAATATCCCTAGTTATTGTTGATGTGTGTATTTATCTATTTGACAGGGATATATATAAAGATAAATATTGTACACACAATATTTATCTTTAGGTCGTACTGAATTAATATTACATTTATCCACAAGCGGAAAGTTATCCGACCAGAACACAACAATACTGCATTGTGGCTGAAATAGGTATGGTGGTAGTACTTCTCCTATGAAGCCCTTTCACAATGGGCTCTACTACTCTTAGAAATACACACTACACACTTACGCAATGGGCCAAGGCGATGTTCAAGCCGGCAGCCAATAGCTTGGCCAAAGTCAAAGTCAAACTTTGACTTTGACTTTGACTTTGACTTTGACTTTGACTTTGACTTTGACTTTGACCTTTAGCTATCTACTAAAAATTATAAGTTCTTATTAGCTTACAGCTTTTATCCATTTGAATAGGGAGTAGTTGTATTCAGTTTCTCATTAACATTAGGCCTTGTATTATTTCTAATAATGACCGATTCCGAATATGACTAATGTCCTGTAATCTATTTAAACTTATGCTTGTTAGTTAACTTCTGCTTTACAAGTAGAAGTATCGGCGTTTCGTTTTTAATTCATCACATCACAGATTTCAATCAAATTTGAAAAACACACTAAGGATCTAATTCCACGCAAGATGTTGTGAAAAAAATACCAAAGAGGAGTGGAGGAGGTAGGGGGGAAAGTTTTGCTATGGGATCTTCTAGGAAGTTTTTTTTTTCAGAAAATGTATGCCTTCGTTTACTAATCAGACTACGCAGTCCTCTCCGCCTTTGCCAAACAAATCCGTAGAAACCAGGTTCGATCTCCTCAGACCAAGGGAACGCGAGTAATCGTTAAAACGTTCGTCCCTATTTGACTCAAAAGACTAAGTAGGTAAGCCTATGGCTAGGTAAGAAAAATAAAGTTATTTTTCTTAGTAAGTTGTGTTCAATAAGTAATAATATACTCATTTAATAGTCCTCTCCGCCTTTGCGAGACGAACTCGTAGACACCAGATTTGACTCCTAAGACCAGGGGAATACGAGTAATCACTATAGCTTATACCTCTATCCACTCAAAAGTCTCAAAGGAAAAGTAACAGAGGAAAGCATCGGTTAGTGGGCTCATTGGTCAGCTGCTCTAAACTTATCCCAGTTAAATAAATAATTCATTTTGATAATTTGGTTTTGTCAGCTGGTCCCGCTTTCAAAAAAGTTGCATGGTTAGTTATAAGGTCTCGCGAGGTCTACTGTTCTTACAGAACCACTAGTTATACAAGACAACACCCAAACACAGAACAAACATCAAGGTCGCTTCAAAAGTGCGATCTCCCAGCCAGGCACAGCGGGTGGCTGACTCGCATCGTGTGAACAGGGCAAAGCCGAATGCGTTTATCGATGTCACCATAAAACAGCAAAGTATTTATTTTCCTGTCATGATACACGGAGCTTGAGTCCTACTACGAAAAACTAAACATGACGTATCCCAAGACGGATTGTCCTTTTTCGATACAAAAATGACAGAAGTTCTTTCGGATCCAACGACGTTCGATTTTCATAACAGCCTATTTTTCAGAGTATTAAATACACAAACAAAGTAACAAATTATATGAAATAACTTATTAACATCACACTGACAGACACCATCAGAAGACACGGATAGAAACTTTTCTAAAACTTAATGGTTTTGTTCATAGCACCACGCTTGACAGACGGTTTGGTCATTGCATAAAAGTAAAAAAACTGCTGCCCTCTTTCCGGTGAGTTCCCATTGTTGACTTTAACAGCATCCATGGGCTGACTTGGAAGGTCTACCGCGGCATTTGTAAATAAAAATGGCAATGCATGTATCATACGCTTATTTTACTAGCGAATCTTTGTTTTTATTTCCGTCTTATGTTGGCAAAACTTAGCAACTATTTGTCGCTAAGTTTTTAACTCAAGAGCAAATATGTATGTTATAGACCGGGAGTACCATATAGGCTACTCTTTATCTGGTAACCAAGCGGGCAAAGTAGCGAGTAGAAGTTCGTGGCTATAATAAATCAGCCGTTAAAGTTACGGTATAGTGAAGTTAAAACCGCGTTGCACGCCGCCAGGGGTCGCGGCCATGACCATATTAATCTCAATTAATTCGCCACAACTTTCCTTTAGCCACAGGGGATTCAATGTTACGTGAACTTTATAACTTGCAAAATCTGATGAGAAGCTTTGATTCGTCTATTGTATGATAATAAATACAGCATGTACGTGTAGATTTAATAAAATATATAATGAGATATACTAAACATGTAAATTGTCTTAGGTGAAACGACCATAGCCTATAATTTGTCAAACAAAAAACAAGCCTTTTTATTAGAATATGTATACAGCGAGCCAAGTAAAATTAATCTGAGCTGCTGAATGTAGCAAACCATGTTCAAACGCAAACAACCCAACTGTTCTAGCACAATAAATTCAAAGCGGATGTAAAATGCGCCAGACGGCACCTGAAACGCCCTTTACGCTGAAATTCAGTACAATACGCCTAAACGCGACCAATTATATGGACAATTATCGAGATAGAAAAAGCCGAGCTGTCGAGTAATTTACAACAAAAAATAAAGGCTCGCACAATGGCCTCGAGCCCGAACTTTGTGCGAGCACAAACGGGACAGCCAAATTAAAAAAACACAATATACGCGACAAGCAGGCGCGAAAAGCAGGCTGAGTGCCAACTTCGACACTCAATAGGCTTTAATGAAAACCTTTCGGCTGAAAGGAAAGAGTATCGTAGCGTTCAATTTTCGCCAAACAGTCTGGCGTTAGATAAGCTCGGTAACAGAGCGTCGCGGGCCACAAAGCCTCTTGATTATCGGGCCGTCAAAGCGTCATTATCTCCCGCCCACCATGTTTATTTTTGTGAGATAAAGATTAGCTGGAGTGGTGTGCGATTGGCGGGGTGGTAGGTAGGGGCGCGTGGGCGTGTGTGGGCGTACCACGTCGCACCGCGCCCTAGCGCTGTGACGACGCCGCGGCAGACGCCCGCGGTTTCGCGACGCAATACCATGCCCTAAACACCCGTAACCATGATCGACATAAAAAGCTCCGCCGACTACCTCAGTCGGTCGGGTACCTTTACCAACTTCTCCATGCTATTCGGTGAATATTCCATTTTATATATATATTATGTGTTTTATTTATCAAAGTGTTATCGTGTAGTGAAAAGTGTTGTGTGGTGTGAATGGTTTCTTGGGTTGTAAGTACGGACGGATGGCTGTCGGTAGATGTAGACGGCATCCGTTGGAGGTCTGAATTCGATCTGGTAAGGTAGTTAGGCGACGTAGATCGCGGCGTAAGAAACGTGGGTACTTGGTTGTTATGTTATAAAATAACTATGGATTGGTCAATGCCGTATTGCTGGAAAATAAATGAGCGATACTAGGTAGTTCTTTGATGTTGTGAAAGAAATGTATCAATCAAATCATTGTTGGTGGTTTTACAAAAATTTCCTACAGTTTCGATTTTCTTAATTGCAGTCCAAAGTTATATACCATTATACAAATGGCGAGTCAAGAATTGTTTTTTGTTGAAAGTATCTCGTAAGAAACAATCAAACGAAGTTGATAGATTGAATGAGCTTATTTCTGAAATTAAGTTGAATAATTATTCCTACAAACATAATGAATCCCTATTATCAGAAGATAGTCAGTAGTATCGGTCATCTTCCGTAAGAACATTTACGATTATAAAATGTTAACTGGCTTCTTATTACGGTTCAAAAGTCCTCAAAACAGTATTGTACAGTCGGACAGACGGATCGACGGTTCAACAGATAGATAGTCAGACAAACGAACCACGAAGGGTACCGTACTTATCGCGGTTCGTGGTTTTCGTGGAAGAATCTAACGTTCAACATAATCACGTCCATTGCTAAATATAGGCCTTCCCCAACTGACGCCACTAACAGTTATCATGAGCCGCCACCGTCTATCGACTCCCCGCGATCATCAGTCCATCGAGTAGCGGTTCTTCCCACACTTCATTTGGTCGTAATCGCCATGGTTGCCCTCAACATGTACTCCCCAGCGGCTATCGGTAAAGCAAGCTATGTCTTGCCCACTGGCACTGTAGCTTGCTAACTCTGAGAGCTATGTCAGTAACTTGCTGTTACGAATATTCACATTCCGGATTTTATTCTATTCATATATATTGGTAGATATCCACTTTCATTTTACGTAAGAAATATTATTTTCAAACAAACCGCCCCTGCAAAAAAAAACAGATATAAATTTGGAATGGTTGTTGCTCTAAATAACACTAATATTTTACGATTCATTAGAGGAGCACTAATGAATCCCAAATTAGCCATACAAAAGATATCAACGCGCACTTACTGCTTGGAAATTTAATGAGTGATATCTAATAATTAATGTATAATTATTGATAGTGTCACTTATAACTTTGATATCTTTTTCCATCTCTATGTGATGTTAAATTTTTATTTGTGCGGTAAAAAATAAAGTTCGGTGTATTGTGATCTAAGCTAGGCTCCGGCAACATTTTACATTAATATCTGGTGAAATTATCGCTATGCCGAAGCCGTGCCACAACCAAACTGTAGAGAATAAAAAACAAGGACTTAGGCGGTAGACTCCATGCCCACGGTGTTTCCACAAATCTATGAACCGGATGCTGGTTAAATGTAGAGGTACCAAAAGAGGTGGGGTGAAAATAGGTAGAAGGTGACGCGAGCCCTCGCTTCAGCGAACAATAAAAGTTTTTCAACAGCGAGAATATGAAATAAAATGGTTAAGGTTGTAAGTTCAGCTTCAGGTACGCGTACAGCCACCAAACCAATAACCGGCTGAAATTAGATTCTGGAAAATCTAAACGTTGACTTTAAACGTTGACTTTAAACGTTGTTGTAATTTAAAAGTTAAATTCTCCAGCCCTCTCTGCCCACGTTAATTCTAACTTGATTTAACCTAAAGGTAGTGGTGAATTTCACTTTTTGCGCGTACACAGCCGATAGGAACCACATTATGACACTTATATCATAAATTGTTCTACATTTATGACAATGCTTCACTTACTCAGTTGGCTCTCTATGAGTTTGGATGGCCAAATAATCTTTTTTTTACACGGATAACAGGAACTGAAAAAAATACTGTTTGCGCAAGATTAAATTTGATTACATTTGAATTTTAGTCTTTTGAAATTCAATTTAATCAGATAATCTACCAAAGTTCCACTGTAAACTTCAAAAATAAATTTTAATTTATATTAATTAATTAAAATACTACATTATACAAAAAAATACAGGGCAATTGGTAATTCAAAAACTAAAGCTTATAGTACAATGAGCGGTCTTTACGGCTTGAGAACGATCTCTTCCAGATAACTTTAGATTATGTTTATGCATGATAAACCTCCTTTTTAAAAAAAAGCCCACTTGTATCCGCTACCTAGCTTGGCTATAAGAGGATGATGCCTCTCAGAGGGTGAGATCCCTGAAGAGGCTGAAAGCCCCTTCAAGTGCGATTCCATTCCTCAAAACATCCAAAATGAGATGTCCTATGTCTACGGAATGCTTACTCGGAAAATCACAACGTATAAAGAAAGCACTTTAAGAAATAGTAAAAAGTTTTCTAATTATCGTGACGTATTTTACAGTACAAATTCAGATTTAGAAAATAATTGCCTATGGTCTGACTCCTGTGTCCTTTGCTCAAGTGTCTCGGTGATGAAAATTTAAAGTTTGTGTTAAAATTTCATACAAATTGAAAGGGAATTTGTTATACCTGCTGGCTTAATACGTAACTCTATTTCATTGGGGTTTCAATCGGTTTCAATAAAAATGCCTTCTTTTCCTATTTAAGCTGATTGAAACCCAAATGAAACAGTATTACGTAGTGGGCAGCTGATTTATCTAGTACCTACTCAAGCTCAGGTAATTGTCATGCTACTGTAAGCTAGTAACTGTATTGATTGGCATCAAACAAGTTTTGATTATCATTTCTATAGTGATACTAAGTTATCATATTGTTATTCATTTGCTTACGCTGGCTGTATTGTTATATACTCGTTGTTTTAGGATTTTGGATACACTCGCAGCAGTTCTGTGGTGGAATATATTGCGAATTTATTCAGATATACGCAATATTAATATACTACTAGAGAATCAACATGATATGATGGAGATCAGCGGTGTGTTTTCATAGTGTTTTGAGTAAATTTGTGTGTTTTTTACAGATGCCTCATACAAAAGCTCATGGTCTGCACACGCGACGTCACAAGCTTCACAAGGTCAGTCATACTAGCCTATTCTATCCCAATAATAAAAATACACATAGGCCAAGCTAAGTTTCGAAAAAATACCCGTAAGGTGATTGAACAGTGTAGTACAGTTTCATTAGAAAATGTTGTTTCTTAATAACAAATGCTACATATACAAATGCTATTACAATTTAATGAAATAACAATAGCTACATACAGATAAATCTCAATGCACAAATTCGATCTCCGACGGCTGTAACTTGCAAAAGCCCGATTATTTGAAATGAACTGAAATTAAGCAAAATTAAACAAAATGTAATGAAATTAATATAATTTTATTAATTGATTAATTCGTAAATTGTATTAATATTACATATCAGTTGACTAACTGAATGAATGAACAACTCGCCAAAAAAAAAAATTCGATCCATGCAAAGAAATCTATATCCACTCCGAAACTGCATTTTAATTTCAATAGGTAAAAGTAAAAAGTAAAATAGTAAAAATTGTTTACTACTGTTAAATAAAATTGTACAATTTCAAGGAAAACAAAGGTTCTTAGGTACTAACATTTGAACACTACTATACAATAAATATTTAACAGACAGCAAATATTAAAACTAAGTATATCTATAATAATAATAATAAATATTGCAGGACATTAATTTTACACAACGCCATCCAGCCCCAAACTAAGCATAGCTTGTAATATGGGAACTAGGTTACGGATAGAATACTTAAATACTTTTTGTAAATACATACGTACTATATGATACAACACCCAAACACAGAACAAACATCTATATTCATCACACAAATGTTTGCTCTGGGTGGGAATCGAACCAGAGTTGCAGAAGGCAGAGTTATATGATATAGAGTTATAGTTTGTAGTAACTCTGCAGAAGGCAGAGTTACTACAAACTGAGCTATGAGGCTTGTTTGTGATCTGTCAGTTTTCCGCCTAGGCTAAGCCTGCGTCGGACGGTAGGTAATCTATTGTAAATCTGCATGACAAACACAGATTTATCTGATTATCACAGTTTATGTGGTGGAGTGACCTGCATATCTTTAAGTTTAATGCTGCGGAGGGCACGATTAACATTAACTCCGCGACGATGGAATAGGTCCAGATAAAAAAGTGTAAACATAAAAATGAAATTTACTGTTGCTACTTGGTGGATTAACCCGCACGGTCGAGGCATCATTTTGAGATCCTTGATTAAGTATCAGCACGATACGTCGTGTTACGCCTACTAGCGCACGAAAAGTCCCGGGATCGATCCTAAGGGGAGTACAATATTGCGCTTGGTTTGGTTGGTGATATGACTTTGGTTAAGTCTGCCTAGCTGGCTACCACCTTCCTCCGAAATTCTGTTGCCATATCAACGATTCTTGATTGTATTGTTCCGGCATTTAGAGGTAAGATAGCTTGTTCCTTAGACTGTTATGGATTCTAGGTGAAGTGCGCTTCCACCTTCGGCCTGATCATAACATGAAACCAGGTGAAATGAAGGATAATAGTTTCCCCGTCACACAATAAAAATAAATCGTAGCGACCAATGTAATGCTGTCAGATCTTTTTCCATCTTCTCACACGAGTCAATTCGGCTTTAGAACAGCAGTGACGTCAGCGATGGTGAAGGCTCGACGGCTAATATCGTTAATGGTGTAACGATGGGCACACGTCTGTCACTGCTCTCGCATGATAGCTTGTGGAGGTTGAACCGGCCGGTAGTCGCAGGAGACTGGTGGCTATAACTCATCTGGCAAGGAACACCCAAGGTGCCACAGGTTTCTGACAAAACGTTCACAGCGCCTTAACTGATTAGAATTGGTACAAAATTGGCAGGTAAGAGTCGGTAGAGTAAAGTCTTATGTTTTAGAAAACTACCGTGATTCTTTGATAGGTATCAACGTACGTTAACGTCACTAGAAGGTATTAATGTAATAAAATCTTACTTACATTTAAAACTCGATGTGTGTATGTTTCCTATGAACTTCAATATTGTTGGGTGGATTCTGATAAAATATTAAGACAATCTTAATATTAGCCCAGGTGATCCTGTGAACTCTGCGATCGGGTCAACAGATATTTTTTTGGCAACTTTACCCAAGTGGGACTGCGCTCGTTGGTTTATTATACATTTTATATTCATAAAAGTATTACTGTAATGAAACCTCATCCCAAAAAAGAAGCCCGGCGCCTTAGGATTCAATATTGATCAGTAATTTCTCAAAATCAGGTCGATAAAATTAAAAGCGGTCAGGTTCATGACATACAATATTACTTACACCAAAGTCTATTTCATGCTTTTTCCATTTTGATACCTTTTTTATACTAATATAAAATTCTAACTGACTCACTGATAACAACGCACAGCCTAAACGGCTAATCGAAGAGACATTCAATTTGGAGGGTATGTTCGTCTTGATGCGAAAATGAGTCCTAAGAAGGGGATTTTGAAAATTCGTACCCTAAGGGGTTCAAAAAGGGGTTGAAAGTTTTCATTAAAAGTATGCCCTATCTCTGAAACCGTGCATGATAAAATGACAAAATTATAATTATAGATTCCTCATATGAAATAGATAAGAACGTGATTCATGGTTTATAGATTTTTAAATAATTAAAGGACCCCTTTTATCAAATAAAAAAATCAAAACACATTGTTATTTAACAGAAAAAAACGCGATGTACCTACTCTCTAGTTTCTATAATAAACTGGTATATTTTGAGTGCTCTTTATGCAATGGATGAATGTCAAAACTACCAAGGTTATGATGGAGTGGAATCAATATAAAGGGGTTTTTTCAGTAAATAACAGTAATACATATTAAGAGCGTTGCGCATGATTGTATGTGTGATACTATTCTACGAATCATGTAAACCAGGTTCTTATGATGATGACAGCGGAACTCCTGAATAATGCATGGTATAATAGTAGTGCTTATACTTTTTAAAATCGGTATAACGAGGCATTCAACGACAAATGTTTTTTTTTATTTATTCGGTCGTAGCAGTATAATAACAAAGTTGGTGTGAGTATAGTGCTTACTTTGTGGTAAATTAATAAATAAATAATAAAATCTGGCCAAACGTGATCCGGACTACTTGCACCTATTTCGAAAAACCAATACGCGGACGAAATCGCGAGTAAAAGTTAGTATTCTATAAAATGTCAAGTAAATACATTATTATTTTCTTACTTTTTCGGAAAACCTACAAAGCCAAAAATAAGAGGTAGTAAAGGTACAAAGCCCCGATTTGGGCAATAATAGCACGTTATACACATGGACACACACAGTCTTTAAAATGTACGCAACTGATAAGATACTAACGACTTCATTTCAGCGCAATTTTAAACTATGACGTTATTTTATTTCACGCGCGAAAATCAAAACAAAAGGCCCCTAAAATGTTGCACGCGACGGTTAGCCAACCGTGCGGCGCGTGTGACACGTGCCACTGCGAACCTAACAATACAAACTTAATTTTTTGATTGACACTTACAATATTTCGATAAGTGATGCAATATTTTGATGATTATCATTTTCGGGCGCGCCGGAACGCATAGCTATTATAAGCGCACGCTTCGCTAGATGCGTCCTATTGTTCGTTGCGCTCTTGACTACGGATTAGAATTTGAAATTGAATACAGATGATTTACAAGGAGATAATATTATATGGACGTATCCCTGGTAAATTGGCTTTGAACAAAGTGTGGTGCAGCCATGTTCACATAATATTCACATGTTTTTGAGTATTGAATATCCAAAAATTTCCCAAATTATCCATTATTATCAACGTAATGTAATTAATCATAATAAGTCATCTCTTTTGTTTGGATTATTTATCTATATGTAGCTATCGAGATTTTCGTCACAGTAAGCTACTTAAAGTCACGCTGCTAATTTCAAATGTTACTGGCAAATGAATATAGAATACTCAAATTGTTCCCCCGAGCGTCTTCCGTGTCGACTTTTACCCCCGGACAATCGTCACGAACGATTTACCCCACGCTCCCTTGGGAACGATTATCGCTACCATTATTCTAAAACTACTCGATAATCTACGGTTGCAATATGTTTTTTCTTCTAAATAGCTAATGATTTTTTTGCGCTGTAACTGATGTATAACTTATATTAAGATCTATTACAGTTGATATATGTTTGTTTTGCGTCTGTCTACAATATAATTTGTATAACAATAAACAGCTTGATGGAATAAAAAAAGTATCATGTTAGGTAAACCAAATGAGCCAATACCGTATATAAAATAAAATATCAACTAGATTATTTATTAACAGTTATATCTCTTTTTATATAGATTGATATATTTTTTTATTTATTATTTGTTTTTTTTTTACAGAAACTGATTTAATTTTATCACCTATAATTAAAAATTAAATCGCGATAATGCCTTATTCATAATAATTTTTGACTTTCCCACGTACCAGCAAGTTACAAGGGACCCGACCGTAACTATTTGATATTACTTAGAGCGAGTCCAACCCCTCACCCCAAACGAACTTTAAATAACTAACCCACGGCACCCATAAACTGAACACCATTTATTAACTCGCTTTTCAGATGTCACCGCGAGTGTTATAATTTTATGTAGCTTACGTGAGTTTTGATTTTGACGCAGCATTTTCGTGCTCATGGTATTTAGGAAATATTATTTTCTAAAATTTTTGAAAAGGTCATATATAATAGTATCTACGGATTTTTTGAAAAAAAATGTATTCTAGCAGAGGAACAAGTGGGGTTCAGAAAGGAAAAAACTGTAAACATGGCAATATACCGTTTCCTTAAAACAGTAATGACTAGTATAGATCAAGGCATTCCTGCATGTGCCTTGTACATGGACCTGACGAAAGCGTTTGACTGTGTTAATCACGAAATACTCCTGAGTAAGTTAGAAAGATATGGTATCCGAGGAAATGTCTGGAGTTTAATCAGGTCTTATCTTCACAATAGGAAACAAGCGACTGAAATTGTAAAAATATGTCCTAAGCAAAAAAAGGAAATTAAAATTCGATCAGAACTCAGGACTGTCAAATTTGGCGTTCCTCAAGGAAGTGTACTTGGGCCGCTTTTATTTATAGCTTACATAAACGATCTTCCCAAAATTATGAAACGCCATATCACACTTTTTGCAGATGATAGTACTATTCTTTTTACGGACTCTGATAAAATGACCCTTCAAATTGACATTAATAATACTCTTAATGATTTAATAAATTGGCTGACATCAAATAATTTAAAGGCAAACCTGACGAAAACTAAACTAATGATTTTCAGAAATAGAGCAATTCGAATATCAAACATTGACATTAATTATTCAGGACATAAAATTGATGAGATTGATGTTACAAAATTCTTAGGCGTAACTATCGACTCAACACTAAATTGGAAATTGCATATAGACAATTTGTGTACTAGATTAAACAGGTTTTCGTATGCCCTTTACAAGTTATCAAAAACTGCAAGTACTCCAACACTATTGACGGCATATCATGGGTACGTTGCATCCCTTCTTAGGTATGGTGTTATATTTTGGGGAAACTCTACAGATAAGGAAATCGTTTTCAAAGCGCAGAAAAAATGTATTAGGGCCATATGCAACTTAAAAACCACTGACAGTTGCAAACCTCATTTCTATGGTTTGAATCTTTTGACATTACCATGTGTGTATATATTTGAGGTTATTCAGTTTGTAAGGAGCAACCTACATTTGTATGCACATTTTAAACGTAAACGCCACCAACACAAACTTACTTGTCCTACCCACAAAACGAGCCTATTTGGCAGCAGCGTATTCGTTATGGCACCAAAGATTTATAGTCACTTGCCTAAGTCTATACTGGAAATAGCTTCTGACAACATGTTTAAATTTAGGGTAAAAAAACTGCTAACGGAAAAGGTGTATTATAGTGTTAGTGACTATTTGAATGATAATTTATAATTAATGTAACATGACTCTATATGAAATTGATGAAGTATAAAATTATTTGACATTGCAATTAATTGTAATAGGGACATAAATAACGATATATATATATAACCCTGACATTGTAATATATGCTGTAAATCAGGTATTATTATTGATGAATTTACATTGTTTTTAGATTACAATTTTATTTTTGAGTTATTGCATGCTTGTAACGCTGAAAATGGTGACACAATATTATTATTATTTTAAGACCTACATAATGTACCTACCCATTTATCGCAATAAATAATTTGAATTTGAATTTGAATTTGAATTTGATATTGTTAGCTTTTTTTTTTACACGACGGGGAGTTCCTTGACCTTCATCTCATCAGATTTTTATGTTAAGATAAGGTGGAAGTGTACTTCACCTGGAATCGTCTACAAACTGAGGAACTGGCTATCATACGTAAATGCCGGAACAAATTTTTTAAGAATTGTTATAACGGCGGCATGAGATTTTTTTATTAATTATTTTTGTGAGCACTCTTTCTAGTAAACACACTTTATAAAAATAATTAATTACTTGCTATCAACCATTTCATATTAATTAGTGGGTTACCTTTAATTGGTTTAATTAGGTGTTTTTATTTCAAGTCAAGCACCATAAAATTGACGTGCGATCAATGTTACGGTGCTATACTCTCATTGTAGCTTTGCATAGAATAAGATTTAGAGAGAGCTTCGAACACACTCAGAGTAAAAAAGAAAAGTGTGCTCAAAGAAACGTGTAATAAAAGCACATACTACGACAAAAGTGTGCTTTTATTACACATTTTATTTGTAGCTTTCTTTTTGTACGATAATCTCCGTGATTATAACTAAAACAAACTAAAATTAATTTTCATTACAGATACCATAGCAGAAAAGTAGGATATTTCAAAACCATAATATTACATTATTTAATTTCCGCAAGATAATCCACGATTCTTGTTTTAAAATAGAACCTCTAAAAATAAACCAATATTTCAAGCCGAGACCGCGTTCAAATGGAACCGGCGGAGCGGCGGCGAAGCAAATTAGCTGAAAGTGCCTTTTGTTCAGCTCCTCTGTCCCCCTCCCACTTGCACATCATCAAAACAAGGGAAAGAGATAGAAAATCGAGGAAAAACCGCTCCAGGCGTAGGAGGGAAGCGGTAAGCACCCTATTGTTTTGCGCGACGCCGTGATATGAAAACGGGGATACAGTCGGCAGCTAATACTTGTTATTAATTCCACCTTACAACAAAGGAATAAAGGCGGAAGTGCCTGAGCTTGCGACGGTGACTGTACACTCAAGTCAGACAGAGATGATTGTAATTTCAAAGTAGGTGGGGTAGGTTCCCGAAACCTATTCGGTACCACTGTAGCTATAGATTCGAGGTGTAGGGAGATAAATATGCGTGAATCTAGCTATAGCCCGATTACCTGAATTTGTATGAGATTACATAGAAAGTATGTTTATGTTGTAATTTCTCGAAAGCTGAAGCTTGTCAGATATATGTAATGCCAATATTTTACTTATCCAGCTTTTAGGTACTTACCGATACTAAAATCTAGAAAAGTTGCTACAACAAACGATAGAGTGCTGAGTACGCTGGTACCTAGAATATCAATGTATTTAGAAATAGCTGACACCACAGTTATACATGCGCAAATATGCCAAAAAAATGTCTTAAGATTGCCTGAAATATTCATCAAAATCGGTCCAACAATTTTGGAGTCCCTAGGAAACATTTTCACACGTCGAATTTTATGTAAAAGTCTAGTGGAACACCCAGTATTCCCGTCGATCCTTAGTTTCTTTGGATTTCAGGATATTAACTATTTGCGCGGAACCATTTCTGAATTAAAAGTAATCACATCGATCTATATTAGAGGTAGATTAGCATGTTTAGTCAAGGCGTTTAGATGTGTGCAGAGTGTGACAAAGGAATGAATACTTGCGTATATATATAAGTACACAGTCGGTAGATGACGGTTTTCCAGAGAAGCATATGTTTTCTTAGTTTAGGCCGCAGAGCGTGCCTATGAAACAGTAATAAAAAAAATATTTTCTTCTTGTACGGGGGGGCGGTGCTTGGTCTTCATCTCACATGATTTTTCAAGTTATGAGAAGGCCGAAGGTGGAAGCGCACTTCACCCGGAATCCTCTACCGACTGAGGAGCTATCTTACCTCTAGATGCCGGAACACAACTATTTAAGAATTGCTATTATAGCGACATAATCAGGTAAGATGGTAGTAGCTAGCCAGGCGGACTTCAAGTCCTATCACCAACCAAACTAAGCACAATATTGTACTCCCCCTGGGGATAGAACGCGAGACCTCTGGATCCTAAACCGGTAGGCGAACCACTAGACCACAACAACTAGACACTTACATACCGATTATATATACTCTCGTAAAGCTTAACCTGAGACTTCTGAGCCTTAGTAAGTGGACTAACGACTCATGCCTCTGATAACACACATTTCATTACTCCTCAGTGGGTGGATCTGGCCATCACCTACTAGGAGGTAGACAAAGGCACATCCAAACATTTGTTAAAGGTCCTCAACTACCTAGAAGAATAGCGACCAATTGCTGATGGCAAAAATGACGCGATATTCATAGAATAACAGCTCCATGTTATCAAATTATAGTTTTGTCATCCGAACTACTTAAACAAAGTTTCATTTCGATACGACAATTACAAGTGAAAAATGTGTTCTAAGATTTCATTACATAGCTTGTAAGTGACAAGTGAAGCTTATAAAAGCGGATTTCGAATTGAGAACTTCCTCCTTTTTGGGCAAGTCAGTTATCAGTAAATATCGTTTGTTTGTACGGAACACTCGACGCGCAAGTTTGTCTCTCAATTGGACATTTTTACGTCACTGTTTTTTTATTGAAAGCGGCTTCCACATAACTTTCGCCGGATATCCTCCACTGGGCTTCTCTCGCTCGTACACAAAAAACTTTATCCAGAACACCCCTTCAACAAGCGATTACTTACAGTCCGCCTTGCTGCGTGACAAACAGACAAACCTTTGATGTGAGGCAATGAGTTATCTAAATTGTGGTTTCGACGCACACCCCTCCGTTTGGTATTAAACTGCTGTTTATGAGATTTCAACCACTTGAAGGGGTATTTGTGACGTGCTTTTAATGAAGGGCGTCAGTGATCGTTTGTATTCGCCTAATAATTGAACAACTGACAAACTGCTGAAAGACTTTTAATCTTCGGCTAATAGGAGGGTATGCGTCAAAAACTTTTTAACTTAGTATGTCGTAGTATGTTTTATACTACTAGGAATCGGGACAACCAAGTAGCACACCTGGTGTTAAGTGCATCTCTTGCCTATGACAATGCCTTACTGCATATGTCACATCCACAAAGAACATAGCCTACACGGCACTGCATTGCGCCCATCAACTTGAGGCATAAAGGTGTTAAGCCTCACGTACCCGTAATTTCACCGGCAACCATACCCTTCAAACCGAAACACAGCAAAGCTACTTGGCGGCCGAAATAAGTATGGTGGTAGTAATTCTCCGGACGAGCCTTCTACTACTATTTCTATGCTCCAAAAACTTTGTTTTTTTTAAGGGTTCTTAGCCATGATTAGCGGGAATCGGTAAAGATTTAATTTCCATGCTATGATGATGATCAGCTTTGAATTTTGCCACCTCTGTCGGTCTCGGTCTGATGGTTCACCCACCGGTATCAGTACCAGATATTTCTGATTTGATTCCCTAGGGTGCACAATGTTGTGCTTAGTTTGGTAGGTGATAGGTTTTTAAGTCCGCCTGGCTAGCTACCACCATCTAAACGTGTAATTCTAAATTGTGTTTCAGCATTTTGAGGTAATACTCAATTCCTCAGACAGTTGAGGATTCCGAGTGAAGTGCACCTTCACCATCGGCCTTATTATAACTTAAAAACCAGGTGGGATGAAGGCCAAGCGCTTCTCCGTCGTACAATAAAAAAATAACTCCTGTTTTAAAGGGAGCATAATCCTTATGATTACAGTCGAACTATTGGGCATAGGTAGGTATATATCGAATAATTTTCGTATGACAAGGGTGTGAGGACCAGCATAGGATGAATAGGTACTTCTGAAACGTTACTTCGTTATCTGTTTTAGTGTGAACACATTCAAACAAGGCCATACTTTTAAAATATTTTAGAAATGTTACCTAAATGAAAACTCAAGGTTCTGACAAACTTAGATAGGATCTCACTGATTTCCATCAGTGTATAGTATTTAGTCCAACAATAATAGGATACAGGTGAACACTCGTGACTTTCTGTCATCCCGAATGTTTTTTCCAAGTCCCTACGCAACTAATAGAATCAAAACTGAATACTATTCGTCTCTTGGCCTTTTAGCTTGGGCAGTACGTTGAATATCAGCGTCTTATTTTCATCATCTTAGCGCTCAAGCACCATTGTCATCATCATAATTTTAGCTAACAATTGTCCACTAAAGAAGGAACATAGAACCCGAACCGACGCTACAAAAAATATGACACCGCCTCCAACCATCAATTCGCCGCGACCCCCAAAAAACATCGTAAGCAAGTAAAGCGAGTTAGTAGGCGTATTTTTCCCTTTTTGCAATAATTGCTTGAACCAACCTTGCTCAAGTGAACCTGAACGTTGCCCTGAAAAGCCTCCCACGCCATTGCGGTGTCCAACAATCGGCAAAACGTACAGATAAATGCCCTAGAGCTATCTAAGTTTTGCAATCTCGCCTGTATTGTCCATCCACTGAATACTGATATGAAATCTGTGCCATTTCTGTCTATTGACCGAGCAAATCAAACACTGTGAACTGGTGGTCGCTATCTCTATACAGGTTGTTCTCTGTTCACAATACAGGGACGAGCTAACTAAGCTATTGTTTCGCACTTTGAGATTCAGTGTGTCTATGAGATACCTACTATATTATTTACTTGACCTTACACGGTTTATTATTACGACCTTATCGGACCTTACATTAACATTTAATATTTAATTTACAGGACATTAGTCGGACCTTACACGGTTTATTGACTTTACACGGTTTATACAATTTTCATCATCGCTTGACTCAAATTTAAGCTTTTTCACCTGGCAGAGTGTGCAAGTGAAATGGACTATATAGCTAAAAGATAGCTTGTTGATATATCTTAACCGATTCTAAGCTTTTAAAAAGAATTTGAGCGCAAGGATTATTATTAAAAGCTTATTGAATGAGTTTTTTTAATAAATCTATGTGATCCTTCGAATAAATATTATATATTTATTACGGGAAATTTATTTATACGTGAGTTCAATATATACGCGCGAAGTTGGGGCCTAACGCTAAAGCTAAAGCTAGAAGCTTGCTACTAAGTTACTAATAATTTAAGTATCTTTGTATTGTTCATATATGTTTTTTTATGACAAATGAATTATTAATAATTATAATTATTTAATAAATTACTATCGTTCTTAGTTTTCAATGATCTAATTTAAAATGTGGCGTAGTCATCTTTGGACGTTGTATGGAAAGCTGAGTGAACAGAATCTACACACAGAAAACGATGCCTAAACCAGAGATCCGAAGTACTTGCAATTTTGAGAGTAGCTGCCTTTTGTATTGATGTATGACATAAGAACAGTTTCAGAAATTCCCAAGGGATCTCGGTAACGCAGCCATGAATTACAGATTCAGTAGTCTATATATAAAATCGTCGTGAAGCTGACTGCCTAACTAACTGGCTGCCAATCAATGCACCAGAAGTCAAATTAATTATGATTATTAAAATCAAGGTAAAGTTTACTTATTCATTTATAATTCACACAACAGTTTACAATCGAAAAAGACTTAGTAATTACTTATGACATCTTGTTCGGATCTAGATTGTAGACAAATATGTGAACACAAAAACATTGTGTTGCATGCTTAAACTTAAAATATCCTTAAACCAGAATCAGCAACTAAACATTTTATTTTACTTTCTTTTGTACTGGGAAGAAAGAATTTGGAATAAATCCTACATGATTGCGGGTGTAATATTCCACGTGTATTGACTAGAACTTTATATATTTGTTGCTGGTTGTCCCACCAACTCAGACCTCGGATATCGTAAAAGCCGACTAAGCAATTTCATATGAAGAAGGGCAGGAGCTTATTTCTATGTATTATCTGCACCTTTAAGAGTCTTATATGTGAAATGGCTTAGCTTCAGCGATCATATCTTCCACAATACTGTAGCATTTACTTTGAAATTAATATATGTCATAGTTCAGGATAGATGCTAGAACGCTTGTGTTTTGAAAACACGATTACATTAAATTTTCTTGATAGAAAAAAAATCCAAAGTTGACTCTAACTTGTACCAAAAATGTTCACCATTCAATAAATACACCCAATTAGGGCTTGAAATATTGTACAGTAAATAAACACAGTATATAGGAGACGGTCTGTGTTTTCGATTTTCAAAATTCGTATTTGTTTTACCGTAAAAAAACAAAACGTGGTAATACGCGCATGTTTCTGTCAACTGGTGGTCATAAGCGCCTTGGTTGAGCGCACTACAATGTCACCTTTATTATTACTATATCTTAGTTCGAAACTAGAATAAAGTTGCGCTATTGCCCGTTAAGGCGAATCTCTATATTTGCAGAAGTTTCTGTCCAGCATTAGCAATAATGGGCTGTTACGGAGAATGTACATATTCATTTAACTCAGTTTTTACTTCGGACCGTCCTGTATACAGTATGTTTGAACTATTTCGCATGAACTATGGTACGAGAAGTCTATCGATCAATCGTAACGTGATCTTTATTCGGTGTGTCGAGTTCTGTGTGCGTGAGGTCGATTCGCAAAGAAAGCGACAGCCCTGCCCGATAGTAAAAACCAGCCAAGCGCGGACACGTACACCAAGGGTTCCGACCCACATTTCATGGCAAAAAAACATGTGTTTTGTAAGGATGACCTTTTCAATTTTATATTATTTATATTACACTATAAAATTAAACTGTTTACATTAGGCATGTATTTAAATGATCGTTTTAATTTTGCAAAAATACAGCAAGCAAAAAAGTCTGAACGTTAATTTTTTATATTGATTGAGCCTCTTTCTCTCAGACAGAATATAAATCAAATCAATCGCTTTTTAATCTGTTCTGAGCTACGCAAGTAAGTGGTAGTAAAATGAGACTGTTTTTCTCGATACAGTCTCACTTTATCGGCAAAATGATGTGGTTACACTACTACCTTCGCTCCCCGTGTAGGCTTTGCGGCCGGGCTCCTCGGCGGCCGCAATTTTCCTGTAGTGTCGGGCTTGATTTAGAGACCAATAATTAAATAAGAACATCGATAATTAAAAAAGGGAAGCAAATAAAATATTAATTGAGATATTAATTATTATTTCAAAAAGGTCACATTTACAATAGATCATTTTTTAATTTATAACCGCCTTTGTGGTCTGGTGGTTCAACCCACCGACTTCAGATCCAGAGGTCCCGGGTCCGATCCCCAGGAGAGTACAATATTGTGCTCGGTTTGGTTGGTGAAAGGACTTTGTTTAAGTCTGCCTGGCTAGCTACCACCATCGTACCACCACCATAATAACAATTATAAAATTGTTGTGTTCCGGCATTTAGAGGTAAGATAGCCAGTTCCTATTATTCAGGATTAAATAATATTGTCCCTTTACACGGTTTATTTGGGATGGTGAGCTAGATTTGTACCAACTTGGGCTTAGTAGAAAGGTAAATGTAGACAATGTTCGAATGGCAGTCCAAGTATGAAAAACAGTAGCGCGGTTGGTCCAGACGGTATACCAGTTGAAGTTTCTAGCGGATAGATTCGAATCGTTTGACACCTAACTCGTACTGTACTCGCGCATGGTTCGACGCAGCGTGTAACATGATGCCCAAATATGCTGCCTGTTTAGCTTGGTTGATGTACGTAATCGTAAAACCCCGTCGTAGCGACATTCGTGAAAAGAAGAAAGCCTTCAACACTGCCACCAAGTCCTGCGAAAAAATAACTTGAAGGGCTCAATTTGAGTGGACAAGATAAAGGGAAACGAAACTTGCAAGATACCCCACAGGAAGAAAAATATTATAGGCCTCGGCCAAATCGGTTGAATTGAACTTTTTCCGTCCTTCTTTTCCTCCGCTTCTTAAACCTGACGGTATTTTAGCTCACACTGCAGTTGAAGGAGCCATTTTAGCGTCCCAATTCGCAGAAGCCTGACGTTTAGTTGAAACTTTTGAGTTGAAAGCTTTGAGGTCTAGACATCAATAAAGTGAGCGGACCTGTTTGGTATTTCCGCTGTTGAACTCAACACCAGTACTCCAGAACTGTCTCCATTATTAACGCGCCTTTTCTGTCTATCAGTAAATAATGGTTTCATCCCCAGGTCTCGGAAGCTTGCCAACGTGCAGCCTATGTATGTCCAAGAAAGGCCCAAATTACCGTCCGATTTCAGTCACATGTTCATTTTGTAAATGGAACGTGTACTAAACGATAAGCTTCCGGCGTACCTAGAAGACAACGAACTCCTCTATGACTGCTTATACGGATATCATTGAAATTGGTCCACTGGGGATCTACTTGTGATCACAACTTTAGCAAAGCGATTGCGAAGTCTGGTGAAGCTCTTACAGTTACAGTTTCGCTGGTTATCTTAAAAGCATGCCAGCTTTATCGGAAAGCTTCCAGCCTATGGATTGCCTGACACATTCTGCTCCTGGCTTAAAGATTTACTGAGGTATTCCTCAGTAAATCATCAATACGTGTAGTTATCAATAGTTGCCCGTCTGATCACACGGCAATAATCGCTCATGTACCTCAGGGATACTATCTGCCACGCTGTTTCTGCTGCACATTAACGATCTTTTGAAGTCGGGTTGGGGATGACAGCACAGTTGTGGACAGATGCACAGACAATGCCAAGGCCAGTCAGAGTCTTATTCATTCGGAAAGAAAAGATATACTGCAATGTCTGTATTCAAAACTGCGTATGGTGACGGATTTGGGTGATGCTAATCTAGTTAAATTCAATGCACCGGAAATGCAAGCATTTCTTTTCTCGGCTTAAAAAGTCAGTTCCATCCTTGTTTCCGTGATATGCCCATATCATTAAAAAGTAAAAAATCCATCTCTTACTTTTTAAGCCACACAATTTTGTAGCATTCAATTGTCTCAAGAAAAGGAAGCATTGACTGTTGCGTTATTTTTCTTTGATTGGTTCCAGTGATTCGAACAAATTGGTAATTGTAGTATTTAACGTTTCCGATTTTTGTTTTTATCGCTTATTGTTTATTCTGTTTTAAAAATATTCTTCTGTTACAAAACCTTGTCAAAGTTATTCTAATACTCTGTTTGTATAAATGTTACCTTCACATCTGAACTAAACGGACTTTATTGATATTTTGGATATACGTCTAAAGTGTAGATTTTTAGATATGTTTTTTAAGTGATATCAGGTCTACCTGCTTTACTGAGGAACTGCCTATTTACACGTAAATGCTGGAACACACATTAATTTTAGAATTGTTGATAAGGTAACAGAATTAGGTAAAATCACCATCTTGGTAGCGTAGTAGCCAGGCGGACATAAACAAAGTCTTACCACCAACCAAACCAAGCACAATATCGTACTCCCCATGGGAATCGAACCCGGGACCTCTGGGTCTTAGACCGGTAGGCGAAACACTAGACCACGGAGGCGGTTAAAAATCCCGTTGGGTCATACGCGTGATCGTTTAATTTTGCAGGCTATGTACTTACTATTATCAATCCCATTGTAATTTAAATGAAAAAAAATAATTGCATAACTCATGGTATTACTCGATTGCCTTAAAAGGACGGTAATGATTTTTCAATTCGACTGGACAAATTGAAAGCTCAGCTTGGGGATTTGTACGAAATAGCTTTGTAATTATCAGTCACCTCATCAGAAGATCCTCATTCGATGACAATATTGGGCATTTGTTCTTTTGGGGTAGAACAATGCCCCAGGCGTAAACCTACCCGTTGTAAATTGATCTCTGTGTCCTACGTCACAGAATATACATTCCATCAGGACTTGCAGATAGAGGATTGAATTCCCTTTGAAGCTCTGAATAGGATTTCACGGGTAGTTAGTGTTAGAGTAACATTGTGAAAGTGCTTTGATTTTGGGTGTATTTTTGATTTCATGTTTCATGGTGCATTGCCTGCTTGGGGATTTTATAGTTTGATTTAGTTTTTTTGTTTGGTAAAAATCTTTTTGTGCTAAAGTATACAATACCAGCACTTTAGGTTAAAGATCAAAGAGCATATTGTAAGCAAATAATTTATCATCAAAACAGATATATCATCTAAAATGTATATTTCTACTTATTTATAATCTTATAAGTATGATTACTGCATTTCACTGTCAAAATAACGCTCCTAGTGATAATTAAATAGCACTGGAGAGCTGAGCTGGGGTACATAATGTGTTTGGGTGTTGTATTGTATGATAAGTATGTATTTACAAAAAAAAAAGTATTTAAGTATTCTATCCGTATTTTAGTTCCCATATCACAAGCTATGCTTAGTTTGGGGCTAGATGGCGTTGTGTGAAATTAATGACCTGTAATATTTATTATTATTATTATTATAATCAAGTATAATAATTTTAACAGGTCAAAAACCGTGTTACTTTATGTGTCATATTTTACAGGCTATGGCACCAATTCGCTGTCAGCGATGTCTAAGTCGACATTGGATGCGCACACGCACCTCCGCCAACCAGGTCAGTAACATTTTACAACAGCTCTATTCACACAGAAAATTATTTTCTAAACGGGCTGCTCGTTTTGACGCACTGATTACGATGCACCAGTATTCATGCGATCACTGATCACGCCTGCCAGGCGCTGTAGTTATGGAAATCTATGTCATGTGGTGGGCTTTAACGAGCTGTGATGATGATGATGAGGCGTATTTTAAACAAGTACTTATATTTTATATCGTTCACTTTATACTAGAATTATTACCCATTAATTAGATTCAAGCATCAAAGGTTTTTAATATTAAACGTTAGGGTACCCTACACCAATTACACTGGACTGTTTCTATCGGCAAGCAGCGTTAATGTGCTTCGCAACGCGGTCATCAGTGGCTGAGGGTATCAACTGGGATATCGATTTCTCACTACCTCTACATTTCGGATCTTAAATTCTATGAACTGATTTGGTAAATTCGAATAAAAGTAGGTTATGCGATAATGGGAGAAAAACTTTAATGGGTTAGTAATTTCGAGATATAGTGGAAACGCCCGAAAATATTTTTGATTTTCTTATTGTCATTCCTTTTTTTTCAATATTTTGCATAAAACTTGGGCAATTATAAGAATTTACCTTTATGTAATTACATACACTATAATAAGTAATAAAATAAATAAATAAATATTACAGGACATTAATTTTACACAGCGCCATCTCGCCCCAAACTAAGCATAGCTTGTAATATGGGAACTAGATTACGGATATAATACTTAAATACTTTCGTAAATACATACGTACTATATGATACAACACCCAAACATAGATCAAACATCTATATTCATCACACAAATGTTTGTCCTGGGTGGGAATCAAACCCACAGCGCAGGGGGCAGAGCTACTACCAACTGAGCTATGAGGCTTGTAATTGTTAATGTTAATCTGATTTAAACTGAGAGCCTAAGAGATAAATAATTATAACGGGATGATCTAATGGTAGAAAAACGAGGTATTCCCAATGTCGACATTTATTCTACCGACTAAAACCGTTCCGTTTCGTTCGGTTTATTTTTCATTAAATCTCGTAAAGTAGTCACGTTCGTGGAGCGGCTACAGCTAACTACGCTGAATGATGGTCCTTCGTTAGGAAACTAATGAATTATTCGAATGTTTGCATGGAAGCAGACAGGGATTTTTACAGTGTTTTGAAAAGAATATGGTGCAATATAATATAAATTATGTTAAGATAATTTAATTCTGAAACATGCTTTGAGATTTACTAGAACAAGAATATATTTCAACATTAAAACTTAATATTTTTAGCATATAACTTACTGATATAAAAGTAAACATCATTAAATGAAACGAAACTAACTAAACTACTCATTAGTAAAGTCATAGTCATATGTATGTCATCTGGATTATTAATCTGACTGATTCCTTTGTACATAGTTAGTTTAATTGTACTTTTTATTGAATAAATGAAAGTATTATTAATGCAATGAAATTTGTAACATTTCAAGCATAACTTGTAACGGCGTTAACATTTCGAGTGTTTTCAAAACATTTTATGCACAACAGTACGTTTTTCTTTCGTTTATTTCTCAGAGCCGATAGATGGCAAGGATAAAAATTTAAGTAAAAAAAACATATATCACCCTGGTAGAAATGTCCGTTAAACCGAAACAATTGATGCTCACAATATTTTTTGATTCACTGATTAACCGTGTACACATGCCTGTAGATCTATTGAAATCATTCTGAGACGAAACGCAAAGAGGCTGTATGTGTCCTGTGTAACTGACCGTGGTCAACAAATAGTGTCCCAAGGGTCTTTCCAAATACTTCGGAGTAGGCCGGACTCGGTTTGAAAAAACGAGTCGTTCCAAAGCTGTTGAAAATCTGTACAGGGATAGATAGATACCAGATACCTACCTTCATTAGTGATAGAATGGGCTGTATTACGCAATGCAGTAGGCTGAATGACGCAACATCTGTCTGAATTAATTTATCAAATAGGAAAATCGCACGTTGTCGGATCCGAGAAAGAGAACTACTGTCATATTTTAGATTGAAGAAAGTATCCGTCATCGGATACGTAACGGATAGGACTTGCCTTTCTCATTGTGTGCTGGTCGCGTTTCCAAACAGGCGGTACATTTGACGTTATAAAATGATCCTAAAAAATATTGATGAATAATAAAATGTTTACTTTGACTTTGATTTTCACTTAAGATTGGAGGCCTTTTCACGTTTGTTAATAAATATTTTCCACTGCTTGTACCTTCGTCAAACAAACCATAGCGATATTTAAAGATTTTTTTTAAATACTGGTGCTTTTCTCACTAGGCATTTGAAAACCCAGATCTTTCAAATATTACACGAAACAGGAATAGCTTATTAAGCTATAAGTGAAACTATACTATAATTAACTATAGTACAAGTGTCCCACACAGAGCTTGATGATTTCTCGAATACTGGGAAAAGTATTATCTGCATTAAAAATCTTGAAGAAATTTGATTCAGTGCACGCCATTTTAATAAAAATGCGTTAACAAAATGGCGGTCGTCTCGATTTCATTAGAAAACTTGGGTGTTTGCGCGCGCCACGTGGCCATCGGCACGCGATCTTGGCTTACATGGGGTAAAGGTCAGATTTGTCCTTTGCAGTGGCTTGCTCTAGATAAAGTAAATAAATATCGGTGTTTGAACAAAACTGTGACCGAGATTGTGAAATATGATACCATTCGACGTCGCCTTTACTGTAATGTACAACTCACATGCCCAGCAAAGAGATTATGCTAAAACCCAGGAAGGAAAGCAAGTACAACATAATAGTGGGCATCATCTATATCTTAATTTTTATTTGCCTTCATAATAGATAGGTATACATAATACCTACTCACCATCTGACAAAGTTAAAAAAAGCTTAACAACTACTAAATAAGAGACATCAAAGTATATAACTCGCCATTCCTGCATCAATTTTTTCTGTCGGTTTCAGGTTAGGCTACAGAATTTGTAACCGAAATATAAAATATACGATACACGTGTTACGTGCCTACGTAGAATTCGTTGTATTCACTCCCGAAGGCGCCGTGGCGAACGCCTCGCAATGTAAACGTAGCATTCACGTGTAGTCGCTCTTGTATTGCCCCAAGACATGCTATACCAAGTGGAGAAAATAATAAACTTGGATTATGAAAGTGAGATTTGAAAAAGTAGGGTAGCTTTCACTTATGTTTATTTGCCTTTTGGATATGGAACATTGGTTCTTGGACTTTGCTTGTTTGAATATGTAGAAAATATTTTTTCGACAAAAATGTGAGCACTTAATTTTGAGACTTGGCACTATTTGGGCTGCCTATTCAAGGGGCACTCTCGTGCAATGACTAACACACAGTGAACTGCATATCGCCGAACTTCGGACGGTCGTCAGCCAGGTGGACCATTCAGTCAAGGATTCCATTACCCGGGGTAGACCGCTATAATTAAGATCCTACCCACCCCAAAAAGTTTTATCTAGGTCTCACTTTTGAGTTACGCATTGCGTTGTCATGTTTACTTGAAAAGAGAACTTCGATTTTGGTTTTAATTTAAAAATAATACCAGCCGGATATTGTATAAAACACAAAACACGAACGTAAGCATTAATCAAAATATTTCAGCTATATTATTTAAGTCTGTTTGAAGCTCACTAAATCCATGCACACTTAGTAACTGTAGTTTGCATAAGTCTGTGTTAATACCACAGACTTCTGGAACTCCAGTCTCTAGCGAGGTCTGTACAGAAATTGGAGGAAAACTTGTACTGCACTTCTTGCGAATAGAATTGCTGCTAAATTTGCTGATAAAGTCATCAAAAATTAAATTTATTTGTTTACAAGCAAATTGATTGTCGTTTTTTTATTGTTATTTTTTATTTTTACGACGGGGCTTTGCGTTCGTTTTACCTATTTTTCAGATATGATAAAGCCGAAGGGGGAAGCGCACTTCACCGGAAATCCCCAACGGTCTGAGTAATTGGCTATCTTTACCTCTGCATGCCTGAACACAACAAATTAGAATTTTTGCTATAGCGACATACTAAGCTAGCTACTAATACTAACGACATTCTAATGTACCAAGGTACCTTAGTATGTCTATACCTTAGTTAGTATGTATAAAATACTAACTGACTCAATGATAACAACGCACAGCCTAAACGGCTAATCGTAGAGACATGAAATGTGAAGGGTATGTTTGTTTTGTTGCGAAAATGAGCGCTAAGAAGGGGATTTTGAAAACTCGTACCCTAAGGGGTTCAAAAAGGGGTTGAAAGTTTTCATTAAAAGTATGCCCTAACTCTGAAACCGTGCATGATAAAAGGTCAAAATTATCATAATAGATTCCTCATATGGAATAGATAAGACCGTAATTCATGTTTTTTTGTTTTTTTAATAATAGAAGCGCAGGGGGTCCTTTTATTAGAAAAAAAAACAAAAATCATTGTTATTCAACAGAAAAAAATGCGATGTACACGTGGTTTCTATAATAAACTGGTGTATTTTGAGTACTCTTTATGCAATGGATGAATGTCAAAACTACCAAGGTCTGATGATGTAGTAAAACCAGTAAATAACAGTAATACATATGAAGAGCGTTGCGCATTTAAAATGTTTGTATGTGTGATACTCTTCTACGAACCATGTAAACCAGGGTCTTACGATGATGACAGCGGAACTTCTGAATAATGCATGGTATAATAGTCGTGCTTATACTTTTTGAAATCGGTATAGCGAGGCATTCAACGACAAATGTTTTTTTTTTAATTTACCCGGCTGTAGCATTCACGGCTTAAGAATCACCCCCTCCAACTAAGCCCGTGGATTTCGTAAAAGCCGATTTAAGAGATCTCACCGGAGAAAGTGGCAGTTTCCTGCTGTATGTTGCATAACACTTTAACTGTAGTCACCAACCCGCCTGCCAAGTGTGGTGATTATGGCAAAACCCTACCGTTTTTTAGGAGGCTCTGTCCAATATCCAATTAACCACTACATAAATGGGTTGTTGACGTGACTAATGTTGTGTGTACCCTTGACTAATGTATCTTGACTACTCGATACACAGTAATCTTCTAATGCATAAAAGGACAAGTCCTGAGTGGCTGACTGACTGATTCAACTAGATACAACGCACATTCTAAGCAACTAGGCGTACAGACTTGAAATTTGGAGGGTATGTTTGTGTTGGTGTGTAGGCGTCCGGTAATAAAGGAATTTGGAAAATTCGCACCACAATGGGTTCAAAATGGCGTTCAAAGTTCAGTGTAAAATGTTGCATATCCCTGAAACCACAAATGATAGGCAATTGAAAATTAGTATTTTGATTGCCCATAAGGAATAAGTTATGGCATATTTTCGGTTTTATATATAATAAAGGGTGGGGTGTCTAATATTCAGACCTGACTAATAATAAACAAAAAAAGTAGGTTCCCATACGTGAAACGTTTTTATAAATTGTTATTTTCGGCTTGTATAATAACAAAATTGGTGTGAGTATATAGTGCTTACTTTGTGGTAAATAAATAAATAATTTATAAAATCTGGCCAAACGTGAGTCGGACCGGCACTAAGACTTCAAAAAGCCTGCATTTTTGTCTGGGAATGTGGGTCAGAACCCTCGGTGTGCGTGTCTGCACACCATGAAGGAGCTAATCGGTCAAATTTATCCAGATATCCAACAAATATATATATTTGTATATTTGTATATATTAATATAATACCTTGCACCTATATCGAAAAACCATTACGCGGACGAAGTTGCGAGTAAAAGCTAGTGTAATATAAAATAATGGTATAAGTGTCTATGAACCTATATTTATGTGACTTACCTATCATATCATAGTCTTATTATTAAGTCTTACTATATAAAGAAAACTTGAATTCAATTTGATTTTAAAGAAATTCAATTACTGTACTTGATTAATTCATTTGATAGATCATTTGTAACTGAGAGTGCTATAGAATATTAAAACTTATCTACCTAATTTTAGGTCATCTACAAAACGATGTGACTGTCATGCCATTTTTGGCAAAAGTCACGAAAAAAAATATTTGGTTACATTCTATCATACTTTTGATAAGGTAATAACAGGATGAAACTGTTATTTTGTGACCTATATCTCAATTTTTAACAATAGGGATCGTATGATGTCTGACCTAAAAGTAAATGAAATTCTATGCCCTGTAGTAAATTTCATCCCTCACCAGCCTGACAACCAAGACAAAGAAGTGACAGAAATAAACAGTGTTTGCCAATGTTTGATCAGACGCACCCAGAGGCATCGCCTAAAACGACCGGGACACGCAAACAAGGGTGCCAAGACTATATAAACTGAATATTTTTTCTACTAGTTTTTGTCTGCGGCTTCTCCTGGGGCTGTTTCTGGTTTAGATCAATTTCTGTGCCAATTTTCAGCAAACCGTCTAAGAGTTTTCGAGTGAAGGTATAACTACTAATGTCCAAACAAAGTTTCGCATTTAGGATATAAGTAGAAATAGGATTTTAACAGACCTCTACTTATTAAGGCTGCAGAGTAGAAGTCAGAAATCTCATACATACATACATACTATCGTAAAACATAACTCTTCTGAAGTAGTCAGGTAAAAACGAATGGCGGTGATTGAAAATCTAGACGTAAATTATGATCTAATTCAGATTGCGGTAGGCATGTAGGTACATTTATCATTCACATGCTATGATTGCTGTTTGACTTTATCAATTGATAGCAAAACTGACTAAAATTAGCATAAACTACCAAAACTATAATTCTTCCTTCTCCCTTATCCCACACTTAGGTCGATACGATCTCATCTTGTATTATCTTCTGTCTCCCTTGATGGGAGCATCATGAGCATAGTGGATGCCCTCACATACTTTTTTTATTGTACGACAGGGAAGCGCTTGACCTTCATCTCACCAGGTTACATATACTACATATAACACTCACACAATCCATTCACCTCTTCCTTGTTCCCCCCTTCTCCTAAGTCCGTCAACATTCATACCTAACACTCTTTTGGTTATGTGACATTTCCCTCCGCATGACATGTCCATATTACGCTTATACCTATAATCTCTCGTTTTTTCCGTCACATGACTTACTTTTAGACTTTCCCTGATGTACTAATTCCTTATCTTGTTACACCACACATACACCATAACATTAACATCTTAGTCAATAGACACTCTTAAAAAGGCATTTAACTTGGAAAATTTGGAAAATTATTGGATTTAGGGTATTCAAATCGCGTTTTCTCTGAACTTAATAATCGGAAAATGGGAATGATAATTAGAAATCAATAGTAGACAAAAAATCCAACAATAAATATTAACTTATCTGCGTATTAAGTACAAATACATAATTAATACATTCATTTAGATGCACTGTTCAAAAAACAAAACACTGTAATGCGACATGCGATAGTAGGATGTAAATTTTTGGGGTGATAGAAAAAAAAAACCCTTTGAAAACGATAAAAATCTCGAAAATCCGACTGCAAAATATTAACATCATCAACGTAAACACAAGCCAAAAAAGTAATAAAGTAATTTAATAGAGTATAGATAGTTTTTGGTATAAAACATTTAAATTTTTGTCACATTCAAAATTATATAACCGATCATCATTTCCCTACCCACATTATGTGTCGTTTGCACAACATTGTCTTCTTCCTTCCATATCTTGCCACACTCAAATCCAATACGTCATGATATGATAATACATAGCCTATCACTCTCACAATTTGTTTCGAAGAACATTAGACCTATAATAATACAATTAAATAAAATAAATAAAAAACCTATCCACCAATTGACGTACTCCGCCATAAGATCTCTATCATTAGGCCGTACGTAATTTTTAGACCAATAGTTAAAAAAGAAGACCAATATATGTCCATGAACAAAACCCTAACTTTTAGCAGTAGGGTATAAAATACTGAGCTACACTTGTCACCAGCTGCTGTTCAAGTAAACAGGACAAGCTCCGCTATAACATTGCGTCTAGTCTGCACTGCACTTACAGAGACACGGATATTGCTTTACCGTGGAACCATGATTAAATCTCCGCCTGAACTATTCTACTGAGCATGAGAGTTAGGATCGTAGAGGAATATTTTATAAGTTCAGCTCAAGTGAATTGGTGAACGGGAGAGAAATAGTTTAGAAAAATGCAATACACGTCATGCAAAGTAACATTCAATTTGTAAGAGATTTATATTGAAGTTTCGAGTGAGCTGCGACCGTCACGATTGTGAGATCGTATTTTCAATATTTACTATCGTATTCTTTAATTTTTGAAGGGTACATGTAACGGTTGTCTAGAAGAGAACGATTTTAGCTCCAATTGCACCTAGTTTAAGTGTTGTTCTGTGCTTTGTTGTTTTGTTTTGTTTCTTGGTATACAATAGATCTAATCAATATTACAGGACATTAATTTCACACAGAGCTAGTCCCATACCAAGCAAAGTTTGTAATATTAGAACTAGATCACGAAAATAAAACATTTATTTTTTATAATAACATTCATAACTTGCGGTACAACACCCAAACTTAGAACAAACGTCTATATTCATCACAAAGGTCAAAACCTTTGTGGTAATCGAACGCACAACCTAAGAAGGCATAGCTACTACCAACTGACTGTGACTGTGAACTGCGAGGCTTGTTAGTCTATGTCTATCAGCTATCTTTTATGATGTTCAAGTTTGTTAGAGTGGAAGATGCTTGTTATTTTTTTCCGCTAAAAACTACAGAACGGATTTTGATGAAACTTTGCACGTAAGTGCAAACCTCTGCTCTACCGGCAAACAATCGAAAAAACACATAGGCTTTGTGCTGTTATCCAACAGATCAGTTGGGATGTCAATTGGATGTCAAACATCACCATACAAAATTAATTCGTTCTTTATATATTTTTTTGAGATTCAGTCAAAGTTGCTGAATTGAGCTGTTTTTTTATGTCGTGGATCATCATAGCACAGAGTATGTGCTATGATGTGATGATGTCTATGATGTGCTATGATAACTTAGTATGAGTTTCTGACAGCTATCTGAAACTATTTTTGTTTTCGTATAGGGCGCTTATTTCCATACATTTGGTTAACGCCATACATTGAAAGGAACTACAGTTGCTTTATTCCGCTATCCAAATGTATGGAAATAAGCGCCATACACGAAAACGAAACACTTTTAGTAAGCAGTCAGAAACTCATACTAGGGCCTCAAGCTACTTTTCATTGGGAGATTACCTCATGGCATATATTTTATTAGTCATATATAGGTACACGAATTATCATTATATTTATATAGACTAGTTGAGCGCCTGGGACTTTATTCCCGTCATTCATACTTTTGACTCTTCAAAAAAACACTTGAGTCAAGTATCTAGGACTTGACATTTGGGCAATAAGGAAACGGAACAAGCAAGTAGCCCACCTGCTGTTTAGTGCAACTCAAGCCTATAATAATGCATTACTACATAGGTCACACCCACAAATAACATAGCCTACACGGCAATGCATCGCCCGTCAACTTGAGGCATAAAGGTGTATATAATTATAGCTGTTCGTCACATGTCTAAGGCAGTCATAAACACTTTGAAGCTCACTTTGGCAATAAAGTATCAATAGAACAAGCGTTCTTAAAAATATCTCTTCCTGAGTCTTTGTCTCTTCTTCGCTTTCCATAGCTGTATCTTTACTATTCTGTTCCAAAACAGCCCCCTTCAACAGATAGATCTTCCAAAACAATTACTGGCCAATAATCATGCGTCTTAACAAATAGGAAAGTCAAAATACGACTTCGCACGATCTAGGAACAGGGGCTACTTGTAGCGGGGTGCCGTAATTCTATTATTTAACATTGGAATCAAAATCGCCTTTGTTTTAATCTTTTGGAAATACATTTTGAACTAGAACTTGTACTAGGACTCTTGTGGATGAGATGGCCAGTCATGGCAATCATTGGCGAAGTCCATGATAATAATGATAACATTGTGATTCTTTTAGTTGTATGTACTTCGTTCTCTACACCCCGTGGAGATTACGTAATGTCCTTATGCGCTCTTGCATTATTAAAATAAACTACCTGGTTAATTTCCAGGCTCCTTATTCGGCCTAAGCGTCGATTGTCATGAAGGCGGTATTGGTTTATATTATTAACATGTTCGTGGTTAATTTTCGAGATACAATCAGCTTTAAGCTGGCTGATTAAAAAATATGTATGTTTGTTTCGCCGCTGGCATTCGCGCTGCACCCTACAGCGAGGGTCGGTAATGCACTGCAATCGATTAATTATGCCTTTATTATTATTTTATTTAGGGGGTTACTGCTGTCTTTGCTTTATTCAATTGTAATGATGGCTCCTGATTTCGGGCTACGCTGAATTTCCTTTAGTTTCTATTTCACCAGAAAATAAATAATTACATAACTATTCCATTTTAATGCACTATTGTCAGTAAGATTAATAAATAATTTGGATTGGATTTTTTTCAAAGAATACAACAACATACATCATATTTACACAACGATCTAGCCAAGTGGTAGGCTGATTAGTAATTTGATACTGTACTAGATTTGTACATCGAGTTATGACTAAGACTGTGTCCATCGGCATTTTTGTAACTGTCTCTATTTAGGATTGTTTACTTTGTCAATGTGTTTTTTAAAAGTAGCACTTTTTCACTTACACTACGTTATCATAGTATTAAAACTACACCCACTTGAGAGGTTTAGTTCTTCTGAGTCTTCTCAATACTTCCGTCTTGTCGAGGAGCTGGTTGCCTCGACAATCACGTGGTGATGAAGCCTTCGCTCAAGGGATTCTGCATACTTTTGTATTACCTTTGAGACGACGTCTATATTTAGTTTCCGGAGAATATTGTCGATTTTAATGTCCCAGGGTCATTCACAGCTTCTCTTAGAACTCTGTTTTGAAATATTTTAATGATGAGGATGTTGTTAAAGCGACTTATCCCCAGAACTGCATACCATAAGTCCATAATGTCATTAAAACTTGTTTATACAATAATCGTTTGTTGTGTATTTTTACCGACTTATCACCTCATAGCGTATATAGCTGTTCTTTTCATTTAAAATAATATACAAAAATTAGTAAACTGACTTCTATCCACTATGCTACACCTACGATACAGAGGTCTTTATTATTCAGACCAATGACCTCCTAAGGCAAATTCAGGTACCTAAGGTAATTCAATAACCTTAATATTTTATAAGTGCTATGAATTATGACCGGCGCTTTCATCGATCGGCGGGTGTCTATGCTCGCGTCATAATTGGAATACAAATTCGCTCTTTGACGCGGCCGCACGTAGGGCAGTGATTTGGTCCTTTGTGCCACACACATTAACTCGTTCAAGTCTCCAGCCCCTCACTTACCCTTGACACCCTAAAACCAACTCTAACAGCAAGATATAGAGTTATTAACGCGCTGGGAGGATGACAGCACGCAATTCTGTATTCTCCTCCAAAGCAGCAAGACTCACATCCCCAAATGCACGCTCGAAACTAATCAAGTCTGCTACGCGATCGTGTGCTGTATCTTGTTTGTTTTTGGTTTGTTTTCGCGTGGAGAGTCACGTTGAAGATTAGTGCTGGTAATGGTGCGTAATTAGAGTAGAAAAGGCTAACGTCGTCAGGTTCATTTGGCTGCTCCAATCACCCGTAATGCGAAGGGGTAGGCATCATGTGATACACTTGCAAACAACTCGAGGGCTCTTCGACCTGGCGCAAGAGCCCCTTGGGGAGTTTATTGACACCTGCTGTAATTGTCTCTTATCTCGGTTTATTATACACGTCAAAATACTCCCTCACACCTCACAAAATTCGTTATGTGTGTACCTGCCTCTCCTGTTAGTGCCTTTACTAATCCGGTCCAGGCTTCTTGATAGTCTGGTCAATAATTATCAAAAGTACCTAGTGATTCTAAATATTTATCTAGGATACTCAGTTCAACGAAGTATACCAGCCGATATTTTCTAGCCTGCTTGCTAAGCTTGGTAATATTTGCAATTCCTCTATTGTATTGCTGAAGGAAGCTCATGCCCTGCAGTATACTTTTTCAGGCTGTAGTAATGATGTTTCGAATAACAATCTGACAGACTCTCGTTATAAGAATAAAGAAACACCTGTTGCAAGCTGTCAGTTTCATAAAATCGTTTTTGCCCCGGTGATATGAAGTCCGTCTTCTTTTGATCCGGCATATTTTTTTTTTTTTGTCCTGACTGACCATTTTTTCATGTTATCGATTGATGATAGTCAGAATTTGCTTCAGAATATAAAGTGGTGAGTGAGTTTAGAATGATTTTGTTCATATGGGTATCCAACTTGTATATTCGATTAATTTTGTCTTGTACAATAATCGTCCTAATCCTATTCTGTTTACTGACAAAGATTATGAGGATGAATGAACGAACTACTTCAAGAGATTCTAAGGTGCATGAATGAATCCATTCTGAAACCTTTTCAAAAACATAAAATGGTCTTCAATCGTATTTATAAAATTCAACAAAATTTTTATCTGTATGAGGTAATCCACAGAACACAACGATAGCGCGATCTAGAACTGGTTAAAATTTACTGGCGACATCTAGTTTGTGAGCGCTGTATTATTGGAAAACTGACAAAACCTCGCAATTGTGGTTAGCGGGAAACGATAAAAGCTGAGCCAATTAAATTATACTAGTGGTTCTGTAAGAACAGTACACCTCGCGAGCCCTTCTAACCATGCAATAACCAATGCTTTCCTCTTGCACTTTGCAAATTACAGTTTCATAACTGATGCAGACATCACCGTTTCTCACTTTAAGTTTATATGTTTCTGTTCCAAAATAAATATATTTGATATTTGAAAAACAATAAAAAACAAAAAAAAGCTTCTCCCCTTTTCCCCCTCCACTCCCCCTTTTTGGGGTTTTTTTCACAGCATCTTGAGCAGGATTAAATCTTTAGTGTGTCTTTCAAATTTTAAAGAAAAGAAGTTGATAAAGCAAACTTACCCCTTTCCTAAAATAGGGAATTTTCCCCTCGATCAAAAATCGCAATCGACTATATTTTTTTTTAAATCAATGGACATGTGTGCCAATTTGGTTCCTCAAAACTTTGGGAGTGTCATCTACATACTAATTACATGGACAATTTCGTCCATGCTAATAATAAAACTGTAACGGGTATAAATCTGTATCTAAAAGACGGAAACACAAAAAAAACAATCCATTGTTATCAAATCCGCCCCTCTGAAGGAGCGAAAAGGGGTAAAAACGGTGGTATGTAACTTATTTTGGAAAGGATTTGGGACACGAAAAAGTCTAAAATTAAATATTCTTTATGGTTAACGATAATATACACAGTAAAGTTTTTTTTAATTGATCATATCAGCGGAAAATATGGATATAAACGTTGCTATCGTATATATTTATTTATTATATCTATACTAAGCGAAGCACATGATGTAAAAATTGTCCTACGAGTTTATGATTATCATTGTTTTAAAAGCTTTTAAAGAATCCAAGATAATACGAACTCTCTATTTAAAGAGTTTACTACGGGGTTTTAGCTGGATGGTCTTTTAATACATTCAATTAAATTACAAATAAATAGAAATGAAAGGATTGACTTTAAATGTACCTAACGTAATGGTAATAAACCTTAACGAATTTCTAAAAGCATCATAAATCTTGAAGATCCTTTGTCACAATCTAATTGTTTAGATACTTAGTAGAAAGTGATTTCAAACATGTTAAAATAAAAAAAAATAAAAAAATCCGTGGCGATAGCGGCTTAGGTATCGACACCTCCAACTCAGCCCATGGATGTCGTAATGACTAGTGGATCTGGAAATGGTGTATTATACCTTTACTGTGATCACCATCCGCCCGGTGTGGTGATTATAGCAAAAACCCTCCAGCTTTGGAGGAGGCATTGTCTAGCCGTGGACGCTAATGGGCTGTTGATGTGTTATCTAGAAAAAGGTTTCCAAATATGAATAAAAATGATAATGTAGGAAAAAAATAAAGATTTATTTTAGCGTGCGACTCCAATGTGCCGTGCACGTTAGGTTGATGTTACTGGGTTATTTGGTTATACAAATGTATTAAATGATCACAAAAAACGTCCTCTGCAGGTTATGAACCTCCACCAACCGCATTGGGCTGGGTATATCATATGCTGATAAACTTTTTAAACTTGCTAAAATATAGATTGTGATACAAGGCCCTGTTTTTATTATTGCACAACGATGAAGCACTTGGCCTTCATCTCATCGGTTACAAGTTAAGATAAAGCCGAAGGTCCCGGAATCCTCGACAGTGTGATTAACTGGCTATCTTACCTCTATATGCAGGAACACAACAATTTTGAATTATTGTTATGGCGGCAGACTTAGGTAGCCTACCAGACGGACTTATAAAAAGTCCTCCCAAAACCAAACCAAGCACTATATTATACTCCACTGGGGATCGAATACGGGACTGCTGGATCTGATATCGGTAGGTGACTAGACCACAGGCGGCTTCCATAAAACCATGAAATTTTTCAGTCGGGTTTTAGCTTTGCAACTTTTAACCGGTTATATTTTGATTGTTATTAAATCAAATCATCAAATCAAAATTATTTATTTGGGATATTGCAAAACACAAAATAGGTAGGTACAATAAAATTTTTAAAGGCGGGTAATCCCAGAAAGGTCCCAACTCAGCATTAATGCAGGCTGTGAAGCCTGCGCTGGTCTTCCGTTGGGGCCTGTGAGAACCCGGTTGGACGTGCTTAGACTTAATAAATTATACACATACAGAACAAACAAATTAGAAATTAAACAAAAGAAAATAGTAATAAAACATTGAATTAATATTGACATTGAAATTGAATTAAAATTACAGTTCAAAAAATTTAAATTAAATCGAAACATCCAATTTATAAATATACCAATGACAATTTATTATATTACAATTCAAATCTTAAATATATACCAATTTAATATATTTAAAAACACATGTATTTAAATATATCACACTTTAGAGAAAATATATATAATATCAATATAAATATAAATATCTGTGAAGGTAGTTAAATAGCGCTCGTGTCATGACTGAGAAACTCCTGCTCTTTTTGCCAAACCAGTAAATATTGTTTAAGTTTTAACCTAAAACTTTGAACACTTTGTAGGTTCCTTAAGGGCGGGGGAATATTATTCCAGCATTTCGATGCAGCATAACGAAAACTACCTCTGAAGGCTACTGTTCTGTGTCGTTGAGTTGAGAACTGCACCGAACAAAGTCTACGTTCGCAGGATCTAAAATTTGACATATTCTCAAGTTTACTGTATAAGTAAGGAGGTTCGTTGTACTTTAATATGCCAAAAAGAAGACACGCTAAGTGAAGTTTGCGCCTATGTCCCATCTTTAGTAGCGAATGTTTATTTAGAAAAGGACTGACATGGCCTCTCCGCGGAATATCAAAGCAGAATCTTGCGCACGAATTTTGCACCCTCTGTATTAAACGCTTAGTTTTTCCATAAAGGCGAGGACCATAAACCACATCCGTGTAATTCAGCTTGGAAAGAACAAGTGACTCTACTAATTGAATTCGTATTTCTTCTGACATGTATGACCTTATTTTATATAATACTTTTAGCTTATAGAAGCAAGCCCTAACCAACTCGGCAATATGCTCTTCGAACCGAAGACTGGAATCCATTAGCAAACCCAAGTTACGAGCTTTATGGACTCGTTCAACGGGTTCACCCATTAATATAACATTCGAACATGGACCAATACTCGCTAGCTGATTAAGGGAGCCAAAAATCATATATTTAGTTTTATTAGGGTTAAGCAGTAAACTATTTTTTGCAGACCATAAGGCAATACTTGCAAGATCCTCATTCAGTTTGTCAATTGCACTATTAATATCACATGGGAGGCATGAGATGTATACCTGTATGTCATCTGCATAAATATGAAATTGGCAGTTTTTTATGTGAGAACTTATGTCTGCTGCGTATAAAATGAAAAGAATTGGACCTAAGACAGATCCTTGGGGCACTCCTCTATTTACTGAAACTGTTCCTGAGAGGTTTGGAGTTCCACTACGAGCAAGATTAACATATTGTGATCGATGGCAAAGATAGCTAGTAAACCATTTCCGAGTGTTGTGTTCGAAACCATAATATGCCAACTTAGAGATGAGTAGATCGATATTTATAGAGTCAAATGCCCTAGAGAAATCCAAAAGCACTAACAAAGTACACATTCCCTTATCCTGTGCGACAAGAAAACTGTCAGTCACATCCAGCAAAGCAGTTACCGTGCCACGCCCTTTTCTAAAACCTGACTGAACATCTGGCAATATACCATTTTTTTCTAGAAAATTATTTAATTGATAGCTAACTGCTTTTTCGAGAACTTTAGATATACATGGTAAAATACTGATGGGGCGAAGGTCCTTTAGCTCTACAGGGTTAGCGACTTTAGGTAGAGGGCGAACTATTGCTAGTTTCCAAAGATCAGGATATGTGGACATGCATATAGATGTATTAACAATTCTGTGAATGGTATCCAATGATTGAGGAAGCGTCATCATAATCATGTCAAGATTAATGAAATCGCAACCTATAGCATTGGATTTTAAACTTTTTATAATTTTAATAATTCTATCTAAACTAACTGGCTCCAATTCAAATGTTGCATCACCAAAACTATGATATTCAAAGTAGGTAAGTTGCGAAATGTCTGTATTAAATGCACCGGGAATATTCATGAAATGACTGTTTATAGCATCTGGATCTTGAAAATGTGTTGGAAGATCCGTATCTTTTTTCGGTAGTAGCGTATTTTTTAAGTTCTTCCATAACTGCTTAGGATAACTTATCTTATTATTAATATTGAATTTAAAATATGCTACTTTTTCCTGATAAAGAGCTTTATTGACGACCGCTTTGAGATCATTGTAATATTCCTTTTTAGTTATCAATTTAGTCTTGTGATATTCTATGGCCGCTTTATCACGTAGCTTCATCATATGTTTAATCGTATCAGTAATCCATGGGTAAGAGGGTTTTTTTATAGTTATAGACCTTACAGGAGCTTGTCTATCGAATAAGGAATTCACACATTGGCTAAAGGCTTTGACCATTTCGTTTACGTTCTCCACCTTTTGAATTTCATTCCAATTGATATTCTGCAGATCCTTATCAAAATCCTGCAGGGAGATGTTTTTGATTGGTCTATAAGTAACAGTTGTAGGTATGGGTTTCTCACGTTTAATATTGAATTCGCAAACTATGAGACAATGACCATAAAGCCTACCAACCATATCATTAGATATAGCTCTTGCTCGCAAATCTGTACATACAAGATCAATAAGAGAATCCGAGGTTTTTGTAAAATGTGTCGAAAATGTGACAAGTTGTGATAGTCCAAGGCAAGATAAGAAGATGTCCAACTTAGACTTGGTTTCAATTTCGTTAAAATCACCTAATAAAATTATATGGTCATGACTCGGTAGCGCATTTATTGAGTCAGACAGCGTGTCGAAAAACAAATCAATGCCTATCCAGCTAGGACGGTATGCCGTGCCTATTACCAGTCTTTTCCCATTAACTGTTATAGTAATCCACATCTGTTCTACCATTGAATGCGACGGGTCTACTGGGTGGGGCCACGTGCGTGCGTTAATACCACGTTTTATGTAGTACCCAACACCACCTCCGCGTTTTCGTTTACCTCGCGGTCGGGGGGTATGACGCAACCTATAATTTGGTAAAACAGGGGCCTTATCTTCTTGACCTTCGCGAAGCCAAGTTTCATTTACTGCCAGTACATCAATATCGTGACGCTCTACGGATGAAATAAAATTATCATGGTTTGTGCCGAGGGAACCAGGGTTAAACAAACCAACTCTAAGAAGTTTATTAATCATTATTATACGATAATAAGACTTTGCAAGAACAGAATAAGCAGTAACAAATAATGTCATGATTAAGTGCGAAAAAAATCGCAGTAAATGCTATACTCATCAAAACCATAACAGAACCTTCACAGACATTTTGTCTCTCACAGAATATTAGATGGAAACTTAGACTTGTAAATACATAAAACAATGCACTCTGCATAATATTACACCTCATTATACAAAAATTCAAATCTACACTATCATGCAAATGTTTACCCAATGCATACCAGACTCTCAAACTGCGGCTTGCCCAAAAACCCGCGGGAAGTCTGTCTCATGCCGTATTTGATGAGCTACCTTCCCTTCGGATTGCCGGACGTATATGCGGCCACGCTTCGTCCAAGAGAAACGCCATTGGAGCTTGCGGCACTCCTCACGAGCACGATGAAACAGGAGCCGGTTAGTACGTGTAAGCCGCTCATTAATGAAAATGCGACCGCGCGATCCTGCATTGGCCGCTTTCCCAGCATCGGCAGCCGTCAGCGTCCGGCGCACACGCGCAGCCTGCAGAAACTGGTCGCGCAGGTGGCGCCTTGCCAACCGTACCACGACGCGACGTTCGCGCGGTACCGCACCTCCAGCCGCCGCACCCTGAGCCACGCCCACACGTTCCACGAACACGACATCACGCTCTTCGAGTGTCACTCCTAGTTTAGCGGCGAGCACAGTTACGGTATGGAAAATATTCTCCCCTTTTTCTTCTGGGAGATGCCCTATCTCCAGATCCGACTGCAGGTGGTCTTGGTCGCGATCATTAAGCTCCAACTTAAGTTGCGTCACAGTACGCTCCAGCTCGGCAACTACTCCAGACGCAGGCGATGTAGTTGCCGCTTGCTGCTCCACCACCTCTATTCTACGCTCTAGGCCATCCATACGCGCAGTTATGCCATCAATTGAGCTTCGAAAATCCGCCATCTCCCTTCGAAACTCACGCATTTCTTCGAGGCACTCTGCTAACTCTCGACGCAGGTCTATAACTCCGGAAACAGTAGCGTCAGTGGTGTTGATCGACTGCGGTCCTGCAGCCAGCTCATACGGGATAACGCTGCCACTCGCAGCCAACCCAGTCACGCTTCTAACTGGAGTGCTACTATTGTCCCCCTTTCTTTGCTTCTTTTTACACTCAGGACAGTTCCAGTCTTTACTTATAGTACCGTAGTCTGCGAGACCCACGCATGCCCTGTGATACAGCGAAGGGCATAACTTACAGGCGGCAGCCCCTACTGATGAAAGAAATTTCCCGCAAGCCGTACACTTCGTTGCCATTGTAGAAAGTTGATCGCAATGTAGCTAATAAGCAGCAAACAACAAAGAAAAAAAGCAAAAAGACAATCGCAAGCTAGGGTTTGAACTAGCGCAGCCGGCTCGAAAGCTACGTCTCTCTGCGACTGTGAACCACTCGTCCACCGAGTCAGTTGAAGGGGCTTCGAAAAGATGCAGTACAAAGTAAAGTTAGGTAATGTAAGGCACAGTAAGCGCAAGCTCGATGACGCATAGATATCTCACTGCCGACCGGTATTGTCACCTTTGTTTGAAATTTAGGTAAGTCAACGGCACAAACACGAATGCTATTTTAGAAATAGATTTGATTATAACTTTTTTCTTAACTGTTCGATTCAGTAACACTTTTAGGATATGATTGTATGTTTAAAACTGCACAATTTGATATAAATTTTACGTGAGTTTAATAACTTTTTGCTCACTTTTAGAATATTATTCGAGAGAATAGATTGTAACACGTCCGCATTGAATAGGGCGCAAGCCGGCACTCCGGCACTATTACCTTATTCTACGTCGATTTCCACAAAAACATAAAAAAATTCAGTCGGAATTTAGCTTTGCAACTTTCAACTGGTATTTTTTTTATTGTCTTACCTTATTGTACGTCAACACTGTCCCCGAGCTCAACCCCCGCTGTTTGCCAACCGTGGTCTGTTGCCTCTCGCCAACAAAACACTCTTCGCAAATATAACGAACACAGATCCATAAGCCGAGGGGTAAACTTCTTAAAATTACCTACCCTTATAAGTCCAGATCTGTCTTGTTTTGTCAGAAATCTATCTTAATTAACATATCAATATGTAACGATTCTTATTAATACAAGAATCGCGCCATCTCGTAAATCTTTGGGGTACCTTGCATCGTTGCTAAGTATTTAACCTACTGGTACCTCAAAACTTTGCGAGGTGGCTCTATATCTTTAATTAGATTAAGGAATTTATACGGTTTATTAAAATGTGAATTTGAACGTATAATAATTAAATGTAATAAGTAGTTATAGTAGTTGTCAGTGTCTCAGTGTCTGATAGTGAGATAATTGGGCTGTTGAAAGAACTGAGAATACTTAGCCAAAATGCCTTATGGAGTCGAAGACCGAAACCACTTTTGTATACAATACATGAACAATTTAAAGAGTTACCCATGTACTCGGGTCCTCATAATTATGCATTTCTGTTAGACAAATGGGTTAGCAGTGTGGATGTTTCTAACATAAAAACGACTATTGATACCGTTACTAAATCTAAACGTAGTTACGACCCTGGAGTTTTAAAACAATTATGCTATAACTATATCAGCAGTAAATATACAAATTCTTACTCAATATATACAGATGGTTCTAAAGAGGGAAGTGAATCGGGCCTGGCCATTTTCGATCCTCAAACCGGCGGTATATTAAAAATAAAAATCCCTTCAAATATATCCATAATGTTTACGGAACTCATCGCTATTGCTGAGGCGGTATCGTATGTTGATTCATTATCCACCGGTTTATATGTCATACTGACTGACTCAAAAAGTGCCCTTCACCATCTTATTCGATGCACCAGCACGGGTTTCCGTGGCGCTCCGATAGCTTACAGCATTCTGGCGTCTATTAATCAACTGTCGCGTACAAACAAACATATCACGTTACAGTGGATTCCATCGCACGTCGGCATATCTGGCAATGAGGAAGCCGATCGGCTTGCTGGAGAGGCTGTAAGTGACGGTCTGATGATGAATTTCCTTCCTTACCACAGTGATCTCCTGAGACTCGTTAAAGAAAGGTGCAGACAAGACTGGAAGCTCTATTTTGACGAGAGATCACTGAGCAAGGGTATTTGGTATAAAACTATACAATCAGAGTTGCCTAGGGCTCCGTGGTTTGATGATTCGGAAGTGGCCAGGTCCGTCATCATAACTATGATGAGGCTTCGATCGGGACACATTCCATTAAATAGTTTTGGCTACCTCATGCGCAAAACCAACTCACCGAACTGTACAGAGTGTGATGTAGTGGAAGACGTGTACCATATTATTATGGAGTGTGTTCGGAACGAAGCCGAGAGAATTAATTTTATTCAGAAAAATAATGTTGATTTGTTTATTATAGGAATGTGTAACAATGTTCTGGCTTTTCCCTTATCGGAGGAAGCCAAAATGTTGGTTAAATTTGTTAATGTAGGCATCAAACGTAGAACGGTGATTTAATTTTTGTTTCTAGGTTTTAAGTTCGAGGGTGACTTAATCAGCGTGATTAAACCCTCTATAATAAATAAAGATTAAAAAAAAAAAAAAAATAGTAGTTGTATTATACGTTGCCATATCATGAAAATGTAATAAAAATAGAAATTGAAACCTCGTCAAAATCGGTCCAGTCGTTTAGCAGAACATACGGAAGCACATAAGCACAACATATATCGAATGTATGATACACACATAAAATTTTATTACGTTAGATTAGTACGTATTAAATGTAAAAATAAATACATGTTATCTTCATTTTGAGTTAGTACCTAGTATCTCGTAAACTGTGTGAATAAACATTCCTATCTATATATCCCAATCTACGACTTGAATCAAATCAGCCGTCAACATACAAACAATCATACAAATTCAATTTACGTTTAACTCTGCTGGGCGTAATCAGGAAGCTTGGCGGTGGGGTAAATTTTGTTCTGAACAACAGATCTAGCAGACTGCTAATATATGAGTAACAATCCACTTGAGACCGATGTTTTTAGGCGATCGATTTTGATCACGATTCAAGGACACGTAAAAATGAGCTAAGGCTTTTAAATAAAATAATAATGTCGGCATTGTTGTTCATCTTATTGATATAAGAGTATTACTCTAAGTCATCCACTAGCAGCCTGTTGGAAGTGTAAAAATACAAAAACATCACAACAACACAATACAAACAGGTAATTATTATATATATAATATAATAATATATTTAAACAAAAATATATCATTCATAGATAAAAAAAGAAGCTAAAAAAAATAAAACCTAAGAGCGTTTGCTAGTTTATAAGACATTATTCACCTATGCATGAAATAACTTGATGTCTATCTACTCCACCAGACGCCTCGCAGATCTAAAATTTTGGATCGGATTTACTGTTGTTGTCAGCATGGTAAATTCCATATTAAAAACTCCATGGCCAAAAGTGGAAAGTGTGAAAAATTCAGCAGGGTATATGGGATAGGTTGCTTTCAATTTTTGCGTAACATCATAGGTAAGCGTTCAGTCCTTAGTCCGTCCACGCCTTGCCAAGCAAGGAACAGAAGCGCAGTATGGTCGTCCCACCAATTTGTGTCTAAATCGAAACGTAATCACTTTTGACAATTTCATTTTGGATGCTCATGGGACATAATTTAGTTTGGGATATTACAGGTAAAACAGAATCACAGCATTGCATTGGATTTTGTTGAAATAATCACGTTGCTATTCTGGATTTTCTGGATAGGTTATGTATTGGTGTAGTATCGGTTTGGTGTCAGAGAAGAAACGGTATTCTTTTTCTCTCAGGAGTGTCGTTAGATACGAGGTTTTAAACTCAGACCGTCTAGGGTTTTCTCAGAGCAGCAGTCATCCTTTTTCAAATAAAAACTAAACTACTTTTTTTAAGCTTACTTAATAATCTAAATTTTTAAATTTTTGAGCACAATGTACCAATTTTTATTTGCCATATTGTTATAGGAAGTACTCTTTGCCAAAGGACAAGCTTTTTTAGCTTATTTCGGTGACGAGAACTCAACATTTTTATGTGTTTTGTACAACAGTGATATATTTTTTTTTCATCGTCCAATGGTATTTAAGAATAGGAATGTGGCTTATTACATCTTCCTTTTTAAGTTACAGAACAGTGTTGACTCACGTTCATTTAGCATAGAGATCGGGACGCGCAGTTCAAACTACGTCCTTGATCTAGTTTTCACTGCAAAAACAGTCTTATTCTGCTGAAATATGTTAGTTTCCTATCCCAAGGACCTACCGCGGAAGTACCCATGTAGTACCTATATGATATATTGACATGTGTTACATGATGGTTAAGCTAGAATTGTGAATTTCACGAGTTGAATTGATTTTAAAATTACCAAAATATTCGGCACATAATTGCATCTAAATTGCAATATTCAGGGTTTGATTGAAATTGCTCGCTTGATTTTGCTCGTCCGTCATTTAACTGCAATCATGATTGCGTATGCTGACTTGAGCCTTATTGTACTAGATTTAGAGTAGATTAACGATTTGTTATTGTTGTCGGGAATCGGGGACGCAAGTGGAACGGATGCTACGCTTCTTCTAAAAGCAGGCCATGGTCCTTGGTGGTTATTGATGTAGGTACGGACTCGTTGTTTAAGCATTTATTTTTAGAAATTAAGGTGTAAGAAGTCTAAGCACAGCTGATGAAAAAATCAACTGTCTCTGTGACGTAGCGATTTACCCACCGGTAGCAGACCCAGAGGTAGTGCACCTTTAGCCTTGTCATAACTTGATGGCTCGCTTCAGCAGCTCATATTTTTTTTGTTTATGAATTTTTTTAACTATCTCGGGCACAAAAAGCAAATTCAACGGGATATCACTTACGTACTCTTAGCGTTAAAATGCTTATTAAAATCGTGGTTTGTGAAAGTTACCACTAGTGGTTCTGTAGGAACGGTAGACCTCGCGAGCCCTTATAGACATGCCATAACCTATGCTTTCCTCTTTCACTTTTCCTTTTAGACTTTTGAGCGAATAGGGGTATAAGTTTTAGCGATTACTCGCGTTCCCTTGGTCTGAGGAGATCGAACGTGGTGTCTACGGATTTGACTTGCAATGGCGGAGAGGACTGTGTAGTCTTATTAGTAAATGTAGGCATAAAACTTTCCGAAAACAAAAATAGAAATACTACAGCGAACTTCTCCCTTTAATTCACAACATATTGTGTAGAATTAAATCCTTAGTGTCTTTTTCTAATTCAATTGAAATCCGTCAGCAACGCTACAGAAAGCTTCCCCCCTTTTCCCCCACCGATAAAAAATCGCGATTATCTTAAAAAATATATTATATCAAGGAACATGTGTTTGTCCATTTTTATTCAAAATCGGTTGAAAAATGCGACCTGTAGGCGAGAACAACCCGATGGACAAACAGCGGACAAAAGCATTTTTGGACAATCTCGAAACTGAGACGCTTTGCTCGTTCGATCAAAAAGGATAGAGACTTGAACATCTTTGTCTGGATTAGTGAGTGTTCTTAGATCGAAGTAAAGTTATCATTTTGTCATAACCAAAATCACTCAATTTATTTTACCTTCTTGTTACGAATCCCATAGCTTTGTAGTGTAAATCCGTAAGTGCCGTTCTTCTTTACGGCTACGATGGTTCTCCTTCGCCAGTCCTATTCACTTTTCTCAGATCTCTCAGATTTCATACATTCTCTTATCTATAAACCCGACATAAGTATGTAGATTTTTTAATTCAACTCACTTGTTTTTTTGATCCTAAACAGTCTGAGGAGCTGGCTATCTTACCTCTAAAATGCCGGAACACAACAAATTAAAATTTATGTTATGCCGACAGACTTAGGTAAGATGGTGGTAGCTAGTCAGGCGGACTTTAACAAAGTCCTTCCCCGTCGTTCAATAAGAAAAAAAGAGAATGCGTGTACCGCGGTGCTGTCTAGCTCACTTTTGGTTCAGTAGATTTATTGTTATTGCAAACTAGCTGACCCTGCGCAGTTTCATTTGCGTCAAAGCCCTTGCGCTTAAGTTCATCACTAAAGCTTTTTACAGTCACACTGCTAATGAAAGCATTTTCTTAGAAGGCTCCTTTGTATACCTCATTCTTGCCCATGGAGACCTTTAGTATATAATCATGATCCGCTTCTATCCACCAATTCTTCTTGACCGCCACATCATCCTTAAGAGGTCGCGGCTAATTCGTCTGATAAAATGTAGTTTTTCTAGCGAATGTGTACCCAGTTCATGATAATATCACCCATTTCAAGGAGGCGGCTCAGGTGGCTATTTAAGGCGTCGGTTGGGTGAGGTCTATGTACAGTGGTGGATACTTACGTACATACATAGACTCATCTCTGTTTCCCAAAAGGGTAGTCAGAGACAACGGGTTTCCACTTACTGCGCTCCTTACCTCTTGCGCCTCATTCACTCATCACGTTCATAGTAGTGGATGTGGGGTGTGAAAATTCAAATACAGTGATTAATCCTGGTGTGCTACTGCGTGAAGAGTACCGGCCTCCTTCGTTCCTTTCAAACGAGCCTCATTCATCGATCATCATCTCGATAAAATCGCGCTTTGCCCCCAAGCACCTATTTGCCACCCTCGATTTAACAGCCATTACGTGTTTTTGACTGGCAGCGTGTCTTTTCGCTGACTCACCGATGCAGCCATCTTTCATCTTCTCTGACAAGCTCTTTTATGTAAATTGGCCTAGTTTGTCGGTTAATTTAAGCTTCGCGTTGTATTTTGAACTGTCAGCTTGCTATGAGTATTAATGGGTAAATTTCAGCTAAGAGAGACAGAAATAGGCATATTGTTGAACTGCAATAATAAAACCAGTTCTCTGTTCAGCATAAGAAGATTTTTAGTAGATTGTAACTACAAAGCACAGCGACGACAAAATCGATTGATTCCACAATCGATTTCGATATACCCGTAGTACAATAAAACATATTTAGATATAAATAAGTAAAGACTGCATAATAAATTCACTAATGCATTTTTTAATATATCAATTTTATTGTATTGAAATTAAATAAAAACACTCGAAAGATATATAGAATATAGATGTTTGTTCTGTGTTTGGGTGTTGTATTGTATGATAAGTATGTATTTAAAAAAAAAGTGTTTAAGTATTCTATCCGTAATCTAGTTCCCATATTACAAGCTATGCTTAGTTTGGGACTAGATGGCGATGTGTGACATTAATGTCCTGTCCTGTAATATTTATTTATTAGATACGAGCTAGAGATAGAGAGCTGCATGCTGCTCGCGGCACTACGAAAAAACTAGTCCATTTATAAAACTGGAATCGCGGAGGCTTCAATCACAAAATGGAGGAAATAGGTTCACTGAACCAATTGCTCTGTTCGCGGCTATTGCTCTATTTACCTAGATACACCCCCAGCCCCTGTAACGTCACGAATTTCCTCCCGTTAGCTAGTTACGCCGTTCTCATACCAGGAACTAGGTATAGTGTTATGGTGTTAGCACACTGGGCTTTGAATTCAGCGATCCGAGCTCGGGTCATGTAGTGGCTGAACCATCATTGCGAATGTCTTAATTGTTCCTGGCCAGTTCATTGTTATCAGGTGTTTATTTCGAGTGGTTTGATTGGCTCTTTCTTTTAGCACGCTAATGTCAAACTAAGCGTCTAGTGTGTTTACCGCAAATTGCATACTTTTCTCGCTAGCGTCTACAGTATGAATGAAAAATGCACGGAATCGAATTAAGTACACAGACATCTGCCGCCGAATGGACCTAAAATTGGCACAATATTCAGTGTTACTTTTCCGTTCGCTTTTGCAAACTACACTGTGAAAACACTTTACAAAGCTCATTTTCAATCCCGTATGGAGTACCGCTGCCATCTCTGGGCAGGTTCTGCTTTTCATATCAAAGCCTACTGTTGAGCATGGTGCTTGTGGCTCTTAGACAACGATATGTTAGTTAAGGTCAACTTTCAGAGCCCTGAATACAGACGGCGAGTTGCTAGACTCTTAGTTTGCACTAAGTTCCAAATTGATAAATGTTCGCACTATATCCGATACCCGATTCCACAACCAGACTAACCGTACTGCAGGCTACCCGTACTATGTCTTCCATTGTGTCACACATCGATTCGCCTCTACATTTATAATAGTAAGGAACAGAACATTCGCGTCATTCCAACATTGAAGTCTTCACGTCCTGTTGGAACGTCCGTGCTCCAAACAGGCCACATTAACTTGATTTTCAAGTGAGCAAAAATATACCATCATCTATTTCTACCTTAAAGAACAAGTCACATCAAGTTAATGTAACTGAATGAGAATTCCCATAAGTTTTATGTTTGAAACAAGTTAACTGCAACTACTTTACATATAACTTTCCATTGCAGTGTTACAAAGAGCCCGAACACGATAAGTGCGCAAATTCCATGAGCATGTTTTGCATGTTGCTTTCTTCTACATTTACATTTTTTGTAGCACAGACCAAAGAGTTTGTATACCAACATTTTCGTTTAGATGAAACATTAATAAAGATATCTCTTAAGGGTAAAATAAAGACACAACAAGTTGAATATTGAAAAAACTAAAACCCGTCGGATGATTTAATAATTCGACTAATTCGTTTATTTTTTTCTATAGTTGTTACAGAAAAAAACAGTTTTAAATTGAAATATGAATGCATAAATTATATGCTATCAAAAACTTTGTTTCGTAAAATTTTCAGCAAAATAATAATCAATATTACAGGACATTAAATTCACACAGCGCCATCTAGACCCTTTTACATTACATTTTACATTTTATTGAAACTTTAAATTGAATTTTTGTTTACATTTCTATGAAAACTCAAGATACAAGGTTCGAGTGATTTACTTTAAACTTAAATTGTGACTATGTGGTAACATAAAAGTAGTTTAACATGTATATTGAAAATTGTCATATTAGGTACTAGCTTTCATTTGATACCCCCCTCTAACTTTTGATTCACACCCCACATATAAAATCGTTCAATTAATTTTCATTCCTTCAGTGGAGACCACGTCCAGTCAAGCGTAGTGTAGGACGTGCTCCGGCTATCTAGCCGATGGAGTGACGACCTCTCTACAGTGGCGGGCAGAGAGTGGATGAGAAAGGCCAAAGATCGGGCTCAGTGACGCACCTTGGGGGAGATCTACGTCCAGCACTGGACTACGATAGGCGGATGATGATGATGATATTAAAATAATATAGCATTATGTCAAACCCAAAATTCAAATGACACATCACAAGCCACAAATTTCATTATGAAATCCCATTCTTATTTACATACATACTCTCGAAAAGCATTACATATTCTGAGGCAGCCGGGTAAAAAGAGCGCGCAAATGTTATTTTAAGTTTGTATTATTGATATGTGACTCACAAGAAAATAATGTAATGGAGATACACAACAAATTATTTGTAGTCGTATCGCACGATATTTTTTCAAATACAAAGGGTGACTACCACATCGCCGATTCACACACATTTTTAATCTTACTATTTAGAAGTAAACAACAAAAATACTTTTCCCCTTTCGGATTTACCTCTGATCACTTCTACAGAGCGTGGACCTTGTATGGATTACCTACTAGGTGATAGTCAAAGGCACGCTTACTATCTACTTACTAACAACCAATCCACCATCAAAACCAAATGAAGTTCAACACTGTGACGTCATTTTTATTATGAAAACTCTCCTAACTATACTTGTACAATACGACCCAGCTATAACTGCTCAGGTCGGGTCAAGGTAAAAACGTAAGAGAGAAAAGAAGGTTATATAAGTTTATACTTTTTTAAGTATTATAGCGATGAGAAACGGTCATGCTCAACGATAGGTATTCACAAAATTACAAGATTTTAGTATAAAACTATTACAAGAAAATAACGATACAGTAAGTAACTTAAATTCAATCGATACTTACGGTAAAGGAGGATCTTACTCTATATTATTCACGGCTTATAAATAAAAACAAAAATAATTCGGTTAATAAGTCTTTCAGGGCTTTTGATTGAGACACATGACTCAAAGGCTCTTATTTAGGCCAGCGAATTAGCATAGCCATTCAGCGTGGCAATGCAGCCAGTAGTATGAGCTCGCTTCCGTCTGGTACTGGTCTGGAACTGTTGAGTTACTTATATACCGTTTGTAACGGTCCTTAGGTAATCCAGGAGGATTCATTTAAACATAGTTCGTTTATTAGTACATTATTATTTTAAATTTAGTTTAATTAAGTTAATTCAGCTATCCACAAAATGCAGGATATACATTTGGCTTACACAAAAAAAATAAAAAAACAGTCAGGCTAATGACATACAATACGTTTCCAAGACACTAACTGCATTACTACACCGAACAACTCTGCTGATTCACTGGCTTAATTATGTCAAGTTAATATAGAATTAGTTAAAATAATGTCGTTCGTAAACATGGACGTCAACTATAATCACTGCGATTTTGTCAGCAAACTGTCGTCATATTTACGACTTGGGGTCGTAATTAGTCGCGGTCTCCCCGCTTTATAGTCCGAGAGTCAATTTAAGTGTCGTTCACAATTATTACTATTTTATTTTAATATTAACAAAAGGCGAGAACTGTTGTAAGGGGAGCTTTTGTTTCAATTTGAAAGCCATGAGAATTATTACCGTCATTTACATAGCCACTACTGAGCGAATGAAATTACGGGGGTGCTTTTTATGGTTCAAAGTTTTGGCTTTGATAAGGTCGGGTCAGTTGAGGGTAGAAAAAAACTTACTATTCAATTTCGGATTCTTGGCGGCTCCGGAAAAAGATATCAGCGCTCCTTACCTACTATTGGCTGACGTAAGAGGCGACTAACGTATTTTTATGGCTCGATGTAAGTATTTATGTACTCTTCAGATTTAAAGGGTTCAAATTGTGTGTTGGTAAAACCCGAATAAATTGCGAATTAATCCAAATTATAATCACCAATACAATAGAGCAATAATGGCATTACACATTAACAATCTAAATATATATAACTCAAAGGTGACTGACTGACTGACATAGTGATCTATCAACGCACAGCCCAAACCACTGGACGGATCGGGCTGAAATTTGGCATGCAGGTAGATGTTATGACGTAGGCATCCACTAAGAAAGGATTTTGATTAATTCTACCCCCAAGGGTATAAAATAGAGGATGAAATTTTGTATGAAACTTTTTCAATTTTAAACCGATCGGGCTGAGACTTTGCATGCATAAAGCTACTATGACGTAGGCATCCCCTAAGAAAGGATTTTGAGATGTTCGGTTAGACTTTTTTAAAATGGCTTAAGAAAATCTGAACGTTAATGGAGAAGTCGAAGAATGTACTGTCGTTTTTAAGTTTTGTAGGCCCTAATTTTTACACACGCTAAACATAAGTAAAGCCGCAAAAACTATACCTAATTAATAATAATACTTCTTAACTCGAGCGAAGCCGCAAGCAAATGCTAGTAAAATAAAAACTTACAAAAATACAGCGAAGTACTTAGACATGACTCTTGATGACAAGTTTTGCTGGAAAACACATGTCAAAAATATGGATGTTTTTTTAAGCAGATGTGCTTGCTGATCGATAGAAATTCTACTCAGTCAATACACTATAAACTATTACTGTACAAGCAAGTTTAAATGACAATATGGACTTATGGTATTCAGATCCGGGGCTATGCCACTTTAACAACATCCTCATCATTAAAATATTTCACAACAGAGTACTAAAAGAAGCTGTGAACGACCCTAGTACATTAAAAATGACGATATCCTCCGGAACCTCAATATAGACGTCGTCTCGAAGGTAATACAAAAGTGTGCAGAATCCCTCGAGCGAAGGCTTCATCACCACGTGATTGTCGAGGCAACCAGCTCCTCGACAACACGGAAGTAGTGATCACTCAGAAGAACTAAATCTCTCAAGTGGGTGTAGTGTTAATACTATGATAACGTAGTGTAAGTAAAAAAGTGCTACTTATAAAAAACACATGAGCAAAGTAAACTATCCTAAATTAAGACAGTTACAAAAATACCGATGGACATATTCTTAGTGATAACTCGATGTATAAATCAATGTCCACTATTGGACAGGGCCTCCTCCATAACAAGAAGATTTTGTCACAATCTCCACGCTTGACAGGCGGATTGATGATCGCAGTAATGTAGTTTTTTTTTTTTAATGGTCTTGAGAGAGCTCGTAGTTCCCTTTGATCACCACCTTCAATCACCAATCCATGGGATGAAGAACCAGCCAAGTGCGGACATAAATACCCAGTTTACCGACCAAAATTTCAAGGCAACACATGTAGTTTATTAAAGGGGCCCCTTTAATTATTAACTTTTTTCAAAAAAGGAGGTTCTCCATCCGAATGTTTGTGTTCTAGTGGTTCAACCCAGCGATTTCAGAACCAGAGATCCCGGGTTCTATCGCCAGGGAGAGTACAATATTGTGCTTGGTTTGGTTAGTGGTAGGACTGTGTTCAAGTCCGCCTGGCTACCCCATTATATCTAATTATGTCGCCATAACAACAATTCTAAAAAAATGTTGTGTTCCGGCATTTAGAGGTAATATTGACAGTTCCTTAGTTAGTTGAGGATTCCGGGTGAAGTGAGCCTCCACCTTCGGCCTTATCTTAACTGGTTACCAGGTGAGATGACGGCCAAGCGCTTCCCCGTCGTATGATTAAATATGAAATGTAGACATACTAATGGACGGAGGGACAGCAGCGGTTAAGTAAAAGACTCCCGTTGGCATCTTTTGGGAACGGAACCCTAAAAACAGTACCTAGTCGATTAGGTATTTGTTTCGGGCATATTTTCAAAGTGAGGCCGGCACTATCAACAAGTATTTGGAACGACGACATTATCTATGCAAAACCTGCAGTTGCAGGCTTATTAAGGCTACTTTAAATGTAATCTATGCAGGGTATCGGGTTTTTTCGATGTATGTTGTTGTCGGGTAGTCATGGCAACCCTATCTGTGGTGTCTTGGGTGATCTACGTGTTGCAAGAACGTTTTCTTCAAGTATTTTACGCTGTTAAAGTTATTATCTTTGAACGTATGAACGACTGCGGCTTCACCGCTGCTATACCGTGAGGATTTCCCAAAATACCCTTCTAGTTATTTTTTTGTACGGCGGGGAAGCGCTTGTTTTTGATCTCACCAGGTTTCTAATAAGGCCGAAGATGGAAACGCAATTCACCCTGAATCTTCAACAGTCACTGGAACTGGCTACCTTATCTGGAATTATTGGAATTATCGGCTACCACCGACCAAACCGAGCTCAATAATGTACTCCCCTGGGAATCGAACCCAGGACCCCTGGATGTTAACCAGTGGGCGAACCACTAGACTTGAAGGCGGTTAAACAACAAGTTACCTTAAAATATAAGATGAAAGGTACTTTAGTACTCCCCATGGTCATTGTTATTTTATTTTTCTTATGTGTATATAATAAAGTGAGGTTTCTTTATTTGTTATTTATAAATCCATATTTTATTTCAGATCCATATCAGATGTTTGGACCAACTAGCAGTCGGCTAGCAAATTCAGGTAAATCAAACTTTAAATGAATACTACTAGATATTTTACACAGCGCTATCTAGCTCCAAACTTAGCAGAACTATATAGGATATAGATCACGGGAAATAATTATTTAGTTTCATTTTACTTCGTACTCAAGATTCAATGTAACTCTTACAGGTTCTTCAATCTGTAAGTGTTTGTTCTGACCTTCATCACACAAATGTTTGTCCCAGATGGGAATCGAGTCTACAATCTAGCAAAGCTGAGATACTATCAACTGGGCAGTGAGATCAGTATAAACCTAAAACGGAACCATTCGTGGCATCGTTCTGTTATGTGAATATAACTACACAAATCAAAGTGAACCGCCGCTGTGGTCTAGTGGTTCAACCCACCGATCCAGATCCAGAGATCCCGGGTTCGATCCCCATGGGGAATACAATATATTGTGCTTGTTTTGGTTGGTAGTAGGACTATATTTGGGACCGCCTGGCTAGCTACCACCATCTTACCAAATTCTATCGCCATAACAATAATTCTAAAATTGTTGTGTTCCGACATTTAGAGGTAAGATAGCCAGTTCCTCAGTTTGTTGAGGATTCCGGGTGAAGTGCGCCTCCACCCTCGGCCTTATCTAAACTTGTTACCAGGTGAGATGAAGGCCAAGCGCTTCCCCATCGTACAATGGAAAATATTTAAAAATGTAAAATATTTTTATTCACTAATTTTTTAGCATAATTTTGAAACGTCAAATCGACCTGTAACTTTTACTAACGCTTATTTGTAATCTAAGCTGTTCCCACACCTTAACTACGTGGTTATGTTAAGTCAAGGCGAGTAAAGCCTGAACAAGTAGCTGACCAAAGGGTCACGCGAGAAACAACGTACGAGGGGGCTTCTTTGATTCGAAATGTATCATTGTTTTATGCCAGGGCTTTACTAAATAAACTAGCAACTTGGAAGTTGAAACAACTCGGTATGCCAGGATAGGGGGAGAGCCAGGATGATAACATTACCCGCGATAAAGCCATTTCATTTATTTATTCATAATATAGAATTTATTTTATTTTAGTCCTGTAGAGTCTTTTATTATTTTTTTATTGGTGATAGTCAAGCGTTTGACCACCAGCTTACATGTAAAACAAGTAAAGATTTGGCCTAAGATGTAGCACGCTTGCCTTAAAGGAACCTTTTACCCTGAAATCTCCCAGATTGTAGTTTCAAGGTCAAGAGCTGACCCTTGATAAACAAAATAACATGTAGAAGGACCCCTTAACTTTTCAGTGAAAGTTTTTTTATTATTTCTTAGGTAACACGTATATGTAATGTGATGTATTTTTATTTTTCTCACAAATAGGTACTAAGTAATAGTATAACAAGTTTTGAAAAAGTATAGAAGTGAACTGTTTTGTGAGAGTCTGGTGCCAGGAGACAGTCCGCACTAACTTAAATATAATGAACTTATCCAATGTACATAAATGACATGCATTTGCTTGTTGGTAACCTTTCCACGACTACACCGCACCTCGGACACCTCGGCACGGATGAATAGGGATAGTGTGAAGTCTCGGACAAAAGGTCATAACATACATTTTCACAAATCATGTATTCATGATAGTACAAAACTTAGCAATACATCGAGTTTCTAGTATTATTCATCAGTTTAATAAGTACGATTGTGGGGAGACTTAAAAGTATATTTACAATATGGATTAAATAAGACCACTGAATTAAACAAGCCAAGCGCTCTGTTTGCCGCAAAACCACCCCAACCCCGGTGACGTCATGAATTTTATCCGGGTCGTCATTTACGACGCTCCTAGTACTCGGACCCATGGTGTAATGGTTAGCACACTGGACTTTGAATCCAGCGATCCGAGTTCAAATCTCGGTGGGTCCTGCATCAGCATTTTTACGTTCATTATTTTATTTTCTATTACATGATCTTAAAAATATTTATTGTTTGTCTTTCTTTGTTTGTTTTTCTTATAATACTAAATTCTACAGGGAACTAAAAAAAAATATTTGCAATTTGGTAACCTATCTTCCAAAACCCAAAAATATATAAAATGCCATGAGCGTCCTCTTGCTCGCGGCTTCGCTCGCATTAAGAAGTATTATTATTAATTAGGTATAGTTTTTGCAGCTTTACTTTTGTTTATCGTGTGTAAAAAATGAGGGCCTACAAAACTTATAAACGACAGTACATTCTTCAACTTCTCCATTAACGTTCAGATTTTCTTTTTTGAAAAAGTCTAACCGACAAAACCTATACATAAACCAAACGGAAACAAAACAAATGCCAAATACAAAGCAGAGTCTATAACCAAAACTGCTAAACCTAAACAAAACAAATGCAAAATCTCAAAATCCTTTCTTAGGGGATGCCTACGTCATATTTTTAAGTTTTAGTTTTGTTTTAGTATGCAAAGCCCCATCGGTTTAAAATTGACAAAGTTTCATACAAACTTTCATCCCCTATTTTATCCCCTTGAGGGTAGAATTAATCAAAATCCTTTGTTAGCGGATGCCTACGTCACAACATCTACCTGCATGCCAAATTTCAGCCCGTTCCGTCCAGTGGTTTGGGCTGTGCGTTGATAGATCACTATGTCAGTCAGTCAGTCACCTTTGAGTTATATATATTTAGATTACCAACAGAAAAAAAAAAGTTAAATACTATTACCGCCTTTCAAAGTCAAGCCGATGTCGCCTATGCCGCTTGACAGAAATGCCCCTAAGTACAACTGACTTTTGCTCTCTCACGTATATACGTATATAGCACGTATTATCAGAAAAACCAAAAGATATCATACTACTCACTAGTTATTTTAATCATCATAGCAGCCTGATCAAGTCATCTACAGAACATAGACTCCCTCGAATAATGTTATGGTGTGATCGCAGTATTATTATGATAGGTACTCAAGTGCTAGCACATGAGATGCAGACCAACGATGAACATCACGACAAGTCTTTCTCGCGTATACAATACTGACGTAGCTTTAGTACGTAGAAGTACCACGACGACAGGACATGACTTGCTCGCTGGTGACCTGCCTGGTCTCTAGTCGCTTCTTAAGACAGCCACGGGGGGATTAAGTAGGGTTTTTCAATAATACTTACTCACCCGTTCTCATCATTGAGATTTTGCTGAGACTGCCACGGCCAACAAGATTCATTATGTATAGTAATAAGACCAAAGCTTGCATTTCCCCTATCTCATTATTCATTATCTTCTAATCAAACATTACCTATAAAATAACTACCAATTAACCCTACGTAAGCGGAAAGGCCCACAAAACACAGGTGCGTGACGGTTTGACGTTTTGAACTATTAGCATTTAGAGGTGGAGGGTTGATGTAAGATAAGGTGACGCGTGACACCACTGTTCTCACGGTAACGGTGTTGTAGTCTAATCGACATGTCATTTGTTTCACTCGGGGTAAAGTTTGACTCATAAATAGGGAGTTCAGGTGCAGGTTAAACCTGATAAGGTTTAACCTGCGCGTGTCACTTGAGCAGAGATTACTTTCCGTACTGTCCGGCCAGTCAATATTTGAAATTGTTTGTATTTATTGCAAAACATGGGGTAAAAATAGAAGTTACCAATAAGTACAGTCATAATCAGCTGACATGTATGCAAACAACTTAAGACAAGTTCAAATTATTATAAAAATACATCAAAAAACAGAATTCTAACATCCATCCATCAACATATTCCTTAACAACTCCAATTGGTGCAGCCAATTTCCACATTCCTAATTTTAGTTTAGTCCTAAAATTTCGATCTCTAGTTTTGTAACTACAATGCCACAAACTTATAACTCCATTCTTTTTAGCCGGGTTAAAAAAATTGCACTAAGTACCTCCTAACTTTCTAACCAGAAGTCCTAGAGACTAGATACATTTTCAGGGTAGTGGTTTAATAAAATAAAAATTTGGTGAATTATCTCAGGTTGACTGGAATTAAGTCTTGGGCATTCACATTCTCATGATTCTTATAATTCTGAACATAACCGTTACTTTACCACTCAAAGTAATTTGAATCGGGCGGAAACCCAAAAAGACGCGTGAAGTCGTACTACTCATCAGCAGGTCTACTACAGTACCTTTGACTAGCATCGATGGTCGCATCTGCGTGACGTCGTTGCCGGCTAGGCCAGTACTCTATTGCAGTATTTAAATATTTTTGTATATTTCTCTCTTAATGTTTAATTCGAAACCCTTTTAATAAAAAAATTGTAGCCTGTGTTACTTCCACAATAATTTGGACAAACCAAACGACCCCCACACGTCAAATTCAAAAAACACGCTACGTGAGCCAAATAAATAGACATATATACATGTGTCATGAATATATGTACGTCTCATACACCAATCGATAAACCAGCCTGGTTTATCGATTGGTGTATGAGACGTCCTAGTTGGATGGTTGGTATTTTTTTTCTTAACTGACAACCTATCCTGTTTGTTCGTTAGTAATTAACATTTTGAATACTAACCGACTAACTATATACGAATTAATTAAAAGTTTGTTGGTTGATAAACTTTTACCAACTGATAAACCATTATTGTTCAGGATTCCCCAACCGTGTATAAAAATAATCATGTGTTAGCTAACAAGTTTTCCACTTGCGAACAGGCAAGTTGTTAACTAACGTTATGTAATTTCTGAATTGCGTTTCGAAGTTGGTGGTGTTTTCAGACATAATAATATGATAGGTCTCATTGAGATCTCCATTTTGGGTGACAGACTTCTATCTATATACATCTCTAAAACATTTCGTATTAGACTCTGTTTTTAGTTTGAATTAAAGCTTAAACCAAGTTCTACATTTTCAATGACAGCTGTCAAAACTACATCTGCCACACACACTACAATTCAGTGTATACCTTGCTCATAGCTTTCATTTGAACTAAGAACGGAAAGTCTAGGTTGAGTAGACTGCATAATGTCAAAATCGTTCTCGCTACTGGAACTTTGGTCTGCAAAGTTAAGTTTTTAACCGCCTCTGAGGCCTTGTGATTCGCCCACTGATGTCAGATACAGAGGTTTCAGGTTTGATCCCTAGGGAGTACAATATTGTGCGCCTGGCTAGCTACCACCTAATCATACCTAAGTCTGTCACCATAACAACAATTCTAATCGACCATAAAAGGTAAAACCGCCAATTCATCAGACTGGTGAGGATTCCGATGAAGTGCGCTTTTACCGTCAGCCTTATCATAACTTGAATCCAGTTCAGCTGAAGGCCAAGTGCTACCCCGTCGTTGTGATTAACTTAAAATTGTGATAACTGGTTAAGAAGTTATGAGTGAACAGATGAACATAATTACATACATATATATAACATATAATATATATATGTTATGTGTTTCTGTCAACGATAAAATATTACTCTGCTTAAGTAATATTTTATCAAATAAATCAAGATAATCATCCGTTTTGATGATTGGAAATATTTTAAGAACGGAATTACATTTTTGACGCGCTCGAATTTAGGTATCTTAGCCAACACACTACCAGCAAAGAGCCCACGCACACATCGAAACTGCTTGACGCCCGATATAATGCATGAACAAACTAATCTTGATACTTGAAGGTTAAGTAGTACATAAGGATAATAACAATAAATAAAATAAAAATAAATATTATTTCAGATAATAAAAATCCATATGGGTATGGGTAGTAAGCAAAGAAAACTTAAAACTAATACATTCGGTGTTAAATTTTGCAATAGTATGTGGTGCTACTCGAGTATTTATTTTCTTCTTCTTTCTATTCTATACTATAATCTATATTTATAACATTTAAAGTCCTGACTAACTATAAATAAATATATTATCAACGCACAGCCTAAACCACTGGTCCTAGAGGCATTAAATTTGGAGGGTATGTTTATCTTGGTGTGCAAACGCTCACTAAGAAAGTAATTTTGACAATTTTCAAGGGGTTCAAATTGGGGCTCAAAGTACGGAGTGAAATGTTGCATATTTTCGAAACCGTACATGGTAGTTTGAAAACTTGTACCTATGTAGATTACCCATATGAAATAAGCAATGCTAAATTTAAGGGTAGGGGTTCAAATATTTAAGGAAACAACCTTTTAAAGGGTATATCTTTTGAACTGTAACAAGTAGCCGGATCAAATTTTTGAAAACGTATTATTACACGAAATAACCTGAAAAAAAGGGGATTCACATACAAGACGTATTTTGTTATTTTGATTATTTTAGCTCTAATACTCGTATATACTATAATGTATTTATAAATTGTTATTTTTGTTTGTAAGTAAAAAATTGAAGCACAGATTCAATTATAAAAACTGGCCAAGCCTGAGTCAGACCCGCACTAAGACTGAAAAAAATATCTTAGAAATGTGAATCGGCACCTTCAGTGTGCGTGTCTGACTCGCACTTGGTTGTTCTGACAATTAAAGGACAGCCTCTGTAGGCTGGAAGATCTAAGACTTGAAATTTTCTAGATTCTAAATCCCAGTCCTTCTCTTTGCGCCTATTTTCAAAAACCTTATATAATAACGTCACCCTCAAAAACCCCGAAAATGATATACATATTGATTTTTCATGAAAAAGTGACATATTCGCCATCTTGAATTCCAAAATGAGTGTCATAACCGTAATCACCACCCTCAAAAACACTGAAAGTGAAAGTGATGCATATTATTTTTTCTTGAAAAAGGGACATCCGCCATTCTTAATTCCAAAATTAGTGTCATATTTGTAATATTTTCATCTATTATTCGATCGTGAGGGACTTACCATAGTACTTTTCCAAACTCAATTCAGTGGTAATAAGCACTTATAAATGTTTTATATATGCAACCTTAGATTATCTATTATATTTTCAAAATTATCTAATGTGACCAAAGTCTTTAAGGACAAACAGCTGATCTGAGAAAGCTAATTAGACTGATTGATATCAAACCAAACATCCTAACAGTGACCTGTCTGTACATTTTTAAAACGGCGATGTTTGTCAAACATAATCCTGATTTGTTTCCTCAACCCTCAGATATCGTAATACGTTCATCAAAGACCACAATGATAATTTTCATATATAATAATTTTATCTTTGACATTTTTATGTTATTCTATTAACTATGTTTTTTTATTGTTCTATATCATTCACAAAATATCGTACACCGTGATACGGTAGAATACGTTGATGCACATTCTGACATTGTTACCATCTATTTTTCACATGTATTCATGCAATAAATATTATTTTACTTCACTTTACCATTTCTTTCGATATTAATTAGCTACATCAATGTAAAGTATTAAGCTATTAACAGTTCTATTAAAAACTATTATCTCACACGGTGTAACGTTACTGTTTTTATAAGAGAAACAGTAAGAACAATAATAAGAAATACTAAAGGACCTATCCTACTAGAGGTGTTAAAGAGATAAGAATTAAGAAAGTAAAAGAAAATAAAAGTATATTAGAGAAAAGAAAGTCCACAAGTTCAATCAGAGTCTTCAACGTCCAACCAGTAAGAGGGTCTTCAATGTCCAACCAGTATGAGGGTCTTCAACGTCCAGCCAGTAAGAGGGTCTTCAATGTCCAACCAGTATGAGGGTCTTCAATGTCCAACCAGTATGAGGGTCTTCAATGTCCAACCAGTATGAGGGTCTTCAATGTCCAGCCAGTAGAGGGTCTTCAGTATCCCGTACAGCAGTTTTTTTAGAGACAGCCAGACAAATGTATTGAAGACCAGCAACTTTCCCGGGCCACTTGACCCGGGAATGGTCTTGTATTTCATTTGGAGTTCTCCGATTGGGAGCTAATAGATGTAACTTATCTCTGCTCCGTTTGGATGCTAGATATCAATTCTTTCCTCAGCCACCAGCTTTCGCAAGAAGACTTTGGTGGAACGCTAGTATTCTAAATTTGATTAATTCAAATATTATACATGGCCAAAGATAATCGCTAAGGTTTTAATACAAGTTCAGATAAAAATGTATGTGTTAGACAGAGATCGCATATAAAATATAAAGGAAACTTACGTCTATGAGCTTTTTTTCACATAAAAAAGATAAATGACATTTGCCATAATTGACAACCTAAAATAATATAAACAATCTTTGAAAGTCTAAGGTCTATTGATTTCAGCTAAATATTATATTTGAAGAAAAAATAATAAGCTTATCGTAATAAGATAAATCCAGAGAATCTATAGATGTACTTTTGAAAGCAAAACAAGGGATAAAAATTAAAATATTAATGTACGAATTGTGAAGCAATAACACAAAAAGGTACTGTTTTAGAACTAAATTAGAACTACACGATAAAGAAGTACATGTTTTAGTGTAGAAAGTATAAAAAACATGTATATAAAAGTACAAAATCATGCAGGGAAACACAGTTTTCCTACAACGTTTACTTTTTGAACAGGTTTATGTGTATACCAGTGATGTGTTGAAATCAGTATTATGTAAACTTTATTTTTGTTCAACAGTAAAAAGTGTAACGTAGTGAAAAACAGTATATTACTGTATAGTTGGCAACCCTATATTATAACCCTATATAACCCCGTAATCGAGTCTATATAAAGCAGATTTCCTTTGAAAAATGTATGGAGAAATTTTTGTGCGTTTTCGACTGCCTATTTTTTCTCATAGTTGAAAAATTAATTTATTTGAATACAAAATAATAAGATAGACGTATGGAGGATTATAAAAGCCACAATAACTATAACATATTAACTAAAAAACTTTTTCACTATAAAATATGCAGCGGATTTAGCTATTTATGTACCTATCCAGACACCATTTTTCGTCATTTTCATCGATTCTTGCGACGGTAAACACGTATTTATGTGAAAATGTTATATAGAACTGCCCAGTTTATCTTTGAAGATGAATATAATAAGCTTTAAATTTTTACCATGACATCTAAACAGTTGTGTTTCGTGGTTTATAAAATGGTACCTAAAAACCATTGATATTTTTTGATACGTCCTTTATGTTAAAGACAAAAAACTGTTCGCTGTAAAAGTTTCATGTATTTTATAAGGTTTTCCTTTACAAAACTTTGCTACAAATATTGTTTTTTAATTTTAATTGTTGTTACAGAAGTCTTGGGTTAGCCATTGAGATGTATGGAGATACCAGATCGAGCACATTATATCGTGCTCGTTTTTGCAGTGAATTCACTGCAATTTATCATGCACAAAAAGCGTGTGAAATAAAAATGGTTAAATATATATAAACTGTACTATATATAGTACAGTTATAATAAAGACGTGCAAAATGTTTTTATTTTTAAATGTGAGTAAACTCTTAACCACGACACTTGCCTGGGCCTGGAAGCCTACGATGGAGCCAGCATTCCCAGAAGCTGTCTAGTAAAAGCTCTGGGCACTCCCGCACACTGATGGACCACAGCGGTGGAGGAGGGTGGTCACAAGCGGTCATTTGCAGGTCCTACCACGACCGATATAGGAGCATTCAATCGTTGCCATTGACTATAGAACAATGATTTCTTAGCACGGAGTAGACCATTAGGAAAACTAACGGCGTGGTTATAAATCCTGATAGCCACTAAGTCATGTCCATCCTGAAGTAATTATTAGTCTACGGTTCGACGCTACACGTGCCGCAAAATGAAGCCTGTCAACAATTTTCTTGACTCACTTGAACTTTGGTTTCGAATAGAAGTTGTTTAATCAAAGTACATTTCATCGACAACTTTTTTTTCAAAAGACTTATTGTAATGGAGGTTATGGATTTTTTTTCATTATACCGACAAGCACTACATTTTAGCACTTTTCTCCGCGCCGCGGCTGTGCACAGTCGTGTGGCTCTGATTGACAAAATTCAAAATTATGTATGATTGAACGCTAACTAACCTAGAAATTTTTCGGTTTTCTATTTTGTGAAAAATCGTAGTGACCCAACTCGACTGCTAGAAGCAAAAGAATTTTAAAATGCCCAGTGACAGTCAGAATTCTTTCTGGGAACATGCATACTTTTATCTCATGTTGCAAGCAAATGATGGATTATGGCTCAGGAAGCAAAAGCAGCAGACGGAGGCCAGACTCAAGACCGTGGAAAAACATCCCTTCAATGGTACTAAATATTTTTCTAAAATGCCCAGTGACAGTCAGAATTCTATCTGGGAACATGCATACTTTTATCTCATGTTGCAAGCAAATGATGGATTATGGCTCAGGAAGCAAAAGCAGCAGACGGAGGCCAGACTCAAGACCGTGGAAAAACATCCCTTCAATGGTACTAAATATTTTTCTTCAATCTTGAATTTGGACTAGGCTCAAAGCTTGGTTTATGTTAAAATTAATTTTACTATAGACAATTTTTTTTTATTGTACGACGGGGAAGCGCTTGGCCTTCATCTCATCTGGTAACAAGTTGAGATAATGCCGAAGGTGGAGGCGCACTTCACCCGGAATCCTCAACAAACTGAGGAACTGGCTATCTTACCTCTAAACAACATTTTTTTTTGAGAACTGTTATTATGGCGAGAATTAGATAAGATATTAGTAGCTAGCCAGGCGGACTTAAATAAAATCCTACCATCAACCAAACCAAGCATAATATATTATACTCCCCATGGGGATTGAACCTGGGACCTCTGGATCTGAAATCGGTGGGTTGAACCACCAGACCACAGAGGTGGTTAAAAAGTTATCTTCGTAAATATAGGGATTATTATAAGTTAGACTATAGGGATTATTATAAGTTGGAAGCAATAGTATTTCTGTCTGTTTGTATGTATAATTTGTCCTCTAAAACTAATGATAAAAAACCGCATTGAAATAGTCAATGCGGTTTTTTGTGGTCGATAAATTTGATTGAATATAAAATATAAAAAGTGTAGTAAAAAGAGTATTATATTTAATACTTTTTTGCATTTGCATTTTAGTTTTCATTAGCTCTGAACTCCAGTTTTTGTGATTGCACATACATAGAAAAACTAAAATTAAAAAAAAAATGTATGTAATATGTCCCTATATATATATAACAAGGGACATATTACATACATAAAAAATATGTATGTAATATGTCCCTTTTTTAAATCGTGCCCAGTTTTGTTTTAAGACATTAAGGTAATTTTGGTAGCCTATGAGCCACCGTAAAGAAGAAAAGCAACAATCAGTGAAATTCATGCATAGAGATTATGGGTTTTCAGGATGATTAGGTTGTAATATTGTATTTTTTAACCAACAATTTCAATTTTTTTAACCCACACAAACATTGTAGAATTATAATAAAGAGACTAACAACCCGACATTCATGATCTATGTCATAATTCGTTTATTTTTATACATTTACCTACTACATAAGAAGAACTAAATCATAGTCATCCACTAGTACAGAGAGACACTTATTTATTCTTATCATATTTCACTCATATCCAAAGAAAGTAAATTAGTTTTCTTCGAATGAGGGTCAGCGTTTAACCTATGCTGTTCCCATGAGAACTAAGGGTTAGGAATTACATGACATTAAAATCGATCGCGCGGTCACACCTGGCATTAAGTACACTGACCACTGATACATGTGACATTTTTTGATTGGTTTATTTCTAAAAAGATAGATATCTTTATTGTACATCAAGAAACATCAAAACAAATAAGCAGAGAGAACATTATTACAGCATAGCAGCATATTATTAGTAGAAACAAGTCTCAAACATGAAACACGGTTGAATCATGAAGTCACGTTTGGTTAAAATGTCTTTTACAAATGACTATAAAAAAAATACGATAGGTTTGTTTTATCTTTAATTCGGATAGTAGGGAAACATATGAGTATGTGACTTTTTTGTATGTAAAAATGACCAATCAAAGCTGATTTTTTTAATTTTCTTACTAATTGTTTTAAAAGTTATATATCTCATCTCAATAAATAGAAAGACTAGACCTAAACACAGAAGTTTCTAAGTTTCGCCTATATACACCGCGTCTTCTCTCTCGCACTATTGACGATAAAAGGGGCGTATACCTTTAAATAAGTACTAATTTTAATTAACTCTATTTCCGTCTATTGGGATATCTTAACCATTTTCAAAACTACATTAAATTAAAAAAATATTGTTGGTATGGCATTGCTAAATCAGACCTGAAGTTCCACCTGCAGGCTTACATTTCTCAAGGTTCCTTTTGTGCAAGTTGTTAAGATTTGAATTTTGGGAAATTCGCACCATAGCGTTAAAGTTAAGGAAGCTACAATAAATAATTCACAAATTTTGACATATAAATTTTGACAAGCTATCAAAAATGAGTTATCTGTTTATCGCTCTAGTGGATGTCATACCTTATGAGAAATCACCTGGCAAAAAGCAAAAATCAAAGCATATAATTTTGTACTATAAATCTGTCCGGCAGGCGGCGCGGGCGCAATTTAAAACTAAAACAATTACTGACACGTGCTGACGTAATTATTAGGGCACGTTCATCGCGCCTATGTTTACTATTCGGGTGTGAGTTTCAAATACACATCAAAAGGCACACGAAAGTATTAAATACTCAATAAATGATATATGTTCTTAGCTTTTTCATATTTTTCTAGAGTGAAGACTATTCAGTAGTATTAGAGATAAGACTATATTTTAATCTAAGGTGTTTTTTTACTACTACGGGAATGTGTTTGGCTTTCATCTCACCAGATTTTTCAAGTTATGACAAGGCCGAAGCAAGGTGGTAGCGCACTTCATCCGGAATCCTCAATAAACTGAGGAACTATCTCTAAAGGCTGAAACACAACAATTTTAAGAATTGTTACTATGGCAACAGATTTGATGGTGGTAGCTAGCCAGGCGGACGGAGTCCTACCACCGACCAGACAGAAGGTATATCCTTGCCATTGATTTACATATGAACCACAGTTCAAAATAAATATTTTCTCTCTGAGATCGTTGGTACCTTACGGTGCGCTAAATTTTCAAGACACGTTTGAAACATTTGAAGATACACCGCGAATACATTGATCAGTTACACACATACCATGTTTTTAATTGACAATTCATAACGCTTGCTTCCTCGTAGCCTACGGCCTGCGTTTACTGTGTACTACGAAAAACGATACGTATCATCTTTTGAGAAGCAAGAAAGAGTAAACTGGAGCCGTCTCCAAGCCGCGAAGAATGTTCATTGGCCTGCGAGTGGTTCTTCCTACTTTAAGAGTTAATAAACCAAGACTCAGCCTACAAATTACTAGCACTAGATAACTATGTACTTAGCAGTGAATATTGAATCTTAATTATTATTATTTTTTATGTCCGACGGGGAAGCAATTTCCTTTTATGCTTTCTACTTTATTTTTTTCTTTATTTCACCTGTTTTCAAGTTATAACAAAGCCAAAAGTGAAAGCGCACATCACCTGGAATCCTAAACAATTTGAGTAACTGGTATTTTTTAAGAAAACCTACAGTTAGCTAGGCTAATGCCAAAACACGACAAAATGGAATTGTTGCTATGGCGCCAGACTTAAACAAGATGGTGGTAGCTATCAAGCGGACTTAAACAAAGTCATTCCACCAACCAATCCAAGCACGAATCATCCTCCGGGTCCGCTACCGGTGGTCGAACCACTAGACCACAGACGCGGTTAAAATTCATCAGTATATTTCGAAAAGAAACAAAAACAATAAAAGTTTCCAGGCTAATGGGCAACATCAACGGCTCAACTCAACCAAAAAAATAATGGACTTTCCGACGAGGGTTCAATATTTTGGCGATCAGCGCATTAATTGCAAGCAATAAAACCGATGAGCCGTACTAGCTAGATGCGCCAACGTTGTGACAAGAGAAGTTGTTATAAATCATGGAACGCTCGTGTGAGCACGCCTTTATGGTGCCCAGAAATGTGAGATTGTTGGGTGGAGGGACCGTTTTGACTCACCCCGTGTTCTCTAGCGGGAATGTCGTGGCTTCCACAATATTTTCCATAGATAAAAAAAACGGTATAATACAGAAACATTATTAATATCACTTTACGCAACACAGTGGTCCACCACTTTTTCGTCCAAATAAAGGTTGCTGATCAGAAATTCAAAACCCTCCCGTAAAGTTTAACTTCAAAGACAACAAAGTGCTAGATATCTTTTTTTATTGTTCACCTGGTTGACACGTTAAACATGCAGAACAATCAAAATACTGTAGCAATGGGAAGTCTTATCGCTAAAAAATTATGTCTATCAGATCTTTGGAAGGAATCGAAGGAATCTGATATAAATAAGATGAAAAAAAAATCTCTTACCTGTATGTGATTCGATGTTTTAACCTTAAGAATTACCATTCTCGACACAATATTTGTTGAGGACATTGAAGCACTGTGCTTCTAAATTAAAATGTTGTAACACCTTGAAGTCAAATTTCCCTTTATCATTCGTGTTATCATTAGCTAATATAATATAAATGCTTTGAATATTTTCTCAGTTAATACACTAACAATAAACCCGCCAAGCGCCAACACGCACACTAAGAATGCCGACACACATTTGAAGGCAAAAAAAAACACGTTTCTTGCATGGAACCTCTTTTATTTTTATTATTTGCTGTTTAAGCGGCTATAGAAATACACACTGTGGAATCTTCAATTATCTACCTATTACGGTTCAGAAAATACAGCCTGCTGACACACAGACAAACGGATGGACGTACTGAGAGAGAATTCTTAGTGTTAGGCTCCCGTTGGCACAGTTTGGGTACGGATCCATAAAAATATAGCCATCAGCATCGCGTTGAAACTCGATGCATCTCGCTCATCGAAAAGTTAGTTGAAATGCTATCGCAAGATTTGGAAGTCTACTAGTAAAAACGTGGTGGCCTAACAAGCCTTACAACTCAGTTGGCTTTGCCTTCTGTGTTGTAGGTGGTGGGCTCGATTCCCATCAGAGACTTGTGTGATATACATGTTTTTTTCTGAGTTTGGGTGTGGTTTTACATGAGTATATACAAAAATTAAGTGTCTAAAAATTATGTAATCTAGTGTATACCATATTACAAGCTTTGCTTAGTTTGGGGCTAGATGGCGCTGTGTGAAGTTAATGTCGGTGTTATGTGTAATTATTTACTATAATGTTACATTATTCTGGACATCTGGACTTGGTGGTGGTTTTCTTTCCTCCTTAAAATGGTCTCAAATTACGCTAGCCTACATAATTAAATACTCCTGGGCCTTTTAAACAACGCCGTTGATTTTTGCCCTCCAGTACAAACGCAGTTCGTTAGCAGGATAGAGTTAATGTAAATAAATCTAAAAAATAAAACAATATAAATCAAATTCAATAGAAAATAATGTTTGTATTGTTTTCATGTAAATACATAGTGAGTTCGTCATTATGTACATTTTTATGAGAATAATATGCACGTTTTTTTGAGAGAGCGGTACAACTTGGCCGTCTTAGGTTTATTTAAAATACTTAAATTTAAATTACTTACGTACTAACTTAACCCATAGATAAATTAATCACTATCTACACATATTTTTCCTCGCTAAAGCTAAAGGCATCTATAAAATATAGGTACAATCAGATAAAAAAGGCAACACTTATAGCAAAATTGTACCATACAGTCAGAATAAAAAGTAAGTTCGACACGGGCTTCGTAAGGGCTGTTCCACACGAGTGCGCGGGCGAGTCGCTCGTGCGAGAGGTAACATAGCCGCCCAATATCACGACATGTGGGGTTCGACCCTAACCGTTAACCTATGCTACTTGCGTTACGCCATCCATGTAAGGAACTGTTTTTATGGGGCTAGTTTTATGGGTAGGCAGGGAAGATTTAGTTATGCATTCCGTTTTAGTAGAAATTCTGTGAAATATATCTTTGGGTCGAGTTATAAAATTGATTAGAGAGATTCTCTCATTGAAAGGTTAGGCTGTTATCTCAAGGCTTGGGAGGCGGATTCGTGATCGCAGTAAAGATTTAAGAGGTAGATAATATACAAAGCCAGCTGCTGCCATCGACTTAGTACATAGTTGGCTGCTACCTTTGTTCTGATGATTGAGTACGAACGCTAAATACTTCAGTGAAGTCTACCATGCAATTGTTTTGAAGCCCGTTATGATTTTCCAGTGATACATTTACAATTTTCTATGCAATAAATTATAATTATTTTAGTACAAACCAAATAAACTCGATTCATTTTTGTTTTTGTCTCTAAAATGAAACAATACATCTAAAGCTGGTTCAGGGCAGATCTGCTCAATGATAAAGCCGTAAATGTATATCTTTGTTTTGCAGGTTCAGGACAGATCCAGCTGTGGCAGTTCCTTCTCGAGCTGCTGAGTGACTCCAGCAACGCCGGCTGCATCACCTGGGAAGGCACTAACGGGGAATTCAAGCTGACTGACCCCGACGAGGTCGCCCGCCGGTGGGGCGAGAGGAAGTCCAAGCCAAACATGAACTACGACAAACTCAGCCGAGCCCTCAGGTAACGCTCAACCTGAGCTCTCTCAACAGCAGGTGACAAGAATAACACTTAGTTGCATTTGCGAGTTCGGGTGCCCTTTAACGCTCGGCGAATATAACCTTTGCGAATTCTCGCGTATGTATACTATACCGGCCTGATGTAAACACTGCGTTTTACTTTTCATCGAATAAAAAATTCGAGAGAAAACAAAAGAACGGCAGCATAACATCTGGTGAGTTCGGGCTGCTTCAGCGTTGACACTGAATTATCATATTCACGTTTAGAAGTTACGAAGTCTAATGTATTTTTTAGTGAGCATAACCATAATAAATCTCGTTGTAATCGTTGCTATAAATAAATTATAAAATGATAAGCTTACGAAACGTGAACAGATAAATCAATGACGATTGCTTTCTGGCGACCAAATGTGAATATGGCTATACTAACAAATCCTTTTTGCGCAGATACTACTACGACAAAAACATAATGACCAAGGTCCACGGGAAGCGGTATGCGTACAAATTTGATTTCCAAGGGCTGGCTGCAGCCACACAGCCGGCGGCCAGCGACCCCACGTACAAGTACCAATCTGATCTCTTCATGAGCTCGTACCACCACTCGGCGAAGCTGTCTTCGTTCATGTCACCACACGCTGCGATGCCCACTTCCACAGGTAACATTAATAGCGATTGCGATGCGAATAACTGGCTAAACTGGTTTCTTAACTAATATGGTTGCGAACAGACACACGAATACCTACCTTCTTACACTTGAGTTCGGTTGTTACAAGACACCTAACAGAAGCTTCAGTACAGTAGAGACTAAAAAAATAAATTTTACCTAACTATTGAATGGATCATGAAAAAACCAACTCGATTCGAGTTTCTTGCCTCTCTACTTGTGTGCTGGTCGTGATTCTGAACAGGCGATTGATTTGACGAAAAATATTACTGAATAAACGTTTATTGATCCAATGATATTATTATGATTGATCAATATTTGCAGTAGTTCTTCTTTGTCTTTTTCATCTTAGTTGCCATAGAGTATGTTTTTTTTTCACCGGCTCTACATGAGATAGAGTAAAATCTGCAAATATAATAAAATCACTTTTCCTCATGTCGTCATGATTTGGCGTAGAAACTAGATTAACTATCCTATACTGTTTTATTGTGGTTCTGGTGCATTTGTATTATGTAAGGGACCATTATGTCCTGCGCTGCCCTGATTCGGTCCACATCTCATAGACATCTCATCACCTAGGTAAGCGTCGAGGTCAAGAGTTTACTCATTTCATGTCAAACATGATTGACACTAATACTTTGTGGAAATAATTGACATCGATCTCAATGTAGATGATGGCCAAGCGCTCTCCCGGCGTACAATAAAAAAAACGTTATTGTTTATCCGCATCACCAGGTAAAAAAACGCTATTCAAAATAACCTTACATTATTATTTGAGTCCGTTAACTTATAGCTTTCTCATTCCGTCACATCAATTTACAGTCCTACATTAAGTCAAGTGCGACACCCTATGGCAATGACAACCCGTTTTGAGCACTGGCCAAATATTTGTTCACGCGAGTGTACAGAGGCATTAGCACGTACAGAAATGCAGATTACTTCGACTGTACTGCGTGTGAAGGGTGCAAACACAAGCTACTTAGGGCAACATGTTTTTTTATCTTTATTAAAACTTTATGCGGGATCTGGTTGAGAGTGTTATTATAAGGTGATATTTGGGTGGGTCATTTACGGAGGCTTTTTTTATATTTTATTGTACGCCATTGAAGCTCTTGGCCTTGGTTACAAGTCAAGATAAGGTCGAAGGTGGAGTCACACATCACCCAGTTCGTCCTTTCCTTCCTTTTTCCTGTATTTCGGGTTACGGCTTTTTTTTTTAATGTCATAATGGCTTCTGTCACACAAAATGTACGCAAGCTTACCAGTACTTACGTAGTAAATCGATCTATATCTAAGAAGGTACTGACACTAACAACAAAAATTACGTAGAAACCATTTTAGCCCTATTTTATGCATTTGGCGATTATCTGTATTTTTAGGTGCCTATGTTTTACGCTACATAAACAAACAACATTGTGTTTTAAAGAGTTTGAAGATACAAAAAATGATGTAAGAAAGTAATAGGGTACCTAAAAGTGTTATACTGATTTTAATTCTGACAAACTGGACTGATCGCAAGAATGGTTTTTGTTATTATTTTATTTTAAGTTTAAATGTAGTTTTAAGTAGTCGCAGATTTTCTTATAACATTGCGCACGGAAAGTCCTTTTGACAATGTTTTCAGTACACGCATGGCATTTAAAATGTTATATAAAAAAGTTGTAATTAATAATGTTCGGTTGTATTGTGACATCTGATAGCTCGGTATACCTATGGCTTGACTACTTGACTACCAACATAATCGAAAGGACTTCGTGAAGAACAACTACTTATGTGCTAATATATTTTCAGCTGTTTTTAGTGGTGTGACCACTCTCAATGAGTTTGTTAGATCTTGCTTTGGCTTTCACCCCATGTCGATGGGCAGCCGTACTTAAGGTCTGCCCGCCGGCAAAAATGTTGGTACGAGGTAGAATGGCGTCTTGCGCAAGTCATAAACATCAAGCAGTTTTCAAATTGAGGACCACTTCAAATCTGTCCACTGTATTAAACCATTGTCTTCTGTTACCGTCGCTATATCCGTGAACTTAAATTTTGTCAGCAGTACGAAAGCTGAGCTTAATGTGTGCAAGTCAGAAATATAAGTGATAATTTGAGGTATTTTTCTCGCTCACACAATACTCATCCTTCGTGCCGCGACTTATAACACCGTTTGTTGCAGCGTCTATCTTTCCGTCGGCTTCTTGGGGCAACTGGGGAGGAGGGGGCAGTAACCTCTACTCGCCCCACTCGATGGCTCCACCCCACGTGACATCTCACCTTGGTTCTTACCCGCATTACGCATAAGTCTACGAGCACACTTATCTGCTTAACTTCTCTTACATAAGACCCGAGGTTACATGAATTAATGTTTCGTTTGGTATACATTAATATGTTTGTCGTTATAGTATACGAGGTTGTATGACTACCTTACTTGTCAGCTTACTAACAAAGTAAAAAACGTACGTATAAGCAATAATTAAAAAACATTTCAGTTTTTGAAAACATTTTGACAAGGCCTCAGTTTAGGCGCTACTTGAATTTGTACGAATATTAAAAAGAAGAAGATCGCAGGTTCCATGTGATACAAAAATAAAAAACAAAAATATCTCCACGAAAACATAATTGGGATATTATTGAATTCAAAATTGTTCTAGTTCCATACTCATGTAAATCAAAAGCATGGGCTATACTGTTTTGCTTCGGTCTTGTGGCTGGTTCAAGTGGTAACAACGATCGTTGTATTACGAAAATCAAGACGTTCGATTTTGTAGCATCAACGTAGCAGTGCTACGGCCTACGCTACGAGCTTCAATGCACCTACGTAGTAGAGAACTACCTGAGTAGAGAACATGGAAAATTTAATCCGTAATCGGGTTTTCAGTTAAACATTCTATGATTTTTTGCGTAATTTGGGCAGAAAAAACCTTTTTAAGTAACTAAATAACGTTTTAAAGTGAAATGAAATATTTTGATGCTTGTATACTAATATTTCAAAATCTCATACTTTCACTAGAGAAAAAGAAATACTCGCAACTACATAAAACCAAATCAAATTCAAAATGATTTTAGAAATTTCTGAAATAACTTGCACCCGTGATTATTACGCCACGTCCACAAACCAAAAGGCTTCAGGAACAGGGAAGATAAGAAATATCCGATGGATTATTCTATGAAAGAAAACTGCAGTAATAGAACTTTCTTCTTCTTCGCGTTAACAGCCTATTAATGTCCACTGTTGGACAGGGCCTCCCCCAAAACTTGAAGGCTTGGCAACGTAAACAATCTTGTTAATAGAGTTTTATCTACTTCATATTATTATTGTCCCAACGATTTTGAACGTTCCAAGGATGTGGAATACGGACGATAATACTGTAATTTGATATTGTTTAGTTGATGAGATGGATCTTGATGGATTCAAGTAAACCTGGAGTTTGGACCCATCTGTTTAGTACCGTGGATTCCAATTCATTAAATGTGTCATAAAAAGCGTGTGTTTTAGATTTGAAACTATCACAATGATGATTTTCAAGTTAGGAAATGAAACGTGATCACAAGCAGAATGTACGTGCCAGATCATTGACGTCAGAAGTACCAGATACATTCGATGAATAAGTTCCTTGAGATCAACCCTCTATATTTATCAACACCTTTAGAATTCTTATAATTTTTACTAATCACGTCCGTTGCAGAAAGGTCGTAGCCTCATCAAGGTAACTTTCCCTTGTATACCTACATTATTTCGTGGACTTACACTGTGCAAACTAAACTAGTCGTTGTCAATGAATGTTTCTTGTAAATAATAGATACTCATTATTATTAAGTAGAAATATGTATTTATTTAGGGTACTATACATTTTTATTGAACCTCTGAAAATGGCAGAAAACAAAGAAAAAAAATAACGTCATGTTTTGGGATAATCTTTGTCATATTGTAAGTCTATACGACCAAATTACGCTTGGATAAGTTGTAGTATAAGTTGGCTGCTTGGAAAGGTCCTCAAGGGATGATGATGACTTTTTATCATAGCCTCGAACATAGTCAGTCTAAAATGAATGTGTACAAGCATACGTGATTGATCGAGCCGCATTTTATCGTATTAGACTTTTTTGTAATATTAATGATGATACAAGATTATCGCAAAATGTCGCGAGGTACTAGTATAAGACGGTAGATATCTACCAATTCTTGATTGGATACTCAGTATTATTATAATAATCTTTCAAAGTTTTTATCGCAAGACAGTTGTGAACCAGTGTATTTGTAACTGTAAATGTCTGAAATAATGCTTTTGAATCATTTATCTTGGACATGTTCTGATGTAATCTTGTTTTGATCTGTAGACTCACATCTTCAAATGATGAGTAGTAAATGTCCGAAATATTTTTTTTCTCTTTCGAGTAAAAATTTTAAAACGGCTTTTTTCCTTTTATGAATATTTTTTTTGGCCACCGTATGCTCGTAATCGGCACCCCTTTACGATTATTAAAACAAATGAGAAATAATTGGTATGTTTGCAGATTAACCGCAATTCGGACATTTACAGTAACTTAATCTATAATCGGACCCGAAATATATTATTTTTCATTGTTGCTCAACTTCGTGTGCCATTTTGATGACATAATTACACAGAAATCAAAAGAACCAAAAGAAACGACTTGGTAAAGCCAAAACAGAAGGAGTTACCCTATGACTCAAATGCACCTCACTAGCCCAAAACTTGATCAACAAATAATTATTGTTTACTTATTTTTATGGGTCTCAAAAATTATTTGAACTAATTTTAATTATACATCGGGACGCCAAAACCGTCATGGTAACGTCATGAACAAAGTGAACCGAAGCTTTGCATTGATGTATTTGACTCCCTAGTCAACTAACACCAATATAGTATTATATTAATATTGCGGGGCTTTGACTCCGACAAAGTCTCGCTTCACCATACCAAAGTGTAATACAAAATTACCTACGTATGCAAGTTTGACAACACTATAATAATTATCCGAAATATGAATGAAGTCGTACCTATCTCATAAATGGGGCTTCATAAACTTAAATGCCAGCAAAAACATCTGATAATATGTAATATGTGTGGGCATAGTGATTCAACACGTCTGATTGAAACTTTTACAATTTGTATCATAAAATGTTGCCATATGGCAAAAATTATTCCCCCTAGTATGGAGGCAAAAAAATAATTAAAAATATTTGTAATATTCAAATTACACCGACGTACCTACATACATTCCTGTACCTATCATTCCAAACATGGTGATTAATTTGTGAATATTTTTAACTCATTTTACAAAATGTGTATATAAATTTAGAATATTTTAAAAGTGCAATCGTATTAGATATAGAATAATTTAGTAATAAAATTTAAATTGGATATTTAATTTCAGTGGGTAAATCGTTTTTTTTTCTATCATGGTCATTCTTTGTAGACGGTAATAAACTCTCACCAATTGTTTTAAACTTGACAAAATACATTTTTGTTAATCGAGCTTAGATTCATGAGTCATCATTTTCTATTTACTTAGTCAGAATTGTAGTATTACGTACTGATCTAAGTATTTTTGTGAAGAAATTAGTTTAAGTTTAAATAGGTTACCATTTTAATCTTGTGATCGTAGTATCCAGTCAATATTGTTGTTACCATTTTATTTATTTTAGGTATATACCTGCCTATTTATTATTAACTGTCATAAATCTAAGTTATTTTTATTGCATGTGTCAATATAATAAACATCTTAGACGTAGTCCTACCATTGTATAGATGTTATTGTATTTGAAAATGAATAAAACAAAATGAAATGTAGAGTGTTTATTTTAAACATTTTTCCCGAATCATATTTCGAGTTATTCCTTGAATGTTCCATTTGTTATTTCACACCGTGGGACATGACAAATAGGACAATTTCGGAATGATTCCATATTTTTACCCACATTTAGTTGCTTATATTTATGAAATCAAAAACAACTAATTTGGCTTAAATATAGAATAAAATCAACTTAGATAAGTCGTTTTTGGAAATTTGAATCATAATCACAGCCAAGAAAGTACCACTGCAACACATGGGCCACGATAGGTCAGAGTTATTTAGAACCTACGTGAATGTTGCTGTGGTTACTTGTAAGCTACCTAACAGGAGTAATGGGGGATTTGGCATTGCCATTATGTTCAGCAGGTGAGTTGGTGTTCACATTATCGATGTTAAAGAGGTACTAAGGTGAATGGTTGTTGCCCATGTCCTAGAGAATTCCTTTTGTCGAATGAAACATCCACGGGTGGTTAGCAGAGGGTTCCATATTCTTTTCTGGGTCGCCGAGCCGCCGTGAATGCAGGACTGTGTTTGGTCCTGGTCATAAAAAGGCTTTACTGATATTGTTTTGTTAAACACCTTGACATTGACAGCACTTTGATGAAGTTTTAAATCCTGGAGCACAAAGCCCAGGTCTTGAGTTTTGCCTGAATAGATATTCCACCCTCGTTGGTAGAGTTTCATCAGGCTGTCATCAGACTCAAGGGCAATAAAACTCCTGGCGCTGATGGTTTGGCTTGCGAACTTTATAAGTACGTTGGACTTAGGTCATTTCGATCTGATTTTAAAAATATGGCAAAAATATTATCTATTTGTTTGCTGTATTAAGGGACAGGTAGAGTCTCTGATTATAGCAGAGGCATTGCGCTACTTAGTACCGCCGGTAAAGTCTTAGCACATATTCTAATCAGCCATCGTTTAAATGTTTTTAATTTAAGTATATTTATTTTATCTGGCGGAACGTATCCTTCCTTAAAGCCAACTTGTTACCAGGTGAGATGAAGGCCAAGCGCTTCCTCGTCGTTCAATAAAAAAAAAGCCAATGTGGGTTCAGGCCATGTAGGGGAAGGTTAATGCCATATTCGTAATCTTCCATGAAGGTATGTTGGTCCGAGTTCAGCACGCTTTACTGAATATTTTCCAGTCACCAGCGGTGTAGAGCAGGGTTATATTATGGCTCCTACTCTGTTTGCCCTTTTTTTGCCACTGTAATGCAAGACACATACCAAGCCCGTCATGAGCTGATAACACTCAATGTGCGAAGTGACAAAAACATTATTGATATTTCACGCTTCGATGCTAAGAGACCACTACGGGAAGTCAACATCCTATATATTCTGTACGCCGATGACGTTTGTCTGATGGCTATTACCAGTCTGCAAAACTTTATTAATAGCTTAGATTAATCGTGTCAAAAAATTGGATTAGTCAAAATAGTTTCATAAACACAAGTAATGAAACAGCCAGCCCGAGGTGAGACTACCGACCCCACAACCATTACACTAAATAGAAAATCTTCACACTTCTGCATCTTCACACGAAAATTACCGTTTATAAAACAATAATTCTACCAATACTGCTTTATGCCATTGAGACTTGGTGCCTTTACAAAGGTGATATAAAGCGCCTCGATTCCATTTGATATGATCAATCTTACTCATAAAGTGGCGAGATCGTGTTCCAAATTGTCAGGTTCTACGTCGAACGGAGTTGTCCATATACATACATAGACATAGAGTCTTTGCTTATCAAGCGACATCTCAGATAGTGTGGGCGTCTTGTACGTTTAGATGATTCAAGACTTCCCAAACTGACCTTCTTATCTGAACGTTTTCAGGGGAGACGCAAACCAGACCAGGTTGTCGGTTAACAAAAAAAAATACCAACCGACCAACTAGGTGGACAGCCAGGTTGGTCGGTTAGTAATAGACGACAATTTCTACGTTACAAGGATGTCTTGAAACGCCACTTAATAGCATGTGAGATACAATAGCAAGGCTGGGAGGACACAACGACGCGACGGCCTGAATGGCGCAGGGCCGTACAAAAGGCTACTGTGAAATATGAGGTCTTGAAAACATGGATACTAAGTGCCAACTGCAAAAAACAAAGCCAAGCCAAGGTCTGAATATAATTACACATAAGTACAACTCATCCGGTCAACTGTATTGGGACTCATTTGACAGAATTTTCAAAAGTAAATTTGGCCTTGCTTGCCATCCATATCCGTGCACATGACAGAAAATGAATAAAACTAGTAGTGTAAGAACAGTAGAACTAACAAGCCCTTATACCTAACCATTAAATTTTTTGAACATTAAAAGCGACATCAGTTGACAAAGCAAAATTATCAAAATGAATTATTTAGTCAACTCATCCCGTGAGATTCGTTTAGAGCGGTATTAGCTCACGAACCCAATAACCGATGCTTTTCTCTTTCACTTTTCCTTTTAGATTTTTGAGCAAATAGAGGTATCTATAATCTTTAGTGATTACTCGTGTTCCCCTGGTCCTAGAAGGTCAAATCTGGTGTCTACGAGTTCGTCTTGCAAAGGCGGAGAGGACTAATAAGTGAATAAATAATTATATAATGTACACAACGTAAGAAAAATAAAATACCTAGCATAGGCCTACCTACGTAGAATTTTGAGGCAAATAGGAGTATAAGTTTTAAAGGTTACTCGCGTTCCGTTGGTCTAAGGAGATCGGACCTGTGTAGCTACTCTTGTTGATCCGCATCTGCCGGTGCGGTGATCAAGAGACAACCGTCGTGAACGATACCGAATTAAACCACAGACAATATAACAAGAATTATGAATTGCTGCTCAAATCTGTCAGTGTCATTGTCAAAAAAAATACAGTACTACTTAAGAAAAGACGGGACTCGTTTTTAAAAAACGGGGCTACCTACAAAGTGAGTGAGATAACAATATTCGCCACTAAAATTCTGCCTTGTTTCATACATCGTTTTTTTGTACGAAGCAGCGACACTTGCGTTTATTTGTTTTGGGACTTGGACTTCTATTCATTTATTGTTATGCCAGTCCTTGCTGACCATAGTATTGTATTGTTGCTGACTGGGAAACGTTACTTCCATATATATTTATTTTATTACGTACCTATATTATTTAATTATAGAAAACAACACAAGTTTAGTCAAATTAACTTTGGTTTCACAAAGGGTTGAGAGGACGGCGTCTCCTTCTTTCTAGACGTTCTTCTCTCTCGGTTTTAAATACCTAGTGCGACTAATCTTGCCATTTTCTGTTAAACATAATGAAAAGTAGTAACACAAGTTACATAGCTATCATTAAGGTAATAAACTATTAAACTTTTTAAAAGGTTATGTGTGAACATCTCGTATTATACCACTTACTTGAATTAGTCTATCATAAAACGTTCTATTATCTGAAATTAATATGCAGAACCGACCTGATAAGTTAAAAAAAAAAGCTTGCGAAAATGAAAAGGCAGCTTATATGCAATCGTGCAAATTGACAAAAACTCACGAAACAAAGTCTGTCAAATCCAAAAGTTCGGTCATACATTTCGTGTATTAGAGTAGGGTACGCAACGCTCAAGCTGTCAAATTGCGAACTTCGCGCTGAAATTTCGGGCTTCGTTAGATTAGAGTACCAATGGCACGAACGTAACCCGAAATTTCGTACTTCGGTGAACTAGAGTAGGGCCTCTGGAGTCTACGGATAAAAAAATCTAAAATATAAAACCTACAGTAAACTTCTGCCCCTTTCCCCCTCCACTCCCCCATTTTGTTTTTTTTTTCACAACATCTTGTGTGTAATTAAATCCTTAGTGTGTCTTTCAATTTAAAAAAAATAAAATAGTGTTGATAAATAATGCTACAGCGAACTTACTCTCCTAATTTTCCTCCGCTCAAAAATCGCAATGGGTTAAAAATTTAAATTAATCAAGGAACATTTGTGCCAATTTCCATTAAAATCGGTTGAAAAATGCGACCTGCAGGCGAGAACAAACCGACCGACAAAAGCATTATGGCCAATGTCGAAACAGACGCTTCGCTCGCTCGGTATAAATAAGATTGAGTGCGCCAGTGTTATCGTATCAGGGTTTGCCATCGACGGATCCGTCGTGAAGGACATCATCAGTCTGGTGGTGCAAAGGGGATGAATGAAATTTCATCGCTAAAGAGGGTCAAAGTATCATTGAACTGGATCGCTCCAGTTCAATGATACTGTGTCATTGCCATTTAAAATAGGTGTGGAATGAAATTGGCTCCGTACTAGATTTGATCACCACATTCAGACACAAAGTTCAGCTTGAGGTACAAACGCTCCACCATGAGGTGGAACCACCCTACGTAGGCTGAAAATCGTCTGAATTCTTCCGCATTAGCACGTGGACTGGAAAATCAACACCTGTGCTGACGATGATTGTGTACCCATAGATACCGCGCATTAGCAGATCATTGATGTGAAGCAGGAATAGAGTTGCTGATATTACCCTACCCTTGAGGTAGGTACCCCAGCATAGTTTAATTGTACATATAATTCATTCATACATTGAAAAAAAAGAAGTTTGTCCATTAGTTGTTTGATAACAGGTAAATAAAATAAATATCACAGGACTTTACAGGACATTAATTTCACACAGCGCCATCTAGCTCCAAACTAAGCATAAGTTGTAATATGGGAACTAGAGTACGGGTAGAATAATTAAATACTTTTTTTTGTATTGATAAGTATGTATATATACTTATCAATACAACACACAAACACAGAACAAACATCTATATTCGTCACACAAATGTTTTTTCCTGGGTGGGAATCGAAACCACAGCATACAGCGCAGAAGGCGGAGTTTACTACCAACCTGTGTCGTGTTGTGTGCCATTCAACTGAAATCATTGCCAACATCAGTATAGAAGCTGACCACCGATCGAACTACGTGAAAATATTTGTTCGCACGTGGCGGATGATCTGACAACAGCCTGCCGTTGCAAATATTACAATATCTCGTCATAACTCACATTGTTACTTACATCAAGTGAGATTGAGGTCAAACTATAGGCATAATACTTTCATGCACCAGATCTGCCCGCAGGATTTCACGCCACGCAAGCCTTAATGACATTATCCGTCGAGCTTTTACCAGTGTCAATGTTCCAGCCGTTCTTGAATCGAATGGTGTGTTATGTGATGATGGTAAGCGGCCCGACTGTATGACTCTTGTCCCTTGGGAAATGGGTAGGCCTTTGGTGTGGGACTTGCGTCGACACCCTAGCGCCATCTCATCTGCCTGGGACATCAGTGAGGGCTGGTACGGAGGCTGATTCGGCTGAGAATCACAAAAGGCTCAAATATAGTGGTCTCGACAGAGCTTATATACCTGTTTGAGCCTTTTGGGGTCAACATTTTGGGTTCGTGGGGAGCCGGTGCTCTCCGGGTTTTCAAAAATCTTGCGGGGCTTTTGATTGAGGCGACACATGACCCAAGTGCTGGCTCTTATTTAGGCCAGTGAATTAGCATTGCTATTCAGACTGGCAATGCAGCCAGTGTCTTGGGCACGCTTCCGTCTGGTACTGGTGTGGAACAGTTGAGTTACCTATAGGCCGTTTGTAACGGTCCTTAATCCAACTGATTCCTTTGTACTTACACAGTTAGTTTAATTGTACATTTTATTTGATAGTAGGTACCTACATTTAGGAAATAATACCCAATGAAAAATTAATCAACTATATATCATAAAAAAAATCTAGAATCCAATTGAAATTTGGTACCTACCTATTGAGTATTTAAGGAATAATGTGTAAAAATATCCACCATGGATCTTAACAATAGATTTTAAATTAATAGACAGAGGCTTGCCTTGTACCTGCCTTGAACGGCTGCTTCAGATCAATTACTGCACGTTATGAAAAATCTCAAGAGGCTATTAGGGAATACTCTCTGGCCATGGATGAACTGCTTAAACTGTCACAAAGTAATCAGGAACGCTATGACTCTTTGGTGGTCAACCATTTTTGTGACTGCCAACGCTCTTTGCATTCACAGCCAGAGAGGCCAGTCTTACCCAAGACCCCTGAAGTATGTATCGGATCCAAGATTTCATCGACTAAAAAAATCATCACAAATAAAACTGTAATAGTCTGCGATGAAATTGGAAAAGATTTAGGCATAATATTAAATAAGATGGGACACTCAGTTATAAATAATTGTTTACCGAATTCTAGTCTTCATTTAGCAACATATTTAACTCAATATATACATCCAAAACAATCACAGTCTCTGATAATACAACATTTAGTGAGTAGGCAACAGCGGGAATACATAAAAGTAGAAGAAAATTGTATGAGCTTTATGGTGAAAAACAGTACAACTTTAGTGAAGAGGTTAATGATAAAGTTAAAAATTATTCTAAAATCTTTAAGAAAGTTTGTGTGGCCGCTAAATCCCAATACTTGAGAAAAAAGATTGTAAATAGTAAAGATAAAATGAAAGCTACTTGGAAAATTATTAATAGTGAGACTGGAAAAGGGAAAAGCAGCAACACTAACGAATTTAATTAAAATTAAATAGGAAATCTTAATATATCCCAAAATATTGATGTTGCGACAGCTTTTGACACGTTTTTTACTGATATACCTGTTTCTACCACAAAATCATTGAACTCTTTAAATATTATGGCAGAGTCAATACTGAAAAACAATGTACCATCATGTAATAAACCATTTTATTTCAAATATGTTAATAATAACGATATTATTAAAGCATTTAAACTTATAAATGAAAAGAAGACCTCTGACATCTGGGGCATCTCTGTAAGCATTGTAAAACCAATAATAGGCGTTATAGCGCCTGAATTAGCTTTTATTTTCAACGAATGCATTGACTGCGACAAATGACTAACTTTGACAACGTAAACAATGCAATCTCAAAAATTGTTAACTGGTTTAATGTTTAACTTAGTACTCAATCAGAAAAAGACCAAATGTATTCGATTTATTTTACCAAATATAACTGAAGTTGAAGCTAATGTAAAAATTAAAGAGGAAAACATAGAATTAGTCGAAACCACTGTATTTTTGGGATTAACTTTAGATAATAAACTTCAATGGGGCCCACACATAGATAAACTGGCGAAGAGACTTAGTTCTGCAGCATATGCTGTAAAGAAGATACGTCTTCTAACAGACGTTGCTACAGCAAGACTAGGTTACTTCAGTTACTTTTACAGTATTATGTCATATGGCATAATATTGTGGGGAAGTGCTGCAGATATAGACACCATATTCGTTTTGCAGAAGAGAGCTGTTCGCGCTGTTTACAAAATAGGTCCCAGAGATTCATTACGAGACAAGTTTAAAGAAATAAATATATTGACTATGCCCTGCCAATATATTTATGAAAATATTATGTACGCGCGTAAAAACATAAGCTTAATTGACAAAAACTGTGATAAACATAATTATAATACTAGAAATAAGAATAAACTCGCTGTTCCCACAACTAGGCTCCGTAAGGTTATTAAATCGTTCATAGGGCAAACTGTACGCTTTTATAATAAATTGCCAAGTGATGTGCTAAGCTTGTCAAATAATAGGGAGGGCGGGGTTGAAAGTGCCGGGGGTAAGTAGTGCCGGTGAGCATAACTCGAAGACGAAAAGAGATAGATTAGCGAGACAGAGAGCTGCATTTCTATTTTGCGTCTCAGAACGTCTAACTCGTGCGCAACGCCGCCAGCCATTTTAGTAGCGGCTGCGACGCGGATTGAGCGGCAGTGTGCAGGTGGTCGCTCCGAGTCACGTAAGTAAATATTTTGTGTTTTAAACGTTTTGGTCTATTGTCTTGCTTTTTGAAGTTAGTAATGTCATTATTTCACTAGAATGTTCGTCATTTATTCACACATCGCGTGTCAATTCGTTTTGTGGCTTCTGATAAACAAAACTTTTTGTATTTGATAAAATGTGTGTGTTCTAGTAACGGGGTTGAAAGTGCCCTTCATCGGGGGCTAGATGTGCCGCGGCACAACTGGCCCCAAGCAATCCATTGTTCTTCATGGTACCTACATCTACTATTTTGTTTAATAGGATGAGGACATACAAACGGAAAACTAAAAGAGGGACCACGTCAAAGGATCTAATGCAAAAAGCTGCTGATGCTGTAATAAAAGACGGACGCAAATTAAAAACTGTAGCTCGGGAGTTAGAGATATCGCACGCTTAATATAACACTGGCTTAACTCAAAAAAGTAAGTTTTTGGTAAATTACGAAAAACGTTCCTGAAATGACTACCTAGTCCACTTATTTTAGGATAGCATACAAATTAACTAGGTAAATACATTTAATTTATTTATTTCGGATAGTCTATGAACCTGTCTCTAGTTTTAAGTCGTTTATTTTATTTTATTTGATGTATTATTATTATTATTATTATTTTAAATATTTGTTTTTTAGTTAAGTCTGTTTACTTTCAAAATCAATGCAAATTAGTTCTACTACAAATGTCTTAATTCGTTTTTAGTCTGTCTTATTTGATTGATCTTATTTATTTTATGTTCTTAATTACGATATTGCTTATTTATTAGTAAATCAATAAAAAACTTTTTCAAGTTAAGTCTTTTTATTCAATAATTATGATTAGCAATTTACCTGAGATCAACATTTTTTTAAAGTTAGGTACTTATCAAACTATTTAGGAATCAGTTACACTTTGGGAATCAGTCTCAATAAACATAAATTGACATGGCTCAATGAACAAGAGTTCAATTTCCATAGTCACCTTAAGTTGACCATTAAGATTTCATGATTACAAAATGGTATTATAAAAATCTGCGTAGAAACTAGGAATCAATTTTTTGGCAATCAGCTCCCTGAGATCTTTTTTCTTGTTTTCGCTAAGTTCTTGCTTTCCTGTGTAAGCTTTTGTTGGTGTTAGTTCGGACAAGGGTAACAGTTTCTTTCTCCTATTTCTGATAGACACCTCTTGGTATTCTTTGTCTTTGTAGGAGGTCTTTACAAAGAATGAAAAGGGTGCACTTTTGACTACCCGTATTATTTTCAGATCATTCCATGTCACAGCATTCCCACTTGTAGTCTTATTAAAGTTGGGACCCCAATCTTCTTGAAGCTTTTTTAAATCTAAAAACGAATCAAACGTCTGTTCATGCACGTAGAATTTCTTTCCCTTTTTTTTTTTGCGTTTTTGATTATGGCTACATATTGATGAGGGCAATATATTGGCCCTGACTTCAGATTATTTTTTATTTATTTTTCAATAAGGCTATGAATGTTATCCCCTTCATTTTGCGTGTGGCCTTTTATTAAGAATTTATGGGTGATCGATTGGATATTTAAGTGAGTCACCGCATACAGGTAAAGTGCCACCATAAATTTATTTTTGTTTTGTCCACAGCAATTGTCTGAATATAGTACTAAATGTAGGCCGCCTTCGTCTGTTGTTTCAAGAGAAAACTTCTCAAACAGCTGCAACAAACAAGTGCCTATCTCGTTCGCCCCTCGTTTAGCATCTGTCTCGTTCCAAAAAAAGCAGTTTACATCGTCGTACGCGTCTTTAGCATGGCCTTCGACTTTCTTGTTCAGAGAGGTGACTGTGAAGTTGTAGCTGTTCAGCTTCGATTTGTAGTAAAAAGCCGATGTGTCTCCTCTAGGAGATTGCAGAACAGCTTGCAGGTCAAAGACAAGGACTATTTTCTTACCATCTATTTTGCAACGGTCTTCGTGTTTCTCTTGACGACTCAACAGTTTTTCCTCCAGATGTGCATCATAAGATTCCTGCATTGCTATTTTCTGTTCCACCGTTGAATTCAAGTACTGTAAACAGAAGTCGCATTGATCTTTTCTCGGTTGGAAAAATGAAATATTGTACTCTTCTGTAAACACTCTGTAAAATGTACAGTATTTTCCAGTGGGTTTGTTATTCTTCTGTTGAGCTTCCTGAAAATCTCTGAAGAGTTCTGTAATAGTTTTACCGCCATCTATGAATTCACGGCTCGATGTTTGTCTCGTGTAGTGTGATTCAATTCGAGGTATAACTTCAATGAATTTTTTAATATCGGCTATGACTGTTTCATCGACCCTTATGTGATTGGAATGCTTGCCCCTTAAATCATTTTCTATTATGCCATTTTCGTCTACTTTTTCTTTAACTGTGCGTATAGCACGATCAGATATATCCAACGTTCTCATGACAAACGTTTTACAGACTCTAATAGATTTACCCTGGACTGTGAAATGGTATGCTTTGTTGCATTTCCTTGGATGTTCTGCGTTTGTATATTTATACTTTGGAGTGATGTCAGTCATACAAGACATTATAAACGATCTTTGAGCATTAGATTCGCCGATTTTCCAATAGCTATCAAAAATTGCTTGTCAGTGTTGCTCTTCAGTCATCTTCTCGGAACATTTGATCCTACATTTGTCTGTACACGGTGGGTTGACAGAGCGAGATCTAACTGTCTTATCATTCTTGGTTTTGTATTCCTTCCCTGAATTTCGTTATCTTTTTCCAATTTTTCTCGTTCTTTTTACGTTTTCTTCCTTTTTTCTTTTCTACTTCTTCTCCTATAGTACTTTCTTCAGCTGTAGAACTTTGTATGAGTACTTGAACTCTTGATTCTTCAGTAGATCCATCTGTGTGGGCTGGTTGATGCGCACCAAAAGTCTGCAGCGTGGTTATCTCATTCACATTATCTATTATTGCTTGTTCACTACAGAACGTTTTGGAACTATCAGTCGAAGATCCTGATGACGATGAAGAGTTTGATGAAGAAGAACTCGAGGAACTACTGGAACTGGATGATCTTGACCGATGTGGATGAACTGGGACTACTTTCTTTTTTTCCTTTGGAAGGTTATAAGTTGGATCTTGATCATCACTGCAGTCTACATCGATGTTTTCAAAGTCAATGGGAGGCTCATTTTCGACAGAGCAATCAACTTATCTAGTGTAATGTTGTTGGTTTCCTAAGTCAGTAGGAAGAACAGATAGATTTTCCCTTGATGAACTAGATTCCAACTGAGAGAAACATTCTCTAACATCCAAATAACGCTGGTTCTCTGGCTTGTTCGTAACATCCGATAGCATAGTTACATTATTTGCCGAGCAGTCAGGTTTAGATGAATGTTCAATGTCAGCCTGGTTGGCGGGCTGATATTGAGCTTGGACAAGCTCCAGTATTTTTTTAGACCTCAAAGACGACATCTTCACCCTAAAAACAATATGAAAGTTGTTAATATTTTATCAATCAAAACTCAAAAACATGTAAATGTTTACACGAACACTGACCTATGACATAAATAATACAAGCTAGTAAAAATATTACTTTGTTTTATTGAAATCTTCGATACTAAAAAGACTGATCTTTTAATGTTAACAATAAACAACAACAACTTTTAGTAGTAAACAAACTTAACTTGGAATGAAACGATGTCTCTAGTTCATAGCGTATGGTTTTTAGTAGAAAATTGTCCTAACTCTTAATCAGTTAAAAAATATGTAACGTTTCATTGTATTAAACAGACTTAAACACTAATCGGTTCTATAATTTCGAAACACAATTTGTCAAAAACTAACCCAATAACTATTAGGTCACACTTTGATTGTAAAATTTGATATAACTTACCATTTGTTTTGAAAGTAAACAGACTTATCACTGATTCGGTCTTGCTTCAATAAAACAATAACGTGTTCACTGTAGTAGCCTCTGACGCATACTGTCATGAGTCGATATTTCGACAAAGACAGTGAACAAAATCGGTGAGTATGAAAGAGACCGAAATAGTATTAGTAGTGAAGTTAGCGCAAAATTGAAGTAGTTTTAAAGCAAAATGATAGATGGCGTTATAAGCTGCCCGTAGCTGTATGTAACTCGATTTAGACCAAAATCTTAATCGGTCAGTATTCCACTAAGCGTGCGATATGTCACACGACTTTGCAACGGTTCGTGAAGAAAATCAAAGACAATCAAACTCCTACAGTTGGATACAAACCAAGGATGATATTTAGTGCTGAACAAGAGGAAGCATTGACGTCATATATTTTAACGTGCTCCTCTATTTACTTCGGTCTTTTACCAGAAGAAGTAAAAAAACTTGCCTATGAATGTGCGGTAAAATTTGGAGTTCCAAACATTCCAGAATCGTGCCATGCAAATGGCATGGCAGGCAAAGATTGGTTCACCAACTTTTTGAAAAGAAACTCATCACTTTCTATAAGAACACCAGAAGCCACAAGCGCTGGTCGCGCGACATCGTTTAACAGGCATAATGTGTCACAATTTTATGACAAGCTCGGGGATGTGATATTGAAACACAAATTGACTCCCTCCCGGATATGGAATTTAGATGAGACTGGAGTCACAACAGTGTTAAAACCAAAGAAAATTGTTGCAGCGAAGGGGATAAAGCAAGTAGGAGCTATTGTGTCAGCAGAACGTGGAACTTTAGTCACTGTTGAGTTAGCGGAAAATGCTATTGGAAATACGATTCCTCCGATGTTTGTATTTCCACGGCTGAAGTTCAAAGACCTATTTATTCGCGACGGACCTCCTGAATGTATTGGCGCAGGTAATAGCTCGGGATGGATGACAAATATACCAAGCCCAGCCCCTCCGAGCCTGTGCTTTTGCTGCTCGATAATCATGCATCACACATTGATATCAAGGTGGTTGAAAAGGCAAAAGAAAACTCTGTTATCATGCTTTCCTTTCCTCCACATTGCACCCATCGTCTTCAGCCATTAGACGTTGGAGTCAATGGCCCTTTCAAGACATACTGTGCAAAAGCACAAGATAACTGGTTAAGAAATAATCCTGGAAAAACCATGACGATCTATGAAGTTCCAGGCATTGTTAAATATGCCTGGCAATTAGCGTCTACACCAAAAAACATCTGTAACGCATTCAAAAAGGCTGGTATATGGCCCTTTGATCCTAATGTGTTCAATGACGAAGACTATGCACCATCTTTTGTCACTGACCGGCCGCACCCGGAAACCTATTCTGCATCAGTGGATCTAAGCAATGAACCTGGTCCCCTGCATTTTCAGCAAAGGTCTGATCCTCCAGAAATTCCCAATTCTAACCAAGCTACAAGTGTAGAAATAGCTCAAGAAATTAACCCCGAAATTTCTCAAGAATCTGTGCAGACCCCGCAAAACCAACAGGAAACAGTACGCTCCAATAGTCCTGAACCTACTGGTAAACCAGGATGCTCCCACGATACTGCAACTTTCTCACCGGAGATTATCAGGCCATTCCCTAAAGCGCCTCCTCGAATAGCAGTGAACAAACGACGCACTAGAAAAGCAGCTGTTCTCACTGACACTCCCGAGAAAAATGCCCTTGCTGAAGAACAGAGTAAAAGGAAGAAAAAAGATAACACCGAAGTAAAGAGTAATACGAAGGAAAATAATAATAAAGCTAAAGGCATGCAGCGTTTCAAGAAAACCAACAAAGGCAAAGGTGCACTCAATTTAGCTAAAAGGAAAATCTTACAGAAAGATGACACTGACAGCGATAATGATGAAAATGAATTAGAATGGTACTGTATAATTTGTTTTGATTCGTTCTCCAACTCTGGATCAAAAGAAAAATGGATTGAGTGTGTTATGTGTAAAAATTGGGCACACTTGAAATGTATGGACTACTACTATGAAGATGAAAAATGTGTCACATATCTTTGTCCAAATTGCCTATCTGATGAATCGTTTTCAGATTAAACCCAAAAAGGCTTAAAACCTACTGCTTAAAGAACTATGTGACTAATTTAAGACTGATAAGACTAAGTTTCACTATAATTACCCATCACACTAAAGTGATGTAACCCGAAGTGGTGAAAACATTATTAAAAGATGATTCTATAACTAATAGTTATTAAATGTATAATTATAATACTATCAAAGTCAAAATTGATCTCTTAAAAGTGCAAATTTAATAGTTATATTGAGTTAAGTTAGTTATGAAAGAAGAAGCATGTTGATTATTTTTGTTTTTACCTTTATCACGTAGTTTAGTAAGAGTTATATTAGAAAAAGCCTTAGTAGTCTTAGTTCAGTACTATATTAATAAAGAAAAAGCATAAACATAGCAACTATTGTCTGTTTTTTAATTCAAAACCCATTATTATTGTACATAAAATATTCACTTTTTGAACGGCACAACCGACCTCAGCATCGGCACAACACGCCCCACGGCGGGGTCAAATGTGCCTCACGGTTTCGTTCCAGTAATTTCAGTGTAGGAAATAAACTATTGTGAAATAGCCAATTATCAATTCAAATTCAAAAGCAATAATAAATGTAACAAAAGTCTTCAAGAAATTGAGTATACTCGACTTAATTTTCCTAGTTATTTTAAAAGATTTCTCAAAATCGGCACTTTCAACCCCGCCCTCCCCAATTCAAAAATGTTGTAAAACAAAAGCTATCCAGGAAAGCTTATTATAAAATTTCAGATTACCTAGAAGATAAGAAAGCCAGGCAATAAAAAAAATGAATTTGCTCCAGTGAATAAATTGTAATTAGTATTAGATCATTTTAAGCTATTGTAATGGATCATGAAAAAAAAACCAGCCCGAGGTTCTTGCCTTTCTCCTTGTGTGCTGGTCGCGATTCCGAACAGGCGGTAGATTTGACGTTTCAAAGTGATCCTAAGAAATCTTACTGAATAAATATATTTGACTTTGACCTACCATTCAAATACCTACCTAATTATTAAACTTCGTGACAGGTAAAACTACTTATTGCATTTTCGTTACTCACACATGTTTTTTCCAAATTCTAAAGTCATCGTGGATGATGTCGCGGGCAGGAGCTAGTAGGTAATACGTACCGTTTCTTTAATAAGTGTTTTTAGTCAGTGATGTCATCTATCGGTTGTATGCGAACCGTGGGCTAAGCACAACGAAATCCTTCGTTTTCACTACACACCATAGAAAGTAGAACTCTTATTAATTCATAGTGCAACCACTAGATGGCGAGTGCGTGCGTATAGCTAGTGAAACTGAAGTTTTTGTGTGCTTGGCACGGTTAACATAATATCCGTAGGTGACACTACTAAACTTTAACCGCCTCTGTGGTTCAACCCACCGATTTCAGATCCAGAGGTCACGGGTTCGATCCCCAGGGGAAGTAAAATATTGGGCTTGGTTTGGTTGGTGATAGGACTTTGATTAAGTCCGCCTCGCTAGCTACCACCATCTAACCTAATTCTGTTGCCATAACAACAATTCTAAAAATAATTGAGTTCTGGCATTTAGAGGTAAGATAGCCAGTTCCTCAGTTAGTTGAGGATTCTGGGTGAACCTTCGGCCTTATCTTAACTTGTAACCAGATGAGATGAAGGACAAGAGCTTTCCCGTCGTCCAATAAAAAAAAACAACATTGACCAGAGTGCGTACGTACCAATAGCTGTTACCGATCTACTGTAATAGGTACTCCTTGGAGTTTAATAAAGATTCATTTGGTTCCTTTCCTACACTGACTCGACTGTAAGATCTTTGGACTTGACCACAAAACAAAATATTTTGACGTTACAAATCATATTGGGTACCTAGCCGACAATCGTATAATTTTGGAAATTGGATTTTCTTGCTGTTAATAATGAATCGCTTGAGAGCTTTGATCACAGGAACGGTGCGCGCCAGGCCCATCCTGTCCAAAATCCAGACGCCAGTCAAAATGCAGAGATTTGGTCATCACGAGGAAGGGCCTCCCCAGCCGTTTGACAACATGCCCTTTTCTATACCCAATCGGTTGGTCTTACTTTCATAATTCTGAGCAGTTCTATGTGTCTACACATACAGACCTCTAGGTCTACTTGGTATCTAGCAGACCAGCAACAATAGCTACCTAGTTGAATCAGCGATCCCTGCCCCGCCCCTCACCATTAAGTACCCAGGACCTACACACCTCTCGGCGCACACCTAGCGCTCGTCATCGTCACTCGCCAATTCACAATCCACCGCACCGGGAGTATTTTATTAGAACATGGAGGTCTGCCGCCCTGTGCTTAGTTGGTAAGGTAGTTATGTAAATATGTAGGTAGGTACATACCTAACTAGCGTTATGGTTAAGTCTTGCTTCATAGGCAAGTAGTTAAGTAACTATAACTATACGTTTATCAGATATATGTATAAACGTATGAATGTAGATAGCTCCTATCAATTTCTAGGCACCCCTTTTACCTATCTCTTCCCTACGTAGGCTTCCTTGTCCATATAAATGTAACAGATTTTTTTTCCAGGTTTGTGGCTACAGCATTTTTTTCTGTTTTCTTCGGGATTGGATTCTGGGCGCCTTTTCTAATCCTCTGGTACTCGATGGCTAAGCGAACCTTGTAATATATTACTTTTAAGCACTAATTGCTTGAATTATATTCTGCCTACTAATTAAAGTAAATGTTCATATTGATACCGACACATGCAAGTAACAACTTGGTAACTACGTTTGTAGATAACTATCAATAATCGAAAAAACCGTCACATTGTCTAATAATGACCGTGGCTTCCCGTTGAGGATAAGTAGGTATGGGTCCTTTCCATATCCATACGTCGTAAGAGACGACTTGGAAATGGGTAGATTTACTGGTTCTTCCCCACCGTCCACCTGCTGAGACCACCCAAGTGAACTGTGGACAGCATTTTTTTATGCAAAGGCCTTGGTTTTCCTTGGAAAATAATAAATTTCCACACTCGACCAACAACTCTCATGACAAGACAGCCACATTGGCTATCCTTATAGGTACACCTACCTAAGCCAGCAAGTTACGAGACAAAAAAATACTTCCAATATTTTGACCCTACTGGCAAGTAAGTAAGGTGCCCTAAAAATCATGATGTAGGTATAGTGAAGACAAATATAGGTACATATTTTGTATAAACGTGAATGTTTTGTCCCGCGGGTGTTGTAACAGCTGACTAAGGCCTTTAACCACCTCTGTGCTGACTAACCACCTCTGTGGTCTAGTGGTTCAACCCACCGATTTCAGATCCAGAGGGTTCGATCTTTAGGGGAGGACAATATTGTGCTTGGCTTGATTGGTGGTAGGGCTATGTTTAAGCCCGCCTGGCTAGCTACCACCGTCTTACCTAATTTTGTCGCCATAACAATTCTTAAATTGTTGTGTTCAGGCATTTAGGGGTAAGTTAGCCAGTTCCTCAGATTGTTGAGAATTCAGGGTGAAGTGCGCTTCTACCTTCGGCCTCATTAGAACTTGAAAAAATCAGGTGAGATTAAGGCTAAGCATGGTACTTCCCAGTAGTACAATAAAAAAAATAAGCGATTGCACCAACAAAAGGCAGGCCAGCAGCTTACACCTTACGTTTGTCCAGCTAAGTGCAAAAATAACAGACCTACCAACCCAGGTACTTAACTCAGCTACATTTACATGCTTGGGATGTATAGACTATTTTATCAAAATGGTGCAAGTAGCTACACTGACTGAGCAATCTTGAGCCGTGTATTGGCAACCTACCAAGCGACACTGGCAATATGTAATGTCCAGTTGCTCCACAAAGATATAATTAAGTTGAGTAGGTATATGATAATGTCATTTAGGGGAATATGTTTGACAAGCTATAGTAGGCCTGAGGGAAATATACCCTATCTTAATATAAATAATATCACAGGACATTCTGATGTGTATGTTCCCTAAGGTCTCCAAAATGACTGTACCGATTTTGACAGGCAGATAGCTGAGGTTTTAGCAAGTATCTTGGGCTACTTTTATTTTATTCAGGTTTTTCATAAATAATTAAACCCACTGTATCTAAAGCAAATAAAGGAGAGGAATAGTGTTCCACTAGTATAATATTTTATTTTATGGTTCAGGTAAGCTGCATTTTAAAATTTGAAGCAATGAAAATCCAATATTTTTTTGAAAAATGAAACACTTGTTTACATACACTTTATAATAGTTATTACTACAATGATTACATTTAAAATTTCTTCAAGGCCAGGATGGTGGCTGACCTTCCTTTACTATTCCTCCGTACAGACAGGACTTGTCTCTGAAACTTGTCATCCTTAGTGTTTCCTGGTCATCTAGGAATTTTCCAACGAAATAGCCAGTCAAGGGAACAGCAAACCAAACATAACGAGTAGTGATACCGAAGATAGCCATTACTGCTTCTGCTGCTTCCACTTCCTTGTGTAGTTCCAGTCAAGAAATATCAGACTGGCTGCAAGGGTCGGGAATGTGATGCTCACCAGATTACGGCGGATGAAAGGTCTCAACGCCATAAAACTAAAAAGGAAAATGATATTAGATGACTTTGATTCACTCATATAAATTTGTGTATGCTATCACTGAGGCACTGAGGGAGCGAAGACAACAATAACCTAATAATGTTATTCAGTCACAGCAAGGGGTCTCAGCTTTTATCCAAACAACCACACTTTTTTTTTTATTCCTTAAAACAATTAAAAACCTTTCTTTTTAAGAAAAAAATAAATTCAACTATAGATTGTATCATCATGTTGACCATTATATGCACACTGAATTAGTTATTTACAGATGGGTACTGTAATTCCAGTGTTTCTGAAATAGTTGGACCTAATCTATGGGTTGGTATTTTCATTCTATTCAGACCAACTAAAATTAGTACCTAGTACATACCTACTTAGCTATATAAAGATGCCTATGCCTGAAATAGCAAGGTACCTCTGGAGATTGCTAGGGCAATGCTCATATTATGTCTAATATTATGATTCTAGCTTACGAAGCTAATTACTTAGCTTAAGGCTTTGGTAGGTTAATGTAGTACCTACTACATGAACCTACCAAAGCCTTCGTAGGTAGATAAAGAAATAAAATACCTCCTATTCAGGCAAATAGATCAAAAACCGCAGAATTTACCTATCAGAGGCAATGTTTTGGTTACATAATCGCACATCGAAATTATATAATAAATTAAGAACAGACTACAGAAATCAACATATTATGCAGAACCTTCATATTCGTCATACTACATGAGATTGATCTAGAATTAATAGCAGTAAAACAAATTTAAGTACCTACCTAGCACTACTGATTCCAATTTGAAACGTCAATAAAAATATATTGTGCGCAATAACAAAACGTTGAAAACATCAAATGGGACAATTACTGTAGAATTACTTGTAGGATGCAAAGAAATCTACCTAAGAAAATTAACAAAAATCCATAAGAACTAACCTAAATCTCGAGCCCCGTAGAGTATTTAGCACTGAGCATATAAATAAGTTACCAAACCAACCTATTTAGTTTAGTTGGTATATAACATTATATATCATTAGCAAGACCACAGAACACAATCCCAAGACCCAAGACCCAACCAAACTGTAATAGAATATACCAGCGAAACTATACTAGCAATGAGCTATTACTATTATATATACTCTTTGCTTTGGCATAGACTAGCGATGCCCGATACGTATCGATAGTGTGATACACACAACGGAGTGCGATAAACTGATATTTTGTATCGATACTCGTAAACGCGATATTTGGCTGTATTATCCCTTTGCCTTTATTGTAATATAAATATCGTATTGCACCGCCTAACTATTATTTGGTAATGAGATAATATTAATGATAACGGAGTGATTTTTTTTAACTGGGACAGTACCCATAACGTGAAGAGTTACAGGCAATGCAAACCTGCCGACAGACCCAGAAAACTGTGGTGTACTCAGATAGTCTAGGAGTGGGGTTGGGTCGGTTGCTAAGCGATAGGTTAGGAGACTAAGTGGTAACTAACTACTGCTTTCCTGACTCTTCTATCCATAGGCTGATAAAGAGCTTAAATGAGGCGTATTTTGACAATAAAACAACATTGATTGTACAGTTAGGTAATAGTAATGGTGTCAAGCGCCTTGATGTAAATAAATTAGTTGAATTACTGTTACATAAAATTGGAGGTGGAACATGGGGTTGGGTAAACTGATATTGTGTACATTCCCTTTCCAGCAAAAACTTAGAAGTAGAATTATTTTTAAGTAAAATTAACATCAGTGTTATGGGCATCACTGAACACTTTAAATTGCATCAAAAGTTACTACCTCATTATGAAGACTACTGTATTGTTAGCGCATACAAGCGTAGGAATACCACTCAAGGTGGTTATTTCATTATTGTAAAGAAAACTCTCAAAAGTAAGGAGCGTAAAGATATTGTGAAACTCACCATTGAAGAAGTTATAGAGCTGTCATGTGTTGAACTGGAGCAGCACATAGTGGTATGTGTCTATCGTCCTCCCCAAGCAAATTACGCGCTATTTGAGTCCACTATGGAAAATGTACTAAGCAAAATATTCAGTCGTAATTTTGATTTTGATATCCCTGTTAATCCTTTAACTGAAAAAATCATTAATTAATTTAAATGTTTCAACCTTAAACACCAATTCGATTAACCAACTCGGGTAACTCTAACAACTGCCACTTGCATAGATAATGTATATTGTAGTGATATTCCCCTTGAAAAAGACGTGTTTAAAAAAAATATTCAGACCATTATGGTCAATATGTTTTATTTGATTGTAATTTCCAACAAGAGCTACCGGAAATCACATACAGACCAATTACCGAAGCATGATGCAAAGTATGATGCTACATAAAATTCCAAAATAACATTAGTCAAAAGATTTCCCTGATCCCATGCTTGAATGATCCAAATGAGCTTTATAATATATTTTCTAATCTAATACATAAAGAACATGAGTATACGTTTCCACAAAAAATGTGCAAAGCTAAATCTGGTTCCATGTTTGCAGATTGGGCAACAGCCGGTATCTATAAAAATAGGAGTAGATTGTATGAACTTTATGCAGAAAGAGAGTCAAGGCTACACGATTTATCATTTATTTCTTTTGTTAAAAACTACTCAAAAATCTTTAAAATAGTATGTCATGCTGCGAAATCATTGCAAAAAAAAAAGGACGATAGAGCAGTCATCTAATAAAATAAAGGCTACCTGGAAAATGATAGAATAATCAAACAGGTAAATCAAAACCTTTGAAAAGCAGATAAACTTAAAAGTTGACGATATAATTTTGACTGATAACTATGAAGTTGCTAATGAATTTAACCGCTTCTTCTCTTGTGTACCAAAAATTGTTACTCGACCATTAAACTCCACTGTTTGATTGTGCTTTAGCCTTTCTTGAAACAAGTGTTGAAAGGTGTAATGCTTCTTTTAGCTTCAGACACGTCAATGCTGATTATATTCTAAAAGCTTTTAAGTCAATAAATATTAAAAATACTGAAGATCTCTGGGGGATATCCGTAAAGATCTTAAGCACGATTGTTTTTGATATAGCACCATGTCTAGCATATATATTTAATAGAAGCATCGACGAAGGAATCTTTCCAGATCTTCTATAATATAAATAATAAGTTGATTCCTTTATTCAAATCTGGAAATGAAAAGGATCCAGGAAATTATCGACTAATCTCAATTCTACCAGCATGTAGTAAAATATTTGAAAAACTTATTCTAAACCAGTTGTTGTCACATTTTAACTGTAACAGGCTACTTCATGAAAAACAATTTGTGTTTACTAAAGGTCGTTCAACCACCGACGCTGGTGCCATGCAGTTGAAGTACGTTTTTAAAGCCTGGGAAGGAAAACAGGATACTCCTATGGCATAGGAGTATTGTGATTTATCTAAGGCTTTCGATTGCGTAGATCATGACACCTTAATCTCAAAGCTAAAACACTATGGCAATCAAAAAGTAGACATTAACGGTAGCAAATCTTCGGGAACATCCACTAACATCGGTGTACCACAAGAGTCAATCTTGGGGCCTTTTTTGTTTCTAGTCTATGTCAATGATCTGCCTTCCTGTGATTTATGTAATATTGTATTGTTTGCAGACGATACTTTATTAATATTAAGAGTTGATAGGGCTAAAGATAATTATGACTGTGTAAATGCTTCTCTAGCCAGAGTTCTTGATTGGTTTACGGTAAATAACCTCTTATTAAATGAGAAAAAAAACCAAATGCATTAGATTCACCTTGCCTAACATTCAAATCAGCAATGCTAACATTATCTTAAATGGGGAAATACTTAACTTTATGGAAGCAACTACATTCTTGGGTTTAAATATCGATGCAAAGTTGCAATGGGGTATTCATATCAATACATTAGCTAGCCGACTAAGCTCGGCAGCTTACGCAGTACGTACCATAAGGCATCTTACTGATGAAACCACGGCGAGGTTAGTTTATTTTAGTTACTTTCACAGCGTTATGTCCTATGGCATATTTTTATGGGGAAATGCAGCAGATATCGAAAGCATTTTTATCCTCCAAAAGAGAGCTGTACGGACAATTTATAAATTGAAAACTCGTGACTCTCTCAGGGAACATTTTAAAGAGATTGGTATCAAGGAGTCTGGAGTCACTGGAGTCAGCTCCCTATACATTTATGAATATAAAAAAAATGCACGCTCACAGGAACATTGATGAGTTTGGTAAAAGAAGTGATGTACACAGTGTTAATACTAGAAATAAAACTAAACTTCACATACCTAGGTATCGCTTAGGAAAAGTAAATCATTCATTCTTAGGAAACTGTGTACGATTCTATAATAAGCTTCCTCAAAGCGCCACCAAACTAAAAATAAATTCAAATTGTATATAAAGAATAATTTAATTAAAAGAGCCTACTACAAAATAAGTGACTATATCGACGATAAGAACGCGTGGCCCGATGTTGCTGTACCAGTTGACAGCTAAATGGTGATATCTCAGTGTTAAGAAACTGCCCATTAGGTAGTTATGTAATAATCAATGTTTTAAGATACTATAAAGTTTTTAGTTTAATGATGTATGTAACACTTGTAATGTTATTAAATTATTATAAACACTGTACCTAAATGTTAAATGGATCATCAAAAAATTAACCAGCCCGGGGTTCTTGCCTCCTTGTGTGTCGGAATCGCGTTCCGAACAGGCTGTAGATTTGACGTTTCAAAATGATTCTAAAAATCTTAATGAATAAAAATATTTGACTTTGACTTTGACAGACCTGACGGCCACAGACCCCATGGGAGACCAAAGCTCAGAATGCTGGATGTCGTGGAGCTGGATTTAAAAGCAATAGGCAAGAGAAGCTGGGTAGAAGAAGCTAGAAACCGAATTGGATGGTGGAATATATTTGACCAGGCCAAGTCCCACCCGTTATAGATGATGATGATGAAGTCAAAAGAAATATTTTAATAATTTTATTATAAACAGGTCTCGCAGTTCGTTATTAGCAGCTCTGCCTTCTGCGCTGTAGGTTGTAGGTTTATTTTCACCCGGGTCTTATTTTCTGTGTATTTAAAAAAAAGTATAATATGTATAACATCTGTAATCTAGTTACAAACCCATAATACAAAAAATGCTTAGTTTAGGACTAGATGGCGCTTAATGTCCCGGATTATTATTTAATATTACACTATTTTACATGGGTCTATAACGCGTATTACTGTTTGACAGAGTTCACTGTGTTACAACCATCGATTTAGAATATACTAACGTTTGATTGGCAATAGAGTGATGAGGATAAGACAAATGACAAAATACATTAGTGCGCGTGTAATGTGAATGTGTGCGAGGCACTACCTGCCTGATACTTCGTTTATCGATCGTACCTGATATGACGCAGATGTATAAAATAAATTTTATTTATATGGGAAATAAAACAATTAAAAAAAAACCTAATTCATTCTTATTATTAAGGTTTGACATTAAAAGATTTAAGGCTTTGACATTAATTCCTTTGAGCTTCAGTTTGTAAATTAATGTTTCGTAATTTACGCAGTCGAATGACTTGATCACAAAAGATGCAATAGCATAAATAAATAGCACAATAGCTAAACATAATAATATGTTGAAGTTTTTCATAATCCAAAGAGAACAAATTTATAATAAGAATGTCGCAAGCGTAAAAGTAGTGGTACTTAATTGTAGAAGTATTTTGCTATTTTCCTATTTTTATTATTTTTAAAGAATTTCTACAGCTTTAAAAACAAAATATGCTATTTAGATAATAGAAAGATAAAGCCACTATTAGACCTTCACAGATAGACGATACTATAAAAATAAAAATCTAAGAATACCTATAACAAATTTGCACGCTGTTTGGAATTTTATTTTTATTTTTATTTTGTTTATTAAGGAACAACAAACAGCCACAATATAAATAATTACAAAATCCTTATAAAATAACAATTTTGGCAATACTGTGGCCCACAACGCTGTCCACAGTGTACTAGTTACATAACTAAAATAAAATACTCTAGATGACACTACAAAACTAGGCTTACATGCTAATAAAAGTTATATAATTGGAGTAAGAATGACAAAAAGAGCAGGAGACAACACAGGTAACTAACAAAGAAAAAAGAAAGTAGGACTATATACAAATTAATCAGTTAGAGCGCTATCGAGCGAATCGAGCGCTATCGAATCTTTGCCAATTAGTAAAATATCGATAAGTGTAATCGATACTAGTAAGTTATGAGTTAAAAGTGAGGTATTACCTACTAAAAATATTTCACGTACTCATTTGATATTATTATAATAATTAAATTGAAAAGTTTAATATATTAAATTGAATATGGAAACATTCAGAGTATTATTGGGATAAAATACTATTTTTTTTCCAGTCCATGTATCTATGAGATTGTATTTAAAGATTGGCCCGAAGGATGGGTAACCAGGCCGTAAAATAAAAAAAAATAGACGCCACGCAACCAAAAAAAAATTGAGTAAGATCCATTAATCAATTGATTTGTTCTGTGGATTTCTTCTTTGCGTTCGCCATTTTTATTTGTAAGCTTTGTTTGTGAGCACTCGCGCTTCGCTGACGTAGGTAGTGAGTGATTCTACTTCTACATACTCTCTCTCTTTGCTCGCCTCGCAGCGTTTTGTGCTGGTTGTGTGTCGTTGTTATATCTTTCAATTTGATAGTCTTTACAAGTTGAAAACTAAATCTCATCAAAATGAGCTATGGAAGACCGCCACCGCGCATTGAAGGCATGGTGTCGCTGAAAGTGGACAACCTTACGTATCGCACCACTCCAGAGGATTTGCGTCGTGTGTTCGAGAGATGCGGTGAAGTTGGCGATATTTACATTCCCAGAGATCGATACACCAGGGAAAGCAGAGGATTTGCTTTTGTTAGGTATGTTCATTTTATTTGCTTTGCTTGCGATGTCTGACATCACAACTTCCCGGCAAAAATACATAACCTCTCGGCTTCACTCCATTCCAAAGACAATTTTTCAGACTCCATTTTGCTTTGCTTTGGAAGTCCTTGACTTGACCAATGCTTGACTTGGATTGGGCGGATTGGGATACCAACATCAGCTAGTTGTGCTTGTAGCTATCTGTTACATGATAAATAGCTTACAAGCTTCGTATTTAAAATCATGTTGTGACCATAAACAACAATCTATCAATCAAACTATTTCTAAGACCTTTCAATTCAAACATGTTATAAATATCTACCATACTACTACTTACCAAGTAGATTAAACTCTTTTCTTTACTGTCCACCAAGAAAATAAACAAACAAGCAAAGAAAAATACCTTAGGTACAATGGGGGGCCTTATCTCCTCCCATTGTGAAAAGCGATCTCTTCCATGCAACCATTACCATCTGAAGAAAGTACAAATATGGTGAATCATGGCCTGGTTCTGTGTCATTATAGACAGGGAAGGTATTGCACTGTATACCTTCCTTTGCCATATCCCCATAATTTTTCAGCAGTCTGTTCATTCCAGTAATTTTTTTCTAGATTCTTTGATCGGAGAGATGCTGAAGAAGCACTGGATTCTCTAGACGGCCGTATGTTGGATGGCAGGGAGCTCCGTGTTCAGATGGCACGCTATGGACGTCCATCATCACCACACAAAAGCCGGTATGATTCTATAAGAAGTTAACGCATCATTTAGGCAAGGGTGGGGAAATTCTCTTCTAAAAAGTTCATGTTGAAGAATGTCTTAGGGATTTTCTCAACTAACTGCACAATATTGCATTTAATTTTTGTTATTTAGTCACAAAAAAAAACCAAACTCTAGCAACAGATTTTTTAAATTTTAATTCAACAAACTTGTAGGGTGCTGCATATCCCACTCTATGTGAAACACGAGAGATTTTTTTAATTCTAATTCAAGGAACTTGTAGGGTGCTGCATGTCCCAAACTCTATGTGAAACACAAGAGATTTTTTAAAATTCTAAGTCAACAAACTTGTAGGGTGCTGCGTGTTCCAATCTATGTGAAACACACTGTAACTGTTATACAGCACCCATCAAGTTAATGCTCAATCTATCTTTTTTTAGGATACATGTCCAACTCACAAGCCTTAATAAAGAGTCATTTATTACCATCAGTTACAAGTAAGGTTGAGCCAAACATAATTGATTAATTATGATGATCACACTGCATCAACACATGACATTGATTATGGATTGAATTATGTCAATACATCACTGTGATATACATTTATTCAATAAAAAGTACAATTAAACTAACTATGTACAAAGGAATCAGTCAGATTACCTAAGGACCGTTACAAACGGCCTATAGGTTACTCAACTGTTCCAGACCAGTACCAGACGGAAGCGTGCCCAAGACACTGGCTGCATTGCCACACTGAATAGCTATGCTAATTCGCTGGCCTAAATAAGAGCCAGCCCTTGGGTCACTTGTCGCCTCAATCAAAAGCCCCGCAAGTGATAGATTGAGTTAATTCAAATTCATTTACAAATTATTTTTAGCATTCTGTTATATTATAGGGTGTGAGCTGGACTCACACCTTAATATGCTCTGAGGCATCAGAATGAAATATTTATTTGCTGTTGGTCAATGTTTTTTTTTATTAACAAAGTCTATTGACTTTGAAGAGAACCTTACAAAGATGAGTTCAACAATGGCTAGCCATCTCCAAAAAACTGATGCTGGCAGCTGATTCCAAAATTTTGACAATATTTGCCCAGGTGTGAAGTATTGCTCAATTCATTATATCCTAGAGGATTATATAGAACCTTAAGATGCCCCACTTCTTGGCCGCAAATTAAGCTTTAGCCTACTAGATGGTGGTGCCAAGCGGTGGTGGTGATGGTGAGCTTGGCTGTCAAATCCGTGCCATGAAGTTCAGGCGAATATAATATTGTGTGCATACTTGCAAAGTGGCATTTTAAGCACCTCAAGAGTTTAGTGTTTTGAAAAATTATTGAATATTCATATATAGCTGTTTTGGTATTTGTTTATACCTGCTGAACACAGGACCTAGAATAAACTGCTTAACATTTTTTTTATTTTATTTACCATTTACTTACATTAAAAAGTACACATCAATCAAAATAAAAATAACACTAAAAAACCGCTAAGGTTTAACTATGTTCTATCATGAGTCACAAAGGTATCTAACTGATAATAAAAAGTAGGTACAATACATAATTCTAAGAAAGAAATAATGATCACAATATCATTTCAACCATCCAGCTGGTGATGTATGAACTATTTAGTGGACATTTTTTTTTCTTAGAGTGGCTCTGAAAACCAGCTTTGCAGCACCCTTACTATTTCAATATCAAACAACATGTGAAGCAAAGATTTTCTTGCACAGATTTTAATAAGAATTGTATTTTGAGATGTTATTAGACAGACACCTGCAAAATTTCTCTAGAATCTGTCATGCTGTTTCAAACTTCTGAGCTTTCAATAGCTACTTATATTTAATTATTGTTTTCAGTAACTCGCGTTCGCGTCGCAGCCGCTCTCGATCACGCAAGCGCTCTTATTCCCGAAGCCGCTCCAGCAGCCGCTCGCGCTCGCGTTCGCGCTCTCGTTCGCGGTCAGGCTCAAAGAGCTCGAAGGCGCGCTCTCGCAGCAACTCACGTTCCCGCTCAAGGCGTTGATACCGCTGAGTGAGTATTCTGATTCTCATCTTATTATTATTATTTAATGATAGGCGAGTAGCACTGGGGCTGATGTGTCTATTACACAGTGTTGATTTTAGATAGAGAGTCACTACACTTGATTATTCCTTGTAGGAAATAGTAGTTTATTAGTTTGTAGCCAGTTGTCCAGTTTGTTTTTACAGTTGTTTATAGAGGAAGCAGTGACAACTTCTTCAGGTAAACGGTTCCAGTTTTGTACAACTCGATTGCGAAGAAAATAGTATGCAGCATTCTTGTTCATCGAGGGGTCACAGTTTAATCTCATGCTATGACCTCTGGCTGATCTATGAGACTCTTTCAGTTAGTATATCGAATGGATGTTGGTCAGATTATATTTATGAGGAAGTATCTTGAAAGTCTCAATGAGGTCCCCACGAAGGTGTCATCTACAAGGGTAGGCGTAGTGCGTTCAGTCTTTCAGGGTAGGTTTTTTGATGAAGGCATTGAGGGATCTTTGTAGCTGTCCCTTGCACACTCTCAAGTAGGTCTATGTCCTTCTGAAAGTAGGGGCTCCATAAATGGAAACCATATTCAAGCAGGGGTCTTATGTAGATTTTTAGGAAGACCTCCATAGTCATAAATTAGAAGGATCTTCTTATAACATAAACATAGGCATTGGCTTTTTTGACTATCCCTGTGATGTGCTTTTCCCACTTTAGGTTAGAAGTGATTACAACCCCCAAGTCCTTTTGAAGGTAAGTTGAATTGATGGATTACTGTTCGAAGTGTAAGTAATCTTGGGGTTGGAGTTACCGAGATGGAGAACACTGCATTTGGATGTATTTAGTTTGACAACCCAATCCTTAGTCTATTCCTGTATGCGGTTGAGATATCCTGTAGCTGACCAGAGTGAATGAGTGGATCGGCAAAGAATTTACCGTCGTCAGCAAAGAAGGCAGCCTGAGATTCTAGTTTATCAATAAGATCTGTTACATAGATACCAAAAAGATAGGCAGAGAGCACAGATCCTTGTGGAACTCCGCTCAAAACCTGTTTCCTCTCTGATAAAATGTCACCTACTCTAACTTGAAATGTTCTATAGCTTAGATAATTCTCTATCCATTTTAGTAGTCTATCACAAATTCCAGATTGGTCAAGTTTTCATAGGAGACGTTGGTGAGAAACTTTTTCAAAAGCGCATTCAAATTCGAGGTAGACAATGTCAACTGGATTGTTGATGTCATATTTCTTAGACCAGGGATGCAAACAGGTAAGTAAGTTGGTAATGGTGGATCTTTTTACAACAAACCCATGCTGCTTGGAGGATATAATGCATTCTTTGTTGAAATACTGAGTCAGTTCCTTGCTTATTATTTTCTCCATGACCTTAACAACTGTGCTAGGAAGGCTAATAGGACGAAAGCTGCCAGGCTCAGTTTTATCTCCTTTTTTATAAACCGGAGTGACTACTGCATGCTTCCAGTGTTGCGGTAATTGTCCCATCTCAAATGTCATATTCATTGTGCAGTAAGAAGAGGAATAAGAGTTTGTGCACAATGTTTATAATTTGTTTATAATATAGTTTGGAATTTGGTCTGGCCTAGGAGAGGATTGTATTTTTAAGTTGGAAATACATTTTTTAACATCTGATTCAGTAAATTTTATATCACACAGGTTGCTATTTACATAAGAGGCATTGTATTGTCTAATACTTGGTGGTTCCTTAGAGTAAGCTTTTTCGAATTATTGATGGTGGGAGAAAATATTTAACCGCCTCTGCATTACTTACAGATCAGATCAGTGGGGGGGTACAATATTGTGCATGGTTTGGTTGGTAAATGAAAATGTAAAAAGACTCCCGTTTTTGCACTTAGGACTCTTGGTCCATTGTGTGTGAGGAATGTCCGGCTAGTATAGCCAGCCTAACTCTGACACAAAATATTCCTGGGGTCATCACAGGCTTCATGGAGTGATCTCGGGTTGTTGAGTATTTCCTTGCGTTGTGCTGCTACTCCGACACATTCCAGGACTATGTGGGCAGCTGATTCCTCTTTGGATAGACACCCTCTGCATAGGGGGCTGTCTGTCGCTCCTTGGCCTTCACGGTTTGATTGGTTCTAGGACTTTGTTCAAGTCCTAGCACCAACAACCTGTCTAGCAACCACCATCTTACCTAATTCTGTCTCCATAATAAATATTAAAAAAAAATGTTGTGTTCCGGCATGTTGAGGATTCCGGGTGAAATGCGCCTCCACCTTCGGTTTTATCTCAACTTGTTACCAGGTGAGATGAAGGCCAAGTGCTTACCCGTCGTACAATAAAAAATAAAGAAAGGCTGTTGATTAGCATTGTTTTGATTAATGGAACTGGATGATCAAATACTCAAACGAATGTTTTTTTTTATTGTTGTAATATACAGGGTGAGTTTTTTCCAGGGCCACTGAGGCCAAGTCTGAGACCGTGAGTGTTATCGAAAAGTCATGCTAGGAGTAATATACGATTTTTAAAAAAATAAGTTTTACATTAAAGCAAATCTATTTTTAATTGTTTTTCTGGAAAAGTGAGTTTTAAAAAAATATATTATCAATACTAATATTTTAGCTCTTTTTGATAATAAAAAAAAATAATGTAAGATGTCTGTGTGCCCGAAGTTTATGGGACACTTTTCAAATATAAATTCAACTTATAAATTTTGGTAAAGGGTTTAAAAGTTTGTAACAAACCCACATTTGCTGTTCATGTAGAACTTAAAAAAAAACTGAATGTTTCAAAAAGTTTGTTTACTGACATTCATCATCATATCGCTGAATGCAAAGATACAACTTCAGCGTTTGAAAACAAAATAACTCTCAAATTTCAAAATTAGAATAAACTTGTTTGCATGGATTTGTCATTTCTGGATTCTCCAGTTTTGCACAATGGAGTCGCTTAAAGATATTAAGCAATACTGATAAATTTTAAGTCCTTAATAAGTATTTTTTTTTATTAGTTCTTGCTTATCTGCAACTCTACGGTAGGTACTACAATATTCAAAATGTTCAGCCATTAGGCTGTCCATACCTTATCATCAGCTGCGTTAACACAAAAAGCGAACGTTTTTTAATCCCATGACGATTAAATTTAAACTCATACAAACCTAAATTACAGCATACAAACTTAAAAGAGGATTTGATAGCTTAGCTTACGCATAGTCTGAACTTACAACTTTACCAAATTCATAAAGTTGAATTTATATATTTTTTTATTTTGAAAGTGTAAGTACCAACAACTTTGGTCACATAACATAGTCATCATACATTTTTTTTTATCAAACGAAGAACTCAATTAACAGATTGAAATTGACAGCAATTATTAAAAGAAAAAACAAGTACGTATTATATAAAAATTACTTGCTGATACTGACCTGAGTTGTCTTTACGGGTTTAACCCGTAATTCAAATCGAAAAGACATATGTAATAATATCAATTACTGATAAAAAAGTATATCTAATATATTTCTTTTGTTTCCAGGTTGAGCAGTAGTACCAGGCTAGAGCCGAAGGGCTGTGCTGTTAACACCTAAGCAGCCTTTGGCCAAGGTACTTTCCTGTTTCTCACGCCATTCTATCCTTACTTTGATCAATAAATGCAAACAATATCTCTTTATTTTTTAATACCCACATTCAATTTGTACTGTACCTTTTAAAACTCTGGATATTGTTGCAAAAATAACTATGATGAAATAATTAGCTCTACTGAATAAAATTAATATGGGCTCTTATTTCTTATTTTTGTAGGTGGAAAATCTTACTTTAGTTTTCTATTATTCATAAATTTCTCTAAGTTGTGTAAGATGTGTTGATAGGCAGTAAGTAACTTGTACACGTATTTACTCTTGCAATATAATTGTAGCACTTATTTATTCTAAGCCCCTATTTCACAATTTCTAAGTGTGATTTTTTGTCAAAGTGACACAAAATATTTAAAAAAATCCTTGAATATTCAACCTTATTATCATTATAGAATACACACGTAAATGTAGTAAATACATTTATTTAAATTTACTATTTTTTAAATTTACTTGCATATTTGCAATGTCTAACTTAATAGAAAGATAATACATAATTATCATGAATTAAAATTTAGATATTCAAAAGTTATACTAATGGTTGATTCATCATTTAGATTTTAAATTTCATGTGACATGTACCTACATGTCAATTTATTATACCAATATCAATTTGTTAGGTAAGTATTTGCCAATTTTTGTAAATAATTGATATACATTTTAGTGTGTTATGTTTTAATGCTGTGAAATTTAGACAAGGCTCCCACTTACTGTTACAAAACACAGCGTGGTAAAACAGTGGTTTAGAAAATAAATAGATTGCTGTAAGTGGCAAAGGCTTCTCCCCACTCCTTCCATACAAATTTATTATCTATGGAATTATTTCCTTGAATATTCGACTTCAAATTAATTAATTCACTCCTCAAAACCACCAAAAAAATTAAAATACTCGGGAAGTATAGTTTCTTGCTGAGTAATTTTAATTTTAGGTTTTATAAGGTCGAAAATTCAAGAAAATTATTTAATAGATTGTTTATTGTAATTGTAGGTGTCAATATGTGTGTGTTGGTCAATAAGGTCGAATATTCAAGAATCAGCTTTACTTTGTCATTGTGGAACAAGCCCTGAGAAAGCTTATATGTACCTACATAATATAAAAATCCATCGATATTATGTAGAAAATTCGGCAATATTTCAGACATCAGTAGCTTGGTCATACATTGTCATTGCTGTAGGTATTGTAGATGGCAGTTAAGGTGTTACTCGGATTCAGGTACTGGTCTTCGTTTTTGGTAAATTAAAGCTTCAAAACACATCCTAGATACAAAAAGTGAAATAAATTCGCCACTACTACAGATCCATATAACTAATAACAATATTTTTGAGTATTAACATTTGCCATTTTGGTTTCGTATCTACAAACTTTACTCGTAATAATTCGGTCTGTTAATAACCAATATTATGTAAGCTAACACATTTAAATTTAAAAATATTGTTATAAGTTACGTGTAACTGTACTGTACTGGCGAAATCCACATAATTGAATTCATTGAGGATTTCTAGTTATGAAGCTACAATTTATCAAATACCGTTTCGTATGCACTTTAAACCTCACCTAAACAAATTTCAAGTAACATTTATTGATGTAGTGAGTTGGCTGGATATGTATAAAATCGCCATTTCCTAATGTGTATGCTTAAAATGAATTTAGTGTAGCAACCTGCAATTATATTGTGTTGGTTGCAATCTTACTTGATGTTACTTGTTTAGTTGTGTCTAGCTTTAGGAACTGGCCTTTTCACAGCAATCCGTTTTTAAGGGTAGTAGAGTTTCTTTGACCTGGCGAACAATTATGATCATTTTCCTTACATACAGTCCGATATGGACCATGAGACTCGTGGGTTTGGGTGTAGGCGCTTATGTCTTCGACTATCAGACAAAGTGACGCATAACAAATGTGCGTTTTCGTGGCAATGTTTATTATGATCCCTGTCGGACTGTACATTCCTACATATTACCTGTTTCCCACAGAAATAGGCATAATAGAGATGAATTAAGAAGGCTCAGGGGTCAGTTTTTAATTCATTTCGAAATGGCACATTCATATCAAATTAAATTTTTCCGATATGATTCGATGAGGATAATCTGTCTGCGGTAATTTATCAAATTTAAATATGTATTTTTTGTGTGTTTTAATAAACACTTTCATTTGAATTGAAATTTCAAAATGAACAACAAATTGTGCTGGAGACAGTAAATGATCGGTGCTCTGGGGCCTTCTTATCCACATCTTTGATTAGTTAGCATCTAAGTTTAGTAATGTATGTTTTATATAATGAATGTGATTTGGTATGCCCAGGGGGTGTGGCGCGCGCGGGGAGCGATGCGGTAGGGAGGGTGGGTTCGCGGTTTGCTGACAACTGCCCAAGGGCCCAGTGGCTGCTATTACAATAATGCTATTCCATTATTGTATTCTTATCGAACACATGCATTTCTATGGCGATTTCTGCGAATTTACTCGATCCTTCGTCATGTCTCTGTATTTTATGATAATTTTAAGCCCATTTTTACCGTAAACGTTCTATTTGCTAGTTTGACGTCAAAACAAGATGTAACGCGCAACATGTACGATGTAAATTGGATCCTATTCAGTATTAAGCACCGCTTTGCTATTGCGATGAATTCACTCACGACGCTAGTATAGATGCTTGCCTGAAATACAAAGACAAGGTGGAGTGAAGCACGTTTATTTAAAAGTTGACACACAACATGGAGAGACTGACAGCAGACTAACTAACATGTTCGTTTGTTTGGCAGGCCGGTGCTGCCGCTGGTCTGTTTGCTGTTGTCCCAGTCCTGTGCCGATTGCTGTGTTTCCATGCAGATATCCACGCGATTTCAGGTTTATCGTTATAGAAGCAGCTACCTACGCCCTCCCTGCCCTTGCAATAGCCTACGTGCTTAATATCGTGCTCTCACTTTGTACGGAAGGCGGACAAAATTATTGTCTACCTCTTAAGAATGAGCCACCCACTGATGAGCAGGCACCATGCATGCATAACAGTTTCTTGATTAAATAAACTTGATTAAAGTACATAAACTATTTGTTTCAATGTTTCATCCTATAAACCGTATCTATACATCTATCACAGGATAAAGTAAAAAAAAGTCTGAGATAAAAAAGGCAAAGGATTTCGCACCAATCCGCCCGAATCTAAAACCCCAACACTGAAGCAGCCGGTTTCATTCAGTTATTTGTTGTCTGTCAAGGGCGTAATATGGCGATAAATGGTATGTGTGACTATTACTATGGACCAAATATTAGGTCCATGCTATAACATACCATAGGTAATTTATGTAGTTGGCCGGATGACAATTTAACGTACGGCTTAACTACGAGGAACGGCCCAAACAGTTGGTAGCTTACTTTGAATTTTAAACCCTAATTTCCGAGCTATTTGTTGAAAGACATTAACTACAAGTACCTACATATACTCATGGACGTATATTGGTTGAATGAAACAAAAACTGACCCTCCAAATGGCTGGCTCTCTTACGAATGAATTAATTAACACTTAATTGTACACAGAAATAATACACAATACAAACATTTAGCCTAATATTATATTATGCCTATGTTCAGCAGTGGACGTGTGTTGATATGATGATGATGATGACATTTAGTCACACATTTAGTGTAAAACGGACGGCCTTACAGCGATTTCTTCCAGGCAACCTTGTAAGTAGAAAAGTAAGCAGAAAAATAACAGAAGTACCTAGTGCACGACAATAAGAAGGAATATAAACAGAAATCACAATAAATAAATAAAAACTAAGCTGAGACTAATACATGCAACAACAATAAAATAAAATAATAAATCAACTAGGTGCATGTACTTAATCCTATTAATTAACGGGTAATTCTCCGGACGAGCCTTTTCAAAAGGGGCTTCTACATTATAGCACAGGACACCGTAAATACATGTTTTTAATATAAACTTGGATTTCTCCTGTCTACTCCACAGACAACTAAGTGTGATTTTACATTACCGACAGCATTGACTTCTAATGCAAGCTTAGATCAGAATTTTTCCTCGCAGAATGCAAGGTCTCTAGTTTACGGTGGCAGCCCCTCAAATAATATAGGTCCCTCTGCTAATCGCTCGTGGATTTCGATATATTTGGCTAAGGGAGACATACAGCAGCTTTCATATATCTTAGTAGGTACCTATCGAACACTGATACTGCGATTACCGAATCGCATGCCAAGCGTGACCCATGCCCTGTAGTGGTACTTTTTTGGGCTATGATTACGAGTATAATGGTAATTAAAAAAAAAATACACCACAAAAAAACAGCTCTCATCTCTAGTTCCTACAAAAAATATGAAGTGATGTCATGCAAATGTATATTTTACAAGAGAAATATGTAAGTAGTGCCAGCTTGATATTACGTACAAAAAGTTTTAGTACACACCCATTAGAAAATAATATACCTATACGTACACTAAAATTGGATCATCTGTCCTTAATACTCTTTGACACAGACAATTGCACCAACTGATACCTACCTACCTACATGCATAGTGCGGTAAAGGAATAGGGTCGTCACTATTTATTGTCATTGAGAAAATGAAAAGATTTGTATGGAAACTGAAAATGGGAATTCACTATTATCTCCCCACCACATCAAATACTTTTCCTGGTCCGAAAAGCCCCCCTACTGCTTAGTACACATATTCTGTTACAGGTTGTATACAACTACAAGGGGGTTGATGGGCTTGAAATTATTTTGAAGTTTCATCGGACCCCACGTGGGTTCAGAGTCATGGGGTCCGTAGACAAATAACCAAAAACTCCTTTTTTTAAAAGTTGGTTAAAAATATTGCCTATGTTACTTAGCATTCTACTCTAGCATTCTATTCGTAAAGTTATTTTTATAAACGGTCCAGTAGTTTTTGAGCCTGTCTGTAACTGTATACTAATATATTTGTATTGAACAAACAAATATACTAATATATATAATAATCTCTTCTCTACAAAATGATAGCGAAGTAGGTTATAGGTGTAATATAGGTAGATAAATGATCCCTCAATAAAGGCATCACTTTCCAAAAACTGTTTAAATTAATAGTTACTAAGTATGGATATCCAAAGCTGCGTGTGCATTGCGCTACCGATGAATACCATGCTATGTTCAAAACGCAACGATAGCGCGATCTAGCATTCCGTTAAAATTAGCAGCGACATCTAGTTGTGTTATTGGTATTAAAGGTCGGGCTCTAAAAATTAAGGTTCTGAACTCCAATCTGAGGCTACGCCTCAATAAATAAACATATCTAATAATATAGTTAAGAATGCATTGTCTCATGTTTTTCTTCATCTTAAACTTCATCATCATCATTACCACCCATAGCCAATCCTTCAAAAAAAAATTAAATAAGATTTTACTGGAATCGAAAAAATCGTTAGAAACAGGTAGCCGTTTCTTGCGTCAGTCTTTGGTGGGATGTTTCTAATAGCACTGTGCTACGTGGCATTTGAAAATATTATATTTATGCAATTTATACATTTTATAAAATAGTAAGTCTGAAGTCTTTTATATTTTATAATAATTAAGTTAGACCGTGCAGTAAGTACATTAAATTATTTTAAGCTTACCAACTCGATCAGGGTACCACGGAAGACCAGCGCTTTGGAATACCCTTCCATAGCATTATGCTGAGTGGTATCCTTTTTTGTCAATTATTTTATGTTTTTTTTTCTGTGTTTTTCTTCTATTGTTTTAGGTAAGTATTTTGGCAAAATAAATATTTTCTTTCTTTCTTTCTTTTTTTCTTTCTTTCTTTCTTTCTTTCTTTCTATTAAAACTCTTTGCTAGTTACATGCAGGGTAGAAAATAGTACTTATGTGGATTACTGTGGATATCTTTCGGAACCGTTTTACACAAACTCTGGCGTCAGCCAAGGAAGTACTCTTCCTCTAGAGCCTCTAGAGTTTTTAATTGTGATTAATGACCTACCTTGTATCGTGGAGGACTCAGTCTGCCTTCTATTTACGGATGATTTAAAACTGCTTAGGCAGATAAAAGATAGATCGGATTGCGTTCGACTGCAAAAAGATATAGACCGTGTTGCTCAGTGGAGTCGTGATAACAAACTCTTTTTTAATGGATCCAAGTGCTATTACCTACGGTCGTGCACGAAATCCAGTTATACTTACACGACTATACACTAGATTCGGACAGTATTGGTCGAGTGCAATCTGTTCGTGATTTGGGGATCCGTATGGACATTGAATTAAACTTCCGGAGCCATGTAGTGGATATCTGCAAAAAAGCATTTAAAAATTTGGGCTTTATAAGTACTACGCCAAAGCAGTGACTTTCATAATGTCGGCACCATTAAAGTACTGTATAACGCGCTAGTAAGAAGCAGATTATAGTGTGGAGCCATGATATGGAGTCCTCACGAGGAAAAATACAGTAATATGGTGGAAAAAATGCAGAACAAATTCATAAGGTTCCTGTACATAAAGTTATATGGAGTTTACCCCTTTTTCCCATTAATGTACCCGACACTATTGTTTCTTGGCATGGTAGATTACGACAAACTTCAAATAAGACGGGAAATGATGTTAATAACATAAGTGTAAGGGTTCGTGTATATATTTTTATAGCCCTACTTTATATATTTTTGAACGTACTAAAGTTTCGGAACGGAACTTCGATAAGACCCCGTATCCGAGCCAGAAAGATCTACGTGATTGGATCGAACGCGACGCTGTCATATCGCGTCGACCAATCACGTCATTTGGTGAAACGGTGTTCGCGGGCTTTTCTGCCGTGATGTGGGATACAGGAAGACCGAGTGAGGTCAGCCATGTTGATGTTAAGTCTGTTAGAACCCGTATGTGTGATTGTTTTATTTTGTAATTAGTCTCCCGTGTCACTGTGTACATAAACTGTGTTTTTAATGCTTCATATGGTCTTATTATTTACCACCGAGCATTACATAAGTACATTTTCCGTCTACTTAGAGGCATAATACACAACCCGCAGGTATTGATGAGCATAGGATTATACGTACCAGATAAGTATGTATACTCACGCCGAAGACCTAGGCTACTTGCTATCCCGAGGGCGAAAACTAACTTCCTGGGTGAGTCCCCGTTCACGCGGGCCCTTCGTACTGTCTTCGCACAGCCGAAGATATTGATATTTTCAATATTACGTTGACGAAATTCACAGAAACTCTTTTGTTATTTTTAAGTTGGACCAATTAGGTATTATTGATTGTTAAGGTTAATGTTTTTAGCTGTTTTGTGTAATTGTTTGTTGTATTTCTTTGTCGCCTTGGTTTTATACTGTAGGTAATGGCAATGTAAATATTAAATAAATAAATAAATAAACTTGTTTGTACTCGCAGGTTAACAAATCAAGGAGAATAACCTCTTTCTAAGCCTAGGCTGACCTTCTTTTTGGTCTAGTGGTTCTTCCACCGGTGTCAGATCCAGAGCTCCTGGGTTCGATCCCCAGGTCGAGTACATACAATATTGTGCTTGGTTTGGTTGGTGGTAATATTTTTTTAAGTCCGCCTGGCTTGCTACCACCAGTTACCTAACTCTCTACGATAACAACAATAATAAAATTGTTGTGTTCCGGCATTCAGAGGAAAAATAGCCAGTTCCTCAGACCGATAAGGTTTTTTTTTTGTTGGTGATAGTCAAGCGTTTGACCACCAGCTTACATGTAAAACAAGTAAAGATGTGGCTTAAGATGGAGCACGCTTGCCTAAAAGGAACCTACTTACTCTGGACTTGAAGACTCCAATATTGTAGGTACTCGTGCGGGAAAACAGACTTAGGCAAGGACGATGTGCTCGGCACAATGGAACATTTACAAGGTATCCAGCCGTACGTCTGCTAGTCCGGTGGTGGAATGGGGATGGAGGGATTAGGTCAAAGATATCGTGAGTTCAGAGCCTAGAACACAGACAGCATGGCAACCCGCCGTCTATGTTCTAGGCTCCGCAAATTGGCCTTAACAAGCGAATCATCACCTATGAGCCTAGCAGCACGACACTCAATCGAATCCAGGGCTTCGAGCTGATACTTGGCTGAGCCATCAGAGTTGACAGCAGTACTCCATACAAGATCGGACCTGAGCTTTGTACAAACTTAAAAGCTGTCCCGGTGTAAAGTACCGCCGAACCTTAGTAAGAATACCCAGCTTTATAGCAGCGAATTTGGCCTTGGACTCGATATGGGACCCAAAGTTCAAGTTCGATGAAAGTTCAACGCCTAAAAGGGTCAAACTATCATTGAACTGGAGCGTGCCGTTCAAAATAGGTACTGGATAAAATTGGCTTTTTTTTGCAGATAACACACGCCTGAGCTTTGGAAGCGTTAAACCGTACAAGATTTGCGTCCACAAAGTTACACAAAGTTAAGCTTTAGAACTGGTATGGATTTTCTTCATCAGGGAAGCGATGGAGGAATCTCATCAGTAGTTTCTAGACGTGAAGAGTCTGCGAAAAGTGAAGCAAACAAGTTGGCTTTCTCTTCAGCAGTGTGGGCCATCCGGTTTCATCAAGGGCGGCAGTGAAGGGCAACAGAAGTTAGACAACCGACTTGCCGAGAGACCAAAAAGCTTTGTTAAAGGAGGATATGAAGCAAGCTTGGCTCCGATTCTGCCAATGTGTTTAAATCGAGCCCTCTTCACCTTCTTGCATTATTTGGTAGCCTTGACACAAGACAGAACTTGTATGTCTTATTCAACAACTCCATTTCTCAAAAACTACCGTAGTTTAAAACAAATCCTTGAGCCGATCATATCAACAATTGAAAATACTTGGCCGAAGTAGTGTATTTCTTTCCACGTATTTCTCAAAAACTTCCCCAGTTATCAAAAATATCCCGCGACAATCAATTTATATTTACAGTTTCTCTTTTTGGTTTAAATTTCTTTAAAATTAGATAATGCCTTCGAGAGATATGCCGTCACAAACATTGCCACATATATACAAGCATACATACATTGAGATTGGATTGGATTCCCGAAATTAACTCGGAGATCTCGCTCGCTTTGCTCGCTCGATCAATTATAATAATGGTCATAAAATGATGTTGGCTGAGCACATTGACCTCATAGTCAATAAAGCCTGTAAGCAGTTTACAAAAAGAGTTTGTAAACCTTTCAATAGTATTAAATGTTTTAAAGTACTTTATTTTACATATCTATTCATGAATATGCTTGCAGTATTTGGTCACCATGCTATGTTGCATAGAAAAGCTTGAATCTATTCAAAAAACGTTCATTAAATTCTTAACTTATAAGGATCATCGCATATTTGTGTCATACTTGGAAGTATTTAAACTTTTACGTTCCTCACGTGCATACTAACTATGCTCAAAACTCCGTCTTATGTCGTGCTGTTGAAACATACAATCAGTCACATGCGTTGAAATTTTTCGCCACTCTAAATTTGCCCTTAAACGGGAAATAAAAAAAGTTCAAGTCGTAAGTAATTTGTCTTAAAAATCAGTTATTAAAAACACAGGCATAAGAGCTAAAATACGAAAGAGTGATGTCATTCATGATTTGTTAGGTAGTATCAATATTTGAGGCCTAATTGTATGCCTAGAAAGTTATACTGGAAATTATGGAATTTCTAGTTAATTGATCGAGTGAGCGAAGAGAACGAGATCTTTCAGTTAAGTTGGGAAATCCGGCACTGTATGTATGTATGTATGTATGTGGCAATGTTTGTGACGGCATAGTTAATAAATTATATAAAAAAATATAATTAATAAAAATAAATTAATAAAAAAAAATATATCATCATTAATTAATTTAAGCAGAAAGAAACAAAAGGCTTGGGTAAAGTGGAAAAAGTTTAATAATAACATGGATTATGTCATATTCTCTGAATACAGAACTGCCTTTAAAGAAAAGTGCGACAAATGTTATAAAGAATATATGAAACCTGTTGAAGATAATATCTCCACGAATATTAAGTACATCTGGAAATATATTAAGAATCGTAAGGCTAAATCTGGTATACCTACTGTAATGACATATAATAACACTAAATCTGACCATCCCGGAAACTATTTGTAACATGTTCTCAGAATTCTTTGAATCTGTTTTTGAACCTGCGTCACCTACTCTTAATCAATGGGCACCACCCCCTGATTCCTCCTACCACCACGTCTTATTGAGTGATATCTTCTTTGAAGATAACCAGGTCTTAAGGGAACTTCAATCTTTGGACATCTCTAAGGGCCCTGGTCCTGACGGTATCCATCCAAACTTTCTTAAACACACAGCTGTTAGCATTTACAAACCTCTATCTATAATCTACAATAAATGTATCGCTCATGGTATCTTTCCAGATGTATGGAAGTGTGCTTATATTACCCCCGAGCACAAAAATGGTGCCAGAAACAATGTTGAGCAGTATCGGCCAATTTCCATACTTTCTACACTGTCGAAGCTTTTTGAGAGACTCGTCCATAATAAAATCTACCCACATCTCCATCATATTATCATACAGCAACAACATGGCTTTGTGAAGCGTAGATCCACCTGATTCTTTTGGACAAGATAGCATTCAGTGGCATTCGTGGTAATTTGTTGCGCTGGATCAGCTCGTATATTTTATGTAGAACACAGATTGTTGCTGTCAATGGGTATTATTCTGACACTGTGAGCATAACGTCTGGTGTTCCCCAGGGTTCTATTCTCGGTCCTCTCATATTCACATTATTTATAAATGACATAAATCAATGTTTCAATAACTCAAAATTCCTTCTATACGCGGACGACCTTAAGCCTACAAACCTATCAGGAACTTATATGACTGCATGCTTTTTCAGGAAGATTTGGATAGACTTACTAATTACTGTAGTATTAACAAACTTCACCTTAGCTTGCCCAAATGTTTTATTAATTAATTAATTAATATAAATAATTACTTAACTTTACTAAAAACCTTAACATCATTTCATTTACATATCAACTTTGTCATGCTCCTCTAAAAAAAGTCGTATCAATTCGTGATCTCGGTATTCTACTCGATAGCAAGCTTTGTTTGGATCTCCACGTGAATGCAGTAGTAAATAAGGCCTTTAAAATGTTTGGTTTCATCCGAAGGTCGTCCGGTGATTTCAAACGCTCATCTACATTTATATATCTCTACAAGTCTTTGGTGCGCTCTCAGCTCGAGTATGCTGTCACTGTTTGGAGCCCCTTCTACAAAAAGTACATCGTCGCGATCGAAAAAGTGCAGAGAAAATGTTTGCGCACAATAAAAAAATGTGAATATGTGTTAAAACATGAAATATCATATGAAATAGGGGTTGAGACTGATTTCAAAATTAGTTAATTTTGACCTTATTAGGGGTGGTTTTTAAGATGAAGCTAAGAGAGGGTATTTGAAATTTCAAAACTGGTCTATTTTATCTATTGTTATTCACTCAATAAGGTATTATAGCCACGACGCTAAGCAGACAGATTGGTGCTCACAGTAATTGTTTTGTTCACAAAGAAAAAAGCTGCTGCCTTTTTGGTTGACTTAAGACATTCGTGGGCTGGAGGGGTAGATTTTTAAAACACAACAGTTTTGAGAGCACTTCTCAAAACGCCATCGACCTTCGTTTCATGTTAGTTAGGATACATTACATTAGCAACAAGAGAGGGCCTCGAACACTCAGGTGAATAAAGAGAGTTCGAGATAAAAGTGCTTAAAAGGTTTAAGGTGAGAAAGGTAATGAAAGCCCATTTTTATCGTTTGTTATTTATTTACGTTCTATTTGAGAAATGGTTTCCGTCACAAACAAGACATCAAGAGATCTTAGTTCGGGGCGAACTACTAGTATAATAAAATTAAAATTTGATCCGACATCTAAGTAAAAAGTTAGACAGTTTTTTGTCTTTCCTGAAGAGTAGCCAAAATCGCAATAGCCTCTAGGACTTGATGCCCTCGATACATACTTTCGATATTTATTGCGTGATCGTAAAAAGTCGGCATGCATATTTAAGGAAGCAGAATATACATTACAGTACGGAGGGGCAAACTTAGCGTTCTCTCCGAAGCAAAGCGCATTTATATTTACCACAACCACAGCCAAACGTGAAGTGAATACGATAGCATGCAACAAAAGCTCCATCTATGTTAGTTCATTATAACCGCAAAGCCGTTACCATCATAATATTCTGTGTGCATTCTTAATTTGATTTCGATCAGGACTAAAAAGATAGATGGCGTTGTTGATAGGTTAGGAAACTATAAATTATTAATAGTTCATTCATATTTCAATTAATATTCATAATCATCAAATAATAATATTCATTACATAGATTGCGTAGGTTAGCTAGGTTAGCCCCGCTCCATCTTTGATTTTTCGTAGTCAAGCAAAAGCTTTACTTTGTGTGTACCTATGCAGTCATTTGATTTCAAGACTAACAGTTAGATGGCGCTGGTAGGTTTTAACTACTTATACAAGAAGGAACAAAACAAACAGCGGGAACGCGTCTGCGTTCGTCTAACGTAGAAACGAAGAAAAAATCGTAACCTACGATACATACAAACAGCTAAAATCCTAATTATATCCAAAAGTAGATACCTAAGTGACTAGTAGCTATGCCTGATGTTTCCGTCGGTATTCAGTGTGTTGCGCCGTAACCGTAATCAATCGGAATCAGAAAGTTCGAGCAGTGGTTGGAGTGAAGCCTTGTAGTTGCAGGAAATAAGAAAAAGGGAACTTCGTCGGTACATTACCACGATCTTATTGCCCACTGTGCGGACAATAATTATAAAAGTCATTTTAGACTGGAATCAATTGAATTCACTGTGTACCTATACCTAACTACTGCAGTATACCTACTTAATAATATTTAGAGTCAGGTAGCCCTCACTTTGCCTCTTCACACGGAACTCCTTATCCTAACGAATATTGCCTCTAGGTCTTATATTTGTAAATACAGACTTTTATAGCTAGGGAATCACTGAAATTTGTAACTGTGATACCTACCTGTAAAACAGTGAGTCCTAGTTATATGTATCAGAATGTTTAGTACTTAGTTAAAGAAATAAAACAGCATCGTTTTGGTTTATTTATTTTACCCATGCCCTCTGGATCTGAAATTGGTAGGTTGAACCACTAGAGCACAGATGCGGTTAACATAAAATATAGTCTTTGCAGCGCTGTTACCTCGCCACGAACTAGGAACTTTGCAGCGCTGTTACCTCGCCACGAACTAGGAACTTTGCATTGGATAGGTAATAATGAATGACAGTGATTAAAATCTCACTTCGTTTTTCTGTGGGGTAGTCCGGAGAGATCCATGTATATATGGAAAGAAATATGTATTTACGGCGTCCTATGTTATGTGCAAGTGAAACTGCACTGGTACTTTCGTAATAAAATCGTAGAAATGTTGTGTCTGCACATTTAATAAGTATTTTCAAGTAGAAAGCTTTAGTGCTACATACCTAAGTAGAGCATGAAAATACAGTTTTTAGTATTTTTCTGGTACAGCATCACTGATTTGGATGTGGTTTGTGGATTGTGTTTTGTATGGTGTAATATTTTCGAAAAAATAAGACATAGATAGATAGATAGATAGATAAACTCTTTGTTGTACACCAAAAAACTAAAATAAACAGACAAGCAAGAAATACACTTAAACTAGGTAGAATAAAAACTTAAACATAGAAGTTGTGTTGTCTTTATAAGATTCACCTCTTGTATTAAAACAAAATGTGTTTTAATACACTTAATACGAATGATGTTAACACAAGTATTACCACTGAAAACCTCATTGAAATCGGTTCGGTACTTTCGGAGATTGACGTGATCAAAAGAGACGTTTTCGGTGTGACGCATGAATGAAAACCAAAAGAATGTTCTGTATTTTACTTCTATGCATTATGATCAGTGATCGTCATCATCGTAGTTTTTCCTGTTGGCCTAATTTAAGCCAAGCGGCCGATTCAGAAGGAATAGTTGTTCGCTGCCCTATCGAGGTACGTTTTAACTACAAACAGTTTTCAGTAGTTTATGCCAGTTGGCTCTATGTATCACACATCAACAACCCATTCATGTCTACTGGTGGACAGGGCCTTTTACAAAGCTGGAGGGTTTAGCCGTATTCACCGTAAGTTAGTCCCTTAGTCGACTTTTACAACACCCGTAAACAGAGTCGGAAGGCTTGATTCTTATGACACGACCGCCATGGCAAAGGTATCAAATCATTTGGCAATACACCACACGTCTACTGCAGAACATAGGCCACCAATTAATTATTTGAAATTAGTTATCGACGCCGAGCACAATATTGTACTCCCCTGGGGATCGAACCCGGGACCTCTAGATTTGACACCGGTCAGCGAACCATTACACCAAAGAGGCGGTTAAATTCTTATAACAAATCTAGATTTTGAAGTTTTGTGTCTACGCCGTAGACCTTTCGTAGAAGGTCTACGGTGTAGACACTATACTTCAGAACATTTTTTTTTAAATCAAACCTTCAGAACATAATTTAAATAAAAAATATTTCACTGTTAGCGCGGTGACATAGTCTCGGGCTCGGTACACGTGCACTCTATAGTGAATAGCTGGGTCTACATCGGACGATCCAACGCGCTCCAATAGCTTGGCGCAGGAGCGCGATCCAAAGGCGCGGTTGGTGTGGACGTGCCGCGTGCGATCCAAGTGCAAGAATTGGAGCGCGCTCCTTGCCACGGTCGATACGTTTTTGTACAGTTATTTGGCCTCTGAGCTGCCTCGCGTGCGCGGCGCGCGAGGACCATTGTGCGTGGATCGCGCGATTAGCCATGGAAAACCCGAAAAGTCGTCGCTTAACATTCCATTACAAGGAATATCAAATGTTTATGGTACCCAAATAAATTCCTTTACTCTAATAGGGGTGTTAGAGACGATGCTTGACATAAGTTTTTTTTGTGATATGGGCAACAAACAAAAATTACCAAATATTTAAGCAAAATGAAGGTTGCTGCTGCCACAGCAATTCGAAGCCGCCGTGTGACTTCATCTCCAGCAAGAGTTCGACTGAATCATGGATCACAGTTTCAATAAACTTAGATCGGCTTAGTTATATCCACGCTCCACGCTGATGCGTGGATCTTGGATCGCGGAGCGCGCGATTGCTGGAGCGCGTTGGATCGTCCGGTGTGGACCCACTTAAATTACGTGGTCTAGCAAAAAATATATCGCATTGAGTTGGGATTTAAGTACTTCTAAATTCAAAATTACCTACTTAATAACTTTCACTTACCTACAAAAATAAGTTACCGAATATAGAACATACAATATGAAGTAATGGGGAGAAATAAAACCAGAATTACGCTCTATTTTCATATATTCATTGACAACATAGTCACATTTCTAACAAACTTAAAATATGATGAATTGAGACACTGATACCTTCTACATAATACATCCAGAGCTGACATAAAAGAGATATTCTGATTGTTTTAATCTACACGACTTTACAACATTCATTTGAGTGCACAGTACGTGAAATATTGTACTTGGTAAACGTGGATAAACGTAGGTTGAACTGTATACTCTACTGGAGGAGATCGGCCGGCATGACCAGCACGTTTGTAAATTCTTATTGCGTTCTAATCGACCGCTTCATTAGGAGGGTTATGTGTTTCAACGGTAAGATGTATATTTCATCGACATGTTGTACAGCCTTCACGATTTCATTGATTTTCACGTCTTTTAGTTAGTCCAAATAGTGGGAGTGACTAAGACTGATCTTATTAAATATTATTGATAATTTCAACCCACCGAGGTATTTTATATACATGAGGAGTAGTTTTATTAGTATCCAGAAACACCTTGCTTTTTAAATATTTTTGTTTGCTGACAAGATACATTATGAGCCTGACCAAAACCGTTGATGATGGTTCAAATAGTAGCATTTTAATACGGTGGGGGTGTAAATCAAAATTTTCACAATTTCAATATCGAATAAAGGTTACCCAACAAGTTGTATATGTTATACTTAGAGGGTGGGTAATTTTAAAATCCCCCGTTAACGCAGCAGGATATATAGTTCAACCCTCAATGACCTTTGAAAAACCAGCAGCAATTCAAATAAAACTGAAATACCAATAACGATTGTTACGAACACAATATATTGGACAAATAAATAATAAAAGTAGTATTCTTAGATCAATGTGTAGAATCCATCTTAGTATTCTGATAGGCAGTTCGCTAGGATTCATTGCAACGAAACCTAGCGTGATACATTCCAAAAAGAATACTCGAAAATATGAATAATTTATAATAACAGAACAAGTAATAATAAATTAATCAGTACCTACGTTTTTGTGACCCCTATAACATATAAATTACATCTAAGATTATTTTGCATAACATTTATATTGAAATAATCACAAGCATTATTAAAGTGGTACACATCGATTATTTGAAAAATAACTATATTTAACTTCATGCACACAATTAGAATCGTAGTTGTGCGAGTGCATATAATGAAAAAAAACCGACTATTTGACAACATATTGATTTGTAGTTGATTTAATAACTATTAATATTAATTTAAAATGCACACGCGACCTTCGACCGTACATTAAATAACTAAATCTTAGCAAAATTATTAATGCGAGCACGAAAACAACATAACAGTAAACCTACAAATAGGATTCAGAAACTATTTGCGTAACATAAAAACTAAACGTCCCAAACTTAACTAATTCTATTATTCAGTTTCCATTTGCTCGTATACTTGTTATTATCATAATATTCACGTTACATAATATGTTTCTATTGTTCCTATATTATTATATCGTACTGAAGCTGACACTTAGTTGCATAATGCGTTATACTAATGATTTGCTCATATTACACAACTTGCAGAAACACCTATGAATATAACTCTAGACACTGATAATATTGAAAACACCAAGCGACATTTAACGTCGAGATATCGAGAGGATTTAATTAATCGTACATGGGTACACTAACTTCTTAGTATTTATAGTAATACCGACCAGCTGATTAACATACAAAGTTCTAACTGGTGTTAATTATTTCATCTTCTTAGAGGTTGCATAGTTTACACCGCTGCATTCCTGAGATATGTCAACTTTATTACCTTATTATATGTTAGAGGAAAATACAGTAATTGTACAACACCTAAAAAATTTGGAACGCTCGTTTTACTTAAATGAATATTGAAATGATTGTCACAGGGGTGACAGAAACAGGAAACCATAAATTATGATTCAGCAATGGAACATTGAAAACAATAACTGGAAATATTTGAAGGATAGTAAGAGCCTTTTGCACGTTACTGTAAAGCAAACTAATAGCCAGCATACTATTTCAAACATAAAAATATTTGGTGGATTCACCACGCAAACATGGAACAGATACCTAAGTTAGTATTATTTGTATTTGATAATGGGTATGCTTACGAATTGGGAACATTGGGACCGCCACACAAACATTTACTGGTTGGGTACACAGATACAAATCTAAAGTCCAGAGGGCTTTGATAGAGATGAATGTGTTTTATTGCAAGAAATTGGGATATAATCAAAACTTGTCATGCAGTTAAATCGTGCTAATTTCCAGAAATTATAGGAAATAAAAATTACAGTCTGTCATAATACAATAGGTACGATACGAACAAAACCGCCTTTGTTAATTAATATATGTTGGTACACACCTAATACTACAAGTATTTTACTTAACTATCACGAAAATAATATGGATAGGTAGACTTAATTATTTCAAAGTAGGTAGATAATTAATTTTCCAGTATAATAAATTAATGTTTACTATACTTAATTATTACAACTACAAAATCCACATGATACAAAAATGAACTAATTAGTCAGTTCAAACAAAATGGCACCGCAAAATTGCATTGATTACAATGGATCGAAATAACAAAAATATAGGTAATAATCAATTTTGACGCCGAATAGCCTAACGCTTGCCTGTCAGGGTAATACCACTTCGGCCAAATATATATTTATAGTATAATTTCACTATATAATAGTCATATGTATTTAATTTTTTTATAGGTATTATAATTTTGATTTTTTTATTCTAACTTTAAAAGATTGAAGCACGTCAGCGCGGGCAGCAACCGGGCGTCAGCGCCGAGTGTCGGTCGCTGCCGAGCGCGTGCGGGTCATCGTAGACGCCGGCTGGCCAGCATAGGCGTCTGCTGGGCAGCATAGGCGCCGGCTGGCCAGCCAGTGCCGCCGCGGCCCGCACCCTTCTCATCGCCGAACCCATCCCAACACTTGTTGTGGTCAAAAATTTGGAAGGCACTTTCTACTTTTCAAAAATTTTAAATTTTTTTTACTTTTTGAACACATTAGCCTAAACTTACACAATAGAAAATATGCGTATTAACATTTACCAAATTTACGCAATTTATCCGAAACGTATAGGCCATATATTTTCTTTTCACCTAGATTAAAACTTTCTTTCCAAAAGGACAGCCAAATAGTCAACTAGATCAGGAATCGCAGTTAAATTTTCATCATTAATTTGGTCTTTTCATTTAATTAAATTCTAATCTCAAAATCGAACCAAAAATAATAGTTGAAGTACCAAGGCCACTTAGCGACTTATCTAAAACATGCGGTAACATATGTTGCGACAAGACCCTGGGTGCGCGCACCCGCCTACAAACACGTACAGTCGTTCCAACTAGAACACCAACGAGATCGACAACTTTTTCAAATCATGGTATACCCTTGTGGCAAGAAAAACATTTCTAATTCCTTACCGAAACTATCAACATAAAGTAATCTATGGAGTTTGAGGAGGTTACTGATAAAACAAATTTGTACATCCACACCTTACAAGTGATGCCACCAGCGTGACTCACGCTGGCATGCTACGATTAAAGTACACGTATAGCTAATACAAGTTGAAACGTTATCCTAATTATGCAAAGATAGAGAAGATAGCAGACAGACCTGACGATGACGTCTAGACAGACAGTCCTCGGCGTATTGTGCTCCTAAGCCTAGGCGGCGCCCGCCGCGCAACATTCCTCTACCCCGCCCAACGTCAATGGGTAAAGTAGTTCTGTTTGCGATTGTCATATTTGAAAAAGTAATGATGGTTTAAATAAATCACAAGTCCGACGTGGAAAGCAATCAAGGGGAGGTTTGTGAGATTGTTATCGGCAATCGATCAATCAACGAGCAGCGAGTAGCGCAGAAGGGGTGAGGGTGGCGACGCGGGCGCCGCTACCTACTTTAGTCTAACATTTGGAACAGTCACTACTGGCTAATGATACAACTATACATTTGGCGACCTAAGTCTACGTACGCGAGTCACGGTCGCGTCCGAACGCCACTCTCCACGTACATCTAATACACACATTGACATTCATCTGACCAAAGCAATAATGCTTTCTATGGGGTTATATCCTACGCTAAATACATAACTTCCATCTAGACACGAATGTTTCTGAATTACAATGATTATGGTATACGGAACAGTCTTTTGATGTGGGCCAAATATTTTTAAAATTTTGATATCCCTACAGTCACAGATGGGTCTAGGATGTACCTAATGTTGAAGCTTACACATAACACAATATCGACATTCTACTTATGAGTAGATAATTAAATGATATCGCACGGGAGGTGGGACGACTTCTCACTATAAAGGTGGCGCGACTTCTTGGTAGGGCGGAGGCGCGACCTACCGATAAGAGGAGGCGCCACCTGTCGATAGAAAGAGGTGCGACCTGCCGATAGAAAAGAGGTGCGATTTGATGCCCAGCAGACGGCTGCCGAGTCCTTACATTACACCTACACACATCATCAACGGAAAATACGCATTCAAGTCAAGGTTTATAATACTCAAAAATAATCGTAACTAAATAACAAGCATCATATTGCACAGCAAATTCACAATAATTTATTAAATATGAAAAATAATGTCAATTTCTTGCTAAAATTAATTACTTAAATGTAAATAATAATAGTCATGCATAATAATAATAATAATAATAGATCCCTATTGGGAGCCTCTTGGTGTCTCTCCGAAAGGAACGCGAACAGAGCGCCGGCGCACCGCCGTCCCGGCCCGGCACCAGTCCGGCGACGGCGGTTTACTTGGTCTACTAAAAACACGCACATATTTCTTTAAATTTTTAGCTTCGTAAATAGCTACGGTAAGTAGTAAACCATAAAGTTAGGTCTAAATAAATAGTCACGTTAATCGGAAAGAGAAATGATTACACAATTCTCAGTCACCTAGCATGTAATGTAGTGAGTGAGCTAAGAGACGAAGCTGTCATGTTGATTCAAACACCAAGCACTAACTGGCCGGCAGGGCAGGGTGCTGAGGGCTGTGTAACTGCGAATTAATTGCGCGGGCGGCCTAAGAATGCACGCCGCGACAGGTAATTATCTCTTGACTGCGTTCGAGCCTCGTCTTTACGTACAATTATTTATTACTCTAACGTCGTAGCCATAAAGGCTTGCAGAGGGTGTATAAAAACGCACTTGCCTACACACCCTCTCCCAAGAAATATAAAGATCTTCTAGATTCCTTTTATAAAAGTGGCGTTCAGAACATGAAGAAGTCTTTACTTTTTGATCGTAACTAGCTGGATAAGAACTATCTGAATGGTTTTTACTCATTATAAGGATGTTATATGATGATGATACACCACTATTCGTGAAAATCATACAGGACAAACTTATGAATATGGGTAAGGTAACTACATAACTAAACGATTGTAAAGGTATACAAATGACGAACAGATGATACACTGTCATTTTGTTATGAATTAAAATGTAATAACAATAGTAACGTATAGCACTGCCGGTCAGTGGTGCATGGACGCTGGATGTTGAGGTTTCCTAGTAGTGGTGCAAGGTTCAATAGTAGCTTACAGGGCCGTTGCGATTCTGGAGGTAATAGTATGCAGCCGGGAGCGGCGGCGGCATGCCAGAGGCGGCGGCTTGCTGCAACATGTTGGACGTGGAGTGTCCCGGCGGCATCATGCTGGGCGGGTTGTGTGCCGGTGGAAGCATGCCGGGCGGGGTGTGAGCCGGGGGCATCATACCGGGCGAATGGGCCAGAAGGCCGGCCGAATGGGTCAGCAGGCTGGGGGAGGTGTGCGTCGACTGCAGGAGATTCGGTGAGTACTGCATCATGCCCGGCTGCGTGGGAGCTCCCAGCAGCATGCCAGGTGAAGTGTGAGCCAGCATGCTCGGTGACGTGCGCGCCACGGCCATGATCCTCGGAGATATGTTGAGCGCCTGCGGCATGTTCGGAGACATACGGGCATGCTGCATCATGCTCGGCGAAGTGCGCGCTGCAGCGAGAATTCTCGGAGATATGTTGTGCGCCTGAGGCATGTTCGGAGACGTACGCGCATGCTGCATCATGTTTGGTGAGGTGCGTGCGTGCTGCGTCATGTTCGGCGAGGTGCGCGTTTGCGCGTAGGGAGAGTTGAGCGCGAACGGCAGCATGTTGGGCGAGGAGCCCGCGCGCGGTGACAAGCGCGTGTATGGAGCGGCGCCGGGGGAGGCACGCGGGGTTCCGGGCGAGGCGCGCGGGGCACGCGGGGTACTGGGCGAGGTGCGCGTAGCGCGGGGCGGGCCACGCGGGGCACGGGGCGAAGTGCGAGTGTGCGTGGCAAGCGGCGTAGGAGCGGCGGGCGCGCCCGCCGCCTCGCTTCATATGTCTATACGCGCGGCATCCGTAACCGCTGACTCGGCGTTTATAGCAGCGGGCGAGGCACCCTGCCCGTTACGGGAGACGGGTGTTTTCGGCGGGCCCATCTCGGCAGCGTCACGCTCGCTGTAGCGGCTGTCCGGGCGCGGGGATGCAAAGGGGCGGAAAGGCTCAGCGCGAGTGGGCTCGAGCGGATGCCCCGATGGCGGCGGAGAGCAGAGCGAGGACTCCAGGCCGGCCGCCATCGGCGATGGGAGCCGGGGGGAGTGCAGTGGCAGCGGGGGTAAGCCAAGGTGCGGCGGATGGTCAGGCGGGCGTTGCGCCGCCACCACCATGTTGCACATCTGGCGGTGCAGGCCTTGCGCCACAGCAGCCACCGCCGCCGCCGTTGTCGCATTCGGCGAAACTTCTCCATCACGTCCATTGCCGCATCCATTACCCCCCACGGGCACCGGGTTCTGACCGATCACACCGTCCTGAAAAATGCACATTGCTTCCTTAAATGCACGTTGTTTCGCAGCGTCCTAACATATGGTTCCTTAGAGACATGCAAACAGATAATCGCAAAGGCGTTTTCGCATTGCTGGCTCACCCTACGAATCAGTTACATTTACTTTTCTCATGATTCCGCGCAGTATGTAAAAGCACTTGCAAATTTGTAAGAGTTTATACATACTGCTGAAGCCATACAGTACGTATCACGCGACGCCCTCACTTGGCCAATGTCACAAGAAACAGTTTGATGAGGCCAAGTGTGAGACGGTCGCTGTGAGACTCGCTAGCTGTACTGACCGTGACGGCTGGGTAGGCTGGCATCTCGACCTCTCGCATGTGGGCGGTGTGGGCGGTGTGGGCGGTGGTGTGCGGGCCGTGGGTCTCGCGGAACACGATTGTACGGATGACACCGCGGATGTGGTCGTCGGGCCACACGCCCAGCAGTATTCTCTGAGGACGTCCGCGTCCTTTCGGTCTCAAATCTGCAATGCCGCATATAGTAAAACGTGAACGTACTGCTTATTTTGGCAGTGCGTTGACTCAGTGATTGACTTATGACGAATGTTCGGTGTATAATAATAATATAATGAATAACTCATTCAAATTATTATTAGACACTTAAAACTATATTTTAAAATCGTCCAGTTTTGTACTCATTATATTCAACTATATTGCAATATTTTACCTACCAATACAGCTCAATAATTTTTAAAATAATATGTGGGAAAAGGGAATATGTGTCGTTAACATATGTCGTATTTTTATGTAAGTCTCCAGAGACTCCTTCGTTCATTCATATGTTTTTATGTGCGGATTATCGACTACGATGTATATATTTTTTTTCTACGACGGGGAAGCACTTATATAATGTCGAAGGCGCACTTCACCCGGAATCCTCAATAGACTGAGGAACTGGTTATCCTACCTAGTTATTCCTATGTTGGAATTGGAACACAAAAATAAGAATAGTTAATATGGCGTACTGAAGTGGTAGCTAGTCTGAATGATATTTGCAGTATTCCAGTACTACGAAAAAAGTTTACCTGCCTCAAACATAATTATTGAAAGCACTGGCAAGATTTTTAAAGTCTGGGTTATTCCTTCGCTAATTATTAATAAGAGGCTCGTTGCCGAAAAGTACCTTGCAATGTTCTGTTTTATCGCCGCGAGGCTGCTTGTTAGATTTTTTTTTATTACGCACGAAATTCCATGTGCTTCCAAACAGCGTTCTAATGTATAATGTGGCAGGTATGGATAGATAGTACATTTTTCACCAAGGGAGAGTTAATCGATTACCAATGAGAGTGTACGTTTATTTGTTTAGCAATCTTATCTTCTTCCGAGTGAAACATAGTACTATTAAACGAGTGAGGGAAGCGAACGAGATCTCCGAGTAAATCGGGAAATCCGACACTGTATGTATGTATGTATGTATGTATGCATAGCTCTCGAACGGGTTATCTGATTATAATGAAATTTAATCTAAAGATATGACATAAATGGAAATTTATTGTCGCGGTGAGTTTATTGTACGTGGGGTAGTGTTTGAGATATTAGGATGAAAATAAAAACGATATATATTATTTACCCATATCTCATCAAAAAAGAATATGTAGAGCTTACACTAAGACTGATCAATTGGTATCAGGATTGTTTTGACACTATGATAGTTTTTGCGATATTGGGGTGTTAAGTGAGACAAGGAAATCTGTCTTGTGTGTCTGGCATGAAAATAAGGTAATAGTTCTTTCTTAGTCGAAAATTTCTCGTACACTCTGTTTCATTTGTGTATAGCTAATACGCAGTTTAGACGTTGTATACCTTTATCGTTGTGTATGTGCAATAATAATAATGATTATTAGAATGAATTCAGAACATTATGAGTACTGGGAACCAAATCATACACTGAGCCAAGTAAACACTTATGGTATCCTTCATTAATTTACGTTAAAATATTTATTATTTGATTTTAAATATCCGGTTGTAGAATTAACTACATTATTATCTAAACATGGAGATAATAATATACTTACGCGTTAACTTATTATAGGCGCATGCAAATTTTAGTACAAATATTATAGAAACTTATTTTTAAAACTGAAATCCAAAATGTCCAGTTAAATGAAATGTATGTGGGTCTGAGATATTTGATGGTTTGATAACATTAACTCAACATCGATGTTAGCGTTACATCAGAAAGTAAGTAATAACACGAACCAGTAGACGTACTTTAAAATACAATGTATTTGATAAATGATTAAAGACTAGACCCAGACATATGCCATCTACGGGACATTTACTAAAATCCGTTCTGTCAAGCATTCATTTTTATTTTCATTTATGACGTTTGACGGAGTAAAGTAAATCGGGCAAATAAAATACACAAAGCTAATCCTTCAAATACTCACATAAGTAAATACACAACTTAAAATCGCCTTGCAGACACATCAAATAACAACAACGCATCATAATTTCGCATATCACTTTCCAAGCTAATTAAATAATTGATAGACACAGGGTAATATTTCACGACATCTAATTATATTAAATTAATATTAACATCTAAAAATGTCAGCTGGATGCCGTTCTAAAGGTTAGTCTTACTCAATATTTACACAAAAGTACTTTGTCGTTCACGAAAGAACAATAAAAATACTTTTATGTTTGGTGTTTGTTAGTTACAAAATCCTGTCATAGATAGTCCCAGTTTACCACAACTCTTCCATTACAATTACATCATTATAACAACTTCCGTTTTGGGATTTTATTATAAACTTATCTACGTAAGCTTATTGAAATCTTTCTAATAATAATATCGGCCATGGTAAACTCAGGCTGTGTACGACCACCAAAAATATTTTCAATAAAGCTCTCTCTTACTTCACGTATTGCTTACAAGTAGTCCGTATCGCTTCTACTGTAGCTTAGTCAATGTATTTGATTTATTTTATGAAATGTTCATTACTAATATTTAATTTGTCACATTATTAATGTAATGTAATGTCATGAAGCTAAAATTGCAAAATATTGATTAATTTAAAATATGTTTTTATTTTGCTTTTCGCCAAATACATAATAATTTATTGCTTACTACTTTCAAACCTGGGAAACTTGTGTCGCCAAGATAGGTTTGGTCTTGTTTTCAACCTTGATATTTTTAAAATGGAAAAAAACAGGACAAATCCTAGTACAGCTTATCAAGTTCACAGAACGGGATCTTTTCAAATGTCGTTGAATTGCTATACCAAATCGTAAGCTACAGCGAATCGGCTGGTCAGTCAACATCCACCGTGAACTTAGAGTGAGTTTCCTCCATCAGATCGGCAATACAAATGACATTCGAAAGTAATATTTCAAATGTCACTTACATCTGATACACGTACCTGCGCCCCCATCTGCACTCGGTCCGAGCATGTTATGGACTCTGTTTGCGTAGAGTACGAATGTCGGGTATGGTATGTCGTACTTTCTTGCAGCTTGGGACAGTGAGAGCCCTTCTTTTAGAACCGAGAAGATGGCTTCAGCCATGGTTTCTGGTCTCCAGGACTTGAGCGGTCCGCGCTCCCGAAGACGTAGGTTGTGCACCATGTTTTGGTTGGTGCTCCAGCATTGCTGCCACAAGGACTGCATCCGGTATTGGTACGTCTCTGCTGGAAGGAGACGGGAGAGAGTTAGTATCCATATTGAAACAGATTAACAAGACTGGATTACGTACTGCTCATATTTTTATGCCATGAGAACAAGTCTGACATTAGCCGCCAGAGAATCTGATTGTTGCGTGAACGATTCTGGTGACAATATTAATTTTATTATGTTAGTCGAAAGTATTTATTTGCATGATCGCGATAAAGGGCCCAGTATCACTGTAGGATACCTCACTTAGTGACGACGTCAAGAAAAATACAACAACCGATTATACACGGGACTGGGCACAATGTGCGCTTGCGCTTGCCTGCCGTGTTGTCCACCTGGTGGAAACAAGAATATGAGGCGCAAAGTAAGGCGCCTTCAGTGCATCCATTATTACATATTACTCAGAAAAATCTTTATCATACACCGAATACTCACACACATGTCTACACATTTCTGTAATAAATGCGTCTATGACGTGCGTGAACTATGTATGTCAATATGCGAATAATCCATACTTTCAACCTATGCTTATAACACACATCAACAGCCACATACTGTTTGATACAGAAATCAGTCCTGCCCATTTCCAATGAAAGTAAATAGAAACACAAAACAAAAACCATCAAAATACTGCGACGTATTAAGATACAGATAAATGTTTGTTTAATGATTGGGATGGCGATATTATAAACTACTATTTTCACTACGATACTTTAGATCCAGAAAAAGCACTCAATTAACCATATCTTCCTTATATGCCGCTCTACACTGCACATAGAATGAATAGGTATTGAATATTGATTTGCAAATTTATCATAATGAGAACAAAGAAAATAATAATCAAGTAGCACACAAAGAAATCAACAAAGCATAATATTTACCTCCTCATGAATCTGCGGAAAAATGAACATTAGCAAAAATAAAACTAATAATTCAGTTTTTTCTTTGAGTACTATAATTTAAATTAGAAGTCGAGAATAACATAATAAGTATCAACTCTATGCAATATTATTATCATAAACTGGACAAGTGTGAGTTAGACACGCACACCAAGGGTTTCCTTTAAACCCAAATTTTAAGGGAAAAAATGTGAGCTTTGTTTGGTGCGGGCCAGACAGACGCCTGACCAGTTTTTAGATTTATTTGAATCTACCTCAGGGCACCTAGATATATACAATTTAGATATTACACAATAGTATTTCAAAGTATAAACTGTGAAAGTAATATTTTTGTTATTTAAGTGATTGCATTGGTCACAACATTCATAGATAGATGTTACAATGACACAAAAATTCACAACCCGCGACGGGACTCCACACAATCGGATGAAAAAATGCGCAAACGAGTCCCGTCGCGTATTGGGATTTTTTTGACATTATTACATTTGTAGTTCCTAAGTATTCAATAAGGTTTTTCTATGAGTCCTTTAATTCAATCCTTTATCTTATTGTACACTTCATAACTTTGTTAGGACTAGGAAAGCTTAAGCAGCTAACTAACTGTCACGTTTCTAAAAATTTTGAGATAGTCAGACAGACATCAAAGTCTTTGCTATTGCAGGGAACCCTAAATTGGATTACTTAAACACAGGTCGTAAAAACACGTTTTTAATTACTATTATATTATTCACGCAAGTGCCTTAGATCAATCAAATCCTTATCACAGTCAATAATATTTATACTAAACTTAATATTATGATAAGTATGTATTGCGACTAAAACGTATTTCTATTTTTGTACATTTTGGGTTTTTAACGTGAATGTCTCATCTCCTTTTTATTATTTCGCCCATACCTAATTACATAAAAACTAATCAGTCAATATGTTATCAAAGCTCTTTTTTTTACAAAATTATAGTTTCAATGGAACAAGTCATATGTCAGCGGTATTTAAATTTAATTTATTTGATATTCGATGTATTTTATTGATTCGATATGGAACCCTAAAACCATTAATTACAACTGCAGATAGCTTTTTCACTCAACAATGCAACAATCTTTGCAACAAATAAAAAATCTAAGAAACCTCACACCCATATAATTATGTAAGACTGTACAAAACGCAAAAACGGCTCATTGTTTTCTATCATTTTGTAATTTATATTACGTACGTAGGTTTGTTGGCAGTTAAATGTTATCTAGGTATTTAAATACTTTAATTGTGGTTATTACACTGGGGAGAACATTCATATGGAAATATGCTGGTTGGAGTTGGTTGTACTGTTATTTTAAAAACTCGTAACATTATACGAGACTTAACATTGCGTGAATTATCTTATAACTCAGTTTACATTTTAACCGAATCCTAGACTAATCACTAGCAAGAGCTATCTAGATATCCATGCTTATACCTAACACATAACATCACATCAACAGGGCATTAGTGTTCTCCTCCAAAACTGCAGGGTTAAGCCACAACCACCACGCTTGACAGATGGATTGGTGATCGCGGTAAAGGTGTAGATAATACACAGAAGGAAGCTGCTGCAACTCTTCTGGTGAGATCCATACCACGGCAAATATACCTAACACTTAATAAGTAATTTTCTCATATATATTCATTATATTTTATATTTATAAATAATGAGGCACATTATATTGAGCTAATTAGAAGAAGTCTTAGTAGTACCGGTCTCTCATACTAACGTAGTATGACATAACTAAATGGCACGTCCGATGCAAATTCAATTTTGCTGTTATAATCGGATAGGGCTGATCTAAATTCCCTTTTTTCTACTAGAGCTATGTAAAATTAATGTCCTGTAATATATTTATTTATATTAGTTAAATACCATAGCTTTATGAGCCTGTGTTTTTTGACTGCTGGCCAATTTTTCATATCCATAAAAATGATTTTAAGAATAATTTGGATGATTTTTTGATGGCTGTAAGTACAGACAATAATGTTTGTGTCTGTGATTATTATAATGCATTCAGAAATTATCAAACTACAACCATATATGGACCTTAGAGGAATCCTAATTTGGATATCAGTTGAAACAAAAACTATTACTATAATAACTTATTTCAATCTTTTTAGTAACAAAAGAACAGAGTTTACTTATAAATAAGCTTAAAGGCTATATGCTACAAATACGAGTAATTAAAGTCCTAATATGCACAATATGTATTGAACTGTTTCAGAAGTGTAATGGCTTTCGAATATTTTAATTTCATGAGGTACCTGAATATTCTTTAAATGTATTATTGAATAAAGTTACTACTAAGTCACATGTTTTGTTATACCTGGTAATATTGAAAGCTATTACATGATGCTCTTTCAAACTTGTATTGATACAGACGTTTCCGTCATTTGTTGAAGGTTTTCTTACTTAAACTTTGTTAGGTTTTCACAAGTAATGTTTGTATTCGTTTTGAAATGTTTCTTTCATAGTTCATATGAGAGACACATTATCCTATAAATCTCTAAGTGGCCATTATAATAGATCTCTATATACGAACTACCATCTACATGTACTTAAGTTTGAAAAAGTAATGAATATGACTATATAGGAATATAATAAAGTTCGACAAATATTGGAACCGGCCACCAAATATAAGACCAGCGAGATCCAGTTACAAATTTGTGCTTGGTTTGTGGTATTTTATAACTTTTCGATGGTGTTAGCACCTTACCTAAGTCTGACACCAATACAATTCTATATTGCTGAGTTCTGTCATTTACAGTTAAGAGAGTACCTCAGATCCTTCTAATGAAGATTCCGGGTGAAGTGCACTTTCACATAAGGCTATATTATAACATGACACTAGGAGATGAAGGCCAAGCGCTTTCCCGTAGTGCAATAAAAATACATTAAGTATTAAAAGAGGATGCTTAATTCTTTTTTGGTTAAATTATCCAAAAAGAATAACCTTTTCTAAATTTCCATTGTGATGAACTTTCGTGTAATTTGTTTTATACTACAAAAACCTAGATATAAGATAAGTCAACACATACAATGTGAATTAACATAATTGTAATGGGTCGAAGCCAGGTGGTTTGTTAGTAGTTTACTAAGTATTATGTTAATACCACCATCCGGTGACAATGTACATTTATGACTACCTCTTTAGTAGACAGTATAAGTAGGTAGTTAAATAACCTATACAGGTTGGACCAATGACCCCCGACCGGCAAGTATCCTACATTATGAAGTTGGCAAATTTAATCTTTATTTTAAGAAATAAAAATAACTGCCCTTTAAAAAAATGACACTTTACAAGCACCGGAAATTGAATCTTTTAACTGTAAAATAAACAACATGTTTTTTATGATACCTACTTATCACATCATTAGCTCATTAATCTATAATATGCAATATATCAATAATGTCATGTAAAATCGAAAAAAGGAAATAGTCAAGGTATATTATAATATTTGAGTAAAATCTTTCTTTCGAGGGGCATTGGTTGCGTCTGATGAACCAGCGCATCTGAAAGGTATGCAAAACATATTCATGTTTTATTAACTTCCATTTGGGCAAGCTTTCCCTACACTAGTTGGCTACCGATAAGAGGAAAAAACTGTTGCGACATAGCTGCGGAAAGTACGGCGCCGATACATCGGCGGCTGAGTGATCGAACGTATTATTTGGTTGGCATGACACACTAAACGTCTGTAGCGTCATGTTTAGCTCGATACGCGACGGAACATTAACGAGTAAGAAATCGTCATGGGTTGTAAAATACGCACGGGTGGTTCTTATTCTAGCAACCAATAATGAAAAAACCACGCGCGCTGAACCGTGTTGTGTCACTTACTATGCAAAATACTCGTAATTTAAATGCTTAGCGCGAAAACTATCTTTGAATTCGCTGCGAAAACGCGACGTAATGTCGGATAATGCGTCGTAGGTTGCTTAAAAATACTGTAAGCGTAATAAGCCGAACATTCAGTGTATTTTTTTTCACAGGTGTGTCACTACACTCACTATTGGCTGACGTATAAACATTAATTCAAACAACTTTCATGTTTTTATAATGCTATAGCTAAAAGGTATTGGCATTGCGGGTTTTATATGTGACAAATATGTAGGGATCTCCATCCATCGTAATCTGTATCGTGTAGTCGCAATAACCACCCGGTTTCGGTTACTCAACGCGTTGCGGTTGCCGGTGGCGGAAACTAGCAATTTGAGACCGATCAAACACAGCTAGTTGCGAGTTGCCACTCGCCAAAGCTTGAAGATGTTCCCCGTTAGTACAAAGGGTACAATACTAGACAAAAAATTCATGATCGAGAAAAAAAAATATAAATATCCACGATGGCTACCTTTTTCTGTATTCTGTGTCTTTTATGAACGTTATATTAATTTAAAAAAATAGTTTTCTTTTTATTTTAATAACTTTAAAAAGCATACACGGTGGAGGAGTGTAGAAAGCAACGTTTATTTATATTTAACGGTCAAATTTATAGAACTGTATGGCTTAAGCTTTTCATATACTCGTATTAGTTTACGTATTAATAAACAAATCCCGCGTCTTTGGGGAAAAAATCTAAAACTGGCAGACAGCCAAAGTAATGAAACCACTTGATTATTCTGTCACGAGCTCATGGTGATTCGGTAACCGTCCTACAAACAAGCGGTATAAACCATTATTGTTATTGTTTGAAGGGCGCGTTTGGCCTACATCTCATCTGGTTTCAAGTTATGATAAGGCCGAAGGTGGACGCTACTTCACCCGGAATCCTCAGTCTCAAAAACTGGCTATCTTACCTTTGAATGCCGTAACACAACAAATTAGAATTGCTGTTATGGCGACAGTCTAAGGTAAGTTGGTGGTAGCTAGCCAGGTCTACCACCAACCAAACTATACACACAATATATAATAGTACTCCACTGGGGATTGAACCGGGGACCTCGGGATCTGTCACCTTCGGTTGACTCACTAGACCACAAAGGTGGTTAATATCAAATGGTATTTTACATCGACGTGATTCTATATTAATAAGAAATTACGGACGATCATAAGGTTGCAATTAACTGCCCTTGACCTTTGACAAACTTTGTTCAAATACAATACAATACAATTAAACTAACTATGTACAAAGGAATCAGTCAGATTACCTAAGTACCGTTACAAACGGCCTATAGGTAACTCAACTAAAATTTAACAAACTAAATGGCCAAGTGCGAGTCGGGCACACCGAGGCTTTCCAAATTTATAGGCAAAAGATTTAGGTTTTAGCTTTTAGTTTTAAAGCCTCAGTTTGAGTCCAACTTGCGCTTGCATGAAAAATACCCAAAATAATACCAATTGTAATAAAATTGTGGTCAGACCAACTAAAGTAAAAAATAACAAAATTAAGGAATGTTGCTCTAGCAGTGTATTGTTAATTGATCAGAACATCTTCTATGACTCATCATCATCGGTATTATATTCTGTCTTAATGTTACCCATTTTAGAACTCTTTGATTTCATAGCCGCTTCATAGTACAACGATACTATCGAATGTTTTTTGCAGAAGGCCCACCACCATCTAAATCCTGTGAGCCCTACAAACTCGAAGCCAGGTTCTGTGGCCTTTCTGAGTTTTTCCACGTAAGCTAGAACCTCAATCAATGATTTTTTTGTTCTCCTATTGTACGGTGATACACTGGTGTAGCAACAGTAGTCTAAAACGGTTCTCTCTTCTTCGGCCGTCAAACCAGCGTCGTCGAGAACTGCCATGCGTTTCGATTTTCCTAGAATATTATCGTAGAGAGTTCCTTTGGGGATCGCGTAGTGTGTAGCCGCTTGGGTGAACCGCATCCGCTGTGTGACGACCGCTTGTATAGCCTCTTGTAGCTGGCTGTCGGTCCATCGTGGCGTTTTCAGTTTGAGAGCTTGGTAGTCTGCTAGATAACCAACTGAATAAGCAGGTGGATAGTAAAAAGTGTTCCTCAGCTAAGGTACGCGCGGTATTATTTTGAATTGTAGCATCAAAACACATAGTTGGTTCAAAAATGTGATACTCATATTTCACTAAAAGCTACATGTTCATAGCAACACAGGAGCTATATGTTCATAGCAACCATTTGTTATAGAAACATCGAATATCTAAGATATTGTTTCATGTAACCTGTATGTAGTGGCGAATTTCACGTTTTTGAATCGAAGATGTGTTTTGAAGCAATTTACCAAAAAATGTCTGATGCTTAACTCCGAGGAACCACCTTGACGACCCACGCAACAGGCCGGTGCATTTTTAGTTAAGCGGGTCGCAAAATCAAAAAATGATGCAAGAAAATATGCCACATAAAAATAACCCAACAATGGAGGTTTCTTCGTTTTTACCCACACTAATAATGAATAATGCAAAAAGTACTACTAAATTATACTGAGTGAAATTGTGAAGACGTGAATAAAAATGGTCACGGATAACGTTGAAAATAACCACTAAAGCTTCGGTAAAAGTGTTCCGCAATAATAAGTATTGAATTGAGTTTGATATACCATGTGTTTTTTACTGTGGGTACAAACTAGCCTGTGATACGAAGAGTCATTATTCAACTGAATTCGTTATATTTTCCACAACAACATAATCACAGAGCATACTTTTCCCACGACGCTATGACAATATCACAAGGTAGTATTTGTATTCTATTTAACGGTGCATAAACTGTTAGCGTAACTGCATTATTAGTGTGGATCACTTCAGTGCATACATGCAATTTGAAAAGCAGGAACTGAGAATTTGGTACGGATGGGATTCTCCACACAACCAGTTCACATAACAGCGTTTTAACTAGACATATGATCAGAAAATGATCATTAAAGAAAACGGTTACCTTTCCTCTCAAGGGACACCACATTCGTACCAAAACTGATAAGTTCGAAGACATGCAAAAGAATATCACAACTCGGTGGGCTGCACTAGTTCAACTGACCTGCCAAGGCCGTCGACGTCGACGCAGCGCCCATCCATGCTTGGGTGTTCTCTAGCATTCTAGCCTGCAACAATAACAAAATACATATTTATTATTTATTAAAGGAAAAGCAAGATATCGCTAGCGACGATAGAATATAATATAATGTTATATATGTATATGATAAACATTAGTGCGCCTCTAGCATACAGTAAAGTGTGACCCTGTAGGCACACTGTCCACATAAATAATTGAATTAGAAACCCGATACCATGGAATGATTCGCAAGTGAATGTCGAACAATGCGGTGTAATGAGTGACCGGCGCGCGCGCTGCTCGGCCCGGTCAGGATGCGCCTCATTAAAATTAGCTATAATCGCCGGCCAATAATAATAACGGTCAGATGAAAAAGAACAATCCCTCAGTTAATTTACATTTTCCTCATGACGAGCAGGAAGTTTACGATTGCACATTTTATCGATCGCTACTGTATTCCATTGGTAGAGTAGTGCAGCGCGTGCGTCTGCGCAAGTTTATTTACGTCTCGTTACTGTCGAAGCAAAGAGCGGCATTTCTTTGTTCCAACAAAACATTATCCAACTTTTAATTGTGGACACAGACATATACATATACAAGAGTAGACTAGAAATAAAATGTTATAAAGGCGACGTCGGGTGGGGCTATTAGTATGCGCGCACGCACGTGCCCTAAGTACCGGTTGAAACGTTCCGATGTATTGTTTGTTTACCCGAATAAAACACTAAAATCCAATTCAATAACAAAGAATTAAAGATCCCGAAATAAAATTTATTGCCGGAGTACGATAAAATAGATTTATGTACGGGCGGGCCGGGGCAGGGACGGAGCGGAGCGGGTGCGACTAGTGCCGCCACCTGACCGGATTTGCAACTAATTTTAGCACTGACCGGTCAAATAATCGGATATATCACAAAACGATTTCATTAAACTGCTCACTCAGTAAACGCTATCACAAATCGATTTGTTCTACAGTCAATGCCTCTTTTTTAAAAAATCTTTTTAGAACTCTTTCTTGACTCAAATTATTATATAAACGGAGCTATGGTTAAGCGTGATTAAAGAGGCATGCATTGATTTTTGTTAAGTTCTTTTATAGTGTCATCATGTACTAATGATCTTGATTAAATTTGAATTTAGCTGTAGACTACCGTGTCCCTCGAAACCTAACACTAATCGGTTCTTCTGGGCTTGTGCGTTTTATCAATGCATGTGATTTATCTCGTAATGAGATTCTATCCGGCTCCTTGCCTAGCATCACTACAACATATTATTAGGCGCACTCGGTCAACTAAATTACATTCTGTTCAAACTTTATAGGCAGTTATTGTATTTAATTGACGAGATAATAAGGTTACAAAAACGACAGCCGTTTCCGACGTATAGCATTGTTGAAGATACAATAGCTACGTTTATTGTATCGCTCGTAAACTAGTTTTAGTTATTTCGTGCAGTTAATGCGATTATTTTGTATTTCGCGCCATTATTATCGAGCTTGTGGGCTTAGGTTCACTGAACCTGTGGCGGTTTACATTGTGTGGGGCTACACGGTGCGAACCGGCTAGTTGCTGCAGTGCAGTAGGTCGCACCGTGTGACCGTATCATATTAGTGGATGTCAAGCGAGTCGATCAGCTGTTTGCATGCGATTTACTACAATATTAGGTAAGCTTTTCGTCAACACCGAACTACTGGTACAAGAGGCGGCTCATAAGTCCGGTTGGACTCGTTAACCGGACTTATAAGCCGCCTCTTGTACCAGAAAGTCTGGTTGACGTGTCCAACCGGACTACTGACACAAAAATGTATTATTAGTTTGGTCAACCGGACGAATAACTAATAACCAAATACTGATACTACGAGTAGACCCAATATTTTTATTGACACACCAGTCAACTCGGACGCATGCCTCTCGGAGGTCCTACATTCAAGTCCACGTGACCACATTGTACAAAATATGTGTTTAATTGGCACCCTTTGGGTACGAAAAATGTTGACGTCCAACGTAAGATGCAAGTACAGTATACAGTAGATGTCTACTGTTTAGTCAGCAGCTCGCACTGTGTAACCAGGCGTTACATACATTTGGGTCAACGTATTTTGGTTGCTGAGCCGCGAAAATATTTAATTTTACAAGTATGTATATAAGAAGAAATGATTATCTATAGAAACCTTACCTAATTCTATCGCCATAACTTTCCGAAATTGCATGCTCGCTCGCTGTAAATTGAATGCAAATACTTTAATGTATAGATAAGTAAGTTTCTCAATAAGTGATTAATTGTAATCTTCTGAGAAATATATATTCTTAAACATTAACCTTATAACAACAATTAAAAAAAAATTGTACTCTGGTATTTAGAGGTAAGATAGCCAGTTCCTCAATAGATTCCGGGTGAAAGCGCCTCCACCTTTGGCCTTGTAACCAGGTGAGATGAAGGCCAAGCACTTCCGCGTCGTATAATAAAAAAAAAGTACCCCGGGCATGCCTTGCTTTTGCTAGTCGTTATGGCTGAAATATCGCAACCTCTGTTCTGTAAAGGTCCTCCAGGCTAGAGCGAGCTCTCTCCTGCCGAAGTCCGGCGCCGAACGGCTTGCTGTGTTCCGTTGGTGTGCGCGAGAGCCTCTTGGGAAAGCTCGCTCCATCGCAAAGACTGTCCTTGCTCTAGATCGTCCTTGGCCCTAAGCTAGACAGGGCTACAGGTTTTACCCATAATTTATATAAAAAAACTAATCATGTGCTTCAATTCACAGCCATATTATTTTAGTGCCCCCCGCGGTCAAGCCAACATCGGTCACGTTGCCCGCTCTCCTCGGCCAGCACCCCTGCAGCCTCTCACACAAATGGGAGGAAGCAGAGCTGTGGACCTGTTCGCAGCGCTGCACCCGTTAGAGCTCCGCTGAAGGATGCAGAGGGCTTCACGACGGTAGTAAGGAAGCGAAAGCCTTCTAGAAACCTATGCGGTACAGCCATAGTTAGTGATGAGCTTTCTTAGGCAACTTACGCGTTGCCGTGCAAAGTCAAAAGTCAAAGTCAAATATTTTTATTCAGTAAGATTTTTTAGGATCACTTTGAAACGTCAAATCTACCGCCTGTTCGGAATCGCGACCAGCACACAAGGAGAAAGGCAAGAACCTCGGGCTAGTTTTTTTTTTTCATGATCCATTACAATAGCTTCAAATTATCTAATACTAATTACAATTTATTCACTGGAGCAAATTCATTTTTTTAATGCCAGGCTTTCTTATCTTCTAGGTAATCTGAAATTTTATAATAAGCTTTCCTGGATAGCTTTTGTTTTACAAAATTTTTGAATTTATTATTTGACAAGCTTAGCACATCACTTGGCAATTTATTATAAAAGCGTACAGTTTGCCCTATGAACGATTTATTAACCTTATGGAGCCTAGTTGTGGGAACAGCGAGTTTATTCTTATTTCTAGTATTATAATTATGTTTATCACAGTTTTTGTCAAATAAGCTTATGTTTTTACGCGCGTACATAATATTTTCATAAATATATTGGCAGGGCATAGTCAATATATTTATTTCTTTAAACTTGTCTCTTAATGAATCTCTGGGACCCATTTTGTAAACAGCGCGAACAGCCCTCTTCTGCAAAACGAATATGGTGTCTATATCTGCAGCACTTCCCCACAGTATTATGCCATATGACATAATACTGTGAAAGTAACTGAAGTAAACTAGTCTTGCTGTAGCAACGTCTGTGAGAAGACGTATCTTCTTTACAGCATATGCTGCAGAACTAAGTCTCTTCGCCAGTTTATCTATGTGTGGGCCCCATTGAAGTTTATTATCTAAAGTTAATCCCAAAAATACAGTGGTTTTGACTAATTCTATGTTTTCCTCTTTAACTTTTACATTAGCTTTAACTTCAGTTACATTTGGTAAAATAAATCGAATACATTTGGTCTTTTTCTGATTGAGTACTAAGTTATTTACATTAAACCAGTTAACAATTTTTGAGATTGCATTGTTTACGTTGTCAAAGTTAGTCATTTGTCGCTTCAATCTAAATAGAAGTGACGTATCATCTGCAAACAGAACAATCTCATGGTCATCTTTAATTATTTGGGGCAGATCATTAATATATACTAAAAACAAGAAAGGCCCCAATATAGAACCCTGCGGCACACCCATGGTAACCAAAGATCCTGAAGAACGCTGGCCGTTCACGTCGACATGCTGTATGCGATCACTTAGGTAAGACGTGAGTAAGTCTAGTGCAACACCCTTGATACCATAGTGGTCTAATTTCATAATCAGTGTTTCATGGTGCACGCAGTCAAAAGCCTTAGACAAATCACAAAAGACTCCCAACGCATCATGTGATTTCTCCCAGGCCTCGAAAATATGCGATACTAAACTAATACCGGCATCAGCAGTTGAGCGACCTCTTGTAAATCCAAATTGTTTGTCATGAAATAGGGCGTTAGCATAAAAATGACTATGTAACTGTGTAAGAATAATCTTCTCAAAGATTTTACTAAATGTCGGTAGTACTGATATCGGCCTAAAGTTTGTTGGATCAGAACTGTTACCAGATTTAAAAAGAGGAATGTGCCCATGACGCTGCTGTACGTGTCCCGACTTCACCACTCCATGAAGGCTGAGGATGTAGTGAAGTATGTGAGGCAGAAGACGAAGTTTTTACTGAGGATCGAGCAGTTGGAATCTCGCCACAATGATTTTAAATCGTTTGTGTTGCGAGTCCAACACTAGTAAGTCACGTCCAGACTTTACGAGGAAATAAATTGTTATATAGTTATAATTACTTATGTATCGTAGTTTTTAAGGTATACTCGTATATTAATATGAGCCGTAGACTAAGTTAGAATAAGATCTATAATTTTTCTATTGTTGCCTAAAATAAAATTGTATTATTATTATTATTATTTAGTTTGTGACTGTGTGATTATATTTTACCATTTGATGATCCTGAACATGTTACTGCTTTGTATATATGTAGTTTACAGCGTAGTTCCATCTTACGACTATTATGTCTTCAAGAAGATGGTTAGAAAGCACCTTTCGAGTAGCCTCGCTTCATTGAAGACCTCATTCTTGCCTGTCCAAGTTTCGAGGACAAGAGCTAACCCATTTCAAATAAAACGAATCGGTAAAAAATGACCTAAATCAATGAACATCTCAAGCTATCATTGAACCATTCCAATGTTTTCTACAACTAGAAATAGCAAAGCAAAAGGTTATTCAACTCACATGAAACGCTCAAAAATTACACTCTAACATATAGTACTATTGATTATCATTGAGCAGTTGGCCCATTTTTATGGAGTTTGCATAGGCAGTGTTTACACCCCCACCCCACCCACCAATAATAACAATAAATGATACACCCTGACCCAACGTTTCTGATAATCTATTAACAGTAATGTAACAACTTGTTTATACGAGGGATTCTGAATAACAACCTTATTTAGGGTTCCAAACTGCCGAGTCCCTTACAGAACCCTTAAAATTTCGCCAGGTGCGTTCGTATGTCTGACGGGATTGCGATCATTATATGATTTTTTTACTTTCCGCTGTCCTTTGCCTTATTTTGCCAGTTATCGATACTTGGGACTAGCAATACCGATAACTTGCAAGACCGAAAAACAAGGGAAAGTGGAGAGATCTCGTATCGGAGGCATACACTCACATTTGGTTTTTGCGTCGCAGGAGAAATATACAATTCATATTTTCAAAAAACATCATGTAATTAAATTTTAACTGTATAAGAACGTTTTTAGAGTACCATACCCAAAGGTGGCCAGTAAAAACCGATTACTAAACCACCGCTTTCTGTCTGTCAGCACACAGTATCTCAAGAACCGAAATAGTTAGACAGTTGAAATTTTCACATAGTTGGTTTTTCTATATATTTTTTATAGTACGACGGGGATGCACTTGGCCTTCATCATCTCCAATTGTTGCAAGCCAGGCGGACTTAAGTCCTACCACCAACCAAACCAAGCACAATATTGTACCCTAAGGTAATCAAATCCGGGACCTCTGGATCTGACAGCGGTGGGCGAACCACTACACCATAGAGACGGCCATTGCCGATATGACAATACACCAGTTTAGGTAACTTGCGTATAAACCACTCTTCTCTGCAAATAGATTCCGCAATTCCGAGTGAAATTAGTTTGTCTAATACAGTTGAACCGATCAAGGGCCTAACCTGGGAGGCTACCGGGCATTTCGCCGAAGTTCATTGTCATCCATTGATTTCATCTCCATCTTCATCAATCGATAAGTCTGCAATGGTACCGCCGTTCTTTATGAAGTTCGTCAATATTAAGATGGGACTCCTAGCATACAATGGATTAGGGATTTCAATAAGAAACAAATATTAAATAAACGAAACGCAACGTTTTAATAAAAATGCGATCTACCATATTTTTTTAATTAGAATGTCATTTATTGATACTCTGTAGTACTTATTATTTTTTATTTCAAGGTATAAAATAGTAATTTTATCTTAAAACTAATTATTTTAATCATAAAACCGAAAAATGGTGTGTTATGCAAACGCAACGAAACGCAGAGGCCAATCAAAGAAGAAGAAGAAGAAGTTCCCAATGTGATGAGAGTTTGTAATAGAGATGGTGTATTAGGGTCATATTTTCGTATTATTTAATTGCTGGGATTATGTTATGATACCTATTATAATATAATAGTCAAATAATAGGTAGTGTTTCGACTGATTCCGATTCTGTATTCAACGCTACTTACGGCGTTTAATAGATATTCTATCAGGTATTCTCTTTGGGTAGGTATCCATAATCGGATAAAAGTATATTATGATACGTGCATAATGTAAATGTAACGGTTATTAAATTTTTCTTCATCTTTTATGAGGCTTAGGACTGTGAACGAAAATTAAGATAAGTTGGCGTATTTAAAAAGTTAATTACCTATGTAGGTACCTACAATGATTATTTATTGCTATTATTCACACAAATTGACTCCTTAGCAGATGAATATCAATCACAGAGACTATTATTTACTCAAATTCACTCACTTCTAGACGAATATCATTCGCACAAATTCACTCATTAGCAGACGAATATCAATCAGACTATTATTTACTTCGATTCACTCACTACTAGACATATATCATTCGCACAAATTCACTCATTAGCAGACGAATATCAATCACAGAGACTATTATTTACTCAAATTCACTCACTTCTGGACAAATATCATTCATACAAATTCATTCATTAATAGACCAATATCAATCACAGAAACTATTAGTATTTACTAAGATTCATTCACTTCTAGACGCATATCAATCAAATCATAGAATAACTATTCATCTCACCCTCGCTCGCATGAACGCTAGTAAGAACAGCGCTTCAGTACCTACGTACGAGAACACATAACACTAACGGCAGAGCAGAGCGACAATACTAAGCGCCATCACAGCCACCGCGTCGAAGTTCACGAAACGAATCTTGGATCAGGCTAATATTTAACTATTATAAAATAATATTATACCGAAGATTCCAATACCTATTACGAATATACATTGCTAATATTAGGTTATCTAACTATTATTAATTTATTAGTCACACCTCTAATGTGATGCGAGTTTGTATTTGTAAACACAAAACAAAAACAAATATATGAGAAAATGTTCTAAATATTTATTTAGAGCGCTTTGTAGACACGAAAAGTAAGTAATTCTAATAAATTTATGAGTAAAATGTGCGTTAACTTAGTTTTCCACGTTTTACTTACGTCATGAGTGGTAATTTTTAGATATGCCGTCCCCTCGAATAGTTTCCCAAAGACGAGGAAATCTTGCTGCAAAATGACTGCGGCTCTTCGTTTCGATTGTAGCATCCCGACTTAACTCTATAGGGTCGGGGACCACGAAGACTTCGCCCGAAATGGAGGGATAGTACTTGCGTGAAGTGTTGGAATTAGTTTGTGGGTGTGTATTGCAGCAGCAATACAACAGCAGTAAGTGCACTGCTGTTTGTTCTAGATCAAGCAGACCACCGCCATACATACTTATTTGGCAAATACAAGAATGGCTTGATGAATTTTTGTCACCAACTTGTTCTAATAAGGTCCTATTATTTTCAGAAAACCGATTACATATTGGAGCCCCCGGCTTTTTATAGCACCAAAGGAGGACTTGTTATAGCCTCCACTCCCTTGAGGAGTGGAGTTGGTGGTGAAGAGCAAATGGAACTGAAGAGCAAATGTTGAGAATGGCGGACAAATCATAGTGGAAGATTAGAATAAAATAAATAAAAAAGACTTTTATGTTTACCACACTACCACTATTAGGAAATGCTTATCTAATAATAACCCTAATTTAACTTTTGTTTTAATCATAATATGTTATCTTACATTTATGTATATTTACAGTTAGGTTTCTGAGGTTGTCACCTCAGCAGCCTTGATCAGAAGAATTTGGCAGAGTGGCAGATTAGTATGTGTTAAATTGAGACAACCGCATATTCACTTAATTAGATTTTAGAATCAAATATGTAAATAAAACCTATATACCTTATACTTAATTGCTTATTATTTATAAATAAAAAGGTGGGTGTTTCATGATGAAGTGCCATACTTTCTGAGAGAAGCATAAATAATACCTAATAAATATTACAGGACTATTTCATGCTGTGTGAAATAAATGTCCTGTAATATTCATCAGACCTGTCGCAATGCATGGATCAGAGGGTTGGGCTATGAAGAAGACGGATGAGAGGAAAGTGCATGTTACTGAGATGCGAATGTTAAGATGGATGTGTGGGGTGACAAGGTTAGATAAGATCAGAAATGAGTTTATAAGGGGAAGTTTGAAAGTGGCACCAGTTTTAGAAAAGTTGAGGAGTGCTAGGTTGGCATGGTATGGGCATGTAATGAGGAGGGATAATAGTCATTTGACCAAAAGGGTTATGAATTTGAGCGTGGATGGACATGTGAGCAAGGGAAGGCCGAGAAAGAGATGGATGGATTGTGTGAAAGAGGACATGGGTATGAAAGTAGATGCAGAGTTGACGGTTGATAGGAGTGAGTGGAAGAAGAGAACATGTTGTGCCGATCCCACCTAGCGTGGGATAAGGGCAGGAGAATAATGATTTATTTCCATCATGCCTAAACCAAGCAAAGCTTGTAATAAGACAACTAGATTTTGGAAATAATACTGTATTGTTTGATGTGTATGTATCATCATATAATACAACACAGAACCTACATCAATACCTATTCATCAGGAACTAGATTTTGGAAATAATACTGTATTGTATGTAGGTATCATCATACAATACAATACTACACAGAACAAACATCAATATTCATCACACAAATGTTATTGCTGGGTGGGAATCGAACTCACAATACAGCTCAGAAGCACATAGGCTGGCTGTTCTTTCGAAGGTTTCTCCCTGTCCATGCGCTCTAGGTTTCGAAGATCTTCAGCGGCCTACAACACAACTCCCTCCACGGCTCTCAACCATAAGGAAAAGACACATACAAATTACTCTGAACACGGCAATAGGTAGGTCACTTATAGAAGGTACAACACAACTCTCTCCATGGCTCATAACCATACGAAAAAGACACATAAAAATTACTCTGAACACGGCAATAGGTAACATAAAGTAGGTAGATACTACCCAAAATCGCCCACAACCCAACACTCTCCATGGCTCTCAAACAAACGAAAAAGACACACACAAATTACTCTGAACACTGCAATAACATATAGTGTCCAGAAAAACCCAAATATGTATCCTAAATTTGCCGAAAGCTGAATAATTCGGATGATGGTATTGATAACCGGTGCTCTACGGTAACCGGCTTCAAGTTATTCATCCAATAAAGATACGAACCATGGCAAAACAATTATTGAAGCCCATCTGCCTTACGCGGTACCGAATCTGTCATCTAAACGTCAAAATGTACTGAATGGACGGGTTTCATAACATGTGTTCACTTTTAAGATGGGAAACGCCATTTTGTATTTGACACTTGTGATACCCGGTAGGTAAAAATCGTTTCTAGTTCTCATGAAGCTAATTTTAAGCCAATGGAGATCGGCTACGCCGTCGCCGGTACGGTCCCTGGGGGTGCATTTGCAAGCGATACCATGCTTAATACGACTACCTATATAAAAAAAAATACATTTACGCCTAAATCATCTGCAATAGATGTTTAAAAGGTCAATGATGATGATGAATTGCTTTAGCACTCGACTACTTTCCATAAAAAATTAACTGTCAACAAATTAACAAAAATATACATGACAAATAGAATCGAAATTACTAATTTACTAATTAATTAAATTATTAAAAAAAAAACTAATCGAAATAGGATAGTATTATACACTATGATTTCGCAAGTTTGACGCTTGTTCAACAGAACGATAGAGTAAAAAGTATGTTTATTGTATGATGATCCCAGATCCGAACTAGAAGACAACGAAGTCTTAGTTATAGTTAGGTTCCGTCAACACATTTCGGGCAATCCCTAATTAATGAAACCTAAAAACTGTGTTTATTTACCCCTACGTGAACGTCAAAGTGCTTTCAGGTAATTACTCCCCATTCGCGGTTATCGTAACTGATAATTTTCCTCAATTTTACCATTTATCATACATTCACAGTTGTGTATAGTTATCGACCAATCTATCGTTACCAACTACGTTATTAAATTTAATTTGAAACGATGTTTGTAATTTAAATACACTGTTTTAAGATATATGCTTTTAACTTTTGGTAAAATAACTAGACACAGCTGTGAATCTATGATAAATGGTAAAATAAACTTTGCTAGGCTGACAGTACATGCACATACAGAGGTGATATAGATTTAAATGGTGCTGGTTTTTTTTTTAGAACAAGCTGTAGATTTGACTTTTCTAAGTGATCCTTAAAATATTACTATTCATTTAGATTCTTAATTTTGACTTTTAACTATATAATGGGATGTGTTTATGTGTAAAATTAACATTAAATTTAACTTTAAATCTAAGAACGATTTGATCAATATGATGCACTCGAAGTGGCTCTATTTAAGCTCGCGAATTAGCTTAGCTATTCGGCGAGGCACCGCACCCAGTGTCATGGGCAAGCTTTCGTCTGGTTTGGATCAGTTAAGCTACATAAACATATATTTCTTTGTTATAATGTTATGTTACAATCGTTTTTTAAGACGGGAAAGCGCTTAGCCTTCATTTCATCTGGTGTCACATTATGATCAGGCCGAAGGTGAAAGCGCAATTCACTCAGAATCCTCAACAGACTGAGAAACTTGTCACAACAATAATTGAAAAGCCACCACTACCACCAACCAAACCAATTACAATTTTGTACCTCCTGTATATCGAACCCGGGGCCTCTGGATTTATAATCGGTTTGCGAACCACGAAACAACGCGGTCAATTTAGTAGTAGTACATTTCATAAGTTCAATAAGTAAGATACCTACATGCTAACGTAATATTACGGTACCAAGCGTTAATTTTCTAGCGCACCGGAAACAGTTATTCCGATAGCGGAACAGCCTGCATGTGTTATGGCAAATAACGAACAAAACTAACAATTTGTTATCGCTTGAACAATGCTAAGCATCTTATAGTAGAGCTTGGCAGCTGTGTCGGCAGCTAGTAAAGGCTTGCTGTTTTATCTTTCTCACCATTTAATCCTACTGGGATAGCTTACTATTTATAAATTTGCAAAAATATGCTAATAGAAATAAGCTGCATTAGAAGCATACAGCAATAGATATTCAGGAACTTCAAGTCATCTGTCAGCTTTTTATCTTGTATAATGTTCAGCTTACAACAGCTTGGCCTACATCTCGCTTGATTTCGAATTATGATAAGGCCGAAGGTGGAAGCCCACTTCACTCGGAATCCTCAAAAGTCTGAGGAACTGCAGTCTAAATCGAAAATCTTACCTCTAATCATTTTGTAATGTTGCTATGACATTGGTAAGATGATGGTAGCTAGGCAGATGGGCTTAGACCAAGTCCTATCGCCAACCAAAAAAAGCAAAATAATGTACTCCCCTGGGGAAAGAACCAGATTTGAAGCCTGTGGGTTAACCACTCGACCACAGAGGCGATTAAAAAAAGGCAGCCGTAAACCGTTCACTGTTGGACACGAGCCACATTCTAAGAGAAAGTACCACACGTGCACTAAATGAAAGGGACGGCATTATACAAACTCATAGCTAAGTGAAACGGGTTGGCGGGATTTCATTGCAAAAGGTGCTTTTGTTACTCAAGTGAGTACTAAAAATGCTATCGAAAATTTAAATGATATTAATCAAGATATCGATCAAAGTTACTTCACATCAACAGCCAATAAGTATCCACTGCTGGATAGAGCATTTTCCAAGGGTTTTCCATAACCACCACGCTTGGCAGGCAGATTGGTAATCGCAGCGAAGATACTACCTTTCTTCTGGTGAGATCCCTTGGTAGGCTTTTATGTCAGCCATGGGCCGAGTTGGGTGGAGTCGATTCTTAAGCCGGGACCGCCACGGCAATCCAGCTTACTACATCAGAATTGTCCAATAGTGTCAAGCCGATTCAGAGATTAAATATAAAAATAATAAAGTGAGTGTAGAAGTGAATGATCGATTTTCATCAATCGTGTTTTTTAATAATCCAGATTGAACAAAGCATTAAAGTTTCATGTACTAGGGTACATGCAACTTTAGTGATTTCAGCTCTATTTATTTCTTCCTTCATCTGAAAGGATGTTGTTGTCCATTCCACAAATTGAATTAGAATATTGCTATGACGAATTATCTTGCAATTTTGCGGTAGACACAACTATTCTAGATCAAATACTGAGTTTTTAATATTGCACCTTAAGCAAAGTAGCTGGCTTTGAGATAAATAAGAAACTGTGGCTATTTAATCTGCGGAGCAATAATAAGCTTTCTATCATACTTGAGTTTCCACAAAGCGATTCGCCTACTTATGCAAATATCATTGTCTGTCGGATGTTTTTACAATTTTGGATCGTTTCCTCGCAATTTTCCACGCGGCTGACCCCACTTAGTGTTCCAACTGATGGGAAAATAAGTTCTTGCAAGATTTGAAAGTTGCATTATGCAGTATAATGAAATTTCGAGATGCATAGTGGCCTAACATTTTTATTACTGTTTCCCGACTATTTTGCCGGTGAATTGGTAAGTAAGTTTGCATTTCTTGTAACCTAGCAGGCTAAGTAAATTAGGCTACTTTTATATTAGGGAAAGATGACAAACAATGGCGGAAAATACGTCCGGGGTTTTCACTAGTAATGTATATTTAGAGGCCGCTAAGAAATGCTTAAGCAACTGTCAAAGTTCAACTGTATCATAAACTTGTTTAAATTGAGCACGAATGCAGGCTTTTCATTGGTCGCCTGACTTCGGATTGTCACCTATCAAAATGTTTGCTCGATTTTTCATCATGAGTCGATTATTTTGGTATGCGGGACGAACATGGATAAATGTTATCGTGCGGGACGAATAAAAACTTTTTAAAGGCGCGGGCCCAAAATTCGGCACGAATATGGCATAAATCTATTTTGGGTATATTCTGAGCTTGACCAGACCTCGAGAACTGGAGAATTACAACTCAGGATAAGACGGTCTGGGGAGAGGCCTTTATCTAGTACATACATATTGTAGCTTATTATAGAGGTTTTGGTCAGCGCCAAAATGTTTTTTATGTACAAATAAAGGGAACTAAAACAGCTAGGTGTTTCTGTGTGAGGGAAAAAATAGTAACAACCAACTGACGTACTCCGCGCTAGGTTAATATTTTTTATTTATTTTATTCGGGAAACATACAGATACAACATATAAAAAGGTAGTACAATAAGAAATATTTTGTGTACAATTTTTGGTTGATTTTACTTGGTGACTTAAATAAAAAAATAACTTGCCGTGTGACGTTGTATATTGCGTGAATTCAAGTTATAAGTACAATTAAATTAACTATTTACAACGGAAGGAGTCCGTTTACCTAAACACCGTTACACACGGTCTTAGGTGACTCAACTGGTCCAGACCAGTACCTACTAGACGGAAGCGTGCCCAAGACACTGGCTGCTCTACGCTGAATGATAATAATTATAAACGATGCATGTTGTTTTTCTTGGTAAATATCATTACTTATATTCAAACTGATTCAAATTGATCGTTTGATTGAAAGCAACAAGATTACAAAATTAGTTCGGCACAATGAACCGAAAGCAGAATGGTAGGGGGGGGGGGGGTGAATCGAGTTATAAATATAAGGTATAATCGAGAAACAATGCGTCGTTGGAATTTCGCGCAGCTAGCCAACCGTAGTCAAAAACTTTTTTGCCTTGTTAAGATTTCGATTAATATGTACGGCTGTGGGAGCTGATTGATTTCGATTACCTTAACCAGTACGCGGTGGTGGGTGTGGTGTTAGGTATCACCGCGCCATCGCCTTATGATTCACGGTACTGCTAATCATTATTTTAAGTCTAAAAGCACTTGAGATTTAAAAAGGGTGGGGGAAAAAAGAGTGCATCATACCGAGATGCGAAGGTAAATATAGTAGAGATAGATATGTGGTCTGACAATAATAGATTCAACTGCCTCTGTGGTCTAGTGGCTCGCTTATCGGTGTCACAACCAGAGGTCCCTGGCTCGATCCCCAGGGTGAGTACAATATTGTGCTTTGATTGGTTGGTGCTAGGATTTTGTTTTAGTCTGCCTGGCTAGCTACCACCATCTTACCAAATTCTGTCGCCATAGCAACAATTCTTTAATAGTTGTGTTCCGGCATTTAGAGGTAAAAATAGCCAGTCCTCACTTTGTTGAAGATTCCGGGTGAAGTGCGTTTCCACCTTCGGCCTTATCATAACTATTGAAAATCAGGTGAGATGAAGGCCAATCAATACCCCGTCGTACAAGATAAAAAAGTATAAGAAGCTTGAAAGTAGCGCCAGTCACTGAAAAGGTAAAGAGTATCAGGCTGGCATGGTTTGGAAACTTTCATGTGCATGAACACGCTTGCGATGTCAAACGCGATGGAAATACATACCTACTTATAGTATGTATCAATACAAAAAAAGTGTAAAAGTTATATTTTGATTTGAAAAACGGGTTATTTATCGCGTGGAAACTGTGGCTCTGTGGAAGAGTCTGCGACCACGCCTGGTGCAACCCCGCCGAAGCGAACGCGATAAATACGCGTTTTTTAATCAAAATTACGTGTTTTAATCGCGAAAGTTTATTTTTATTTTTATTGTACGACAGAGAAGCGCTTGGCCTTCATCTCACCTGGTAACAAGTTAAAATGGCTGTTTGTATTATTGATTCACAAACATTAAATAATCTATAATAGGTATTAAACTAACTATGTACAAAGGACGCAGTCGGATTACCTAAGAACCGTTACAAACGGCCTATAGGTAATTCAACTGTTTAAGACCAGTAACAGACGGAAGCGTATTATTTAGTATTATTTCCGTTATCTATTTCCCTTTTTACAAGCTCTGCTTAGTTTGGGAATTTTCCTGTAATATTTATTTAGTTAAACATGAGTTATCATTTTTTACAGTCATATTCAGTTTTTTTCAGTCATATCGTTCTACAGGCAGGAAGGGTAATAAAAAAAATCCACATTAACATTATATGAAATAAATAGGTAATAAACAAACAGACAGTAGTCGACAGTTACAAAATAATTAGCAATACTAATAAAAAAAAATGAAAGTATGTACACACATACAAACACACACATCAAAGATGGGTCCCTAATCTTATGAGTTAATGTAATTATCACTAAGTAAGCGTTTAAGCTTATTTGTTTTTATATTGATTAGATCAATATCTAAATTACCCTTAGCCAACGAATCAAACGAGCTAACAGCTCTTAAAATAAATGTTTTTTTTCCCTATAAATACAGTAGATAGGTGTTATTTCCATAGGAAATTATTTCCTATGTATTGAATATTTAATAAAACCCGGCCGTTATAAGCACGCTTGGCGAGCGATTGCGATTGGTAGTTCTTCTTTTGCGGATTCTACGTTATCTGTTTATCTAATAAAAATGTTACTTTCCTCTCAAACATTTCACGTTCGTCCCTTCGATACGGTAGACTCGAGTTGAATCAATTTTAATAATTTGATGTATGTCATTGTTGGTTCGTTTAGCATTTTTTGTCATTGTATTGACATATTTTGATGGTTGTCATTGTTTGGAATGCAAATAAAAAGTATTTATTGTGCTATTTCACACACATAACATCTGTTTTATTGAAATATTTTTATATTAAACTCCACCGAAACGGCTTGATCGATTCCTATCAAGTATGCAAAAAATATGAAAAACGTTATCAAAGCCAGCTTTTTGATGGCAAGTTCCGGGATGAATATGTATTACTACCACGAATCTCTATGATACCCACAGATGTGGCAATTGAATCGGGTTCAATTTCCACAGACTTACAATAAGCTTTACAATCAATTTGCAATGATTTTCAAATTGCTGTTTGTGGCTTAGATTTGGGCAAACCATGTTTTTCACACGGACACTTACAATAATATGCAATACGTGGCATGTTCTCGCGTGAGTAAACCATCCAATTTGTTTTTGTTTGCTACAGATGGACTCACTAAAAATATTATAGGTACACTCCATTGCACTAAGAGACTGATAATGTTTTTTTGTATAGTCATAATTTGTGATAGGGATGTACTTGAAATTTATTAGTTAAGATAATAAAAGTACAGTTAGAAAAAAATGATTGGTTTTTTGTTATTTTATAGGCCGTCGTCATTCATAGCACTCTATTCTTTCAGTCATATGCCATACCACATCCCCACACACTTACAATAGGTTAGTAATATTTTGACTACCAAAATATTTACTAGAAATAACTTTTATGGCAAAACAACGTTTGCCGGGTCAGCTAGTTACTAATATATATTGATATGGACATGATGTAAGTTTTATTTAGTGGCCTGAAATAAGCGTGTATTATTATTATTGTTACTTTTACACGCATTCCTTAGGTTGCGGTTAGTTAGCTGCACGTGTAGAACTATTAATCGTATTTAAATATTTATAAAATACCAGTGGCGATATTGTGACGAGTGGAACCATGGACAAAGCCTATAGCGCTTTCGCGTGAGACAGCGGCTGCGGCAAACTGGCGCCTGCCTTCTTTTATCTGTGCTAATAATACATTTTGTTTAATATAATGACGGTGTAGTGATATGAATTACATTTACTAACCGACTAATAGGGAGAAGGTACTCAATTTATCATTTTTTTTTTGTAGAAAATATAACGTTAATTATTTCAAGCTTCACTTGGCGGAGATCCATTTCTATATGAAGACAGAAAAAATAATGTAACAATTATTTCTTAGAAAATATATTCTATTTTCCAAATAGGTACCTAAGAAAGAAACATTTTTAACATTATTTACATTTACTGGTACTATTAAATTATTTACCATTAAAGCCTATACTTTTGGTTATCTTCGTAAGATCTTCAAGGTGGTTGGAAGTACGTGTTTTTTTTTATGATCCGTTTACGTAGAATACTTAGGGCGTCACCTCTTACAACATCCATTCAGACTCACATCACCCCCATAAATAACGATCTGAGCTGCCTCCACCCATCGACTTGTGCAACCAAAGCCCTCAGTCCCTCAAAAAGAGAATACATACTCTCAAAATTGTCATGTAGCCGTTTTACTGACTGATACACAGCCTGAACTACATTTCTTGAATTTTACAGGGAAGCTTAATTTGGCAATAAAGGTTTTCTCTAAGAAATAAGGAAATTAACACTGTATTGCGAACAATGCAAACATTAGGTGATATAGTGTACAATGGCACCTTTTGGCAGCAAGCGATTTCTTCCGGACAACCTTTCCAGGCAACGCACAATTAAACTAAAAATATATAATTTTGGGTCATATCCACGGGATGATAATAATAAACGTATATTTCAGACCAGTAAATGAAATATTTACATTATATCCGTATTATTAAAACCTAACAGTCTAACATACATAATTATATAAACTAGTTATTACCTACGGAGGGATTCCGTAGGTAACTTTCGTTTCCCTATAGCGTCTGTAATAGTGTATTTTTTCTGGTCCAGGAGTTCATCCTTACGCTTCGCCGCAACCTAAAGAACGTATGACTTGAAGCCAGCTTCTCTACTGCTCTTTACAGGACAGGACAGGACATTACAGGACATTCATTTTACACAACGCCATCTAGCCCCAAACTAAGCATAGCTTGTAATATGGGAACTAGATTACGGATAGAATACTTAAATACATTTTTTTTTGTAAATACATACTTATCATACAATACAACACCCAAACACAGAACAAACATCTATACTCATCACACAAATGTTTGTCCTGGGTGGGAATCGAACCCACAGCCTACAGCGCAGAAGGCAGAGTTACTACCAACTGAGCTATGAAGCTGTTGTCTTTAGTCTCTGAAGATGCTGACAGATCGGCTCCCGGCCAGAGACAGCCCTGGGCTCTCTCTGACGAAACTGATGATGATGAAAATGATGGGAATCCGGGCGTTTGCGAGTAGCAATACATATTTCACATTTCAGTGTGTCATCTCTCAACATGAGAGAACAATATCGCAGAGCTGCGCAGGCGCCGCCAGCGTCCCGACTAAACAATACAACTCCAGATCAAAGCGCGCCGTATGTTTACACCTAACCCACCATCGACTAATCAACTGATTAATTTAATTAAACATTACGAGAAAGTTCTGTTTACTTTTCGCTTCCTCGGGCCTACACGCGAGTTCAAAGGAATAGAGCATAAACACGTGTACTGCGGGCGGCGACACGACAAAACGACTGGCGTGTCGCCGCCCGCGATACTAAATCACGACAATCATTATTATATATTGTCATGTGTATCCTAATTCAGACTATATAAATAAATAAATGTTAGGACAATATTATTACACAGCGCCATCTAGTCCCCAACTAAGCATAACTTGTAATATAGGAACTAGATTACGGATAGAATACCTAAATATATATTTTTTTAACACTCAATGATACAACACCCAAACATAGAACAAACATCTTTATTCATCCCAAAAATGTTAGTCCTGAGTGGGAATCAAACTCACAGCCTACAGCGCGGAAGGCAGAGTTACTACCAACTGAGCTATGCAGCTTGTTATTCATGTTGTTATGAGGCAGGTACTGGTCTGGAACAATTGAGATACCTATAGGCCAATGGTGATGGTCCAAACCCAGGCTGCTTCTATTGTAAATAGATACATTTTCGTTGGTTCGTGACTGACTGACAAAACACATTATAAAGGCAAGGGTTGTACCAAGAAAAGGTTTTTGCAAATTCCCATTGAAGGCAGTTACGATTAAAATAACTTCGCTTGAGTGAGTTACTGAGTGACTGGCTGACTGACTTACAACGCACAACCTCTGTCTTAGCGACTTGAAATTTGGTGTGTGTTTTTCTAATATGGTGGAGTGTGAACAAAGAAATAATTTTAGGTAATTCCCACGGGATGCCGAGAACGGCCCCAAGTGTTTCACTAGTAATCAATAAACGAATATATATAAAATAATTAACTGCGTTGATAATTGTGTGTTTTAAACAGTCATATGCATAGGTATTAGGTCCTTACATATGAAATTGGCGTTTTGTATGGGAGGAACATAAAGGCAATTTTTTCATATTAAAATATATTTTATTAATCAAAGTATGTACCATTGCTATCTATACACTTTTGCCATCTTATAGGTAGTTCATTGATCCCTTTACTAAAAAAACCATTCGGACGGGAATCAATGAAATCTTTGAAAGCGGTTTGGACTGCCTCATCGGAATTGAATTTTTTTCCTTGCAAGAAGTTATCCAAATTTCGAAAAAAATGGTAATCTGTTGGAGCAAGGTCCGGAGAGTACGGTGGATGTCTTAGACATTCCAATTGAAGCTCCTCTAATTTGGTAGTCGTCTGTTGGGCCGTGTGTGGTCTAGCGTTGTCTTGAAGCAGCAGTGGCGTAGAGCGATTGAAAAGTCTCGGTTGCTTAACAGCGAGCTTTTCCATCATGGTTTGCAGTTGCTGACAATAGACATCAGCCGTAATCGTCTGACCAGATTTAAGAAAGCTATAGTGTACGACACCGGCACTAGTCCACCAAACGCTTACAAGTAACTTTTTTTGAGTCAATTTTCGCTTGGGGCAAGATTTTGCTGGTTCACCAGGGTTCAGCCATTGCGATGAGCGTTTACGATTATCGTACAGGATCCACTTTTACATGTAATGTGATGAAAAGTGAAGAATAATCCGATTTAAAATTCCTTCATTATTGTGCCGGTTGAAAAATGTAACGCAGCAGTCGACGCGCGTTTGTCGGTTTGCTTCACTCAATTCATGAGGATTAAAACGGTTTTGTCACTAACACCGCAGCCTGCAGCTAACTGTGATGTGGTTTGCGATGGATCTGCTTCCACAATAGCCTTCAATTCATCATTATCGACCTTGGTCTCCGGCCGTCCACGGGGCTTGTTCTGCAGGTCGAAATTTCCAGAACGAAAGCGTTGAAACCAAAAACGCACCGTGTTTTCTTTTGCGACACCACCACCATACACATCATTAATCCTTCGAGCCGTTTCTGCAGCACTGGTGCCACGGTGGAACTCGTACTCGTAAATAATGCGATATTTTAAGTTTTCCATTTTGTGAAATGAGTGACGCAGAAAAAAAAAGCATAAGAGAAAAAAACAAATGAATTACGGTTTTCGAAACACAAATGCATGAGTAAATAGCTGTTTAAATTTGAATTTGGAATTCTTAACCAAAGAGGAGATATTTAAGATCAAAGTGGCCAGTACGACAAAACGCCAATTTCATATGTAAGGACCTAATATATACATTATATTAGGTTATCGCCTTAACAACAATAAAAAAAAAAGATGTGTTCCGGCATTTAGAGGTAAAATAACCAGTTCGTCAGTTTGTTGAACATTCCGGGTGAAGTGCGCCTCCACCTTCGGCCTTATCTCAATCTAACTATCTTTTTACTCAACTTGGAGACAGAACAAGCAAGCGGCCATACCTATAGCTTGAAAAGTTTTGTTTGTTTGTCATCTCATTACAACTAAAAAAAATATCAAGATCCGTTTGAAAAATTGACAAATCGATTGTTTATTTACTGGAAATGCGTAAACCAATAGGTTACTTTCTTCTATGCACCATAGCTACTCTCTGCTATGTTATTTGTATCTATCTTTTCTATAAGTGTGAAAGTGCTTACTATCATTATACCTCTTTTATCCGTGTACGTATCATAGATATCATATGGTACACGGATAATAGAGTATATTTGTGGGTAAACATTTGTTTGAGTTTATTTGTGTTTAAATACACATACAAAATTCTAGGTGCGGATGCTAGACATTTTTGTTCATATATCATAAGGTTATATTTGATATGTTGCCTTGTAATAAAGCTCACTTTACATTAGACAATTACGCATAAATCACATTGTAATTTTAGCTGGAAAGCGGTGTGCGCCTACTAAATTACATAAGAAAATAACATTCTGGCGATGTTCGCTTTATTGAAACAAAACAATGATTACAAGCATGATATACTAAATTAATTATAAACAAGAAATTTCGAAAATCTCGTCCAATTATAATTGTTATTGTTCAATTTGTGGCATTGTTTGACTGCAAAGTGTTTTTCAAGTATTGGTATTGTATTAAGACGATGGGTGTTTAGACAAATGCAGTCGGCAGCAGTAGACAGCAAGCAATACATCGATGGATTTAGCATCGTTTTTTATTTTAAGGCTTTCGAACAAAAACGGTCAGTGGAAATCTGGTATTGAGACTTTGCTACCCGGTCCTATATCTGTATATTTGTCCAATCTATAGTGGGTAAATATACACTTTAAAGTCGTTAAACGTTCTGGATGAAACTTCAGACAACAATAAAAAAATAAAAATATTAGACGTTAATTTGTCAATTATTTAGCTCTAACGTAAAGTTTTTCTTACCTTCCAAGTTTAAATTTGGTGTGATTTTAATATTTGCTTTTATGTATAAAATCTGGCTTAGTTAATCTGGCAGACCCACAGAATGCTCCGAAATGAAAAAACTGTTTTGTCTAAAAATGTGTGTTTGTCCGACTTGCACTTGGTCGTGTGTAATAATGAGTAACAATAAATATCACTCACAACACAATTAGTTTAAGTTAAGGGCTCGATATTCGAAAATTTTATAATTATTATTTACTTAAGAAAAACTTATAAGTACATTATATACGTGAAAATATAGGCAAGTGGCTTTTTGAAGTCTTAGATAATAAGACAAACAAAATATAGCAAAATAAAAATCGTTTGAAGACAAGTATCAACAACGCATATAATTAAACTAAAATAAGCCAAAATGAAATAAAAAAATTGATATTACATCATGTACTGCCATAACTTTAACCCTCTTGCAAATAGCAATAAAGAAACGAAATTCATCATTATATTTCTCGAAATACAGTCAAACTTTTCTGTTATTCATTAAAACTATTCTAATGTTCAGAACGCACGAACATTCGGAGTTATTCCGTGAAATAACATACAAGTTATAAATTATAAATGTGTACGAAAACAGACGCAACTAACCCTCAGGGCTGCCACTTATCATAGCTAGTACTAAAAAGCCGGACAATCTTAAAAACATAAGATACGTTTATTATTATTATATCAATAGATACATTCTGTATCGACCATTTTGGTTTATGTCCTGCTTTAACGTAATGAAAAAAGTAGGTACATCTAAAATCATTTTGAGTCTCAACACCATCACTGATAATTCTCAGCTAAGTTTTCATTAACCAAAATTTTTACTATTAAACCGACGTAGGTGTGATCTAATAATGAAAACTTAAAAAAAAATGAACAAACAAATTGAAGAATTTATATGCCATACTTTAATTTCTTGGTTCATTTTTTCAAAGCTTTATAATGTTTTTTTTTTGTTGGCCACTAGTTCACTTGAGAAGATAAATATAGCCTTGATGGAACCAGTTTGATTTGCTTATCTATAATTTACCTATGTACACCTCGAACGTTATGCACGTTCGAGGTGTACATAGGTCGTCCTGAGCCATCAAACTCACAAAGTTGAATATTCGAAACTAAAGACGGTAAGACGGACACAGGCACCGCGTTACTTTAGCCGAACAATAGGTTTTTAGCCGGAGGAGCACGGCCTTAGCTGCCCCTCGCGGCATAAATTAGTGAGTATTCTTATAATATGCCATCGGTTAATATTTAATTTTCATTGTAGTTAGCGTGTTTTGTTTACGAGTTACCGGAGCTCACTTTCGGTACGTATACCCTGAATTATAGAGCATCCTAAATATTTTATAGCCGTAGAATATTAATACTTGTAGTCGCTTTGTACCTTTTTGGAGTTGTTGGCATTATGTTAATGTATTAGAGAGAAAGCTGACTGTAGACTGTATCTTAGAATACATTTCATATATAAAAATGTTATCCTTCTTGTCTTTTATTTTGTTTTTCTGGTTTTGTACACAGAAAGGTTGCCAGGAAGAGATTTTAGCGATAAGACTACTTATAGTGCATTATTATATATAATAATATATACAGCCAAATGACTATATTGTGTGAATAATGCAGATCCAGAAAAAGGTAACTAAAATTAGTTACCTCATAATTACTTTTGGTGTTTAATAAAGAATAATGAAGATAAAGAAATAAAATGTGAAGATAAGGTTTATCCATAAAGTAATGAAATGCTTTTTGGGTTTTTTTTATAACTACTTGTAGAGGCAGCTATCTGTTAATTTACTTCTAATTTAGAATCTGCAAGGACATTCCAATATTCCTCAATCACTATTTTTGTTTAGATTTCATTTTATGAATTGTGCTTCCTAGATCGGCCTTATCATACCTTAAGAACACAGGTGAGACGAAGGCCAAGCAACTCCCTGTCGTACAATTAAAAAAGATATATTCTTAAACTGTCGAGTCTCAAAACAAATATAGCCTTATTCATTCATAGAAACTATAATATACAAAAAGGCGAACGCGCCACAACAGAACGCAACAATCGACTGTACTTTTAAACGCGCTAAGGCACAATACACAAAGCACCAAACAGAGCTCCTTAACCCTAATTAGCCAGACGAAAGCAAAAACGCGCAAAATAGACGAATTCAACCAATGGTTACAGTATGCGCACAACGTCCACAGTCTGCATCCGCATCCAATTTTTTTTTATATTTCATGAATTTGTGATTTTAATATTTTCTTATTTTTTAAGCACAATAATATAAATTCGCAAATTAATGTATAAACTGGGCACGCTTCCATCTGGTGCTGGTCTGGAACAGTTAAGTTACCTGTAGACTGTTCGTAACGGTCCTTAGGTACCCCAGTTCCTGCCCTTGGTCATTTTTTGTCCTTATTTAAATTGATACAATTTTTATGATATATTAAATAATAAAAATGATGACTGACATACATTTTATAAATCATCTTACATCTCAGTATCCTTGTTACTTAGCGTCTAGCGTCTAGGGCTACTAGAGTCACATTTCATAACTTTGGAACACCAAGAATAAAAACCACACAAGAGCTTTTATTAACAATCTTCTTGACTCCTCTTGATGAAAATATTGAATGAAAATACTACATATATTTATGATAAATATATATATACATTGTAGGAAAAATGTGTTTCCCTGCATGATTTTGTACTTTTAGCTACATGTTTTTTATACTTTTTACATTAAAACATGTACTTCTTTATCGTATAGTTCTAATTTAGTTCTAAAACAGTACCTTTTTGTGTTATTGCTTCACAATTCGTACATTAATATTTTCATTTTTATCCCTTGTTTTGCTTTCAAAAGTACATCTATAGATTCTCTGGATTTATCTTATTACGATAAGCTTATTATTTTTTCTTCAAATATAATATTTAGCTGAAATCAATAGACCTTAGACTTTCAAAGATTGTTTATATTATTTTAGGTTGTCAATTATGGCACATGTCATTTATCTTTTTTATGTGAAAAAAAGCTCATAGACGTAAGTTTCCTTTATATTTTATATGCTATCTCTGTCTAACACGTACATTTTTATCTGAACTTGTATTGAAACCTTAGCAATTATCTTTGGCCATGTATAATATTTGAATTAATCAAATTTAGAATCCTAGCGTTCCACCAAAGTCTTCTTGAAAAAGCTGGTGGCTGAGGAAAGTAAATTGATATCTAGCATCCAAACGGAGCAGAGATAAGTTACATCTATTAGCTCCCAATCGGAGAACTCCAAATTAAATACAAGACCATTCCCGGGTCAAGTGGCCCGGGAAAGTTGCTGGTCTTCAATACATTTGTCTGGCTGTCTTTAAAAAGCTGCTGTACGGGATACTGAAGACCCTCATACTGGCTGGGTACTGAAGACTCATACTGGCTGGACATTGAAGACCCTCATACTGGCTGGGTACTGAAGACCCTCTTACTGGCTGGACATTGAAGACCCTCATACTGGTTGGACATTGAAGACCCTCTTACTGGTTGAACGTTGAAGTCTCTGATTGAACTTGTGGACTTTCTTTTCTCTAATATACTTTTATTTTCTTTTACTTTCATAATTCTTATTTTATCTATCTCTTTAACACCTCTAGTAGGATAGGTCTTTTAGTATTTCTTATTATTGTTCTTACTGTTTCTCTTATAAAAACAGTAACGTTACAACATAGCCCGTTCCTCCGTTTGTTGAGGATTCCGGGTGAAGTGCGCCTCCACCTTCGGCCTTATCTCAAGTTGTAACCAGGTGAGATGAAGGCCAAGTGCTTACCCGTCGTGCAATAAAATAAAAAAAACGACTCGTTCATTTCGATATGTTAATATTTGCATTAAATAAGAGAATACCAAATCATACGTATCAGGGCTTAGTTTATCAAATTTTTACATTAATTTCGAGATAGGAAGAGCAGAGAAAAAAAGATGTATTGATGTCACATCGATGGCGTGAAAGTGTTGAAACCATAATCACCCCCCTATAGCTGTTACTTACCTTTTGGCAGCGGACGGCCGGCGGTGTATTCCACGGAAGTGACGTTGCCAAGAACACTCGTAAATTCGGAAGCCAGTACCGTGCGAGGGGTTCTGCGTTTTGTTTTTTAATTAGTTGCCGCTTTAACTTTAGCACGTACACGTTGTTTAGTTTAAAACATGATACATTATAACGTTCAAAAGGACATAATTATATTAATAAATATTTGCATGAAGCTGGTACGATTTGTAATTTAAAAAACGTGCGTTACAATTTTATGTACCTATTCGTAAAAGGATAAAAAATGTAAGAAGATAAAAATCATTTTTCATGTCGAGAAAATTAAATGGCTTATGCGAGTAAGAAAAAACTATGGAAACTGCTGACAGAATTGAATGAGACTTCTTAGAATAATATGGTTAACACATAAGTATTTCTAGAAAGCGGACGTAAATGTTTTTTTCAATTCTTTCCATGGGAAAAGCCATGAAATAATTAAAGGGATCAAAATGTACCTTCTTCGTGGTCCAAAAAAAATCACTAACTTAATATCTGCCACACTTATGCTGATATCCATTAACGATGCAAAAATAACTGAAGTATTGGCGTAGCCCAAACATAAACAAAGCCCGTATTGTAGAATTCAGCTCAAGCAGAACTCAGCTTATGCGGAGACAGACCATATATATCGTCGAGATATATCTGATTAACCAAATGCTTGAGCGAATTTCTAGCTCACGAGCCTCGAAGTTCCTGTACGATCACAAGGTACCTAGTAGAAGCTTATAACAAATATGTCAGTGCGCTTCTGTAATTCGGAGTCGTGAAAGGGGGGGTGAAGAGGGGGGGAGGTGACAATTAACGAGTTTGTCTTGCTCATGTCGCAGCTAACACCGAAACTACGTGAAAGTCAAATAAATTCCCTCCTGTTTTACATAAGCGCTCGCTTACTGATGTTTAAGTTAAGGCGCGTGTTTCTCCTTGGAATTCCTAAGTTTTACCTTAAATAGGTGTTGAATTAAAGTTAAATACCAATATGAATACTAGAATATAATAGAATAGAATAGAGTTTATTTGCAACAACAATCAATAATCATACAAACTTGTAGCAATAAAAACTAGAAAATATAGTAAGATAAGTAAATGTCGCTGCAAAAGGGTCCTTACTCAGCATAAAGCAGGTTGGGCAAAGACAACCTTAGCTGATCTTCCGTGAGAACCGTTTCCATTAGCGATATAAACAAACAAGTTAGAAGATATTAGAAAAAGCATGCAAAAAAAAAAAAAAAACTATAACAATTAAATCAACAATTACTCGTATACTTATCAACATTTGCAAACATTATTTTTTGATACATTTATGTAAGAGTTCTCCACAGTCTCCTTATAGGCAAATTTAGTAGGTACCTATAATGTCCAATAAAGGCGCTGTATACGTTTTATTAATTTTCTCTACTTTCTTTGCTACCGACTTTAGTTGGCATGACACAGAAAATACACAAACATTCTGACATATTTTTATTCAATATTTGTATCTTCATAGGTATTTAGTGAAATATGTGTCGCATAATAACTTGATGTAAAATATCATGAAGAAATTGGAACTTGCAAGTTTGTCAGTAATGTAAAATCACACTTCTTTTGTGTGTGAGGTAGGCAGGAGAGAAGCGAGATTATATAATAAAACATGTATTTACGGTATCCGGTGTTATATCCAAGTGAAACCGCACTGGTGCAGCTAGTACTCTAAAAAAGCTTATACCTTCCAAATTTTATAATACATCGAAAAACCAAATTAATAGTTGTTCAACACACTGAGGATCGTGACACAAAATATCTTGTCCGAAACTCATTGATGTATCTGTTTGTTTTATTGTTTTGAAAAACAAAGTATTCTTATTTAAATTGCAAGCTTCAGTTTGTGGCTAGATGTCATAGTGTAAGATGTTAAAATACGAATGTTACACGATCACAGGCCCTTAAGCGCTCACGTAATGTGTAAGTCAAACACGCCTGCGACAAGGTTTGTTCCTTGTATTAATGCTAAGAATTAAAACTTGTGTTTGCTTGCTTCCCAACATTGTGTTTTGCCTAGTAATTACTGGGAATGCAAGTATGTGTATATTTATAGAAATACCGACTCATTGACTGATTAATCACGAAATTCTAGTGAAATAATGTATGAATGAATGAAAATACTCTTTTGTATACCTTCTGAATAAAATAGGATAGCTAAAAAAAAATAATATATGGAAATGGAATATATGGAAAGACACTCGATGGACTAACGGCATTGTGGCGGTTGCGGGGAATCGATGGTTGTTACTATTTATGGCGTCAATTGGAGGAGGCCTATGTTCATGATATGTCTTGATGATAATTCATCATCATCAATAGTCCATTGTTGGACTGTAGTCAACACTCTTTTCCACAAAACTGGAAGGTTTTACCATAATCATTTCGATTGGCAGGCATAGCATATTAAGCATATTAAGCATATTAAGATACATTAATTGTTCCGTAAACCTTATTAATAATAATTAGTAGGCTGTATAGGAGCTCTGTTTACCGCTCTAGGTCTTAAAAGAGCCTGTTTAGTGCAAAGGTGTAACTAACAAACATAAAAGGCGGTTATCGAATCTGAAGCCGCGACAAGTACGGGTAATAAATAATCATAACTTGAAATGGTAGGATGGTCTAAGCTAGCTTCATTTCAAGATAAGAATACGTGCCGAGCCGCGAGCGAATAAAACATAAGCTATTACAAAAATACTGTGCCACCCGAAACGTGGGCAGTGATAATTTAATATTTTAATATTTAACTACCCCCTCAGAGGGTGGATGCTTTTAACGTTATTTCGTAAGCTATATTTGTATACCGATATTCTAAATAATGTTGCTTTACAAACATACCTACCTTTTTTTGTTTAAATTATGTGTCAGCAGCGTTTATGTTCCAAGACTATCCCAACTGATCTAAAGCCAAAAATTGCGACATCAATTATTTTTTGTATTTTGCGTTGGCTTCGATTGGTCACAAACCCTGTATTTATCAATAGCTAATATTGCATTACGTATCTACTCAATTTGGATAATTGTCACTTCTATTTACATTAAATTCAAAGAACCTAAGTATAATATAGGGGACAATTGTATTCACAGGGTGTGTCCGCAGTAGCTAGAGTATAATTACCCTTTTCACTAATCATTATCATCACCATAACCACCTATGTGGTCTTGTGATTAGCTCACCGGTATCAAACCTAGAACTCCCCGGTACGATAGCCAGGCAAGTAGAAATATGTGCTCAGTTTGGTTGGTGGTAAGACTTTGTTTATGCCTAGTATGGCTACCACTATCTTACCTAAGCCTATCGCGATAACAACTATTCTTTATTGTTGTGTTCCGGCATTAAAAGGTAAGATAGCCGTTCCTCAGCATGTTGGGGATTCCTGGTGAAGTGCACTTCAGTCTTGTTAGAACTTAAAACAAAGTGAAATGCAGGATAAGCGTTTTCCCTTTTTTTCAATAAGAAAAGAAAAAACCTATACTTGGGCTGAAATTTTGGACAAGGTTCAAAAACTACTTTATATTCATAGCCAAAACCTGTAGCAAAACACAACAGATCTGATACAGACACTTATTACAAACAAGATTGGTAATATGCCTCCTTACCATCGTTAGGGTACAGAGCACAAGATCAAAGCCGATTTATTGAAAGCACATTCCCAAATTTACAGACAAAGTTAATTCACTAATGAATCTCCTCGATCGTTGCCGCTTCTCTCTTTACTGTCGATAAAACCCACAGATAAAAAACCGCAAAAACAAAACCACTCCGAGGTTCGAGCTTTGTTACAATCACCGTCAACTCAAAACGGATGAGGATATTCAAAAACACTTTTAATAGAACGGGGGCAAGAAAAAATAGAAACAATGGGTTCTCGTAATAGCCTATCATACCTTTAGTCGCTGTAAACATATAGAGCAAACGTTATTGTTCTTCAACAATAAGAGATTTTTCCACAATTAACTGAGAACTGAGAACACTGCGACTGAGAGAGCATGGAAATAATAACCAGTGAATACATCGACGCACGTTTAAACAATCAAACGCGGAACAAAAAGACGCTAATGTGGAAATGGATATGAAACGGGCGCGGTCGGTCTGCGAGCGGGCGCTATACGACCAATGATACATATACTTCTGAAATCAGCAGACTGTTTCCTGATGATGTCGCGTGTAGAGGCGAAACACGTGTCACTTAGATTTTTCAGAGAAACAAGTCATTGGATCTCCGCAAAGTAACGAATGATGAATCAATAAGCTACATCAGGTTAATAGTAAGCAGGGTACTTTGTACAAGGTACCGCAAAAATGAAGACGCGTTATATCGTGCAAACTTCCCAATTTACTTTTTAAAAAAAAAATTGAAGTATTTAATCCTTAATCTAGTTCCCATACTTATAACAAGCTATGCTTATCTTGGGTCTAGATGGCGCTGTGTAAAATTAATGTCCTTTATATTAATTTATTTATAACCTGACGCTTCTACGAATTTCATTTTGTTTATCAGTCAGTGAGTAGTCAATAATTATGACAGCTGTTTTATAAATCCTTACAAGATCATTATAATTCAGGCACTCTCATCTAAAAGGTTGACTATCACATACATAATATTATATCTTATTTATTAGGTCCTCTGTGTATCCCAATACCTACATGTTCCGGTTTCTGACTATACAGCTGGTATTCTAGGTGTTTAACATAAAACATTACTCTGTTCTACTCTAATCCATCAAAAACCTATTAAAACATTTAAGATCTTTTAGATAATTCATTTTTGCATAATTTTGAATCAACCAGCCTATTCGGAATTGCGAAGGAAAAAAAGGAGAGAGAAGGAAGAAAAGGAGAAAGGCAAGAACCTTGAATAGGAAATGGAATAGAAACCTATAGCGCAGAAGGTAGGGCTGCTACCAAAGCTCTGTTGGAGGCACAAAAACATAATAAAAAAATTGTTTTCAAATTCGTTTTCTGTCGAACTCGGACCAAACCCTGCACTCCATGAAGAGAATAGGGAATGTATGATTAGTTTTATACTTCCCTCCCCTTCGGCCATTCTTCGCTGATTCAGCGCTATAAATTTATCGGCCAGTGATAAGTTAGGAGTATCTACTTCAAGCGATATTTCATGCATTAATGAGATATTTTTTTCAATACTTGTATGAAAAAGTGTGTTTAACGTTGCAGGTTAATATGTGATACCTTTTCTGAACATTTAAAATAAACCATTGTATAAATAATGATAATTTACCTACTCATTTATTTCTGTACAATTTGCTTTATCAACAATACATGCATAGATGTCAGTTTTAACTGAGTATCAAATTGGCGACACCTAGGTCACCAGCATTTGACCACCTAAGATGATCCACGCTTGTCTAAAGGAACCTCTATATTTTGGACTTGAAGCCTCCAAAATTATACTAAAGCTAGAAATAAACAAGAACGACGAGTTACATTCCTTAGAAGTGCAAATAATATAGGACTCGTTCATTTTTAGGGTTCTGTACCCAAAGGGTCCCAACGGAACTCTATAACTAAGCCTCCGATGTCCTTCCGTCTGTTTTTCAGGGCATATTCCTAAAACAGTTGAAATTTTCACAGAACGGTATTTCTTAAATTCCAATACAAGACGTGATATTTTGTCTTGGGGATTATTCATTGCCTGGGCATTCTATCTTACCTTGCTCATTAAAAAAATGATGCTCATCCCATAGTCTTCATATATCATACGATGCAGTAATGTCGGAGTCTGCAAGCAAATGAGCGTAATCTTGTGCGTTAGTTTGGTCATTATATGTATTCCGTCGGCGGTGGCGCCCTCTAATCGAAACTTCATATGCGTAATAAGCTTCCGCATTTGCAATTACATAAGGAATTTCAAAAATTGAAGAAGTTGGATGGAATTCCACAAGTTGTTGTACCTAGTTCATACACACATCAACAATGTCTAGGATATTAACTAACTTGAATTTTAGAAAACCTAAAAACAATATTTTTAAACTAAAAATTTAATTAAAGCAATGTTTATGCCCTACTCATTTAATAAAAAAAACCGACCGGCAACAGGATTATTTCATTGTTTTGAACTACAGTGTTAAACAGAGACCTGTGTGCGAGGAACACTCATAAGTTCCAACAAAAAGCCTCACAGCTCAGTCAGAGTAGCTCTGCTTTGTGCGCTGTAGGTTGTGGGTTCGATTCGTTTGAAGCACATATATTTTTCTTCCGTGTTTGAATGTTGTGTTGCATTGTTAGTAGCTATGTACTTACAAAAATCTATATTAAGCTTACGCGATAATATCATAAAAATAATATAAAAACATAAAATATACCCATATAGATAACCTCCTCCTTCTTTGAAGTCGGTAAATTCTTTGTGTTCACCAAAATAATATCGGACCAATAATAATTTACAATCTAAAGTTAACAATACAAACGGTCATACGCTTTAACAGATCTCCTCTAGACGACCTTAGAAAGGAGAGGATAGTACAAATATAATGCAATACTATTGTTAAACGGTTCAAAAAGTAGTGTCAAAAATCACGACCGACGAAGCATGACCGCTGAGCCACGTAGAGTTTGTCCATTATACAACGTGAGCGAAATATAGCCGGTGATCGGACGATGTAAACAATTTCAATCCAATTGAATAAATGCTACCGAACAATGCATGATTCGATCACGAAAAAATCATCTTACAAGGCGATCGTGAGGCGGCTTCACGGTCGTCGTGTGTCCACGGGAGGTAGGCGAGCAACGCGACGCGACGCCCGATGCTCCATAACCCAGGAATTCCACACGTTTGGTGAGCTTCAGTGGGTTTTTGATGGTACGACGGGGAAGCGCTTGGCCTTCATCTCACCTGGTTACAAGTTAAGATAAGGCCGAAGGTGGAAGCGCACTTCACCCGGAATCCTTAACTAACCGAGGAACTGGCTATCTAACCACTAAATGCCGGAACACAATAATTTTAGAATTGTTCAAAAATATATTTTAGAGGGAACAAGCGCAAGGGCACCAATCAGGAACGGACTCGGTTTGGGCTGATGTCATTGGATGGGGAAGATAGGAATGGCCGAAGGCTATACCGAGGGTGACGCTTTGAGCCGGAAAAGTTTATATATCTGTGTAGTGTTTTCTCTGTGTGACGAGATAGTTCATGAATGCATGCCGTCACCGGTGGTGAGTGGGTCATCCGGGTCTCCAAGAAAGTGTCTTCAATGGAGGGACCATAAAAAATTAGTGCCTCTTATACCTAGTGTTATTTTTTACATGTATATTGTACATAGGCATCAAGTTTGTCAAAAATCAGCCAACAATAAATCAGCCAAAACGCACTAATTCCCTGCACAATGGCATTTAATAACATAATTATAAGGAGAACCCCTTAAAAACAGGTTTTTGCATTCTTCCAAAACCCAAGTTTCCACAACTAGACTTTGCTATCAATGTCAGAGCCTTAATAATAGTTGCAATGTGTTTCATACAAAGTATGTATTATTTCTGTAGATACATTATCATTTTGACTAAACAAGTAATTGTTTTTGTCAAATAACGTAGCGTATTCCTATTGCACATTCTCTAGCCAGTAGGCGATGCCGACCCGCATCCAACTCAAAATTAACATACATTCCAACAATTTATATGTATATATTTGCTTACACGAAACACAAGGCTATATTTTATTATAAAATATACAACAGTTTAAATGATAATTTATACTCCATTGTTATTCATTGATGTTATTATATGTATATTTTGCCATTGTTTCAAATCAGAGCATATTTCATGCATTTAATGTTTAATTCCGTAGCACACCAAGTGCTTCGCGATAAATAAGCTATTTTAAATTCATAAACGCTATTTGTCACCACAAATTGTCTTGTCGCCAGATGGCAGTTGATGCGGCCTTTGGAAATTTAAGCGATAGAAGCGAATTATTAAAGTGCTATTTGAATATTTTAATAATATTTTGATCTAAAATCACATATTCGAGTTACGTTGATGTTCTTTTATCGCTTTTAGGGTTCGACGTTTAGTTCGTCGCAACACGCGAATGCGAACAAGTCAACAACAGATTATACAAATTAAATGAAGTAAGTACAATGTGCAAGCGTACTTCACCGGAATCCTCAACAAACTGAGGAACTTGCTATCTTACCTCTAACAGGCGGAACACAACAATTTAAGAATTGTTGATTTGGCGACATAATTAGGTAAGATGGTGGTACTAGCTACCACCATCTTGGTTTCCAGGTGGATTTAAACAAAGTCCTACCACCAACCAAACCAAGCACAATATTGTACTCCCCCTGGGGATCGAACCCGGGAACTGTGGAACTCTTATTAATCTTTGTGCCAAGTTCTAGGTAGGTCAGCGCCACACGGCTAGACAACGAGTCAGGTTTAAGATTTGAACTACAAAATGTAACTATATGTTTGCTTAATTACATCATTATCATCAGATAACAAGCCAGTTGGTAGTAACTCTGCCTTCTGCGCTGTAGGTTGTGGGTTCGATTCCCACCCAGGACAAACATTTGTGTGATGAATATAGATGTTTGTTCTGTGATTGGGTGTTGTATGATAAGTGTATTTACAAAAAAAAAAGTATTCTATCCGTAATCTTAGTTCCCATATTACAAGCAATGCTTAGTTTGGGGCTAGGTGGCGTTGTGTGAAATTAATGTCCTGTAAAATATTTATTTATATAGGACAGGTATATGTGTATACTTAATTTACTGAAGATATTTTAAAACCCATATAAAATATTAAAGTGTTATCGTCCTGAGCATCAGCACATCTTATGATGATTGTTAATGACTAAAATATACGCTTCATGTTAAAAAATATCAATACATTGTAATAATGTAATGAAAACATGTTTCAATGTCCCATTGTTTTACTTCGTAATACAAATTAATTGTATTGAATGTAATTACATTTAATGAAGCGGCTTCCAAGGAAACCCACTGAACAAATTATTATGAAAACGATTCAAATAATAAATCATCACCATTCACACTAATTATCTATGTAATATAAAATAATTACATGTTTACCCGTTATTATGAACGGGATGTAACAACTAGTGTAACGTGTCTGTCGCCATAACGATATTATAACATTGTTTTGTTCCGGCATTTAGAGGTATAGTTGTTGAGGATTTCGGGTAAAAAGCGCTTCCACCTTATTCTTCATTGCACTGGTTTTTTAAAAATATTCTTAAAAAATATGAGCATGGTAAAGGCGAGCTTAACTCTGAAAGAGTTCTCTTCCAGCAAACCTTATGAGAGTGATTTTTTTTATAATATGAAATTATAAGTTATTAAACAAAATACAAAAGATACGGATAGACAAGCATACATTATGCCTCTAGTTGACGGGCGCAATGCAGTGCCGTGTAGGATATGTTCCTTGTGGATGTGACCTACGCAGTAAGGCATTGTTATAGGAAAGAGATACACTCAACATCAGGTGAGCTATTTGCTTGTTCCATCTTCTACGTGTATAAAGCAATATACAAGACAATTAAACAAAACCTGAAGCCTGAACTTGAAACTACGTGAGATGAAAGCCAAACACTTCTAAGTGCAATCATTTAAATAACACTTCCAATGATTAAACTAGGCATAATTTAGCTTAAGCTGAGACCGGTAACCGGACAAAGTGTAGGTCAGATTATGACGTATTTCGCTTTGAGTGGACCACGGGCACAATTTGAACGTATTGTTTCGCATATGAAATGTAATTCATGTACCCACACATTTATGCGAATCTTACGCCGGATACTTACATGGAGCAACGAAGCGTCCTCAATGGATTGTATCACATGAGATCCAATACGTAACGCATAGAAAATGGACCTCGGCATCCACCTCTGTGGTCTAGTGGTTCGCCAACCGCTGTCAGACCCAGAAGTCCCGGGTTCAATCCCCAGGGGAGACAATATTGGACTTGGTTTGGTTGGTGGTAGGACTTTCTTTAAGTCAGCCTAGCTACCACCATCTTACTTAATTCTGTCACCATGATAACAATTCTAAATTGTTATGTTACGGCATTTAGAGGTACGATAGCCAGTTCCTCCAGACCGATGAGGATTTCGGCCTTATAATTACTTGAAAACCAGGTGAGATAAAGGCCAATAGCTTCCCCGTCGCACAATTAAAAAAATAAAAGTAATCCTATCGCGAATGCCGTAATGGTAACTAGGGGGGGGGGGATTACACAAGGCTATGAGCATCCACTGCCGCGGGCTGGACATGTGGCCAGAATTCACAAAGAGATGGGCAACATTGGTCACTGGAAGGGGCCAAAAGCGGGATGGGCCGCCGAATTCAATAAATACCTAATATCCAAAGACTGGACAGAAGAGGCAATATACCGAGACCGATGGAAAAAGCTAGAGAAGGCCTGAGACGGGTCTTTAACTTAAATAATAACACAATAAAATAAACTTAATCAGAAATATGCATAAAAATAACAATAATAATAAATTAACTAACAATTAATAAGATTGTGATCATATAATTTATTATTTTTCAAGAAATCGATCGGTATGTTTATTTAATTACCTACTTATTACTCAGTATCTTACAGAATAAACAGGCTTGTATATATTACTTATTTTTAGGAGAATTATTTATTAGAGCAGCCACATTGTTTAATACAACTTTGAGACGGAACTTGCGAATAGCACACCTGATGTTAAGTGCACTTTAGTCTATAACAATATTATATTAACAAGCCTCATAGCTCAGTTGGTAGTAACTCTGCCTTCTGCGCTGTAGGCTGTGGGTTCGATTCCCACCCAGGACAAACATTTGTGTGATGAATATAGATGTTTGTTCTGTGTTTGGGTGTTGTATCATATAGTACGTATGTATTTACAAAAAAAAGTATTTAAGTATTCTATCCGTAATCTAGTTCCCATATTACAAGCTATGCTTAGTTTGGGGTTAGATGGCGCTGTGTGCTGTGTAATACCTTACTGCGTAGGGCAAACCCACAAAGAACATAGGCTACACGGCATTGCATTGCGCCCGTCAACTTGAAGCATAAAGGTGTTAAGCCACATTCACGTAACTCTCTCACAATCTATTTGCCTTTCGTGATGATTAGGGTAATAGTTTATTTTGTGGAGATCTGTGGTCAGCAGTTGAGTGTTTGTGGAGATCTGTGGTCAGCAGTTGAGTGTTTGTGGAGATCTGTGGTCAGCAGTTGAGTGTTTATGAAGATCTGTGGTCAGCAGTTGAGTGTTTGGGTTGCGATGACTACGAAAGTGCCTGCTACAAAATAAGTGAATGTATCGACGATAAGAACGCGTGCCATGATGTTGCTTTAAGTACTTATTGAGTATTAAGGTTTATGATACTTAGAATTATACTTAAAACTGTATATCTAACTGTTGAAATCATCAAATAATTAAGCCCGAGCTTCTTGCCTTTCTTCTCGTGTGCTGGTCGCGATTCCGAATTGGCGGCAGATTTGACGTTTCAAAAATCTTAATGAATAATAAGAAATAGACTTTGACTTTGACTTTGACGACAGGGATACGATAAGGTAACTTGATCTCAAAGTCTCAAAACTTGTTACCATACATTTATCTAAGACTTGTCCGATGTACCGAAGTCTACCATATATTTTACAGCACTCCATACATTACCATAATCTGAATTGTCGGCGGTATTAAATTGGCCACGTATAATAGTATCAGACGCTGTTAATTTAGTTAAGGGTAGGTAGTTTTAAGCCTGATGTTCGGCCACTTTATTCTTAGAAACTTTTTAACTAGAACAAGATTCGGTAAGAGTGTACACTTTTTCTAAAACTTTGCTTGTTCCGTCATCAAGATACAACTGACGGGCGGGGCTTTGTTTTCACTTTATATTTGAGAGTGTGCCAAGCGTTGCATTTGAAGAGAATGGCATTTTATGTGTCACTGAAAGCATACTATTCAATGTTCCTTTTACTAAAACCAGCCTAGATGGCGCTGTGTGAAATAAATGTTTAGTTATATTTAATTTTAAGCTATGCACACACTCACGTAGCATTCATCCGACTCATCTTGTCAAGCTCGATCTTGATGAATTTTAAGACGACATTTGATATCACAAGAAGTGTCTAAGTACCAATAGGGACGGACGAAATATTGTAGTGTTTGTTTACATCCTGGCATATTTTGCAGTGTCATGAAGTTATTCTGCCGCCACATTTTAATGATATAAATAAATATTACAGGACTTTAATTTCACACAACGCCATTTAGCCCCAAACTAAGAATAGCTTGTAATATGGGAACTAGAACTTACTAATCTCAGACGCACAGTTAATTATCATCCAGGGCTCTATCATTTGGCTGATATTCCATTTATTTGAACTAGAAAGCGATTCCAAAAACCATTTATAATCAAAGCAAAAATGAAAACAGCTGCCAGCATCCATTTCACCAGTACGACGCCAACAGTGTCGGGGTTTGACGGTCAAGGTCACTCCATTGTAGACCTTTCAAGAGGTCAAAGAGCTGACCCATGGAAAAAGGTACAACTCATACGTTTAAGGAAAAAAGTACATAGATTTCAAGCTACAAGCTAACAACAAAAAGTAGGTTAACATTTCCCCGATCGGCCAGACAAAGGCTGCTTCGATTTTCACACACCGCTTTTGAATATTGAATAAAGCGTTTAATTTACGGTATATGTTTTTTCAAGGATATAATTAAAACATAATGAAGCAACCACAGTAATAAGACAATTATATTACTGTATATATACCTTGTATACCAGGTGTTTTGAAAGCTTCATATTTGATATGGAATAACATAAATAACTAATTTTGGATAACTAGTATGGAAAGTACCTACTCATTCCTGTATGTCATTTATCATTATATGTTTACCGCCTCTGTGGTCTAGTGGTCCACCTACCGGTGTCAGAACCAGAGGTCCCGGGTTCGATTCCCAGGGGGAGTACAATACTGTGCTTGGATTGGTTGGTGGTAGGATCTTACATAATTCTGACGCTATAGCAACAATTCTTAAATTTTTGTGTCCCGGCATTTAGAGGTAAGATAGTCAGTTCCTTAGTTTATTGAGATTTCGAATGAAGTGCGCTTCCATCTTAGGCCTTATCATAACTTGAAAAATCTGGCGAAATTACAAATCCCCGTCGTACGATAAAAAAAAAGATTGCTCTCACCAAATAGCTTAACTAAAACTCGGTAAAAGTGATTGAAATAATTGGCCAGAAAATACCATAACAGTATTGTAAATTTAGCTAGACCCCTAATATTAATTTGTGCAACACCTCTTTAGCCTCTTATTTGAGTCTGCCCGCAACCCTGCCGAAACGTCGGGATAAATATAGGTAAAATACGCGATAAATATCCGTTTCTTTAATTAAAATAATGTTTTCTTATCGCGAAAGTTTAAAAAAGACTACCTCTTTAGCCATAAAAGCCTCTCCGTCCAAAGGTATCTGGAAGCTTTCAAGCGATAAGATGATCTCTACTATCACGCTTTACTTTAGTTTGGGGCTAGATGGCGCTGTATGAAATTAATGTAATGTAAAATTATTTATTTACTATATCAGGAATAACATACATTAAGCTACTTTTTTTCGGGTACCATGAGCAAAAGCTAGATATTTATATCATTATGATTGTATCTTTCATGAATAGAAAAGGTCCAAATCCACAAAAAAGCGTCAACTTGTAATCGGCATCAATAAATAAGCCAGCTGACATTTCTACACGCATATTTTTAAACATCGCAGGAAACGGCACACAATAAAAACACAGCACGAATAAAAGAAAAACAATCAGCAAATAACACCCGTTATAAATTAATACTTTACCAAGTAACCGGAGAACGCGTATTAGCTCTCGCTACAACGAAAAGAAACATATTGGATTACAGCAAACGATAAATAAAGTCTCGAAAATAATGTTTATATGTAAATATGGGGTATTGTTAGAGTAACGAGTCTTGCTAAATCACAATATGAAGTTGATTTATATCTCTACGGTTCGCTTGCCTTCATGGGAGGCCTATAAAAACATTTCCGAAACGCAATGTACGTGGAACACCTTACCGTCAGGGCATTCAGGCGCGCGTCTCGACTCGCGACCGCGAAACGGCCGTAGCCAGTCGCGCGCATCACATTGCCCCCTTTGTATTAAATCGCCTGCTTTATGACCACACAAAGCGCAATGTACTTCAAATCGCGCGATGCATTCGCTAGTTATTGAATCAAATACCCCGTCTGTTGAGATTCCTTGAAAATACTAGCAGAACTTTAAAACAGTTCGTAATTACTTTCCTGCTGCAACTCTCAGATTCTTTCACAGTGCGGATGCGCGGGTATTACGCTAACAATGATAAATTAATTAGTAGCGCGCGTAATGAGATCTAGACTGAACAGAAACTATGTGCTATTACGCTATTGTTATTGTAGTCCTTGTGAATGAGTTTGTTCCGGCTACTGGTGGACTGTTCCATACAGCTTAAACTTGCGAAACAAGCAGTACATTTAAATTTTTCGGATAAGCGTATCACATTGTCGTATCAAACTTTGCATTTGAAGGAGTTACTTAGCTTAGCTTATTTAAATTGTACTTAATTTTTTTAAATATGTTAATGAATCACGAAGCATGAACCCAATACCACACTTTATTTCGTAGTCTGCCAAGTTCTGATTCATAATTGCGACACCTGATTATTTATTCAGTCGCCGTGACAATTGCTATGCAAGGGTACATTGCCGGCTGAGCTCCCGTTGGACAATGGTCGTCAGTGACGGGAAGCGCGAACTAATCGTATTAGCGGACTAATCGCGCGTCGCTCTCTGAGGAAATTCATTAATATCCTGCCCCATGTTTGGACAGACGAAAAAATACGTTGTTAAAGTAGTACAAACGTTTTTTCAGCTTTTTATAATTTGGGTGTATTGTGGGTGATTTCCACCCAGGATAACTATTTATATATTGTTTATATACTGTCTATTACCTAACGGCAAACCTGGCTGTCCACCTACTAGGACGGTAGGTTTTATGTTAATTCGGTGTTTTGGTATTGTATTGTATAATAAGTATGCATTTACGCAAACAAAAATATTCTTCTTTAATCTAGTCTAACTTTTCATAGTTTGGAGCTAGAAGGCATGTATTATAGTAATGTTCTGTAATATTTATTTAATTAAAAAAAAACCTACTGTTTATGACAGTTATCATCTTAAATGAATATCGTCACGATATTTGAATAAGTTTTTTTTTGTACGACGGGGAAGCGTTTGGCCTTCATCCCACCTGGTTTCATGTTATGGTAAGGCTGAAGGCGGAAAAGTACTTTATCGGAACCTCAACAGACTGAGGCACTTGCTATCATACCTCTTCAATGCCGCAACACAAATATAACGAACCACTAGGCTACAGAGGCGGTCTCCATTCTACTTCATATTCACTATCATATATTTCCAACAAAAAATAATTACACGTATATTAAAAACTAATGAATATTAATAACATTATTAGACTTACATTTATTCAATAAAAAGTACAATTAAACTAACTATGTACAAAGGAATCAGTCGGATTACCTAAGGACCGTTACAAACGGCCTATAGGTAACTCAACTGTTCCAGACCAGTACCAGACGGAAGCGTGCCCAAGACACTGGCTGCATTGCCACGCTGAATAGCTATGCTAATTCGCTGGCCTAAATAAGAGCCAGCCCTTGGGCCACGTGTCGCCTCAATCAAAAGCCCCGCAATATTTTTGAAAACCCGGAGGGCACCGGCTCCCCACGGACCCAAGGTCTCCACCCCAAAAGGCTCAAATAGGTAAGCTCTGTCGAGACCACTATATTTGCGCCTTTTGTGATCCTCGGCCGAATCAGCCGCCGCACCAGCCCTAACTGATGTCCCAGGCAGATGAGATGGCGCTAGGGTGTCGACGCAGGTAGCGTCCCACACCAATGGCCTACCCATTTCCCAAGGGACAAGAGTCATACCGTCGGGCCGCTTACCATCATCACGTAACAGACCATTCGGTTCAAGAACGGCTGGCACAATATTAATATCATTATATTATCATACAACAAAGTTGCTGCTACTTGATGGTTTTAATACATTTAAATGATATACTAAATTGATATCTTTTATCATATTTACTGTTAAAAATGTAATATGTATACACTATATATGTATAGCATGTATAATGAATTAGGTGTTGGCGAGATACATGGATCTCGCTAGCCACTCACATTTACGAGTGTATTGCACCTACACGCGAACTCCAATGTGTCTTGAATGTTCGTTTGTTTTTACATATAAATAGAGTTTCCAGATTCCATGATTTTATCTTCAAATTCAAGCCTATGGTCGCAAATACATTGGTACAGTTAAGGCTAAAGACCATAATGACAATATGAAAAGTGGTGCATCATACTACCTAGAGAACCCGCGCAGGATTCCGTAATGTGTGGATGTAGGGACTTAAAATATGGACTCCATTATTTGCCATTAGAGGTGCCTTTGGAAATGAATTAAACTTGGGAAAAGCTAGGCGAAGTAGAGTTACCCATTTAGCATGAAATCTTACAAACATGAGACCTAGTACGGGAAATAGGGCTCCTTTATGTAAAGCCTAACTTATAACGAGTTTTAGAACTCTTATTCATAAGCTATGCTCAGGCATAGTTTATGAATAATAGTGCCCAGCTTCATTTTACTATATAAGCTACCTATAGCACTGAAAGAAGTCTCTAAGCATGCTTTGGAATTGCTCGCTCTGTCGGATGACCTCCCCTTTGCCTGGGAAAGCCTCCAGGTCCGTAGCTAACCCATCTTATTCGTGATATTACAGACTTACGACTTTCCCCCTTCAAATCTTACTATATTTATCTGTTATATGGTTTAGGTATCAAAATTATGTGAATAAAAAAAGCTTATTCGAGTATTTTATTTGTAATCTATTTCCCATAAAGGTGTGTAACAATAAAATGGCCTTCCAGTTTCAACAAACTTTAAATAGATATCCACGATGTAATACAATTATCTATCTATTTCTGAACGCTGGTTAGCTCTTAATTACTTGCATTCATTGATGAGTTCGATTTCATTTAATTATTCACATTGACTGACACGAGCCCCGTAATAAACGAAGAAGACATTTAAGTTAATTGTATAATTATGTAATATATTATTTTCATATACTTACACGGTATTTTTCTTTTTTTATAATACGAAGGGGAAAGGGACATATTTAAAAGGTATTTATTTCAGTTTAGGTCTGTTTTGTCGAGAAGCTGGATTGAATTCCCGTGTTTAATCCTCAGGGGAGTACCTACCTAGTAAACCAGGTATTTTGAAAGTCTCGTATTTGATATGGAATTTCATAAATAACTCAAAGTCAAAGTCAAATATATTTATTCAGTAAGATTTAGGATCACTTTGAAACGTCAAATCTACCGCCTGTTCGGAATCGCGACCAGCACACAAGGAGAAAGGCAAGAACCTCGGGATAGTTTTTTTTATTATGATCCATTAAAATAGCTTAAAATTATTTTATACTAATTACAATTTATTCACTGGAGCAAATTCATTTTTTAAATGCCAGGCTTTCTTATCTTCTAGGTAATGTGAAATTTTATAATAAGCTTTCCTGGACAGCTTTTGTTTTACAACATTTTTGAATTCACTTGGTAATTTATTATAAAAGCGTACAGTTTGCCCTATGAACGATTTATTAACTTTAGGAGCCTAGTTGTGGGAACAGCAAGTTTGGCCAGCAACTAATGTTGGATAACTAGTTTAGAAAGTACGGAGTAGGTGTAAGTCATTTATCATGATTTGTTTACCGCCTCTGCGGTCTAGTGGTTCGCCTGCCAGTGTGAGAACCAGAGGTCCCGGGTTCAATCCTCAGGAGGAGTACAATATAGTGCTTGGATTGGTTGGTGGTTGGACTTTGTTTAAGTCCGCCTGGCTAGCTACCACCATAATTCCTAAGACTGTCGCCACAACAACAATTCTAAGTTATTGTGTTCCAGCACTACGCGGAGTACGCGGTAAGATAGCCCACCGTTTTTTGAGTATTCCGGGTTAAGCGTAACACACGCTTTCACCTTCGGCCTTATCAGAACTTGAAACCAGGGAGATGAAGCCCATGCGCTTCCCCGTCGTACAATAAAAAAAAACGAGAGGCCCAATCAAAACCACACAAATAGGTCATCACAAGAGGTAGAGTCCAGACGTTTTGAAGGAGCTGAGTGACAAACACACGATAAAATAATGATATATTGTAAAGATAAGCATGTTTTGTCAAAGTCAAATAACTCATTAGCCTACCAATTGGCTAGGTTGCAATGTTATTAGGATCTTAAAAAAAAACTAGTAATATTACACTATATCAACGCCAACTTCAAACGCCATGACGATTATAAGATGTGTCTCATCATCATCATCATGCTCTTTGGTAGCCCACAGCTGGGAATATGCTTCACTAGTGGCCAAACGCCACTCTAACCTGTTATGAGCCCTGTGCATCCAGGTTTTTCATTCACTGAGCCACCAAATCCACCTACAAGTGATATGCACATATGGTAATTTGCCAAAGCCGCACTGCTCGTACGCATTTCGAGTTGTCAATCGTTCGAATCGGATAGAGCTGCGCGTCGGGTAAATCGACTAAAATAATCGAGATAATTAAGAGAATCGAGCATGCCGGAAATTGTCCCATTTGCAGCAGTCGCGAGGTGCTGATGTGACATGCGCTACATTTGCTAATTACTCTTTAATTTATTGAATTCCAGTGTTTGATTCCATTTCTGAACTGATTGGAGGCACTTCTACACGCGTCCGAAGTTACTTCGATACTTTATGAATAACATTCTGGGAAAGCTCGCAATATCGTAGATCCAATCTTTGCCCAGGCAAACCATTTTATTAAAAGCAAACGAATGAAAATATATATCCTGCACTCCAGCAGTTATCGGTTTTTCAATTTATATGTGGTACGAAAATGCGAATTCAGCCATTTTATTCTGAGAGGTATGTCAGTATCATGTGTCCTATAACGAATACCCATGTGCCGGATTTTATCACGTAGTAAAACTCCAAGCATGGCACTCTTCATAGCTCACTGTGCAAATTTGAACTCATTCGATTATAATCAGCGACCACGACTCAGATCCGAAGGTCGTCGCTTGTATCACTCACTGATTAAATACTTTCGTCTTGGGGTCTGCGATATCTTTGATGAGAAGATATTCCGAACGCTGCCCATCCGAGTTAGATTCGTTGGCTAACTTCTTCATCGATGTTTGCATAACCTAGTTAAACCATCTTACCTAGGTAGCCGTAGTACTTCGATGACATCGCTTATAATTATTAAAAAAAATAAAAACATATGTAAACCTTCGTGAATATCTTGTTATAGATCTTGCAATCCATTAAGTGCTTCGTTTGCATTTGCCGTCATCATGTAGTGTAAAAAATTATTTTACAAAGGTTGTTTATAGGTTGTTTAAGTATGTAGTTAATTTTTTGTGTATTTTTGATTTAGGTTCACATGATAATTGGCAAATTTTAGCTAACAGAAGAAATTGACACTACATTTACCAGGTCTCTTTTTTATTATAACATCAGTATATCTATTGTTTAGGTTTTCTGTATTGGTTCCATAGCTGAGGGAAATCTGCCCGAAAAATACTAGTTAAACATAATGGAAAAGTTAATTAAAATTAAGATATATTATTGTCATTCGGTACATCTTGTCTGATGTACGTATTGACAAATTACATGTTTCTGAATCTGCGATGTGTTTTTGAGCTACAATTTACCAAAAACGCTCAATCGTCAAACAATCGATTGAATGAAATTAAAATTCTTCACTTCTTAGCACCTTATAAAGAAACTGGATAACTAAAAAATAATTAAACAATGGGTTATTTGGGGGGAAAAGGAGAGAAGTTACTAAAAATACCTATGTTTACTAATCAGACTACGCAGTCCTCTCCGCCTTTGCAAGACATATCCGTAGACACCAGATTTGATCTCCTCAGATCAAGGGATCTCGAGTAATCGTTAAATCTTATACCCTTATTTGACTCAAAAGTCTACGTAGACTTTTGAGTCAAATAAGGGTATAAGATTTATTTTATTTTTATAAGGTAAATAAATAAATAAATAAATATATATTACAGGACATTAATTTCACACAACGCCATCTAGCCCCAAACTAAGCATAGCTTGTAATATGGGAAGTAGATTAAGGTTAGAATAGGTACATAAATACTTTTTTTTGTAAATACATACTTACGAGTATCATACAACCTGTAACAGAATATGTGTACTATGCCGAAACGGGGTTATCCGACCCGACTCGTGGAACAACGTTTGTTTTACGACTTTTTGAATTTTGGTTCAAAGTTTTTGGTAAAACAAGATCAAAGTTCTGACACCAACAGCTGGTTTTTTGAGTTGAGACTACCCTAAAATCAGCTGTTTCTTAACTCGCGTCAGTGACTTCAGCTCTAGACAGATGAGGCAACATAGCAGAAGGTCACAATCACAAAGAACGAAAAGTGCTTTCACTAACAGAGGAAAATCGTCAAAAAGCCTGGGCTGCTAATGAGACAATCCATTACTAGAAGGTTTAATTTGTCAAATCAATAAGAATTTTATCTATCTGTTAGCTAAAATACAAAATAATCGTTCCTATAATGTACTTTTGTTCGTCCAATATCGCATTTATCGTCTTTTTGTAACTGTAGGTGCAATTTATCAATGTGTATGTTCTATCTAATAACCTACTTTCACGAGATGACTCCAAGTTCTCACTAAAATTGGATCATCTGTCCTTAATACTCTTTGACACAGACAATTGTACCAACTGATACCTACCTACCTACATGCATAGTGCGGTAAAGGAATAGGGTCGTCACTATTTATTGTCATTGAGAAAATGAAAAGATTTGTATGGAAACTGAAAATGGGAATTCACTATTATCTCCCCACCACAACAAATGCTTTTCCTGGTCCGAAAAGCCCCCCCACTGCTTAATACATATTCTGTTTCACCTAGTATAATACAACACCCAGACACAGAACAAATGCTTTTCATCATATATTCATCACACAAAATATTTGTCCTGGGTTAGAATCAAACCCACAACCTACAGTAAATTGGTAAGCCAATGCTAGGTATTTTATTTTTCTTATTAAGTTGTGTAGGTACAATAAAGATTCATGTATTAATTTATTAGTCCTCTCGGCCTTTGCGAGACAAACTCGTAGACACCAGATTTGACCTCCTAGGTAATCACTAAAGCCTCTATAACCTCTACTTACTCAAAAATCTAAAAGGAAAAGAGGAAAGCATCGGTTATTGGGCTCGTTAGTCAGTTGATCCCGCTCTAAACTTATCCTACGGGATGAGTTATCAACTTTGTTAACTGATCCCGCTTTCAATAAAGTTGCATGGTTCAGTATAAGGGTCTGTTCTTACAGAACCACTAGTTGTAGCTTCAAAACAAGTCCATCATCATTGAAAAGCCCCTTTAATTCACGAATGCGTCGGACGGGGATTTCAATTTCCTCGTTCAACAAATTGTCACAAAGAACCAAACCGCCTGATAATATGAGTTCCAATTGCATCTCAACTCAAAAACTGGATGGCGGTCTATGACCTGTGGTGGACGTTTCTGGTCTCATTATTTCAACGAACACGGGTATCTGTAGCGTATTGTGCCTTTAATTTAGTTTTCCTTTGCAGCTTGTCCTTCGACATAAGCCTCCTCTTATGTTTATCCTGTCCTTTGCCGAGTGTGTCCATTCTCGATGTGAAATCTTTTTAAAATCATCTTCAAAGCGCTTGGTTTCTCTGCTTTTGTTTCTTTTGCTACCTTGAGGGTTACATTATGTCATTAGCATTATCCAGTTTGCCCTTTCTTCTCAAAATATGTATCCTGCCCAACGCCATTTCTATTTTTGTAATAGTTAGCATGTTTTTTTTTCTAATCTGACTTTATCTCGTCGTGGAAATAAGGTCCGAAAATTCCACTGTGACATACTTTATGTTCAGTTGCTGTTTTGTTAGTGCCCAGGTTTGACACCCATAAGGTAGGCGTGGTGTTAATATATCAAAAGTTTGAACGTAAACCACGTCTGGTGATTTGGTAAATCTGGCAGATAAATTTACAGGCTAAAGTACTCGAACGCCCCAAATTGAAGGTGAAAATATGTGAGTAAATCCTCAACGAATTCCTAAAAGCGCAGAGTCCGGAGCATACGTACTTACATGTACGTATTTGTTCCAATGCAACATTCGCGGCATAGTTTGATTCACCCACAACCTACCGACACCTCCCAGTGTGGTTGGTGGCTAGTGATGGGAAATGGTATCTACTAAACATTATTTTCCATGATACATGTGCATGAATTATTATTATAGAAACGGTAATAAAGTAAGCAACTCACGATTTTTAACAACTTTTTCGAAGATTCAAAACGGCCATTACCGATTAAATTAAATTTAGTTAATTTAGTCTGTTTATAATTCAATATGTTTGGTTAAATTGAGTAGTTAGTTTCATATTGTTCCCTACTTTGTGCGCTGTAATCTGTGTAATCTGTAAAAACATTTTACTTTCAGTTTCTCCTTCTAAGGTTACCGAAGAACCGCCTTCTAACGGTAAAGCTGCCCTTAGTACCCATTGTTATTCGAATAATAGAAATAATATTTTGTATTCATCGATGTGATTTAAGGTTAAATAAAGTGATATTATTTTCTATGAATTCAACAGCATACACAGATATTTCTATCTTATGCTTTGGCGGTCGCGGCTTAAGAATCAACCCCTCCAACTCAGCCCATGGATGTCGTAAAAGCCTACTAAGGAATCCGCCTGCCATGCGTGGTGATTATGGCTGAACTTTAGATGAGGCACTCTCAAGCAGTGGACATTAGGCAAACGTGCTCCATCTTAGGCCACATTTTTACTTGTTTTAAATGTAAGCTGGTGGTCAAACGCTTGACTATTGTCAATAAAAAAAAAAACATTAATGGGCTGTTGGATTCGATGCTATTAATAACGGTTAATTTATTTGTCGATTTGCTGACGTTTCGAGATGATGTTGAAATCCGTTCTTCACGAAGTGGGATTCTTCACGAGCGGGTCTGACGCGTGACCAACAACCTCGCACTGGAACATGCATTATTAATTTTGGGAGTTTTTGGGGCCCTTTTCGTAGTAAGGTCTATAGAGCGAATTTTCCAAGAAGCTGCCTGTTATAGACACTGACACTGCGGAGCTTCGGCAGGGGTGGAGCAAGCCACGCGGACCTTTACGCCGTTACCGTTGACTAAAGGTCAATAATTCCGTTGCCCGGGGTTGACCACTTGAAGGTCCCAGCACCCCCCCTATCAGGAGTTCATTTTGTTGTTGATAAAGTGGCAATTAAGTAAACAATAGGTAGGTGGAGCGCGACTCTGTATTAAAGATAATAGACAGATGAGTGCACATAAACAGCAAAACAGCCAGCAAAATCAACCCAACGATCCTGATCTAGGCTACGCTGAATGTTTGTTGTAATTGCGGCTTCATTGTACAATTTCACATGTTGGTTTGTGGGAGAGACAGTTATTTCTGGGGAAGCTCGCACCATCGTGGACCACCTTTGCTCTGGGTTAGAGGTAGGCACGCCTAGAGCTAACCCATCATATATAAAAAAACGTTTTGCTTTATCTCTTGGTCCTTATTGCTTCAGTCAGATGACACACTGAATTTGATTGAGTAGCACAAAAGAGATTTAAGTGCAAATTAATTATAGTTTCCTTTGATTCCAAAAGGAGGGATTCCGTATTTAAAAATATAAATGAAATTTGTAGCTTACTAATCTGTGTTCCTCACGCAATTTTCCACACAATAGCGGTAACGACATCCCACCCCTAGCAAACTACACAATGTTACTGTAATTTCAATAGTAAATGTACAAACATTACCTTGCTATTTAGGGGTGGCGGAGTGAGGAAAGACCTGGCTATCGCACACTAGATGCTATCATAATGATTATTAACATGTGAAGCGCCGTGCCAGCCTGCGAGGCGCCCAGCCCCAGGGTAGGATTCAGGGTGACAAAGGGGCGGTAAAATATAAAAAACCCTTTTTAATCTCGCTGCCTATTGAATTTGAACCTACAAGTCATGTTTTCTGCTATCAGTTAGTCACTGACCAGTTTAATTTGGTATTTGTCAATGTAGACAACTCAAATAATCTTCAAATTAATGCGTTAAAAGAAAACTTCGAGTTTTTACTATTTAGGATTTTTTTTTTTTTATTTTAGGTCTTTTTTCCGAGTTTTGGATAACAATCTAAAATATATGTAAAAAGAAAATTTTCTCATCTGAGGTTTTATGTTATAACTATTAAATATTTATCCTTTATTAAATAAACAACTTACACGTATGTAATAAATGAGAATGTATTGAATACATATTTATAGTAATACAGGTCTTAATCATACATACCGATCCAATATTGAACTGGACTGGAAAGTCAAACGAAGGAAGCGAGGGTTTCGGGAGGCCTTCTACAAATATCGAAACGTGACGTATTCGATGACGAATTGCAATTAAAAAAAAACAATGACATATAGCTCTATCGGAAACGATTCTTTTCGTTTTTTTTAGTAGAGCCTCTGGTTTCGCCCCTGCTTTCCGCCCTAGATATGTTTGACACAAGCCAGTTATTTTAATATAGGCAATTAGAGGTTCCCGTTGAATTGCAAAGTTTCGACGAAGTTTTCGATTAGTCTGCGGTTGACTATAAGTGGATTTGAAATTGCTTGCCGAATCGATAGCACCCGCTTGAGAACAACTTCTGATCTATCACGGCACTATTACTTATATCTTCGTACATTAATTGTCTATTTATAATCGACCCCTTTATCAATATACCTATACATGTAAATATATCGAAAATCATATCAATGCCACGTATCCGTTGATCCGCTGTTTGTTGACGTTGACGTTTCTCGATACAATAATACAGGCCAAGCACGGACACGCATACAAAGGTTACTTACAATATCACGTTTCTTGTATTTTATTTAATATACGATATTAGAAATCAAATCTGTGAAAATGTCAACTATCTACCTATTACAATGTATGATATACATCCCGCTATCAGACAAACGGATGGACGGACGGATGGGCAGTGAAGCCAAGTAATACCCGAGGCACCCTTCGGGTACGGAACCCAAAAAATTTCATAAATTGTTTCAGATCCAACGATTTCATACGTGGAAGACATGCTGCAAATAGAGTGCCCGATACACACCGACACAGTTTTATATATTTAAACATCATCATCATCATCATAGTCAAACTTTGGCAGCTCTAGTATGATAATGTATGAGTCCACGATGGAGCGAGCAAGCCCAGATGCCTATCAACTTTATCCTTGAAGATGTTAGGGCCGGAAGTTCATTGCAGGACCAAAGCAACCTAAAGGAAGCGAATGATTGACTCAATACTACATCCTTGAAGATGCTAGGGCCGGAAGTTCATTGCAGGACTAAAGCAACCTAGAGGAAGCGAATGATTGACTCAATACTACAATAGGCAGGCGGATTCGTGATTGCAGTATTCAAACAGTTTTCTCAGGTGACGCTGCACATCTGTTGGTGTAATCTCGAAATAAAATGTTTTTATTCAGTATGACTTTTCAAAATATTTTTGTAAAGATAATTTAAAATGTGCGTTGCATGGTTATGCCAGACAATTTCAATTCAGATTTCGGAAGGGGAGAGATAGATTTTCGCAGCATGAAAGCTGTCCACCGATATTGTAACAGTGTCATTACAGGCGAAAATAAACGCCCAATTAAAAGTCTCGAGAGTCCAAGAACTTTTGGGTTAGGTTAGAGGTTTTGAGGTCAAGAGTCTAACCATTTCAAATAAAAATGAAGGAAAAATACCTTAGCATCGCACCATAGTGATATCAATATAATTTTTTTATTTATTTCCGTATGGTCTAATGGTTTCAGATTCCGATTTCAATCGCCAAGGGGAGTTCAATATTGTGCTTGGTTTGGTTGGTGGTAGGACTTTGTCTGCCTGGCTAGCTACCACCATTTTACCTAATTTTGTCGCCATGACAACAGATCTTGTCAATTCAAAATAAATACAAAAATGTTGTATTCCTGCATTCAGAGGTAAGATAACCAGTTCCAGAATATTGAAGATTCTGGGTGAAGTGCGCTTCCACATTCAGCCTTATAATAACTTGAAAAAACTGGTGAAAAGAAGCCAAGCGCTTCCCCAAAGTACACTGAGAAACATAGACTAAGTACTGTCTCGGTTCTAAAAAGGTACATCACCCGTGATATAGTTCCTTTCTCTTTCGTACTCATCAATACACACATTTGAGGCTAAAGACCGCTGGTAGCTTTTAATTTAATTAACAAAGCACCGAGTAGTCGAAAGCGCTAACTGGCGGAGTAAAGTACGGCATCAGTCCATTAGCAGTTGTTGGTTTTGTAAGCACCCGGAGGAAAATCTAAATTATTTATACCTTAATACTAAGAGCATATTGGTACAACGCGTCTTACCATACCTCAACTGCGAAATCTTACGAAATTTAAAAAAAAAGGCTTGCCTTTCACTACACGTTTATAGGGTATATCCCATCAGGGTACCCCACCAAAGGATAAAGAAAAACATCTATCTCCGCTGTAATAATGCAATTATAGCCTACAGTCGCATTAAAAGCACTTTACTTTCAAAGCGCTCTAGCAAAACTATTGTAAAGCAGGTGTTGCTGACTGCGTCGAGTAGTCCCACGAAATGATTGGATATATTACAATAATGTTTTATATAGATGTGATTTCAGCAGATTAACTAATCTTGTAGCGGGACGCTCACACGCTACTTTTAGCATCGGCAATCTGCGATTTTGTGATCGCCGATGCTCAAAGTAGCGTGTGTGCTTTAGGCGTTCTTGCTTCCACTCACAATGGTGAATGGAGAGCACATACAATATGATAAATGTCCGAAGCTAAAAGTCTTAATTTCACATAGTTATAAGCCTACATGTCTGATGTTGCTATTAAAGTGCTTCAGAATTTGACAAATCCTACAAAAATCGGGTGTCAATACTGTAATCGGCTTTAACGATTTTTTTTATATTCGGCAATTTTATTATGTTTGGTAACTATCAAACAGAAAATATACTAACAAGATCACACCAAAAAAGTTATTGCTTTATAAAATGCGTTCATAAAATAAAAGGATTTCACGATTTTTCACAGCAGCTTTTAGCACTCTCAACGTCATTTTTTGTAAAAATTGTGAGTCAACTACAATATCACGAAACTGTAAAATGATCTGTTCCACAATAAACAAGCCTCACAGCTCGGTTGGTAGGAGCTCTGCCTTCTGTGCTTTCTTTTGGCTGTGGGCTCGATTCCCACCTAGGACAAACATTTGTATGATGAATATTGACGTTTGTAAGTGTCTGTGTCCATTTGTGTTTAGTTTTACTTAGTTTGGGGCTAGATGTCACTGTGTAAAATGAACGCCCTGTTATAATTAATATACAGCGAATTAAACACGACACACGCCTTCTAAATTTGTAAATTCGCGGCAAATGCATCGGTGGCGTTAATATTCATTTATAAAATATTAGGCCGGGGGCTTAGAGAGGGGGTGGAAAGGAGGGTTCCCCCTCTCGCCAGCATCCACTCAAACACGCTCAGCGCCCCTTTAATGAACTTTGTATCACTATTCCCCAATACAAGTACCTACACTTTCCTTTGGCACTATCGCGTGTAACTCGAACAAAGCTCGGTGTGAAGTCGCACGAAAGGGGTAACCGGCCTCGCCACTTTCCACTATTCTTATTGTTTGGACTATTTTTGCCAAGTCAAACGGTCTGGTCCGGGTGGCGGCGTGCTGCAGCTATGCAGTTTACGTGTTTGTTTGCCGAGCGCGTTAGTCAGGTGTGGGAAAGTCAACCGCCTGCCAGGGGCCTCACTCTTGAAACCAGTCACAATGCCAACCTAGTTCTGATCTGAATCAAGTTCCAATTTCAATACACTCAAGGCACTCTCGAAACAAATCTTTTTAAACATCTATCGCAAGCTCGTTCCGATATTGATACTATGAACGTCAAAATCGCGTTAAAGTTGTTCGTCGACTTCACTTTGTTCCACAAGTCCCAAAACAATTATATTCCAATGGTGCACTAGTGTCGCATTCGAGAGTGCCAAATAGCGATCTCAGCCTATATCCCGAATCACAATTCCAATCGTGTGTCGAGAGTGAGGTCCCAGGTCCTCTATAACCTGCACCTATTGGATAACTGCAATGTCTGATGCTGTCTGATGCTCTTGGGAAGCATCTAAACTATATATCTAGAACTGTAGGCTCTCTGCACGCACAAGAACAATATTATCGGCACATGTTTTACTTACATAAAGTACTTGAACTATTTAACATATTAACCAAAGTCGGAAATCTAAAATAAAAACAGTAAAGTTGCTCGCGTACGTTTTTCCAACAAACTACCTTACCTACCAAACTTTGAATTTTGTAAATAAAAAGAGAGTTCGAAATAAATCTCGCTTCGTCGTAAACCAGCATAGAAATTGTGAGTACAAAATGGAAACAACTTGTTAATTCCTCTTAATAAAAATTAAATGGTACACGTAATACAATGGTATGTTCAGTTCAATTCATTTGTTATAAAGCTTTGAATGGTTTTTGTACCCAAAGGAGGCAACGAGATCAATTTCTGAAACATTGTTGTTCATCTGTCTGACCCAAGCTTTAACTTCAAAACGGAATTTTACAAAATCCGTTAAAAGAAGTCACCCGTCACACAGTGGAATCTGTAGGCCTTCTAGTTTGGGTTGAACCAGCAATTTCTGTCAGTAATCGGCTACATCACGAAAATGTATTCTAATTAGCTATAAGGGTTATTTTTGTTTTTTTTTGTAAGTGGGGAATGCGCTTGGTCTACATCTGAGCTGGTTTCAAATTATGATCGGAGGTGAATGCAACCTTCTTATGATCTAACATGATAAAATACAGATTACGAACGTAGCACGGTATATTTTTTATTTGGCACTAAAACAGCCATTGTATTTAGGTAAATAGGTATACAAGTAAGTAGGTAGACAATTTATATGACCCACAACTTAATCCACAGATTGTCAATGAAAAGGCTTAATATAGCCTATAAACTTTGCATATGGTAGGTCTATTTCAGTTTTATTTTTAACAATTATTAAGTCCTCTCACTTTACACCGAATATTTTTTGTTTTACATCCAGAAAAATGCATTCCTGATTGCAATCAAAACCTCATCAAACCTAAAAAATGTTTCTCTTTGAACCTCTGTTCACAAATATTTTATACGAATGATTTTTTGATGGCTTTTCGTTTTATTAGGCATGGGCGATCTCAATAACGACGGTAGATAATGGGTTATTGGTGCATGCGCACAACCTTCATACCAACACAAAGATAATTGAAAATTTCCGCAGGCTACCTGGATAAACCTACGCTTTAATTAGGCTTTAAAGTGCGACGGAAAAACAGACAGACGGCTTAGTTCTATACAGTAACGTCATTGGCACTGTTTGACTAGTATTACTAAAAGCACAATAGCCCGCAACGGGTCAGCCATCTGCCAAATATAAGTATAACGCAGCTTATGAAACGGTGACATGACCCCGAGGATGTAATACCTGCATTCAATATTCGTACACGAACATCCTCCGCTAAGCCCGGTAAATACACGTTCGGTACCTAGATACACCTACCGGTAGATTTGCAAAGATACGGGTGTGCAAAATTTAGCAGCAATCCCCAACGGCAATTACCAACCAATAACCAACGCACCTTAAACTATTGGAAATGCCTCATCTGGTTAGGGCGTATTCACAATGGATGCATGGACTGACCACGAACGGCGGTATAAGTTTTGTTTTTTACAGATAAGTGCAGCGCTTTCAACATAACCGAATGTGAATGTAAGCATTATACTATAAGCATTATACAAGAGTTCTTAATTTTAGTGTAGACGATAGTTATTAATTATATGAAATAACATTTAATTTAAAACTTGAACAATGCTATGATTGTGTCTTATACCTAACAGTAGATATGTGGTTTGTGAGTGAGTATTTTAAGATCCACGCTCTCACGTAGTGAATCTTCAAAGAAGAAAAGGTCGTGAGTTCATATTTTACAGGGTTTTTTTTTTATTTACTTAGCATGATTATTCTTTCATTATCCGCATATAATAAATACTGAAAGGATTTATTTATAGTTGATTCGTTAATAATATAGTAATTCTTAGGTTTATGAAAGCAAGCATAAAACAGCGAAAAGTTTGGTTAGCTTGTAGGAAGAGTACAATATGTAAAATGAATCATAATATCTAAACCTAACTACCTACCAAAATCTTATCTTTATAACAAAATGTTCATAGCAAGTTTTGTGTTCGCCGTCTAACAATGCACCTAGAAGCGTGCATTCTAATTACCATGGAATAATAACCACGATAGGAATCGATCTAACAATGGTCACCCGAGCACCACCCACCGCCGAGCGGTAGGGTTGAATATCAAAAACTTTCGAGGAACTATTACTGCAAAGCCTTATTCTCATAACCAGATCCTTAGATATATTTTGCTAATCCTACAAAGAAACGGCAGTAATATCTAGAATACCAGTAATACCTACACAAAAACTTTGGAGGAAATATTAATGCGAAGCTTTTTTCTCTACTATATCTAACCAGAGGTTTTCTATATCATTTTGCATAAAGAAAAAGCAGTAATATCTAGAAGTCTAGTAATAATGTTCAATTCATTCTGTAAAGATATACGAAATCACTTAAATGCTTTTAGAGATAAGGCCACCAATTTAACGTAAAAAGGTGGTTCAGTTTTTCAATGTCCTTACCTTACCTTACCTTACCTACCTTTCATCAATCGTTACGCTGTATATGAATTACAAGCAGATCGACGTCTTGGACATCATTGTAAGCATTGCATCGTTTTGCATGATTCAGATCCACATAAGCACACACACACACACACACACACACACACACACACACACACACACACACACTCATACATAAACACACTTACACACTTCTTCAACCACATACTAGTTTGTATGTACTTAGTAACATAATATTAAATTCGAAATTGTTTTTTTTTTGGTTTGGTAATATTTTGACGGAGATGTTTCCATTTCGTGACATAGTAAAGCTATTGCGCACATAATTGTGCCATCAGTTTTGTACATTGGTTCTATTCCAAATAAATTGAATTTAATTTAGACTTTTTTACTCTCGATACCGAATGAGTAACGCCTTTAAAATAATACATTTATAAATGCAAAAAAATGCGTTTTCATGTAACCACCAGCAGCCCTAACTGAACTCTGAACCCGCCAGGCGTATCTCGAGTCAACGTCATTGATTTGACATTCGTTATCGTCCAAATGACAATTGATTAAATAAAGCATTTTGCCACAGCACGGACGCAATGCGGCGGCCTCAGCTGTTAGGTCATCAATCAGAATGATTAAGATGACTAGATTTCACATTTTATGCAGTAGGTACATCATTCCGCGCAAACACAATCTTTGGACGTGTCTCTGACTACACCCAGGTGATCCACTAAATACTACGTTTTATGTAGCTTTGTTATATTTTTATTGCATAACATTATTTGCTTTTGCAACGATGAAAAAAGTATTGCCCTAAAGAGAAATGTCGGACGTTGTAAAATTGATAAATACCGTTTACATAATTAACCTCTCGAACAGCACAAAATTAAATGTCATAGTTGAACCAAACCACACTGACAAAAACGTACGAGGATTTTGATCACAACTAACATTGTTCCAACACCACTGTTAATTTGTTGGTTCATTCACTAATAAACTTATTTCATTTCATTTTCATATCATTTCTGACAAAAGTCCTGATCGAAGTAATCAAAACTTGTAGTCGCCTCGTAATGGAGTTGGCGTTCTGTTAGTAGTGTCTCTTATCTTCAAGAACTGTTATAGGTACACACATTTAGGTCAACAAATTTAAAATTTGTGAGTGGAAAGATTTGTCTGTGCAGACGGCTTTTTAAGGCGCTTAAATTATACATATAAAAAAATAGCGCGTCTTATTTCAAAGAATCGATTTGATTATTTTATATTGAGTCGTCAAAAAGTTAATAAATTCTAAATGATTCCATCTGATCCATGTGCGCCGTAAATAAATAAAAATCATTGCCGTGAACTCGAACCGTTGGACCTGAAGCTAAAAAATCCCACACGACTTGAAAATAAGCCACCGAAGGAAGCCTTGCTGGCCGTGTGACACTGGGATAAGCCCACAAGAACATGCGAAAGGTACAAACACTGAACTGATCCTGAATTTGTGAAACAAGTCCGAGTTTTGCCCCGACAACCGACACCACAAAGCGTCAGTTGACACGCCAAATCCGAAGAAGACACTTTCTGCTGAAACTGGCTGCTCTTTGTGCACGCAATCAGCACCGGCTTTGCCCCGCAATTATTCAAAATACATCGAGCAATATTAGATAGGTGGCTTCCTACGCGTTTTGCATTCGGGATCAGACGGACTTTGTGCGAGCGAGTCTAGGGAGCAGGGTGTTTATGTACCGACGTCACCCGCTGATAGTATCTACATACTGCGCTTGGGTTTCTGTTCTTTGTGAAACTATAGATAGCGTGGATCCTAAACACATAGTCTAACATGAATTAATTATTGTAACGAAGGCACTCAGTCAGGACAGGACGGGCCTAATCGGACCACATGGTTCGGATTAATTGCGATCGGCAGTCATTAAATTACACGTGGGTCCGAGTTTATCAAACGTGATGTTTTTGTTACTTCTGGAAATCTATACATGTTATGTCACCTTTGGGCTTGTGTTTCATCACTTTTAATGCAAAAAAATTATGAGAAAAACTGTAGACCTATGGTTTTTCTATGGTTTAAGGTATCCAGCCATCTAGGAAAGGAACAAAAAAAAAAACCGCTCCGATCATAAATGTGATGCGCTTCGCTTAGCTTTTCAGAAAAAAATACACATGAGATGTCAGATGTTAAGCCGGTCTGAATAATTTCTGCAAAGTCCCATATGGCACACGGTGGTGCTGACAAGACGCATCAATAGGCATTGTCCGTATACACTCACACAATGCTCGGCTCGCAGTCACAATCAGACTCCATGCCCACTGCCCAGGCCGCAATCGAATCGTCTCCTTTGCATTGGAGGTTTATAAGTACAGCTTTATCAAAGTTTACTATAAAGTTCATAATTCAACAAAGCCGAATTCATTTTAAATGTACATTAGTGAATTCCCGAGACTTACCGAACGATACTCTTTACGTCATCCCTTCACTACAAAAGGAAGCTACCCTGAAAATGTCTCCAGCACCTCTAGTTTGGGCTGTGCGTTGATTGTCGTCAGTTACACGAAGATTTTATTGTATTTAGATAAATTCTACATCCACTAGACTTAGTTCTGCAGCACAGGCAGTAAAAATATACGTCTTCTCACAGATGTTACTACAGCAAAACTAGTTCACTTCAGTTACTTTCATAGTATTTTGTCATATGGAGTTTTTTTTAGATGTAAGTTTAAGATACTTAATCTATCTTACTGTTGACCTTGAATAACGATACAAATAAGGCTCGGTACCCTATATTTATTAAGAAACGAAGTGATACATCGAAATCGCTGTGCGCAAAGATCGCTCAAATTACAAGATAAAACAGCTCTTAAATGTTTCCAAGGTGCTTGTCTTGTAGTTATAGTAAATGTATTTCAGAGCCGTGAAGCATGGCTAGACCGTTTCTAACCGTTTAGAATATATGCATGGTAACACTTCTAAACAGCTGGCCTAGGCATTACCATCTAAATTACCTAATTTATGCCGAGCTAGTGCACGCTCGCGGCCACGCACGCGTAAAATACGGACCTTCCCCATCCCACAGAACTCTCATAAGTTCACGCCGCATTTAATGACCCACTTTTAATAACTAAACAGACTTTTCCGATCGACTTTGATGCCGATTTCACTTGATTACCGCAAGACGTCTCGGCGTATACCCTATACGCCGCGACGCCGAACTACCGCCATTCCGAAAAAACAACAACCGTACAATCTCTCGCGGGTCGTGGTAATCCACATGTTCAACATGTACGAGTCGATGCATCTTAAAACGTTGGTACATAGTCTAATAACCATAAACCAACATAGTCAAAGCAGGCGTCTTAGCGCGGACGTTTTGAAAAATAGTGTGATGGATGAATGTTAGTGAAATATTTGTTAGTGAATGTTTGATTCGGTTTGGCGAGGCAGCGGCGGCGCTTGCTGCTCACGACCATATTCCCTTTGCGCGGTTGGCTGCGGCGCCGCTCATGATTTGTATACACTAAGCATGAAATGTTGCCAAGCAAACGTGTAGGTAGTGTTTGCGTGGAGGTTTAGGAAAGGCGGCGCTGGCGGGGGGGCAGGGGGGCAGGGGGGCCCATCCCAGTGCGTGCTAGGATGACGGCCCGCATCGCCCAGTTTCAATATTCCATACAGAATACTGTTCGATCGCAGCTATTTTTCAGACAAACAGAACGAGCAAACGAAAACAATCTTAAATGTGGCATTCAATCGCTCTTTTAACTTCGGGCTTAGTGGACTTCGATTTGATTTCCGATGTTCCAATAATGTCTTGCTGGTCGAGTTTGGGGGTAAAAATCAAATACTCGTCCGGCGGAATGCACTTAAGTTTAACGACCACGGCTTTGAGAGTGGGATGTGTAGTTATGAAAAATTCGCGTGCTTCGGCCTCGATTCAATCTTTTTGGCATAACAAAGGCAGGTTTTAAACTGAAATGAAATTTGGCTAGCTTTGTGTGTTGTACAACAAAATATTACACTGAATAACAATGGTTAGTCATTTTGTACAGTCGGACTATCTGCTGATCTCGTTCCCGTATATATATCGGTATATTGGGTTACCTTGGGTGTTATCCTTGTAAAAAATTAAACCTTGTACTTTTTTAGAGTGATACAAAAGCTAAAGTCATTGAAGTTCACAAAATACATAAAAGAGTGTAAGGTAGTTACCTTACACTCTTTTGTTTAGAGTGTAACCTTTATAAGTAATACATTATTTAATAAGCATTATACAACATTTACATGAATTATGTTTCTCAATTTAACCTATTAGTAATGACTCTATCAGTGAATTAAAATGCAACTTCTCATTTACTGGTATTCAAAATCGAACCACAAAAATAAAAATCTTAATGCATAAAATATAAGCTTTATGCATTTTTATAAGCTATGTCAAAACTTACACTCCTCCGTGCGCTCAATTTGCCTAGAAAGGGTTCCGAAGTTTTTCTATGCGTAATAAGAGGCTACTCTAGGCTCAAAACTCTCGTTTTGAGCAGGACAGCGTTATGCATTCTCGCTCGTAGCAGAGTGAAATGGATGAGCGAGATTTCATTGCAAAAACTCAACTTTTTCGTGAAAAATAAATAAATATTACAGGACATCGATTTCTAGCTCCAGCCCCAAACTATGCACTGCTTGTAATATGGGAACTAGATTACGGATATAAATTATGTCATTATACTTTTTTGAATTTGGTAAATTTATACGGAATATCGAGTTTACAACCTCAAGATCAAAATACATCTACAGGATAGCTACCTATTTAAGATTAAATTAATCAAAAATGTTACGTCATTTTAGAGACAAATTGGGATATGTGTTATACATTATACACTTTTTTTTTCAGATTCTTTTGTAATCGAGAAAATCTTTACATCGACACCAAAGTTCCATGCACCCAAAAATAATGCTTTTGTTTTTACAAACACCGAGACATATATATTTAATACATATTTTACATACTTTTAATACACAGATAAACTGATCCAGAAAGTTTACACCGAAACAAAAGTAAAAAAAATGTAAATCTCAATGCACCAAACGGATATCACTGTACACATTAATAAAACAAGGTGTTTTTATCGCGAAAACGTTTTAAAATGTATACCAGAGAGGAGCGAGCGAATTAAAAGTGAATAATTAAGGGATAAGCGTGCATCACCATGTATTATTCCTTATTTATATTATCAAGTGCTTACAAAGGACGCACGGGATTGCGAGGTGCCGCATACCGGATTCTCGAATGTTTTTTATTGTACGAAGGGGAAGCGATTGCCTTTCATCACATCCAGTTCCAAGCTATCATAAGGCGCACTTCATCCAACATCCTCAACTGTCTAAATAACTGACTATATTACCTCTAAATGCTGGAATACTACAATTTATGATCGAATAATATAATTGCGGGGCTTTTGATTGAGGCGACACGTGACCCCAAGGGCTGGCTCTTATTTAGGCCAGCGAATTAGCATAGCTATTCAGCGTGGCAATGCAGCCAGTGTCTTGGGCACGCTTCCGTCTGGTACTGGTCTGGAACAGTTGAGTTACCTATAGGCCGTTTGTAACGGTCCTTAGGTAATCTGACTGATTCCTTTGTACTTAGTTAGTTTAATTTATTGAATAAATGTATTTATGATTATTATTATTGGCTTAGGTAAGATGGTGGTAGCTAGCTCGGGCAGACTTCATCAAAGTCCTACCACAAAACAAGCGCAATATTGTACTCCCTGGGGTCCGAACCCGTGTACTCTAGAACTGACACCCGTGAGCGAACACCTACACCGGATAGGCGGTTGATGTTCCTCCTGTAAATCTGAATGCCATGTTTGACATATTTCGATAAGCGTCGCAGTGCTTGCAACTGTCACATATTGATGTTAGTTACTTGTGGGTATGTGCCGAAGGTTATGTTGGGATTTGCCTTTGACTAACCTCTAGCAGGAGTTCCTCATCGCTCTGATCAGTGAGTCTATTAACATTTTTTCAAATGGGTAAATTTTCAAGACTTCTAATTTTTTATTTGAGATTGCGGTCTACGTTGGAACGAGTTTTTCAAGAAGCCGCCATTAAAGACTCTGGCACTTCTGCACCGACGTAATACAGTGAAGTATTTGGCGCCGGACTTCTGCAGGAGGGTGTGATCTGCCGCCAAACTCCTTGGTAACGGAGTTGCTGACTTTTCCTAGTGGTTACGACTGAATAACGAAAAGGTCAACCAAGCTCCTGGCGAGATCCGGTCGCATTCCGAAGGAACAGGGGTGTGCAGGAGAGCCAGAGCTGGGAACCACTGTAAAACTCATCCTTTCTCTGGTCTAGAGCTATTCAAGCCTAGATAAGTTCAATTGAAAAATAAAAATAATCATTAAAAGCTATAATGATCAATGGAAAAATCAGCATCCTTGCCACATTGTAACGTCGTGCAATACAGGCCTAAAAGAGAAACACTTTGCTCTGAAACTAAAGCATTAAGTATGCAACGCGACTGATAAACGAGTCATGGAATTATGATGTGGCAAATACATTATGAAGCGAGTTGAAGTGCTCAGCTAGGTGGAGGATATTTCTAGTTATATCGTTACCAGGGAACATAGTTACTGCTAAATAATTAAATAAATGATTGCAAAGCCAGGCAATAAATATGGGATAATTATCGTAGGGGCGGCTAAAGAGATCCAGCATCCAGCTGGATTCAAAAGAAGCCATCCCATAAAAGAATAACTGAATATAAACACTTTGTATCAAGATTTAAGCATGAGCGAGGGTTCTTCAGTCATTGATTTATTAATACTGTTTATGTTAAATTACAAATGAAATTAAAAGTAATACTTAAAGATTATCCAACCCACCTGCTAAGCATAAGCTACCCATTCTACTTTTTTGGAAAGACGTTAATCAAATATTTATTTACTTTTTCATATATACAAAAAGGTCAGTAACATAGCAGGTAAAGCTAAAATTAGAGTTTAGAATAACCTGTAGGCACAAGCCTATGATAGGTTTGAAACAAACCTGTAATACAGGTCAAGAGATCAAACACTGACTTCGTTATAGGTGACTATGCATTTGACTATTTGACTACTTTACAATACTGCGATAACCTACCCGCCAACCAAATGTGTTGATAATGGCAGGTGTCATTCAAAGTTTTTGAGAGTGACTTTGCTCAAAAATGGTGCGGCATAATGTATCAAAATAATTAATGAAAAATGCTGTTCGTGTATAAGTTCTTCACAGGCTCTATTATTTTAACCTCACTTCTCAGGCTTTCTTCTAACATTCTAGAATTAGAGTTACTTATCATGAAATCATAACACAGACCATAATAATGTACAGAACAAATAAAACAAGTTGAGCTTAGAACGGTGCACACAAAAATGTGCCACGCAAAAAACTACCTTATTGATATATACATAATAATTATCACCCGGTGCTTAGATTCACTTACAGTGGAACTTTGCTGTGATCTCGGATAAATTTCTCTTAATGTCTATTTACCGTTCAATTCTGTGTCAGTAAAATTCACATGCCCCCTCAGCACGGGGCGGGAATATAATGTATGACCTCGGTTTTTATCCACCTTCGAGAGCATTTTGTCTCCCGATGGTGAATAAAAACAGAGGACAACATTTTTATCCCTTCCCCGTGCTGAGGGGGCTGAATGTTTTTTTTACATCGATGGGATAAGCTTGACCTTTAGTTCAACTTAAGATTTTGCTCTGAAGAATGAGCAAACCGTTTGGCGCCGGACTTTGGCAGGACGCTTAGCAAAAACCAGCGTTTCCGTTGCCTGGGTAGACCTCTAGGAGGTAGATCACACCTATCTCGAGTTTATTTTCCAGGAGCAACCATAAAATAAAAAAACAGCAGTTACTTTTTCTTACTTCAACCGCCTGTCAGTGAAATTATTATGGACATACCATGGAATTTCCGAGGAGTGTCAACCACGGGCTGAGATGGAAGGATTCTTAAGCCATTACGGAAAATGATTGAAATGATTCTGAGTAAGAATGAATTGCATGAAAATGAAATAACAGAAAGCATTACATTCTGTATGCTGCTGTCTGTACGCACCCGCGCTTATGTTTGATTGAACGCATAAGAATGCGGGGAGTCGCGAATATTATAATACGTCAGACAGAGAGGCAGACGCAATAGACTGAGACGGAAATATCGCAATTACCTCGTGAGATTGTTGAATAAATTTACATTCAGTTGATTGAAATAATAATGAAATTGGCCCGGCACACTCAGTGCGATGAAACCGAATATATAAATTAATAATAAATTGATATAATACTAAATTGTGCCTGCCTGTTCCGTAGCACAAGCCCCTTTCTATTGTAATTAGGTAGACGAGTAGGCCGTTCGTTTGAATAAGGTATACAATGCTCGTGAAATTTGCAAATAATCTTTTTTTTTTTTTGTAAAATCTGATACCAAGAACACACATGGCAAAAATCATTCAAATCATCTAATTAAATATGTTTTGCTTAGCTCCAAATTGTACTTTGACAAAGATAATTAAAAGCAAGTTGAATCTGGGTGTGAAAAAAACTTATAACCTGCTACCTAACGTATTACCTATACCATAAGTTGGAATTTTATGCTGTCAAAATAACTTACCAAAAAAATATCCTATGCATTAAATTTAAGATTTGTGCCTAGGAAACTTCCTAGGCAAAAATCTTAAATTTAATGCATAGGATATTTACATAATTCACATTATTACATATTTACATAAATCAGGTACAATCTTAAAACTTAAGGATAAAGAAAAATAATATTTGAAATGTGAAAATAATATTTTTATAATGTTAAGGGTATTCTATATATTGAATAGGTGTTGTAAACAATACCAGATTATACAGATTTCCGAACATATTAACTTTTTAATAATTCGTAAACTGTTCGTAGCGTTTTGTTTTCCCGCCGCTAGATGACTCCACTTAGCTCTGAATCATACCACGGCGGAACAGAAACGATGTTTTTTTTGCATTCACATGGTGATGCTCAAGCATAAAGTCTAGGTTCAGATATATTTGGGGAAATAAACAATAATAATATTTATAAAAATATGGCCTAATGTGATTTATTTCACAAGCACATTTTATTTGCTCATAGTAAGTCCTTTTAAAATTGAGTCTGGTAGAAGTAAGATCGCAAACTAAATTTAAATCTCATACGCGAATATCAAACAACAATGTCCCGAAGAAAAGTCAGGCTCTTGAGAGAGCGGCACGCAAACATTACGTATTTGCGTCCACATATCCTTGACCCACAGGTCATCGACCTGGCCCATCGGATATCAGAAACTATTCAAACGGAAAAATCGGGCGATACCCACGTCGTGTCGTCGTCGTCACCGATTCGATTCCCCAGCTAAGGTTGAGCCGTGTTCTTGTTACGAGGTTGCGATCCGAGGGGTCAGCGTTTGTCGGGTGAGATGTCGCGACCCTGACCTAGCTCAAGTTCTGGGCGGGTCACGTGGTCGGGCGGGCGGCAAGCAAGTAACCAGGGTCATTCACCTTGAGACGGGACGCAAGAGGGCGGAGAGGAGGGCTTTCCTTTTACGATTTCGAGGTCCCAATTCCTTGTGAAATCGATGAGACAAGGATCCGCTCGCCTGTTTATTCATTAATTAACAGTTAAGTGAACTAAGTACTCGAATTTGCTTTGTGGCATTTATTTCTTTAATCTTTAACCTTGCGATTGTGTCTATATATTTATGTCATTTGGATCGTATACCCTATTCAAGACGGATATAGACTTCAAACGTATCTTTATAAGCACTTATATTTTGATTTGGTTGGTGCATTGTGACCGTCGGAGCAATTTAAAACTTGTATGTGTCAATCTTAATCTCCGACTGAAGATGCATGTTGAAAGCGACAAACAAAAATACCTATGTGAGTGCCGTTAATTTAACTTATTTTAACAGCAAAATTAATTTTACCAAAATGTTAGTTTATCAATTGATAAACTTTCTTTGCAGCTATCTAACAGTAAGCAGTAAATAATGTAAGTGGTTAGTTGTCTCTCTAAAACAATCTGAACAATTATTGAGAAAAGATATTTGGAAACACTTATTAATATTTATTAATATTTCTTGGGTTCTGTCATCGCTTTGCTCCATCTATCGCTATCATCCATATATGTAGCTTCACTTTAGTCGGTCGTCCAGCAGCATGGTAGGTTGACGTTTTTTTTATAAATAATAAATATTACATGACATTAATTTCACACAGATGGCGCTGTGTGAAATTAATGTAAGACCCAAACCAATCAAAGCAAAATTATGGGAACTAGTTTTTTTTTTGTAAATACGTACTTATCATACAGTGAAACACACAAACACATATTACCAGCGTCACAAACCTCACCTGGATGAGATTGGCATAAGACCGTTGGCGTGGCATATGCATAGAGAGGCCTATATCCAGCAGTGGGTGAAATTTGGCTGCGGTTATGTAGATGATGATGTTTTTTTCGCGATAGTGAAATTAAATGATATCAGATTACTATATATTTTGCAAAAAATAACAAAACAAGTAGGTATTTTGTACATAATTAAATTTTGAGTAATTTGTTTCAACATATAATTTAAATGATTTTTTAATTATTAGATCCGCGACAACTAGGAATCTGTTTAATAAACTGCCTAAAATACTAAGGAAGTAATATGTTCTACAGTTTTACCACTTCTACGTCCACCAGTCACATTCAAATGTTGATGTCGTAAACCAATAAGCCTACCCCTACCAAAATTCTCTCAACGCGGCTAAAGAAGTTTATACTTCAAAAGTACAACTACAATAATTATTGCGTTATTTAACACAGTTACATTTTGGCTGTTTCTGCTGGACTGCATTATGCTTCCCTATAAAGCCCATCTTAAACACTTAGTGTTTAAGATGGGCTTTATAGCCATTCGCTATTCCCATTCGCTAGACTTGCTCAGAGGATGTATCAGGATTAAACACTTCAATACAACAGGATTGCTAATAGTTACATGGCCACAATCCTAAAGCACATCGCCTATTCATCGCCAGTTTGCATTCGCTTTTAGTGCCATGTACGAATGTATAATAGTCTTAAACTATGCCAGTAAGGTTTTGGCAATACAATATGCTTGTTTATAAATTGTTATTGACATAGCTATAATGTCTCGTTAAATCATCCATGAACAAAACTTATAATATTATGACTAACTAAATTATGGTGATGCTTCACGTCGAATTATGTACCGATATGAACCTTCTTAGTAAAAGTTATTAGTTGACTGGATTTATTCTGTAAATAAGATGAAATTATCAATAGAAAAATTCAAATTTATACATACTCGTTACATTTTAAGCACAGGCTTTACTCACGTTTAAGATATCGGTACCAATTTTGTTTCGATTCACCCAGGGCACCATCATTAGGGAGTGTGATTTCATGATGATGTGAGTAAAACCCATTAACCTGGGTTTAAAATGTGTAATCATACTCACGCAGGTTTTGTTAGTGATACGTACTTTTAATCACCTGCTGTTACAAAGTTGCGGAATCAAACTGGGCATCATTTCGTTTTACGATCAGGCAAACAACAATATAAATATCTATTTGCACACCATAGGACCCGTATGCCAGCGAAATATGGAGGTGTTCAACGGTTCATTAAACGGGTAAGACAAGCTGCGGTGTCAGTGACCTTTTATAAAACTCACTGTTTACCTACTGTCCCGCAATGAAGGTATCTATTTCCGATATAACCTGTCTTACTGTATGATGCTAGAAAAATACAATAACATTATAGGAAATCATGAATGGATGAACACATCATTCATCATCACTTCTTATCGAACATTGTTGATTGTTTTGTACTCATGCTTATTTAAAGAAAAACCTCTATAATAAAAAAAACCTAATCAGATGAAGACAAAACCTTCGCTAAGAGAAAAGAAGAAAACAGTGAATTCACAAATAGGTATGCTTAGTTTGGGGCTAGATGGCGCTGTGTGAAATTATTGTCCTGTAATATTTATTTATATATTAATTATTGTATATATAGGTTTGACATTAGATTAAAATTACATTTATTTGATTGCGGGCCTAATTGTTGATGATATTTTTATCTTTTATACGACTGACCTTAATTATTTATTATACACTTGGCCTTCACCTGGTATCCAGTTATGATAAGGTCGAAGGTGAAAGGGCAATTTACTTGGAATCCTCAACAAACTGAGGGACTGGCTTACTTACCCCTTAATGCCGCAACACAACAATTAGAATTCAAGTTAGGCGTCAGACATAGGTTGACAAAAAGTATACCAACGAGTTTAAAAATATATTTTTTATGTATATTTATTTTACTACTTCTTAAAATTTTGTTGGGAGGAGAAGATATCATCGAAGTTCGTGGAGCATAACAGAGACGATCTGAAGAAAGGCCAGTCCAGAAGTTTATGGTACTTCTGAGCTGGCCTTTCCGAGAACGTACGACCGACCCGAAGTACGTATTGAACGTATTGTGAGTAAATGAGGCAAAAACAGTGCATCGATCATAAACAAGTTGAAAGCCGTTTTGGCTGAATAGCCCTATGGAAGAATGCGTCTATGTGTGTTGGTATGAGCTAAATAACTCAATACTCAAAAGCAAACATCGGCTACAAATTCACAAAAATGAATAAAAACAATACAAAAATGTGTAAAGCTCGAAAGTCGCAAGGGGTGCTTTCGTAATCATTTTTGGTTCTAAAAGAGTGCTACAACAATACTGGGCGGGTGAGAACAAAGCCGCACAGGCTGTCTAGGCTTCTAAGTGTCTCTCAGGTGCTGATGGGTAACTATAGCTATTTCTTTTTTACAACATTTCAGCGACACTGTATATATTTTTCGTTTTAAAAGTCTGCCGTCATCATTCAATTCATACGGAGTTAATACTCCAAGCACCACAGATTTCGTTTGGGAGACTTATAAACGACCGAAAAAGTACTACGGCTGTCATTTTGTATTGTGAGTGATCACAAAATTGCATAAAACCTTTTAGGCCGACCCTCACTAACACGTGATATCATGAGCAAATGTGACTCTCGACTTACAAGTGATTGGGTGATAGTAAACTTTGAAACCCGATACTAATTGCTCTACACTTGTGTTTAGTTACGAGAGAGAGTTTTCCGAATCGAAAGTATATTAAAATCCAAAGGAGGATTACCTTGCTTTCAAATCAGAAACAGTATCATATGCAAAACCAACGAAATCAAATAGACATATTGCAAAGATTCATATTTATCATCCAAAATTGCTATTAGCTTTATTTTCAGAAGAGAATCATGAACACGTACCTATAAACTAGGAATCAAGATCAAGAGGCCTTACATAAAAGAAAACAAGTCGTGACAGTCTCAGAACGAATTCTGAGATAGGCGAGCGTCACACCGCCAGGCTCCAAAAAGCACTTTCGTGTGCGTTAACCACTCGAGGGGGGCGCCTCGCCTCCCCATCGAAAAAAGGCGATGCACTTCGAATTGTACTTTTTGCGTCCGCCATCGATCGTTTCAGTAAAGGAGCGAGTTTTTATCTGTCCGGCAACCCAGCATCCCAGCTCTTACTTCACACGTGGCGGTACTAATTGGGGGACGTTGGGAGCTCAATGAAAAATAGAATAATCAGGAGTTGTGAGATTTTTGCGGGATAGATCTGTAATCCTCGAGGCCTTTGCCGCCGTGACTGGCCGCGCCTATTTGCGAAATGATAAATTCTTTACACCAACTGGATATCCCTTGTGTAATTCCAGATTGAAAGTCTATTCTGTTATGTTATTTCTCCCAAAAAGTCATACGAGTAAATTGATAAAGCTAGTTGAATGTTTTCGAAACTAAATTGCAAAATGTGGTCATAAATACGAACCAAAAATATTTGTAAAAAAGTGTGAATATTCGGTAGCAAGCCATGAACTTTTATTAAATTTACTGTGACATATTCTTCTGGCAATTTTGATCCATCCGTGAAGAGCGTGGTTATGAAGATTTATAAAGAGAGAATGCTCTCGCAGTGTGTCTCTTTAAGCTTGCAGAAACTTTATCAAAGCGTTTGATTCATACGTCGTCGGGAGAAAAAGTATCAATTCGTGCAGCGAGCAAAGCCTAATTAGACCTGGCAAGTTGATATTCGGCAATTCTCTTGTTTTTATCTGAATACTCTATTAGTCTAAGGGGTAGTATTGCTGAATCGGTTTTTTTAAATAATAATTATGTGTACGAAATAATGATTTAGTAAAATCTAAAGAAGAACATCGTTTTTACTCAAATTAAAGTGTTATTATACAAAGTCAGTGTTTTAATGCTGGGCAAAGGCCTATCCCACTCCGTCCACACCACACTTCTCGATCTTGTGAATAATTCCTCCAGCCAACAATAAATGCGTCAAGCTCGTCACGCTATCTGCGCTTTGGTCTGCCGCGACGCCTACTCGCCGGGTCTGGGCGCCTCTCGGTGGCCACCCTCACCCATTGTTGACTTGACATGTGACAATCGTTGCCGGCCCTGTAGGTCTACGAAAAACGAAATATGACGGATCCGTTGACGTATTGCACGTTTTTCGATACAAAAATGACAGAAGTTCTTTCGGATCCGACGACGTTCGATTTAGGGTCATTATTTACCTCAAAAGTAAAAAAAAACGGAATTCTATAGGACCCTATAGGATCACACGTTTGTCTGTCTGTTTGTTCATCTGTCATCAAAATAATTGGAAAAATAGGTCAAATTCTTCTTCATTGAAGTCGGTTTTTTTTTTTAGTTTTTAAAACGTAATTATGATGTAAAAATGTAAATGCAGTTTTGTTGATTATTATTTTATATAGGTAGGTATGTATTTTATTAGAGGAACATAGATTGATGTGCAATAGTGTATTAAATTGTAAACAGTTAATTTTTTGTGCGTATTATTTTATATGCCGACACTAGGTGTGAATATCGATAAGCCTAGCTGTAAGTTTTCTTAAAAATTGTTCAATAAGTAAGTAAGTAATAAGTTTATTATGCTACTAAAATAAAATGCTTGTTTATTGTTATGCTAACTTGAGATATGGTAAACCCGATTTTGCCCAAATATTTATGCGTAATTATTATTATTGCATAATTAGGATAAGTGAAATTATGCCACACAAAATTATGACGTTACATTTTATGCGTATCGATAGATCACCCCTGTTCCGGTGTTTCACGGAGCTGGGCTGACTGGGCAAGAGTTAACACCATTAGGGGGAAATGCACAATGCACCCCAGTGGGACGTGGGTACAGGCCATAGTCACCCCCTCTCATTATAAGAAAAACAAATAACAATAGTCGCCTTGCACTGGACACATACTTACTACCAAAAGATTAGCCGTAGATAACGCAAGATTTTTGGGGGATCCTTAATCAGTTTACCACCAACACTTAGTTTTATTGCTTGGTTTTAAACAAAGCAATCCTTCGAAAAGAAATTGCTCATTTAGAAATGCTATTATGTAATCTAAACTACTTTTTATCGATATAATAACACACTCTGACTTTAATTAACTTTTTGTATCGCTTAACTGTATTTATAAAGCTTGTTCAAAGCGTCGCATCGATCCGTTGCCGCTGTTTTGATATAATCTAGCGGGGGTTTTAATGTAATTATGTGTTACTAATATCAAACCAGACCATAATACTTTTTTTTAACCTATACAGTCCCACTGCTTCTACTTCGTTGTCCATCTGCAGGCATTTCTAGACAGCCTTTGCCCATCTGTCAGCAGGCATTCGACTGACGAGGCCCGCCCGTTCCCATTTCAGCCTGGCAGTCTTACTACCGACATCTGCGCTACCGGTCTTAGATCGCAATTCGATATTTCGGATCCTGTCGGGTCTTTTCACCCCTAACACACTTCGCTCCATGGCTCTTTGACAAAGTTTGAGCTAATATACTTTTTTTTAGGTTGTGTTTAAGAACAATCCTGTAGGTATAAACATAAGCTATAACAATCAGAGCGTGTACTTACGGATGCCGGAAAATGATGTGACCAGCGATTCTTTAACACTTACCTGAAACAATAATAATACTTATATAAAAATGGCAAACTTATACTACAAAAATATACTTGGTACTACCACCATCTTACCTAATTCTGTCGTCATAACAACAACCCTTGAATTGTTGTGTTTCGGAATTTTGAGGTAAGATAGCCAGTTCCTCAATTTAGTGAGGGTTTCGGGTGAAGTGCACTTCCACCATCGGCCTTATCATAACTTGAAATAGAGAGAGAGATGAAGGCCAAAGTTAAAGTCAAAGTCAAATATTTTTATTCATTAATATTTTTAGGATCATTTTGAAACGTCAAATCTACCGCCTGGTCGGAATCCAAGTACCTCCAAGTCCTCCCTGTCGTACAATAAATAAAAAAAATGTTGATATTAACTTTACATAGTGCCATCTAGTCCCAAACTAAACAAAGATTATTAGATAGGTGATTTCAAGTATTGAATATAACGTCAGGTGCGGGTTATTGGCATTCAGATAATCAGCATTCATTCTTATAAGAAAGTACAATCTTTTATTTGTATCCTGATTATTGTGTTTTTTTAGTGAGTAAAAAATAACGAACCTAATAATAAAATGGGATAAGGCCGGGTGAAGAAAAAGAAGAAGAAGTACTTCTAAAACACTAATACTAGATGACAAACACATCTCGAGAAAAGAGTGATCATGCCACTTTTGAGTTAGCTTGTTCCATCCTGTAAATCTGTCAACAAATGGCCCATGTCAAGTATAAACATGACATATACTGTTTGCTGAAATAATTGCGCTTCGCCACGCTGCTCAATGTGATCGAGGCCTAAGGAGCGTTAATTTAAGCAATTATGTATAGAGAAATGTTATTGTACGGCTAATACCGCGAAATAATATAATAAGCGTACTCACACAAACACAACCTCGCATCTATTGTAAATTGTGTTCGCTTGAATGCGTCGTACAATGTTGTTATATTGTGTAAGAGCAATAACATACTAGTACCCGATACTCAGGGAAACGCGGGGAGTCTGCTGCGTTCACATTGGGAACCATTTTCTTAGAGGTGACATTATCATTCGAGAAATCACGACTGAAAACCAGCCCTGAGTAGACTTTTGTGTACGCAGAATAGCGCTGATTTCTGCGTTGGACTGTCAGCGAGGGTCAGTCAGGAAATCAGCACTATTCTGCTATCTAATATAATAATCTATACATAGCCTTGTGTCTTGGGCTGGCTTCCCATTTGTAGTCGTCCTGAGACAACTGAGACTGCTACCCTTGTATATTAGTTTAATTGTAGATTTTTTTTGTGAACCATCATCATCATCATCGACCACCATGTTAGTTCTCACTTCTGGACACAGCCTCCAATGCTGGGCTTTTGCCATATTAACCACGCTCGGCTGGCGGATTGGTTATCGCAGCTAAGATGTAGATAATACACAGAAGGAAGCTGCTGTCCTTTTTGTGGTAAGAACCTTTATTGTCTTTTAAGACATTCATGGGCTAAGTTGGATGGGTAGATTCTTAAGCCGCGACGCCATGGTAAATATTGTATATATTTTTTTTATATAAGAATACATAACAAAATACATCCCAATTGCATTACGATCAATCCAAGTGGTAGGCTAATGAGTAATTCAAAACTGACCTATATTTATACATCGAGCTATAATTAAGGAGAAAGTTATAAAAATGCTAATGGATACACCATTAGCATTTTTATAACTTTCTCCTTTAAGGATATATCTTGTTCGTGTGTTTTTTAAGTAGCACTAGCACAAACACTACATTATTATATAATGAACATTAAACTAACTCAAAAGTTTTAGTTCTTTTGAGTCTTCTCACTACGTCCGTGTTGTCGAGGAGCTGGATTGCCTCGAAGTTTACGTGGTGGCTCGAAGTAGTGAAGCCTTCGCTCTTGAACTTCTACATACCTATGTATTACTCTGGGGACGAGATCAATATCAAGATCCCGGCAGAGATCGTCGTTTTTAATGTATCAGGGTGCGTTCACAGCTTCTCTAAGTACTTGTATTGATATCTTTGTATGATGAGGATGTTGCTTTTTGTACTACAGCCCCAGAGCTGAATATCATAAGTCCATATAGGCATTAGGACTTGTTTATACAGTAATATTTTATTATGTATTGATAGAGTGGAGTTTCTACCAATCAACCAGTACACCTGCTTTAAGCGTATATCCAACAGTTCTCTTTTCTTTTAACGTGTGCTTTCAAAGCTTGGTTTTTTAATTAGCAAAAAAAATATATCTATTCTAATTACACTTCCTTCAGGCACTGCACTGGATGCCTAGATAAGATGGCGTCTACAAATAAAAGACAACGCAGTTTTATTTAAAACAGTAAACGCATGGGACCTCGTTCTCATCATCCCGTGAGAATTTAATCAAATCCTTTCTTCGTGTAACTTACGCGATAAAGGGGAGCTACATTGACAATTTAAGTCTCTAGGACATATTTCCTAGAGACCATAGGGTTTAGACTATGCGGTGATTGTCAGTCAGCTTCATGACGATTTCATATGTTTCGATTGTGATGTAGAATTTGCATTCGTATCTTGTCTAGGATAGCGTGAGTATCTTGCATGGTTTCGTACGAAATCTAGTTTTCTAGACTAATTTTATACAAAGCTTATGTTTAGGAAAATGAAGGTGTTACGTAATTTATTTATCTCTGTGTTCTAGTTTAAGTCGATGTTAAATCTGTACAAAAAATCAGTGAAAAGTGAGATTGTTTACAAATGTAATCTCCTGTGTCACCTTTTGTGTTAATTCGAAAAGAAAAAAATACTCATTTTGCTACTGGTAAAATAAGGAAAAATTACTTTTGTTTAAAAAACCTACATTACTGAACTACATTCCCGTCCCATGAGAAGTTTATCTTTATTATTTTCTAGTTGATCATAAATTAGTGGAAAAACCGAAGCAAGTGAACTATGAAGCAGAACTCTATTCACACGACAACTGTATTATAGCCACAGCTCGTTCTAATAGAATAATCATGTGGACAGTCCAATACACAAATGCGTTCTATTTACACTTAATTTACTACGTCTACTGGAGCGTACCATTCTATGCATTATGTTATCGCTTTCTCATCAAACTGTCATCGATAGTGTTTTGTTCGATAATGCACAAAAATAATATTGACGAATATTTGACGCATTTTACGAAGAAGATGCTCTGATTCAAAAAATCTATGGAGGATATTTAAAATGGATATAGTGCTATCTGCCCTGGTACCGAGGGAGATTATTCACTTTAATGTACTTTCAAAATCAATATAGTGTCATCTGGCCCGGTGGATCTGGCCCAGTACCGGGGGAGATGGGAAAATTATTTACTTAAATGTACTTTCAAATTCATATTCAACAAGCGTTTCCACATCTGGGCTCCTAATCAATATAAACCTTACTCCCTTCTAATTTATTTAAATAGTGCATGGTGTGCAACCACCCGTATGATGCTATAGGACAGGGCATTAATTTCACACGGCGCCACTAAGACACTTCTGATCCATAGGTATACTAAGAAGTAGTAGGTACGTGTAATCTTGGTCCTGTATTTCAGGCTGACGCGACGGTTCGATAGACACCTCCGTAGGCTAACTAGTCGACCGCGACTTCCCATCACTAGTGCTGGGCCGATACTTCATCCGACCCGAAAATATAGCCGAAATTAAAAATAGCTACAAAATAACCGAATTTCGAAAATAACGAAATTCGTATGTGTAACTGGTTAAGTTTACGTAAAGACTTTTTTAACATTTAATACTATTGTTTTTTATTTTTTGATGTACGATTGGGAAGCGTTCCTTCATCTCACCTGGTTTCAAGTTATGATAAGGGCGAAGGAGGAATCAAAGGCTAACCTCTAAATTAGAATTGTTGTTAGGGTGTAAGTTGATAGCAGCTAGCCTCAAGCAAAGTAATCAAAGTCTCAACCCAGGCACAATATTGTACTCCCTCTGGGGATCGAACCTGGGACCTCTGAACCGGATACCGGTGGGCGAACCTAGTGGTTCGCCCGGACAAAGTTGTTCAGACAAAGTTAAGCTGGGTATAAAAAATAATAAGTCTCACCAACCGGTGAGACCACACCAACCAACAGGTGGTAAATATTCGTAATGGTGCTTTGTATATTATATTGGATTTTCAAATATTGGATCTCTCGCTTCTATTTAAATAAGTGTACTATGAAGATATTTATGTGCAGTGGAAGCTCGGTGGTAGAAATTCTAACGTTAAAAATAAATATGATACATTTTAGCTCTGCAATTTTTGTTAATCACAAATTCCTCTCAGGTTCCTAATTTTTAAGGAGATAGTATTTTGTTCTCTTTAATTTTTTTGCTAACACAAATTTTATTATCTTATAGCACTTTTGGCTTTGTGTACTATCTCCTCTGGACAGGTTTTTTCTTCGGTCCAATCCAGTTCAGCCCGAATGTGATATCGAAGTCCATACCATCCTGTAGGGATGGGTACCTTAATTGATTCGATTACGGTAAGGCACAAATTGACAGCCGACGTGATCGGCGATTGCCTGGTCTGCCGTAAGGCACGTATGTTACGCATCTCACCCATGTACATGAAATGTACCTCTATATCTTATACTAATATAAAATGCTAACTGACTCACTGATTACAACGCACAGCCTAAACCGCTAATCGTAGAGAGATTAAATTTGAAGGGTATGTTTGTCTTGATGCGAAAATGAGTGCCTTAGCACTAAGAAGGGGATTTTGAAAATTCGTACCCTAAGGCGTTCAAAAAGGGGTTGAAAGTTTTCATTAAAAGTATGCCCTAACTCTGAAACCGTGAATACTAAAAGGTCAAAATTATCATTATAGATTCCTCATAAGAAATAAATAAGAACGTGATTAATGGTTTTTTGTTTTTTTAATACTTTAAGGGCAGGCTTTGTATTAGAAAAAATCAAAAAACATTGTTATTTAACAGAAAAACGGGATGTACACGTGGTATCTATAATAAACTGGTGTATTTTGAGTGTTCTTTATGCAATGGATGAATGTCAAAACTACCAAGGTCTGATGATGGAGTGGAATCAATATAAAAGGGGTTTTTTCAGTAAATAACAGTAATACTTATTAAGAGCGTTGCGCATTTAAAATGATTGTATGTGTGATACTCTTCTATGAATTATGTAAACCAGGGTCTTACTATGATGACAGCGTGACTCCTAAATAATTAATGGTATAATAGTCGTGCTTATACTTTTTGAAATCGGGATAACGAGGCACTCAACGACAAATGTTTTTTTTTTATTTACCCGGTCGTAGCAGTCGCGGTTTAAGAATCGACCCCCTCCAACTAAGCCAGCGGATGTCGTAAAAGCCGATTTAAGAGATATCACCAGAGGAAGTGGCAGCTTCCTGCTGTATGTCACATAACACCTTTACTGTGATCACCAACCCCCCTGCCAAGTTTGGTGATTATGGCAAAACCCTCCCGTTTTTGGAGGAAGATCTGTCCAATATCCAATTAACCACTACATAAATGGGCTGTTGACGTGACTGTATTTACGAACCTTGACTAATGTAACTTGACTACTTGATACACAGTAATCTTCTAATGCAGAAAAGGACAAGTCCTGAGTGACTGACTGACTGATTTAACTAGATACAACGCACAGCCTTAGCCTCTGGGCGGACAGACTAGAAATTTCAAGGGCATGTTTGTCTTGGTGTGTAAACGCCTGCTAAGAAATAAATTTTGAAAATTCGCACCCTTAGGGTTCAAAATGGAGTAAAATATTGCATATCCCTGAAACCACAAATGATAGGCACTTAAAAAATTGTATATTGATTGCCCATAAGGAATAAATTATGGCATATTTTCGGTTTTTTATAATTTTCAGAAATAAAGGGTGGGGTATTCAGACCTGACAATTTTTTTTTAAATTATTACTAGCCTTAAGTGTCCCACTGCTGGGCAAAGGCCTCTCCCCACTCCTTCCAGACCGTCCTATCCTGAGCTGCGATTCTCCAGTTCTCGAGGAGCTGTCAAGCTCGACTAATAATAAAGAAAAAAAAATATGATAAATGAAAAACAATTTTTGTTTATGAATGTGGGTCAGAACCCTCGGTGTGTGTGTCTGCACACCATTTAGGAGCTAATCGGTCAAATTTATCCAGATATCTAATAAATATATACATTTATAATATAATACTTATTTCAAAAAACCAATACGCGGACGAAGTCGCTAGTAAAAGCTAGTATATTATATTATATATATGGTTATACGTTATATGGATGAGATCTATATCGATCTTTTAATTCTGGATCAGCAAGTGGGTTGCTAACCAGGCGGGCCTTTATAGGTCTTACCACAAGAGTTGGGTTGAGATCATTCACCAATTCAGCAATTCTGTTGCCCGGGGTAAACCCTGCATGTTAGGAGTAGTAATGCAAGGTCAAATTAGTATGAAAAACCTCTTTTTGTATGGTGTTATTAGAAAAAGCAACGGTCCATAGACACAGATTATCCCAATCCAAATATTCTTGCAAAAAATAATTCGAATCGAACGTGCCATTCCGATATTAACGACAAACAACGTTTGTATGAGAGCCGTACTACTGGGTCTAAGGTGCCAACAATTTACAAACCATGTTCAAAATTTGAAAATAATTTAAAATGATGAGTTGTATTGTATTCAAATTATTAACAAGTAGAATTTCTAATTATTTTGTAAAATAAAAAAATACTACAATAAGGCTGTATATTTTAAGAATAAACATTATTATTATTATTATTATGTTATTTTAAATTAAACAATTTCTTTCATTATGTCTGCAGCCTTATCTAGTATTATACAGGTAAAGTTTCCTGCAGTTAAAATGTATATAAAAATGTAAACACGCAATTATAAAAACTGATTATTCTTTACAAACATCCTCACAGTACATTGTTGCATAGAAACTTAGTCGCCCGCTCGATTATGATAATGTTAATGACTTATGCAATTATTTTAATTATAATCAGAGATTTTTAATTGTTTTCGTTATAAATATGTTGATCAGCTAATGGACTGACAATAGCTTCAATACACATCGTGTGCTTATAAAAATTGACCGCCTCAGTGGTCTAGTGGTTTGACCTCCGGTGTCAGGTCTAGAGGTCCCGGGTTTGATCCCCAGGGGGAATACAACATTGTGCATGGTTTGGTTGGTGGACTTTGTTTAAGTCCGCCTAGCTACAGCATCTTACATAATTATGTCGCCTTAACAACAATTATCAAATTGTTGTGCTCCGGCATTTAGAGGTATGATAGCCAATTCCTTAGTTTGTTGAGGATTTCAGGTAAAGTGCGCTTCCATTTTCGTCATTATCATAGCTTGAAAATCTGGTGAGATGAAGGCCAAGCACCTCGCCGTTATACAGTAAAAATGACCATGAATGAAAGTCACCAGGCTTTACATAGTAGTCGAGTACGAGTAGTAGAGCTTCTTGTGTAAGGGCTTATCCGGGGAAGTACAACATACGTATTTTGGCCATCAAGCAGAATTGGTGTGTTATGGTTTGAAGGATATGGTTGCCGGTGAAATACGCTCAAGACTTAACACCTTTATGCCTCAAGTTAACGGGCGCTAAGCAGTGCGCGTAGGCCATGTTATTTGTGGATGTGACCTACGCAGTAAGACTTTGATATAGGCAAGGGATGCATCTAACAGAAGAAGGGTTGCTTGCATGTTATGTTTCCAAGATGTATAAAAAAAACATTAAATTCCCGGGAATTGGAACCCGGGAAGGGCACTCTTTGTTACATGGTTTCCAGTGATTTTTGGACCGCGACAACTTAAAAGATTCCGTGCACGTTAAACCTTCAAGACACTAATTCATTTTAAACATGTCGGATAATTGTAAAACCAAAACCAAAACACAACTCAAACGAAAAAAATATAGTCATTAGTAAAGGTGAATTCATATCAAGAGCGGCAGGTGAACTGGCAACGTCTTCATCACATCCTACAACGGTGATACAAGTGTGATTTGCCATAATCACCACAAAAAGCCAATTCGTGATCTCGATAATGTCAAGAACTCTTATAGATGTTTCACTTTCTGATATGAGTAAAACCTCAGTCACTGCTTATGAAAGCTTCTAAAGCCCAAATTCAACAAATCCTTTAAAAAAGGCATACTTTTGCTTAACGATTATATTACTGACACCGCATATAATTACTATTAAATTATTAACAATGCCCCTGTAGAGCTGCAAAATATCTTTGTTAGTATTTTAAATCAGACTATTGATTAATTATTGCAGCAAGGCCTTTTTACAGCCATTGATTTTTAATTGTTTACCTTCTCTGGTTTTACTTCACTAACCTACCTAAATTTGTTGACGAAACTAAGTGTTCCTACTGTCTGAATAAATGAATTGAATTGAATTACGTCATCTACGGGAGGATTAGGCCCAAATTATTTGTCGGACCGCAACTACTCACATTAGAAGCATAATTACATACGCATTTATCTTGGCAGTTATCTGACCTGCCATTTAAATCAGAAGTTATATTGCGCCACAATAATACATGGACCTATACCAGAACATTGGCTTATTAACCTGATTGGGTGAGCTTCGGCAACAAATTTGATAGCCGACCGAAGAGCACAAATTACCAACCCCTCTCGCCCCGCTACGTAATTGCCAAAACAATTAAACCATTTATCAACTATACGAATTTCAAGGGATCGTTCACAAAGGGCGGAAGTGACAGCATTACCCGTTACACTGCAATCCTGAATTGCAGTGAAACGGGTATTGCATTAAGGGATTCGAGCTTTGCACCGACTAATTTCTATTCGTAGCCGGCTATGAACGGCTAATAGCTACTAGCTTGCTGATCGATCATTTGATTAGGAGATACATCCTTCCTTTTCAGGGTTCTGCTACCAAAGGGCCTTACTACTTACTTACCCTTACCCTTCTCTGTCCGTCAGTCTGTCAGAAAATCTGTATCTGTATCTCATGAACCGTAATAGGTAGAGTTGAAATTTAGTATTTTGTTTCTAATTCCGCCATAACATCATCAAATTATAAAAAAATAATTATAATTCAAAGTTGCAACATTTTTTAAGGTATGTGCGTAACAGAAACACTTGTCCAGTTTATTTCATCAATATCCATAGTTATTATTCTCAATTCTCATATATTTTATGATCTAGAATATATTGTTTCGAGCCAACTAAATAATTAACTCAGTTTAAATAAAAAAACTAAAATAAAAATGTATCATTATGAATTGATACAAAGAGCAAACTGCTGTTATTCACTACTATACTATATTAGTACACTATGATAGTACTATAGACTCTATTGACCACAGATACCATAATACTTACGTATTATGTCACTGTGGTAGTGGTATTGCAGAAGCGGTACAAAAAACAACACGTTATATGGTAACAATAAACTGTTGTTAAAAACAACAAACCCACACTATATTATGTCACGTCATTCTCTTTCGCGGGATGGTCGAATTAATTCTAGAGCATTTATCATTAACGGACCGATCCGACAGACGTGGTGCTGACCAAATTACCGTCCAAAGTTCATACGACAATCCCATGGGAAAATAAAACCGTTTTCCGACCAATTTTTCAAATCGTTTTTTTTTATTGTTCGACGGGGAAGTTCTTGGCCTTCATGTCAGCTGGGCTATCTCAAGGCCGAAACACGTTTTTTTTTAAGCATTGTTATTATGGCGCCAGAATTAGGTAATAATTATGATGGTGGCCAGGCGGACTCAAACAAAATCCTACCACCAACCAAACCAAGCTCAATATTGCTCTCCCTGGGGATCGAACCTCTGGATCTGAAATCGGTGGGTTGAAGCACTTGACCACGGTTGCATTTAAATTTATACTATCATGCTACAATCATTTTATATAATAATCTAATTGGTCCAGCTGTTCTCGAGTCTTGCGTTACCAACAAACAGGATTCGGTTTTGTAAATATGAGCTTAAAAAATAAAATCAGCTTCTATCATCGGTTTTTGCATTAACGTAGATAAATCACTGATACATTCGAAAACGGAGTTAATGGACATGTTTTGGAAGGGCTCGCTCCATAGCCAACCTCATCTTTGCAAAGGCAAGCCATACAATATACTCGTAGAGCATAACCCACCGGAACAAAATACTCTGCCGTGCCGCGCTTTAAGAATCACCCCTGCAGCTCGCGGATGTCGTAAAAACAAACAAAGGGTATTACGAGTAAAAGAAACCAGAAGAAAAATAGCGCTTAATACAGTTTAGTTATATTTTCTAACACCATTACTGCTATGATGAATGTGAAATGATAAAAGTGGATCAACCACTCATGGTTGATCCACTCAATTCATGTAACAGGAGGTTTTGTCAAGCAGTGGTCATAAAACAAACACAAGCTCCAGTTGAATGGCTATGTGAAGCCATTGAGAGTACTAATACTGACTTAACTAAAACCTCAGAGTAGAGTAAGTCGTATGGGCTCAAAGTGAACCCTTCAAAAACAATGGTTATGGTGGTGGGAGCTCCAGGATGGTATCTAGTGTCGAGTGGAGTGATCTACCTCAAGTTGTTTTTGACGACACAGCAATAGAACTCAGCAAAGTCGTAAAATATTTAGGTATAGTTATTAATAGGGATCTGTCATGGGCACCTCAACTAGCTGAAGTTAGCCGAAAGACTTTTGCTGCTGCTGCTTCTCTCAGACGTTTGCGTAATTTCCTTCCAACCTGCACCAAAATTGCGCTCGCACAATCCCTCTTGCTCCCTATACTTGATTATGCAGACGCCAGCTATCCGGATCTCACTCAAGACCAGCTTAGTAAACTTGAGCGGCTTCAAAATGTTTCCATCCGATTCATTTTTGGAATGCGTAAATTTGATCATGTTTCGGAGTATCGCCGTAAGCTCAAATGGTTACCCATCTGTCTTCGCCGGAATTCTCGCATTCTTTTTCTCCTTTACTCCATCCTTTTTATTCCTTCTACTCCTGTTTACTTAAAGGAACGTTTTCAATTTCTTCATCTCTCTCACTCTTTATCGTTACGTTCTTCCAATAAACGCCAATTAAATATCCCTATGCATTCTTCCAAGCTACTCGGCTATGGAATGATTCTACCGGTATCAATACGCTTTGCAAAGTCTCTCCCTATATTTAAAAATTTGGTTACTCAGCATTATTTATCATCATCTTAAATCACATGTGTTTATTTATTATTTTTATCTTTCGTATGTTACTACTTATGTTGGTATTGTTATAATATCTCCTATAAAATATTTACAGTATATATTTTTATCATATGTATTTATGCTTATTAAATAGGTATGTATTTTATTTTATATGTTATCTATGTATGTTTAAGCATATTGTATTGGAATTTGTATTATTATTATCTGCGGATTTTAGTTTTTAGTATTTATTTACATCCTCCTGGTTCTGTCCATGCAAAGGTTGTCTGGAAGAGATCGCTTTTAGCGATAAGACCGCCCATTGTGTTTTTTTTTGTAAGATGAATTAGTTCATAATTTTATTTACATTTGGTGTTCAATAAAGAATATTGTATTGTATAAAACATCCAACATTTTTATAAAAAAAAGTTTATTTTTAGTTTTTTTTGTTGTAAAACCTACGAAGCCACAACGTCGCCTACACCCTATTTAAGAGTTTTTATATTTTCAGAGTTCTGAGGTAATGCTAGTGGTCGTTAATGAGTCATGTTAGACGCCTATAGCGGCGGCTCGTAAAGTCTGATACCAGAACTGTGTAACTGGTCTATATCAGTCCACACGAAGAAAGAAATAATGAAAATATGTATTTACAAAGTACCTATCATTACTGCGATCACCAACACGTCTGCCCAGAAGGGTGATAATGGCAAAACCCTCCATTGCTATATTTAGGAGGCCCATGTCCTATGCAATGGACTTTTATGGGATGTAATGATGATGATGATACAAGTATACAGCATTTTTAGCCAGAATGCATCAAAAGACAATTCCACTTAGCCCAACAATGCTAGGTTAAATTGTTTTTTTAAGGAGTTTCGGTGAACATCGTATAAAGCTGTACTTTAGGTTGACATATTTTCTAAATATTCACATCTTTCCAGGTATTAATTTTGCTCGTACGGTTGCTGTCTGTTTTCTTTTTATTCAGTAGAGTTTTTATTTTAATGCACCACATTTTGCATGGGTCTAGAAAGCTGCAAACAGCGTACCGGGCCCTTGGGATGTCTGCACATGCTCCGTTTTGCATATTCAATTTCAGCTGAATGGATTCATATTATCGATTAAACACGTACAATGTTATATTTATTATGAGGATTTGAGGCCTTGTTTGACATTGTTTTGTTATCTATAGAAATCAAACATGGCCAACATCTTGCTCTCTATCTATAATATGCATGATAAAAAAGTTACAATTTGAAACCGAGCTCTAATCTGGATTTAGGAATATAAAATAGAATAAAAAAAAAATGGCAAACGAGGTTGACAATGAAAAAAAAACATATTAAATACTAATAGTAGTAGCTAACAAAGTAACAACATATAAAATAATCATGAAAAAATACTAAGGTAAGTTGTACGTGTAAACAGGTGTTGTAAGCTAACCAGCTGTACTAGCCCACCCTAGTAAATCTGTGATAGGTGTAATATTTATTCTGTGGTTATAAATAAGATTGTGTGATAAGTATTTGATGCTGATGTTGATGATATTTTAGTCTCATGTATAATCGATCTATTGAAGCTTAAACCTGGAATAACCGTAAAATGTATTTAATGCATTAACATAAAGTTGCCAAACTATGTATTATTCTTCGCTCGAATGGTCAGAAGAAGAGGTTTTTGACAGCTCTTTAAATGTGCTTTTTAAGTAAACAAAGTGGAAAGCTAGATAGGCAAAAATAAACAGGCCTTTGACCTACTCCGCCATTAGTTAGAATTATATGCTGTCAAGCTAACTTTTGAAGTTATTTTTCCTTGACTTCCTTCAAAATGTTTTTGTTTCATTGCTTGCAGAGCGATCGTACTTTGCAAGATTTCCTTTCCTTTTTTGGGATCATACGTTTTGTATGAACTTGACTGACAAAAGGAAGGAAGACTGACAAAACGGAATCACTGGCTCTTGCTAGTGGATGCGGCTGAATGATCATAACACTGGTGGTAGGACCAACAAAGCGGACCTTTGTTGGTCCTAGCAAGCGAACATCTTCCGAAGTCTGGCGCCAAACGGTTTGCCGTCTTCTGCCGGTGTACCGGAGAGCCAGATACTTCTGGGAAAGCTCGCTCCTCGCTCCATTGTAGACCTCCTTGCCCTAGAACTACACAAGCCGAAGGTCAAGCTAACCAAGCATTTATTTTAAAATATCGCTCCGTTCAGTATAAAGCTAATAGCACCTTAATACGTAGTCTATCCGAAGGTCTTACCAACGTTCTATGGTACGTGATTTTAATGAGCAACTGCAACATCCGCTGCTACTTGTTACCTCTTTATGTTGACAACATTTTTTAATAATACCATCGTTGCACATGTAATAATACATTTCGATTGTCTGCTTGACGTTTACGGTAACAAGCAGTTATTTTCTTTTGTAATCAAATGATAGATTTATGGCTGCAAAAGAATAGACCCTTATTCATACTTATTGGCTCGTTGACACAAAAATTATAGCCTCACAGGTGTATGTCGGTTGTTAGGTGGGCTGAATTCATTAATACGAAGCGCAGAAAGCCTTCCGGTGATTTGCACGGTCATATAAGCTTTACAAAGTAATGTTTTGTGGCAATAATCATCTTCATCAGACCATTAACGTACACTGATTGACCGGAGCTTTTTCTAAAAGGCTATGTATGATCAGCAAACTTGGCAGACGGATTGGTGATCGCGGAAAAAGTGGTACATAACACACAGAATGATGCTGCCCTTTTCTGGTTAGTTTCCTAAGTCAATTTTTAACTCATCCGATGCAAGTAAAGCTGATTAAGCCTGTAGCTTCTTTTTCCTGTGCTTATCCCACCCTTAACGGGGACGGCACAGCTCGTTCTCCTCTGCCACTCTTCCCTGTCACTCGTCAACTCAGCATCCACTCCACTCACATATTTGTGGATACTCACAGTCCATCTATCTCTTCCTCAGTCTACCCCTTACTCCTACGTTCAAAAAACTGCAGCAAAGTTGAGATGAGAGCAAAGTAAAAATAAAGTGTATTAGGCGGTGAATTTGGATCACAAATCACGTCAATAATGTAACCATACCTCCTTGTTATATTCTGATATCTGTGTTACAAACATACCATTTGTCAAATAGGAAATCTCGCGGCGCTCGGTCTGCGAAACGAGTAAAACGTACCATTTTGCTTCGAAAAAGGCGTTCGGATATCGTAAACTAACAGTGATACCGCGCGGTAATAATTGGTCGCGGCAATTAACACTGCTACCCGAGGCCGGTTGGTCCAACCGGACAATGGGTTAAGCGGTGGCTTGCTATGCCGAGCTCTCGTCGAACCTCTGATTTTCCCGACCATATGTCGTTTACCCAGAATATTGAGGTATTTTAAAACAATTGTTTTGAAAGAAATCTATTTTCTTTTTTTTTAGTTTAAAACTATTGATTTAGCAGCAAAGATTTACAACAATATGCTTAAAAACTATATAATGAGATTTCCAGAGGTATTTCGAAAATTCTTATTAAAGAAATGACTATTATCATCAACGCTAGTTGTCTACTTGCACCATGTTTGACATGGTCTTCTACAAGTTTTTCTTTAAATACAGAAGAGTCTTGACTTTATCACGTGGTTCAGGTGCCTGTTGGTGGAAATGAACATCTTATTTTGAGGCGTTCAAAGGTCAAAAAAAGAGACTTTCTAAGAAGACATATGTAATGTATTTGAAACATGGATTGATAAAAATGAGAACTAACCTTAAAAAAGCTCGGAGTAGCATACGTCATCACTAAATCTGTTCGGAGTTTAAACCACCATTGGCTCACATCCGCGTTGAAGCCGATTGACAATCACAGTTCGCGGTGTTTGTGAAATAAAATTAAAAAAATATGTTTTCCTCCGACGATTGGAGCGGATTGGATGAACGTTGTCGGCTGCAGCATGTGTCACTTTGTTATACACTCGTGTTTAATAATACTCTGGATGGGGTTACAAAAGCTGCCAGTCTTGTACTGGTTTATACTATTAATAGTGATTCACGGAACAGTAGACCTCGCGAGTTCTTGTAACCATGCATGCAATAACAGATGCTTTCCTGTTTCACTTTTCCTTTTACATTTTTCAGCAAATAGGAGTTTAAATTTAAGCGATTACTCCATTCCCTTGGTCTGAGGAGATTGAACCTGGAGTCTACGGATTTGTCTTGCAAAGGCGGAGAGGACTGTTTAGTCTGATTTGTAAACGTATAAAAAAAAAAAACCACGGAAAACTTTTCCCTTTTTCCTCCTCCACTCCCCTTTTTTTTACAACATCGTGTGTAGAATTAAATCCTTAGTGTGACTATAAAATTGATAAATAACGCTGCAGCAAACTTCCCCCTCGCCCCACCCCTATTTTGCACCAATCAAAAATCGCAATCAAAAAAAAATTATGAATCAAGGAACATTTGTGCCAATCTTCATCGAAATCGGTTGAAAAATGCGACCTGTAGCTCGCTCGCTCGGTCAATTAGTGACTAAGCTGAAAGTACCCGTGCTCCGCAAAGGAAAATTGAGACAAACGAAATGGCTGTGATACCTGGAACGACAGGGTAAAACATGCAGTCTTGTCATTTCAATTCGTGTGTATATAAAATTTCACATTACAGCTACTTTTATTATTTGGTTCTCAAAACTAGTCATTACACAAATGTATCTTAATCATATAAATACTCCTATAAATAATCCTTACAAGTTATTCAATTATTCAATAAAAAGTTGACTGTAAGATCTTCTCGATTAAAACACAACATGCTTAAAAATCAGACGGGTAGCAGTCTCTAAAAATATAACTTTTTTTCAATCAAAGTTAAAACTTCTACAAATTGTACCTGATTACTTATTTAAGCTGCTTCTCTTTACGTAATCTAATTATCAAGTAAACCGCATCCTTGGTCTAGTGATTCGCTTCCCGGTGTCAGATTCAGAGGTCCCAGGTTCGATTCCCAGGGGAGTACAATATTGTGCTCGATTTGGTTGGTGGTAGGACTTTGTATAAGTCCGCCTAGCTACCACATTTTTACCTAATTCTGTCGCCATAACAACAATTCTAAAATTTTGGTGTTCCAGCATTATGAGGTTAAATAGCCAGTTCCTCAGATTTTTGAAGAATCTGGGTCAAGTGCGCTTCCATTTTCGGCCGTATCATAAATTGAACAAATCAGGTGGGATGAAGAGTATTTATTACATTTCCAAGTACAATAAAAAAAACCAAGGTCCTACTACGTTTTCTTGATTTTTTTAACGTACCAGTGCATCTCATTACCTGTTATGTTCACTAAATATCAACGCACCAGCTTGGGCTTGGCTTATATAAAGAAATGGTATCGCCAGGATGTGATATCCTTCATAACAGAACGACCACAAGTAGCCTCACTTTTTTTAATGCACAAAGGAGGAGCACTTGGCTTTTATCTCATCTGGTATCAATTTCAGATGAGGCCGAAGATGGAAGCGCACTTCACCTGGAATAATCCTCAACAGACTAAGGAATCGGTTATACACGCGTGATTTTACCATACAATTAGATTACAAAAAGCAAGAGATAAAGACTATCCCTGTGAGCCGAGCTTGCCTCACGACACTTTAACACAGACAAACGTATTACCGTGAACGCGCCGACATTTATATGATATAATAAATTCACATTATCACCCTAGTAGGGACAAAATTGTTTTTGGCCGCGCTCGGTTTAATTCATTATCCGTAGATATTGTAGGTACTCTATAAAATACTGACTTCTGAAACCGCCATAACGTGATGTAGCTACAGTTTGTGTCAATGTTTAATGAGTAGATCGTAGAGATAAATATATGGCGCCAACGAAGCTGCAGCCAATGCATTTTGAAGAGCTAAGTAGGCATTAAATACCAGCTGATTTGAGTTGTAAGGAATTTCTTACGACGAGGTAAAGAAGAGACACTAAAATGAAGCTCTTCAAAATGTTTGTTTATTTAAAAAAGTGAGGTGGACCAAAGAGGAAATTATATCGATAAAGTTATATTTATCTTGAATTGTTTATGAAAATGAATATAAAAACATTACATGCCAATTTGAAATAGAAAAATAGAATACCACTAAAAAGCCAGTCTGTCCTCAAGGTTGAATCTCGTAGTCTTCTCATAGTGATCTCCTAGTAATCGTGGATATTTTGAAGACCAACTCCAAATGTGTAGTCAGAGGCACGTCCAAACTTATGTGAGTAGATATAGAAAGGTAATTGTATAAGGAATCGGTGCTGGAATTAATTCATAAAAATCACTCTTCCGAAATAAGAGGGTATTTCCATAATAACTTGATTGGTGATCACAGTAATGGCGTAAGATAAATCCGCCCTCTTGTACTGCGATGGCTAATCGCAGTCGACTTTTACGACAACCGCGGGCTAAGTTGGAGGTGTCGATTCTTAAGCCGACACCGCTACGGCAATACGTGCCACGAAACAATACGAATGCGGCGGTGGAACGTTTAGGCGTCTTTTTTCAAGTCTCCTTTCTAGATTTCACCCTTTGTCTGATTTACATTCCGCAGAGAGGGATCACACGTTGAATTGACAGGGTATTATTTTTAATTACTTGCATGTAGTGAATGTATGAATAGAAATGCTTCATTGTTCTCCTTACATATCTAGTGATATGTACTTCGTGAAGTTTGTGTGTATTTATTGTATACCTTAGAGTAGTAGAGGTACTTGTGGAAGGGCTCGTCCGAGGAAATACTACCATTATACCTATGGCAACCGCCAAACAGGATTGCTGTGTTCCGGTTTGAAGGGTATGGTTGCCGGTGAAATTACGGGCGTGAGACTTACCAACTTTATGGCTCAAGTTGGCGGGCGCAATGCAGTGCCGCGTAGGCTATGTTTTTCATGGGTGTGACCTACTCAGTAGGCATTTTTATAGGAAAGAGACCTACAAGACATGATAGAGAAATGTGCTTTGTGAAGTGTGTGTGTAAAATCTATTGTATACATCAATTTATATGGCCTATAATTGTATGCGGGAGTGAAAATATACGGAGAATTTCATTATTAATACTCACAAAGCGTCATTGTCATTCCGATGCACGAAAATGATAAATTAATTACTACTCGCGTGTTTTTAATGAGGTGTCAAAATCAGATAGTTTTACAAAACGGTATTTTAAATTTAAGTTGTGGAGAGATCGACAGGGTTTTCTTTAAAATATTTTGTAAAATACTTTTTGTACATTAGTAACCTAGTAATACCATTGGTAGGTTAGGTAGGTACCATAAGATATTTAGTTAAACGATAGTTCGCTATTTTTGGTGTCGATCAAAACGGAACCGCAACAAAATAAAAAAACTAAATTAATACAAGAAATCTTCCGGTTGTCCTGAAGTTTTGGTTTTGATATAAATATCTAGATTTCTTAGTTCATCTTGGTTTGGTCAAAAGCTTAAAACAAAAATGGCAGCGTCGAATTCGAATATTAATTTGTTAATATGAAAATTTCGTGTTTCGATTCGGCGATCGTCCAAACAGCGATGGAAAAATTCCGACAATATTGCCTCGACGAGATGTGGGTTATCTTTAATTTGCAAACCAATAAATGTTAATACATCAGCCCGGACAAGCCATTGGTACGACCGGGTTCAATTAATTTTTTTCCAACAAGCCAATCTAATTTGAGAACTACGAGCGTAGACTTTGGGTTGCTATTGGAGTGTGCGGTTAATTATTTTGTTAACGTAAATGTTTTTCGGTATACAATTGTAACGTGTTGATCGGCGGTCAATATTTGATCCGGAGCTTCAGCCACTTTCGGTGCGTTATTTAAATTTGATTTTATTACCGAATACATTTTGGTGGTTATCGAGTTACGGAATTAATGCTCGTGGATTGTTTTGTACACGGCTTTTCAATGGACAACTTTTGGCCTCGGCGTCAATTGTGTAAGCGCCCACATTGTAATACGAAACAATGCGGACCTTACAATAAAAAACAATGTATCTATAAATTGCAAAAAACATGCTTCAAAAATTCAACGTAAAAAATAACTCCCTAACTTCCCTTTCCACCACCGGACTAGCAGACATGTGGCAGGTATACCCGTATGCCTTGTAGTTGTTCCATTGTGCCGAACTCATCGATTTGCCTCTACATCTCATCCGGGAATAACACTCACTGATCCTGGTTCCGCAAGATAACCGAAACAAAATTGCGGCCTTCATCAACTTTCGTATACGTAAAACCCGTTTAATGTAACATCATACTCACGCAAGTTTTTTACATGAAACCAATTCTTGTTTATTTTTATACCTATGATGATATTAATATCTAGGTATCAATAATTGTATAGCAGACTTTTTGACGGATTTTATTGGTGCCATACGCGATATTCAAATTAGAGAACAGACTAATAAACTCAAATAAATAACTGTACCTACCGAATTATAAATTGCATACACTAATATCATTTCATTTGTAGCTAACAAAACAAATACCAATTCTATTGAATTCAAAAGGCTTTAATTAGATTTGTGTGATTATTATTCATTGCAATAATATATCCAGCAATAATTAGAGTACATTCAAACCGAATTTTCAAATAAACACACAAAACACAGCCAAGCGGCAAAACAGAGCTTCTACTAAGGAATTAAACCTTCTTTGCAAGTTGTTGGCGTCAAGAGATTTAAACTGAGGCAATGGGGATCATACAGCCAGACATGGATCATTATACGATTTGGAATCAGCTGGCGTCTGTTTTTCCATTATAAGCCCTAACACCTTCCAAAACTGAGTCAATATTCGTTGTCTGAGAAGCCTCGCTCCACCTAAAACCTAATTTTTACGGTTTCAGCCTCGAAATCAAGAAAATAAAAAAATTAAAATGAAAGTGCGAGTAGGGTCGTTACCAACTTCTGACAAATAGTTTAACTGGCCAATACAGAGCTTGTATGCAGTATTCGACAAGCCTTATAGCTCAGTTGGTAGTAACTCTGCCTTCTGCATTGTAGGCTGTGGGTTCAATTCCCACCCAGAACAAACATTTGTGTGATGAATATAGATGTTTGTTCTGTGTTTGGGTGCTGTATACATACTATATGTAGTATGTATGTATTTACAAAACGTATTTTAAGTATTCTATCCGTAATCTAGTTTCCATATTACAAGCTATGCTTAGTGCGGGTCTATATTGCGGCTGTGTAAAATTAATGTCATGTAATATTCATTAGTAATATTTTATTAGAATGAGTAAAATAATCGCACAGGAGTGAAAAAAACCCGATTACGTACTTCCTAGATTTTTGGTTGAAAAAAAATTCCTTACCAATAAATTGTACACAGTTTTCAACAACAAATATTCAGAAGATAGAGATTATGTTTTAAAGCAACAGTACCCATTTGACCCAACTTAACCAATACCATAACCCATCTATTCCTGTCGGTAAGCCATCAGTAAACATTTCAGCCGCGCCAGTAAATGTCATTTAGTTTGAACTGTGCAAATGACATCTCAATCTTGGCTTGGCGCTTACCACAATAATCACAGTTGAACCAAAGCATAGACCAGGAGTTAACGGCGAGAATACCTTTGAGTTTTTTTATATGGTTGCGTTCGTATAAATATTATTTTATAAACAAGTAGTTCGCCCCGAACTGAGATCTCGTAATGTCTGGTTTGTCACGGAGATTATTTATCAAATAGAACGTAATTTAGCAAACGATCAAAGTTTGCTTCCATTACACCTTACTTACCTTACTTAAGCACTCTTTTTCTCAATATCTCTTAATTCAACTGAGTATTCGAACAGAAAGTGAATAAGTCACCCGTTACTTAAATGAAACATAGGTTAATGTTGTTTTGAATAGTGCTCTCAAAACGGTTGCCTTAGTAGTCGTGATTTAAAAATCTACGACATCCGTGGCTCCAGCCCACGGATGTCCTAAAGTCAAACTTTAAAAAAAAAATGCAAAAGCTTTATTCTAGTATAAACACAACTTGAACTGCGCGCACGAATGTGTCTGCCAAGCGCGGTGTTTATGGCCAAACCTAACAGTTTTAGAGGAAGTTTTTCCACACTGTGGTGCTTGCATGACATCCTAAAAGTAATTCTTGGATTTTATCAATCCCCTTGGTTTAAAAACCCTATTGAGTGAATTACAAAAAATAAAGACCAGTTTTTATGAGATTTCGAATACCCTCTCTTATCTTACAAGACCTGATGAACATCTTTTGCCCCTTCACCTCTAAAAACCATCCCTATAAACAAATTTTGAAATCTGCAGTCTCAACCCCCATTTCAAATGATATTTCTAGTTTTCACACATTTTCCAGACTTGAGTATTGTTCACTTTTTTTTTATTGTACGACAGGGAAGCGCTTGACCTTCATCTCACCTGGTAACAAGTTAAGATAAGGCCGAAGGTGGAGGCGCACTTCACCCGGAATCCTCAACAAACTGAGGAACTGGCTGTCTTACCTCTGAATGCCGGAACAAGATTTTTTTTTTAGAATTGTTATTATGGCGACAGAATTAGATAAGATGATGGTAGCTAGCCAGGCGGACTTAAACAAAGTCCTACCACCAACCAAACTAAACACAATATATTGTATTCCCCATGGGGATCGAACCCGGGACCTCTGGATCTGAAATTGGTGGGTTGAACCACTAGACCACAGAGATAAAGGGTTGCACACTTTTGAAATCCTTTATGTTAATACAGGGGTGGTTTCAGTAAATAAAAAATATGTTAATTGTGAAGTCAACCCCATTTAACAGTACAAGACATATTTTTATTTCATACACATTATTAAGCATTTTACCTTCATAACGCGCCCCTTTCTTACAAAAATTACCCCTATTAAAAATTTAAATCTATATTTTATGAATTTGCAGCCGATACTCTGTCAAATGATACCCCACACGCCAAAAAAAATCTTGCCTCACTTAACACCCCTTTTTCTCAAAAACTACCCCAGTGTCAAAAAAATCCTCAAACCTCAATATGAATATTAATATAATCTCGGCATATTCAAAATTTTGAATTGATCGGATCAGCCATTCAAAAGATATAGGTAAAAAAATGTATTTCTCCCAATATCTCAAAAACTACCCTACTTATCAAAAATCCCCCGCGACAATCAAATTCTATTGACGTTATCTCTGTTCAGTTTAAGTTTCATGAAAATCGGATAAAATTTAATTTGATCGGATGTACCATTTGAACAACATACTACCGGTATACTACCACAAAAAGTTCGCCAGTCATAATACCGGTAAAATTAATTAGAAATTTCTGTAGTAAAATGCACCACGCGACAAAAGGGTACGGGCTCAATGCAATACTTTCAAAGGGGCATGTCTTTTAATTGGCAACTTTAGTATTTTGTACCTGTACGTGATCTGTGCAGCGTTCCGCATCCGAGTCATCTTTTGTGGTTAGACGCGGTTTGTGTCACGCGTGCCTAAAGCTAATTAAAAATCCGGATGTTTTATATCTTCCAGCCTAGAATACATTTTTACCGGTAAAAATATCAATAAACTTAGAAGAGCATCATTCTGGCTCCTAAATAGGCCAGTAGCTTAGCATTGATAACTATTCAGCGTGGCAAGGCACGCTTTCGTCTGGTACTTACAGCATTATTGTGCAAGTCAACTGGTACTCAACATCGAATTCAATTTTAACATTTTAAACCAAGCCTAGACTTAAATTGTCACTTATCCGACAACATTCTGAAATGAGTCGACCATTGGTAGTCGACTTGAAGTTCACTGGAAATGGATTTCAAGTTATGAAATTAAATATTATTAATAAACATTGTATAAAAAACTACAACCGAACACATTTTTAACTTGTCAAAAAAAAAATTAGGTACGTCAAGCTTCGTTTAGCTATCCATAACCTGCGTTTTTAAATTAACATACATAAAAAAATTAATAAAATAATTTTAGTTGGGCAGTGCAAGCAGATTTCACAATAATATATTAGGTCCTTACATATGAAATTGGCGTTTTGTATGGGAGGAACATAAAGGCAATTTTTTCATATTAAAATATATTTTATTAATCAAAGTATGTACCATTGCTATCTATACACTTTTGCCATCTTATAGGTAGTTCATTGATCCCTTTACTAAAAAAAACCATTCGGACGGGAATCAATGAAATCTTTGAAAGCGGTTTGGACTGCCTCATCGGAATTGAATTTTTTTCCTTGCAAGAAGTTATCCAAATTTCGAAAAAAATGGTAATCTGTTGGAGCAAGGTCCGGAGAGTACGGTGGATGTCTTAGACATTCCAATTGAAGCTCCTCTAATTTGGTAGTCGTCTGTTGGGCCGTGTGTGGTCTAGCGTTGTCTTGAAGCAGCAGTGGCGTAGAGCGATTGAAAAGTCTCGGTTGCTTAACAGCGAGCTTTTCCATCATGGTTTGCAGTTGCTGACAATAGACATCAGCCGTAATCGTCTGACCAGATTTAAGAAAGCTATAGTGTACGACACCGGCACTAGTCCACCAAACGCTTACAAGTAACTTTTTTTGAGTCAATTTTCGCTTGGGGCAAGATTTTGCTGGTTCACCAGGGTTCAGCCATTGCGATGAGCGTTTACGATTATCGTACAGGATCCACTTTTCATCACATGTAATGATCCGATTTAAAATTACTTCATTATTGTGCCGGTTGAGTAATGTAACGCAGCAGTCGACGCGCGTTTGTCGGTTTGCTTCACTCAATTCATGAGGTACCCACCTTTCAAGCTTTTTCACCTTCCCAATTTGCTTCAAGTGGATAAAAACGGTTTTGTCACTAACACCGCAGCCTGCAGCTAATTGTGATGTGGTTTGCGATGGATCTGCTTCCACAATAGCCTTCAATTCATCATTATCGACCTTGGTCTCCGGCCGTCCACGGGGCTTGTTCTGCAGGTCGAAATTTCCAGAACGAAAGCGTTGAAACCAAAAACGCACCGTGTTTTCTTTTGCGACACCACCACCATACACATTATTAATTCTTCGAGCCGTTTCTGCAGCACTGGTGCCACGGTGGAACTCGTACTCGTAAATAATGCGATATTTTAAGTTTTCCATTTTGTGAAATGAGTGACGCAGAAAAAAAAAGCAAAAGAGAAAAAAACAAATGAATTACGGTTTTCGAAACACAAATGCATGAGTAAATAGCTGTTTAAATTTGAATTTGGAATTCCTAACCAAAGAGGAGATATTTAAGATCAAAGTGGCCAGTACGACAAAACGCCAATTTCATATGTAAGGACCTAATATAGTGACTGATGTCTTTTTATGCTAATTTAATTGCCTTTGTCAGGAGACACCACTCTTCCTAAATATGCACATACTTTATTTGCTTATTTATATATACTAACTAGTGATAATAAGACTACAAAGTTAAAACTAAATACGGAAAACATAAAAATAAGAATAGAATAGTTATGATTCTCATGTATGTATATCTCATGTATCTCATGATACTGTGGTGTGTGTGTGTGTGCAGATGAGCAGACATAGTTTAAGTTTTAGTTATTAGATTAAGCTGTGATTTGAATTATGTAGTCAACAAGGCCTCAATTTCATCATAAGTTTTTGGTTCTAATATATATTATAATATATAGTTCTTATATTAGTTCTAATACATGCCGAGCAGATGAATGGTTCACAATTTTGCCAAACAGCTCTTCACAGGGTATGACTCTTGTTGGAGAGCGAATACAATACAAAGCCCTTTGAAATGCTACGTCGAAACATCTCGACCAAGCGACCTCTGACATAATCGAATTGCGCCAAAGCTTTGAGGATACTAGCTACTGCAAGCTCAATAATTACTCATTACTGTCCAGAAGCCTCGTTCTATTCTCGAGACCACTCTACATTAAAGTCGAATCGACAATATTTCTATCACTCTTTCTACTTGTGTATACGAAAAAGTCTCCATTCGCACCAAAACCGTATTTTCGTGATACCTCGCAGAAAAGTCATGCGACGTATTTGTGCGTTTCCCACAATACGATTTCTTACAAGCAATCGCAGAGTCAAAACCGTTAAAGTTTCGGATTTAAGAAATTTTGGCAATTCACGATTTAGAACTGCATTAAACTATCATACATTCATTATATGCATTATGCGTGCTTTGAAATGCGAAATCTATCGCTATGTTGATGGGGAAATGAAATTGAATAGTAAATTGTTACACAAGGGACTAAAACGACCGATGTGTCGTTTTATATTATATTATATGATATACGAGTTTGTATTACTCCCGAGCGCTAAGCGCGAGCGTAATGTAAATAAACGGAACACATTTGGCCCTAGTAAATACTCTATTTCTGTTCTATCTCTACATCAATTGCGAAATAACTAACCAATAAATGATAAAACATATTTTAATTCATCTTTAGTTACATTTCCGTTTAAAATGTAAAAAAACAGAACAATGACGTGAAAATGACGTTGAATTTTTAAGTATGAATCAGTCAATGTAAACACGTAATAAGTTAGTAATTACGTTCCACTATAAAACAAAACAAGTCCATCCTCTATGTTCTTGTCCGCTATCCCACACAAGGTGGGGTCCGCGCAACATTTCGTATTCTTCCTCCACTCTCCTCTATCAGACGTCATCTCATTACTCACTTCCTTGCCCTTATTATCTCTCACACAATCCAACCATCACTTTTTCGGACCCCTAAATCCATGCACTCTCATTCAACACCCTTCTTGTTACATCACTTTCATCCCTCCTCATGACATGTCTATACCATGCTTTCCTATTACTTCTCTACCTATCTGCTACTGGCGCCACTTTCACGCTTATTTTATGTACTCTTTAATGTAATCCTTTATAACGTAAACAGTCTTGTTACACACATCCATCTTTCATCAGTCACTTTCGTAGCTTAGAACTCAGATTCATACATTACGATAGGTTTCTTTATGGTTTTCTAGATTTTCCCCTCAATTTTTTTATTATCAAATAAAACAGAAACCCACGCACAAAATAAAATAATCACCCACCCGCAGCGCAGTAATAAACGATTACGAGTATACACAAGTTTTTCATCTGCGGCGGCATTGCGCGTTGATATTACAAAAGCTATAAAACATTCCACGTTGACGAATGTCAACTCAGAACGCAATATACTGACTCCAATATAGTTGCAATTGTCTACCGCAGAAAAAATCTCACCGTCCAAAGTAAAAAGACACTTGCAATAACGAATTTGAAATCCAATAACGCTGGCCGAGCTGAGGCAAGGCCTGTGTAAGAAATCAAATGAATTTGTGAATACGATTGGACTTCGCAATGGCAAGTTCGACTCGAAAAACATCAAAACGTCATCTTACAAAATTGTTTTGATCGTTATTGTTATCATTTTTTTCGGAATCATCTGCCGTTTTAATTCTATTAAACATTTTTTGTCGTTCAAAATTGATGTATTGATTAATTTCAGTTTATTTTGAAAAATAAATATTACCTACAGATACTAATGAAACTTTCACAAGAAGATGAACGTTCGGAAACCAGTGAAGTTGCTTTTGTACATACTATGTAAAACGTAAACAAGTCGGAAATATGATTTAATATAGACATCGAAACTTTAATAATAATAAAAAAATTGATAACTGATCAGGAAATTCAAAGTTTGAACCAATTATTGTATCGCAAGCTTTGAGGTTGGGTTTGGATTTAACAAAGCAAAGGCCGAGGTCACTTAGAAGAGTGTGCTTCTTTGTTCCAAAATACGAAAATTCTAATAACTGTGGAATGCAATGAGATACTTGGTTTAATAGCTTAACTTACGCATAGTCCGAACGTATAACCTTTAATAAATGCATAAAGTTTTATTTCTAAATTTTCAATTTTGAAAGTGTTCCAACAACTTTAGGCACATAGTCATCATACATTATTTTTTTGTATTATCAAACAAAGAACTCATTAATGCATTTTTTTTTTCAAAAATTCAGTTTTCCAAAAAAACTATAAAAAAGAATGATATTCTTTAATGCAGAACTTATTTTTTTTAAATCGAGCACGTAACTCCTATCATGACTTTTTGATAACTCTCATGGCTCATGGCATTGGAAAAAAACTCACCCTGTATACCTTAAAACTAAATTACATACAAAAGAGAATCTCACCTAAGACACATGATGTCGGCAATGACTGCAATAGGTTTTTTTTTATACTACTTGGAAACGGAACAAGCAGGTAGCCCACCTGATGTTGAGTGCATATCTTACCTATAACAAAACCTTACTGCGCAGGTCACATCCACAAAGAACATGGCCTACACCGCACTGCATTGCACCCGTCAACTTGAAGCCTTGAGGCACTGCATTGCACCCGTCAACTTGAAGCCATGAGGTGTTAAGCCTCAGGTGCAAGTGCCCGCAATTTCACCGGCAACCATACCCTTCAAACCGGAACACAGCAATGCTGCTTGGCAGTCGAAATAGGTATTGCGGTAGTAATTATCTGGGCGAGCTATCTATTTGACAAGGGGCTTCTACTACTCGTAAAATATCACTCTAGTATATATAAGGTTGATGTTATTGATGATGACGTAAAATGTGTCGTTCATTGAGTAGCCTGAAATGTGTTAATACAAAATGTATTTCACTGCATGTACAGAATTAGTAATTCCATGTGAGCAATAGTCAGTCTATCAGAAAGAAACAAAACGTTAGTGAGTCATCGCTTCGACCTGCTCTATCTCTCGAACTTTGCGCAAAATGTACATTGAAGTAAAACTACCGTCACAATGAAGTTTAGGTCCGATACTCGTCGATTGATGGGTTGACCTGTAGGGTTGCCCTAAGACTTCAGGTTCTCATAAAATATCTACCAAGCCGTGTTTGTGACGCCGCCAGAGCAAAATAACAAAAAATACAACGTAATTATATTTACTGGAGTGATATATATTTACCATCTCTACACCATCTTGTTTGATTATGACGGAAACACAGCCAGCAATAGATTTTTTATTGAAATCTGCAGCAAAAAATTGACTTGACAGGAATGAGTATTTTTAACGAACACTTGCCGTGAAATTTCATAGCTTACAAAACTTGAAGATTATGTTTTCTGTGTGGGAAGAAAAATATGTAAATGCATAGTTTAATTTTAACATTAAAAATCCGCGTCAATAGTAGTTTCAATGTGTATTTGTATTAATATTTAAAGACGCGGCAACCCTATTGAGTGTAGGCTCTACAATCGGATACGTCTCTAACAGGGACAGAAAACGAACAAGATCAATTAAATAGCACATCGAGTGTTCAACAGGACACGTGCCGTCACAAGCTAATTTGAATGACTTTGTACCTGTATAGCTGTTAGCTAGCCCAACTGCTGTTATGTATACAAACGTATTTTGTGTATTGTATAGGTTGTATAACTTTTGAAAACATAATCACCACAATCTACATCAACATAATCGTATACGTGAGTAAAACCCGTGTTTTAAAATGTATATGTTGTATTTTTGTTTTTAAATATCATCATCATCTGAAGATTAAACAGCCCATTGATGTTCACTGTTGGATAGGGCCACCACCACGCGAAGGTTTTGCTATAATCACCACGGCTGAAGGATTGGTGATCGAAGTAAAGGTGTATGGTAATAAACATACAACAGCTATTTAACACATAAAGGATATCTTGTGTAGACGAGATATACCTAAAACCAATGTGCTTTTCATTAAATACATTCAAATTGTATCAATAGGAGTTTAATTTTCAAAATGTGAGAATTGATTTAATCACCTCTTTGGTCTAGTGGTTCAAACCACCGATTTCAGATCCAGAGGTCCCGGGTTCAATCCCCAGGGGGTGCACAATATTGTGCTTTGGTTTGGTTTGTGGTAAGACTTTGTTTAAGTCCGCCTGGCTAGCTACCACCATCTTACCTAATTCAAACATAACAACAATTCTAAAATTGCTGTGTTCCGGCATTTTAGAGGTAAGATAGCCAGTTCCTCAGATTGTTGAGGATTCCGGGTGAAGTGCGCCTCCACCTTCTGCCTTATTTTAACTTGTAACCAGGTGAGATGAAGGCCAAGCGCTTCCTTGTAGTAAAATAAAAAAAAGGCATCCACGATCTAAATCTGATACGGTATTCAATGACAAAATATGTAACGTTTAATGTGGGTTGAAGAACACCTGACTTTAAGTATCGTTTATTCAGAAATAACATGAGTATCGTTATTTAATAAATTAAATACTTTATCCGAAACATGGACAAAACGCGTTTCACAGCTTCTTATGTAAAAAGTGTCATGTGCGATTGAGAAGTGGTGACGTCAAAGCGGTTTATGAGAAGTCAAAACTTCGTTACCAGTTGTGTAGCGTGGATTTGAGAATCGCTGTGCAGGTACGTACGAGTATCGTTTCAATTTGAAAAACGGATTCAAGAACTTTATTGGTTGTCAGAGCCGCGTGGCAGAGTACATACGTGATTTCCTCTAGCACGGCACGGATCAAGAACCTGGAATTGAATCAAGTACTGTCTTTGAATTGAATCTGCATGGATTTGTGCAATTTTTATTTATTAAAAACTCTGAAACTGATAGCTTATAGATACTGCTCAGTTTAGTATTTTGCTTTCAATACATTTCTCCTATACATAATTCATTTACGTCTAGTACATTGAATCCAAGTAGAAGACTTTCCCGTGAAATACATGTTTGGCTGAAGAATAAAGGTGAGCAAGGGTTGTTATGAGTAGAATTTCGCTCTCTGTCTGCAGCAAGTAGGCGTGGCTCTATTTATACTTAGATATATTTAAACTAAGATAGATAGATGTAAATATTAAAAAACACAATAGGTAGATACTTAATAAATATAAATCTATTCCTTATTTGTAACAATAGGCGGTCCTATCGCTAAAGCTTTACCTTTAACAGACAATCGTTGGATGGAGAAATTATATATGTTAATTTAATATTGCCGGTGAAATTACGGGCACGCTAGGCCCGTAACGCCATTATGCCTCAAGATGACGGGCTACATTCAGTGCCGCGTAGACCATGAACTGTGTGGATGAAAAAAATACGCAGTTAGGGTTTGTTTAGGCAAGAGATGTATTACTTAACATCAAGTGGGCTTCGTACTTGTTCCGTCTCCAAGTTGTATAAAAAAACACAATGAACTTTCATAGGTAATGTAACACGTAACAGAACTCAGTGATAAATACAAAATATGATGAATTCAGCTTCAATTGCAAATAAAACGTATCACAACAGATTCGGTTCCTGATAATGCCTCGGTGGCTGGAATACCTGACTTTCCTCTTAGGTAAGGCTGTTTTTATTTTTAGTTCACGAAATATCGCAGTTAAAGTTTATAATCAAAAAGCTAAAAAATGGCTTTGAAAAGTCGGCATTGCGAGAGTAACACGTGAAATGTATTTACGAACGTCAAACTCAGTGCCATTGCAATGTTATTCAATTACAAATACTTCTCCGTCGATTTTCTAAAGTCTAACTTTTCACTGAACCATTCCCAAACACAGTTTGATATCAATCAAAGTTGCATAAAATTGTTGGTCGGCTGAGTAACTGGCAAAATCAACGCAGGCTTGACATTTTTTGGCACTGACTAAAACAGAATATCGTATCAATTATTAGTGGCAATGCAGCCAGTGTCTTGGGCACGCTTCCGTCTGGTACTGGTCTGGAACAGTTGAGTTACCTATAGGCCGTTTGTAACGGTCCTTAGGTAATCTGACTGATTCCTTTGTACATAGTTAGTTTAATTGTACTTTTTATTAAATAAATGTTATTTAGAAAAAAAATATTAGTTTTATAGGTTACACGAAATGATAATCAGGTACATCTTAAAACCAATAATTAATTTGTTTCGGCGTCATCAGACTGAGACATGTTTACTTACATTAATGAACTTTAGTTAAAAAAAAGGCACGCAATAAACATGGAAATCTAAGCATTACATCGGGTGTATTTTTGTTTATAAAAGCTCATAATCTAGCTGTTGAATAACATAACATTCAAAACTGCCAAGGAAAGTAGTTTGGACTTTTCTCGAGACTTTTGGATCAGTTGTCTTGACCCCATTTTTGTAATATCGCGAATTTGAGATGCTATTTGCATGATTTTGTTAGCAGAAATTCCGTATATATAATCTGTATTTTACATAATGTTTACAACACTAAGTCACAAGTCTAGGACGTCTGGTTTAAATTGTTAATCTGTGTAATGTGTGTAATGGATCATGAAAAAAAAAACTAGCCCGAGGTTCTTGCCTTTCTCCTTGTGTGCTGGTCGCGATTCCGAACAGGAGGTAGATTTGACGTTTCAAAGTGATCCTAAAAAATCTTACGGAATAAATATATTTGACCTTGACTTTGACTTTGTATGTCTTTTACAAAGGGTGGTTTTAGTTCCGGGAAGTAATCTTTTGAACTGTTGTAAGATGGAGAGTGCTAATGGTAATAAAATTAATTCGGATAAATGGTAAGTGGCACTTGTATCTTTTAGTCATAAATGCCAGTTTGCCACTATTATAGCGGGTCAATGGGCAATGCGATAGGATATCGCAAAAATCAAAGTAGGAACTTTGAAAGCTGCTATATATATATATATATAAATGTTAACATGTTGTGCATTGTCTGTCAGACGGTTATAATTACGAGTATACCCGAAGTATTTTATTATATATTCTGGCCACGTTACAATCTGGCGGTGACAATGATCGACTGGGTTATCTATAAAATTTTGTAGATAATCCAATGATATTTTTTGCTAGAACCCTGTTAAATTATGAGCACCACCAACCACCTCTATAGCCATAAAATTCAACCAAAGTTTTTTTTTTATGTAATCTAGTTTAATTTTAAGGTGTGCAACAAAATAATGTCATTCATTAATTTTACTTTAAAGTTACCCACTATCCATACCTCTACCTCTTTAACAAGAGATAAAGCTTACTAGACTATTCGAACAATTCGAAATGCCATGCGCCACCGTGTCACATAATGTTATAGAGGTAGACGGATACAACTTATATGAATGAACTCGTTATCCGTTCAAATGCAGATTTTGCGCCGCAGTTTACCGGTCTACAGGTATATAGGGTGTTTTATATTTATATTATAATTTAAAAATATTATGCAGTACCTATAGAAAAGGAAAGAGAGGAATAAAGTTTTGTGCGATAATAGGTTTCTAATTATTCTCATTTCATGTAATCCTTACTATAGATAGGTATATCATGTATGCCCTATACCGGCTCAAAATTCAATGCCTGAACGGATTTCAATATAATTTGGTATGGATAGTGTATACCGCCTTGGGAAACTACTTAAGCTACTTATGATCGAAGTAGGTACTACGCGTGCATAGCCGTAGGCGAAAGTTATACACAACCTATTTGTGGGCTAGTGGTTCAACCGATTTCAGATCCCGGGTTCGATCCCCGTGGGGAGTACAATATTGTGCTCGGTTTGGTTTGTGGTAGGACTTTGTTTAAGTCCGCCGGGCTAGCTACCACCGTCTTACCTAATTCTGTCGCCATAGTAACAATTCTAGAATTGTTGTGTTCCGGCATTCAAAGGTAAGATAGCCAGTTCCTCAGTCTGTTGAGGATTCCGGGTGAAGTGCGCCCCTACCTTCGGCCTTATCTTAACTTGTTACCATGTGAGATGGAGGCCAAGCGCTTCCCCGTCGCACAATAAATAATAAAAGAAGTGGCTTACGAAAATTAAATATCTTCTAGGGACCAACTACTAGTACATACTGATCAAGGTAACGTACAGAATAAAATTTGGTCTTGATCTGTACCGTCTAAAGTCAGATGAGCAAAAGGCTGTTTTTCAAGTGAATTTTCGAGACTCGGGTAAGATTGAATTTACAAATACAGTGTTAATGAATACACCTGCAAATCACATAACTGCGAATCGGATCTTCGCTTAGAACCTTGCACAGTTTCAATGAATTATTCCGAGGGTGAAACAATGTTAATATTAATATCATGACTATTTGGCTCAGTCTTTAACATTTATCCAGCGCTTTACAACTAAGGGACAGCCGTTTGTTAAACAGCTCACAGAAATAGTCCCAACTGGTCACTTCTCGTGGCTCGATATGCTTGGCTTTCATCTAATCATCTAGCTACGAATTCTTTTTTTTGTACGACGGGTAGGCACTTAACCTTCATTTTACCTGGTTACACAAGTTGAGATAAGGCCGAAGGTGGAGGCGCACTTCACCCGGAATCCTCAACAAACTGAGGAACTGGCTATCTTACCTCTAAATGCCGGAACACAACAATTTTAGAATTGTTATTATGTCGACAGAATTAGGTAAGATGGTGGTAGCTAGCCAGGCGGACTTAAACAAAGTCCTACCACCAACCAAACCAAGCACAATATATTATACTCCCCATGGGGATCCAACCCGGGACCTCTGGCTCTGAAGTCGGTGGGTTAAACCACTAAACCACAGAGGCGGTGATTTGGCCGAGAGGAATCCCCAACAGACTGTGGAACTGTATATACTTGAATAAGTTCAAGCAATATGTTCAATTAAAAAAAAACTATTTATTCTTATTATCATTAAGTTTATATTTTGTTTGTTATCCTCTAATTAGGTCCATGAGGACTTACAAGGGAAGCAGTCGGGTTACCAAAGAACCTGTACGAACGGTATCTATGTAACTTTACTTATCCAAACCACGGAAAGGAAGGGACGGAAGCATGCCCAAGACACTGGCTGCATTGTCACGCTAAATAGGCAGTCATGGGGACTACCGACAGAAGTGAAAACGATTTTTATTCTACTGTCTGACGTTTTTTTTTATGAAACATGAAAAAAAAATATGAAAAACAAACATTTTGTTTTAGAAAACCAACAGCAAATAATATACAAACAGAAAGACAGTATAGTCTATGATATACAGCCCGTAACAGGTTGTCTTTAATAATTCAATTGCTCAAAATTTCTACATAGAATATTCTAATGTAATGAATATGTATTTACTAGGTACCGACTTTACTTTCTAAATTTGGTTTTAACAACCGATTGTCAAACTTTTTTATACAATTTTTATCGGTGGTAGTACTTTCCCGGACGAGCCCTTTCACAAAGGGGGGCTCTACTGCTCATGCAATGATTGATTTCAAATGTAGAAATAGCTTTTGAGACAGCCGTCTTCTTTTAGCTTGTTAGTTGTAAGCGGAGTGAGTTTATTTAATACAATATAATTTAGTGAGTAGTAGTTAGCACCAACCCGCCCAAGGAGCGAAAGTTACACAAAACTACTGCATATTTTATCACAACGCGCCGTGTCCAATAATTAATTCAGAGGCAAATTCCCAAGTCTCAGGAAAGCAGTATTGACTGTACATATTGCATGTACAGTTATGTATAGTTAGCCTAAAAATGGCTGTCCCGAAAATGAATAAGTTAGTATGTTTTGTACTGTTGTAAGTGTTATCGTTAAAGTTAGCTTTTTTCGTGGAAGTTTCACCATATCTCTTTAGGGTTCTGTACCAAAAGGGTGTCAACGGGTCCCTATTACAAACACCAGCTGTCCGTCTACACGTATGTCTGTCAGCGTTTTATCTCATAAACCTTAATATTCTAATCCTCCATGAATCCTCAACAAACTGAGGAACTAGCTATCTTACCTCTAAATGCCGAAACACAACATTTTTTTTTTATTGTTGTTATGGCGACATAATTAGGTAAGATGGTGGTACCTAGCCACGCGGACTAAAACAAAGTCCTGCCACCAACCAAACCAAGCACATTATATTGTAATCCCATGGGAATCGAGCCCGGGACCTCTGGATCTGAAATCTGTGAGTTGAACCACTAGACACAGAGGCGGTTATATTACGGAACCAGCTATTTTGTTTAAAGCTCTGGTTAACCAGCTTTTATTCTTATTTTCTGAGGTAGTTTTCTATACCTACATCATCTATCAAAATAAAACAAAAAAAAAGGAACTAAAGGAAGAAAATATATTAATTTCAATAAATAAAAAACGGTCCATCCTAAGATTTCTGTGAGAATCTCACTCAATAATGAGACAATTGAGTCTGGCAGCGTAACAACAATGTGACAGATGATGAAAATAAGATTAAAAACTGATTATAAAAAAGCAGTGACTTAATGATTTCTATCAGTATTATTTTATTGTACGACGGGGTAGCGCTTCATCTCATCTGGTATCAGGTTATGATAAGGCCGAGGTCGGAGGCGCACTTCACCTGGAACCCTCAAAAGACTAAGAAACTATCTTACATCTAAACGCGTAGAGCACAACAATAATCCACCTATTTAAATTATTATCTGATACCGGTAGGTGAACTACCTGACCATTGGGTCTACCGGAATCAGACCCAGAGGTTCCAGGTTCGAACCCCAAGGGGGTACAATACTGTGATAGGTTTGACCAACCATGATAAAAGTTATTTCTTTCTTTGTTATGAATAGTATGACTGGGAAGCTTAGCCTTCATCGCACCCGGAATCCTCAACAGTCTGAGGATAAGCTATCTTATCTTTAACGGGCCATAGTACCTCAGATAAGCAACTCTACGCAACTATATTCTAGTTTCGAACTAAGATATAGTAATAATAAAGGTGATATTGCTTTGCGCTCAACCACGGAGCTTATGACCACCAGATGAAAGAAATATGCGCGTATTTCTAAGTTATGTTTTTTTACGGTAAAACAAATATTAATTTTGAAAATGGGAAACACAGACCGTCTGCTATATAGGTACTGTGTTAATTTACTGTACAAAGTTTCAAGCTCTAATTGGGGGTATTTATTGAATGGCGAACATTTTTGGTACAAATTTTAGAGTCAACTTTGGATTTTTTTTTCAATCGAGAAAATTGTATGTAATCGTGTTTTCGAAACACAAGCGTTCTAGCATCTATCCTGAACTATAACATATATTAATTTCAAAGTAAATGCGACAGTATTGTGGAAGAGACCACGATTTTGATCACGATCTTGATCACGGCGCGACGATTTTGACAGCAACGTGAAGTGCATCTCTTGCCTATAACAAAGCCTTGCTGCGTAAGTCACATCCTTAAAAACATAGCCTACGCGGCACTGCGTTACACAATGGTATCAAGCCTTGAGTGCCCGTAATTTTAATGTTTTAATGTTTGTAATGTTCTTCATTTTTCCACTAAACTTAGTGGAAAAATAAAAAACAAGTTTCGAATAGATGAACAATCCATCTGTAAAATACGGCGTTGACAACTGGAGCCAAAGCATTATCTTGAGAGCGGCGGATATGTTAGTCACTACTTGGTACATTTTGCATGAAGGCTGGAGCAGCCGGCGACCGACGTCGTCGGCCTGCGACTGCGCCAGAGCGGGACGGCTATACCAGGACACGGTCTGAATCTACATTTAAAGCGCATTGTAAGCAAACCCATTATTAATGTATAAGTTTTAGTTGTAGGAGAGCCATGGCGCTCGCGAGAACTACCCGATTGTTCATGTAACATGCATGCCCTTTCATATTTGATTCCTTTTAATTCCAAACGTCTTTCGTTCGGGCTATTATTTCGCTGAGGGCGCTCATTCTAGTGCAGTTTGGTTTGATTTTAACAATCGATTGTCAAGCATTGTCTTTGATAACCGTTTAGTTATTTGGTAACCTTTTTTTGCAACTCAGATAGCCGCAGCACAGGTTATCCCTAGTGCGGGGTCTAATGTATGTAACACACAGTAATTCAAATGAGATGAAGTGAGAAAATAACAATACTAATAATAATTTTATTTGTTACTTGTTTGGCAAAATGTATTTAATATTTTTATTTGTTACTTGTTTGGCTAAATGTATGTAACTACAGCATTGAATACGTGCTACAACTAGCATCTCCACTATTTATGTTCTCCGTTTACATTTTACAGTTTTACACATAATATAACTATGCCACAAAAAAACATTACAAACAATAAATAGATCTATGAAAAATTTAACTTTGATATTCTACATATAATTAGGTAGTTGATATGCATATGGGCAAAAGACAATTTGCATGAAATACCTACATAGTAATGTGATTATACCTACCTATTTTTATACATTCCATTCCGTTCTATGTTCAATGAATAGTAAATTTATTAAACTTATTTGCTGTGTTAAATTTAGATTACGAGCTTGAGCGCATAAAACTATAAATTTGAATTGCGTAATGTTCTTAAGAAACTGTATTTAACTTATAAAATATGTGTAGAAGTAGAAGTATAAATGGAACTATTTAAACGTCACTAAAAAAATATTTAAAAACGATACATGACCAATAAAAATCACATATACACCACGACCTTTTCCCAAAATATACATATCCGTATTTTATCTCATTCACTCGCAGGGTAAACAGGGTCTTATAAATACGTTGGTATATTCTATCTTTTTAGTGTAGCTTTTTCGTTTCATTGAGTTTCGGATCACAACGGTGCTAAGCAAACTTTGCTCCTTCAGTCAGAATAATGGAAAATCTAAACATTTCATTGTAATTATTATTGTTACTAGGTACATGCAGCCTGTATATAGAGGCGAATTTCACGTTTTTAAATCCACGCTGCGTTTTGAAGCTACGAATTACCAATAACCGTTTCATGCGTACTGAGGTTCCACCTCAAACACCTACATTGTTAGGTACATGCTCAAGGAGGATGCTGCCGCTAATCCTCTGGTGTATTTTACATGAATAGTTGCGTCAAGGCATTCACAAAAAGAAAATAGAGGGGTCCTATTCATAAGCTCGAAGCGCCATGAGTAATTTATTCTCCTTCTTGGTGGTTGATCCACGCTCTGAGAAGTCATCAGAAGTGAATCCTCGAAGAGAAAAAAGTCTTTTTTTTTTCTCTAGGTGCTTGTGATTTTTTTTAAAACCTTCAAAAGGAGATAGTATTTCTTTTTAAGTATCGAGGTTAGGTTAGTCGAGACTTTAGTGCACGTTTTAAGTTAAAGCAAGGAGCAAAAAAAACAAGGGTTACGTTAACTGCCCTTTGTTTTTACGTAGCTAATTTCGGCGATTTCAGGGGTGCCTGTGCTGTTACCCTCAGCACCGAATGTGTTCTCTTAACCCCTGCACCGCAACCGCCGAAGAATATAAATTCAATACAAAATAAAAACTGACTATTTCCTTCCTGACTGTGTTATATTTTTTAATTATTATCAGATAAGATATTAACAGATTTTTAATTACATTTAATTTTTTTATGTGTTTTTGGAAGAGTTTTGGTTTGCCTCGATCAAGCGATTATTGTTAGTTACCTATACATTATTACATTATAAATAATATTTGACTATGATTACTAACATAATATTGGCAGGATATCTCTTTCCTGACCGGTGATATCATGTTTTTAAGTCAGAATAAACATATATATCACAAATCATCACTCTGCACGCATCGTATACAGTCATCTGCATTAAATGTTATACACTTAATAAAAAATATATTTTTATGGAACGACGGGGAAGCGCTTGGACTTTTTCACCTGGTTTTAAGTTACGGTTAAGGCGAATGGAAGACCACTTTACCAGGAATCATCATCGTTTTATGGCGACAGGCTTAGGTACCATGCGGAAAGGTAATGACCTTATTTTGAAAATTAGTAGTATACAAATTATTGCAGGCATGTACCTAATCAATTCGATGAGTCTCATTTTAAAATGGACCACTAAATCAAAGTTACAATGTTTGCATATGATATAACAACGAACAACATACCAAAATTATTACCATTACATTAATAATCACAACATCAACAATTTCACCGCCTCTGTGGTCTAAGTGGTTCAACCCACCGATTTCAGATGCAGAGGTCGGGTTCGATCCCCATAGTAGGGATCAGGAGTACAATATATTGTGCTTGGTTTGGTTGGTGGTAGGATTTTGTTTAAGTCCGCCTGGCTAGCTACCACCATCTTACCTAATTCTGTCGCCATAATAACAATTCTTAAAAAAAATGTTGTGTTCCGGCATTCGGAGGAAGATAGCCAGTTCCTCACTTTGTTGAGGATTCCGGGTGAAGTGCGCCTCCACCTTCGGCCTTATCTCAACTTGTAACCAGGTGAGATGAAGGCCAAGCGCTTCCCCGTCGTACAATAAACAAAATAATCATAGTATTCTGAGCATACAATACTTTAAATATACAGATTTTTGTTGTTCAACTCATTACTCCCTCGTTTACCATTCGAAAACGACTACCATTCAAATTTGTCCAAACAGTGCTATGGATATTAGCAATGCTACTTAATGTTATCTTCTAGTCTTGCAATTTGGTTGGTGGTATCTTAATTGTACTACATGCAATGAGCAGGAAGTATTAAACAACAAGCCTCATAGCTCAGTTGGTAGTAGCTCTGCCTTCTGCGCTGTAGGCTGTGGGTTCGATTCCCACCCAGGACAAACATTTGTGTGATGAGTATAGACGTTTGTTCTGTGTGTGGATGTTGTATTGTATGATAAGTATGTATTTACATAAAAAAAAGTATTAAAGTATTCTCTATCCGTAATCTAGTTCCCAAATCTTAAAAAATATGAATCTCAAAAAGAATCTAAATCTCAAGCTATGCTTAGTTTAGGGATGGATGGCGATATGTGAAATTAATGTCCCGTAATATTTATTTATTTATTAAGAAAGAAATAAAAACATCCCTGATTTAAATCCTTATTTTAGGGAAATCGGTTTCAAAGCAACATCAAAATATGGTTCACGCTCTGATCAATGACCAGATGTGATTCCTCAAAGGTGAAAACGCGAGTCTATATTTTTTAACAAAGAAAATATAATTAGAAATGGTTACAAACTTTTTTACAAAATGGAAACTATAGAAGCTTATTTATTTAACCTATTAATTATTCAAAAAGTCTAAAAGTGGGAAGACACGTTGCCACTAAAGATGAAGCAGACAAAGTTTGTCATCTCCGAGCATGCGCAGTTTGCTGCTGTAATATGCTGTAATATTTAAGCGTCCGATAGTGCTCCGCAGACGGCTGGGGTCTCTTAATCCATCAGAATGAGACACGTCACTGATGCAAAATGCACCATGGGATCAGACTTCTCATGAGAACAGTAAATGTTCATTTGCAGCATCTAAAGCTGTATATCTAATACTGCTGTGTTAGCTTTAAAAATTCTAATTTCTATGATTTGTACAGTAATCAAACAAAATAAAATAAAAAAAAGGCTTTATTCTATAGCCTAAAATTTACAATATATCTATAGAATTCGTATAGTATAGTATAGTAGCATATATCTATGAACTTATTTACGACTTATAAAACTACGGTATATTTACTATCTTGGTCCGAGTCCGGCTCGGCAATAGTCGCCTTTACGGCGTAGGCCTCGTCAAATTCCTCCATGATTTGAACAGTGACGTAAAAAATAATACCACAGGCAACGGTCTCAAATTTTTTTGGTTGATAAAAAGACGCTTATGAGGACCTGAAAGCACCATGTCGATTTCATCGGTTACCTCAGTTTGTTGATGATTACGGGTGAAGTGCGCTTCCCCCTTCGGCCTTATCATAGCTTGAAAATCATGTGAGATGAAGGCAAGCACTACCCCTTCGTACAATACAAAAATAAAAACAAATCGGCTAATAATAAGTTTTCCTTTTATATTACCCATGGTCTGAAACTGACCTTTTTTAAATCGATTATTTTGTTTTACACATTTTCAATAATGTAAGCATTTAATCTATTACAAGCGTACTATAAATATAAAACTTTGACGATAAAAGTTATTAAGTTTAGAAGGACTGAAAATTGTGTTATTGGGGCCACTTACATAACTTCCCTTAGTATACGAGATAGGTATAGGTACATATATTCAATTTGTAATGAGGAATATGTTTAAGTTGATCATTATCTGAGTATATTTATGAATACTCGACAGAATACTGTTGTGTGGGCTTACGTTTTCAAATTGGTATCTTCTTAGCGTATCGATTGCTACATTGACTTTCACATGTATAAACGTATATTAGAAAGCATTCCTTCCACTGGCTATTCAATTTTAGGAATATAGAGGGGAAAAGAATTCGAATAGTGCATTGAAATACGAGTGAGCCTTTGTAGTCGAACGAGTCACAAAGTAACACATCTTTTATCAATGCGAACACGAACAGACACAGTAAATCAAAGAGACCAATGTGATGTGTGAAATCATGCGATTATTTTTTAGGAGGCAGCGCCAGGCTTTTCTCTCACATGGTGTCAAGCTATGATAAGAGCAGAAAGTAGGAGTGCACTTTGAACTGGCTATCTTAGCTCTACATGCCGGAACAGAACAACTAAAATTGTTGTTATGGCGACATACCTAGGTAAGTGGTGGCACCAACTAAACCGAGCATACATTTGTACTCTCCTGGGAATCGAACCCGGGGCCTCTGATTTGGGCGAACCGATAGACCACAGACGCGGTTAAACGATTTAACGTAGCTTTTTTTATTGCACAACGGGGAGGTTCTTGGCCTACATCTAACCTGATCTTCAAGTTATATTAAGGCCGAAGGTGGAAGGATATCTTACCTCTATATGTCGGAACACCACAATTTAAAAATTATTGTTATGGCGGCATCATTGGGTAAGATGATGGTAGCTAGCCAGACGGACTTAAACAAAGTCCTACCACCAGCCATACCAAACACAGTATTGTACTTCGCCTGGGGATCGAACCCGGGACTTCTGGACCTGACACCAGTAGGCGAACCACTAGACCTATATATAACCTATGTTAATGTAGAGTATATAAATTGATTGTCTTTGTGTGACACCCCTGATTCCGTACTGTAAAATTCTATTTTGTAGACCATTATTTCGTCCAATGAGACATGTTTTACTTCCAACATGACCGGTGTAACCTTGTCAAAGCCGCAGGATACACATTGTATTTCTCAAGCTCCACACAAACAAAGCCACTCGTCATCGTAGTTAAAACTTTCTGAGTACAACAAAATAAGGAACTAATCTGAAACATTTCAACTCTCTTTTTGTTTCTTCCCCGGGCAATAGAATTGCTGGCTTTGTCATTAATTACACACAGCGCCATCTAGCCCCAAACTTTAAAAAATATGTTATAGTATGTATTTTTAATAGATACTTTAACATACAATACCCAAACACAGAACAAACATCTATTCATCACACAAATGTCTGTCCTGAATGGGAATCGAAACCAGAACCTACAGCGCAGCAGACAGAATTACTACCAATGAGATGAGATATGAGGCTTGTTCGATCAAGAGCTTAATAAAAAAAAAAAAGTATATCAGGAAATACGTTTGTACTACTTGATTACACAGCAGTGATGCATCAGAATAAGTGGCCAAACCAGCCGCGGGGCTCGAGGGAAAATCGACCCTGCCCTCTCAATTCGAGGATTTTTTTTTTATTGTACGACGGGGAAGCGCTTGGCCTTCATCTCATCTGGTTACAAGTTGAGATAAGGCCGAAGGTAGAGGCGCAATTCACCAGAATCCTCAACAAACTGAGGAACTTGCTATCTAACCTCTGAATGCCGGTACACAACAAGTTTAGAATTGTTGTTATGGCGACAGAATTGGGTAAGATGGTGGTAGCTAGCCAGGCTGACACAAACAAAGTCCTACCATCAACCAAACCAAGCACAATATATTGTATGGGGATCGGACCCGGGACCTCTGGATCTGAAATCGGTGGGTTGAACCACTAGACCACAGAGGCAGTACAGTATTGTGCTTGGCTTGGAGAGAGTGTGAAGAAGCGTCATGTTTGTAGGTACCTTTTAAATTGATGTGCTGTTTGTGATCCCTAGTTTATTTTATTGCAGGTACAACAGGATGGCGTGTTGCTCTACATGCTAGCGAGTGTGGTACTTGAAATACTGTCCCACACGCTAGCCGATAAATGTGTTGTTTCTGTATAGAGACCTCCGCATTAAATAATGATGATAACTATTGATACATCAGCGTATAGCATTACGCTTCAGTGTGGCAACTTGTTGAGCCTTAGAATTTTAAATTACGTTCGCCTGCCCTTATATTCACTGCATAATATTTATATTAGGCACGGGGAAATTAACAAGTTTATCTGGTTTTTCGAAAAAAAAAAACAGAGTTTGTGTCTTACTGCTAAGACCTGAGAAACTCAAACTTGAACCGAAAAACTATTCGTTGAAATCAAAAGGATTACATTGAAATGCTGACTTATCAGTTACAAGTTCACTAATCGCACCCTGGACAATAGGTCACGTGTGCCTAGTCAGAATACATTTTGTAATAACAAAAAGTGAAATACATTAGAAAAAAAAGTAAATCTTAAGATGGTAGAAGTAAGACAAGAGTCTCGTACAATCTAAGCGGCAAAATCGTACAAAAGGAACCACTCAACAATTTCTTTAAAAAAATCCGTCACCACACCGCGATTCAAATGAGTCGACCTGCACGTACATAAGTTATTAAAAAAAGTAAGGGGAGGCTACACGACAGACTTCACGCTACACGTTAGTATACTTTGAGGCGTTATTTGAAAAAGGAATATCAACATCAACATCTTTCGATCAAGTTTACTTCTGTGCTAATTGTCACACGTCCAATATTTAAAAAAAATCCTAAATGTAGAATATTACATTACAGATTTATGGCAGTATAATTAGGGTCAATTCATTAATCCGTAAAATATGAATTTATCTGAAGAAATACATAAGTACGACTTTAATTTATTTTACTCAGATACATCTGTGAATTAGTTACAAAGAAATAATGACACATAAATTAATTGTTAAAAAGTATTTGATAGTCGAGTTTTATTAAACCGTCTGAACTGAGGCCCCAATATTTTGCTGCTGATCTCAAGTTTTGCTTAATTTGGGACAAGATGGCGCTGTGTAAAATCAAAGTCCTGTGATAAAAAAAAACACATCAACAGCCCCTATAATTTGTTTTTTTTCCGTATCCTGTACGGTAAAAAACGGGTACGGATAGGCTTGCTTCATTGTAGACCACATACTTGTTTGTGCACGTTTCGAAATCAAGAGCTGACTCGTTAATTTTTTTTTTTCTAAGTACCAGTTGTCAGACTGAAATTGCTTTTATTGCAATATTTTTACATATTATGGAGTAAACGAGATTAGATATAAGCTCAGTAATCTATGTTGCAAAAACCAGGGCTTATTAAGATAGCATTACAACCAGTTCTTTGAAAATCGAGAGCGCGAAAATATAAATATACTTTTTTATGTTTTTAACATGAAATTAATTTATATCATCTTTTTTTATCTTTTTGTGTACTTACGAAGCTTTAGCAAAGAGTCCGGCATTTGTAATTAAGCCAAAGTTTTACGGAACATTTATAGTTAACGCCATTTTTAGCAGAATGATCCTTTGTAGGTCAGTTTGAAACAGTTATGCCCATTTTTTAACGTAATGATTATCTATGGGACATTAACAGTATAGATGTTTAGTCTTTTTGTTGTGGACACTATTACATTGGTCCGTTTTTTATTGTGGCCCAAAAATCCGGCCATATTGTGTCAAAACCAAATATTATAGATCATTTTCATATGATTCACGCTCAGAGTAGTGATCAAAGAAAAAATCGTGAGTCTGTTATCTTTTTCCTCTCACATATATAGTAATTCATTTCCATTGAGTACCACAATTTTCCTCTCCTATTGAACTCTTCTGTATCCAACGATTTTTTAATTAAGCCATGGATTGAAACAATTTTATGAAATGTGACTAAAAAATTTGCACGTCAGTGTGCGCGCACTAGGCTTCCGTTGGCTTTAATAAAAATAGTCGCCTCGCGTAACTCTTTGTGCGAACATCACAGAAGCTAGCACCAACCACATAGTGCGAGGCCTAAGACGCACAGGGTTGGACTGGGGATGATAAGACATTTTGATTTGACGAGACACGATATTACAACACATGGTGTTAAAATAATACAGTTGATAGAGTTTTTAATTTTATTGCATGAGGTTTGAACCTATAATTGAGGTGGCACTAGGCCTTTGTGTTTGCTTGTTTATGTATGAATTGTTCTAGTGTACCCCTTGTTGGTTCAACATATAAATAAATAACATATATCTGTGCTTTACATTATATCATATAAATAAATTGGAATGAAATAAACATGTGAATTACCCGACTAGGTTCTGAGGACCTTAAAAAAATATTTAAGTGATGTTCTTTTATAGAAAACAATCAACTACCTTTTCATAAACATGTACTCATAACTGATGTTGAGTCATAACTGGAGCAGTTAATGAGGAATAGTCTTTATGTAATCAACTGATTTGTTCACATATGAAATCTTTACGTGATGTTTTAATTTTATCGAAGTGATGATTTTAATTAGCAAGTTAAAACGCAAATTTCAGGAGATCATTTTACTTAAGTCTTGTAAAAGTAATTTAATGTAATTAAATGAACAAAGAGAAGAGGAGGGACATTATACAGATCAAGAAAGGCAGTTAAGTTGCAAGTTTATCTGTATCTAATTTTGAAAGCGCTACATAACAAGTTTGTAATTTTGTAAGTAATATTGTGAATAAATGTTTTTTTTAAGCTATACTGTAAATAAATGTTAATATTATATTGTTATTGTAAATAGTACCTATGTATATGTTTGTTTTTATGGGAATAAATGTCTCTAAACCTAAATTTGTAAGTATTGTTTTTAACGATCTAAGCTTGTTTGAGAAAATATCTGAGGATATACAAAGTAAATGTTGTTTGACTCCATCATGCGACGGATAGGATTCCGGAGTCGTGAGTTAGTGCGACAGGGCTTTAGCGCAAAAAGTGGCCGTGAAAAAGAAAGTAAAAAAGTCTATTGACTAGATCTATACAGTCTATGGTGTTGTGCATAATGCTGCGCAGGCTTTAAAGTATTCATCTGAATTCAAGAGAAAAGAGATCGTATTTTGAGCGTAAGTCAGCATATGACTAACTATATTTTGAAAGTGTTTATAGCTTATCGTACGAAAGTATTTGAGCTGAAGTCTCTCGATTGCATCGGAATTTTTTTTATAGACCACCAAACTATAATTATCATATTATGTTTTTTTATTCTTTGCTTCTAAAAGCAACTTGTAGTTGTCGGTTCAAATCTGCCTTAAACCGATAAAACTCAATTTTGATTTGTATTTAATTGCTAAGTATCACTGTATACCTTCATTATCAACAGCTCCAATTCTTCGACTCTTTGAAATAAACCTCTTTCTGGAGCTATGGTACGCTGAAGGATTTAACATGTTTGTTTCCTAATTAATCATGTTAAGAATTAATTCTAATTTTAAAACAGAATACATTTGAGTGAAATAGATATTCCACTTAAATACTTTATCAAAAATTTTTTGGACAAAATAGCGACGGTATCAAAGGAACATCTAAAATTCGTCTCTGAGATAGGATCGCGCAGAGGAAGCTATTTTTTTCCCAGTCCTCTCACTACATATGAATGAATGTGAACGCAGTCATAAGGTCCTGTTTCATCAAAGGATGTCTTTGAATTCTCGCTCGAGAACTAAATACAGTAAATAGTACATTGGTAATAGAGCACTAGCGAATAGCCCGTTCCGAGCACGGCTTTGATCAAGTTCCAAACTTTTGTTTTTTCTGTCGCATTGATTAAATAAAAAACCCTTCTGGTATGAATCGTGAATACGGCATTCTCAGCTCTTCCGTGATTATTAAATGGTGCCAGATTCAGAGGTCCCGAATTCGATCCCCAGGGGGAGTACAATATTGTGCTTGGTTTGGTTGGTGTTAGGACTTTGTTTCAGTCCACCTGGCTGAAATGAGTTTCTGCTTTCGATATTTCTTCGATATTCGACTCTTATTCAGCCCATATATTCTTTAACAATGCCAAATCTCGCATTCCTCCGTGAGCGTATTTTGCTTAAAAAATAAGTCTGAAGTTTTTTCATAACTCAACTTAATGATCGTTATGAGATATCAAAAATAAATTCGGTTGCGATGTCAGAATCAATTTAATTTTTACGTAGTTGTGAATACAAAAGGCAAATAAAGGTGTAAGTGCCTATTGAATTAAACGAGACAAGTATGCAAAGCCAGCCGCCTGTAAAACACAGACACACACTTGACCCTCCCGCTGGTAGGCTGAGCACGGTAAACAAATGTACTTATAGACAAACCACCGGGATCACACTCCACATTTACATATGAAAAGATAGGCCGCCCGATGCGCTGTAGTGATAATGTTTTTTCATGGGGGTCATACAATTTGCAGCATTTTTCATCAAACATAATCTTAACGCGTGCTCTGTATAAACGGAGACAAGTGCGTGGCAAGCGACTCTCGTTCACAGCACAAACGCGCAAGGTCCACATTCCCCCGCAACGCGCCTCCACACATCACTTAAGATATTAATGAGTGCATCCGTAATAGGCGAAACATACATATGAAATTCAAATTTGTAGCGGGCCGGGAGCGAGCTCTTCTACATATTTTAGTAGGCAGCAGAGTGTGAATTTAAATCTTTTGTTAGCGTTTAGTACGTCAGCTCATACACGAAAACAATGCTTTATTGCGGCAGGATCGGACCGGCGGCCGCGTGATACGGTAAGAATGTCACCTTGCCTTATCGTGTACCCCGAAAGTAATTAGCTAAAGAAACGGGACTCTGCAAAGCCATCGGACATAATTCATAGCAAACAGAAATAACGGAAAGTTGGTTCGACGGGTAGGCAATGAATAATTCTCAAACTGCGAGCACCCCACCCTTCGGGCGCCGCGAAAAAAGCACACGACCCCAGTTTTATAGTCACGAAAAAAATAGCTAGCCAAAATATCTATACGGGGGCGAATTCTGAAAAATAGAAAAAGTATTCCGCTCGCATGAATAAGGGATGACCATGGAAATAATAAGTAGCAAAAATGTTAAAAGTGGTGTTTGTAGATAGGTGAAGGATGGCCAGAACACTAATTTATAGAGCACGCTTTGATGTCACCGATGTCTCTGTGTCCTACCTGCCCCCTCAGCACGAGGCGGGGATAACATTTTTGCCCTCTGTTTTTATCCACCATCGGAAGACAAAATGCTCTGACAAGGTGGATAAAAACAGAGGACAAAATTTTTATCCCCGCCCCGTGCTGAGGGGGCTGAAAAGGTAATTATGCTGGACTTAGATAAACCTGGTATCAAATATCTACCCTTGGTAGGTGGATTGATGATTGCAGAAACGTTGTTTAGATAATATTCAGAAGGAAGCTCCCTTCATTTGATGAGATCCTGTAGTCAGCTTTTACGACATCTGCAGGAGGACAACTCCACCAGGGGTTGATTCGTAAGTATCGACCGCCCTGGCAGACTAAAACTGCGGTTATTTTTTTGCGTTTTGTTTTGTTCTGCCTGGCTAGAAGCCAGGCGAAAAGAAAAAAAAAACCAAAGAAATTTAAAGAAAGTCCTACCACCAACCAAACCAAGCACAATATTGTACTCCCCTGGGGGTCGATCCCCGGACCTTTGGATCTGACACCGGTGAGCAGAGACCAGGACCAGAGAGACGGCAAATCCATCGGTTGTGGCAAAGCTGTCAGTCAGTCAATTACAAAATGTATTTTTTTTATGGATCTGTCTGTCTAATTTTAGGCCAGAGCAAGGAAGTTTACGATGGAGGGTGCTTTCCCAGAAAACCGTGGCAGTACCATTAACTATTATGTGGCACTGGGTCTCCCGCGCTCTGTTCACGGCAAACCGTTTGGCACCGGTCTTCGACAAGCGGTTGTTTCCAAGCCAGGTGGACTTTTTCTACAATCAGTGTTCCATTGCCATGATATTCAGTCATAACCGCTAGCAAAATCCAGCTATTCCGTTGCGCAGAATTAGATTACCAGTGTCACTTCTATAGTTTATATATTATCCTACCAGAAAAACCAATAACTAGCTATCAAAGCCCTCTACTTTTCTTTTTCTGTTCGTTGGGCTGGTGTTACGCTGCTGAAAATCATCTCGGAATCTCGTTATAAGTACGAATGAAAATTAATATGTCGGTGGCGGTAAAAGATCTTACACATAGGTACGAACATTATGCAAACTAATTTGATGAACGTGTTTATACTGGAATTAGTTACTGTTAGGGGCAGTACTAACATGTCCTGATTACTAAAAGTACATCCATACTTAATGTACATACGTAACGTAAAAAACTAAAATTATACATATAAAAAGTTGTTGTGTTACGGCGGTCTCTAAAAAGTGCAATCATGCGTGATAGCCATCTTCACATATAATTATTCTTTGTGAACTCCTCTGAAACGGCTGGACCGATTTTGATGATATTTTTGTGTGTTTGGGTTACTAGTATTTTATTTGCCCTAACATATTCAACAGCTACTCACCTGCACGTTTTAAAGTTTCTGGCCATTTATTCTTCGTAACCGAGAATTTCGGCTGACAATTTTATCGCAAACTTTACATATTCACACACAGCGAAAGAATTCCACTGTCTCAACAAGCCCTGAAACTCTTATCGTTTAGTCATATCTACACGTCTGCCGATATAATGCTACAAACAAATTTACATACACAATACAACATGGGGACAAAACGCAAAAAAAATACCGCAGTTTTAGTCTGCCAGGGCTGTCGAGGCTTACGAATCAACCCCTGGAGTTGTCCTCCTGTAGATGTCGTAAAAGCCGACTACGGGATCTCATCAAACGAAAGGGGCTTCTTTCTGAATGTTATCTAAACAACGTTTCTGCAATCCACCTACCAAGGGTAGATATTTGATACACAATCTTCGCTAAGTCTGTCGCCATAAGAACGAATTATTACCATATTTACATTTCTAAATTGTTGAGTTCCGACATTGCGAGGGAAGATAGCCAGTTCCTCAGAATGTTGAGGATTCCGGGTGAAGTGACTTTCCACCATTAGCCTTATTATAAACTTGAAACCAAGTGACATACAACAAAAAAGGATGTAAAAATATGACAAAAGGCACAAGAGTTCTTTATAAAGTGAAAGTTAGTGTTTGTATCAAAGTTCTTCGCTTTTTGTTATTCTTTCAAAGTTAGAAATGTGAAATATGGTGTAGGTCATAGGTAAAAAAATATCCTGTTACCGTTTATGGAGATATAATCTCTTTAGGAAATAAAACAGGGGGTTGACCTCTCATCTGGTACATTGGTATGTTACGACATTTACTTACAACTAGTGTAGTCTTTTCTTTATGCTGTAAACTACATCCTTTAAAATGCATTGGTTAGTCTGATAGAGGCCAAAAAAAAGAACATGTCGTGTTTTTCCCTTCGAGAATTCACTTTAGGTTACTAAAGGCGCAAGTTGCTAACATTCAATTCGTGACAAGTTGCGAGCACTTCGCCGCTTACCGGAATACTGCTGTGCCATTCGGATTGTTAGTTTCAGTGACAAGTCGATTTCCTCACGTGACATATACAGTCAGAAAGTTTAAACTTTACGAGCACCCAAAAGTCTGTTTGGTGTACGGTTCGTCCATTTCGCACTTATACATGTTGCCGAAGTAAGCATAGGAAAAGAGACGATGGTAATTCTTAATCGTAGCTAAGTCTGTACGAGGCTACGCGCTACGCGCTACGAGGCTACGGGGCTACGGACCAGTCATTGACCTCAGCGAAACCGCAAAAACGGCTCGGGTGAACTTTTCGAAATTAACTCCGCGTTGGCGTTACGCCATGACTTTGGTATTTAATCACTTTATTAAAGCCGTAAATTCTCAGAACAATGGACTTAATCGATACACAAATCGAATTGAAATCTGATACATCATGTCTCTCAAAGTTCCTTTTATCGATTGCCTCAATTTGCGTTTTCAAGTCATCGTAATCAATTATTGATTGGCTGGTTTTCAAATTGATGAGTAAAAATAGGAATTTTATTCGATTTTTGATGAGAATTCGTTTGGTAACACTGTCAATATTTTGGTACTATGATTTTCATATTTTTTTGCTGTATTGTACGCGCTTGGCATTCTTCTCACCAGGTATCAAGTTATGATAAGGCCGAAAGTGGAAACGCACTTCAACCAGAATCCTCCACAGATTGAGAACAGTGAATGCTATATTACCTCTAAATGCCGGAACACAAAAATGTACAAATGTTGCTATGGCAACGATTTTAAATGTTATCTAAATTTAGATTGCAAATGGCTATCGGGTGCCGGGCCTGTAAAATTGCGTTAATTACACTGTACGACGATCAATACTTACTTCAGTGTATATACTAAATTATTTGAGTAACTAACTTTACTATTTTTCATGATATGGTTTACAAAAATACTTAATGGGTCATTTTTTATTTAAAACAAACATTTGCGTGCTTTTTGTTAAATAACAATGGTTTGATTAGTTATGGCACTAGCACACTTCTCTTTATTATATTAAAAGCGCACATAATCAAGTTTCAAGCTGTACCTATAGACTTTCATAGTTCATTGAGGACATTTGGTTCAACTGCACTTTGATAACAAAACGCTTTATGATTGATTTATTGTGTTGTACATGTTTACCATTGTAGATATCGAATCTAAACGTTTCACATTGTAATATCTGCACAGTTCAGGGTCACATAATTAAAATATTTTCTATGAAATTCAATATGCCTCATTGAGCACCACAAGGAAAACATTTAACAATTGTATTAAATCATTATGATATTCCATAGATTATACTTACTATACAAATTTATGAATTTGGAGTAACAACTAATGACTAAATAACGTTTGTCTTTTTTATGTTTTGTTTAATGTTTGTGTGTAATACGAAATAGGTCTTTATCGCGGGTACGTTTCGATGTTCAAGTCGGTTTTGCTTGATGTTGTCTACTCACTATTAGAAATATTAAACACAGACTTAGGGTTTTTTTATCATGGCGCTAACGCAACAAAACCCTTTAGTTCTAAAAATACTAATGCTTTAAGAACTAAATTGGTTTGTGGTTTCTTTAATTTTAAAGAGGAGCAGCTTTGGCGTTCGCTGAAACTAGAAATGTATTTTATTTTTCAACGAAATTATTAGGATCACTCTTGAATCCCCAAAAAACTAAGAATTTTAGAAGGTAAAAATTAAATCTTTACATTTAAATATACAAATAGTCACTAGAATAGAGTGCAGTGTGTGTAGTGGCCAAGCTAAGTTTTTTAGACTGTGGCATTCACCGGTTCGCACGTGACATCTCCTTATTCACGCCTCCATTAAAATTTATAAATCATTAAACGTAAGAGGCTTTTTAATCAACCATTGTTTTAGCTTACTGCTTATTCAGCGTTAATCAAGTTCAAAATAAATATCTACGAATGGTTAACGAATTCGAAAATGTAATGAGTTTTCGATCTCATTAACTTGGGTAGAAACCTACTTAGTCAATGTGAAAACGGTAACAATACGAATGTGTACATTGGCGTCAATTTACGACGTTTAAAATAGCAAGTTTTACTGAGAGGTCCACACCTGTTGGTGTAATAATAATATGGGGTGTAATATCGTCAGGTTTGTAAGCAGTATTACGAACCTGACGATGGTTCTTGCCGTTTTTCTTGATCCAAAACAAATTCTGTCTGTGGCGCTCGAATGACACTCGATATTCGATTCGGTTATAAGAAGCCTGTCGATATTGAATATTAATTACAAAAAAAAAAGTGTTTGAGTATTCTATCCGTAGGTAGATGCCGCTGTGTGAAATTAATTTCCTTTAATATTTATTTACTTATTTATTTATTATCATGACAGTTTTTTTTAATCCGGCCAGCTAAAAATAATCAGCTAGCAAGTTATTTTGACTTTAGTCTCGGTTGTTAAGTATTTTTGCACCCAGAATCACGTTTTTTTTCATTTTTGATTGCTGGCAATAAGTTTCTTAAAACTCTTCACGTCTATTTATTTATTAGCTGACCGTATAAATTATAGCCTTATAGTATTATGTCTAGAACAATATTTTAAGTTGTTAACGCGTTGCGTATGGTACTGGTGCATTTCGGCTCTCATCAGGCTTTAAAACACGCGAAAAAATATTTCAGGAAGTGACAAACTTCCATGTTAATATATTGATAATGTTGTTGACAAACGTTACCAAAAGAGAGCAACTGCATATATACCTATACTAAACAAGTGAAAAGAAGAATACAACAAAAACTCGACTGCAGAATATTGATATCTTATTACTATTAATATCGCATAGTTTTGTAATCACTCGACGTAATTATGTCATTAATAACCAGTTTAAGACAGAATCATATATAGCATAGTAATTGTTTCTCTACTATAAACCAGAGAAGGAATCAGGTAGTCTACATTATCTACATCCTGGGATCAGGTCTATGCACGTGTCTATTGGGAGGCTAGGTTACACATTTGTTTCGCCAAATCGTTCGGTATGGTAATTCAAAGCGACGTCGAAAGAACCCCAAAACGTGAACAGAGTTGTAACGTGGTTCTGATTTGTTGCACGCGATCCGTGTATTACAGCACAACAATGAGTTGCAAGTGCTACATTTAGAACCATTTTTCAGTGGACTTTGTGAGTTTTGAGTTATATTTTTGATTATTCCACTTTATGTAGATGTTTTTTGTTCTACCTTATTTTCGTTCACACACAACGCAAGATACATCTTTTTTTAACTGTTCATGCATTTTGTTTGTTTATTTATACGCGCAACTTATCAGAAGCAACCGGTGCGGTAAAAAGCAAACATTCGTTAATTGCGAAAGGTTATCAACTTTGCTCCATTATGTTCCATCCCATTAGGCACCGTATATGTACAACAATTGTAATTGTCAATATGAATTAAATGCGGCAAGTATTAAAATAAACTGTCGCTGAATCTTACTTTATTTTATTATTTAATCTTACTTCTTTTTTTTATTTCAAAAGTATTAGTCAGAGTACTTATAAGCAACCAGATAATTTAAAGGCTGATAATTTGTGGTAGGGCTTGGTAGAAGAACCAACACATTTTAAAGCACTCAGAATTAGCAAGCTGATGTGTCAGTGGTGGGCCACATATCTCGCAGAACTGATAACCGCTGGGGATTAAAGGTTTTCGCATGGCAACCACGATTTAACGCAAAACAGAATGTAAAAAGACCCACCTCCCACTAAGTGGACCGGCAACACTGTGGCGGTGGCGGCGGTGTCGGGGTGTCGATGGATGGAAGAGATAATTATCGCTAATCACTAAACATTCTAGGCGTCTCTGTTTATTTGTTTGTAACCTTTTCACGATTGAACGGATACATTATAATGTAGGTAACTTTGGCATAGGCTACTTTTTATCAACGTACGGCGCGGGAATAAGCTATTTATAAGATGTCTGCTGGTCACGTATATTTATACGAATAAATCCACTTACTCAATTTGCAATCACAGCCTGTTCAAATACTTTTTTATGAAAATTGAATTATAAAATTTGCGCTGCAATTTTTCAAATGGCGTGATACTTAATACCAAATTAAGCCGCGCTAGGGTTGTCAACAGCAATAAACACGGTGGGGCAATTATGGTAAAAAACGACCCCGCACACAACGAAAGAAAACGTCGTCGATTGGACGCTATCTACACGACTATGCTGTAATTTAGCGTACAAGAAACACAACCCCTATTAAATTCGTCGTTAAACTGCATTCATCAAGGTTTTTCCTTTCATTTCTTACGATCCTTTGAAAAGGTTAATGGTTCGATTCGATTGTATTATTCATTGCTTGAGGGTGTTGATGAAAGGCTCGGTTTTTGTTTGATTGTCTGTCAGCGAGTCGACCAGGGCCCGGTTCTACTAAACCAATCGCTTCACTATGACAATGGTATCAGCGCAGAACGGCTACTAGAATACCAATAGGCACCTATGGCCTGCCGCGGTCTAATGGACGCGTTTCAGCAATTCTATTGTTTCTCTAACAACAAGTCGAAATATTGTGATCCTACCGGGATTTAATTCTTTTTCCTGATCTGTACACTCTTGTCAGAGTGGTCGTGGTGACGATTAACTATTTCGGGCTAATGGTGCTCGCTTCACAATTTTCCCTGTTAGTGGACAGTCTGCCACATTCATGGAGGTTGTTGCCTACTGCAGTTTGATTTGGTCAGTCCAGCGCATGATTTCCTCGCGGTTTTGTTCCATTTTCTCGTCTCCGGATAACAAGGTGCTCTAAATAGTCTACATATTTTAAGAGTAGTAGAAGCCCCCGGTGAAAGGGCTTGTCCGGAGAAGTACTACCACCATACCTATTTCGGCCGCCAAGCAACGTTGCTGTGTTTCGGTTTGAAGGGTATGGCTACCGGTGAAATTACGGGCACGCGAGGCTTAACACCTTTATGCCTCAAGTTGACGGGCGCAATGCAGTGCCGTGTAGGCTAGGTTCTTTGTGAATGTGAACTATGCATTGAGGCATTGTAATAAGCAAGAGATACACTTAACACCAGGTGGGCTACTTGCTTGTCCCGTCTATAAGTTGTATAAAAAAAATAAAAACATATATATACACGGCCTTATCAAAACTTGAAAATCAGGTGAGATGTATACACGGCCTTATCAAAAGTTGAAAATCAGGTGAGATGAAGATCTCACCTGATTTATATATATAAGGCCGTGTATATATGTTTTTATTTTACGGGGATGTGCTTGACCTTCGTCCCCGTCGTCCAGTAATAAATAAAAAAAACATTTCGCCCTGTGACATTTCCGAAATACGTAAGAATGCGAGATTTAATAAACGCTGCTCGATGCGTTTTTATTTTCCACATCTCAATGCGTCCACGTCTTCGCAGCGTAAAGGGATATTAGGAAATCCAGTATGCGAGCCAAACGAATCTTAGTAGCTTTGGTTATAATGATTTTGCTCAAGATATTTTTCAGAAAATACCGATATTTTTTATAATGTCTAGTGTATCTAGTACAGTGCTAGTTAAAAAACAGGAAATTGTCTATAAAAAGCTAAAAAGTTGGTTGATAAAAATAACCTAATAATAACCTTGCGGCAAAGCGGTTTCCAGCTGAAAACAGTTTTCTATTAAAGCGTAGCTACTGTAATATATATTAACTAGCTGACCCGGCAAAATTGTTTCGCCTCCTGGTTCTAAGCTACCTCCCCACTAATTTTCAGCCAAATCGGTTCAGCCGTTTTTGAGTTATAAACAGTGTAAAACTAAAACGACTTTCTTTTATATATATTGATAGGAGGGTATAAGATATTGGGTAGATAGGTTCTACCTCCTAGTTTACCGCAAACAACGGAATGGCTTGCTTCTGCTAGCGGTTAGGGAGGAATGATCCCAACTCTAGTAGTAGAACCTGCAAAGGCCCGACTGGCTAGCGACTCTCCTGCCAAAGACCTGCGCCGAGCAGTTTTCTGTGTTCTGTTCGTACAAAGGAGAGCCAAAAGCTCACCCATGTCATTTAAATATCTTCAATAATTATCTCTAAGTCTTTAGTATTGGTGTTGCAGAGGACCTCGGTACGCAAATCTTTGACTTCCATGTATGTTACAAACTTTAACATTTTGTTTTTTTTATTTAGGCATTAATTTTACACAGCGCCATCTAGACAAACTAAGCATAGCTTGTAATATGGGAACTAGATTATGGATATAATGCTTACATACTTTTTTGTTTGTTGTAATTTTTCTTCAGTTTTTGAGAGTTTTTTTCATAAAATACTGTACCTTGTAGGTAGAATTCAAATAATAACTCTATGTATTAAATGAATTAAATTAAATGTAATTAAATAAAATGTACATTTAAACTAACTATTATTATTAAGGTATCAGTCGGATTACCTAAGGACCTTTACAAACGGCCTATAGATAACAACTATTCCAACCCAGACCAGTACCTACCAGACGGAAGCATGCCCAAGACACTGGCTGCATTGCCACGCTGAATAGCTTTGCTTATTCGTTGGCCTAAATAAGAGCCAGCCCTTGGGTCACATGACACCTTAATCAAAAGCCCCGTAACATTTTTGAATTAAACAGGTCTATTTCAATATGGTTAGCCTCGAGGCTTGCCTGGGCATTACCTGGGTGACGATGAAGACTACGAAAGAGCAAGCTTTTCCAGAACCTGCAAATTAAAGGTACTGGCATTCCCGGGCACCGATAGATCACAATAAACTGTTTGGCGCCGGACTTCGAAGGGTGGTCGTTAAGAACCTTACCAAACCTAACTAACCTAATTCCATCATTGTTTCATCGTCATAATTTCAGCCCACATATGTCTACAGCTGAACATAGGCCTTCCCCGCCTCCATCCATCGACTCCCCGGCAACAGCCACAATGTTCTCGGTCCATCGAGTGGGAGGTCTTCCCACTCTCCGTTTCGCGTTTAATCGTGGTCGCCATGCAAGAACCTATATTCCCCAGCGGTTATCGGTTCTGCGAGCTATGTGTCTTACCCACTGCCACTTCAGCTTGCTAATTATTAGGGCTACGTAAGTAACTTGGTTCTTCTACGGATGTCCACATTTCGGATTTTATAACATAGTGAAACTCCAAGCATACCCTTTATAGCTCGCTGTGCGACTTTGAACTCATTCATAAGGCCTATAGCTAGCGACCATGTCTCGGATCCGTATGCCATCAATGGTAATACAGTGATTAAAGACTTTCATCTTGAGGGTCTGCGGTATCATTGTATTATATTAATGAAACGGTATCAAATGGTTTTCCATCGTGTGTCAATTCCTGATATTTCAATCACATCCCTTCAACCTATTTGTTTTTGTTCATATGCTGGTGCGAACATTATTTTTCAACTCCAATAATAATAATAATAATTTCTAATCTTGTTCGGTTTCACGCTTCCGAGCGTCGAGCGTGTTCTATTTCAGCACAGGGGAACCAATTTTAGTTCGCTCAGCTCCTATTGCCATAAATCTCAGTTTTGATGTTAGCATAAGTGGCCCTCTATAAAAGTCTAGCGAGTTGTACTATTACCAATACTGGATTTACCCTGAAGGTGCTGCACAGTTGGTGTATTAGATCTCTCCTCGAATACCTTAGTTTTGTATCACAACGGAAAAACAAACGCTGAATAATTAATAGAATAGAGACATTCAGTTATATTAATAACAAATGTTATTTAAAGGTAATGAAAACATTATTTTTTATCTTTATCATCTAAATACTTTTGTTGCACAGTATGAATTTGAACTCGCTACCATTTAAGATCGGATGGCGGGGTTACAAACGGCGCTCATGAAAAAGGCCACATAACTCAGTTAGTCTAGAACAGAAACAGGCAATCTTTAAAGAGCCCTATAAAAGCTCTGAAGCTTGGCTTAGTTTGGACACAGAGGTACCAGAACTTTATAAATGTGCCAAATTATATTTAAAATTTAAATAACCACATTTAAAATCCACAATATTATATTATAAAAGCATCGGAACGCGTCAAGCATAGTGTAAATCTCAACGAGCGCTCAGAAAAGCCATGGCACCTTTGATCTTTGTGCACTAGGAACCTCTGAGAGGCTACTACTTCCATTACAGTATGCAGATTTTATACTTTGTGTCATTTTTGTGCGAAGGCGGCGCGTCAACACCCTAACCCCCTCCTCCCCCCCACCGCTACTTAGCTGATGACTTATTAACGGCGCATTCTTCAGAGGTGTCAGCTTGTCGCTGGGTGTAATGACGTGGCGAGGAGATGCTTTTCGATTTTCGTACGTTCGGGAATGTCCCACTTTTATCACAATGGCACTGACTCCTGCCGGATCCAGGTTTCAGATTGTTTTTAAATTATTTTTGGTTTATTTACAGATAACGTTTCGTTTGTTTATTAAGAAAATAAACAAACGAAGCGATAGAAGATGTATTTCTTGTTTATGGATTTCAACCAGTCAAAAGTTAAGCATTATTAAAAAAGCTTACCTTGATAGATAGGCTATTGCAATTTTAAACTTATAGACAGGCTTCATAGCTTAGTTGGTAATAGCTCTGCCTACTGCGTTGTAGGTTAGGTTCGGTTACAAGGAATAAACGGCTAATATTTATCTGCCGGTTTCGGGGTGCATATTCGTTTCGTTACTTTATGCAAGTAAAAGCACTAGTAGTATACCAGTTTTGCAAGAAACGAAACACCTTTGATATCGACATCCGTCAGCGCTACGCAAATAAAAGACATTGATACAAGTGCGCGTCTAAAGAACAATGCAGTTCTTTAGTACGAGTGCAAAGTTAAAGCTTTGCGAGAGGCACTGTATAGACTGAGCTTGGTACCGTGTTTTCATGTATTAATTCATATGTAAAATTTATTTTTACGGTATGAAAAGGAGGGTTTTTTATTGTAGGTACCGCCCGACTTTACTTAAGGGATTACGATTAAGGTTCATTTGTTTTGCTAAACTGGTATAGAAACGTATACGAGTAGAAACATGTATACAAGGGCACAAAACAATAAAGTGGTAGAATATGTAGGTATATTCTGATCTTAAACTTATGTGTTCTAATCGCGAAAGTTTAAAATATGAAAATTATCTTTGCTTCATTTACTATACTTTTTGGTACCTCACTGTAATAGGTAATATATATATATAGGTAATAGTATATTTAAATATGTAACTACATCGTACATAAATAGACGCAAATGTTAAACAAGCCAATGGACTTAAAATGGAAACATAATAACAATGTCAATCATAATAATGTATTTTCATCTTGAATCTCGATACTGTAATGTTGCAAATTTAGGCAATTTTTATCACAAAACAAGGTGATGTCAGCACGGCTCTAACAAAAACTGAACACTAAGGCTGGCCGTCAAAAAGCTATAGCTTTTCCAGCTATAGCTGGAATTTTTTTTAGTTTAGGGGCAACTGGGGACGAGCCTAAATCCAAGACAAACCTTTCATCTGTAAAAACATCTTATCTACGCACGTTTCGAGATCAAAAGCTGCATTCTATTTCCATATCGTTGAAAAATATATAGATCCTCCTCTCACACTCATTTGTTTAATCTTCTAATAGATAAATTTAAAAACGAGAGCCTCAGTTTTTTGTGTAAAAACTTCTTTACAAGCGTTGAGCGATTTTTTGTAGGGGCTAAGCTTATGAGATTGCGTTACTTACAAGCATTACATTAATGATCACTACTGGACAGAGCCTCCTCCAAAACGGGAGTATTTTGCCATAGTCACCACGCTTGGCAGTCGGATTGGTGATCGTGGCGAAGGTGTAGATAATACACAGAAAGAAGCTGCTACCCTTCTTTTAGTGAGATCCCTAAGTCGGCTTTTACGATATCCATGGGCAGAGTCAGGGGGGTCGAATCTAAAGCCGCGAGCGCCCTGAAATGCATCCTACATGTTAACTGACTTGAAATAGCGTAATACATGAATGTATAGGCTCTACGGATGCTGGTATAGTACGTAATATAAGCGCTGGCACGGAAAATGTTTCATTCTACACTCGCTATTCGCCTGCATCCGTGATATCATTGTTCCTTAAGTGGGAATTACTAGCACCCCTTCCACTTGAGATGAATGAATAGAAACCGAGCACACTAGTTGTGACACTCAGACATCTAAAGGCATACAATCTTATTTTTTTCTAAAAGTAAGACTACGCTTGGATTTTTGAGACATGCTACATATTTATGGTTCCGTACCTAATTGGTGCATACGGGAACCTATTAATAAAACCTGCGTCTTTCCATCCGTCCGTCCGTTCGTCTGCCTATCAGCAGGCTGTCTCATGAACCGAAAATTTTACTATCCTTTTAACGTAGACCATAAAATGTTCAACAATACGGTATTTCTATTGTCGTATGTTTAAACTAATAAACAAAAATTTAATAATAAAATAAAAGGGGGACATAAATTATAACAAAAACACCAAACCTTCGCTGTGCGTGTCCGCAATTAGTCGGCATAATAAAGAAGAATCTATTCATTGTTCAGATTCTATATTCTTGTATTCTAGTTTCTAGTCTAGTAGTCTAGTTTTTTCTAGTCTAGTAGTCTAGTTTCTAGTATAGTTTTTACTAGCCTAGCAGTCTAGTTTCTAGTCCAGTCGTCTAGTTTCTACTAGCCTAGCAGTCTAGTTTCTAGTCCAGTCGTCTAGTTTCTGGTCTAGTAGTCTAGTTTCTGGTCTAGTGGCCTAGTTTCTAGTCTAGTAGTCTAGTTTCTAGTCTAGTAGTCTAGTTTCTAGTCTAGTAGTCTAGTTTCTAGTCTAGTAGTCTAGTTTCTAGTCTAGTAGTCTAGTTTCTAGTCTAGTAGTCTAGTTTCTAGTCTAGTAGTCTAGTTTCTAGTCTAGTAGTCTAGTTTTTAGTCTTTGTTGTTTCGTCGTAAAAAGTAAAATTCAAGGTGTCATTTTTTTTTACTGTACGACGGGGTAGCGCTTGGCCTTCATATCACCTGGTTTTAAGTTATGAGAAGGCCGAAGGTGGAAGCGCATTTCTCCCGGAATCCTGAACAGTCAGAGGAACTGGCTATCTTACCTCTAAATGCCGGAACACAGCAACTGAAGAATTGTTATTAAGGCGACAGACTCAAGTAAGACGGTGGTAGCTAGCCAGGCAGACTTAAACAAAATCCCACCACCAACCAAACCAAACACAATATTGTTTCCCCTGGGGATAGCACCCGTGATCTCTGGATCTGATATCGATGAGCGAACCACTTGACTACAGAGGCGGTTCAAAATATACAATACTAGCATGTATTGTATTGTATTAATTGTATATTTCTGTATGCAAAATAACTCGACAAATTATACACTCGTGTGCAAATAAATCGACTCAGGCCGTATATATAGATTGTTTCACACATCCACATATCCATTGAAAGGGTATTTGATACGATGTTATTGTTTCTAACAGCATTTTCATTGAGCGAAGTAGACGTAACATAGAGTAAATTCTTTATTCGTACTAGCATCGAGTATCGCATGTAGGGTTGTCACTTAACTCGTTGGGTGCTGTAAACGCACGCGGGGGATTCTCCGGAGACGATTAGGGGCATAGTACCCAACGCATTGAAGAACATTTAGATTATTCCATTTCTGATTAGTAACAAAACGTTGAACATTTCAACAATCCTCCAATATCCCATGCAGTTGATGGCATAGTCTGTAGACATACACGACAACAGCACGCCTCATAGCACAGTTGGTAGTAACTCTACCTTCTGCGCTGTAAGTTGTGGGTTCGATTCCCACCCAGGATAAACATTTCTATGATGAATATAGATGTTTGTTCTGTGTTTGGGTGTTGTATTGTACGATAAGCATGTATTCACAAAAAAAAAAGTATTCCATCCGTTATCTAGTTCTCATATTACAAGTTATGCTTAGTTTTATTATTATACTCGTCAACAGTTTTGTGTAGATAGTTTAATTTCAAAAAGGAAAGTCACGAATGCATCGTGGCCTGTAGACAAAGCTAAGAGTATTGCGGACTGATAGTTATTTTGAGTTCATAAGTATGTTTGTTATAAATTTTATTGGCAAAATCAGCAGCACGAACGGCTTGATGACGGAAAAAATATGAAGCTGTCATACCCATATTACACTGAAATACATCTGAATTGACAAGCATAAAATTATGAAGGGAGTGAAGAAGGGCAGAAACGATCGTAGTGAAAATAGTAATAAAATATATCTCTATTTACCCGTTTCTAAAACAGGCGAAGATATAAATTTTAACATTTTACAGACAGGTTCAAGTTTTTAATATTCAAGTTTTTTTTTCATCGACGCCAATTTGCTGAACGCATTGCAAATCACACTTGTCAAGTGTCATAATTTGTCTGCCGTTATTAGAAATTTTATCACCTCTAATAAATGACATTTGACGGTAAACATTCAGAATAACTATTATTTTAATATTTAGAAAAAATATTCGTTTATGCTTGATTTAATATATGTAGATTTAACGGTTACATAGATAGATAGAAAATTATTGATTGTTTACCAGTAAAACACAAAAACAAACATGGATAAAATTATTTGTATTTTATCCAACTATGTAACGATATAATAAAATTATTATTGTTTAGAAAGCTACCAGATTACTTTTGGATGGAATGAACATATATAGAAATAAGAAATAATTTCAACTAGAAAAATGTCATATATCAACCTAATTTAATGCATGATACATTTGCTTTATTTCCGGTAAGCGTTCCACTTAAACACACTTTTTAAATTTTGGAGGCGAGGTCAATGCGCCAACCCTTAGCTTCGTCGCCCATTCACTGCTGATAGTTTTGATACCAGATCATAATATCCTGTATCGTATTATATCGTGTTTACTTTTTACTGGAAACTGTATTATAATGGCAACTATGTGTGAATGGGATCACACTTGACGGTCGATTGTTTAAGATGTTTATGTTGGCAGCGTTGTACCTGGCTAAATAGTTGTGTCAAGATTGCAAAAATAATCATAGAATTAATTCATTGAGACGTGTATAACTAGCGTATCAAGCACTTATGAAAATAATATATATGTATTGTCGCCTGCAACCAATAATATCATGTAAACTATTCATATTTTTCAAAATGTTTTCAATTCATTGCTATAAAAAAGGTTATATATATATATATCAGATTTAAATACAAAAGTAATGGCAGAACCTTCCAGACATGTATATAATTATATATTTACGTTTAGTTTTACTAATGGCTTTTATTTTTAAAATTATTAAGTGCATATATATTATAGCAGGCGACTGTACATGCATACACCATCATCTCAACATATATTTTTGTTTTATGAAGTGGAGGTGCTTGGTCTTCATCTCAACTGATTTTTCAAGTTATGGTAAGGTGGAAGCGCACTTCACCCTGAATCCTCAACAAACTGAGGAACTGGCTATCTCACCTCATAATGCTGGAACACTTCAATTTAAGAATAAAATTGGGTAAGATTGTGGTAGCTAGCCAGGCGGCTAAACAAAGTCCTACCACAAACCTATATTATTATAATATATTGATTGGTGGTAATAGTAGTAAGTTTGGATCAATATTATAATGTTTGCAAATGTTATGAATTAAAAATGTACAACTCGTATCGTGACTCGATCCCACATTCGAGCGTTTCTGGCTTAAGGAAAAGTCCTTAAGCCAGAAACGCCTTAACCAATTGAGCAAAATGGGTCCTAACGCAGATTCCGAATTTATGAGCCACATTATCAGTGCCTTAAAAATACAAAAAAATATTGTAATAGTTTATTTTCTACCAAAAAGTAATTGTATATACAAACACATTACCTTTACTTTGGTTTCCACATAAAAAAATTACGTTGTGATGTCTATTATGTATTTCAGAAAGGTTTAGTTTGTCAGTCACGTTGGAAGAGGAATTATTTTCAGTTATTATGCCATGGTTTGCAACGAAACTACCCTTGATATTTTGCAGCTACGCGGCGCGGCGCTGGTCCAACTTTCTAACTAACTTCCAAAATAAATAAATGGACGTGCATCCATTGCTGTTTTTTACATTATTAAAAGTTACGCTACAAACTTTAACTTTAGTCACTAGTATACCCCGGGTTAATTGCTGTCAACGTAGCAATCGAGAATTTTAATATGATTTTTTTTTTATTTGTTAGGATCTTATTGAAACGTCAAGTCTACCGCCTGTTCGGAATCGCGACCAGCATACAAAGAGAAAGGCAAGACACTCGGGCTAGTTAATTTTTTGATACTCAATTCAACATTTAGTTATCCAGAGCTTATAATAATTTAAATAAGATTACAAGTGTTACCTATATCAAAAACCCAAATTCTTAACACTATCTTAAAACATTTATTATTACCAAACTACCCAATGGGCAGTTGGCAGACACAGACTAAGGCAGAACTAACAGCAAAATAGCTGCAATTTTAAATTTCAACTTGTGTCGGAACCCTGCGTATCTGTTGCGATTTTAAGATGGTCGATGGACAAATCAAACTTAACATCAGGACAACGGAGCTTAATAATGTAATTTGAAATATCTGTGAGAAGATGTATCGGTGACCAGTGATCCTTTTAAGCAGTATTTTGGTCACGCCAAAAAAGCCAAAAAATCGGCAAGCATAGCTATTTGTAGGCAAACAACCCTCATAGATCAGTAGGTAGTAACCATACCTTCTGCGCTGTGGATTGTGGGTTCGATTCCCACCCAGGACAAACATTTGTGTGATGAATATAGATGTTTTTTCTGTGTTTGCTTTATTGTACAATAGGTATGTATTTACAAAAAAAAAAAGAATTTATGTATACTATTCGTAATCTAGTTCCCATATTACAAGCCATACTTAGTTTGGGGCCAGATGGCACTGCGTAAAATTATTGTCCTGTAATATTTTATTTAAAACAATGTATTGTTATTTCTGCCAGTACTCGATTATTCGTATCGTTATAACTATGAGCAGTAAGTAGTATTGAATAGCTGTACGTAGCTCATCAATATTTAAATAGTCTACATTTTATAAATCAACACAGCTGAAATTCCCTCGAGAAACCACTCATTAGAACTGCAAGAATGAATAATTTAAAAATCCTAACTAGATATCTCCGCGCTCTCGACTCTAGGCTTTTCAGTTTGTAAGCCCCACGCTCATTAAACTATTATTATTCTAAACGGCATTTGAAAAGACACTCGTTAATGAAGTGGCAAGGTAAGCAGGTCACAGGGTCTGGACCACCGCATCGACCCACATAGCACAATACGCCTTCCGCTCTGCGCCGCGCAATTAAACCTACACCAGACATAAAAAATTACCGAAACAAAAGCGAACCACCCTACCCCACCGGCCCGCAGTAACAATTTATCATACCAAATAAAAATACGCTGAATTAAAAAGAAAAGGACGAAGAAACTGTGGCGAGGGGTCGATCGCCCGTACCGATGTCCAAAATATTATATTTCTACTAGCGAGTGAGCCTACGGCCGCTGTGCTGCTCACTTCTAATACTATTGAAGCGTTTGCTTCGTTTGCTGATATCATACCTCGCTTATTCACTTCAAAATACTTGCGAAGGATAGCAGATTCTCTGTTTCTTTTGCAACGTTATTTGAAAGGGCATTCCTTTCAAATAACCTAATTGATAACATATATAACACCAACACCAATTTTTTTTTTTTATGGTTTAAGCCTTTGCATTTATTCAATAAAAAGTACAATTAAACTAACTATGTACAAAGGAATCAGTCAGATTATTTAAGGACCGTTACAAACGGCCTATAGGTAACTCAACTGTTCCAGACCAGTACCAGACGGAAGCGTGCCCAAGACACTGGCTGCATTGCCACGCTGAATAGCTATGCTAATTCGCTGGCCTAAATAAGAGCCAGCCCTTATTTAATAACACCAATAATTACAATATATAAATAGATAACACTAATAATTACAATATTGATCAACTGACTATCATTTTCAATTCTTCAAATCCATCTTCAAATTTCACTATCAAAGTTTTGTATGAACATATGTGATTATTTTCTTTTATCCACCTGCGTTTCAGTAGTACCTACCTAAATAATGATGCTAGAACTTTGTCACGTAATACGCCATATTCAAAATGTTCCGCCAAGAATTTGATTCAGAAATTCTTGGAACTTTCCTATGTTAACAGTAAAACGGTTTCGTCGATGTTGATGATATGTAATACATGGTTTAAATTATGTATGGGGAATTGCTCAGGGTATCTTTTTGTCAATAACGAATGAAATACATTTCATAAATTTGTTACATCCGTACCATATGATCTGACAGCTAGGTATAACCACAGCGTAGAGGGCTACATTTTCAAGCAAATATGTGTCCATATTTACCTATGAACATTGTAGCAAAGCATAATGTTTCGATAAAACCCTCGGCCAAATTTGTCGTGACAGCGTAAAAAATCGCCGAAAATCTTCAAAGAGGCCAGGCCGTAGGCAGTCCACAACATACAATACATTCGAAATATGTAACTAGCTTTACATTACTATTAACCATATTAACGAAACTATCGTCAATTTAACGATCCCACCAAAGTTTCTTTATTACCTTGTTAATCACTTCCATAAATTATTAAGTCCTAATCAAACTATACTTTAATTATGATGACGGGTACTTATAATATTAAACAATCTATATTTTTCGTGTTCTAAGAATTCTAGTCGATTAATTTTCATTCCATGAATGTTTTTATTCAAACGATAACCTACTTTAACATTATTTCAATGACAAGACAAAATATAAGCCATGTGAGTTACTTGTACTCGTATACTTCAGTGTCATAAATTTATTGTATTGCTGTTTTTTAAGTCATTTGTGCACATATATGTTTTTTTTATGTTGTTTATGATATATCCGTATTTTTTTGGTTAACAGCATGTGTGGTCTAGTTGTTCTTCTACCGGTATTAGACATAGAGCTCCCGGATTTGATGACCAAGGTGGCATACATTTGTGCGTTTTAGGGCTTGTTATAATATGTCCGCCTGAATAGCTTCCACCATAGCAACAATGCTATCTTGCCACAAATTGGTCATTTCCTCTTCGTATAGTAGGAACACGAAATTGTGTTTCTAATAAGTGATCTTCCTATCTGCATTTACTGGTTATATGCGACTTCGTATAATGTTGTTTAACTAAACCTTTAGCTAATATCATCGTTTACTGTGATATGTTTGTAATGGTTATATTATTATAAACCTACGACCACTGCACCCCCGATCGACAACACAAATAGCGATCTGGAGCCACCTCGGAGATGGTTACATTAAATCACAATTTGTCATCCCTCAAAATCAAATAATCAACATAAAAATAAAACTCGTAACATGACTTGCAATATTTGTTCACAAACTAAGTATAATTCAAAGGGTAAGCGATAAAGCGCAAAAATGTAATATCGTGGGGTAGACCAGTAAGAATTTTACAAGTGTTTCATTTCCCACTACGCAGATGAACACTTCACTGCCTCTTATTCATTACCTCAATGCAGTCAAAGAACTCTAGACTCATTCACAAAGTGGAAACAAACCATATCGTTTCCTGGCACTGATTAATTATTTTCAGAGATCCGCTATAAAAAGAGTAGCAGCACAAAAATTGCATTTTTGTCGTAAAAATGAGTATTCGCCTGTTCATTATGAAGTTTAACTTATATTTCATTGAAATCATAATAATGAAAGAAAAACTTTGTAGCGGCTGTGCTTCAAAGTTTGTGTGGAAAATGTTACTACAGGAACAACCTTATAAGTAAGGTTTTGTAGCTGGCTGCAAAATCTAGCTACGAAAATGGAATTTTACACTGCCTTTCAGAACCTGTTATATGCTAAGAAAATGTTTTCCGAGTTCGAAAATATTAGCTACTGGTTACGAAATTCAGCTATGAAAGTGGAAAATGATTTCATATTCAATAAACGGTTATAAAAGGAAGAGTAAAATCCATTTTTGTAGTTGGTAACGTAATCTTGGTTATGAAAATGTACCAAGAGTAGGTATATTTTTAATAATCTACTTTTACTATTACTTTTGGTTGTTTGGTCGTGGTCGTCATGCGAGAACCTTTACCCCAGTGGTTATTGGCTATGCGAGGTATAAATAATGAATAAATAAATAAATCTCCGATTGGTAATTTATTAATCAAATCATTGCAAGAATAGGAAGAATTCGCTAGTAAAGATGATTTGATAAAATAAGTCTGTCTTTTTATTTTTTATTGTTTGTATTATCTCTCAACTCAAATTATCAGGAATCATTATATACCTAACAGATAAAACTAATTTAACGTACAGTTTTCCATATTTAATATCTAAAAACTAAACGAGGTATTTTCGATGTAAAAAGAATCTTCAACGGAAAATGGGCTTTGTATCAATGTACATAAAATGTCATATGTATAAATATGAACTTAAGACTATTTCAACGAATAACTATAGATAAATATAATGATAAATATTCTAAATAATCCTGTCCTAGTGTGACACTAGAATACTTTTGGCTCTCCTCATTGTAAAATAGCTGCTAATTTTACAGGTACGTTGTGCCGATCTCGTCGGACGAAGCGATAGAGTGCAAGATGATGATATACTAAATAATAATTATATGATCATGCGGAATCATAAACGCAAAATGTTTCATTTTTGGCCGCCAGCAAAATGTTTGACGAAAACGTATGAACACACGAAATACGCTCTGAATATAATCACATGAGACATATTTTTTTCCGTTTCCTAAAAAACTAGTTTCAATTCGAGCAAGCGCACTGAATGTCCTTTGATTATCGAAAATTGTGATGGCAAAGGCAAACATTTAGCAAAAAGACACTGTCTTAATTAAGACTGAATAGTTTTTACGAAGATTGTACGTTGTAATAAGAGAGTGGACAGGGCCTTTGTCGTCGAGGGGCTGACGGGGCCGGAGTGAATGCGGGAAAACGAACTTGACGCATCATCGAGACCACGACGCGACGCGGTGAAGGCGGCCGCTGCGTGCGGCGTGCGGCGAGCGTTTCTTTTGCTTTGTTTAGCGACATTCAGTTTCGGGCACTACTCGAATTTTCAATTTGTTAAGATAAAATAAATATGCCAGTTTAATATTAAAAATAATTCAGTTTTAAATGTTGCGATATCAGTTTGAAGCGAAGCCGCCGCCGTAACCCCATTAAAACTGCTTCGGCCTCGCTCGCGTCCCTCTTCATGAAATATTAAAAATTCAATTGCGCTTCTCTTTATTTTAACCCCGACCCCACGCCACCCCGCGTTCCTGTACAATATAAAATGAAATATGTATTCGAAAAAATAACGTTCACCTATAATTTATAATTTGTGTAACACGACCCCTATACCCCACTCTCCTCCCCACAATGTTGCTTTTACAAATCAAGTATTTTGTGAGCATTGTTTTAGCGACGATCCAGTTCCATTTTATTAGATTATTTATAGGGCACAAATTGCATTTGGAAACAAAATGTCGGCAACAAATGAGAAGTGTGATTATTGGGGGCTGGATGCCAGGTGAGCTCAAAATAAATGTAGGTAACATTATATTTACCAGAAGAACAGTATATTTGCCAGATTTGGTAGATGTGTGCCATATCAACGTCCGCAAGCCAACGATGGTTCGTTTTTTGAAAGCTCGTCGCGATAAGCGACGGCGAGGTTTACCCGTCTTACTGACATACTTTGGAAAATAGCCTTTGGGTGAAAAATATTCCGTTCACTTATTCAAATATTTTTTAAATTAGAATATGATTCTTTGGCAATACATACCTAAAGATTTGGATTAGAGCAATGGGGACGGGTCGAAAATGAAACCTAATAAATGAGGCGAAGTACCTAGTGCGCAACGAATACGCGTTCATTTTCCAGTAAGGATAGTTCCAAGTGCACGCGATTACAGTTCCTACGTCAAAGTTAGCAGTTTTGAAACAAATTAAAAAAGCACGCATTCAGACATGAGGGTTAATAATAAGCGCGCTTGTGTGTTTCTAGTACTTTAACTGAATTAATATCGCTTTACGCTCGCAAAGTTAGCCGGCAGTTAATGAAATATGCAGGCCGTTTGGTGTTTTTTTTTGCCATCGCATCGTCGTCCCATCGATCGAAAATCAAATAGCATTAAACGCTCTCCCAGTAATCAATGCTCTGAGTTCACAAATAATCAAGAGTCTTATGTTCACGAAATCATATTGAATAGAAAAAAAAGCGAGGCCCAAGCTTTTCTGTTCAAAAAATAAACTCATAGAAATGTTTTGGAAAGCTTTGAACAAATGCCGAGTTATTTCGGTCTGGCTACCAAAACGCAAAGTATGGAGCCATATGCAATTTTCGCAAAAAAGAATCGTTATTAAAAATCTCCCAGTGCTCCCAGCTGCACTTGTTTGGTGTCACGAGAGGCTCGACAAAGGTGAGACCTGCCCTATCTACTCCTACCCTAGGGCACTTGGCCCGAGACAACATGTGAATATCCATAACTGTCGATGTTGCTATTTCAAAGGATGTGTAAATAGGCGTTCACAAAAAAAAACAAAGTTGAGGCTTTCATTAAAACATATAGGAAACTCGAGAGGAATGAACAAAATTTATGCGTATAACGCTGTTAGCATAGCAGCAAAAAGTGAGAGCATTTTTTTAAAACTGGCGCATTTCCGTCTATGGCAACACCGATCAGGCAACTTTTGAACCGAACTCCGTCCGACCTATCCGAACTCTCTTTTAACTTTTAGACGCGCAATGCTGTTTTGTTTTCCTCGTTTGTCATTGTCGTTTGTGTGAGTAATGTGTTAATAGGTACCCGCACTTTTGTGCTTTTAAGTATAAGCGTTCGTTTGTGCTACGGAAACGGAGAAAATCAAAATGGCGTCTGCCGAGAGCTCTTAATTTGAAATTTGAAAGGTGTAGTCTTTTTGTTGCCACGCTTGAAGGAATTCTTAATTATAGCCCGCCATTAGTGAACTTTTTGTACAAAAGTCACACCTTCAATTTAGTGGAATAGGACAAAGCTCAGAACGCATGTAGTTTGGCTTCTAAAAAGTCTGGCAACTTAACAACACGGTGGATTTTTTTTAAATTTAATAATCAAAGGAATCATACTTTAAAATACTATACTTATGCCTGGTGGTCCAAATGAACCATATACTTAAGATACTTTCTTATATGCAGGAAATGCACGCACGCCATAAAAAACACATTCAGAGCTATCTGTTTTCGTCTGTATTAGGTCGGATAAGAACCTTCTTCTTCCTGCTTTAACCCACACCTAGGTAGGGTCGGCACAGAACTGCATTGGGTCACAATATATACTTTTAATGCATTCCTAAAAACGTTGCTTGAAGATATATTACACGCAGTCGTACCAAACTCATTTTAAAGTTCGTCGAAACAATTACTAGAAAATGTTTACTGTGTGCACGCATGCTTATGATCGACCTGCTACCTACCAACGCAATAACAAATGATAATATCAAAACATTGAAACTGATAGTTTGTGATTGAATCATGACCATAATATGGACTTTCCAAGTACTATTCCAAAGTGAAAACATCTTATGGTGTTGCTAACATTTATAACTTACCATTGTTTCCCGCATCGAGGTACACATGCAGAACTTTTTTTGAACTTACCTGCAAAAAGAATAAAATAATTAAATTAGCTTCAACACCAAAGATGATGTTAAATGGTTTCTTTTTTATTAATTAACGACGGGGCGTAGCTAGGCCTTTGTCTCATCTGATTTTTCAAGTTATGGTAAGGTCGGAGGTTCACCCAGAATCCTCAATAATCTGAGGAACTGGCTATCTTACCTCTAAATGCCGGATCACAACAATTTAAGTGAAGTTGTTATAGCGACATGATTCAGTAAGAAGGTCTACCACCTAGCCAGGCGGACTTAACAACCTCCACCAACTAAACCAAGCAAAATATTGTACTCCCCTGGGGATCGAACCCGAGACTTATGGATCTGACACCGATAGGTATAATGATACAATAATGCTACATGTTAGTTAAATAAAATAATAGACTAGAAAGTGATTGATGCTCATTCACTCAATGTCTAATGTATGTAATCAATGAAAATTATAAGAGTAAAAGGTGGTTTTATTGACATAAATAATGAATAATAATTATATATTTATTTTAATTTCAAGCACATTACAAACAAAATTCAAAGCATACATTACATTAACTTACTTACACATATTATTTTCAGAGAGTTAACGTGATACCTATGATATGAAATGGCTTGTGTAACAAAATGTAAGCGTTACAGCACCTACACTAAGTTGTGAAGACTTGTGTCGAAGATGCTGCGTGCCTTCTAAAGGTAAAACTAAAATACTTTGTTGAAACCACAATTTTATTTTTATTGTACGACGGGTAAGCACTTGGCCTTCATCTCACCAGGTAACAAGTTGAGATAAGGCCATAAGGTGGAGGCGCACTTCACCCGGAATCCTCAACAAACTGAGGAACTGGCTATCTTACCTCTAAATGCCGGAACACAACAATTTTAGAATTGTTATTTAGGCGACAGAATTAGTTAATATGGTGGTAGCTAGCCAGGCGGTCTTCAACAAAGTCCTACCACCAACCAAACCAAGCACAATATATTGTACTCTCCATGGGGATCGAACCCAGGACCTCTGGATCTGAAATCGGTGGGTTGAACCACTAGACCACAGAGGCGGTTAATTAAATAATTATAAGATAAGTACCTATACCTTACTATATAAACATAGCAAGGAGATCAGAATGATATATTATGTATGATTTATATAAAATCATAAACTGTATTACGTTCCTATAATAATAACGATTACTTAAAACCAGCCAAGTGTGAGTGTACACTCAAGAACAAAATGCAAAGAACCCGCATATTTTACTTGATAATTATGGTGGAACACAGGTTGGAACCTTCGGTAGACGTGACCAACTTAAACTTGACCGGTTACCTGTTTTAATTATTACAACATTTTCTTATTTTATTTATTTGGTCGACGGAGCGCTTGGCTTTCATCAAGTCAAGATAAGGCCGAAAGTGGAGGCGCACTTCACTCGAAATCCTCAACAAATTGAGGAACTGGCTATCATACCTCTAAATGCCGGAACACAACAATTTTATAATTGTTATGATGGCGACAGAATTAGGTAAGGTAGTGGCAAACTTATACAAAGTCCTACCACCAACCAAACCGAGCTCAATATTGTACTTCCCCTGGGTATCTAACCCGGGACCTCTGGATCTGAAATCGGTGGGTTGAACCACTAGACCACAGAGGCGGTTAATATAATATAATATAATAGGCGGTCTTATTGTTCGACTTGATGACATTGAAATGTCCTGACCTGATGCCAAGGTATGAAAAAAGCCAAAGGTGGAAGCGACCGTCCCCCGGAATCCTCAATATCAGAAACAAAATTAGCATCGGACTAGATATGATCCTTAGATTACGCTTCCAATAACAAAATTCTCGTCTGCTAACCGCAACGGTTAATTATTTAATCAGCTTACCGATACATAGGTTTCACGTCCAGGTCGATTCCAGTACTTCATTCAATGACCGCTTGCCGAATTTTCATTAAACTACTATATTCGACGATAATGAATCGCGTTATAGCGTAGCCCAGATGTTTGTTGAGTGTGTATTTCACAGGTTTACAGTAAATTCGTGTAAAATAACTAAATTTATTGTGTTGAAACGATATACTTTCAGTTGTCGGTGTTGCTGTCCGCACTGAATGCACTCGTATTGCTAAATGCCATACATATCTCGAATCTCGTTCGATCTGCGAATAGATTTTCGAGATTTTCACCACCGGCCTGGGGCCTTGTTAAGAATTTGACGTTCGAAATTTAAGCGGTCTCGTCTGAACGGGTGGAATTCACGCTACGGATAATTTTCATCTCTTGGTCGAAACAAGCGTTACGTTTTCGATTTGACTATTGGAAGCGGGTAGTATTGTTTCGATCTGATATAGTAGGATTGTTTGGTCGCTGTATGAATGTTGAACCGACAGGAGATTTGGAGCCCGGTACGATTTTGATATTGTACTAGTAAAACGCCCAGGACATCGCGCCTGTCATCCCGTGAATATTACCTAAAACTTTCTTTAAACCGAGACTCCACGTCATTCCATGGGTAACCAATAAACGTCGCTTCACTGAGATACTATTTTAACTCACAATATTTTTTATGGGTTTCATTCTGTTTTCAGGTTTCAGATATTTAATTACTTACCACATTATAACAACTATTGCTATAATGTGTACAAACTAAATGCTAATATAACTAGTACACATTTTCGCTTGGTTTGGTTGATGCCAGTTCCTCAGTTTATTGAGGCGGAATCCTGTTAAGTGCGCTTCCTCTTTTGGCTTTATCATAACTTGACAAATCAAGTGAGATTAAGGCTAAGAAGCATCTCCCCGTAGAACAATTTTGTAATTAAAAAAAATGTATTTAATTAAAATTTATTAGTTTGTTGGTTGTTGTATTAGTATAAGTGCCTAAATATGTAAGTAAGAGTGTCACAGTGGCGACGAAGGACGTCAACACACACCTATATTATATTTTTAGTGTCTACCTACATATTGTTATTTTTTGTTATGTTTATAAATAAATAAATTTAAACAAATTTAAAAAATAAATAAGCAAGGTGACATAGACACGCTTTTCCATACATACTGTATATTGAGATAATCTTACTAATACTTGATGCGTCATGATTGATACATGTGAGTGTACCTATTGTAAATCTTAGTTCCAAAAAACCTTTCATCACCTTCCCACTACTCATTCATCGTTTGATCCACCTATCGTGGTATACCTTACACTAAAGATATAAGGCAACTACTACAAAGTGGTATTCTCGCAAACGTTTTTATCGCATGCAGATGCGACGCGTCATTTCCGCCATAGAACACAACGTCACCGATAAAGGTCTCCGCCCACTACACCAGTCCACCTAATATACACGTACTTACTATTCTCGACGCCGCGGAGTTTCGTCACCTGCCAAATTTCCACGTCGTAAATTCGCTCTCGTCAGGTCTATGCGACTACTAAGTCTACTGATCGGTTTGGAGCGATTTCATATTTTAAAACGATACTTCTTTATGGAAATTGTTACTGTATTATGCAAGCTCAAAAAAATATTCTTTCACATTACAACGAATTACCAAAGAAGTAGTTGACTGCCGTGCAAAAGCACATGATAACCAATCAGAGATTTAGGTGTTTATTTTGATAATAAGCTTCTCTTCGATGATCATGTAGATCAAATAGTAAATAAGGCATCCCGTGCACTGGGCTTCGTATTGCGAATGTCGTCGGAATTTTCTAATATTAAAACAACCTAGAATACGCGTGTCAAGTTTGGAACCCTTGTTATGACGTATATACATCACGGTTGGAAGGAATTCAGAGAAGATTTTTACGATATCTGCAATATCGAGCTTAAATATTTCTTCCTGACTACCTAACTAGATGCCGTAAATTTCATTTCCTTCCACTTTTTGAACGGAGAAGAATTTCTGATTTGTCGTTTCTTTTGGGCATAGCAAATGGCAAGGTAGACTGCTCGGAGTTACTGGAACTTTTAGGATTACGCACGAACAGGGTCGCTCTAAGAAACCCTTATGTACTTTATGTACCCCAAGTTAAGACGAATTATAGGCAAAATGCATTCGTTATAAGAGCTTGTACTGCGTTCAATATCTTGGCAAAAGTAGATAATAGTATTGATATTTTTAATACCTCAGTTTCTACCCTGAAAAATATAATAAATAAGGATTTCTTTTTCTAGTTAAGTATAGTTTGCAACTTATTTCGTTTATTAATTTGTAAACAACATTCTGTTCTTTTATTATCATATTTTATTTTATTTCAAATTGTTGTTTACAATTTTATTCTAAACTGCCAACCTTTTATTGATTTTTTTTTATATATTTCTGTTTAAATCGTAGCTTCACTTTATCGTCTATTTTGAACTGTTTTATATATACTTGTCTATTCTAAATTTTATCTGTGGAAACTTCTAATTGGCCTTCTCGTATAATATTTACTAAGTATATATTATTATCTATAAGTCTATAAATGTACCTAGCTGTAAGTTTTCCTAAAAGCCTTAAAATAAAATAAAATAAAATAAAATAATATATCTGCGAATTTACTGTTTAATTATATGTTACGTTCCTAAATGTAATAACATAAAGTAATGTGATACGTTATTAATTTTCCCATGATATTCAGTACGCTTTAAGGACGTTAGTGAAATGTGGACACAATTCCAATTTAAAATCGTTGAAAAGTTATCTTCCAATTTGTCACCAAGTTGTAATCGAATGATTTTTATAAGTCCTCAGATAGAATGAAAACACTGTTGATATTATCTTGTATGTTTGTTCTACTCTTTTTTTTTTATTTATTTTTTATTGTGTTAGAAAATACAGATAAAAAGCTCCACATAGCCTACGCTGGCCCTAAAAGTCTTTTGTACGAAATATAAAAGGCATTCACTTTTGTTTTCTGGTGAAAGAATTTCACTAAAGTACCTAGTAGGTACTTACTTTACTGATCCCCTACTACAAGTTGGAGTAAAATCGCCACACGCAACCTTACTTGAGTAATACTCAAGTACCTACTCAATTCTGGCTAGCTACCACCGTGCTACCTAATTTTGCCGCCATAACAACAATTGTAAAATTGTTGTGTTCCAGAATTTAGAGGTAAGATAATTTTTGTTTTTTGTAATTTTTTTATGCCAAGTTGGTCGGCAGTTAGAAAAAGACTTGGCATTATGCTCACCGTTTGTGCAATATTTATTTCTAAGCTTTGTACAAAAATGTGTTAAACAAATAAATAAAAATCCAGTTCCTCAGATTATTGAGGATTCCGAGTGAAGTGCAATTCCACCTTCGGCCGTATCATAACTTGAAAAAAATCAGATAAGATGAAGGCCAAGCCGTCACTTCCCTGTACTAAAATAAAAAAAAATCGTGCATATACACACTTCAGTGCTTTTGCTTCCAGAGTGAACAAGGGCTCACTCTGCAAGTAAAAGCACTGAAGTGTTTTCACTAATACTTTAACGAGAAGTAATTTACTTCCTGTACAAGGGTACAGGAAGTTAATTACTTCTCGTTAAAGTATTAGTGAAAATTCATACAGCACCACTAGCGAATATAGTACAGACTGTGTACTATATTTGCTAGAGGTGCTGTACGAATTTTCACTGATACTTTTACCGTAGTCGCTAGCGAGTACAATTTGCAATAAAGCATGGCCTGAAAACTGACTAGTTCTACCCGTCGAAGACTCCAATTACAGTGAAGTAGGTGATGTTCTTGAATGCCGGAATCTACTGGAATGATGGACTGGATGAGCTTTGATGAAAGCCCGTGACCCAGTTTATTCTGAATACAACAAAGATTTCTCAATTTATGTCCATCGTATTACCCTTCTGGCTCTTCACTGGTCACTATGACATTTAAGATTTCGCTCTGTCAATTTGCCACGTAGTTCCTATCGATCTATTCCTTTCTAATACCCAAAACTATACCCAATCGTATTTGCTTTTATTCATTATAAATTTTCTATTCGAAACGAATACCAAATCACGATACGAAAAATAAGGTTATCCTTAAAACTTTTGTTTGTGAAGTTTTGAATGTGAAATGTAATACTAACCTTGATACTTACTTATCTGTTGGTTATTTAAAATGACGTACCGATTTACTGTACGTACTGTACAACGATTACTGAACTGTTACCAATAACACTAAAGTTTGTATTCGCAACCATCTTGTTACTTTCGAAAGTAATTAGGTACCTAGGTGAAAGTTTAAAGCAAAATAAGTTCCTGCCTTTTAAAAGACAAATAGTAAAAAGACAGAAGGGCCAGACGCATCATAAACAACACGACCGCGACAGGCTATGCATACGATATCACTCGTATGCATTATTTTGCGACACGTTACTAAAATTGTCTAAGCTAAGCACCCTCTGTAACCCCACTGATGCGGGTCCTCAGTACTCACACACCCAAACGCTACCCTACCCTATACATCCTGTTTCTTTTATTTTACATTATAATTCCATCAAACTTGCATACACTTTGAGCGCGCGGGTTTTATTGGCGCGCCAGGTTTCTTGTGTATTCGTTTTGTGGCGGTCCAATTTTGTGGTGAAATTTTCGACAGGAGAGTGATGCCATTTTTAAATATCGACATTTATGCTGGCGTCTCCATTCGAGCACCTACGTGGAACCAACTCAAAATAATGCTAAATAGAGAGACAGACAATTATGACGATAATAGGGTCAAAAAGCTTTGCATATAGTAATTCGTGAAATTCAGCTTTCGTTATTCTTTTTTTTTTTATTGTACGATGAGGAAGCGCTTGGCCTTCATCACACCTGATAACAAGTTGAGATAAGGCCGAAGATGGAGGCGCACTTCACCCGGAATCCTCAACAAACTGAGGAACTGGCTATCTTACCTCTGAATGCCGGAAAACAAAATTATTTTTTTAAAAGCTTTTGTTATTCTTGAGAATGTGAGTATTTTTTTCAATTTTCCGTTGCTCTCCAACTCGGGCTGAGATAATATAAATGATATAGAGATAATGATGCTTAAAATGTCATGATACACGACAGAGAGATTTTTTTCATACCAGAAGAAGCCCTCCTACTAGTGAAATCCTTTCCTTAGCAGCTATCTGTGATAATCTTACCCCTTTTACTTCAATCACCCCCCAGCCTTCAGCTTCGAAAGAGGTTCCGTCCAACGGAAATGGGCTGGTTCGAGTGAACTAGTTACGCGTATGCTTCTTGTTTGCTAGCAGAAATATTTCTTTTAAAACTTGCGATAGCAGGTTCGTTTACGTGGTCGCAAAGTTGACGGTGCAACTTAGGCGTATCGATCGAATAGACGTCGTTTGCATTTCGGGGTGAATTGGCCCGGAAATTCGGCGCACCCCGTAGAAGCGGGTATTTGTTTTGCCATAGCTTTGCCCAGCCATACAGGTCATTAATTGTTGCGAGCCCCGGCGTCTAATCGATAGACCGTTCGATTCTACTTTATATTAATGTTATTTGTGCTTGCATGTCCGTTATGTTAGCCCCTAAATGTTAAAGCGCGGTTCTGATTCTGTTGCTTAGCTGTTTTGCGGATGATCTACTAAAAGTTTGTATTACATTTGCGATACGACGGTTTACGAAATGTAATTTTATTTTGAAAAACTGTGTAGAATAGCACCAAAAGTTTTAAAAAATTGAGTATCTAGGATGATAGGATGATATGAAGTTGTCAAAAGATTACATACACAAACAATTTTGATAAGGTAAACGTTTTTCATTAAGTTCTTTGAGTTATAATTACTGCAGCACCTTTGAAATGAAAAATAACTGTTTATCGTTTGACCTTAAACGAGCGATTCTTGTATATGAATAGATTTCGTGTCTCGAAAATATGTTTCTATTATTTTGGATCACATTTTGTATTTTGATAGGGTGTTAAACATCAACGTTTACCTAAAAAGTTGTATTTTTAGTAAAAACACAAATTTAAACAAAGTTAACCTTATTTTACTTTCGAATTACTCTCATGCTTAGAATGTTGTGGAGCCCCAGTCTTGTAATTTTTGAGGTACGTACCTTGTTACAATTGAATGTTAGCTTAGATCAACAAAATGTTAGCCTACTGGTACCCCAAGACTTTGTGCGAGATGGCACTACATGACATTAACCGAATACTAATGACATTACCGGGTAAAATAAACGAATTTGGGCATCAAAACGACTGCAGTTCATACGTAAGTAAGATTGGAAAATGTTTATATGTAAAGTATAGAAATACAGAAGTTATGACTTTTCGGTCTCATCTACAAAAACTGTTATTAAAATAGCTGTGCCAGTAAGATAACACAAAATAAATGTCCACGAATGAAGTCAGTGAATAAATAGAGAAGGTAACATAGCTGCAAGATAGTATCAAACTCCAAATATTATTAAAATTGACGTCGTTGAACTAAATTACTACTAGATACTATCGGGTTAACCATTATAACAATTAGAATGTTCCAGGAAAATCATTAGAAATTGTTTAATGACGTATTGATAAGCACATTTCTTTCTATTGTTCATGATGGATCAGCTCTTGACCACAAGGTCCCGACCCAAGGTTGAATACATCTTCATATCATCCTGTATATCTACAAAGATATTCAGGTTGATTGGAAGATGGAAAGCAGGGCTAAGGTATTTAAATGTTTTGTTTTGAAATCAAACATAAACATTTAAATTGTTGTGTTCCGGCATTCAGAGGTAAGATAGCCAGTTCCTCAGTTTGTTGAGGATTCCGTGTGAAGTGTGAAGCGCCTCCACCTTCGGCCTCATCTCAACTTGTTACCAGGTGAGATGAAGGCCAAGCGCTTCCTCGTCGTACAAAAAAAAAACGCTTTTATTGATGTAAAATTGTAAAAATGATGTATTGCAAGCTCGTAGTTATTTTATGTGCGTTGTTTTTAAACTGTACCTATATCTATATGTACATGTTGATTTGCTTCGAATAAACTATAATTGTTATTTCTATTCTATTCAATAAAACCATTAAGGCCATAGTTGTCTCAGGCAATGTCTGACAATTTTTAAAGAATTTATGCAACACTATTGTTTCTGTACGTACAAATGTTTCATTTTATATTTAAAAATATGTATGTTGAACCCACAGTCTTTATAAATGAAACTAACGGACCGTTCACAAATAGAGCAACGCAACTTGTCAAAATAAATAAACCGCGCGAATCTGAGCGACAGATATTGGAAAACGGATGGAATCACCGTTTTCCGAAGAGCACTAATTACATCACTGGCGTTATGGTATTAATCTCTTCTCGCGCTTTCTTCAGATCAGTGAGTTACACCCTGTGTAGGGCTGCCACATATTCTGATGTAGTCTTTTAAAAGTTATTTTAGGATAACAAGAAAAAATTAACAAAGTTATTTTGACAGCAGAATTATAATTTGAACTTTGGCAGAGTTGGAAATGCTTATTTTTGAACCCAGCTTGCTTTATAATTCGCGTTAGTTGACAAAATACATTGTAGAGCTGACCAAAACAACAATAAGCTTACATGGTAACCTTTTGAAATGATTAGTAAATATTCAATTCATTTTAGTTCATACGGGATTTTCACGCAACTTCTTCCTTGACCAAATGATGTCATCAAGATGAGTGCAATCCCATTGCGAGCTTTCTAGCATACAATGTTCATCAATCTACAATAGTTATTAAAGACTATATTGTTTAACAGTTTTCTACTAAATCGATAATAATAAAATCATATTATAGAATTTGACTAACAAAAACCAGAAAATCAAGAAGCTTAAAATATCCAGAATCGTTTTTATTCGTAGAAGGAGTGCACGAAGAAAAGTTTTTGGGAAATTCCCAAGCGATGAAGGCTACGCACTTCCGAAAGGTCTCAATCCTTCCATCCTACAATCCGAATCCAGTGATTGTGTGTGAATAACCAGCGTTTCGCCTTATTAGTATTTACCATAGATACATAAGACCCTACCTAAGTAGGTATCTAAGATACAAATCTTTTTATCGATATTTGACACGTTTATTTTAAAATAATCCATACAAAAACCAATCGTTTAAATTTCAAACAACTTAAAATCAAATGACAACCATACATAACGTGCTTAACATAGCTACATCTCGTTTTACCATATTCTATAACTGATTATGAACTATCAATGATTGATAATTAGGTACTATTGAAATTGTATTGTTCCACTGATTACTTTTATATAACAATATGTTTTGTTGAACTGGATTTGTTTAAAACAATATGTTTTGTGGAATTCGATAACGATTAAACCAATTTGACCCTCAGAAAAACAGCAGTACTAATACTGAAAGTTAATACTGTAAGTAAATCTTAGAAATCCTGGGCTTTTTAATGTAATTCTCTTTTTACAAAAAGAAGTATTTTATTGTGGCCGCAAAGATGAGGCTCGTTGTGGCCGTAAATATTAAAATAGTAAGAGTTTTATAGTTGCCGGGTTTATAAATACTTCTCCATTCATCCCCTTTCATATTGCGCGTAACCTGCCGCTAGAAGGTACTTTAACACCACTTTACAAGATGAATGTGGACTGACATAAGTGTGGCTAATAAGGTTTAATTTCTTTAATTTTGTAAGATTATTTAATTAGATTTCTGTGTAAATGCCACTTACACATCACACATTCAAAAGTGTTATAGTACAAACGCTTGCGCTGTGTCATTAGAGTATGAGCTTTTTTAAAATATATACGTTTCAACTTTTACAAGGCAACAAACGTTTCCGGGTTAAGTTTTTTTTTTTTTTTATTGTACGACGGGTAAGCACTTCGCCTTCATCTCACCTGGTAACAAGTTGAGATAAGGCCGAAGGTGGAGGCGCACTTCACCCGGAATCCTCAACAAACTGAGGAACTGGCTATCTTAACTCTAAATGCCGGAACACAACAATTTTAGAATTGTTATCATGGCGACATAATTAGGTAAGATGGTGGTAGCTAGCCAGGCGGACTTAAACAAAGTCCTACCACCAACCAAACCAAGCACAATATATTGTACTCCCCATGGGAATCGAACCCGGGACCTCTGGATCTGAAATCGGTGCGTGTTTCATGGCTTTTGGTAAATTAAAATAAATGAATAATCAAATGTTTTATTAACTACAACATTATTAATTTATTATCAGTGTTTCGATTTCAACTTACCCTCATCAACCCTACCTACCTCCTACCTACCTAGTAAAACTAGCACTGAAAACCGGGAAACATTATTTTATTACCTTTAAACTATCTGTTATAATTTTTCTGTATCCTAGAAATTTTAAGATGTTTTAAGAAATACATATTCTGTTCCAAATACTCCATGCTCCTAATGTGTGATTCGCAAGAATCGGCAAATAAGAGCCTTATTGAAATATACGCTGGGACAGTGACTTTATCTTCATTATCAGCGCGAAGACTGAATTTGTATGAGCACCTAGTTCTAGTGTATATAATATGCTAGCGTTCTCACCACGTTCAGCTAATATTCTACCCCCAAACAAGCAGTAGTGAATAACGACCGTTATTGCGTTATATATAAGAGCATAATTCAAATTGTCGATAGTACACACTGCGATAAACAATTAATCTGGCAGGAGCTTTATCTGGTACTAGACTGGAGGCTTCGGAGCCGCGTTCTAATCACGTGTGTACTCATGAATTTAGATTCCACGCAGCCAGGGTTGCCTATCATTGGTGATCATTTTATTTTGGAGTTGATTGTACATTGAGATGTACCATTGTGCTGAAACGATCGATTCTACCTTATCATTAGCACTGGTAAGGAATGGAGTTTATTGGCCTTGCCTGTTTCTCATCAGTACAAAGTCTCTTAAAGTCTTATTAGTAATAAGTGAAAACTTTTTTCTAAATTGATGGTTAAGACTGTGATAGATCAGAGGACTCTAATCTAGATAATTAGGTTACCTTATAACTCCACTGCACCCTACTATATAATGGAAAAGCGAGGTATCAATCGAGTATGTTGTCCCTTCAATAGGACGACGACGAAACAATAATAAAATGGCGCTGTGTAAAATGAATGTCCTGTCTTGTCCTAATCCTCTTGGTCCCATTACTCTATGTTGTTCTGATATTTTATCTTACATAAAATCTGATATATTTACATATATTTATAATTTTTTTATATATATATAAAATAATGACAAATAATTACAAAAAGTTTGTTGGTGAATCACTGCATAATCGTTACGCATAAAATCCAATGTAATGGAATCAAGCTGCCAGCGATGTAAGGGTGCGTCATCCTCTGACCTTTAATCAAGTTTGATACCGAAATTTGAAATCTCATCAAATGCTGGGACTAATCAGATTGCAAGTTCATATCGGCACTAGCCGGAGGGGTTTTCTAAGGCCAGTTATTTATCAAAATGTCAACGTTAGTTTTACCAACGGATGGTTATAGGAGCTTTGTGGATCCAATAATTAACAAGCTCAGTTGGTGGTAGCTCTGCCTTCTGCGTTGTTGGCTGTGGATTTGATTCCCGGAACAGATACTTACGTCGTCGTCGATATCGTTGTTGATATCAAGTTACGTGATGAATAATTTTTTTTCTGTGTATTACACTCAATAAACCTTTTTTTTTTTGGGTGATAGTAAGGCTTTTGTCCACCAGCTTACATGTAAAACAAGTAAAGATGTGGACTACAAACACTCAGTATTGAATCAATCTTTGTTAATTAAGTGAAACGTTAGTGCCCGTTAGGTTGAATCTACCGGTGGTAACGGAATCGATTTTTAACTCCCAATTGACAGTTGATTAACACATTTTGAATTTAGACCATCGGTTAAATAATTACCAAGTCTGTATATGTATTATCATCTCTGTGGTATCATCTCATAATAATAAATATTAATCTAGAAAGTGGCGAATATACATTATAAATTAGTATTGAATATACAATTAAATATCTGCAAGGCGTTTATAAAATTTGTTTAAGGACGAGAAGAAATGGGTCAAACTAGTAGCCAAACGCAAGCCGTTAAAAAAAGTTAATCATCACACCTTTCAAATGTCTCAGATAGAAACGGAGTGAGAGAAAGAAGAGAGAAAACGACTATGACAAACTTGAATATATTCGACAACCCTATACCCAAGCTAGATGGTATTATAATATGCATATATACCTTTGCGCTGTTTGTAGTTCTTGTCCGCATGGCAGTAAAGCACATAGAAAAAAAAACTTGTGTTGTTTAATCGAACCGTCAATATGGCTTAGTTGATTGCTCACTGGTGTCAGACCCAGAAGTCCCAGGCTCGATCCCCATAGGAGTACAAACATGGTTTGGTTGGCAGTAGAGCTTGTTTTGATTCCTTTTTATCTAGCCGAGCTAGATACCATGCGCCATCTTACCTAAATATGACGCTATAACTCTAACTGTGGTTGGTAGTAGGACTTTGTTAAAGTTTGCCTGGCTAGCTACCACCATCTTACCTAATTCTGTCACCATAATAACAATTCTAAAATTATTGTGTTCCGGCATTCAGAGGAAAGATAGCCAGTTCCTCAGTTTGTTGAAGATTCTGGGAGAACTGCGCCTCCACCTTCGGCCTTATCTTAACGTGTTACTAGGTGAGATGAAGGCAAAGCGCTTCCCCGTCGTCCAATAAAAAAAAAATGTTGTGATCCGGCATTAAGAGGTAAGATAGCCAGACCCTAAGTTTGTTGAGGGTTAAGTGCGCTTCAACCTTTGGCCTCATCGTAACTTAACACCAGATGAGATGCAGGGCAAGCGCTTTCACGTTGAAGAATAGTAATAGAAAAAAAAAAATCTTTCCGTAGCAAAAAAACTTGATATGATTTTACTTTATCATTAGTACTGTTAAGTAATACAGTTTCATGCCCTTGTCCGTTTTTCTGCACCATTACAATACCGGAGTTTGTCCAGAGTGAAAGGTGACAAGGCACGCGTGCTCTTTGCCCACAGTTTTACTTGTTTTTCTAGGGAGCTGACGGTTAAAAGTCTATCACCACAAACAAAATCGGTGTGTTTCAGTAGCTTTAAGACGTCATACCATCACCGTTCTATAAAACAGGTTTATCATCCATCCACCTGGTTATAATTAAATTTAATAAAACCGTGTGCTTACAAAAATCATTGTATTGTATCGGATGGTTTCATCTATTATTCCACTAACGTACGATCTAAGTAATCTAAAGCATTTTCTGCGAACGCACGATCCATCGTAGACCTCCGGAGAATGCTCGTCTATCGTTATTAATTAAAAATGAACCTATAAATATTGCTGTGGTTTATTTCACAACTAAGCGGCTCAACGAACTATTGTATACTAGGGTAAAACTTAAGCTACTTTTTATAACAGGTAGGTACTACCCGACCAAAGTCGCGAACAATAGCTAGCTTAAATTTTCGATATACAATGGACAGAATTCGTGTATGGTTCCTGAATTTACTGGACAGCTCCCGCAGAGCATTGTCATTCGATTCGTGGTAAAACCCTGAAACAAATTACAGGACAGGACATTTATTTCACACAGCGCCATCTAGCCCCAAAACAAGCATAGCTTGTAATATGAGAACTAGATTACGCATGGAATACTTAAAAACTTTTTTTTTTTAAATACATAGATACTTATGATACAATACAATACACCCAAACCAGAACAAACTTCTATATTCATCACACAAGTGTTTGTCCTGAGTGAGAATTGAACCCACAACCTACAACGCAGAAGGAGTTACTACCAACTGAGCTATGAGGCTTGTTAAATGAGAAATGAAAAAATGTCAGTGTACACAAAAATATGTTTTTTGCCATCCTTAGCTTTTAGTTCGTATGGTCTCAGCCCACTTTTTACTGCATCATTCTTGCTTCATCATACAGCTGTTTCTGATATTCCTGTCTCTAAAGAATGGAATCGAAGGAAGGCATTCGCTCCTGGCCGTCAAGACCAAAAGGCTTTATTCTTGAATTGACTAAACGATTCCACACCTTTATCCAGTAAGCGCAGAAACTACATTGCTCTCGTAGTGGTTTCATTAGATCCGCTTCCGTCTATGTTCCGTTGCGATGCAATTTTGGCAGCGGAAATTGTCGAGCCGAGACTCCGTGGCGTGGACTCATAGCACGGAAAGCCTGCCTTTATTAAAGGTCAAACTGTACTTGGACTCCAGACATGCCAACAAGGGACGGCGTCACAACAACATCTGCTTTTTGTCCAAGGGGAAAGCGTCATCTTCATCTTCAGCAGATCTTACCTCTTAATGACGAAATACAGCAACTTTAATTGTTGTTACAGCGACATATTCACGTAATATACGTATTACTAGATTACGAATACAATATTTGTTTGTATGTTTCTGAAAATTCATGATAATTTGTGATATACTATCACACCATACTCGTATATCACACAAATGTTTATTCTGGGTGGGAATTGAACCCACAACCGACAGCGTAGAAGGAATAACTACTAAGATCTGAGCGTTCGTTGAGGCGTTGAAAAGGTTTGACAGCGTCAACCAGTGGAAAGTGAACGAATATAATCGTTAGCGATACCAGCAATCGTTGTACTGTTCACAATGATAACGGACAGAGTTGATATTAAATATATTAAATAACTACTAAGATCTGAGCGTTCGTTGAGGCGTTGAAAAGGTTTGACAGCGTCAACCAGTGGAAAGTGAACGAATATAATCGTTAGCGATACCAGCAATCGTTGTACTGTTCACAATGATAACGGACAGAGTTGATATTAAATATATTAAATAACTACTAAGATCTGAGCGTTGAGGCGTTGAAAAGGTTTGACAGCGTCAACCAGTGGAAAGTGAACGAATATAATCGTTAGCGATACCAGCAATCGTTGCACTGTTCACAATGATAACGGACAGAGTTGATATTAAAACGTTTGAAACGTTTAGTAAGGTTACGTAGTATTTCAGTCCGCACAGTAAATACCGCGTTTTTCCAGAAAACCTCATAAAAGAAAACTCTAACAATAGCTGTTTTACTAAACAACACTGGAACAATGACAGTTTACATGTTAACATACACTTTGCAATGTTAACATACACTCTGAAATCTTTAGCAAACAAATTGAAAACAATTAAGCGAAACGAGCTGCGAAATAGTTTTCTAAATAACATGGAGGACAATAGGTGGAATTTTTTGTTTTATATTTTTCTCATGCTTGGATTCTCAGTAAAGTTTGTTGTACGTGGGTTTTTGTAGAACTTTCTTCACTTATTAGTATAGTTATTCATAATAGTTATTTACGTTAATAATTAATACAATTAAGCAACCTAAATTAGTTTGAATAATATATACGATTTGTTAACATCCGTGTTTGCGGGAAAGAGTTTTCGAGAAATGTGTTGCCACAATGCTTACAAATGTCACAGGATAAATTATAGTAAACCACAAGACAGAAAGCCAGTAAATATCTTTAAAATATTTTAAAAACCATACTTTGAATTCAAAGATACTTTACACATTTGACATTAAATATTTAATCGTAATATATCTATTTATATATCCGTATTTGATGATAAGATTCATGTGAGCTGCACCAAAGTTTAATAAAATAAAGTAATATAAATAATTACATCTTACGTCATTACTTGTCCTCAAGTGTATTTGGTGGTAAAATGTTTCTATGTTAACTAAAAAATAACTCCGGTCGGATTATTTTTTAATATTTAATTATTTACAAAACTCATCAACCTCACTCAATACAAAGAGATCATTGTAATGAACTGCATAATGCAAACTGATCGTTGGTAACTATCACAAATCCTAACGGCCGATATCAATTGACCTGACATGGATTTTACCAATTAGATGCTGATGGGTTGTGATCATCATCACTTCTGTTTCAAAATATTGGATTCACAATTAATAAAAATATTTGTACTCATTACTAATTTAGTTTACAAAACAGATGGCAATTAGATTTGCGTTATAAAATTAACTCCGGTTTTGGGTTTATATCGTAGAAATAGAAAGTTTAGTGTTGTTAGTAAAAAAAAATCCCTCTGTCAAGTAAATCTATATATTTCATAAAAACGTAGATAAGCTGTGTCTGTATATAAAAGGGGTGTTAAGTGAGACAAAAATATTTATGTCTTGTGGGGTGTCATTTAAGTGGTTCGACGGCACATTTCAAATAAAGCTATTCTCCAATTTATAGTGGTGGTTTTTATAACATAGGGGCACGTTAGGAGGGTAAAACGCTTGGTATGTCTTCTAGGATGTAATGTTAATGGGAATCATAATTCACTATTTGTCATTTTAATAACTGAAATCAACCCTGTATACATTTAGGATTTCAAAAGGGGTAAATGAGATTTAAGTTTTGTGAACTGTCATATGACATGGTTTTTTTGGTCCCAATAAAGGTGTTTTTTAAGATAAAGGTTGATCATCAGGTCTTGCGAGATCGTGATGTGAGGATATTTGGCTACTGATTTAAATTAAATCTGGTCTATTTATTCTTAGTTTCGCACTCAATCGGGTTGCCAAGCCAAGGGTGACGATTAATCCAAGAATTACTTTCGGAATGACATGCATGGGTTTAAATGCGCACATCCCACATCATACGTATATTTATTGTATCTATCTATACATAAATCTTCAAAATAATTGTCAACAAAAGCCATCTTAAACCAAATTAAATACTACTCAGTTTCCAGAAAGGTGTGAGGTAGGCTGCGACCGTTAACCAACAACACCAGACATCACGAGATCTCAGTTCGGGGAAAACTACTAGTTTTTAATGTGCCAGCTCTTAATTTGTCCAGGCAATTATAAGGTCTACGATGGAGTGAACCAAGTGAAAGATTATTCAGCACTTGAGTGGATGCTATATTTTAACTGTCTAGTCTCAACGAGTGAGATTAGATAATTTGCATAGTTATTCAATACCGGTTACGAAAGGAAGAGTAAAATGCCATTTTCGTAGCTGGTTACAAAGTTTCAGTTACCGAAATGGACCAAAGGGAATCAAAATATATACCTAAATAAGTTCTCAATTTAAAAAGTTTACTCTGGACTGAGCTAGCTGGTGTCACACTCCACATTATTATCACTACCCCTTCTTATCCTTTTCCTCTCACTTCACCACAACCTAGTATTCCTATAGGGTAGTAGTAGGATAGTAATCGTCATGCAAGCAGTCGGTCTCAATACAATAAGCCAAACTCTTTTTTTAACCGGCTCTGTGGTCTAGTGGTTTAACCAACCGATTTAAGATCCAGAGGTCCCGGGTTCGATCCCCATGGGGAGTACAATATATTGTGCTTGGTTTGGTTGGTAGGACTTTATTGAAGTCCGCCTGGCTAGCTACCACCTATCTTATCTATCTTACCTAATTCTGTCGCCATAATAACAATTCTAAAATTGTTGTGTTCCGGCATTCAGAGGTAAGATAGCCAGTTCCTCAGTTTGTTGAGGATTCCGGGTGAAGTGCGCCTCCACCTTCGGCCTTATCTTAACTTGTTACCAGGTGAGATGAAGGCCAAGTGCTTCCCCGTCGTTCAATAAAAAAAAAACTCTTTTATGAACATGAATAATATATATATATGCATATAGAAGTGCATATTGTGCCGACCGGATGTATACATTTTCTCAAATTAACCTCAAACCAGAATTTAGCCTTTGCAAAAGTGCAAAGGCATGTAAATACTCAAAGATTCACATCGTGTATCTACTGGATTTGAAGGTAATTTTAGTCAACTTTATTTTTTTCAATTTTTAATTAGTCTTTGGGACGAATCCCATTCAATGTGTCTTCTAAAAGCACAGAGTCGAAGTAAGGTGCAATAAATAGAGGATAAAAACTGAGGTTTACTGTTGTAAGCCCAACTAAATAAGAATGGGAGTTAAAATAATATTCGAGAAAAATGTACTCACTCGCATTAAAGCACTAGTATTCTATTTTCATCTTATACATGTATTATTTAAATATATAGGCTTACGTAGTTTTTAATCTTGGGAGTAAATTAAAGATGATTTAGAAATTTAACTGTAACTGTAGGTAGTAATTTAGTTAAAATAAATAAATAGGTTATGGATCAGTATGTAAAATTCCTAGATTTATTGGTTATACACCTTTTTTGAAAACCTGATGCGTTGGGTCATTACATGACCCAACTTGTAATTCAGATGCGAAGGATCTTTATGCAAACTTTTTTGTGTTTGTTTTTATCTGATTAAAAAAAGTACAGTTTCGTTCGCCAGAGCGGGATTTTTACCAAACATAAGTCATTTATGTTCGTAATAGTAAAGGGTTAGATTCAGTTCTCACTCCGTCCCAGGTTCCTTCTTGGCTCGGGGCTTCAATTGAAATGCTGTTTGCCAATTAATACAATAATTGCAAAGCCTCGTTCTACGGGATATGCACCAATTACGGCCGGATATAGACGATCGTCGGGTATTATGTTCATAAGTCAAATTGCAGTCTCGTTAGATGATGAATGCTTCGTTATTTTAAGAACTTTCGAGCATCTACCTCTACTCTCTTACTGATTTTACTTTACTGAAAGACATATTTGATAATAATATTTCGTATGATGGGTTTGTTCTTGGCTTTGAGGCTTGCCAGGACAAGGATGAGGTTTATGATGGAACGAGCCATTTTTTACATATACGTTGGGTCATCTCTTGACCTCAAGGCTTGTCTGGGCATGTATGAGTTTGATAATGGAACGAGCCTTTTTTAACACATAGGTCATTTTTGACCTCGAGGCTTGTCTGAGCATGTATGAGATCTATAATGGAATGAGCTTTTTTTACATATACATCGGGTCATCTCTTGACCTCGAGGCTTGTCTGGGCATGTATAGATTCTAAAATGGAGTGCAGAAAAAATGTCGATTAACTAAATTTTTTAAGGTGTTGGGGTAGATTATAGGGTAGTTAAATAGTCATTTATAAAAGGTCAATAGCGAAATTTTCGGAGTGAGTAATTAAATGTGTTTGTGTAATAATTATTTGTAGCTTATTTATGGTTTTAATTTTGGCGATTGTAGATAAAATGTCAATAAAAAAAATCCATATATCTAATATCATCTAAATTAAAATACATCGAATATTTTTCTAAGCATTTAGTTTAACATTAAATTATCGACCTTCATTCTAATAGATGCCCTCTAATAGCAGTTTCTCAGGCAATATACTTTTGAAATGTATTTTGGACTTTACAAGATACTCAAGCATCAAGCTTTTGACCGTCTCAAAGAAAAAGCATTACATGAAATGCTAGTTTTATTGGTTTTCAATTATTGTCGTCAAAGACATATATTTCTTCACTAACATCTTTGACATCAATTTTAAATATACCCCATCCTATCTTCACGTGAATGTTTTACAGGCGACTAAAATATTTTACCAGGATATAGACAGCAACATCCAACCGAGGACCTAACACCAACTAACAAACGAGGCATTAATCGATCGTATAGTATTGGCAAACTGTTATCTATCAGATGCCAAGAAACGAATAGTAAGGCCTATGTTAAGGTTTTTACATCATAATCTGAAAAACTATCTGAGGGCTCCAGAGAGCAGAGAGTTTTACCTTAACACATTATCACACATCAAAAACCCATTAGTGTCCACTGATGGATTATGAGCCTCCACTTAAGCTAAGGGATTTGCTATAATCACCAAGCTTGGCGGATGGATTGGCGATCGTAGTTAAGGTGTAGATAATACACAGAAGGAAGCTGCTGTCCTTCTCCTAGTGAGATCCCTTAGTCGGCCTTTACGACATCCATGGCCTGAGGTTGAGGGGTCGATTCTTAAGCAGCGACCACCACGGCATTACCTTAACGCTGCATAGGAAACATAGCAAGTAGATTGGGCAAATACGCACGCAGGAACGGATAGGCAAGCATACAAATTCAATCTTACCCGGGCCGTGCACAACTGGCTAACTGTAATAGGCGTTGCACGGTTTTAGGTTCCACGTCTAATGCCGCCGTATATCAATACAATTTATTGGCTGAATTTAGGCATCGATAGGAAATATTCTTCGAAAACATTAATTCTGATATAGTGTTGTGAGTATGTGCACCGCAAATGTTTAAACTTTAGTTACTTTCTTGAACGTTAGATCGTCTTATTTGGCAATTTTTCATAATAATTAATTGATCTTCTTTCCTGGTATTTATATATTTATTTATTTAGACAATCGTATAACTAACAAAGTACGTATAGTTTTATTTAAGTAAGTATAATACATGTTTTATAAAGATTAAATTAAAATGCTGTATTAATTTAGATATGTATTGTTTTAATACAAATATTTATTTACTCTCTATACTGTGCACCCTTCTTCCATCATACAAACTTGTCATGGTTTATTATCCATTCAAAGGCTGTCTGGAAGTGATCGCTTTTAAGCGATAAGACTGCACATTCTGCTATTAAATTAAAGCTTTTCAAATTGTTTATTGTCCTATTTGTTTTTGGTGTACAATCAAAATCCAACTAATGTCTAAACATACGAACGTTACATAAGTAATAATGGTTTCTTAATTTAGGTGTCCGTTTAATGTGCCTACACGTGGAGTGGTGTATGGTGCCAGATTGTGGGTTCACTCTTTAGATCCTCAGCTTGAGTGGCAATTTTCTAAGTTCCTTTCATAGTCCGCACATGCACTTTAAAAAAGATACCGCATTTACCCGAATAGCACAACCTTTGCAACTGCAGCTTCAGAATTCTGTACAAGTAAAAAAATAATTTTACAGTTCTTATATAACATCGACCAACATAATGTTTTTGTATATTTTTTAAATGGTGAACTATTAAAGAACACGTAAGTGTAGCCTAGGCTTGCTGTCCGATTTTCGCCTATTTATTTTTTAGTATTTTAATGAAAATAGATTCAATCCACGAGCGATTTGCTACTAACTAAGAATTTTTACAAATGTAAATAAAGTATTAACAATTCGGAAATCATAATATAAACAATTTGGACACATAACTTAACGTATTACATAGCAATTAGAAAATACATTTGTAATGTGGAAAACCCTGAATTTGAACTCATTACTGACACCGTAAATATCAGGGACGTGAAATAGACTAGCATTTAACTGAATTCAGTAGAGAAATTCAAACTGGCTAAAAGTGTAATAGGAGTAAGCCTGGTGCACCCGAACGCACCTGCCCTAGCTTATAGCTAGACAATAGATTCGGTACGCCGATGCCCATGAGGTGTTTTCAAATTGCTCGGCGATAATCGAATGCAAGCAACTGCGTAGATTATGTTTTTACCGAAGCTTACCTACCCGTTTTCATTGAGATATTCGACAATCAAACATCACGTTAAGAATAAAAAACACAAACTTACAAGTCTCACAGCTCAGTTGGTAGTAGCTCTGCCGCCTGAGCTGTAGGTAGTGGGTTGGATTCCCACCGAGGACAAACATTTGTGAGATGAATATTAATGTTTGTTCTGTATTTGGGTTTGTATTGTATGATAAGTAGGTTATATACTTATTTTATTTATTTTGTTTATGTACTTACAAAAACAAATCTTTATATTATTTTCGTGATTTAGTTCCCATATCACAAGTTTTGCTTGGTTTGGGACTAGATGGCGCTGTGAGTAATTAATATCATGTTATATAAAAATGAGATGAGTGTCACAAACTTATTGATAATATGTTTTTTGTTCCATGTTTTTTGATAAAATTTGATTATGTTTCTATTTTATATGATACGCTTTAGTTTAGCTTAGACGAAGGCGTAGCTTCATTGCAAGATATATTTATATATTAATTTATTCTACGGGGAAGCGCATGGGCTTTTTTTATAAGTATAAGAGATAAAATTAAAATTTTCAAGTTATGATAAGGCCGAAGGTCGAAGCGCACTTCACCCGGTATCCTCAACCAACTGAGGAACTTGTTACCTTAACTCTAAATGGCGGAACACAACGATTGTTATAGCGCCAGATTAAGATAAGAAAGATGGTGGTAGCTAGCCAGGCGGAATTAAACCAAAATCCTACCTACCTAACTAAACCAAGCACAAAATTTTACTCTCCATGGGGATCGAACCCGGGACCTCTAGATCTGGTCGAACCACAAAGCCTTGTTGGCTTTCAATGTTTCTATCTCTTGTTAAAGAGGGTTACGATCCGCCTTATACTGATATCAACAGCCCATAACGACGGCTCACAGGCAGGCTTGTGATCGCAGTATATATTATATATGGTGTTAAGTACATGCAACTGCTGCCCTTATTCTGGTGAGATAAAGCACGCTAAAACTTGATTAACTATCGAACCACTGCTTTAATGTATATACAATTTATTAAAACCCTGCCCGCATTCGAGATCCGTAAACTCGGTCTGAAACATTAACATCACCTAATCAATCACGAGCCTCAATCTGGACGAGGCCAGCGGAGGCTGTACAAAGCAAGCCTAATCAGGTGCATTTGTTCAACAAACCCCCTCTTTGAACCCCCCTGCCCCCTCCTTCCTCGGTCCCGGAGAGCTACCCACTCCCACTGATGCAGATAATTAACAGCATCTATCTATTACCGGAGTGTACCAGTGTACGTTGATTCCTCGACGGCATAAAATACACCAAGAGTCAAGTACAAAGCGAGAACAAAAACGGACATACGACTTATTCCCCCACAGGGATTCGCCTCTGATCACTACCTAGATCACCTACTACGGAATAGGCAGAGAGTTGCAACTAATGCTCGCCATATGTCCTCGCCATACGAAAAAAAAAACTTGCAAAATGCGGTCGCTTTTCAAGAAGATATGCAATAAACCTATCAACTAAAGTTACATTATAGTAATGTTCTAATTTTTATTCAGGCACATAGATTAAAAGCGTTAGTTCAGTTACGTAACCTTTTTTGTAAATATGCGATCGAATGCGGAAAAGCTCGCACAAGCTTTTGAAAGCCGTCCAAGAAGGCATAAAACTGTCATCTATAATTCAAGGCCGCCATAATAGCAGACGAGCGCCGAAACAGGAAAACTGCTATCCTAAATATTAATGCGGCATGTTATAGGTACATATTGCAATTTTCACCAAACATTAACGAATATGAGAGACGTATAAGTATAAGTGTAGGGCTGTGAGCACACTGACAACCAAACATGTCGCAGCTGGCTAGTTTGACTGATTAGTGTTTAAGACTTTTATGACCTTACCCTTAGCCCTCTGCTGGGTAATAAAAAAAATGACAACAAAAATTCAGTTTTTGTGAAAATCTCTAGAAATATATGTTAGGTTTCACGACCAAAAGCACAGACACATCGCTTCGATTTATGTGGGAAGGTTGACGTTACCCGTGCTATATATCTCTGTTAAAAAATGATCGTAAGACAACAAACATCAGCTTGAAACCAACAACGTTTTCTATTGTATTATTAAGTGAACTATTCCAGCATTTAATTTATTAACCACACGCGGACTCGCCTTTAGCATACATAAGTAAGTGAGCCTCCGCGGCGGTAATCTACGGGGAGCACTAATACGCGGCAGTATCCATATTATATGCAATGCCGAATGGCGATGCTGTATTTATTACATGACTAGTGAACCCGGGATGTGTTCCCTTTATTCCGCGGAAATAACCGAAATCAGCACGACCCCCACTTGGTAGAATGACGACATTGTGGCGGTGGCGGGTTTCTGGCGTCACTTAATTTCAGCGGCGGGCGTAAGTAAGCTCTTGAACAAACAAGCACAGGCAAGGAAAAGGTCTATGATGCACCAACGGAACAGCGTAGATCCTCGATCGCCAGGTCCTCCACCATACCATAACCGTTATGACATGGCTTCATTTTTGTTTCAGCCAACATAATACTCTTAAATCAACTCCACCATTGGTATTTTATACTAAAACAATACAGCCAAGCATACCATTTCTTCAACTAAATGTCATGGTTTTCAGATGAAAGAGTTTGTACTTTTCTTCTTTAGGTTTCGAGGGGGAATCTCCAACAAGATATTCCACCGCACTGGGGTTGTGATGAGGTTGAGGGGTTGCCGGGACTCAATGAAACCCCCTCTGGCGGGCCTCAATGCTAAGGATGCCCCTGAGATGTTTCTAAAAACCACCTCCAAGGTCTCGATGCATGTCTCCACAACATGCATCTTCCTTGCACACGCCTACGTACAGTTTAATTATTGTCGTCAAAAACAACATACGGTCCGAATTGAGTTACTTACTAACTTTATCTTCTGATATCATGCATGGAACTCAGTGACAGTATGCAAGTTTTGCAGTCAACAACATACAAAACTTTTCCTTTGTAAGGTGCAACAATTGTGGCATAGAATTCACACGAACCTAGGAAGTACCGGGGCGCATTGTGGCCGACCATCGAACTCTATCAACAAGAACACAGTTTACATGTACAACAAGCATTAGCGACGTCTATTTGTATTGCCATCACCTAAAAACTGTCACCTGCAAAATGGAGTACATAGACATTTTCTAGGAATACTCACATTGTTGTAGACTAGACAGACAGAATCAGTAACACATAGTCTACCTGGGCCTATCCTGGGTCTATCCTGGGCAGCTATGAATCTTGATAATGGGTGTAAGCTATTCGTTCTGTGAAACAATCATCATCTCTTTGAAAATCATCCAAACATTCACGCAATGCAGTTGTAATTTTTTAAGATTAAACGAAAATCCTATAAATGAATTTCATCCTTTTAATTAATTCCTTCAGAAGGCTCTTCAATTTTGCTGATGGTACCTTAGCAGGCAGTTTACCTACTTGTCCCAGAGGTCCATTGAACAAACAGTCAGGCCCCTAGCTATCTGTCGATATCTCAAACTTTAACAATCAAAACTTTGCTAACAACAACAATGAATGCACTGATGTACAATGGCATGTCATTGTGAATAGATTTCCTGACAGAGGGACCTAGCGGCCGAGCGAGATTTACCTTGAAATCGGACGTTGGAAAAATCTATGGTAATACCTATTACTTTATTATTATTTACAGATCAACAGCGGTTTTGTGACCAATATCATATTATAAATTATAGGTGTTGTATCATATGTATGCATTTATAAAAAAAAGTATCTAAGTAATCTATCCGTAATCTAGTACCCATATGCTATATAGCTATGCTGTATGAAATTAATTTCCTGTATTTTTTTTATATGTTTTACATGGCCAGGTAGCACGAATATGTTGCCAATAGCCATGAACAAGAACCTGAAATGAAAACCACCAGTTAATAAACCTTAGTTAAAGGCACCTTAGTATTCGATACAATATTATTTATTGAACACCAAAAGTAAATAAATCGTACTATATTAATAATCGTCTTTGAGACTTTCATGAACCACACCACATGTAGCCACGTCACCAAGTTAAAGACATAGTCAAGTGAAACATCGGTCGATCGATCTCAAATGAATATTGTGCAAGTAAAATGACAGACAATGTAATGTCGCTAATCAAGTTGTCTGTAGGCAAATTGGCATTAATGGCACTACTTCGTCTATAATATAATTACGAAAACGATTTGATAAAAAACAACTCGAAGCTGATTGTTATTTAAGGTTTCCATGTTCGTAGTATGTATGCCGGGGTTCAATTTACTATTGATTCCCAATAGCGCAAAATGTAAGCCGTTTAAATTTTAATTGAACGTACAAAATAAGCTGAAGCTCACCAAGTGAAAAAACTAGCAAACTTACTGATGAATACGTGTGAGTGAATGGAATATGCATTTTATACAAATGTAGCAAACAGCTGTCTTGAAATAAGCTTATTTCATTTTACTTAGTTGGAAGCTCTTGCACCTTTCTTCCTCGCATCTCACAGCTGTTTTGAACTATGTTTTACCGCCTCTGTGGTATAGTGGTTTGCCCACCGGTATTCCAGATATAGAGGAGAGGTTATCCCAGGGGTTTCGAATTGAGGCTTTACCCGTGGTCCCACTGTAGGCCACATCTTTACTTGTTTTTCAAGTGAGTAGGTAAAAAGATAGAAATGCCAAGTGTTTCCCCATTTTATATAAAACAACGTTATTTTTTTTATAGCTTTTCTATCAACTATGTTATTTCAAGATGAATGTGCCTGGCTTTGTACAAATAGGTCGAGCACGCTAGGGGTTTTGATCGTGATCATCGCTGTGGAAAGTTTGCCTTCGGAGTTGATTTCGTGATTGTGAGTATCAGTGTGTAACAGATGGGCCGCGCTTTGATTAGACTCGTCCGTATCTAACAAACATCCCACATTCGCTGTTTAGTTGTTTACCGTCAATACAAACTGCACGAATATTAAATAAGCAGCGTGCGTGACTCGCAATGCCGTGATCATATCGATGATTTGAATATTGATATTAGTAATAAACGGAAATTACGCAGGTAACTGGAGTTTTAAAGGAAAGTTCGGAATTATGGGCTTGTACATTGATTGATAACTTTACTGACAAATTATTGGAGTTAGTTTAATTCCATTCTATAGAAGAAGTTGTATATTATATTTATAGGTACTCGTATACCTATCGATTGTCGTAGTCTGTTTCGATACATACATTTTTATATTAAACATATAAGTTTATATTTATAGGTACTCGTATACCTATCGATTGTCGTAGTCTGTTTCGATACATACATTTTTATATTAAACATATAAGTTAAGTTGAAGCAAATAATCCCCTTTGGCCTCGTTGACAACTGAGTATCGCAACCAGTTGTGAAAGAGTACTTTAGCTTTTTTTACGGAAAGTTGCGATAGTATAATGTTTTTCTTTATTGCACTACCAGGTGTCAGCTAAAAATTATTTTACCGCTATAGCCTCTGACTTAGTAATAGTATAATATACATATAATAATATGACTTAGATACTAAGGAGATTTTGTTCTTTGTACACAGAACTTCTTTAATAGAGACAAAAATAAAGCAGGGTGTAACAATAAAAGCAAATCCGCCTCAATTTTACCACTCATGTGGTCTAGTGATTAGCCTACCGCTGTCAGATCCAGATGTCCCGGGTTCGATTCGTCGGGGTTCGATTCGTCGGGTTCGATTCGTCGGGGAGTACGAAACTGTTTTGGTTGGTTTGGTTTTCACCATCTTACCCCTGTCTGTCGCCATAAAAACAATTCCAAATTGTTGCGTTCCAGCATTTAGAGGCAAAATAGCCAATTGAGGATTCCGGATAAAGTGCGCTTCCTATCCACCTACGGCCTTATCTCATCTTACCTAAAACCTTCCATTCTGAAACAATAGCACAGTTTGACAAACTAGACCTAATGAACCTGGTTGGTCTGAAGTTATTCCTCATGTGGATGCAAAACATTCAAGACACACAGCGCCTGTGTAACGACGCATCTGAATTGCAAAGTACTCCGGCTCTCTCCTAATGTTTGCCTATATACGAGTGCGTTTGACGAACCCAATTCGATTCAGGAAATTTGTGTCGTAAGTATGTCAAAACTGTAAAATTTCATTTCATATCATGGCAACATTTTCAACATTCAACAGTAACTGCTTTTCACATAGTTTTCAGGTATGCATTTTTTTTAATCTTAAAGATGATATTTACCTACAGCAATTTAAATCTCGTAACGATGGTAACTATATCCTTTCCTTAAGTGGCTCGGTTCTTCCTTTAAATCGGTAACTCAACCCCCAAGCTCTTTTTTGAAAATTCGAAGCGCACTGGTTTCTTACGGACCCAAGGCTCGAAAAAAGATAAAAATATTAATGAAATAAACTGTATCGAGATTACCATGTTAGAATTCTCAAAGATAGTTATTTATGGCACCGCATAAACCCTTACTGGTTTTCCAGTTAGATGAGATGGCGCATCAGTGTACAGCAAGTTACGTCCCACACACAAAAGTCCATGTCCAACTTGAGCCAAAGTGAGTAGACCAAGCGCAACGCTGTCTTACAATAAATTTAAATGTTTGCCATGCTGATCTTCTGCCACACGCCACTAGCGCGTTAATGTAGTGTGTTATTTTTCTTTAAAACATCTATCAAAATCTGATGACATCTCTTTCTCATGAATTTGTCTTCAAGCGTTAAAAAACAATTAACACACTTGACAAACAGGATCGATCGAAATCACACCACAAAAAATATTTGTGAATGGAACAAAACGTGATACATACCCGATGGCATTAAGACCATTGGGTAGAGGTTGTGGTGGGGGCGGGGGGGAGAGTTTAGCGGTCAAGGTCACTCGCCCGAAGCTGTTTACGTAGGAAATGTTAGAAAATCTTTGTATTACGATGCGAAAAGAAAGGCGTGCTATCCATGTGTCTCTTTCCCCACGTGCGATACCCACGTGCTCGCTGTATCGGAAGAATTGTCGCAGATAGTCAATGAAGACGATCATTGCATCGAATCGGGTACAGTTTTTTTTTTTTTTTTAAAGTTGTGTGCTCACTCCCAGAGTTCTACATGACAAATGTACTTTGTTGGCGGTTGAAAATTACAAGACAGTCGAGAATTTAAAACGATAAAATTGCTTTTCAATTACGTTTAGTTACAACTTTAGTATCACATACATTTTTTATTCACCTCACAAATTCATAAAATCTTCACCAATAACTAAAAGTTATTAGTCTTGGCTTTCAATTTATTTTTAAATCACGCAAGCTTATTTATCATAAGGCGAGACACGGCTATTCTTATTTAAGAAATCTTACATCTCTGTATTACCTGTTTCATGGTGTATTGTATTAGTTGAACAGTAGTCGTATAATAAAAAAAAACGTCATACATTTAGGCTAGGGAAACCGCATACGATCAGGCGGACATTTACCTTTGTTATCTTTGTAGTAGGAAAAAAGGTAGTTACGCAGAATGTAAATATTTACTGGACAAAGACATTTTTTGTGACTTCTCCTGCCGAAACCTGTTGACAGTTGTATAAACAATTGTAAAGAGTTCAAGAATAAAAAACGAAATAACATACTCACGACTTATTTTGATTATTACCTACTTAGAGCGTGGATTTTATGAGGAACACCTACTTGGAGGTACTAAAGCACGTCCAAACTTACATTCGGCACATGTTCACGGTTTGCAAGTAGCTGGTATTCAACACTTGACAGGTTGCAAGCTCATCGCCGCTTAGTGGTCAGTATAGTGTCAGAATGCTAGTGACACATGCCATTCGAAATTTTTGGCCCTAGGGACATGCCAAATTCCTAACGATGTGACCTTTACCGTCAGACCATGTGCATGTGTCTAATGCGCACATAAGCTTATGAGTAGAAACGCTCGTCAGGGGAAGTACTACCACCATACCTACTTAAGCCACTATTTTCATGCTGTTTTCTAGTTTGAAGGGTTAGCGATGGTATAATTGCCAGTGAAATTGCGGGTATGTGAGGCTTACCACCTTTAAGCCTCAAGTTGACGGGCGCTTTGTAGTGCGGCAGTCATTCTGACCGCGTAAAAAAAAACTTCCGAAACTCCGAATAGTCCATTGGTGCAAGACTGGATTTGAACCAACAACCTCCGGATCAAAGGCCCTTACATGGTCAAACCGTCCTACGAATAAAAAATAAACAAAAGTATGTAGTTTACTTTATTATAACGCGTGGGTGAAAGGCTTACCTAAACCAAGGCTTAGTAAGCGCACGGTCGTGGCACTGCACTTGACGTATCAGTAATTATTATGTCGTTGCCAGATAAGTGCTTACTACCCCCGCCGCGTCTAACGCTAATCCCGTTATTAATTGACGGTGACTCATCCCAGAAGATTAAACCATAAAGGTAACTTATTCAGAATATCCGCTGACAGCATACAAGCTGTCAGCGGATATTCTGAATAACATTCCTACCGATGGCCGATGTGCACCTTATTAATAATAATAAAAAAATAAATATTACAGGATTAATTTATTAATTTCACACAGCGTCATATAGTCCCAAACGAAGCAAAGCTATTTGAACTTGATTACAGAAAAAATACATAGAAACTTTTTTATTTAATATTTATTATACTTATATACTGATCATATTTTAGGAATAGTAGAGCCCATTGCGAAATGACCTATTTCAGCCGCCAAGCAGCATTGCTGTATTCCGGTGTGAAGGGTATGGTTGCCGGCGAAATTATGGGCACGCGAGGCGTAACACTTTTATGCCTCATGTTGACGGGCGCAATGCAGTGCCGTGCAGGCACTGCATTGCTTGCTCCGTCTCCTAGTTGTATAAAACAAAACAATTCAACACGAAAACTAAGTTGACCTGCAGTGTATACCTACTAGGTAGAATCTGTGATACTATTACTACGACTTGTTTGCTTGAAATAAATTAACTTAACTGGAGATTTTAATATGTTTAAATAGCAATTGTTATTACGTTTATTTATTACGTGACATTTGATAGTTTGATCAACTTTATTGTCTCCAAAGTGAGTGAAATTTGAGAAAACGTTTTCATAGATACTAAACCAGTTAGTTATTTATCATAATCATTATTTATATTATAATAAAGTAGAGATTATGATCATGCTGTTCCAGAGAATTTTTAAAAAATAAGTATGTAGGTACTGACAAAAAACCGAGTAAAAGTATTTTTTCTTTTCGTAATCTAGTTCCCATATGAAAAGCTTTGCTTAGTTTGGGACTAAATAGAACTGTGTGAAATTAATGTCCTGTAATATTTATTTATCATTATTTATCTTAGGCGACATCTTTACTTGTTAATCAAGTGAGCTGGTGGTCAAACGCTTGGCTATCATCAATAAAAGAAACAGTAATAGTGTAAAACAGAAACCCGAGAGGCAAAGAAATAAAAAAAGTTGTTGCAGTACGAAAAACAAATCAACTTCTTATGATATATAGTCAAAGTGATTTCAAAGATAAAATAAAATTTGTTAAAAATGTTGTAAAATTTTTTACAACATTAAAAATGCGATTGCAAAAAACTGTAACGAAATGATGTGACGGTAAACTTGCCTCAATACATTGACTACGTAAAGCGCCTGCAAATTATTCCAAACCAGAAGAGCGCTAAGGGTCATCAGGCAAATCGTCAATTAGACGAGTCTCCAAAACGGCCGTTTAATACATTCGTAGTCCACGCCGCCAGCTAATCAAGTTTGCCGCTATATCCCCTGATAATTTTGTTCTAATTGAAATTCAAGTCATTGACATAGCCAACGCGTGTAATCAAATCTCGGCCTCTCCGACTGTCTGGCGCACGGGAGCACGATGGTGGATCAAGTTTCATGTAGTGTTCTGTGAATGGATGCAATATTGTTGCTCACTATTGCCTCGTTTTAAACGGCTACTCGATAAAAATATAAGAACCTGGGGTCGAGACCTTGGGTCCGTGGGAAACCGATGCCGTCCGGGCTTTCAAAACTCTTGCGGGGCTTTTGATTGAAGTGACACGTGACTTGGCTCTTATTTACGCCAGCGAAGTATTGGGTTATTATTAGGTAACTCAACCAGACCACTGCCAGACGGAAGCGTGCCCAAGACTCTGGCAACATTGCCACTCTGAATAGTTATACTAATTTGCTGGCCTAAAGAAGAGCCAGCCCTATTAAGCCCCTGCCAGGTCATGTTACTTGTCAGTAATACTTTGGTGTAGGTTGCTCCTATTTTTGAAATGTCATTGAAAATGTTTGTTTGACACTCGATCGGATAGAAGAAATAATTGGAATCGTAAATTAGAGCGCCCAATACCCTAGCATTAGCTTCTGTTTTAGAGAACTCAATAGCTCTAATGGTTGCTCGATGGGAGCACGCAATGATTTCCGAGTATTTTGTATCCTGCTTTTAAACCTGTTTAGTTTCCAAGCCAACGAAATAATAGCAATAACGAAAACATAACATTCTACTTAATATACTTAAAATGTTCTGTAATATGGTTTCATGTGCCGTAGTATTTTAAGTATAAGTATATATACATTATGTTCTATGATGTAGCTACCAGATTATCATGTTATACCAACTACCATACCAAGTATGTACCTTTATAAAGAAAATTTGCAAAAAAAGTAGGTATATGATTAAATCTCGGACGTATATTAGTAAAGTAACAAGAGTAAGAACTATTTTATGTCGATAAATTTCTGTATGAAATATTTGATCATTAACACTTATGTTAAGTGAAAATGTGGAAACATTTTGTGTATTATTTTACGAGATGGATATTTAGGAATAATAACTGAACCTATTATCTATCAAAAAACCTTGTTCAAAATCGGCATCAAAATGTACATACCGTACCGTACATTCTCAAAATACGTAGCTTTCTACCATAATCGCTACGAGATTCTACAAATGCTACGAAACTCTACGCGGCTACGAAAAATTATTTCTCCTATTCCGTCACAAACCACATCATCATGATCATAGAGGAGTTCCACGGCAGACATGAACCTTTCCTAAACCGTGGACCACGCCTGGTAAGTGGATTGAGAATTGGTAATAAGTACCCAGGTGGAAGCAGATTGGCAATTTCTTGGTAAAATCCCTGAATTGCTTCTTATCACGTCTACAGTATAAGTCATTCACATAAACCTATCGGGCCACAAGTGTGTATCTTAGAACGTGTGGCAATACAAAAACCTTACCTTTTTAACTACAATTTTTCTTGGGTATCAAGTAGATGACGGGCTGAAATGGGAACGGCATATAAAAAAACCGACCAAGTGCGAGTCAGACTCGCACACCGAGAGTTCCGTACAAACCTGTAGGTATATAAGTAAATATTACGGTATCCTTATTTATAAATGAAATCCATGCAATGTGGAAAGCTGGAGGAGCATAAATTTAAGACAAATGTCTATTATTAAAAATAAAATGATTATGTGATGTAACTTTGAATGTTTCCTTTATTTGTGCTATAAAACGTTGCTTCATGACAAATTTCAAGATTCACGGTCGACTGGACGTATCCTTTTGGTTTTGATTCCCTTGCAAGTAGTTGCGAGTTTCAAAATATACAGCTTATATTTCTGTTTCTTTTGATTGTGTTGCCATTGAAGTTTGATTTTGTTACAGCGTAAAGGTATTATAGATATGAGTATTTGATATGTATTTCAATATAACGCGTTCATGAGGAAAGGGGTAGGATTCTTAAAAATATTTTCATTATTAAATTAACATTTTTTGCAAGTTTTCCTTTATTTGTGCTATAAGACGTTTCTTCGTACAAAATTTCAAGATTCTGAGTTCACGGGTAGTAGGTTTTGATTTGCGGCATAAACGGCTGTATTTTTTTATTGCGTTGGCTTAGAAGTTTGTTTTTTTCGCAGCTCTAAGGGAAAGTAGATTTGAATATTTGATATGAATTTCAGCTTGACACCTCCACGCGTTCCAGGGAAAAAGGGTCTTGACAGACAGACAGACTGACGGACAGACGGACTACAAAGTGATCCTATAAGGGTTCCTTTTGAGGTACAGTACCCTAAAAACTATACGAGTTGATAGGACGCACAAGTTTCGTATTGTGGCAGGTTCAGCAACTTTGGAAACCAACATGACATGTTGCTGACTCGCTTCTGCTATCTCGCTACTCCAGTTCAAGGTTGAGCTTTGGGGCAGAGCTGCTGATTGGGAACAAGTTCAGAATGTAGCTGAGAGCAGTACACTCCATGGTGGTCCTACTTTTGCTTCACTAAGAATAATGATACTGCCGTCACTTGTCATCTTCTTTGCGGCTATCTATGCACGAAATCACATGGATGGTCCTTACTACGGACGAGATTCGGTGACGGCCATAAAGGTTTTTTTATTTTCTATGTGGATGTGTTTGTCCTTCAACTCATCAGAT